>OZ014508.1:5075000-6464933 GCA_963966075.1 Aphodius sticticus | reverse complement strand
GACCTTACCGAGGGTTCTTCTGTCAATCGAATTGAACGCGGCGAAGACGGTGTCACGTAACTCCCCAACGTTTCCAAAATTATAAACACCATACACCTTATTTTTTAAGTCACTCCATAGATAAAAATCACAAGGGGTAAGATCAGGCAATCTTGGAGGTCATAATATTTCTGAATAGGTAGCAATTACTCTCCGCTTATGTCTCATGTCTAAATAGTTCCTCACAATTCGGACATTATGTCCAGGTGCTCCGTCTTGTTGGAACCACATACCTTACCGTAAGGCCAACGGTATATCGTCCATTCTTTCTTCCACGTCCTCAGAGCAATATTGCCGATACCTCTAAATTTTTGTTATAAAAAATTGGTCCGATTAGTGGCCACCCGATTGGCCACTATACCGCACCATACATTCAAACCAAACCGCACCTGATTATGGCGCGGTACAAAAAGGTGCTGATTTTTGCGGGACCATTACCCAGTAGCCAGTCTTCTTTCAGTTAAAAATACCGCAGCTACAAAATATGTTTCATCGGACCATAATATTTTTCTTTATAAAATTCTGGGTTTCACCAATTTTGTTCAACAGATGGGTACAGATGGGTAGATATCACATTGGTTCACAAAATGTCTTCCATGGCACCATGCGATTTTCAGCAATTCTCGAAGTGTACAATGTTCAGTAAATTCTATTATCTTATTGTATTAAAAACATGGCATGTCGCATACCAAATTACTGAGAAAGAAATGATGAATCCAAACATGTATAAAACCACCATGGCGCCCATAAGAAAAACAAAAGTTTCGTTTGTTTCTGACGAATTTACTGGCGAAAAATATTTTAAACTGACATAATCAATGTTGTAGACAAAAAAGTTCCTTTATAATGTCAAAACGCTTTTTTGATTTGATTACAAATAAAGAAGATATGACCATAATTAAAAAATGACATTTTTTGGTTTTTTCTAAATAACTTGGGAACTGTTTTCTGAACCGATTATGAAAGAGCACATAAATATGCACTAGTTTGTCCATTTAACCGACTTTCTATCTCTATATAATAACAAAAGCACCCATACAATACAACGTCCCGTGAGACACTGTATAGTTGGGTGCTCTAACCTGTTGAGCTACCAACACAGTAGAAGTTTACAGGTAAATGCGTAGCTTCACGGTTAGTTCGAAAATAATAATAAAAAAATCCACCACGTCGCATATTAGCGATAATGATAGAAGTTTTAGCATTTTTTCATTATTTTATTGTTACACTATTACGATGATGTTTTTTTTTATTTTATACTAAAGGTGTGGTGGCTAGCTTATAATTATTTGAATCAGATCTTTGTGTCTACATTCTAGAAAGTCGACAAAGCAATTGAGATGTGATAATAATTATTAATATTTGTGATAATTTTAAAATAATATTTGGGAGTTGCTTTGCTACCTGCTGTCAAAATTAGTTAAGTTTCAGAAAATCTAGAGATATGTTACATTTTTTACTTTAAGTTTAGATTATACAGAAAAAAAACGTGCCAGAATCCAATGTGGGATCGACCAACAATTTCCTGCCAAATGTCATAATTTTGATTCAAAGATGATTCCTAAAATCTAATGGAAATAGGTGTGATATCAATATTAAATATTTTGTACTTACTAATCATTGGTTTTGAGTAAAAAACAATCATTTATTATAATTTTTTTCAAAAGATCTTTCAATTACCTCATTTATCAATAAAAAATATTGTTAAATTTTTTAGTTCTGAACAACTTTTCTAAGTAACTGTTAACTGTATTTCCATATTAATATTTATTAACAACCATATTAACAAACCATATTAACAACAATTTTAAGTTTTTGATAGTAACTAACTAACAGATTAGTAACCTTTTACCGTATCCTAACTCTAAAGCAAATGATCGAGAATCCATATTAATCTAAGATTAGATTACTTCGTTTGAATAAATAATATTGTCCGAAAGTTTAACAAAACAAATCGTAAAACTGGCTAAGTAATAGATTTTCTAAATACAACGTTCCACCACATTCCAATAAAATCAATGATTCAATTGATGTGATTTTGTTCACAAACGTACGTAAAGAATAATAATTACAAAAGTTTAAAAAATATTCATAAAGTCTAAAAATTTCTACTTTCTCTTACTTTTCGGTCCGTTACCTGAAGTTGTCGATGATTACTACTTTACACCGAAACAATTAACAACATTAGCCAATATAATAATAAATAATATAACTATAAATATAAATAATAATACAACTATAATAATACAATATAAAAGCTTGCAGCAATCTATGAAGAATTATCATAGCAAGCAACAATTTCCTATAGCTTGTCTACAATGAAACATTTGTTCAACACTACTACTACTGAAATACTACTGAAATAGTCAGTTTCTAACTTGGGTACGACAGCAGAAAGTAGTTCTTTACCTCACTCAAGTAAAAACGCGTGGTTTCCATACTATTACGCAACCCATTTCCATATTATTATTCCAGTGACACCATTTTACCATTTTTTTATCAACTTTTCGACAAAATCTCACCGATAATAAAACGGTTTTGCGCGGACTAAAATCCGCGCACGGTGCAACAGCGTTAAAACGTGAACTAATTTTGAAATATTCATATCCGTATAATCTAGTCGCGAGCGCAGATAAATTTTAAGGGGGCGCATAAACTCTACAGGGGGTGCGGGGTACTACGTCCGCCTGAGCGCTTATTACACGTACCCTATATAAACGGTAGACGTACCTAACCTATTTATTTGCGGGCGGTTCGCTTTGCGCTTCGCTTGTAATTTAAAAGAGATGCGAGCGCGTAAAGCAAGTGGTGGCAGCATCGTGAATTATAAAAGCGCGCAGCGCTTATAATATTTCATAAAGGAGTACGTGTTTGTATACAGTGTGGAGTAAATTTCAAGTGAAGGTATTTTGATCCTTTGTATCTGGTTTAATGGAATTGTTTTGAGTTCAAAAAGATCATTGATATACAGAAGTTACGATACAATTCGTTCTTCTTGTTTTACCATCTTGAATATTTTTATTGCTTAGCCTATAATATAATAAGTTTTATGTAATAAAATAATCAAATGACAAATAGTTTGACAACAATTTGATCATCCTTAGCAATAACAACGTTCCTTGGTAGTGTAAATTTGTTCAGTTTTTACTTTCTTCGATTAAATAATTATGGAATGATTTTTTGTTGATCTATTAAAGCTAACTGATTAAAAACATAAAAAAAAATTTAAAAGAATCGTTGTAAAGCAATTGAAAATTCTGAAAAACTAGCAAAAGTTTAAAGTTTACTTTCAGACCAGTTTGAAGTGTCTTCGAGTATGTTAAAATAATGGCCAAATCTAAGTTCAAAATGGCATGTAAAACAAAATTGTCTACATTTCGTGAAACATAACAATTTGTTAATGGATAATCTATCACTAACACCTTTTTAAATGGTACTATCAAATTGTCCTGTACGTTGTCCTATATTATTTAGGTGCCATTTTTTAGGACGAAAAATTAATACTTCTCACGACAAATTTATGTACCTCAACGGCAAAATATGCATTAAAACAGCAAATTTGTGATTTAAGGGCTTAAAATGTAAACGAACGGCGGAACATGTGTTTTAATGACAAAAACAAGAACTGAAGGAAACTGAATCTGAATTATTTGCGCATATGCTAAATTTATAATGTAGTCAAGTGGTTGAACATAAAATAAACATTCTTGATTATTTAAATGATATAGAAAATTATTGGTTGCAAATTTGTTATAGTAAAGCCGCAATTTATTAAAATCATTGAATATTTTTGTTATTGTTTATTAACAAGACAATTTAGTAACACCAATGACCAGATATCAATGGATTGGATAATTTCCGTAGTTAGAATAATGTGGTTTAGACGCTGAGACGACATATTGTTGATGATAAGTGGATGTGTTTATGAAATGCACAATCAATATTGTCTTATTCTGTGTTTACTTATAAGTTTTGTTTTTAATGGCCTTCTTACGTCAAGTCATGTTTTATTTTTTATTTGTTATTATTATTATTATTATTATTATTATTGGATTATCATATTGAAGTTACCATATTTCGATAAGTTCTGGCATGATGGACCTTTGAGAAACTAGAACAGCAGTTTCCTACTGAATATACAGAACTGTTAAAATCATATCTGAAAGATCGTCACTTCAGGGTAAAACAGGATGACGAATACTCCTCGCTACGCAATATCAATGCCGGAGTACCACAAGGAAGTGTATTGGGACCACTTTTGTGCCTACTATAAACTTATGATATTCCTGTTCCGGGAGAAAGCACAGTGACAACATTTGGAGACGACACGGCTATTTTGGCGATTAGTGACAGTGTCGAAGAAGCAACTGAAAAATTACAGATAGCTGCAAACAAAATCAACCTTTGGACAAAGAAATGGCGCATCCAAACTAAATGAAGGAAAATCCGCGCATGTATACCACACCAATAAGAGAGTTAACTATATTCCAGTAACCATTCATGGGAACGATATTCCATACGCGGATACAGCGAAATACCTTGGCATGACACTGGATGCCAAGCTTAGATGGAAAGTACATGTCAAGAAAAAGCGGGACGAACTCGACCTAAAAGTCCGCAAAATGTTTTGGCTAATGGGACGGAGGTCAGCCCTGTCAGTGCAAATTAAGCTCCTACTATACAAGCAATTATTAAAGCCAGTATGGGTGTATGGAATACAGTTATGGTGATGCACTAAGCAGTCCAATATCAACCTCATTCAGAGGTTCCAAAATAAAGTTCTAAGGGCCATTGTTGGTGCACCATGGTACATCAAAAACACCAATCTTCATCGGGACCTTCGCATGGAGATGGTAACTAGCGAAATATCAAAATTTGCTAAGAAGCACGAGGATCGTCTACTCCACCACGACAACATTGAGGCCATCCAGCTGCTAGACAACAGGGCGCTAGTGCGTCGGCTGAAAAGAACTAAACCATTCGAACTAGTGCGGGAGTGATTAAAAGCAGAGCACCCGTAGTGTATGCACAGTGATAGCATCAGTGAAAACAAGCGCCGTCTACTTGAGTGGTAAAAACTATAAGACTAAAACAACTAGGGCCAATGGAAAAAATTGTAGAAATTTATCAGTTTAGGTTAAGTTAAAATAACTTGTTAGTCATTGACTAGGTATTGTGCCACAGTGTGTTTGAACAAAATAAAAAAAAAAGATATTACCATATTTATCAGACTGTTTCTACATCCAAGATGAGTGTTAATGACAATAAAGAACTTTAATTATTATTACACAGTCCACATGCAAAAATAATAAAGAACATACATAACAGAGCTGTTACCAGAAGAACATACATTTTCCAAGTGTAGAAACCATAATCAAATTATTTCCAAAGATCACAAATACAAAAAGACCGGAAAGATAAGTAATAATTCAAAAAAAAATTGTTTAATACTTGGATTATTCAAAATAACGAGCATATTTAAAAAATAGCAAATATACACAGTCATCTTCAAATAGACAAATACATACTATTTATTTTTATTACTTTGGCTGGTCTATATTCAACGGCGGAAGGCTTTCGAAAAGCCAGAGAGTCTGAAGTTGTTAAAAATTTTATTTGTATTTCATTAGTTGTGTAGTATCGTTGCTATTCGTATTTTATTTTTATTATTCGTTCGTTGTTAATTTTGCAACGTGAAAAATGTATACCATTGATTTATATTTAATTTACCTGACACAGTTACAATTAAATGCAATATTTGAAGTTGAATTTTGTCA
This sequence comes from Aphodius sticticus, assembly GCA_963966075.1. Lineage (NCBI taxonomy): Eukaryota > Metazoa > Arthropoda > Insecta > Coleoptera > Scarabaeidae > Aphodius > Aphodius sticticus. The sequence continues at coordinate 6,459,117 of OZ014508.1, read as the reverse complement.
ATATTATAATTTCACAAACTTACCATATTTGTAATTAAGTATATTATATACAATAAAAAAAACTTTTTACCTTTTTGCAATGTACAAGACAATAAGTCAAGTGTTGCAAGTGCGTTACTCTTATGCAACACTTTTAAAACATTTGGAGTCCACCCAACAAATAAACAAAATACAAGGCAATCAGCCTGCCTGGATAATATTTTTATTTCAAATTCAGTTCTTCTCACCAGTATCAATCTTGATAATTCATTATCATCTGACCATTCTGGATTGTTTGCTGAAATTCAATGTGGACCTCAAAAAATCACTGGTGAGAGAATATCGTATAGGCCGATGTCTGATCTTGGGCTGTTTAATTTGTACAACGTCATGGAGAATGAAAATTGGTCATTTATTCGCGACAACTCAATCAACATAGATGTAAAAACCGATAAGTTTATGAACACCTTCTCTGATGCAATCGAATGTTGTTTTCCCATTAAAACCAAACTAGTATTTAAAAATAAACCGTTGGTCAACTGGTACACGAATGAATTGTTTGAAATGAGAGAACATATGCGCACAATGAATAGTTTTAACCACAAATACCCGGGTCTGATATTGACAAATCAACTACAAATTTTTAAAAGGAACTATAGATCTAAACTACTTCATGCAAAAAGATCAGCGTTTGATGGTTATGTGGAGGGCAGTTTCAATAAGTCAACATCTTTATGGAAGTTAATAAAACATAACATTCCCTCTAAGAAAACTAGTTTACAGGATGCACCAACAGCGGAGGATTTTAATACCTTTTTTATCAATGTCCCTCAGGACATTATTAAGAATTTAAACAACTCTGACAAGAATCCGCTTGAATACATGAACGAACCAGAAACAGAACATTTTGAATTCAGCACTATTTCCTTTAATGATATGAGAGATACAATAAGCACATTAAAAAATTCTCCAAGCAAAGACTGCTACGGTATCAATGTAAAAATAATTAAAACACTAAAAAATGTCATTGTTTACCCACTTACCAATCTTTTCAATGTTTGTATAAAACAAAACTATTTTCCCAAAAGTCTTAAAATTTCAACAGTGATACCGATACACAAGAAAAACGCCACCGACAACTGCAATAACTATCGGCCCATATCATTAACCACTGTCATATCCAAGTTGTTTGAAAAAATTCTAAAAAAACAAATATACCTTCATTTTGAAAATAACAACTTATTCAGTGAGTCACAGTTTGGATTTAGACACGGCAAGTCGACTAGTGTTGCAATTGATACTCTTGTTAATGACATATTAAATAACTTTGAGCGTGGACATCACTCCATAGCCACCTTTTATGACCTCACAAAGGCTTTCGACTGCGTCTCCCATGATATTCTCTTAGAAAAGCTGCACAAATACAACATTTCTGAATCCAGCATAAAGCTATTAGAGTCATATTTGAGTGATCGATATCAACACGTTAAATTTAACAACAGAATTTCCTCAAATAAGCTCTGCAAATTCGGAGTCCCACAAGGTTCTGTTCTGGGTCCCATTCTATTTTTGATATTTATTAATGACATTCACAATGCTGCTGCTTCTTCTAAAATCGTTCTATTTGCCGATGACACAACGGTAATAGCAGGAGGGGATAACTATGAAACGCTACTGGATGTAGTCGATTTATGTGATTTAAATATTAAGGAATGGTTCTCATCAAACAAATTGTGTATTAATATGGAAAAATGCATGTCTCTACTATTTACTCTGAGAAACGATCCGTCTTTAAATGGTGCTGAGGGCGATCAGGTCAAATTTTTGGGTGTTGTAATTGACTCCAGGTTGAAGTGGGAAAGTCACGTGGAATATGCCGCGGGAAAGCTTGCGAGGGTGATATATTTTTTGAGGATATTGAGGAGCTCGCTCTCGCTAAAATACCTCAGGGTTGCCTATTTCGCATTTTTTCATTCTGCCATGACGTACGCGGTATTTAATTGGGGTCATTCAGCCCATAGCCACAAAATTTTTGCATTACAGCGTCGTTGCATAAGAGTGCTGCGCAGCATAGGTTATAGGGAAGATTGCCGGGATCATTTCCGTGACCTTGAAGTACTAACTCTACCATCCGTATACATATTGGAATGTCTAATGTATGCGAAGATCAATGCAGAGGGCTTTGTTAGATCAAGTGCGATTCACTCTTACAGCACTCGCGAGAACCAACACTATCGCCCGCCGTTTCTGAGACTGCAAAGATCACGAAATGGATCTAATTACTGGGCGCTGAGGTTTTACAGTGCTCTTCCGGCTGCAATTAGGTCGTGCTCGCACAAAATGTTTAAAGCGACAATAAAAAAATTTTTGTTAAAGAAATGTTTCTACAACTTTGATGAGTTTCTGGATTGTAATTTTGCTGATTTATGAACTTTATATGATTTAATTTAATTTCATTGGTTTTTTCCCTTTTGACTTGTGTAAACATTTTTTATGTAACCAACACCAATAAAGAAAAAAAAAAAAAAAAAAATGAACCAATGTAAGAATTAACCAAGACTTTCTTGTGTTCCATAGTCATATTATTTCTTAAATCTATTGGAAAAATAAACAAAATACACAGGAATAAAAAAGTAAATACAAAAATAAAATAAAAATAATAATCAAATTATATTATAATTTCACAAACCAAGCATATTTGTAATTAAGTATATTAAATATAATAAAAAACTTTTTACCCTTTTGCAATGTGCAAGACAATAAAATGGAGATCAATGTAAAAATGAAGCAAGACCTTCTGGTGTTCCATAATCATATTATTTCTTTAATTTATTGGAAAAATAAACAAAATACGCAGGAACAAAAAAAGTAAATACAAAAATAAAATAAAAAAATAAACAGAATATTTTATTCCACTTGTAGAGCTAGAATGACAGGAACAAGGGCAGGTAGACGGACAGGTAGAAGTTCAGGCGCATTAGTGTACTCCTCAAGTGAGTGCATGGTTTTAGTTTCAAAATCTCTCTCGAACAACAAGCATCACGTGTATTTGTGACACTGGCCAGCTTTTAACAATAGCAGTCTGCAATTTTTCTTCATTGTGAGTTTGAAATGAATCAGAAAACGAAATGTTGAACATTGATATATCTTTGGCGTATGGTACTCTATAAAATCTCCTCAAATTCCATATTTACTCTACAGGTGGTTCGAACTAATATAACAAAATAGCACTTTGGTGCCTCACTATATGAACGAATGTAAGATATGTTTTTAAAATTGAAAAGGTACGTGATAATCTTTCTTTACAATGAACAATTTCTTTTCAATGTCCTGAAAAAAATAATGAAAATTGGTCTAATATTACCAAAGTAATTAACATTTCAACCTTTTCGTCAATTTTTAGGTATCTTATCCAAATCTTAGCATCCACATCTTATTCTTACCTTCATTTTAGACGAAACAAATTTATCTTGTACACCTCAGTATAGCAAATTTATTTCAAAAGATAAAGTATTGATATCTCTTAAAATTTGCTTGAAAAGCTGTTCCAAAGTTGCGTTACTTTCACATACACATACATTGACTTATTTTATTGACTTACACATTGCAAGGAGTCGCAAAACATTGTCCTAAACATGTCAACTTCAGTTCATAAAAAAAATCCCTCGTTATACACAGATTAGCACAACTATTTTTTGACTGTATATTACTTTACCAGCCAGAAAACCTCACACTATGTCTCCCATCCTTTACTTCCACAGTCCACATTGTATATACAATAAACAAAGCTGGTACCCTGCGGCATTAAACGCGCAAAACCGGTTGCATAAGCGAGGTAGATAAAATAATCCCCTGTAAATATATGGGTGCGGCTGGGAAATCTCCCCGGCTAATGCAGTATTCATTAATGAATGACCGAAGGCGATTCAGTCCAGCTTAGTGCAGGACTAAACGTTGCCGCTGCAGACAAGAAACAATATAGTTGAGATTTTAACCGAAACGCCCGCATATATTTACGTATGCCACGGTCGACTATACTGTTATACTATGGGATAAAGTCGTGGTGCATTATTTTGGTGTTTAAGCACTTTACGGCCGCGCTTGCATCATTAAGGAGATTACTGACTATGGTGTGTTCAAACGAAACGTGGTTTCATCACACTTTTCTGTTGGAATATGTTTATGATTTGTTGGGGAGAGAAGGGGATTAAAACCTAAGCTTGTATAACCAATTTTTGTTCTCAATATGTTCAGCATCAATATACACAAATTAAATTAAGGAGAGGTTTTCTTGTTTAGATCTAAAAGGTAGCTCAAGTTTAAGACAACTTTTCAAGGAATTAAGGGATACTAATTATTTTTCTTTTGAAATAAATTTGCTATACTTTGGTGTTTAGTATAAATTTATTTCGTAGAACAATATATGTAAGAAGTGTATGCTAAGAATTTGTTTAAAAAGTAAAAAATTAATAAAATGGTTATAACTTTAATGTTAATTACATTGGTAATCTTTGACAAATTTTCATTATTTTTTCTGGTCATTGTAAAGAAATTCATCAAGATTATCACGTAGGTACCTTTTCAATTTTCAAAACATAAATTGTTACAGTCGTTCATATAGTGAGGAACCAAAGTACTAATTTGTTATCTAAGTTGGAAACACCCTGTAGAGTACATTTTGAATTTGGGTTTTTTGCAGATTTTTTTATTAGGCATTGCTCAATGCAGAATGAGTTATTGCAATGGAATCGTTGAGTTTGAGGTTTAAGGTTATTTTAGTCTCAGCTGTCACCTCGTCTAGTGTTGGCACGTGGTTAACACTTCGCAAAACTGATGGAAACTTTGATGGAAAATTGTCAAAACTTGTATAGTGTAACTCAGGCATTTTGTACAGAAGGCCATAAAATATTTGCGGTACCATTTATACAATTTAATTGATCTAACAAAATCAATAAGAAAAAAATGTGGTCGCCATTTCAAAAAGTGTCGATGACGTCATAACTCAAAAACTCTAGTAACAATTGATGGTCGGAAATGGAGCTTATCACAGAAATGTGTATTTTAAGAATTAAAAATCGTCGTTTCGAGGATTTTTTAAAATAATACACTTTACGCGCTCACTATAGACGACACATTATACCGGGTGACCCACGGCATAGGTACTCCCGTTTATTTTTTTGTTTATTAAGCTGGACGAATGAAATTTGGGAAAGTGTTAATAGACAAAAAATGCCATTGTTTGGGATACTCTTGAGGTTAATATGACGTCCGGTTTTTCCGGAAATGACGTCATGATTGAAATTTTAAATGGAAACCTATATTCTTTGTGTGATATTTTAAATCAGGATGACATTCTGAACACAAAAACATATCGATCGTCAATTTTTATCACCAGTGCAACGCAAAAATAGCCGTTTTGTGTATTATTCTAGGTGGCTATGAATTGGTGAAAACAGTCGAAAATCGATTATGGCCGACATTGCATTACAGGCGCCCTCTAGCGTGATTTAATTGGTTTTCGGGCAGTGAGTCATTTTTTTTCAATGGCAACACCCTGATTATTCGATAGAAAACATCTTTCCGATTACAATGATACCAAATACTTGATATTTTGTTGAAATTGGTAGCGTACAAATGTTGCTAGAAGCAAGGAAATCGAAAAAAATTTGACCTAAGTCAACCGTACAAGTCGAAGTCACTAATGGACTACTCGAAGGAAGTCCCTGCTTATTCGAGGAAAAACATTTTTCCGACACAATGATACCAAATTCTTGATATTTTGCTGATAGTCGTAGCGTGAAAATGACGTTTAAGGGTACTTGCTTCGAGTAGTCCATTGAGTGACTTTGACTTGTACGCTGACTTTGATCATTAGGTCAATATTTTTTTTCGATTTCCTTGCTGTATATATTGTATCCTGTATATATTAAAGTCTTGGGGCGTCCTCGATAACGTAATTCAACTTTATAAAATATTTCTGCTGGAAAAACTCGTTGTAATTTGTATTTCTGGTGAGCATCTGGTTTATTGAAGTGTAGTATTCAAATACACATCTGGATAGTAAAGCAAAAGTATATTATTTTGTTGAAATGAGCGTTGTAATTAATTATAGATATTTGTTTCGTTTGGTTCGACACGTTGAAATCTTCCTGGTAAAACATTATTAGTAATTCCTTATTAGTAGTTTTGAATTAATCTATTTTATGTTACCAATATGAACAATAAAAAAAACAATATGAACACGATTTTAAATATCAAAACATTTAAAATTTGGTCATAATTTGATCAACATGAAATTTTCTAGTTAAGAAATCAAGCCAACAATTTTTATATCAGATGTATTAGTACCACTATATTATTCTATTAAGACAATTGGAATGTGAGATTAAAATTTTGAAAATAAGATAAGTATAAGGAAGTACGTAGGCTTACTAATATACCTGAAAATACGTAAAATACCTGTAAACATTTTATATCGATTTGAGAATGTTTAATGTTAATGCCCGTAATTCCCTTAATGCTAATGTATCTAGTATGTCTTGCAAAATATAATAATAACGCATTAATGATGAATGCGTTTATTGCTTGATAATAATTCGTTAAATAATTATTCATCTGTCTGTAGATAATCAAAAAGTGTTCACTAATAGACCGTAGTTCTTTAAATGACTTCAATATGTTTGTACAATATAAAATTAGTAAATAAGTAATCAAATACAGAAAAGAACAGTGGTCTCAAATTTTCAAATATGGTAAAACATCTTGTTAAATTTTTCGTGTACCTACCTAAATTTACAACAAATAAATAAGATCCAATATAATCTGGCACAATCTCAACTTACCCACGGTTGGAAGTTTAAACTGTAAACTCCGCTCATAATAATTTCAGTAGATATCAGCCTCCGAGGGCTCATATATACGTATATAGATATACTGAAGTCATCGAACTTCAGCATATCAAAGCGATAAAGATATACCCTCCCGCGCGACATTCTAAAGGTATATAGATATCAGATTGTAAAGTTCATACATTTCTTATTAGAGCGTACAGGAAGAGACGCAGGAGAAATGAAAAAACGGCGTCTTCGGGATGAAATGAAGACAGGACCGGCCTCAAACAAACTTGGAATAATACTCATTTAACCAACAAGTATATTAAAAACAGCGATTAATGATCGAGACTATTTAACGCACGAGCGATTAGCGAGTGCGTTAATTGTCGAGATCATTAATCGCCGTTTAATATTCGAGTTGGTTACAAAATTTTTTCTCGATCCTATTCTTCTGGCGGCGTCTACATATATTTTATTCGTCGATGTCGTTTGAGGTTATATGACCATTTATGTAATTTGACACTGACAGTTGTGGACTGTATGCCTGGATAACGGAATGTTTTGATTGGATGGTTTTATTTTAGGTATGGTCAATTGGCTTTAATGAAGTCGTTTGATTGGCTATAACAAATCATGCATTAATAGAAATCTTGCATTTGTAGAGATTTTTAATAAATGATTTTCTATTCAGTAAACATACTCTTAAATAAACGATCGACGGAAAAGTATATAAATGAAGCGACACTCCGTTTTAGACTATAGATAATTGTGTGTGTTTCTGTTTAGTCCATTAAAGGACTGTAAGTTACTAATTATAATTGTATTGATTTAAATTGCTCGGTTCTCTGCTAAATTAATTGGGTTATGTAAGAATTAGTTATTTAGTATTTATGTAAATGCGTTAGACATGTTTTTATTTAATTCGGAACTTAGAATGCAATACCGAGAGATGTATTGGCTGCTTGAAAGAAACCTCAAGCTGTTAGTCAATAATAAGCTTCTCTTATACCAGCAAATTGTTCAATGGTCCAATTAGTACACTCCCTTCGCTGAGCATGCTCTCATATGCCTTCTAACGTTGGTACTTTGTGCACAAGCATAGTCACATTTGCTGGATTTTAATAGCTTCTCATCTTTAAACCAGTACTTTCGAATTCTGCGATTATACTTTCCACAGAAACGGAAATATTCCTTTTTGTGGTCCTAAAGCCGGTCCTGGCGCATAGGGAAACGAAATGAAAGGGACTCCTAAGGCCAGTAGGGTTTCCCAGCCCCGACAGTTTTATTCTCATACATTTTTCATATTTCCCGGGCACGAGAAAGACCGCGACAACGAAAAAGGTTTTCGTTCGCCCATCGCGTTGGCAGAATATACAGGGGCGCGCTTCTTCTTTTCCGTTTGAATTCTCGAATTGATTTTCTTTTGTGTGGACTTTATTTTCTTTATTTATATACCGGATGCTACCTCGTTTAGATGCGCTTAAGGCCGCTGTTTATATAATCGATTTTTCCGAGAAGTTTACATTTTGCAGCCCGGCTACGACGTTGTTGTTGTTTAATCTATTCCTATCAACTGTCGTCGCGTTTTATTTTTCTGAATTATGGGGAAAATGTCGTGGTGGAAAGTATGAGGTAAACATTCTGATCCGCTTATGACTTAATTCTGATTGTGACATTCTACTGGAAGTCCATTCTTTGGAGAGAGATATATGAAGGCTTGAAATGAATTAATTATTATTTTTTGTTTACTAACTGTGAATGAGCTTTGGCTCGCGAGAATTTTAGGATTTGGTGTCGTATTGTGTTGTTTTGAAACTACCATCAGACAATGGAAGAATGAAAATATTAGTTGAATTTAAACTTTTAAATAAATTAATAATTGTCACGGCCTGGATTTGAACCAGGAACTTTATCGTTCCTAGCACAATGCACTAATAATTGCACTTACTGATATTTTCTAAATTTGAAATTGGTTTTAAAGACGGACCATTATGGCTGCCAAAATTTTACAAAATTCGGATTTTTGAATCAATGAACATACCTGGTTTTTTAAGATTACCGACGTAATGTACTGTAAAATCTGATGTTAAAAATTTAAAATGGCGTGTCCAAGAAATAAACGAAATATATTTTACATAAAAGGAAACGCCAGTTACCGTTGATAAGGGAGATCGCTGTATTCTTAAGTACTCTGGTATAACTTGTAATTTCTGGTTTTGAAATTATAGCTAATCTTGGCCACAGAAACTATTGGAGAATAAATTTCAATAGTAAACTCTACAAAATCGAAAAGCTTGAAACACGTAAATAACGGCTAAAGAAAAAATAATTATAATTATTCATTATTAAGCATGATATTATTGTTATTAGTTGTCTTGTTCTTCTGGATAACATTTTTAAATGTGTTGTATAAATATTATTTCTATTTGTTCATCCAAGATGACATTCTCAACAACATCGATCGTCAATTATTATCACAAGACAAATATCTTATTACATATCCAATTTTTTCATTTTGATTTTTCATTGTCGCAAAAATAATTCAATTTTGATGAAATTTTGTGAGAGCGTGCACTTTAAAGTCTTCAATAAGCGTACATTTTTTGATAGGCAAAAAAGCAAGTAGTTTTGAGATATTACATTTTTCCAATCAAAATCAGTTTTTTGCAAACAGAAATTCTGTGGTGAAGAATAATCGTACACAGTTTCTACTGATGCTCATTCTCTTTTTTTTCATGTACTTATTGATACAATAATAAAAATAATAATCCCTATTTAACAACATGCTCAAAAATTGAACAAACTCAAAAATAATTTTTGCAACAAAGAATTTTTCAGTAATTGTTCATAATTTGTTTAAATTTTTAAGAAAATTGCAGAACTGGTTACACCATTCAATTGTACGGGAAAAAAATATAAAAGAAACTGTATCTTATTTCTACACTAACGCTATAACCATTAAATTAGGATAATAAAGCTTCAGATAAGTAAGTAAAATAATCAGCTTTTGTCTTAGAATCAAAAAGTGTCCAATACAAAAGTTGTAGATCACGAAAAAAATTACAATTTTTGGAGAGGTTGCTACATAACGTAACCTAAAAATTTCCGAGAAAAATGTGAAATATCTATCTTTTTTTATTTTTTAATTTTAATTATCGCATAAATAATTTAGTTTTGACGAGAACAGTATATTTCAGTTGAATATCGAAGAATCAGTACAAGAGAAGCGATGTGCGTATCACTTGAGCACTGAAATCTTTTCCAGGTCCAGGGACCCTATTCTAGTCATCTTTTTTAAGCGAAAGTGAGTCTATTCGAATGGTTAGGTGAGGGTGGGGATATCGGCGGTTGCCATGTGTTTGGAACGTATGGGCGTGGTGCGTGCGTTGTTGTTCTTAGCAACAAGCAAACTTGCCATAGATACGTTCGTATGGGCATGGCCTGTGAGTTATTGTTGTTAGCGACAAGCAAATTTGCTCATAGATACGTTCCAGAGGGAAACCGCTGATATCCCTACTCCTTCTACCTAACCATTCGAAAAGACTCACTTTTGCTTCAAAAAGATGACGAGAATAGGGTCCAAGGTCTATTTATAGATATATGAGTCCCCTCTATCTCTCTTTCTAGCTCTTTCAGAGATGTTAAATTACCGCGGTAATTTACCCAGTCTATGCTAATCTTATGGGGTAATATATCTGTAATTTAGGGTGCATTTTTTCCATGAAGAAGAAACATATTCAAATCTAACATCAGATCACGATGAACACCAAGAAAAATTGCGAAAAAGGCAAATATTGGCATAGAGCGATTCTTAAAAAAAAAAGATTTTTATTGAGAAAATTAAATATCTCAAAAACTTCTTGTTCTTTGCATATTAAAAAATTCATGATTATTTAAGACTTAAAAAGACACGCTTTCACAAAATTTCATCCAAATTGAATTATTATCGCGCAAATGAAAAATAAAAAACAGAGAAATCGTTTTGGCATTGGAAATTTTGAGGTCAAGTAAAAAGTGACCCTTATGAATGTTGTAGATTTTTTTATGATCTACAACTTAGTATAGGACATTTTTTGATAAAACGTCAAGTTTCGTCGGAAAACTCAATAATATACCTTGCACCTGCTTTCAACCCCCCCAAATAAACACTATACCACTTCATGGCCTGCATTTTTTTTACGTTCACTATGAGCCCCTTTCTTATTTTCAATGATAAAAGTCCTGTCTACAATTAATACCCCTTCTCAACTTTATTTGCCTGCACTATTATTGATATAGTGGGACTTTTATCAATTTGTATTTTTTGTACAATTTGTACTATTTGTGTATTATAATTTTCGCAATTACTAGAATTATATTAACCTAAATTGCTCAACGTAAAAAAAAATATCATATCATACGCTCTTTTAATAAGGTATCTTATATTGCAAAGAAAAATCTACACAAAAATATATCTTGGAACAAGAGTCCTCATGTCATCATTATTTGTATTATTTGAAACTTTTAATATTTTCTCGCATATTTTTTTGTTCTCCAGAAATAATTTAATTTGTATGAATTTCTTTGCCGAAATAACAACCAAAATCTGCAAAACATCATGCAAAATCTTTTCACAACATATTGTGGTGCAGACGTTAGTTCTTATCACCGAGTCCAGCCAATAATAATGAATTTAAAGGCAACCAGCAGGGTTACCTAAACGTAAAACGAACATCCGGACTCGCAGAACAAACGACGGCCGAGTTAAACCACCGCTAGGTTTCAACTGTTTACAATGCTTACTTATACAGCGAACACAATACGTAACTGTTAAATGCATTTAAATCAACAAGAGAGAATGGCACACCGAATCCCACAACTGCAAAATAAGACCAATAAACCTCCCAGTCCAGCCAGGCTACCCCATCCATGGAAATGACTTTTGTTTTATGTGTATTCGTACGTATGTATGTGTATATCGTATATGTGTGTGTGTGTGTCTGTGTGTGTGTGTGTGTGTGTAGACTGAAACCCAAGGGGTGTATATTGCCCCCTGTGAGAAGTCCAGCCAGTCGGAGAGAGCGAGTTAAGTACTAAATAGCGTGTAAACAAAAGCTCCGGGTGAGTCCGGGTGGTGGCTGAAATCCGTTGGGGCGCAAATCCCCGAGTCCGAAACAAAAGTGCCCAGTTTGAGCCGAGAACGGCATCAAAAACGTTCGGGTGGGACGTCGGAGCTTAAAAAAGTTAAAAGCTCTACGTGGAAGTTCTTCTTCGGTCCGGGCGATCCGGGCGGTTCCGGTGTCCGCCCCTGTAATACGAGGAAAAGGTGGCGTCTCGGCTTAATTTTTTATTAAACTTTTGTCTCACCGTCCGACCGACTTGTAATTCAGTTTAGGATCGGACGAGAGTCGGCCGGAATTTCCGGAATTCGGCGCGTCCCATTTATTTTCGACAAGTCCGTCACTCAGAATTTTCAATTCCTGGTCAACCGGCCGGATAAAAGTCTTATTGCGCGATGAACTTTTGCGAACTGACGAAAGTTTTTGAGATAGAAGAATGTCTTATACGTCATATGGTATACGGTGAAAAAATCCCAGACTTTGTCTGATTCATGTCTGATTCATGTACCTAAAGAAGCATCGATAACTCGCTACTACATACAAATTTAGTTTTTATTTTTTTTGCACAGGTGCTTAAAGACTCAACACGTGTTGTAGTAATGTTATTTTCTTGTTTTGTCTGCACTGATGTACGATAAAATTCACAAATTCTACTGATTATTTATTGACGGAAGCTTTGCTATCACTCGAAAAAGATACAACACCAAAAACTATAAAATTTGGATTACCACAACATGTAGCGAACCCTTATCTATAAATTGATATATAACAGCTGAGAATTAATATATTATTAAGTACAGTATAAAAAATAATAGTATATTACTTTACAAGAGTTGTAACTAGCATATTACGTACAAGTGGAGAGTTAACATACGAGCCGCGAAGCGACGAGTTTTGTTATTTTTCACGGGCACGTAATATGCGTTACACCTCGAGTATTGTACTTAATTTTACCTACGATCGACTAACCTTAAATTAAACAATGTTCATTCTTCAGAAAATTTAACTTTCTAATCATTTCAGTCTCTCTTTTCTCATAGAAATCATTACTATAAGTCTAGGGGAATGTTTATAAACATTTGTCAGTTAATTACCATATGTTTAAACAAATTCTATTTATAGGAAAACTGGTTAATCGACGGTGAGTATATGAGGAGAAAGGTATTTGTCGGGCAATTTCGTCACACGAAGGTCGAAGAACCAACCGTAGACACAGTGTTTCGGACTATTAGTCCTCATCAGTACGGTATAGCCAAGGAGCAAGATGGATACTCAGTGGAAAAAGGTCTCCATTTAAGTGTTTTTTTCCATTGAGTGTCCATCTTGCTCCTTGGCTATACCGTACTGATGAGGACTAATAGTCCGAAACACGTGTCTACGGTTGCTTCTTCGATCTTCGTATGACGGAATTGCCCGACAAATACCTTTCTCCTTATATATCTCACAGTCGATTAACCAGTTGTCCTTTTAATTTCCATGGGCTATAGTGTACATGGGGTGTACCAGTCACCTCCGGCGCGACGTCACTTCTTGTCTTCGAATCCTGAAGATGTTGTGACTGAAGCACCAAATTGGCGACATTGGTCACCCTCTTTAGGTCTCTATTTGAGTGTTTTTTTCATTGAATGTCCATCTTGCTCCTTGGCTATACCGTACTGATGAGGACTAATAGTCCGCAACACTGTGTCTACGGTTGCTTCTTCGATCTTCGTATGACGGAATTGCCCGACAAATACCTTTCTCCTTTTAAATTCTATTTGTTTGAATAATCCGTTTTTCTCGAAAATCAGTCTGAAACCTGTTTTCAACTGAGTTGGAAATGGCAAATTATTTTATCTTACATTATTCATTTAAAAATTTGTTTCTATTGTTTAAACAATCAATTATTCATTTTCAACTTGTTTTTCTAATTATGGTAGAAAAGTCAGCTTTTTTGTGAAATTAACTTATACATTTCATGTTCGAGATATCTTGCTTATATTATCTAATTTTGGGATGATTTCCATTGTTTAAATAATAAAATATTATGCGTTTTCAATAACGTTTAGTCGAAAATATTGAATTGATTTAAAATCCTTTCTTCGAGAAATTGGGGAGTGACATTCATTTTAAAAATATTAAATTGTCAATTGTCTGTCAACCAATTTTATTAATCACATTTCTTACTCCATTTCTTATTCTAATTTCCTGCCACTGTGTGTCGCAAGACTTGTTGCTGTCTGGGAGCTGTTCCCTGTACTCTAATTTGATGAAATATTGAAAAGGAATAATGTTTTATTATTTAAACAATGGAAGTCATCCCAAAATATAAATGATGTCACTTGACTGCAATTTTAGGTGAATTGCAAAAAGGATATTGTTTAAATAAAAAGCATTTTTTTTTAAATGTGGGTTTATTACATAATCTAGGTAAGATATCTAGAACATTAAATTAATAATTAGTTTCATTTAACATAAAACTTATAAGTTAATTTTTAAAATGAATTATAATTGATTGTTTAAACAATATGAAGAATTTTTTAACGAATAATATCACGCTAAGATGATGAACTGCCATTTCGAACTCAGAAAACAGAATTCAGACGGATTTTCGAGAAAAACGAATTAATTAAACAAATAGAATTTGTTTAAACAATTGGAAAATAACTGAAACATGTTTATAAACATTCCAGTAGACTTATAGTAATGCTTTCTATGAGATAAAAGAGAATGAAATGATTCGAACGGTAAATTTTCTGAAGAATGTACATTTTTTCATTTGATGGTAGTTTTCAGGGCAATGTGGGGGTGGGTTGGGGTCGTCAAATCCTTGGAAGGTCCTCTACACGTGTTATTACTTTAATGTTAAGTTTTCCCAAACCCCGAAAAATACCAAACAATTCTTTTCCCATGCATTTTCCCATGTTAATTTTAAGCCTCGTTAAACAGGATTTAAAATCAATGCGTAAAAATACGTGTCCACTCTTTTTTGATTTGGGACCGATTTGAGGCGATCATCGTTGCTTTCTACATAAAAATAACCACCCTAGTGTCCATAAGTGAAAGAGTGCTATGTAATAAACATAATAACTAAATGCAGGGGGGGGGGGCAGCTGCCTCCCCTTGCCCCGCCCTGGATACGCCCATGGTCGTAGGGAAAATACATTATAATGTTTTGTGGCTGCCTTTTTCGAACGAGTTAGCTAACTTTTCAATTTACGTATTTACTAATTCGTTAGAATAATAATTGCCCAAACAAATATAAACTGAAAACAGTTTTAAACACGTGTCAGAAGCACGCATACCACAGTGATAAAAATGATATTGAAAACGGGACCTGTCGACAGCGTGGATTAATTTTACTTGGAGCAACATTTAATGAATATCCCGGGCTAAAATTAGGGTTATGTATGCATAATTCATGGCGAAGGTAATCGATTTTTGGGTTAATGAACTTCCATTGTATTCGCCCGACGATTAATAATAATTGTATAATCAAATAATCCACGCTTGAAACATTAAACGAAAATTGTCCTCCGATCGATGTTGAACGATTTCAAACAATATTAATTAATTTTAATAAATGATTGCGTGAATCTATTATTAATAATAGGTATCTATAATTAAACTATAATACGCAAGTTTAATACACTATAGGAGTAGATTTTTTTAAAATATACCCTTTGATTTTTCAAATCTACTATGTCAAGGACGACGAAATATTACTATAGGGCATATACCAACTAATGAATTGGATTTATACGCTAGGAAGAAGGAAGAAACGTTTAGAGAAAAAGCGAACGAAATGGCAAAGACAACATGGAAACGACTTGGGGCATTCTGAAACTGGGACATTAGCATAATTCTTCGTATAACTGCCCTCTGGACCAATATTGTCCCTCAGTCGGGAAAAAAAGGAAAGTTGCCGCAAACGGCACTTTGGTAAAATTATAGCCGGCCGAAATGTCTAGGGAAAATATTTCCGATTGTATGGCCTCCGTCCTAGCAACTAACAGATTTAATACATTGGTTTGATGATGTAACTTTGTGATTTGTAATACTGATGTTATAACTCTGATTAAAATAATGATTTTTTAGTTTATGGCGGGAACAAATCATTATAAATCGGCTATTGGTCGCTTTAAAAAACATTCCACAGGATCATTTGCCGTTTACCCTGTGAAAATGCGAACAAAATCGCGACGGAATAAACATTTTACATCAACGCACGGTGGTCGATTCTGCTTCGCTAGCTGGACAAAAATGAAGTTGCGCATTTGTAATTCGAACTGCACTAAGTATTAAGAGAAATAGTCAAAGATCAGTCTCTTAACAAGTTTGTCGTAAAAATTTCAAATGTGCGGGTGTGGCACCATCACAAACTGAACTTTACGCTCAGTGGCAAAAGTGCATAACCATTCGCAAATTCATCTCTGTCAGTGTGAGCGCATGTTTACGTTAATTTTTGTCAATTATTTTGAATAACTACAATGGAGGAGACGTTTGGTGGTGCGTATTACTTTATGGAACTTAAATGTATACTTTTGTTTTTTACTAAAGGTTTTGTCAGTTTGAAAGCCATATAATCGCACAAGATAGTTTTGTTTGCAATTTTTTAATTCCATTTGACTATTGTCAAAAAAATATATCATTGAATTCATCTATGATGTTAAATTCTTCATGAACATCTAATGTAATTTTAAAAATTTCATAATAACCCAATTTAATAGATTTTTTAAATGATTTAAAAGTGTAAAGCTTTTCTACTACCATGTTTGTTAGTTTTATTATTACTATTATTAGTATCATTATTATTAGTATTAGTAGTCTTATTATTATTGGTCATAGAAATCATAATGTGCATTGTAAATAATATTATTCATATGATTAACTGCAATAATTACAATAATATTGATACATACAAATAATGAATTACCTTGAAATTCTGCCAGAACTCCTTTGAACGGCCGTTCCAAAAATCAGGACCATAATAAAGGCGTATACGATTATTAAATCATCGAAACACATTGTAAATAGTGAAATACCACTCAAGGTCACAATGTCCCCGAAAATCTGGAACCGTTGTCAAGACACAATTGTATAAACAGTTTACGATTGCTCACGGTTATTAACACAGACATAATTGCAATAAACATACGGGTAAATGAGGATAGAAACAACGCAATTGCGGTCTAACGCCTATCCGTAACTGAAGGACCCGATAAACTGAAGGAAGAAAACAACTGCGCTTGTTGCATTTTTGAAAACTCGAATCTGATTGGCTTGCTAGCCGACTAGTTTTTGTGAGCTCGTCGAGTATGAGATAAAAAACTGGTGTTGTGAAAATTCTTGAACTGGCATAGCCGATTTATGAACTATATAATATAGTGCACATAATTTACGGTTAAAATAATATACGATGTCGACTATTCAAACTGTGTAAAACGGATTTCATATTTATGCATTTGTGCTAGACGTTAATCATTAAAGATACAATATTTAAGAATTGTAATATTAAAATATATTCACTAAATGTCACAAATTCTGTAAATTTATATTTAGGGTGATTTATTATTAGTTATTACTGATGAGTTTGACTGGTCATTTTTTGGAATATTTTACCTCAAATATATTTTACCGCATTTAATTATTAAACATAGCAAGTATTATACAGGATGTCTCACGGAACTGGTACATTAGAAGTTTTTCATATTCTACTATTTCGGGAAACTTGATATTTTGGAATTAGAATTTACTCGGTCTGTGCTCTTCCGCTAAAATATTGCCAAGTTAACTGTCACGTCCGGTCACCGGAAGTCGGTATCAACTTTGTTATTTTAAATGGGATGATACAATTTTAATTTTAGTTTTGGTTTCTACGTATCCAAATACATCATTTTTGACAAAGTTTCCCTATACCTAAATACCGCAATTTTTGAGTTTTTTGAGTTCACTAATTTTTTGGTGTTTTTCGCGGTTACGTTTAAAATTAAATATCTTGGTTATTATTGAAACATAACCAAATAAGATGATATTTAGTTCATCATGATATCTTATACTGGGTGTGCAAAATTTATAACACAATAATTGAATTTTCAAACGTAAAAACTCAATTTTTTCAAATGGAACACCCCTTACACCGATACGCCATTCGATAGGAAATCTTATTCCCTATCAATAAATGTTAGGATTCCCTATATCTATCTTTAATAGTTTTTGAGATATTGTCACTGTAGTGAATGAGAATGATTTTTTTGTTGATGCTTGGATTTTGTGTTGTATAAATGAATAGTGTATTTTTTTTTTAAATTTGAATGTATAGTTTTGGTTGCTAAAGGTTTTGTCAGTTTGAAAGCCATATAATTGCACAAGAAAGTTTTGTTTGCAAATTTTTAATTCCATTTGACTATTGTCAAAAAAATATATTATTGAATTCATCTATGATGCTAAATTCTTCATGAACATATAACACATAATTTCAAAAATTTGTAATAATCCAATTTAATAGATTTTTTTAAATGATTTACAAGGGTAAAGATTTTCTACTACTATGTTCGTTAAGTACATATTATTTTTCAATTTTGCCCTGACTGTAAAATTATATCTTTGGCCTTACTATTAATTAATATATCTGCAATTTTATTTATTGTGTTCATAGAAATAAATCATAATGTTAAATTTATGTAAAATGTTTTAATGGATGCTTGTGGATGCAATTGTTTATATTAGTTGGAGTTGGACTATCTAAAGCCTGGCCATCGTTCTGTTTTTAAGAGCCGTTTTACATCACGGAATTTGTGTGAAAGAAATTGTACAAGAAGTTGCTAAACAACTGAAATCTGCAAACAGAAAATGGTTCTATTAGTAGACAAATTAGACTAGCATTAGAAAATGTATCACAATTTATGTTTAAGATGTTGTTGAATCTTTTTACTGCACAAATTGTGAACTAAATTGCGAAATAATTTGTGTAAATGTAAAACAGCTTGAATATCTATTATTATTAAATTGAAAGAAATTTTGTTGTAAAACAATATTGAACAATTCAAAACTAAGGCATTTTTTAATTTTCTAAGGCATTTGATGTTTTGCATATGATATAAAATCTCGTAAAAGTAATATACATAGTTTCTTTTATAGAACATTTGGGTATAAATTAACTATTTCTAAAGATTCCACAAAAGAAGGAAATTTCACTTAAATTTAGATTTTTTTATTTTATAGAAAAGGTTTTAATTTTGTATTTGGATGTGAACTGAAAATGTTTAGTGGTGCAGAAGAGTTCATTTCCATTATATTTTGATGTTTTTAATATTAAATTTTAACAATGTATTTCACGTGTCGTCAAAGCTGTTGTAAATTTACATAAATATTTGTTCATAAAAATGTTTGATGTATTAGCGATGCTATTTCCTAAAAAGTTTTTGCTTTTGTTTCTTTAAGTAAGTTCTTTTAGTTCTTTTTAGTAATTTTTTCTCTCAAAAATAGAACACATATTGCTGTATTTACTGCCAAAAAACAACTGACTTCTTTAAATGCAAAGCACCTTGTGATGGCAAAATTCAAGAAATCAAGAAATTTTACTAGTAATAATTGTTCAGAATTGCCCAAAAACACTAAATCCAAAATTTCATGAAAATTAAAAATATTGAATTTTCTTAAAAGAAAGCCCGTAAGTATTATTTGCAGCTGCGCTTGAAAAAAGTGTGCTGTGGAAATGTTGTTTGAAATAATACCTGAACTGTAAAGTGCATTGGGCTTTTAGTGCTTTTGGCCTATGCAAATAATATTTACGGACATATTTTTAAAGAAAATTTCAATATTTTTTAATTTTCATGAAGTTTTGAATTTAGGGCGTTTGGAAATTCTGAATAGTTATTACTAGTAAAATTTTTCAATAAAAAAATCCCTAAGGTGATTTCTTGATCTTTGCCATTTATTTTGCCATCACAAGGTGCTTTGCATTTAAAGATGGCAATTGTTTTTTTGGCAGTAAATAGAGCAATATGTGTTCTATTTTTGGTAGAAAAAATTACTAAATTTGGATTAAAAATAAAGAAGATGTAATAGGTGTTACACTCTCAAGTGGACACACTGTATAATGGCAATTGACACACTGCATAATTAAGTTAGTCATTGACATTCTTTTTAATTTGTTTTACTATACTACAACAGTTCTTAGTTCTTATTACAAGTATTTGAATTCCTTACATTTAAATTATTTAGAATGTCATACATTTTGTTTTTAATTTTATTCTTCTGTGGGCATCGGTGAAGTATAATATACATTTATATTATATGTCATATTATAGTAGGTAAGTGTTACATTATCTTTCATTTGCAATTATCTTTTTCTTAGCTTTTAGAAGAACCTGGAAAACCTAATGCATACCCCAAAAATACAGTAATAAATAGTATTTTAGTTATCAAAACATTAATGCAATAGATCCACTACTACGGTCTGCTCCGGCGCATCGGCCACGCCTACAAGTGACGTCAGTGAGTATTTCGACTATTTTGAGAGTAGAATATCTCCGTTAAAAAATTATTCGTTCGTTTATGTTTTTGTTATGTCCTGGTAAACATGGTCATAACAATGACCCTCAAATTTTCTGTGGACACTAAACTGGGTTGGCACCTTATTTTACTCTTTACGAAGAACAACGCATAATTATTACAAGATTAAAGTAGAACAAATCCAACTTTAACAAGCAGCTTTATAATATTTTAAAACATTTTAGTGCCATTCTTTTATTTTCCGTTAATTTGTTCTCTAGTTAATTTAAAACGACGCGAAGTATTAAATCAAATTTTACATCCACACGATGACCGAATTCAATTCCATTTTACATCTTGACCGAAAAATTACGACCGACACGGTAAATTTACAACGACGATCCCGCGCGGTAACGAGAAAAATTGAAGACCGCCTGTAAAACACGCTTATAATTTTATTATTCGCAAATCAAAGTCCCGGTCGCCGGCCTTGTGGCCCATCAACCCCGTGGAGGAATGAACGCCATAAAAACCCATATATACGTGTACGCAGGAGGAAAAGGACGATATAGAAAGCAGAGATGGCGATATACGTTCCGAATAGCAGTTATAAAATGTGCTGCATGAGAATTGGGGGCGCATCTCATCCAATCTAGAAGGAGACGGGGCGCGGCGGGTAGAAAGGGAAGGGGAAAGTCGTTTTATTATACATTCTAAGAATTACATAAACGATTTATAGGCTGCGATAAAAATGCGAACTGGACGACCTATAACGCGCAAATTTATTTACGAACAAGTGTGACATTTGACCTTTTTTCCGCGACTACTATTGCTTTATTTTTTCGTCGAGTTATTATTTTTTTTTATTTTTCTATGTTGGATATACAGTGCTTCGTAAGTAACCTTTAGATTAAGTTGTACGGTGTACATCAACGGTTTCAACTGTACACTGGACATAACCTAAAATAGTACATTCAATTTTGTTCGGCTTTGTTGGTTTTATTTTTAATATGTAATCAATACAGTCCAACTAGAAAAGTTAGATGTTATAAAACGCCGACATTATAGAATTGTTAATTGATGATGAAGATTCAACTATATCAACTATAAGGAGAAAGGTATTTGTCGGGCAATTCCGACAAATACCTTTCTCCTTATATATCTCACTGTCGATCAATCAGTTTTCTTTATATCAACTGTACCAACTACATTTTCCGACCAACAAATTATCGACCAAAACCAATTCAGTTTGAGCTTTGAACGAATGTTGGATTTTTTAATACTTTCAAATTATCAAAGACTCCTGTGAGATTAGTTTTCGTGTTTATTGAAGATGAAATTGCTACTAAACCATCACCTAAGCAATTCAACCAGACTTATTAATACATTACACATTGTTCGTATTGTTCATACAGCGTTTGAAATAGTTAAGTTAGCAATAAACAAAGAAAAAGCTATCTCGTCGCCAACTCCTGTAAAAAGTAAATATGGAATAAAATGGCTTGTCACATTTGTCAGTTTTTCAAAATATAATATAACTATATTAGAATAAAAGTATTAATAAATTGCATAACATTATGTTACACAAGAAAAGATTTGAAAACCAGTAAATTTAAAAATATATTATTTTAATCTGAAATATAACTACACAATTATCACTTAATATACTGAAAATTACTGCAAATTTGCTCTTCTTGAATGGCGCTGCACTCTTGGAGTCCGGGATTTCTGTTCTATTGAAACTCAGAAGCCTATTATTCAGGGTATAATTATTATTACTCAACAGACTATTCATACATATTACTTATTAAAATGTCAATAAAAATAACGCGAAAATGTTAGACGTATTCACTAGAAGGTTTGTAGGTCATTTACTAAAGAAGTCTAGACAGTGTTGCCATGCAGTTCGCAAAGTAATACTTGTAATTTCCAGGTATGTGAAAGCGTAATTTACCGCGTAAATTATCAAATTAGTAGCCGTAATTGACCGCTTAAAATACCGATGGTAATTTACCAAAAATTATAATTACCGTTGTAAATTACCTACTGTTGTAATTTATAAATTTATAAATTAATTTAACATCTACATGGGATGTTCCTACTACTACAGAAAACAAAATCAATGAGTTTTGTAGAAATGTGGTGTTTGCTGTAGAAACTCTGCTTATATCGTTTCTTTATGTTCTAATCTTGCCCTTCTTACCTTGAAGTGACGAATTCGCCCATAAATATCCACTTCTTCGGTAGCTCAACTGGTAGAGCTCCGGACCAGAGACTGGGAGGCTTATGGTTCAAATCCAGACCCAGGCATTTTTTCCACGCATTATCATGACCAGTATTTATGATCATTCGCTTCCTGATTTAATAATGAATAACTTCTGACTGACTGTACGCAACTATTATTGTGCTAGATAAAATTTGTCATACACTCTACTCCACAAGTTAGCAGAAGTTATCATGATACCAAAACTAGGCAAACCACCGACCGAGGCCTAATCATATCGCCCAATATCACTGTTACCAATGATATCGAAACTCTTTGAAAAGTTGCTTCTAAAGAGAATGAAACCTGTCATTGAAAGAAAAGAACTAATTCCTAATCACCAATTTGGTTTTAGAGAGAAGCATTCCACTATAGATCAAGTCCATAGAATAACAGATATCATAGAGAAAGCATTAGAAGAAAAGCCTATTTGCTCAACAATCTTTCTTGATGTGACACAAGCTTTCGATAAGGTTTGGCACGAAGGATTGATGCACAAACTAAAGAGTATGCTACCTTTACAATACGTCGAGCTGCTAACATCCTATATATCTGATAGACTATTCAGAATAAAACAGATCGATGAATGCTCGGAACTAAAAGAAGTCAAAGCTGGGGTACCCCAGGGTAGTGTATTGGGACCAATTCTCTATCTACTATATACAAGTGACCTTCCACAGATGGAAAATGTAACAGTCGCCATATTCGCAGATGACACGGCTCTAATGGCAGTGGGATCAACTATTGGTGAATCTGCCAGGAATCTTCAACAAGCTACTAATAAAATATATAAATGGACCAAAAAGTGGAAGACCAAGCTCAACGAACTGAAATCTGTGCACATTAACTTCACAAACAAAAGAATCGAGGACATACCTCATGTCAAGATTAACGACGCCATAGTTCCATATGCGAACACTGCAAAGTATTTGGGTATGACACTGGATACAAAACTAAGGTGGAAAGAACATGTTACGAAGAAAAGAGTAGAGGCCTCAAATACAGAGAACTGTACTGGCTTCTGGGAAGAAACTCTCAGTTGTCAGTACAGAACAAACTACAAGTTTACAACCAAGTACTAAAACCGATTTGGTTATACGGCATCCAGCGTTGGGGCTGCGCAAAAGGCTCCAATATACAAGGAATCCAGGTTTTCCAAAATAAAGTACTAAGGAATATGGTTATTGCTCCTTGGTACATACGGAATAGTGACCTGCACCGTGATCTTGGTGTCCCACAAGTCATCCAAGAGATAAAAAGATTCGCCACTAAGCATGAATCTCGACTAAGACATCACGTCAACGCAGAGGCCCTGCCGCTACTGGACAACCAGAATCTAGTGAGAAGACTAAAAAGAACTAAACCCTTCGAACTAGTGAATCAGTGAAATGTGTAAAAAGTAGAGCACAGTTGTTGAAGTGTTAGTGCTTCTTGTTTGGGCCAAAGTAAATATAGGGACATCAGTGGATAGCCTATAAAGAGACAAGTACCTAGTTTTAAGAATTCAGATTAAAATTGATGGTTAATCTTTTAGATTAGTTTCAATATGTTAAGCATCTTATACTTATTAAAAAAAAATACACTCTACTCCCAGACCTTGTTAGAGCAAACACATCCCACAAAACTCGATCGTAACCCCAATTTACATCGGACAGTTCCACCACTGAGACCTTAAGCAAAGATTACGCAAGTTTTCGCCAAATATTTATGCACTCCTCATATAATTTTATGCCTCCAGTAGAACGCCCGTTTACCGACCGTCGCCCAGGCACCATCTCGAAACTAGACGGAAGTGCACTGAGCACAGCTCCAGGCAGCTCTTCGACAATGTCATATCACTGGATACGCTTCCTTCTCCCTAGTAACAAGATACACTCAAGTGTGGAGCATTGGTGGCAAGCGCAATGGTACCAACCGCCCGAAATATTGATATTACGTGCAAAAATCCCCGTTCTGATGTCTCCATCACGTACACATGCTCACACCATATCCAACATACCACCCAGCGAAATGCTTGCTGAGGATATTGCTACCAATTACCGCTTGTCTCCAAAACCGGTGATGGGGACGTACTGTGGAGCTGGAGTATTAAAGATATGCAAGATATGCAATGGGGGCTTATGTGGCGCACCCTAGGAGTCGAAATGGGCAAGGATAGTGTTACATTACGCGGTATAGTGCCTTGGTTATGGGGCTAGTATCGCGACCGCCGACGCGGTTTCGTCATGAATAAAGAAAATGACTCCGTGCTGGAATGGGTACTCTGTTACTTTTGCGGACAGTGCGGGTTTTCAATTAAATGGGGACTTCCGATTGTGGTACAGTGGTGACTCGCTCATCCGAATCGAGATGGTTTGAATGTTGTCTGTCTTCTTCGTCCGAACATTTTATGTTAAACTGGTATGAAGCTGTTGGTTTCTCATTTTGATTTTTGTTTTATGTTTATATAGTGTATACAAAGTCCAGACAAAATAGGTTTTGTTTTGAGAATATTATGTGAAAGCTTATTTTTCTGTGTATCCTTACTTAGATATTTTAAACAATATCCCCGCCGATACGACTGCAAAAAAGATGTGGAACTTGTGAAAGATCTCAAATTAAGCTAAAGATTTACGGTTTTTGTTTAAAAAAATTAAAATTTTAAAGGGTGGTGTTTGGAATTGTTTGAAAATCTAAATGTTCTCAATTTAAACTTGGAATGTTGCACTTTACTACATGTCCTTAAACTGTCAGAAAAAAATTAAATAACCTGTGTCATACTCGTGAATCATTTCTACATAAGTTGTATGACTATCAACATTATTTGGCTCTCTGTATAAACATGGGCGCGAGAGGAGTAAAATATGTACCCGATTATTGCATTTTGAAATTATCGGTCGCCTTTCTGATTTTTTTCTACAAGTAAATGTACAAGTAAATGTACAGGAAATGACAGATTAAACGATCTTTTTTTAAGAAGCGCTTGCGTTTGATTTGATGACAGGCAATTCGAACACATTCTTTGATTTTTATTTTTTTTTGCTTATTTGTAAATAAATACCCGCCACAAGTGTTTTCACTCGAATTTCCATTCATTGAAATAATTTCAAAATGAGCTAATTTCGCAGTAAAATAACAATACCTTTTTTCCTATAGTAAAACATGGTATACCATTTCAAAAACAACACCTAATGAGCGATCTTTTAAATTATTTTGCCAGATTATCCTGGTATTTTTCGTGATGAGGTGGCAGAATTATGAAAAAAATCATAAAAATCAATATTTCGAAAACTAGCGACTTTTACTAAGGTCATATTTTGATATTATGGTCAGTCACGAGTTGCTCTATCAGCCCTTCACAGCATGACGTTGAGTTTTGGGACAGCCTGTGTACAAGTAATATTCAAAATCGACTAAAAAATTCTATTGTAAACTAAATTCCAACATATAAACACCAAACATCGTTGGTCAAATTTGTACGCTGTTATAAATGAAGTCACAATTTTATTTTGTGAAAAAAATAGCGAGCATGGGCGTTTGGAATTGTCAAGTAAGCGGGGAAAAAAAGATCAATACGCATTGTGCAAATTATACGACAAAGCGGTTGCTAACTGGAAACCGGTGACGCGAACAACACAGATTTCCGTCAATGTGAAAATGTGTCGGAAAAAATTAAATCACGTTAATGAATTGGCGTGTTTCCCATTTGTACATTCCATGGCAGGAAAGATCAAACAAACGCGCTCGGAACAGTTGAAACCCTGTTATGGAAAATTAGCAAAATAGCCAATTTCCGCATTGTTCTGGTGCCTAAAAAATACCTATTTTATAGTTTCACTGTGCATTTAGTTTATTTCCAATTTAGTTTATTTCATGTTTCAGAGAAGTACAGAAAAATTATAATTATAACGGAAGGAACTGTTGGGTCAACTCTAGTTTCCGAAGTTAGTTCCGTCTAGTAGTAATTTTGTTGGACCTGGAGTTCGTATAAGATAAACTTTTGGTTATGACAGTTTTGCCTACGTCATTAGTAGGGCATTAAAACTTTTCCCGGCTAAAAACTTTTAATGTTTCTCTCTTCTCTAATATTATGTAGATGTGTTACGCAAATTTATATAGTTGCGTACACGTTTCACATTTTATTTTTTCACTCGCTACTCCATATTTCCTAACTAAATATTTCCTTAAAAGTTCCTTCCAGGAGCGAATTGCTATTATGTCAGAAGAAATGTAAATGTAATTCTTTAAAATGTGTACAGAGATCTTTCTAAGTTAATGTATAAAAAGTATTGGATCAGAAAGCAAAGCGTTACTGGGCAAAAACTAAAATCTCAACACGCGAGTATTGATTTTCAATATGGCTGCTTTTAGTATCCCATAAATAAATATAGCTTTCCTAAAGATATGGCCATTTATCCGTACAGTCTATCATCATTATATACCATTTTTTTGCGTTAGTCTTTATAGTAGTTCTTTAAAAGCATTCCTTATTGCTTTGAACTTTAAGCGAAGAAGAAGACCTGAATCGAAATTTTTACATTTTCACATAATATTGTACACAATGTTTTACGATTCGGTATTTATAGTTTTATTTTTATTAAAATTATTTATGGAAAAATAAAAATTAGGTAATATTAAGTATTGCTAAACTTTTGTTACGGTTTCGAAAGAATGCAAAACAGAAGTTGTTCTTCAATTGGGGACTTGCATGATTTTACCTAACAACAAATAAAATCCTTAGGTGGTGAAAAAACCATGTGTAAAATTTTTCCGCTTAGTATAGTTGGGTCAAGGGATCTTTGCGTGTTGTCAAAAGTGACAGTCGTCTGAAAAAGCGTACGTCCAGTGTTAATGTCAATCTGTCCATATGTTGTAGAAAGAGTGATGGCATGACAATCGCATCGAACTAGCTCATGTCACGTGGCCTTCGGCCAATCTTGCTACGTCACACCAATCACAGCGCATTCTAGTTATATTTAAAGAGACGAGACCGATTTTGTTATTATTAATTGTGTACATACCGACTTTTTTCTTAAAAAAAAACGTTTGCGGACGGTTCTGGTATACGTTTGGCACTACTAGAACGAATTAATTTTTAATTTTAAGACTTAGTGCAAGACCCCTGTTATATTGGAGTTGTGGTTTTTACTTATTATAATGCACATTTGTGGATAAATAAAAAAAAGCACATAAAATTAGTTCTTTGCTAATTAAGTGCTTGCAGTTTCTTTCAAGAAAAACGTCATATTATGTGTTGTGATGATGTTGTTAATAAGGTCAGTTAATTTAATAATGTACAATTATCCAGTTCATGTATTATTTCACAGACGAATTGTTTTGGCATTGAGTCACTTTACTGGATACTTAAAAAGTAGGAAGTACAAAATGACGAAGGATTTAGAATTGTGTCATTTTTGTTGATAAAGTTGTGTATGACATGTTTATATAAACCAGGCAATAAAGATTTTTGCTTGATAATCGTCAGGAAGCCGACGGTCCCAGGTCACGTGGAACAGTCAGGAGATGCGTTTTCGACTCGCAAATATCATTAATTTATTTGTTATAAACAAAAAACGTCAGAAAATCGGGTTTTTTCGCTTTTTGCGTTTTTCGTAAAAGCTGACGCGATCTTGACGCGTTCAACAAACGAATTGTAGAGAATGAAAAGACAAAAAAAATACATATATGTAATACAGTCAAACCTAGATTCTCCGACCACAGCAAACCCAACTCAAAATTAAAAAAAAAAAATTTTAAAATAGCTCCAGTAGTTGCTGAGATAATCGAATGTAAAGATTCATATTTGGCCGCAGCGCGCTTGTATTACTATATCCACGCGCATTCTCCGCGTCGGCCGCCTACCCCCCCTACTCGACCGCTTTAGAGCGCGCGGCCGTTTTCGGTCATGTTTGCAAGCACTTTTCACCTATTTCGCAACATTTTAACGCAATATCAGAATTGGCGATTTGTAGCACAATACTACAATCGAAATCCGTTTAAAATATTAAAATCGGACTATCTCCGACGCATCCAGGCTCGCCGAAAGATATTGCATAAACAAATTCAAATCGCAATTGTGCTAAAACTAATCATGGGACAACGCCTGGGTTGTGCACACTCAAAGTACCCATCAATCGCTTCTTTCTCGCGAAAAGCCTGCGCTACAACTTTGAAAATAGCGGAGTTATAAATTTTTGAAAAAGCGCGTTTTTGTCCGGTTTTTACGAATTTTCTCCGTTAATATCAATCCGATCGAGTCCTTGTAAGGTTCATTTTTTTCGTCTTTTCATTCTCTACAATTCGTCTGTTAAAGGCATGAACATTGCTCCATCGGTTCAGATTTTACAAGCGAAAAACGAAACGATCCTGGGACCGTCGGCTTCCTGATACTATTTTTGTAGTCATTTTCTGCTCTATTGCCTGGTCTATTAGTTATTTCCGAGTTAGAAACGATCAAACATGAGCCACAAAAGACGAGAAAAGAACCACTCTTAAAAGAATTAAAGTTTCGGCTTCCCTTTAAGCCACCACATCCTTGCACGAAACAGCATCTCCAGCATTTAAGAAACCCAACTTGTTGAGTTTTCTCGACTCTCTCCAGCATTTAACGTGTATCAATTAAACAGAAACGCGGTTACTCTCCGACTTAATTAGAGTTTAAGTTCGAAACGAAATTGGAGCAGTCGACCTGAGGGCGGGGGTGGCTCGGATCTTCAACCTAGCAGCGCCAGAAATTCCAGAAGAGGCGACACTGATGCGTCCGTCCGTTGGGTGGTGTGCACCACCGTCACATTCCCACGGGACCACCCCATCTCGTCCTTCCTCGAGTAATTAAAGGACTCCCAGCGACTCGGTCTACATTCGTAGAAATGCTCTCTCTGAAGGAGAGTGATTAGTTCATTTCTTCCCCGCGGGGCGTCGTCTGTGCGCTGCGCTATATGAGACAGACTTGATGGAAGATAGATTTCTCGGTATCTAGCAGCGAGCGCCATCTATCTTAATCTGCGACGCGGACCGTTTTAGGCGTCAGAAAGTCGAACGGTGCGGATTAATTTAATTGCAATTCACTTTATTCACCTGCAGCAGCGCCGCGCGATTTATGCTAAAGAATTATCCAGGATGTAAGGTCTGTCTGCTAGAAGGAAGTTTATTGTTAGTTGCAGACCGGTCTTGTCGCTTTTATTGGATTTAATAGTGATAAATTAGTGGAGGTATTGAACGAATAGATTTTTTTTGGTGGGGTTGC
This sequence comes from Aphodius sticticus, assembly GCA_963966075.1. Taxonomy (NCBI): domain Eukaryota; kingdom Metazoa; phylum Arthropoda; class Insecta; order Coleoptera; family Scarabaeidae; genus Aphodius; species Aphodius sticticus. The sequence continues at coordinate 6,429,243 of OZ014508.1, read as the reverse complement.
ATTTGCAAATATTGTGCATTTTGTTCAACAGTGAATCTCTATGAAGTTATGAATTATACCCCAAAAATAGAGCATTAACTGGCGACTTGTTGATTATTATTATTATACGATACAAAAAGTGCATTTTAATGCTTTTGCTAGAAGTACGTTCCATTCTTCTTTTCAGGATTTTATTATTATTTTTCAGTATGACAAATTAGGCTTTCTCACAAATTAAAGACAAATGTATGTATGTGAACGGCAAAATATGCATTTGAACGACTAATAATGGTAGAAAATGAAAACAAACACGGTGGAATATGTGTTTTAACGACAAAAATTCTAAATGACCAGAAAGATGAGATTTAACGACAGAAATATGAAATGAATGGCAAACTGTGTTCTATGGGCAAAAATTGATCAACAACATATGTGTCCAAATCCAAATATTAGAGTATGTAAATCTAACTAAATCACCAAACTAAGAAATTTTTGAAAAAAATTCAAATGAAAGTTTCTTGGCTTTAAATAAACTATCGTTTAAATATATTTTCAATATGCAGGTTGCTCATTTTATAATAGAAATTTGGTAACCTTTCCCTTTTTGTTAAATTGAAAGCACTATTATATTATTATTTTTTTTTTAATCTAAGATTAATTCTAAGAATTTTTTATACGAATCATTTTTTATAAAATGCATTAATTTTTACTTTATCATACGCAGTATGTAAAGTATTGTAATCATGCCAAAAAAATTTTTTGAGATTTTAGCGGAAATATGTCTTTTTGGGTCCCTGAACATTTTTGACCAAGGTACAAAAAAATGTCTGTGTGTGTGTGTGTATGTGTGTGTGTGTGTACCCGTTTTTGTGGAGACGATTCCGGAGAAACTACTAATGGTATCGGTACGAAACTTCATATTTAGAAGTTTTATAACCAAACTTAGAGCTGAAAAGCTTTCTGTTGAAAAGGGTCCAAAGGAACTGGTGGTTTACTCATAGCATTTTTCGAAGATTTTGCAAATGAGCCGCTATTTGTGTAATGTCGTCAAAATAGTTAAATAATAAATTAAAGGAGAGGAAATTTTCCATAATTTATGTATATGACATTTTTTGGTAGAATTTATAGTTTAGCCGCATGAGCAAATTCTATTTCATCGAGATCGGGCGTACTGCTTTAAAACTAGTAGCCAGGATATGTCAGATTATTTTGATTCTAATGACAGTAGCTAGTGTCAAACGCTAATGTCATGAAAATGCTACTGTCAATATAGGCTGCGTTCGGATATTGAACACCGTTACACTTTTTACACCCAATAACACGTAAGTGTCATTTGGACGGTGTACCCGCTGTCAACGGAGTACAATATCCGAACGCAGCTTTAATCGAGATATTTGTCTAGTTCTACTAGTTTTATTTTAATGCAGACATAGCCGATCTCGATCAAATAGAATCTCATGCAGCTAAACTATTAATTTTATATATAGTATGATAAAGTCATGTGCCTGGCCACATCAGATTTTTTAATTATAAGCTATTAACCAAAAATAGTCAAACTTATCGGAACACATAAATAATTCTGCAAAACAGAAAAAAATAAATTTGCAAATAAATTATTTTTTAAAAAAAAATTCTGCAAAAAATAATTTATCTGCAAATTTATTTTTTCTTAAATTAAATGACTTTTGGGAAACATCCACTCATTCATTTTATTACGAAAATTTGTAAACCTTTCCATTTTCAAATAGAATTCTGTAATTAAAGAAATTAAAGAAAATTTTTTTTAATTCTACTTTTCATTCTAAAAACTTTTTGTAGAAATATTTTTTTAAATGGTTTATTTTTGAGTTATGAGCAATTGTCCAACAACCCCTGACCTTCAAAGAAAGTATATTTTCCAAAATAAACTTTCAGTAGTTTTAGTTCAATGTGGTAGTTTGAACATTTAATTTGTTAATTTCTCTTGGATTATTTATTGTTTATCCGTTTGGTTAATGTAAAAGTTGAGTTTTGATTAATTGCGTATAAATAAAAAAGTAAAGCATCTTATAAAAAGGTAATTCCTACATAAAATTCTAAAAAAAGAAATAATAACTTTGAGCATTAAGAAATGTAAAAAATACAGGGTGTTCTGTTAGAAAAAGGAAAGGTTTGCAAATTTTCATAACACAATAAACATCCTGTAGATTAAAAATATATTGGAAGGACAGGTTGTTTAAACCCAAAAAAACTTTTTCTTGAACTTTTGTGCAGTTGGACAATTATTAGGTGTTTCGGTAATTTTGACTATTTTTAGTTAATAGCTTATAATTAAAAAACAATGTATCACAAAATTATTCCTATATAAAAAATTCTTAGAAGAATTACAATAATTAGTCTTAGAATTAAAATTAATAAAAAAATGTAAACATATATAAGGTGTTCTATTTAAAAAAAAGGAAAGGTTACCGAATTTCTATAATAAAATGAGCACCCTATACAGGATGAGTTATTAGTATCCTGGCGGTCGATAGTCATCAAATCGTTTGAGAAAGAAAAAAATATTTTATACAAGAGTTGTTTGACTTACTAGTTTCTATAACGTAAAATTATTTTCATTTATACAGGGTGTTGCGTTTAGGCGTGACGGAAAGTCAGTACATTTTTTTAAATGGAACGCCCTGTATATTATGCCATATTATAAATACTAAGGAAGTTGTCTTTCCAACTGTGTAAGTTGTACCTGTGTAAAGTAAATAGTTCCTGAGATATTGGCAATTGCAGGCCTTTCTTAAAAACTACGCTAATACTACATTTTTGCAGATATTGTCCTAAAAATTTTGTCACATAATAACTAAACCCATAGCAAAATGCTGATAAAAAATTTTATGCACTATACAGGGTGATTGTCGCATGCAGTAGTTTTTAAACATTTTTCTCTTTTTCTTGAGATTTTTAAATGGAACACCCTGTATATTATTTGCTAATTGAAATGTCTCTTAAGTTCTTTGTAATTTATATTCACTATATCGTATATCTATTTTTACTAGTTTTTGTGATATTTGGAATTTAAAGAGTAGTATGCTTTTTAAAGCGTTATAGAAAAAGCCATTTAGAACCTATTTAATTAGATTCATTCATATAAAAACTTTAGCAGTAATTAAAATTTTTAAATCGCGTGATCGGTGCCATACGATCGACGGCAAAATATACTAATAAAATTACATAGAAAATTGTTAATATGTTCATAACGGTAATACTTTGTATAAGGATCAAGCTGGTTAAATCGTTTCTAAATTATCTCTTCTATCGCCACTTGAAGACTTTACATCAAACTACCAAATACCTTATTCACAGCAATATTAAAATCTATTATTGCATTACATTTTCGTTAAATTGCAAATATGACAGAAAATAGTAACATTTGGTAAAATTTTATAGAAATAAAATTTAATGACATACTAGATGTAAATTGGACCAAAATAAAGGGTTATTACAGCCAACACATATTATACAGGACAGGGTGTTCCATTTAAAAATCTCGAGAAAAAGCCGTTTGAAAAACATCAAAATTTACTAAGTTCAATGAACACCCTGTATAGTGTATCTAATATCTTTTGATATTATCATCTACCTACGGGCTTTGACTATTGTCACATATAGTTTAAAGGCAAAATCGGCAAAAATGTCGCTTTTACATAGTTTTTAAGAAGATCCTTCAACGGGCATATTTTGGAAAAACAGTTGAATATCTCAGAAACTATTAACGCTGTGACTTAGCAACATACACGCTTGGATAAGCAAATTTAGTAGTGTTTATAATATAATAAAATATATAGCACGTTCCATTTAAAAAAATGAGCATACTTTCCGTCACACATAAATGCACCACCCTGTATAAATGAAAATAATTTTACGTTATAGAAAGTGGCGAGTCAAACAACTTTTGGATAAAATATTTTGTTCTTTCTCAAACAATTTATAAGCTATCGACCTTCGGGATACTAATAACTCACCCTGTATATTGAAAATATATTTAAACGATAGCTGTTTAAAGCCAAAAAATAATTGTTTGAACAATTTTTCAAAATTTCTTACGGTTGGAGAATTATTTAGGTAGACATACCAGTAATTTTAGCTAACTGTATATTCCCCAATATTATTTAGATATTATTTAAAAAATCCAAAACTGAATATCTGCCCCCTAAAAACGATAAAAAAGTCGATTTTGCATTGGCTATTTACGTTCCATAAACAAAAAAATATCCACACAATTGGAGCAGCTGCAATTGACGAATAACTATGCAAAACTTAATTCGAAAAATTTGGCCGCAATTATTTTCGACCGGTGCCGCACGCCGCCGCCGTGTAACAATTCTGTCGGCGCGCCATTATTAAATAATAGTGCCATTCGGTGCGTGATAAAATTTTCCAGTTGCCTGGTTAAATTCCAAATAACGTGACCCGCGCGCAGTTGTCATTTTACGCCCGAAATGTTTTTCAATTGTGTCGTCCGCACATCCCAGTCCTTCCAACCCTATACCCGACCAAACCAACCCTCTCCCTCTCTCTCATTCACTCTCTCGGAATTTCAAATGTTTTAAACAGTCGCAATGATGATTGTACCTCGGAAAATTGAGCTCGAACATTTGAAAAGATTCCACGGGCTTTATTCTAACCCGATGTGATTATTTTTATCGTTGATTCCCATTTCCGGGAGTTGGATGGAAAAAAATATTCAATTTGCGTTCAATAAAAAAGTACGTATGCTAAATTTTCTACGTTGCGAAAACTACAGAACTACCAACGATTACTTAGGTACATTATTTTACGTCGGTTGTGTCTAGAGAAAGATTCTATCGGATTATTTCTGTCGGGACGTGATTATTTTTAGTCTGGATGTCGCACGAAATTTATTCAATTTGCGTCCGCTGGAGTCGCTTTTGAAGAGGTCGGGATGAATTTCGAACAAATAAAATCAAAGGAGGATTGATTTAAAATGGAATTCTCTGACCGTGTTGACAAAGTAATCAGTTCCAGACGTTGTCAGTGCAATGTGAATAAAAATCAGGAGCGTGTTTTCTTATTCGTTCTATATTTTATGGGGCGGCAAAGCAGTTACTGAATAATGGTGTAAAATATTTTTCAAAACTGATTAAAATACAATAGACCGCAAAGAATTATGGCGAAATATTTTTTTTCTGAATTTTCACAGGCGCCTCCACCAAATCTGTAAATAAACAAAAAATCCACTCTGTATATGGTAGGTTAAATTTATTCTCATTGTAATACCTATTGTCAATAGAATCAGAATATCAGTCAAATGCTGGCTAACTAGTATTATTTTAATGCAGACACGACCGATCTCGATCAAATATAATCTCATGCAGCTCTATTATTAATTTTATATATAGTATGATAAAGTCATGTGCCTGGCCACATCAGATTTTTTTTTATTTTACCTCAGACTGCCCAAATGTCAAAAATTCAATTATCGATTAATCTTTTGTTAATTTCTTCAACAAAACTTCACACTAAAAACGGACAGCCTGTATACTGTGGTAACGAAGAATGAAGAATATGTTAATGAACCATTTGGCCATATAATTTCCTTACAGAGCAAACAAATCTCGACATTTAAATTGCGGATTTTTAATACTTTAATCGGCTGTATTTTTTTATGTAATTAAATATATGTTCATAAGAATCCTTTTACATGGTATGACATGTACAATCTGTAAAATTAAAAAATAGTAACTGATTATTCCAGGTTAAAATAAATTTTGGAAAAATAATCATGATGTTTTGAACCAGGAACCATCGCAATTCCAATTCCAGTCGGGAGCTCCGGCCAATTGAGCTACCGAGGTCAGTGAAAAATGCATGGTGACTGTTAATTCAGGGAAGGAATATTGAAATTCGAATGTTTAGTCTGTCGTAACGTTCAATAACGGATATTTTTTTTTGTGAACCTCACCACTACATTTCAATGTGGATATTCTTATTGAGTAGTGCATTATCAACATTCTAAGCACGTGTATATTTTAAACATTTACATCACTTACAAATAGTTTAAAATTTTATTATTCTTCAGTTTCAGGATACTTCAACAACAGAGGCGGGGTCCTTCACTGTCCACAAAAGTGTAACAGGATTGTCTTTTCGTCAAGGTGAGAAAATCTCGATCCGCAATGAACAAAAATTGTTTCTTCATCTAACTTCCCTGACCCTTTCACGTAAAGGTTTTCCATTACTAAAAAATTACTTACTTCAATCTATTAGTTAAAAAGTTTTCGAACTACTATTTTCGAACACCCTGTACATAGTCTTCTTGAAGTTTTAAGTCGCCCACGCCGCGGTGAAATGTACTATCCATAATTACCATAGACACACGACATCGTGTTTACAATTAATTTGCATCCTGTAGCAAACAAGCTACGCGGCATAAATCCAAGCTTCTAGTTGGCGTTGGAATAGAGGGCGCTGTATTCGCTTTATTCGGTCTCTATCTTACCGATCGATCTCTGCGGTTTGCCTGCTAAAACTGTACGCAAACAGAAACTAGACATATTTTGTGATCCTGTGCACAACTAATATAAACACAAATCGAAAGAACAATTATAAGTTATTAAATACCTAATGGTAAAACTTTGAAATGTCAAACAAACTCGTGTCTAATATTCGCCACCTACTTCTTGATGACGGTTGCCATTACTTCTAGCCAATGCTTTTGCAATTACTTTATATATATATATATATATATATATATATATATATATATATATATATATATATATATATATATATATATATATATATAGGATACCCAATTTAGTGCTTGATTCAAATATAGAAGGTCTGCCAACCCTGTGTGCAATATACATGCGTTCAGCAGTTTCTAAAAGCATCGTAAGTTCTGTTTTGATAAGCCGCAGGACCCGCAGGATTTCCTTAAGGATAATGGGATGATAGAACGTGGGTAAACGAGAAACGGATTTTATTATTCCAGTCCGGTACGTTCTAGGTCAAGTGGAATAATGTAGTTGATGATCCAGAATCCTGGACTATATGTATATGTATAGGACGTCATGCAGACGTTATGCATCAAGTGACTTGAATATTCGAATATTCAAACCTTTATGATCTTTTGTTGATTTACTTAATATATATATATATATATATATACAAACACAGAAAAATGTCTTCCCCAAGGTAGTGTTTTGGGACCAATTCTTTACCTTCCATAATTATTCGTACAATTCATCTTCCTAAATTATGATTACTACCGCCTAATACACAAATCAATAGCCGAAACTTTTCCAATTTATCTCCGAACTTCGACATGTTTTACTTGGACAAAAAACAACAAACCAAAAATGAGGTGGCTTGGCTTGGCTTGGCGGATAGCCGTAATATGTTAACGTCGATGGCTTCGGCGGTGGCCTTCCTCCCTTTCGAGTCGGTCTAACCCTATTCCCCGCAAGATCATTAATTTCAACGTTCTCCTGTCTCGAATTTCGCAAACGATAACAACCCACCCCGTCTGATGCCTCGGGATTGATCTTATTATATTGCACCTGATATTTCATCCCCTCCGTCGTCTCACTTCAACCCCCGCCCCGCCAACTATACCTGCGATATAATTATTTTTAATGATCCGGAACCCCCGGCTTCGAGTTTTGAATTCATTTCTAGAAAGGTGTCCAAAATGGATATCTTTTTAAATCTGAGGAAACTTTTTCTTATTCTTACCCGTCTGGGTGAGATCTGCGTAGGTAGATATATATATATATATATAAGAAAGTGATTGAATCTTGGGAATTTTAGGTCCTAGGGCGAAATTAAGGTAACTCCTTTTTTCTTAGTTACTACCGTTCTTTGGTATATATATATATAATTGTAAAAAAAAATCAAAAAAATCAAGGCGGTTTTAGCAGAGTATTTGGTATCATGCTAGTAAATGAGATCAAGATAAGTACTAAAAAAATAAAAAAATATATATATGCGGTTAGTGCTAGTAGCTATCTTTCCTGAACCCCATTTATATTTAGGTACTGCACTGTGAACATCTATGACGCAACGAAACTGGGAAATTGAGGTTAGAAACGTTTAAATCACGAAACCATTATTTCTATGAATGCCGAAATCCCCGCTTGGCCCGGCAGCGCGTGAATACCAGCCGCTGGTAAGTTACGACGTTCCTAGGAATGCCCCTGAATAGAAATGGGGTATTTACGTACCTTTTCATGTCGAATTATATCCGTTTAATAGCTTCAGACAATACCGAAGACCTGAAATGAACCTCACTCATGCAACGTATTCACGACGGGCAATAATCCCCAAATGGCGCAGTCGTCAGGATTTTGAGTGTTTACGTCATTATTGATAATAATTGGAGATCAAATTGGTTTTATGACTATGTCGAAATTTATTAGTATTTTTAGACTCTACGTTCGTCGATAATAAGCTGGACCACTGACGAGGTTTATATGACACTTTTATTGAAGATATCCAACTGTCTGTCGATTTTTCGAGAGCATTACTTAAAATCAGAACTAATCCGCTTGATTCAACTTTATTTAATCATATCTAGGTTTCAATTTGAAATTAATTTCCTATAATTTCCAAATTAATTATGGTAAGCAAAGTAGTCTTGAAATTTTGAAACAAAAATATGTTTCAAATGTAATTTTGCTGCAGGAACTGAATGAAATACGTTTCCTATTCGTACGGACATTATCACGATTTAGGGTTTTATTTCGAGGGGGCAAAACTCTGAGGGTCTGACGGCTACTAGAACTTTTAATTACCTACAATTTGAGGTATGATAGAAATTTATGCAAGAGTTTTTGCAAAAGTTATAGACATTTTGCTGCAGGAACTGAATGAAATACGTTTCCTATTCGAACGGACATTATCGCGATTTAGGGCTTTATGTCGACGGGGCAAAACTCTGAGGGTCTGACGGCTACTAGAACTTTTAATTACCTATAATTTGAGGTATGATAGAAATTTATGCAAGAATTTTTGCAAAAGTTATGGACATTTTGCTGCAGGAACTGAATAAAATACGTTTCCTGTTCGAACAGACATTATCGCGATTTAGGGCTTTATGTCGAGGGAGCAAAACTCTAAGGGTCTGACGGCTACTAGAACTTTTAATTACCTATAATTTGAGGTATGATAGAAAATTATGCAAGAATTTTTGCAAAAGTTATAGACATTTTGCTGCAGGTACTGAATGAAATACGTTTCCTATTCGAACGGACATTATCGCGATTTAGGGCTTTATATCGAGGGGGCAAAACTCTGAGGGTCTGACGGCTACTAGAACTTTTAATTACCTATAATTTGAGGTATGATAGAAATTTATGCAAGAATTGTTGCAAAAGTTATAGACATTTTGCTGCAGGAACTGAATGAAATACGTTTACTATTCGAACGGACATTATCGCGATTTCGGGCTTTATGTCGAGGGGGCAAAACTCTGAGGGTCTGACGGCTACTAGAACTTTTAATTACCTATCATTTGAGGTATGATAGAAATTTATGCAAGAATTTTTGCAAAAGTTATAGACATTTTGCTGCAGGAACTGAATGAAATACGTTTCCTATTCGAACGGACATTATCGGGATTTAGGGCTTTATGTCGTGGGGGCAAAACTCTGAGGGTCTGACGGCTACTAGAACTTTTAATTACCTACAATTTGAGGTATGATAGAAATTTATGCAAGAACTTTTGCAAAAGTTACAGACCTTTTGCTGCAGGAACTGAATGAAATACGTTTCCTGTTCGAACGGACATTACGCGATTTAGGGCGTTATGTCGAGGGAGCAAAACTCTGAGGGTCTGACGGCTACTAGAACTTTTAATTACCTACAATTTGAGGTATGATAGAAATTTATGCAAGAACTTTTGCAAAAGTTACAGACATTTTGCTGCAGGAACTGAATGAAATACGTTTCCTGTTCGAACGGACATTACGCGATTTAGGGCTTTATTTCGAGGGGGCAAAACTCTGATGGTCTGACGGCTACTAGAACTTTTACTTACCTACAATTTGAGGTATGATAGAAATTTATGCAAGAACTTTTGCAAAAGTTACAGACATTTTGCTGCAGGAACTGAATGAAATACGTTTCCTGTTCGAACGGACATTACGCGATTTAGGGCGTTATGTCGAGGGAGCAAAACTCTGAGGGTCTGACGGCTACTAGAACTTTTAATTACCTACAATTTGAGGTATGATAGAAATTTATGCAAGAACTTTTCCAAAAGTTATGGACATTTTGCTGCAGGAACTGAATGAAATACGTTTCCTATTCGAACGGACATTATCGCGATTTAGGGCTTTATGTCGACGGGGCAAAACTCTGAGGGTCTGACGGCTACTAGAACTTTTAACTACCTACAATTTGAGGTATGATAGAAATTTATGCAAGCACTTTTGCAAAAGTTATAGACATTTTGCTGCAGGAACTGAACGAAATACGTTTCCTATTCGAACGGACATTATCGCGATTTAGGGCTTTATGTCGAGGGGGCAAAACTCTGAGGGTCTGACGGCTACTAGAACTTTTAATTACCTATCATTTCAGCTATGTTAGAAATTTATGCAAGAATTTTTGCTAAAGTTATAGACATTTTGCTGCAGGAACTGAATGAAATACGTTTCCTGTTCGAACGGACATTATCGCGATTTAGGGCTTTATGTCGAGGGGGCAAAGCTCTGAGGGTCTGACGGCTACTAGAACTTTTAATTACCTACAATTTGAGGTATGATAGAAATTTATGCAAGAATTTTTGCAAAAGTTATAGACATTTTGCTGCAGGATCTGAATGAAATACGTTTCCTGTTCGAACGGACATTATCGCGATTTAGGGCTTTATATCGAGGGGGCAAAACTCTGAGGGTCTGACCGCTGCTAGAACTTTTAATTACCTATAATTTGAGGTATGATAGAAATTTATGCAAGAATTTTTGCAAACGTTATAGACATTTTGCTGCAGGAACTGAATGAAATACGTTTCCTATTCGAACGGACATTATCGCGATTTAGGGCTTTATGTCGAGGGGGCAAAACTCTGAGGGTCTGACGGCTACTAGAACTTTGAATTACCTATAATTTGAGGTATGAAAGAAATTTATGCAAGAACTTTTGCAAAAGTTATATACATTTTGCTGCAGGAACTGAATGAAATACGTTTCCTATTCGAACGGACACTATCGCGATTTAGGGCTTTATTTCGAGGGGGCAAAACTCTGAGGGTCTGACGGCTACTAGAACTTTTAATTACCTACAATTTGAGGTATGATAGAAATTTATGCAAGAACTTATGCAAAAGTTACAGACATTTTGCTGCAGGAACTGAATGAAATGCGTTTCCTGTTCGAACGGACATTACGCGATTTAGGGCGTTATGTCGAGGGAGCAAAACTCTGAGGGTCTGACGGCTACTAGAACTTTTAATTACCTACAATTTGAGGTATGATAGAAATTTATGCAAGAATTTTTCCAAAAGTTATAGACATTTTGCTGCAGGAACTGAAGGAAATACGTTTCCTATTCGAACGGACATAATCGCGATTTAGGGCTTTATGTCGAGGGGGCAAAACTCTGAGGGTCTGACGGCTACTAGAACTCTTAATTACCTATAATTTGAGGTATGATAGAAATTTATGCAAGAACTTTTCCAAAAGTTATAGACATTTTGCTGCAGGAACTGAATGAAATACGTTTCCTATTCGAATGGACATTATCGCGATTTAGGACTTTATTTCAAGAGGGCAAAACTCTGAGGGTCTGACGGCTACTAGAACTTTTAATTACCTATAATTTGAGGTATGATAGAAATTTATGCAAAAATTTTTGCAAAAGTTATACACATTTTGCTGCAGGAACTGAATAAAATACGTTTCCTGTTCGAACGGACATTTTCGCGATTTAGGGCTTTATGTCGAGGGGGCAAAGCTCCGAGGGTCTGACGGCTACTATAACTTTTAATTGCCTATAATTTGAGGTATGATAGAAATTTATGCAAGAATTTTTGCAAAAGTTATAGACAATTTTCTGCAGGAACTGAATGAAATACGTTTCCTGTTCGAACGGAGATTATCGCGATTTAGGGCTTTATGTCGAGGGGGCAAAACTCTGAGGGTCTGATGGCTACTAGAACTTTTAATTGCCTACAATTCGAGGTATGATAGAAATTTATGCAAGAATTTTTGCAAAAGTTATAGACATTTTGCTGCAGGAACTGAATGAAATACGTTTCCTATTCGAACGGACATTATCGCGATTTAGGGCTTTATGTCGAGGGGGCAAAACTCTGAGCGTCTGACGGCTACTAGAACTTTTAATTACCTACAATTTGAGGTATGATAGAAATGCATGCACGAACTTTTGCAAAAGTTATAGACATTTTGCTGCAGGAACTGAATGAAATACGTTTCCTATTCGAACGGACATTATCGCGATTTAGGGCTTTATGTCGAGGGGGCAAAACTCTGAGGGTCTGACGGCTGCTAGAACTTTTAATTACCTATAATTTGAGGTATGATAGAAATTTCATGACCTAGATTCAAAGTTGTAGATTTCTTATTTTATCCAACTAAACAGAAATATGTCGGAATTTAGGGCAGTGTCTGAATTTGGGACGTCTACCTTATTACATTTTCATTGGAAATATATTTTGTAATTCAATTAAAATGTAACTAAAACTACCAAAGTTTGACAAATCTGGTACTTCTTCCAGTTAATTGGCATTTTCCGCACTATAGCATGGCTTAACAAATATAGGGTGCAATTCTATAAACAAAAAGAAACACAATCACAGTACCTTTGGCCTGGATAACTAACTTTGTATATTACGATTACAGAATTTAATACCTGAAAATTTGCTGGTCGTTAACGAAATTCTAGGTTAGATCGATTAGTACGAAGAGGGGCGGAAAACACGAAAAGTAAATACAGCTTCTCCACCCCTGGCCTACTTCAATTAAGACGGCAGGCGATAATTGATGGAGCTTTCCGAGAAAAAGCACCTGCGCCACTACCAGAAAACACCTCAAGCCAACAAATGACATCGAAAAGTCGTTATAGTTTCACAAATCTGCTTTAAAAAAAACCACAAGAGTGATATTTCTCAAAAATAACAAAGAGTATTTTACACCACTGATTTTTGTTATTTTAGCACAGTGTTTGTTATTTTATAACATGAAGTTATATAGGATATACTACAAGGAAACGAAACGATTCCTTCAAATTCTAATACACTTAAATATACTGTGTTAGGTGTTTTACGAGTGCAGTAAAACGTTTAAATTTAAACTACGTTTGATGGCTAATAACTTCGTGTAAGAGCAAGAATCAGCAGTTTTATGTATCGAACTTTCTAGCTAAATTCCCTCAGGGTTATGTTCCTATCATTACTTAACACCGTCGCTACTTTCTTGCTATTTTATGATGTTCATTTTATATCCAAGTGGTTCTTTCTTATTGTTACTTTAGTTCTGTCAATCCCACTAAAAGTTTGAGCTTAAATGTGAATAGACTTGTAAATATTTATAAGTGTAAACTTTATTTTAGGACATCCCGTTTTTTGATTTAACATTACACTTATCAACCCATAATAGTGTCTTATTCTACTAATGTTCTAACGGTCAGAATATAACCTAGAAGTTTGACTGATCTTGATAATTGAGTGTTATGCTAAAAGTTGATTTTTTCCTTATAAGGTAACTGAAATTCGACTGCCTTTTACATCGCTACAGGATAACAGTAATTAAGAAAATTCTAATAATATCTATGTAGCCTGACTAAAAATTCTTTATATTTTCATAACAATACGGTGTACTATTCTTTTAACCACTATTATTCACAAATTTAGGGGTGTCGGAATTAGGTACATGTAAGTATAGCACGTACCTAAATCAGACATGTGTGTCGGAATTGTGTACATTGTTATAAGTAATACATATGGCTCTATTGCTGTATTTACACAAGAAAACAACATATTTTACATCGTTTGCTATACAATATTACAATATTAATTGTACGCATTTTGTCCAAATTCCGACATGAGTGTCGGAATTACGGATAACAATAATCCCTAATTATTACAGGGTGTCGGAATTCATAGGAGATTATGAAATAAGACAGAGAAAAATCATTATTATGGTCAGAAAAACCCAAATAAACTAAAAAGCAACTGTTTGAAGCTGGAAAATAAATTAAAAAGATATGTGAACAACAAAACTTCAATACTTCAAAATAAACAACTGCAATGTCTACACTGAGAAAAATGATCGTAAAAATACCCATAAATCATTGTATAAGTTACAACAGAAGGGTTATAACATAACTTATAAGTCTCAAAATTGCACTGAATTCCAATTATTTTTACAAATATGCTATATTACAAAAATATTGCTTCTTTATTTCAATTATAATGATCTTTTTGTGAATATACAATAAAATTATACTTTATTAGAATCGTAAAATTATCGATACTATTTTATTCTAAAATTCAATATAGCTTGTGATTTTACTAATATAATAGAGAATTTGTGCACCGCAATGCCTAGACGCAAGCGCGTTTGATCAACTGTTTTGAGTTTCAATTGTCAGCACACATTAATAACATCGAGTGAAAATGGTGGAAAACAGTGGTTTCTTTCGAGAAGGCGTGGTAATAATATGTATATTTTATACAGGGTTAGCCAAAATTACCGGAACACCTAAATAATTTTCCAACGCTAAGAAATTAAAAAAAAATTCAAGCAAAAGTTTTTTGATTTTAAACAATCCATCGTTGAAATCTATTTTTAATACCTATATTTGTTTAGAATTAGTCTTTTGTATATTTGTAGAATTATAAAATGTACAAATATACGGGGTATTCCATTTGAAAAATAATTTTAATAATAGCTTGTTTAATGTCAAAAAATGTTTGCTTGAATGTTTTTTGAAATCTTTTACGGTTGGAAAGTTATGTAGGTGTTCTGGTAATTTTGACTAATTTTAATTAATTGCTTAAAACTCAAAAATGAAGCATTTTATAAAAAGAATATTTTATTACAAAATGTTTAGAATTAGTCCTAAAATTACAAAATGTAAAAATATACAAGGTGTTCCATTTGAAAAAAAAAGCTTACGAAATTTCTATAACATAATAATCTAATAATCTAATAACATAAAAAAATATATTTGAACAATGGATTATTTAAAATATGTGTTTCGGTAATTTTGGCTAACCCTGCATAGTATATATAGAATGTTTTATAAAGTATGGAAACATGACAAAATCTTCGAAACGGCTGGTCATTTAAAAAAATCCGGTTTAAATATGAACATTTCGAAAAAAAGATAAAGAAAACTTTTGTTTTTTTATGGAAAGCAAGTAGGCGTTTTCGATTGTCAAAAGTTGCATATCACGTCAGGTTATTGAGTTTTTAGAGGTTACTTTTATGGAGCCGTAAGCACACCACATAAAAAAATCGATTAAACTGTTCTGTAACACTATCTCTAATGTTTGGAGAGAATATTTGTTAATAAAAAACAACGAGGCACAAAAGAAAATCATTCTAGAGAAATAAGAAAGGAAGCGAAAAAGGAACAGAACAAAAAGCTGCGCCAAGAAAAAGAGAACACTACAAATTCCAGATGCAAGAAACATTAAGATACAGATGAGGTAGAGACGGCAGATTTATTTTATACTGTGTTTCATTAAAAATGGTAAAACATAAATGTTTAACATTTCTTAATAATAAATCCTATTTAATAATATTTAAAACACTTATTATTAATATATTTTAACACTTATCTAATTATTTATAACCAGTCAAAAAAGGAAGAAATAACTTATGAAATAAACTTACATTGTACACTAAAGTGTAGTAAATTCATAACAAAAGAAAACGCATTGATATCTCTTAGAATTCGCTTGAAAACTTATCCGAAAGTTGAGCTACTTTATAGGTTTCTACATGAGAAGTTTTGCTTTAAGTTCTGCTCCCAATAAATTGCAATAGTATCGAATTAGGGTATACTTTTCGTCCACGATATAAAATTTGTGGTCACACAGACAAAAAAGTCCTGTCGAAAACAGTTGTTTATATACGGACAAATTCAATACATTTAATAATTTCCCAGGAGATGAAAGAAACTCGAAACCGCTAACAGCATTGCTTTAAAGTTATATTGGCGGATATGTGGTGTCTATAAAAATCCTCTTTCTGCTGTTGAAAGTTTTCGAACGCTCGCGTAATAAAGTAAGTTTGAAATATCGTTTTGACCATTGCGGACCGGGACCATATACGGATTTCAAGTTATAATTCCCTTTTCGACACCAAAATTTAACAACCCACCCAACCACCTTATAAAATTCGATTCGTACAATTTATAGTCGAACTCCGTTTCAACAAAGTTTTTAAAATTTGCTATCCCCAATTCTAAAACCAATCCCAAATTAGTTTTTCTGTTCTGTAATAGAGTTATGTAATAAACAACTTGAAATGACAGCATTTCTATTTATAGAAAGATGATTTAAATAAGCAGTGAAATAGGTTTTCCATTCACAAAACTTTAACCACCCACCCAACCACCCTATAAAATTCGATTTCTACAATTTATAGTCGCACTTCTTTTCAACAAAGTTTTTAAAATTTACTATCCCCAATTCTAAAACCAATCCCAAATTAGTTTTTCTGTTCTGTAATAGAGTTATGTAATAAACAACTTGAAATGACAGCATTTCTATTTATAGAAAGATGATTTAAATAAGCAGTGAAATAGGTTTTTCATTCACAAAACTTTAACCACCCACCCAACCACCCTATAAAATTCGATTTCTACAATTTATAGTCGCACTTCTTTTCAAGAAAGTTTTTAAAATTTACTATCCCCAATTCTAAAACCAATCCCAAATTAGTTTTTCTGTTCTGTAATAGAGTTCTGTAATAAACTACTTGAAATACCAGCATTTCTATTTATAGACAGATGATTTAAATAAGCAGTGAAATAGGTTTTTCATTCACAAAACTTTAACCACCCACCCAACCACCTTATGAAATTCGATTTCTACAATTTATAGTCGAACTCCTTTTCAACAAAGTTTTTAAAATTTACCATACCCAATTCCAAAACCAATCCCAAATTAGTTTTTCTGTTCTGTAATAGAGTTCTGTAATAAACAACTTGAAATACCAGCATTTCTATTTATAGAAAGATGACTTAAATAAGTCGTGAAATAGGTTTTTCATTCACCTAACTCAGCATGAAATTGAAGTCTTTTTAACTTGAATAGGAAATGAACTATCAAAGGCAAACATTCCCATTATTTCCCCCCTTTGCACCGGTTACCATATTTTGATTGCTTTTTGTGACGACCTTTGAACCGTAGCTTCGCCACCGGACTCGAATTCTGCCTAAAATAACATTCGACAATAGAAAACAGAGTAGGCGGAACAACAAGAGAAACGGACTGTTTCACGAACGTGCACCCTGACAAAGTCAAAGCGGCTTAAAGTCCACCTTTTTAGGCGCTTTCGATTAAAATATAACGGTAAGAGGGCGCTGTAATTACTTCCGTGTTTGCTTTCAACGTTTACTTTCAATTTAAATGCAATATTAAATGCCAAATAGGTTAATGACTTGAAGCACGAATTCATAAACCACTTTTTGTTTTGAGACCTTTCTGTTGTTTTTTTTGTGTTTTTATTCTTCGTTTATTGTGATGATCACACTTTCTTTGCACCTCATCGTTTGGTGCCTTTCATTGAGCAAAAATAGCATGCGAGGCGGGGAATACCGAGGTCCCGATCCGTCCGTGACCATGCTGCGCGCTTATCAGTCGGGAGTCCAATGCGTGAGGGTTATATAATGGGACATATGTACAACTATGGATCTCTAAGGACATACAATACAATACAATTCCCCCATAAGTTAGTTGTTAGAGGTTTTGGGGTTTTTGTGATATGTTTCTAGCACTTTTATCGGGTTTTACCTCTTTTTCTGTTGGTCGTCTCCGTGATTGATTTTGTGGTTTGTGAAATGCTTTTCATTAGCCAATAAAAAATCGCTAAACATTGTAAATAAACGCAATAATAAACGAATAAGGAGATATGCGAAGATCAAACCTACATCGTAGATATGAATGATTTTAATTACTGCTGCGAGATTGTATATGCGCAATAAATAGATTACGCATACATACATCTATACGATACATCTAAAGTGTTGAGGATTTCCTAGTTTATGTAACGTACCTATATGTTTTCGGTAACATTTTGGACAGAATTTTCGTCGTGCCAATACCATATTCTTTTTTTGTACGTCGCTTCCAACTTCGTCTTAGTTCTAGTTGTGTGGAGCTATTTGTGTTACCTCCATCGCATGTAATTTTACTAAGTACCTATAATTTATTCTAATGAACTAATTCACCGAAATTAGAATTTGGTTTCAATTATAAGTGCCTGTAAATGTATAAGCCTCAATGGCTACCTAGCGGGATTGGGTAGACACCGCTATTGGCGGCGCTATAACAATTCTTTAGTAAGTTCTTGTTCTTCGAAGTAACTAATCAGTCATGACCAAACACTTCTATTCTGACTATTATAATTATTAGACAATATTTTTAAGTTAACTTTTTAGGTTATGTTTCTATATCAATATCCTTCACTGGTTGTCATATAAGTTTTTATCACAGTAGCCGCCGCGGGTCGCTGGCGGTCCTCGTGCCCCCAAACAACACATGCGCCAATTTGACGTCTTATAAAACTTGTATGGTATAGTAATATACTGTTGTGCATACCAAGTTATCAGTTAAGTATATAATATATAGATATTAGACTTATTTTTTATTAAAAAATCTCCAAGTTAAACGTAGATCAGGTTTGACCAGGTAGTTTAATAATAACTAGGTGTACCTAACCCCTTTCGGCCAGATGTGTTTTGCAAACCACACTGCAGGGGATGAATGACATAAAAAGACGACATTACCATATAAATTTTGATCCTTTTCAATCTTGTGTTCCATTAAATAGAATGTATGGGCCCTAAATTGACAAATCTTTTAGTTTATATTTTACATTCTTCATACATTATATACATCTCGATTACTTTCTTCTCCAACCCTCCTTTACAAATTAATTACTCGGTTTCAACAGTTTTACCATCAAACTCCACAGTATAAAACCACCGAGCGAACATATAATACACGAAACAAATTTCGCCTCTTTACTCTTATCGCATATAATGAACGTATTTAGGTAATTTGGCCGTGTCGGCGTATACAGAGAGATGTAATCAAGAAGGTTTAGTATTAATTTCCCGAAATTTTATCGCGCTCGTAACAACGCGGAGCACGATCCGCTAGGGCCGTATGTACGGCCCGACCCGCGGGCGATTTAAAATTTAATAAAAGCAGACGTAACACGTAATGGAGCGGTACACAAAGAGCTCTCTCGAACACGCTACTAACCGTGCACAGACCGTATTATATGTTGTATGTATGTATGTGGGGCTGTATATATAATTTCGGAAACTGATTCACGGCTGGGTTGCTTCGTGTAATATCTAATAGACGTGGATGCGTACATATTATTTGTTAATTATAATTGGGAGATGTGATGTGCTGGAAAATGAAAAGCAGGTATGTGTGTTTCGGTAAATAGCTGTTGGCTATGTCTGGTTGATAAAATTGGGGTTAGGAAGGTTTGAATAGTTAATTTATGCGCGTATTTAGAGTTTTTGTAATGTATGAAGTTCGCCAAATGTTTGCTTATTGATATATGAAATGTAAAGGTATATTTAAATCTAATTAAATAATGTATTTAAAAATATAGATTCTTCCTAAGAAAATCCACCCAAACCTAACTTTTATTAGTATCGCATCTGTACAAAGAAGAAGGAATTATGAATTAAAACTGTAGGAATTTTGAATCACAAAATTTGAAAGAGAAGTTTGGAGAAATCTTCATAAAATGATCAAATAATTAAATTAAACTGATTAAAAAAACTGATTATTTATCGGTATGAGAGACAATGGACTATTTGTACTAAAGACAATACTACTGAATTCTTAATTCCATCTCACAATAAATTATAGCAACACAGTTTGACTCATTATCAAATGTTGTTAAGTTTTGTATTGCAGTATTTCAAAAATTAGTAATAATACCCCCCAATAAATATTCAGGAGATCATTAGAAGCAACGTGAATTTTTGCGCGACAAATTATTATTATCAGTAATAATATAACAAGAGAGTGAGAATAAATTGAAAATAATTTGACAGATTGTTTGAAAACTTGTTGCCAGGCAATAGTCACGAGAGCCCGCAGGGCTCGAGTGGCTATTGCCAAATGGCAACAAGTTTGAACAAAATCTGTCAAATTATTTTCTAATTTATGGAACTCTCGAGTTATATTTGACTAGATTATTTTTTGATTCACAAATTTTTATAGTAAAAAAGATCAATAAAACTATCATAAAATTATTGAAAAATTTAATTTAATTAATTATTACTTACAATATATGAAAATATCGTTGACACATTGTGAATATATTAAAAGAATTAACAATTTAAATTAGTACAATGAAAAACGCAATTATTAAAAATATTTCGAGACTCATTATTTATTGAGGATTTGGAATTGCTTGTTATATTAAGTGTTTCCTCCTGCGTATTTTCTCTAAGATTATTTATTATATTTGAATGATGTTCTTGGTTCAATTGTAAGTATGGTTTAATCGAACTTGCAGAATTATGACCAGTGACCTTGATTAGTTCTTGTTCTCCTACACCAGCTTTTGAAAGGTTACTTACTGCACTTGCTCTGGCAGAATGGTTAGTTATTTTTTTAGTAACTGTGTCTAGACCTACTTTTTCTGCGGATTCTTTCATCCATTTTGAAATGGAATTTATTCCCACAGGAACGTTTTTATACCAAAAACCATGAGTTTGCCAAGCCGGATTTGGAGTAAGAAACAAGCGTTCGGTTTTAATATTTTCTTCACGTTTACTCATTAGTTTTTCAAAAAGACGAACAAAAAAAAGGGCAAATATCTGGGTTATTTATGTTTGGAGTCAACTATTTACTATTAGCGCACCTTTGTGCTTCACCCTGTGCAGTTTTTGTAAAGATGGGATTGTATTCAATGCGGCCAGTATTTAATTTTTTTATGTCGGTTTCTTTTTCAAAATAATGAACTAAACATTTCGTAGCTTCTCCTCCCCTCCAAGCTAGTTCATACGATGCAACGTGAAAAAACTTTCTTTGCAATCCACAAGGTGTATCTTCGTCCCAATAGTTAAAAATTTGCAACAATTCTGTATTAGAAAGTGCCACAGAACTTTGTTTGTGCTTTTGAGGATGTTTTTGTAAAATTTTTCTTTTTGCATCTCTTGCATTCCGAGCATTTCTGAATTCTATATCATGGAAAGGATCAAAGGACCTGTTATACTTATTAAAGTAAAGTTCTAATTTTGCCGTTTTATTCCACATTGTCTTTATTACTGCTTCTTTATAATCATTTCCGTCTTTTCTTTTCATGTTATAACCCCAATCTTTTAAAATCAATGCCAGAGTAGCTGTTGTAGTAGATTGATCCAGAATATAATTTCTTTCTTTGGTGAAGGTCTTAAATTGTCTCCATATAGACTGATTACTTATTAGAGTATTTTTCGAAGTAGTTTCTAAAATCTTTTTTGTAATTTCTGCATTAGAAAAGGTACTAAACCGATGACTTTCACCCATTTCGCGTTGACACAATTAAGTAATTATTTTGACAAGTATCTGACAGTTGCTAGGCAAATAAAAGCTACAGTGATTATTCCCGAGAATAATCACAAGAGATTTATTCCCACTATAATAATGTCATAATTGGTTGAAACTTACCCTTGTGACAAATAAAGAAGCATTTCATTGGTTTTAAGAAACGTCAAAAAATAATCACTGAAATAAATAAATACATAATAGACAAAAGCAAAAGCGTTGGAAAGTCTCTTTACAAAAACAAACTAATTATATTAAATCTTACAAAAGTTTTCAAGTTTTATATCGCCTTGTTATAGTAGCATCAGACAAATGTGAACATGACAACATAGAAGATATGAGCAAAATTATTGAATACATTTATAATGATATTTTTAACGTATTATTAATATTTTTTTTAATATCAATTATTTTTAAGTCAGTTTATTTTGGGGAATACGTAAAGCCACTACTAAAGAATCGAATAATTCGAATTAGAGGTGTTGACAGAATTCTTGGTTCTTGTTTGATCTGAGTTAGTATTTTTATTCTGTTCTGTTGGATAGCCGTTTACTTGCTATCTCTTTTTTAAGCGTTTTGTAAGTCATCTTCTTTACATTTTCATCAAGTTTTCACGTGCATGAATAGCATCTACAATTTCTGTCGTCGTAGTTCTTCGAAAGCTGTGTATTTTCTGTCAGTTTCAGTTTATTTTAATCTCATTGTGCTTGATCCCATAGAACAGGAAAATATTGTTTTTTTTTTCTTTTATTGCAACTTCTTGGATATGTTATTGTATGCTATGTTCGTATTAAAAAGTAGGTTGTATAGATTTATTTTAGATTTTGATCAATGTATGACCTAGTTCTGTACATCGATAGGATTATTCAGGATTCTTTTGTCTTCTCCATCTCTTATTAACCTATTCTCCCCACTTTAAATTATTCTCTAGCTGTAACTGCAAGCTTGTCGCCTACTTTTGTGTAGCCCACCCTGCGAAGTCTGAATAGTGTTTTCAGGGCCACCTCTTCAATGAAGAAGTCAAGTGGTGGCAAGTACAACATGTACTCCAGCGCAGCGGTTAGGGTACACTACTCAGTCTATGGAGTAGTGCAGCGAAAGATGTGCCGCTTCTCGACTACCGCACGGACTATATTCCACCTTGTTACGTCTTCAACAAACCTTACCTTCCCAAGGACATACCGCAGGAGAAGGGGAACACTACGAGCCTGAAGTTCTATACAGACGGCTCCAAGAAAGACAGAGGAACTGGTGCTGGGATTTTCTCTCATGACTACCAGCTACGACAGTCCATCCCCCTAGGCAAGTATCCTTCTGTAACGCAAGCGGAAATCTATGCCATAAAAACTGCCGCGGAGTGTATTATCAGCTCCGACAAGACTGGCAGGAATGTAACGATCTACACAGACAGCAGACAATCCATACTCTCATTAAGTCGTTGCAAGTTTACCCCCGACTTGGACTGTCATAACACCCTTGTGGAGGCGTCCCGACACAACAATGTCAACCTCACATGGATAAAAGGGCATTCTGAGGACAAAGGCAATCGGAACGCTGACAAACTAGCCAGAAGAGCTGCCAACGGACCGGTAAGCTCGCCGGAACCCTTCCTACTACCCACTAATAACCTTCTGCTACAATCACTGAAGGACCTCACCCACAAGAATTCATTCGACAATGGGAGAATCTACCTGGCTCTCAGCAAGCTAGGGAAGGGCCTCCCCCTTCCCTCCAGCACCACTGCTAGGAAATTTACACAGCTGCCCAGAAACAGGCTACGGGTATTCTCACGGGTCACTGTGGTTTACGGAAGCATCTTCACGTGATGCATCTCGCTGAAACGTCTATATGCCGAGCTTGTGAGCTAGAGGATGAGACGGTAAAACACATTTTATGTGAATGTCCAGACCTGGTTGAATACAGGGAACGCTTGCTGGGGGTCCATGGCCGACCATGGACGGAATCAGGAACGAACCTCTGAGCTGCGTCCTAGCCTTCGTTAACAACCTGGGCTGGTTGACATAGCGGGAGTGAGCGCAGGGGGAGGCACAAGGGGCCCAATGGGGCCTGGGTGCCACGAGGATTATCCTTGACCTCCAACACCCTACATACTACATACAACCGCAAGCTTGTTATTGTCCTAATTTCTGTTATTTCTTGACAGTTTATTTATTTGTAAGTCACCCATTGTAAAGAAGTTTATTCAACACCATTTTGTAATTATTAATTGGTAATTCATTTTTCTTTTCGTGGGATTTTGGGGTTGGCATAGATAATCGCGATATCATCGGCGTACATGAATTGGTTTCCCTTTTTTTTCCCTGTATGATAAAAATGATCTGATTTAAATTTTCAAATTATATTAATTTTGTTAATAAACGAACAACACAAAATTGGTACCATAAATACAATAATGGGTTTCAAATTGTACCACTAAAAACTAATTAATATAATAAAGGAACTCCAACTTACAGTGTACAAATACAAATATGTTCAATGCGTACCATACAAATATGTACAGTGTACATATTTGTCTAAAACAACAAAAAAAACGTTCAATGATGATTGCAAAAAATAACACACCCTCTAAAGCAATTTGTTATTTCCAAAAATTCTCGGACAATTCATTTTTAGTAATCAAAAATTACATATTGATATAAAATAATTTCAGACCTTCAATTGTTTTTTTTTTCACTTATAACGCCCGCACACTATGATAACTGTTTTAAGTTTTCAAAATGCAATTTAATATCTAATTTACCAAATTCATTTCTCTACAGTTATCTTACAATATTTCAGTTGTCGTTTTTTCTACAATTTTCAACTTCACATTTCACATCTATGATTCGCCATTGTAAAACCAGACCTTAGTGCCTATTGTCCTAAACCTCAACAAATAATGCCTTAGATGAACTAAATGTTCCAATAAAAAAAAAAACGGTTTCGTCAAATAATTACTTCATCAATTATTTCCAACAACACTCCGACTCTACACGTGCGGTTTGTCTCATCCATACATTCGCACACTTTTGACTTATTTATAGCTCCTACAAGCGCACTAAAATTTAATTACTGCGATATGCACGTGAAATGCATAACTGTCGTAGATATCAAAGCACCGGATATCATCATATTAATATGGCGGCGCACGTTCGTACCGAGTAATCTAGTTACACAAGCCAGAGCTCCGACCGGTTCACTTCGGTCTCACTGGCGGGAATTGCAAATTGATTGGTCTATCAATTAGCGAATTGCCAACATAAACACATCAAGTAAGTTCGACCACGTGGTTTTAAGGAGTTAAGGGGAGGTTCTCATGTAGAGACATAAAAAGTAGCTCGAAATTGGGACAGTTTTTCTAACAAATTGTAAGAGATCAATATTTTTTTCTTTTCCTATATATTTATTATACTTTAGTGTATAAAAGGAAATTGTGCCATAAAAAACGACATGCAAGAAGTGGATACTGTTGTAGGAAGTATTAGGTTCTGCGCGACGTGCTTGTCTCAACGCCGCCGCACAGTGGCTCATTTTCCACTTTTAGCTGATCGAAATTACGCTTTTTGTAAATTAACTTCAAATAGTGGTTAAATACGTAGAAAAATAGTGAAAAATATCTCTGCCGTTTTAAAGGGGTTAAACATATATTTGGCGTGAATATTCTGAAATTGTGTGCGTATGATAATTTTATAGCTGCAAATACAGAAAAAATAGTACAAAAAAAATCTAGCACTTATGGGGTGGGTTTTGGGGTTGTTCTAGATACAAACTTGTGTACATGTTCTGAAACTTAGCGAGTATATTAATACTGCACCTATGAAAACAATAGTAATAAAATCTAAGTAACAATGGGGTTGTTTTTGACAGGGTTGAAATTGAGAAACAAAGTTTGTGTTAAAACTCTGAAACCATGTGCATATGATAATATTACACCTGAAAACACATCTAAATGTTTAAAAAAAAATCTAAATACCAATGGGATAGTATAATGTTATTATATCTGTAAATATAGCCAGTTTGATCCAAGGGTTATTTCCTGGTATACGACGTCACAGAGATTCGGGAAGAAACTAACATACAATAAGCCATCCTGAAGACTCATTCCCGGAACGTACCGGAAGTAGTCGTAACTTCACTCAGTTTTAGAATTTCAAAATGAAACCTAGGTCGTGTGCGGTATCATTGGATAGATATTTTAAAATTAGACATCTATCGGTGGAAAGAAATCTTACTCAATCATATGGTTTACGAAATAAACCATATGTTACCAGATTATGGAAAAAATATTTTTTGACAGTGCGCTAACTTATTGACTATCGATATAATAGGTATCACTTGCCTTCTCTACTAACGAAATACAAAACTGTTACCTGTAATTATCGTCATGATTACAGTTAATGCAGCTATGCCATAACTGATTATGGTTTCTTTCGTA
Source organism: Aphodius sticticus (assembly GCA_963966075.1). NCBI lineage: Eukaryota > Metazoa > Arthropoda > Insecta > Coleoptera > Scarabaeidae > Aphodius > Aphodius sticticus. The sequence goes on along the minus strand of OZ014508.1, from coordinate 6,403,072 downwards.
AACCGTATTTATAAACAATGTTTTCAACCAAATATTGTGTCTTATTAAAATATCTATCCAATGACACACGACCTAGGTTCTGGTTATAAATTCCACCTCCATGCAGTTATCACTGCTTTCGATATACTGTGGGAATCAAAACTGTTAGATCCATCAGGTATTTTATTTTACGTAAATTACTTTCCTGAGACTCTATGACGTCATATAACCAAGAAAAATCATATATATGTTTATGTTGACGAACGTAGTAACCGCCAATAAGCCAATCCACCAGTCGACACTGAAAAAAATATTTAAAGCAAATATGACATATTATGACAATCATATCAACGTGGTCATGTAACAAAGTAAGCAATCAGGAAAATTTTGCGAAATTTGCTTCTAGTTATTGTACAAAACTGTAAGCTTAACTTAATTAATGAATATTTAATATAAAATCAAGCTTCATCCTCAGGTAATCCGGCCATATTCAAGTTTTCACCAACAACATTCACAACCACTTAGTAACAAATTTTTCAACACGACAGTCGAGAATTGATGCGGAAATTAAAAATTAGTCCAAAAATTTAAATCGGACTTCAGCCCCTTACTGTAAGTTATCTAAATTTTCCAGGGCGGCAAACTGATTGGTTTTAAGTCATTTGGTTATCAGAGAACATATTCATGTCACTTTGGAGTAAGTAGAACCAGAACGCTATAATAATTTTGAACGGCTAGATTCGCATTTTCAACCACTGTACGCCGGGCACAATAGCTCCTATAAAAATAAACAGAAATAGAAATTTCAAAAGCATTATGAAACTGGATAAAATTAGTTGGTGGCTAAACCAACATTGTGTTGAATAAGTTGAAAATTGTCAAAATGGCTGCTGTTTGAATTTTGAGATTTATTTTTCACACTTTTTTTTTGTTTCAAATCATTATAAATAATATAATTAATGAAAAGATTCACTTATTATGAGCTTCAGCCTCCAATAAAAGGGAAAAATAAATAACTCGATCCGTTAAACGATTCAAAAGTAATCAATCGCGCGTGTTAGTTTGAAAGATTGTGTTTTGAGAAAAACGCGTCGGTTGTATCGGTGTTATAAACTCTACAAGAGAAGGTAGAAACATTATACTTTTTAAAACTACTCTTCTATACGAATTCATCGAAATATAATAATTTACTCAACATAAGCACCTAGATCTAAACGTTCTCTAAACTGTATCCAAATTTCACATTCCTACTTTAAAGCGTTACCGAAAATTATCATTTGAATAAACACATCTCTTTGCGGCGCATTAATACAGGAAATTTCGACCGGAGAATATCATAGACTATAAAACCGTCAAACTTGCGAGAATAAAAAAACTGTTTCAACCGCTTATTTTATACACTTCAAGGTTTCAAAATATGAAAGAAAAAAATTTTGATTTTTGTTAACCGAATACACGAGGACCTCCTGCCCTTAAGGGTTTTCGATCGATATGCCTCCGCTATAAATAGGCAGTTGGGGGTGGGTTTATTCAATTTGCCGTTTGATTGCATACCTGACTGCCGTAGGTCGCCATCGCGTGAGCACACTCAGTAAATATGCAATTAAGTCATGATTAGGAATGTTTGCATTTGCGTATTCCGGACGATGATACGCTATAATTATGTGTTCCCGCTAATCAAACGCTAATACGCCAAACCAAATGCTAATAGAGTGTGTATTTGTGTAATATTTGTGATCGAGTATCGAGTGCGTACATATTTGTTTTAGTTCTTTTCCTTTGATTGCTGCGTATTGATTGTAAATATGTATATGTGTAGCCAAATACTGTTTGAGATTGTTTAGACTAAAACGGGTCTGACGTAGGGTTTATAAAAAAACGACTATTCAAAAAATCGGTTTTCGAATTTTCAATGAAAACGGAAAAATAAAATCTAAATAAATTCTAGATACAAAACTAAATGTGTAAGAAATTGAAAATATCTCATTGTATTGTTTATGGATTTATTGTCCATTTTTGATGAAATAGGCAATATCATTTTTTAGTAGACCTTACCATTTCCATTACGTTGCCTATCTATTCTAAAAGTATAAATATGTCGCCGTCAACGTGTTAATACAAAAATATAGCGAAATAGATATAAATTCGAATGATGAGACGATTCAATGAGCAAGTGTTTCACTCACTATCAAACTCACTATACATTAGGGTGACCAACCGTCCCGATTTGTCCCGCCTGATGAAGCGTCCCGATTTTTCTCCCGATTTTTAAAAATGTTATTCTAATGTCCAGAATTTCCCAGACACCAGCCATCAAAGTAATGATTTTGTTATAATATTAAAGTGTACCATACTTTTCTCAACAAAATTACCCAGCCCGTGTCTAAGAGAAATGTAGGTAATTGAGTTATTTTCTAGCCAATTTTGAAAACAAGCGTATTTAGTTAGGAGGAATCAGTAGAGCTAGTACGTCCTATAGAAGAAGCATCCATAGTGAGCTTAATTTTGTATGAATGATCTTATGTAATACCTCAAATTATAGATAAAGGTATATTACTTGTTGTAGTACATGTATCAATGGTTGTATCTATGCCGTGTGATAAAATAAGTCTGATTCATGTACCTACTCAAAGAAGTGAAATTTTGATATATGGGATATTGATATTTCTACGCGAAATTTTCTACACTTATACAGGAAAGTGTAACTGAGAGATATTATGTGATGCTTTTTTCAATTTTTTTTTCAATCACAAAGTCAGGTAATTTTATGTAAGATTTAGTAACTTTTTTCAAAAACGATCAAGAATCTATCACTAGACGGAAAATTGTATACGTTTTATCATTAATTTGGTGTATAGCTTTTATGATTTTGTGAACTAATAGCGAAGAAAACCTCTCCGAACTTTTACGTGTTGTTTGAGTAGAATGTAGGGGATGCGGATTCACCTTGTGTTTAGAGAATCGACTGCTTATTCTGTAAAATAACAGATCTGGTGTATAGAAATTTCAGGCAGTCAGGGTTGACAAATTCTATATTAAATATTGCTGACGGACAACGTACTACTTTGAGCTCCTGATTGGGTGAATGAATGGCATTTTATAGTCATAGAAATGCAATACTTTCACAAAAATATTAATTAACTTATTCAAATGACTTTTAAACGTGTATTGTGTTTGTAATTTATTTAAACTGATTTTTGATTAATTTTAAATTTTAATCGATATTTATTTGTAGATAATAAAGAAAAATATCATTATCAGATTTCGGCTCATATGAAAATATCATTAGTTTATGGTTCATACAATTTCTTTCAAAATTTAAATTTAAATGACCTTGTAATTAACATCATATATTTTTAAAATAGACCATTCATATTTACAAATATAAGCTATAGCTTAACAAAGAAAGCGCTAAATAATTAAATACAAAAAGTTATTTCATTAAAGAATACTACAAAAAGTATCATAATTTATACGCAAAATACAAGCGATTGTAGTTTGTTAATATGTCTACAAATTAATTCTTTTGTCACATTTGGCCTAATTCACATATTTTCCTACATTTTAATATGAAAAAATCCACAACTAATATTGCAAACATGTTATGAATTCTATAGCATAGAATTCATAGAAGAATTTACGTGACGTTGGCGTTCTCTGACGTGACGTGACGTGACGTGACGTGACGTGACGTTCCGTAAAGAAATACATAACACAAGGATGTTCATTTTTAAAGCTAAAAGAAATCGAAGAACGATAAGTAATTTTTATTAAACGGCGGAAACGTGAGTTTGCACGTACCGGCATCCGTTCGTCTATAAGATTAATTTTGCTGGATAATTAAACACGCGTTACTCGCGCATTCCTTCGAATCTTATACGTGACGCGAGTTCGAGAGCGATTTTCCCGGCCGTTTACGTGCAGCTTTTGGTAGCGTCGAGACTCGAGAAAACTTTTCCATAATCAAATTTCACTTTAAAAGAATTCTCCGTGCGAAGTCCACAGCCCCTTAACCACCCCAAGGGGTGGGGCGAGCCAATTAATACGAGAACAAGCCCTCCCAATTAGCAGCGAAAAAATATTAAATGCCTTAACATCAAAATTAAGTGGAATTGTTGATGAGTTTCGAAATAAGAAGAAGTATCGGCGGTTTTAATAACCGAAACACAGAAAACTAATAATAATTGTTTAATAATTTTTTTGGATAAGTTCACATAAGTTCTTACCAAAAGTTTGATGAAGTTTCCATCAAGGTTTTGCGAAGTGTCAAACGTGTCAGATATATTGATTTCAACCAATCATCCAAAATCAACCAAATTAACAAAGACTTTGTTTTGTTTGTAACACTTTTCTTTGGTACTTTTGTCTCATCCTGACTAATTATTAATAAATAATGATTAATATCGATAGGTAATTTCTACTAGGTTAATGATGTTTGACTAAAAGTTAGTCATAAGTTAGGTTAGCATCAGCTGTCATCTCGCGTTGACAATCCGCAAAACATTACTGAAAACTTCAGCAAACTTTCCAGCAAACATTTGACAAAAACTTGTCAAAAGCAAATTGACAAATGGTGTAATTCAGGCATTAGAATAAATTGTAAAGTATGGAAACATGACAAAATCTCAAAAACGGCTTGCTATTTTAAAAAATCTTCGAACACGCCGATTTATAATTATCAGAATACACCTTATGATATCAAATTAATTTTTTCACCTTCAATTGTTTTTAACAGAGACGTTATCGACATTTCTTTTAAATGATAACCCTATATTTTTTTATGAATTTCACAGATCTTTTAATTGTCTTAATGGTAGCATAATATTTTTATAGCCTTAAATCAGAAAATTTTCGAGAAAAAAACAATTGAAGGTTATGAAATAAAAGTGACAAAATCTCCGGAACGGCTCGACAGAATTTAACGAAATTTTGGAATTAAGTATTTTGCAACCATGTGAAGTCACTGACGCTTATTATTATTGTTGTTGCAACGTTTATAATTTCTTAGATATGACCTCAAGCTTATGAATTTGAAATAGAACACCTGGATATTTTGACTTTTTCCGTTACAGTCTTCCATTGCGTATTCAATGCTACTACTCTTGTTACGTATTATATCAAAAACATCTAAAAACTAACAAAAACCTTTATTACTTAGGCCTAAAAATTAACAAAGAAAAATTGATAACAAAAAATAACAACAACAAAAAAATAACCCGATCAAACTTAAAACAATGTGTTCTTGTCAATGGTTGAGAATCCTCATAAACCAACTAGAGTAGTTGCAGTAGAAAATGGAATAATGTTTTGTTATCAATTTTTTCTTTGTTAATTTTTACACCTAAGTAATAAAGGTTCTTGTTACTTTCTAGATGTTTTTGAATAATGAAGACTAACAGAAAATGTCAAAATATATAGGTGTTCTATTTCAAATTCAAAAGTTTGAGGTTGTATCTCAGAAACTGTAAACGTTGCATCAACGATAATGACTTCACATGGCTGCAAAATACCTAATTCCAAAATTTCGTTAAATTCGGCCGAGCCGTTCCGGAGATTTTGTCACTTTTATTTCATAACCTTCAATTGTCATTTTCTCGAAAATTTTGTTATGTAAGGCCATAAAAATATTATGCTACCATTAAGACCATTAAGAAGATCTGTCAAATTCATTAAACAAAATATAGGGTTGTCATTTGAAAAAAGAAATGTCGATGACGTCATCTGTTAAAAACAATTGAAGGTAAAAAAATTAATTTGAAATCATAAGGTGTATTTTGATAATTATAAATCGACGTGTTCGAGGATTTTTAAAAAACCATAAAAAACATAAACCATACCGTTCTTGAGATTTTGTCGTGTTTCCATACTTTACGCGCTCACTGTATATTCTTGCCAAAAAAAATCGGTTTATATATTCCTAAGTCAGTTCATACAATTTCAGAGTAAAATTGTTGTAAACAGGGGTATAACATGATAGAAATATACTCAAAAATTGACACTTAAAACGATATACAGTTTTAGCGAAATGTCATAGCTGTAGGTTCTAAATTTTTTATTAAACTGTCCCTTGTAATTTTATTGTAACGATATAATATACATATGTACATCGTTTTAAGGTATGTATTTCTTCTTTTAACCATAAAATCATCATTTTAGAAATTGAATTACAAAATCTTGCAAAATTTTGATGGTATATATTATATAACTTTTGAAATTTTCTACTGAGACATTCTAAGGAACATTGGTTAGATTATATTGTAATTACACCATAGTCCCATCATTTTCTTATTCTATTTCCCATGTCGGTAAAATATACAGAATTTTTAATAAAACCTTGCAATTTTACATTTTCCTAACATAAATAAGCTGCTTATTTGCGGATTTTTGCCTATCGACCAATATCAAAGATGTCAGTTGTTGAATAATATTATCAATCTCTCAACATGATATTTACAAAATATATGTATAAGTACCGAAGACATATATAAAGTTGTCGAAACAAATCTAATAGTAAACCCTTATCAATGTAATGCCATTTCCACTCCATGCTGTTATTGCAGTAAATACCAAGGTTATGTATCGGGTATAAAAAAAGTTTAATTAAGCTTCTGTCCATCGTTTTATTTATTGCTTTCTCGTTGTCAAATTAATTAATTACTGACGTGAAAACAAGAGTCTAAACCATCGCCAGGACAAGGAACAAACAGGTCCTCTTTCTATTTGATCAAAGGCGTGTTATAGTTTTGATTAATATGTTTATAATGCGGACAAAAAAAATCATCAAATCGATGAAATGTTACAAAAATTAATGGACCTAATAGGTAAAATTGCAAATTTTTACCGTTGACTGTATCTTTTACAAGCATTCAGACATTGGGATGAATGACATATGAAAAGTTGAAATGGATATAAAGTAAAAGTGTAGTATAATGTTTGCATTACTATTAAGGATAAATATTTAACACAGTTTACACTTTTACAATAACAATTATCATTTATATTTTTCTCGATTTGAGTGCTTTTAGTCATCATTTGTATACGAATTGCTTAGTATGTTTAATAATTAATATTATTCTTTGCTTTGTTAGTATTTCAAACGTCTGTAACTTTGTATACAATAAACAACGTATATTCCAACATAAATGACATCTACTCAAGAAAATACATCAAACATGTTAACATAACATCAATTCCCCAAATTTAAATAAGGCAAACCCTCTACGCGACTCGAGAAAAGCATACAGTCAAAATAGAACAATTCAAGCTGAGTGTATGGAGAAGAATAGGGCCCAACGACGACAGCGTGGAGTGTACTTTAGTAAACGACTTTAGGGACGCACTAAACACTCCGGCACCGTCGACTCCACTACTGTTCCAACGTTCCGATTTGGCAACGTGTTTGCACTGTGGGGCACACCAGAATTAACTCTAATCTAGTTAACAGTAATTGGGTTGTGTTCAGATCTCTAGCAAGGTAAAAATGTGCAAACTGTATAGCAGCTATGTGTTGGAGTTTCTAGTCGCTAATGGTTCTAATTATTGTGGCAAATTGAAAGAAGAATTTGTGAAATAAATATTTAATAACTAATAAAATTTTTGAGTATTTAGTATTACAAAAAAATTAATTACCACACGTACCAAAATCTTCGATCACAATTATCAAAAATTAACCTTTTAAATCAAATTTAATTTTCGACCTAGAATTGTGGTAACAATACAATTAACATTTGATGGTCTTACATTAAGGTGACCAACTTCCCGATTTAGAAATCGGTACGCTGACATCCGAGGGTGGGTGATCAACATATTGTCAATAAAGTTAAAGCTAGGTCTTTGTTATTCTTTAATTTTTTAGCTCTTTTTACATATTTCTAAGAATACACTTGAAAAGATTGTACGTAATGACCAATTGATATAAGTAGTGTAAACGCAAAAGTGGTTGACACTCGTAATTTATTAGCATTGAAGTACTTAGGTGCCAACGTTTTGGAGTACCAATGACTGTGTACTTTACCCTATAAGGAACTAAAAAAAAACATGTCATAGGCCCCGATAGCACAAGTATTTGTGTATTGTGCTGGATACCAAAAGATGCCTGGTTTCAATCCAGGTTTTGACTTTAATTATTATTGGATTACATTTATTATTGGAATACATTTTTCTTCCAACAGTTTCACCTCCACAGCCAGAGTATTATCAATTTTCAAGACCTTGTAACGTTAAGGCATTATTTGTACTTATTAGATGCAATATGTTTATTGTATTTCACTGTCTTCGCCGCTAGAAAACTACACCAAAGCACTTGATTTGTTTCCATCTGATCTCCAATAATAAAGTTTCTTTTCTGAAATTGTTGTTAAATTTTCGTTTCTTGACTATTTATCCTGATTGTAATATTTTTTAGATTAATGAAAAATATCTGTAAAAATATGTGATTACAGGACAATATAATTTTAAATTTTTTAAGAAATTTTATGAACAATAATGTGGTGTTTTCCTTTGAACCGAAATTTGATAATAATATTTTTCTTTATTACAAATAAGCATCGATTAAGATTTCAAATTAATCAAAATCAGTTTGATCAAATTACAGACACAATATACGTTTAAACATCGTTTGAATAAGGTAATTATTATTTTTGTGAAAGTGTTGCATTTCTATGACTATAAAATGTCATTCATTCACCCAATCAGGAGCAAAGTAGTATGTTGTCCGTCAACAATATTTATTATAGAATTTATCAATCCTGAGTGACTAAAATTTCTGTACAACAGATTTCTTCTTTTATTGAAATAAACGGTCGATTCTCTAAACACAAGGGGAATCCGGGGAATCCGATCCCCCTACTTTCTACTCACAAAACACGTAAGTAGAGTTGTGAGGGGTTTTCTTAGCTATTAGTACACAGAATCGTAAAAGCTATACACCAAATTAAGGAGAAAAGGTATATAATTTTCCGTCTAGAGTTTTTCTAGTGAGATTTTTGATATTTTTTGTTTTTGACAAAAAGTTACTGTATATGACAAAAGTTAAAATTAAAAGTATCACATAATAGATCTAAGTTACACCTTCCTGTATAAGTGTAGAAACTTCCGCTTAGAAATGTCAATATCCCATATATCAACATTTCACTTCAGACATATTTTATCACGTGGCATGGATACAACAATATATATATATATATATATATATATATATATATATATATATATATATATATATATATATATATATATACATTACCACAACAAGTAATCCACCCCAAATCGGGACGGTTGGTCACCCTATCTTACATTAGAATTTTTCGTGAATAAGAGAATTGAAAATGTGCAATATTGAGTGAATGTGTGGATTGCCTTTAGCACTGAAGAGGAGTCCAAACTCAAAAGATTCCAATCAAGTAAAGTTCTTGAAAAAAAATCATTAAAATATAAATAATAGCTAATTTGCAAACTAAACTAGCACTGAGTGACAGAGCTATTTACTTAAAAGGAATGACACAGTTTTTTCTCGTAGATTAGAAATCTGGTACCTAAAAACAAGTTTCTATCACGTCACATTGAAAAAAGATGGCCTAAATGCAATTTGTTCACATTTCTGCGACAAATCCACTGGAGTAAGGTCAAATAAAAACTTGAATGTAATACATGAAACTTATGAAGTGAAAAAAGCACGTGGTAACTCTGAGAAATGATGTCGAACGACATTTTTAACAATGCTTAGGGCAATTTATAGTCGGTTTAAAACCTATTTTACCGAATTGTCGCTCGCCTTTCTCTTCTAATCTTAGCAGATTAGGTTCAAAGTAACCCTCAGTTAGTTCCCCAGTTATAAGTCAATGTTCATGTTTAGTTTTCATGACAGACAACTCTGTCGAGTGTTATTTTTAACTGTGTCAAACTGACTGTGTTTTGTGATATAATACTATAATGGAGTTATTCGTATTAAAAAAATTGTATGACCAGAAAAACAGTTTCAGTAATTCTTTTTTAGAAGGTAAGAAAACTAACTTAAATTTGTATCTCAAAAAATAAAATAAAAACTTTTTTTTACTACAAATTGCAGGCCACGATTATTAAATCTTAATAAAGAAAATCTACACACTTTTGAGTTTAGATATCAGAGCATTTCACAGATTTCAAATTACTTAATTTGTTGAAATAGAATATCAAAATACAATAAGCGAATCTACATACTGACACTTGCCAACACCAAAAAAAATCAACTGTTATAATCCAACCGATTCTGGTAAGTTTTGTTCTTTAAATTCTGAATCTGAATTCAATTAACAATTTTTTTTGCTTCGTTTTCAGATTGATATTTTACGAAAAAATGCATACCATCAGAATCAGTTGTCACTTGTTCGATTTCTTTAACTGTTGTATCGTTGTATTTTCGACAAAATAAGTTATTGAAAATTTGTGCAATGTTCCTATATCTACAAAGCTTGAACCTTGAACATTAGAAACAAAAAGGAAATTAAAGTTGTAAAATGTCTTCAAACTTTAAAATGGTATTTCCTTGTATACATTCATTTTTTATCTGCTTTTTCTTGAATATTACCTAAAATATAAAGAATTTCTGGGTGAAATTCCAAGCAAAGTTTAATGGGTAGTTTCTGAGTTACAACAGAACAAAACAAAATAGGATGTAAACATCATATTTTCCAGCAGTGTACAAAAACAGAAGTCCTTCTCTATCATATAGAGTGGTCTCTTGATTTCTCGCTTCATAGCTTCAATGTTCAAGTCTGAAACCTTCATTTGAGCTAATTTACAGAAATCTATCACGTAAAATATTTAACAAATATATACGAAAATCTGGTACCTTTCGATATCGAAAATAATAAATAAAAATATAATAATAAATAAAAAATAATTCGACCTTACAAAATTAAGTTTAGAAAACATGGACTGTACTACAACGTCCAATTTTACAATATCCAGATTTTTCGGCTGATAATCAGTTTATTTTAAGAGCAGATGATCAGGATTTGCCTTAGGGGCTGTACTTTCAAATGGTAATGATAAACCGGTAGCATATGCAAGTCGCACCTTAAATAAGGCTGAACGAAATTATGGAACTATCGAGAAGGAATTATTAAGTATTTGCTACTCAGTGAAAAAAATTAGGCCTTATCTATTTGGCAGAAAATTTTTGATCCTTAGTGATCATAGACCATTGTTGTATTTATTCGGTATGACAAATCCTTCAAGCAGGTTAACAAATTTTCGATTAATTTTGGAAGAATATGATTTCACAATTAATTATGTGAAAGGTAAAGATAATGTCACTGCAGATGCATTATCACGAATAATCATCGACAGTAATGAGTTAAACGAATTAGGAGATAATTCAACAGCAAAAATATGCGCGATAACTCGAGCACAACAAAGAAATATCGGTGATTCTTTTAATAATATTCCAAATGAAAACAGGCTTGATCACCCTGGGATCGTGGAGTTATTGAAACCATCTGTAGACTCAGTCGAATTGAAGGTTATACCAGAAAAAGAAATAAATAATAAAAATATAGAAGTAAAATGTTGTGTTGAATAATGTAAATATTATGATGAAATAAATGGAATAGTTTACATAAAACAGGCAACTCGATCAACGTCAGTTTGAGACACGTCGTTGAGAGAATCTGTATATTCTCACGTTGCAGTGCCACTTAACAAAATTTGTCGAGGCATATCAAATCAAAAATAAAGAAGCATAAACGGCTGCAAGAGCATTGGTAGACAATTCTATTTTACGGTATGGTATTCCAGAACAGGTCATTATGGACCAAGGAACTGAATTTTTAGCTTCAGTATTTCAGGAAACTTGTAAATTGTTAAAATTCAAAACATTAAAATCAACTGCATATCATCATCGGCACGATCTTGACGCACTTATTTATGCGGTCTGTCGGAAAAGATGGAATATCTCATTAGATCATTCTGAATTGAAAGACCTAAAGAACATGAGGATCGCTAAAGTGGTTTTGAAAGTCAAAAATTGATATAAATATACTATTTTGATAACTAACAATAGAGCTGCCCAGAAATTTTTTAAAATCCTCACTATTCCATACATGTAATATTTTGATACATGCACATTCACTCTTTAGTGTGTAGGTATTTCTAAAATGATTTGTCTCAAAAATAAACAAGTTTTTCAAATACCAATATTTCCGGAAATGCACCACCATTCTACTATCCAAGTTTAGTAATGGCATCAGTAGGAGCTGTGAGGTATAATACGATAGCTCTGTTTTGCCATATAGTAAATTCGCATTTAATTTTGCATATTAGGAGTCCTTTAACTCTAGAGAACGTAAAAATTGATAAATTTTATGTTTGTCAAAAAACATACCGTTTCTTTTAGAATCCAATCTCTTCCTGCGAAGTAAACACCAACTGGGGCACAAACGTCACAACAAACACAACATACGTACACTCCTGAAACCGCTGTTTCCCAAAACTATCACAACAATTGCATGTCAGTGCATATTTTCTTTTGGAATACGCACCCCTAACCCTACCAAACAAACACTGAAGTAATCCACAAAGTTTCACTAAAATCCAACCATTTCAAACTCCAAAAAACACTCTCACAAATCTCCAGAGTCAAAATTTCCAACTGTCATCTCAACACCACTACTTTTACTATATTTTTATCATCACACCACAGTTTATTATTAAACCGATTCACACGGATAACTAGATCTTCTAAAATTCCAAATCCCAAGACGCCAAAATCCGAAAACCTACGAACTGTTTTCTTAATTCCGTCGCGGCGCGTTTACGACACGTCAGTCGGTTTTTTCGCGTGATCTGACGGGTACGCGCGAGAAGTGTTACGCGCGCGAGAACTGACAGCAACTGGCCCTGGGATCGACGCCCGTCGTCGAAGGAGGGATACTGCCAGATTGGCGGAGGCGCCGCGTAGATGGCGCGACCGGCGGCAGCAAAAATCGTTACGCGAGCGCGGCGCGCAGGTCCGTTACCGACGGCGGATTTTGGGTGTTGTTTGGGTCCTATTGTCGTCGCGTTGGCCGTCGTCAAAGATTGCCGCCCGCCGGTTTGAGGTTGCGGCGTTTATAAGACCGGGAAAAACGTAAAGAAAAAAAAGGGGTAACTTGACGGTTGGACTATTTGCGGAGATTTAGAGGAATGGGTGAAGAAAATTGATTAGAAAATTTGTTAAATCGTTCTGTCGGGTTTGTTTTTAATAGTGTTTTATATCAAAATAAGTACAGTAGAGCGTCGATAATCCGAACCTTGGTAACCCGAACGTTCGCTAATCCGAAGGTCCAAAAATAATATAAAAATAAATCATTGAGTAACCTAGGGAAAAGCCATTTTTGTAGGTACCCTTCGATATCCCTTCGATATCTCTTCGATATCCCTTCGATATCCTTAGAATTTAACTTTTTGACATTCCTATAGTTTAAGAAGAGCGAAATCGAATGGTGTTGGTTTTATTAAGATTGAAGTTCTATCCAATACTCGTATTTTCCATTATTTAGCTGAAATATTCGATAATCCGAACAATTGATAATCCGAATCACCTTCGGTCCCAATTAGTTCGGATTATCGACGCTCTACTGTATGTAGATACAAATGAACAGAAGAGACCAAATATCTAGTAACGTAGTCAACATTTTTGGATCCACTGTTCTTATTGTAGCTTCTTTATTAAGAGAAAATAATATGAGTCATAAACTCAAAATGTTCAGAAAAGATTTGGTTTGATTCCAGTTGATACATATGAAAACACAAAATTTCTCACAATTTAAAAAAAAAGCGCCACCTGAGCGAATTGAGGAATGAACGTTAAGGTTGATATACACTTTAGATGGGCCTATATTTTTGCATGTTATTGTTTCTAATTGGCAACTACATATAAACTCAATTACTAGTAGAGAGCTAACATCTATATTTGGGAAATATGCACACTAAATAAGCACGACAAATAGGAAAGAGGAACAAAAAGTTGTCAAAAAGCACCAGAACAATTATAAAGAAGCAAAAAAAGCAGAGTTCTTTCAACTGTATTATTATTTTTATTATCATGTTATTATAAATAGAATCACGCACATTTTTATAAACACTTGTTATAAAATTTAATAATTTTCTCAATGCTAACATTTTTATGTGCATCATTACAAATGAAAATACAAAACATAAAAAAATAACTCCAAAATGGAAATAAAAAGGACAGAGCGTCAAAATGTAAAATAATGATTTTTTTTTACAAACTATTTAAAATAAACATTCTCAGAATATTTTCTTGGTTTCAAATTGCTAATTCGGCAAACCCCTAATTCACGTAACAGATAGTTCCTCATTTCTGGAAATATTACATTTTAAATAAGGAAGGAAATTACTTAATAAGTTAAATATGGCCAGGCACATCACTTTATCATACTATTTAGTTTTATTATACTGTCAATAGTATCAAAATATCTGTCAAACCCTGGCTAACTGGTTTTAATCCAGTACGAGCGATCTCGATCAAATAGAATTTGCTTATGTAGCTAAACCATTAATTTTACGAAAAAAATGTCATAGACATAAATGATACAAAATTTCCCCTACTTTACTTTATTATTAAACTATTTTGACGAAATTACAGAAATGGCAGCCCATTTGCAAAATCGTTGAAAAAAATTCTCCAGTTCTGTAGACCATCTTGAACAAAAATTCTTTCAGCTCTAAGTATGGTCATGAAACTTCTAAATATAAAGTTCTGTCCTGATAGTTTTAATAGTTTCTTTCTCTGGAATGGGCGCCACAAAAATGTTTTTTTTTTGGTATCAAAAATGTCAAAAATGTTCAGGGGACCCAAAAGGACATATTTCTGCTAAACTCTCAACATTTTTTTTTTTCGACACGGTTACAATACTTTGTCACACTACGTATGATAAAGTAAAAAAAAATAATAAGCATAAAAGTAGTGCCAAATGATTTAATTTTTCCTAATTTTATGAGATTCTTAAGGATTTTTTAAGCTCTTTACAATAAAACAGTAAAATCAAAATGCTTAGAATACACACTCTAGTATTAGAATAATATTCATACAAATATTTTGCATACACAATTTTCACAGAAAATCCTGACTATTACTGAGGATACTTTCCTTTTTAGTAAGTAATGGTAAATCAAAGAAAAATAAAGAAAGGGCATGGTAAACAAATATTTCATCTAGCCATTGGACATATGGGTCGTTCCTTTACAAATCGTACGAATTTCGCCAAAAAAAAATTCACTTTTTACTTTATCATACGCAGTATGTAAAGTATTGTTCATATTTAGGAGTTTCATAACCAAACTTAGAGCTGAAAAGCTTTCTGTTGAAAAGGGTCCAAAGGAACTGGAGGTTTAGTCTTCGCATTTTTGAAAGATTATGCAAATAAGCCGCCATTTCTGGAATTTCGTCGAAATAGTTAAATAATAAATTAAAGATGAGGAAATTCTGAATAATTTATGACTATGAAATTTTTTGGTACAATCAATAGTTTAGCTGCATGAGCAAATTTTATTTCATCGAGATCGGTTGTACTGCATTAAAACTAGTAGCCAGTATTTGACAGATTTTTTGATTCTAATTACAGTAGGTAGTGTCAAACGCTAATGTTTTGACAATAACTTCTGTCAATATAAGCTGCGTTCGGATATTGTATTACACTTTTTACACCCAATAACACGTAAGTGTCATTTGGACGGTGTACCCGGTGTCAACCGAGTACAATATCCGAACGCAGCTTTAATCGACATATCTGTCTAGTTCTACTAGTTTTATTTTAATGCAGACATCTCGATCAAATAGAATCACATGCAGCTAAACTGTAAATTTTATATATACTTTGATAAAGTCATGTGCCTGGCCACATCAGATTTTTTTAAATTACACCAAACTAGTTTATGGCATTTTCTCGGAATTTTAGTCGATACCTGTATCGGGTTTTCCTTAAAAAAAATATTTTCAGGGATGTAAAGGCTTAAAGTTTGGATGATTTACGATTATTTGCCAAACCTTGCCATATTCAGAATTCAATATCTTTGGTTCTACTAATCGTATCGGCCTCATTTTTGCTTTATTTTAAAGGTTGAAATATTTGCTAGATAACTGCGTACAATTATTATTTTAATTTACATATGTGTATAAAAAAATAAAAACAATTGAATTCTTTAAATACTTATTTCATAGTCCCCACAATGGATATATTTGAAAAAATATATATAATATCCGCCACACTTTTATCTACAAAATCCATTTTTTCTAGGATGGAGTCTCTTATAGTTCAAAAGGTATTAAATTTGATCTGAGTCAAGCGCCATTTTTGCTTTTGCGTGTGTTTGCAAGCAAAGCACTGAAGAAAATACAATACATACACAAACTGATTCGCTGCTAGCGTCGCACACGACGGTTAGCTGCGCACACACGATGTGTACGTGAAAATCGAGAGGCGGTTGAACATTTAAAATAATAAATACTAAAATGTTCAATAATTAAGATTTTCTAATGGTAGAATGTGAAAGTCCGATTAAAATTCGTTGGGTAATTTCTCAGTTACATGGAAACAAAAAAATTAGGATGTAAACATTTTTTTTTTGCGAGTATACATACAAAAAGTGACTAAAATCAAAACAATTCACGCGTATGCTTTATGTACTGATCCCGCGTCGCACAAGGTAGTACGTCACACATGTATACAATACCAAGTCCGAACGCACAGATTGCCTATAGTAATTTGAAATGTTTAACTATGATATTTTAGATTTAACGGACTTGAATTAACGGATGACGAACGTAGCGGAAGTTAAGGAGTCCGTTAATGGTTTTGAAAGTTAACTTAAAAGTTAATTCGTTAACTAAAAATTCAACTTCGTTAATTAACGATTCACGGATTAACGCTTTTGTGCCAGGTTTGCAGCTAACCTTTTCCACATGTTTCCACAATTTCTAATAAATCTAATAAATAAATAAAAGACCGCAGTATCAATAAAAATTTTACCCGAATCATAACATGCCGGTCGGTGCAACCATATATTACACTATTTAAATATTTAATTACATCATTTGAGCTTATTGATTTTGGTGTATACCGATTGTAGGTACTTGGTCACCTGAAATATTAATTTTGTTCCGCATTGTATTTTTCATGTTGTTGTTAATTATCATCAACAAATCAAATATGTGATTAAGAATACATGATTATTTGAACGCTGTTTTTATTAAACGATTTTTTTTAATTATAAATATTTTTACCTACGACCGTATGTGTAAATGTCCCTTACGTCACGGACTACTTAGCTCGTATATCGCTTATAACATACGTGTGCCTTTGGCTGTGCGTTTGTGTTTTTAACGCACGACCTAATGTCATAATGACAGATGTCGCGCGAATATTTTGATTATTTATTTGTCATTTTTGATACAATTTATATTTATTGAAATTTTCGGTCGTAAGTAAGTGCAATGCTCGAGCTGTAACGTATTCTTACTAGAACGTGATAATTTATGTTGAATTTGTACTGGAATTTTCGATCGACACTTCAGACAAAGTTCTCCGTAGTTGCAATAGATGTCGCGCGAATACATTGATTGGTCAACCGTCAAATATTCTTACCTGTATTTGTTTGTCATTTTTGATACAATTTATCGAAATTGTCGGTCGTAGGTAAAATTATGTACAATACTCGAGCTTTAACGCATATTACATACTCGTGGAAAATAACAAAACTCGCCGCTTCGCGGCTCGTATGTTAAATTTCCACTCGTACGTAATATGCTAGTTACAGCTCTTGTAATGTAATATACTATTGTTTTTATTCAATTCAAACAAGAATGTGAGCAAAGTTTGGTTGGTATTTTAACAAACGATCCTTTATTCAGATGAGAAATAACCTTAATACTGTCCTCTAATCAACCCCCCAATTAACAATTTCACACGAGTGAAACCAAACCCATTAAAAAAAATCTCTCTTTTTTTTCTGTTAAACTCTTTTAACTCCTGCTACTTTTCGAGCAAAGCTCGTCCTCGCACATACACCATCACGTTACCGTATTTAACCGAGTCGTCCCGGTCGTCTATTTGATCCAATTATAGATAAGGCGGCCATAAAAACAAAACAACCCTCTGTTATCGCACCCCTGCCTTCGTCTCCGAGCCCCCAAGCCCGCCGCCGCGCCGTACTTCTAACAACTCAACTAACCGCAACCGTGGAATTTACTCCGCCGCACAGCAGTGCTTCGCAAAGCAAATCTAGTAGGTCAAAATTATTACACCGACGACTACGTATTAGTTTGTTTCTTTCGAACTTTGAGGATATATTCACAAAAGTTTCTTTGTTTGTGTCTTAGTTGAGTTGTACGATACAGGGTTCTTAATATTTATTATAAAATAACGTCAAATTAGCTGGTATTAGTTCCTATTTAAATAAAAAGTATACAAATCAAACCATCAAAATGATATTCATAATTATCTGGGTTTTTTAAAAATTTTTATAAATTTTAAATAAAATATTGTGAAAATTCTGGGATGTTTTCTTTATTTGTTGAATTTGTCATTTCATACAGGATTCTAAATTTCAGAATTTGAGTTCCAAATAATCGCCGTTTTTCTGTATTTATTCTGTTCTTGACAAAATATTCTGTATAAATATTCGTATTGAGAATATGATACCTACATTTTTCTGTCTTTCATCGCACTTTTGTAATAAATATCAGTAGCTGGCAATAATTTTAGCAGATAAAATGTTTATTATTTAGCTTTTTAACTGATTGTGTCAAATTGATATGATCCATATATCGTTAGTTGCATTACCAGACAAGACTAAAAAAAAGCAATAGGTTGCTGTCGAAACCAATTTAAATATCAGTTTTATTTCTAAACAGCCTTTCGAATTGTTTGATAATAACCAAAATAAGTGTGCTTACTTCAAATTTTCTTAACTCGTCTACTATAAAAAACTTTTTTCTACTGTGCATTCACAATGCACACATTGTAACACTGTTTTCGGTGTTACAATTAACACATTGTAATACCGAAAACAGTAACATTTTTGTCTAAGATTGGTACACATTGATATCAAATACCATATGTCAAACGTACAATACATAACCCAACATAACCACACACTGCATCTTCTTAATCGCTTGCAATGGCATAAACTACGAAATATCAATATTCTATACATATTTAAACATGGGTGTAGCCTGCTATAGTATGGCCAAAGGATTGGGGCTTTCTTAGTTTTGCTGTGTACATCAAAATACGCCAGCATGACGTTTTCGGTGATGTTTTACGACTCTGGTATGTGATCGTTATCATTCTTTTCAACTAAACATCAAATCCCCTTTTCAGATATAATTCAAGGACCACATTTACTTTAATAAGGTATTATGCGAAGATAAAACCTACATCGTAGATATGAACGATTTTAATTACTGCTGCGAGATTGTATATGCGCAATAAATGGTTTATCAGCAGACACGTACGAAGCTATAGTACATTTAAAGTGTAGAGGATTTCTTAGTTTATGTAACGTATAAGTTTTCGGTAATATTTTGGACGATTGGATGCTCGGTTCAATTCGTATTCGTTTTTTGTACGTCGCTTTCGACTTCGTCTTAGTTCTGGTTGTGTGCAACGTATTTGTATTACCTCCATCACATGTAATTTTACGAAGTATAATTTATTCTAATAAATTACTTTGACGAAATTAGAATTGGGTTTCAATTATAAGTGCTTGTAAATATATAAGCCGCAACGGCTACGTAGCGGAATTAGGTAGACACCGCTATTAAACGTTAAGCGTTAGAACAATTCTTTAGTAAGTTCTTGTTCTTCAAAGTAACTAATTAGTCACCGCCAACCACTTCTATTCTGATTATTATACTTATGAAACCACTATTTTAAAGTTGTTAACTTTTTAGGTTAAGTTTCATGTATTTATCACAGTAGGGTTAAAGGTGTTGCCCCAAGCTCCATTATGATCATCGTTACGACCTCGCTGAATATTTATTCAAACTTGTAGGCTAAAGTAGAGTAAAATTATTCACAATTAGATTTTGTCATGATTTTATCTCAACGATCTCATCCTTAACGCAGTTGACAGTTACTACAGTGCTGCCACGTGGTACCCGCAAAATACCCTAGATTCTAATTTAGCGCGATATAGTAACCACAATTTCTAAATTTATATAAAATTAATGATGCAAAGTAGAAAAAATAGTATATTACACTCGTTTTATAACACGTATTGGCGCACTCGTTCCATTTGGGCACGACGAGCGTAATTTTTATATTTTACTACAACATATTGTTTATATTTATCTCGCAGTTGTCTGTTACCTTACAATATACTATGTAATACTTTTAACAGCGGACAGCCAAGGTTCAAGTTTGCAATTACAGCTTTCATTCAGGAATTGGATAATTATTGTTAACGTTATTCTATGCAACTTTTATTATATTTTACTTGGTGTATGGTAATACGAAATAAGATAATAGTGTTTATATTATTCTAGGGATATTAAATCACATACTTTGAGATATTAGTCAACACTATTTCTAAAACTAACTGTATTCAATAAAGGGTTAGTTATTCGTTTAATTCTAGACAATCCTTCCACAAGAAAATAGACACATGCACTAGGTTACGGCCCTATTGTTGAATAACACATTAGTATTGTTTGCATGAGTGATTTTGTCAACAACAAGTAACGGAAATGATCTTTTGTTGACAATCTGTGACAATAGGAACCTGTAACAGGCATAGTAGGGATACTAGGTAAAAAGAGGTATAATGTTGCGTAAACGTTACCTGATTTTTACCTAGTTTGTATACGGTTAAATTTTTGGATTATCTGAGTACCTGGAGAAGGGTAGAAGGGGTAAGCTTTCTGCAATATAAGGGTGACCCACGGCCAAGGCAGTATTATTAGTTGTTTATCCATCGATACAAAAAGACTTAGCAATGTCTCAAATAGTGAAGCCAACTCCCTGCTTTGTGGTGTGTCTAATAAAAATACTAAAACGTAAGCTACAATTTTGTATATTACGTTTGACTATTTAAATTAAAATTTGTTTGATAATTTTCTAATATATTTATTTCTCTTCTTGTTACAGTTGGTGTATGTCCGGAGTGCCTCAAGTTTTTCAAGGATGACGACCAGAAAGTACGTGCGTTTTGCGGAACTTACCATCGTCATTGTGCTAGGAAACACATAAAAAAGGTATAGTAGTCATTAATTCAAGTGTGGTGTTAGATTAAATTTCCCAAAAAAAACTAACGTTATGTTTCTTTTATGTTTCAGTTTGGATGTGAGATCTGCAGACCGATCAAAGAACGTAAATCGAAAACATTCAAGAGACCTTCTTTGAAGTGGAAAAGTTGCATCAACGGATCTTCTAGCTGATATTTCTGTGTTCTTCTAATATTTAGGATAAAATTGTGATATGTATTTTTGTATTGTTGTATTGTTAATTTATGTTTCTTATACAATTTGAGGTTATTTTAATAAATGAATATTAGTATTGAATCAGTTGTTTTTATCGTGTTTAAAATCAGTGTAACCCTCGATGTCTCGAGAAGTCAGTTCCTAGATTTATGATTTTTGTTCATTTTTGAGCATTATTTAAATTGGTAAGTTTTGTGTAAAAAACTTGGAGGTTTAGTATACAAGTATGATAAATAAAAAATATTAAATTATAACTAATAAAAAATTAAGATTCCACACATTTTACATAATAATAAGAATTTTAAGAAAATATGTGTTTAAGATATAGAAAATTTGTTCATTGTCAATTTCGAAATTTATTTTTCATAAATGTTTGGAAATTCTCTCAAAACATACTGAAGTAATATTTATCATCAAATTTTAAAATTTATGTGCATTTAGGAAAATGTGGATTTGAAAGCAGATACCTACATTTTTATTATATTTATTATATTAATGTTTATTATTTATGTAACACGTGCTTGTAAATAATATATAATATATTTGTATGTCTTTTATTCGATGTAAATTTGATGGTTTGAACTAGGGCTGTGGAGTCGGAGTCGTGGAGTCGGAGTCGGAGTTCAGTCAAATTTCAGAGGAGTCGGAGTCGGAGTCGGAAAAAATGTACCGACTCCGAGTCCAGGTTTAATTACTGTAGAAAAAAGAACATACGAGATGGATGTTGCCTCAGTAGATAGTAAACAAATAAAACAAATATTCTATTAGGTCTTTTACAAAGCACCTACCTACATACACATATGTAAATAATCAAATTTCAAAACTCATTTACCAAACGAAAGTGAAAACGATTAACAAAAGTAATCCGTCAGAAATTTAAAAAAAAAAGGAATTTGAACAAGAGTGTTAAAATAAGATTGAGAAGTAGGCCCGTAGTCTAATGTAGTATCATTTATTCAGAAGTTATACCTGTAGCTATAATTATGATTATTTTCAGCTTTCAAAGACACAAAACGATTTAAGGGCATCTTTTTAGGAGAATTACTTGGAGCTATTCCGTCCCTCACAACAATTTTATAAACGTAGATTGTACTTAATTTTGTTTTTATTACAATGAATTTTATTTTGTATTATGCTGATGGGTGCTTTTGTTATTATCAGAGATTGAAAGTCAGTTAAAAGAACCACGATTTTGTTCTTAATTATGATTATTTTCAGCATTAAAAATAATTAGAAATAATTTAAGGGCATCTTTGCAGGTGCTTAGTTCTTAGTTGGGATATTCTGTTCCTCACAACAATTTTATAAACGTATTTTGCCCTTAATTTTGTTTTTATTGAAATGAATTTTATTTCATATTATGGTGCTTTTGTTATTACTAGAGATAGAATGCCGGCTAAATGGACAAAGCCGTGACGTATGTACTCTAATGAGAAAACAGTTTAATACAGATTTTTTTGAATAAACAAAGAAATTACAATTTATAAATGACTATTTTATTTGTGGTCTGTTTATTTGTGTTTTTACATAACTTTTCTATTTGTGGTCCGATCAATACGTCTTTTTGATATCTTATAGGTCGTTTTTATTTACATTTAGATTGTCAGTTTAAATATTTTTGCCAACAAATTCGCAGAACACAAATAAAACTACTGTTTTTCCTATGTGTGCAGCATTTGTTTGTGAGTAAATTGATATGTACAAGCCATATGTTTAATACAGTCACAATACTCGAGTAGAAATTTAATTTATTAAATTTGTTTTTCTTTCCTGGTAGTATTTTTGTTTTCATAGCAAATTTAATATTGCTCGGTTGTATTATTCTGTATCAAATTTGTGATTATTTACTTGTAAGATTTTTATTACACAGAATTATTTGAAAATATTTTTGTAAGCAATTTTTCTGGAGTCGGAGTCGGTCCACGAAAAATATCTGGAGTCGGAGTCGGAGTCGAGAATTTTTTTACCGACTCCGCAGTCCTGGTTTTAACTGAGTTTGTCAAATTGATATGATTGATATATCGTTAGTTGCATATCTGTTACCAGACAGAGAATTAAAAAACCAATAGATTTCAGTGGAATCCAATTTAAATATCAGTTTTATTTCTAAACAGCCTTACGAATTGTTTGATAATAACCAAATAAGTGTCCTTACTTAAAATTTTATTAACTTGTCTACTTAACAAAACTTTTAACAATATATAGTTGCGCTTTTATGAAGAATAACATTTTCTGAAAATGTCAGAATC
This sequence comes from Aphodius sticticus, assembly GCA_963966075.1. Classification (NCBI taxonomy): domain Eukaryota; kingdom Metazoa; phylum Arthropoda; class Insecta; order Coleoptera; family Scarabaeidae; genus Aphodius; species Aphodius sticticus. The sequence goes on along the minus strand of OZ014508.1, from coordinate 6,379,384 downwards.
AACACATATGCAAGCTTTTGCACGACAAATAGCAATTGAACTATCAAAACTATACAAAAAATAAATAGAATATTAGAACAACTAACTAGATGCGGAACAGAGCAGGTACTTTACATTATGTCGATATAAATAACAATTCATAGTTCATAAAGTATTTCTAAACCTAACTGTATGCAATAAAGGGTTAGTTATTTGTTTACTTGTAAACAATAAATTTACAAGGAAGTGGACAATGCAGACATCTGCATTAGGTTACGGCCCTATTATATTGGGCCCAGATTGTATTCAAAAATACGTTATTATTGTTTACATGAATGATTTTGTCAACAACAAGTAACGGAAATGATCTTTCGTTGGCAATTTGTGACAATAGAAACCCGTAAGAGGCCTACCTGGCATACAGGCTTGTTTTGGTATTTCTCTAACTGTTTTTTCTTTTCTTTTATGGTAAAGTGTCTATTTATTATCGTTGATTTTCCGAAATTTCTCAGAAATGAGACCACTGGAAAGCTTTTATAACTGTTTTTTATAACCAGTTTACTCTGTTGCAAAATATTAGAACTTCCAATTGTTTTCTTGATAATTTTCATAGATTTTTTAAAGGGAACTAAAAAACGTATTTTTTTTATATAATACGGTAATCTTACAGCCACTTTTATATTTACAATTAGGTATGTCAGTGTGATTTTTGGTCTCATCAACATTGGTCTTATATATTTTTGGGTTCAGCATGTTTAGAAGCTGTATAAAAGATGGTTAGAAGCTGCTTAGAAGCTCAGATGGTTAGAGACAGCTTAGAAACGCTTAGAAGCTAAGAAAAGTAAATACAAAACATGTAAAAACTATTGTCAATTGACATATGGGTAAATAACGCAATTGTTTTACAATTTACTTGTTTTACGTATACTCGGAGTGACATTGTCTTTATAAAAAAAATACGGGAAGAAAGGTCACCATGTATGCTAGAAAAACATTGGAAGCATGAAAACCTTTATAAACAGTTAGTAACGAATCATAATCTTTAATTGATTTAGACTACTAGTTACTGTAAATAAGATCAAGTTGCTAAAACTATATAAGCCACACGAAACTTTACAAATTTATGAAAATTTTTGCATTTGTGTTTAATATGGTTTAATAAGGATGCGTCGTCCTTTTTTAAATAAAAAATAAGTTACTTCAACTCTGAGCAACACCAGATTGAAATCACACGTTTCATACTGTGGTGCAATAATAATATTGATAATTTTCATAGTAATTCATGTTGGAAACCATTTTTTTGCTTATTCTTTTTTCAGTGTACGCTTACATCGAGGTATATTCCGTGCCCCCACGTTGGGCTGGTTGAACAGCACCCCAGTCGCGGACATACCCCGTTATCCGTTCATTTTGTAATTAAATTTTATTGCGTCGGATGGTGTAATTGCGAACTCGCGTGATCACTTCTGATTTGTTTACGCCCCAGTCCGAACCATTCTGATTACTGTTACGTGAGTGCCAGTTCGGTGGTCCGCGGAAATCATCCCCTATTTGCATCCCCACGTTGTTATGTTGACGCCAACAGGGGAAAATGTATTCGGATTTTCCGCATACTACATCTGCAATGCTCAATATTTCCTACTTACTTATAACAATGATTACACTGTGTTACAAAGGAAAAAACGAAATATACTTTTCACGATACATAGCTGAAGTTGTTGAGGAGCTGGTAGAGCTGAACATAATGGCATACCAGAAATTTCCCAAACACCCCTAAAATCTTGATTTAAAGAAAAACCGTTTTTGGGTACTTGCAAGTGTATAAAAATTTACAACTCCGCCATTTTCTATTCGACTTCCAAAATAAAATGAAATTCCAATGAAAGATCATTAGACCATTATAAAGATGTACTGTTCGGTCAGATCCAATAACAAATCGAAAAGTTATGGACGTTCTAGTTCCGAAGTTTCTAAGTAATTTCAGATTTTTTCAACTTTAACAACAATTTGATGACCTCTTTGAATACGTAATATCTTTTTGCTATTTTTTTATTGAAAGCCCATTTAAATTTGCGTCTAATACGCGTTTGCTTATTAGAATCGGTCGAAATTTAACAGAATTATCAAATTTTATTGACCGGCTAGACACATCACACTACGGAGAAGAAATATACATGCCAACTGTAATAAATCCTTAGACTGTATACACATTAATTAAACATTACTAGCACTTATATTTACAATGTTATTCTAAAATTATGACACCGTTTTTTTTTCTTTTCCTTTTTGTTGTTACTTGCCAGACTATCACAATATGTTACCAAGTACATTAGAGTTTACGTTCATTACATATCTAGGTATATTTGGGTTCAAAATAAATTGCACCAACAGTAAAATTGTCACTCGTTTATTGGAACAGTACTCTCGTGATTTATGAAAAATAATCCTCCGATTTAGAAGATTCTTCAGCTTCAGCAGCAGGTTGCTCAACCCAATCATCAAGAGCTAATGGTTTCGTTACAGTCAAAACATTAGCATACTTAATTTATTTACACATTTTAAAATGAAGTCCTTTAACGTCCGATTCACAAAAATCGGATTCAATCCTCCACCTTATGATAAGTTTGATGATACCATATCATCGGAGTAGAAAAGGCCATTCCAGTTCTTGAGTTATCAAAATTTTTTGATTTCTATAACTTCAATTTTGACGAACAAACTACACACACGTATTCTGGTTCATACTAGCGACTTGCGGTGTAAACACGGTCAAAAAAATTGTTGTATGCCTCAACCAATGATTTATTTTTTACTAATTGTAGCCGATGCTGTTTGTCCACAAACAATCCGCAGACGTAACAATACTTATTGCGATTGTCACACATTTTACTTTTTTTTAATATTTGCACTGAAACATGTACTAAGCTACTTTCTTACGGCTTATAGATCAGTTTGATAGTTATTTGATATGAGATTTGGTGATACTAAAGACCTACATCGTCCTAGTAGTATACACAATTGTAATAGGATAAGATTGTCGATTAATGATTTTACGATATTTGAGTACAAGTTAAAGAGTACTTAATAACATATTAGATAGACTAATTTACTATAAAACTAAGTAATAAACAAAATAATGTCTAGTTAATGTGAATCAAGAGTACGGACTTATTACGGTCGGGCCGTAGGTATATTTCTTCTGCCTAGTGTGAATGTCAAGACGGTGATTAAACTTAGATAATTCAGTCAAATTTCAACCGATTCTAATAAACAAACTCGTATTAAACGCAAATTTAAATGGGCTTCCAATCAAAAAATAGAAATAAAATATTATGGATTGAAACAGGTCATCAAACTGGTATTAAAGTTCAGAAAATCTGAAAATAATGGGAAACTTCTGAATTTGAACGTCCATAACTTTTCGAGTTATCATTGGATCTGACCGAACAGTACATCCTTATAATGGTCTGTGTTCCCTCTTTCAATTGCATTTTTTTTTTATTTTGAAAATGGAATGGAAAATGACGGAGTTCTGCATGTTTACACACATGCAAGTACCCAAAAACACTGTAACACAGTGTGATGAGTAATAAGTTGTAAACGGGGAACGATCAGGAGATTTGTTGGATATTCTTTGAAACATATGTTTTTTTTTAACAAGCTTAGTGTAAACTGATGTTAAAATATAAATATGAAAAGATATAAAATATATAGAGTTTTTAAATCTTTATTTTTTTTTTATTTTGAAAATAGTAGTATCAATATTATTGTTGCATTTTAAAAAACTAAAAGGATATAATTCTAGCTTATTTTGATTAATAATATTATTGTCATGACATCTGTGATATATCATGCAAAATATTCCGTAGCGAATAAACAGCGAGCTGTTTCTCTGTCAGGTTACAGCCATATCCCGCTCTTGTAGCTACTGACACAGAGAGAGCGCCACATAGTCTGGATGTGGCATCGCTAAAGCCGGGGTTACACATGCGTCTACTTGCCAAATATCAAAAATTTGCCAAGTATACGATTATTTATGAAAAGAAAAAACCAGTTCTATTCAATTCGTATCGAGTTCAAAAATAGATTTATATATTCGACGGTCGGCTGTGCGGACGGGCTTTTTTACGAAGAATACTTGGTATTTGCAATATCCAGTTGAAGTGGATATAGCAAGTGCCTAGGCGACAAATAATGGTTTCATTTATTTGCACTCGATGAACATTTTGGTACGCTGTTTAATTTTTCCATTTTTTAGTTTTCTGTGCAGTAGGTCGTATACGAAGATTGACAATAGATTTGTAATTATTAGTAAGACTTTTGATTTTCCTAAAGGGCGAAAACCGCATAGAATTGTAATTTTGTGAAACCGTCAGACAGACAGTTGTTTTTACCTGTCCACATAAACTCAATGTTATTTCTTTCCAAGAAAAACGTAATACATCATATACAGAGTGTATCCTAAATTGATGCTTGGCTATGAACAATATAGATGATACTCATTTATGAGCTTTCAGCATATAACCTTTTTGTTAAATAAAAAGCTACACAAAAATTGTCTCTACTATTAAAATATTTTTAATCCTAGTAAGTACGTAGGCTTTCACGGCCAGAATCATTTAGAAAATAAACTGCTTCCGGGTTATGCCGTGTGTCAAGATTTGTTAATGCTATACATAAATGCTATATATATATATATAATAGCATTAACAAATCTTGACACACGGCATAACCCGGAAGCAGTTTATTTTATAAATTTTTAATCGTTTTCGTTTTTCTTCAAGTAATTAACATCATAAAAATTTTATAAACAGCATGACTATAAAATAATTTATTTGGAAAATTATACTTTATTTGCTTGTATTTATATATTTGTCAATTTTTATGATGTTTAATATTTGAAGAGAAACGAAAGCGGTTAAAAATATTTTAATAGTAGAGACAATTTTGTGTAGCTCTTTTATGCAACAAAAAGGTTATATTTTGAAAGCTCATTTCTTTAAGTTTTTGTTTCAGAAGCTAATTGATCTGTATTTCAGTAATTAATATGTATATGTAATTAAAAATATGTCGGCATTATAAAATAAAACCCTGCTTGTTCGTAATCAAATTATCAGTTTGATTTGAAAAAGCTAATGTGAAAATAAGGCAAACTAATAAAAAAAATAGTTAGTGCCCATTCGGTACGCACATGTAGCAGGTCCTCAAAGAAGATTTTCATGTATTAGAAAATGCGGCGATGCATGAATGTCCGATGCATTTACTGTTGCAGTGCAACTCTGACGGTCCGAAATCACAAACGAAGATTGTACAAACTTGTTGGTATGTCATAGATTTTTTTGTGCTTTATAAAAATCAGCCGGTAATCAGGGATCGATGAAAAATATTCGGTGAACGAACTTAAAAAGAAAAATAAATCACTCATGGCATCGTTTAGACCAATCAATAACAAAAATTTTCGATTTGCGTGGCAGATATATTTGCCAAATATTTGACATGTGGCAAATATTTGATATTTGGGAAGTATACGAATGTGTAGCCCCGGCTCTAAGAAATTTCCAGGAATTTCAAATGTCGCAAAGCGATAAAGAAGCGGTTTTGGAAAATTATTAAAACATGAGTTTGAGTTGGACGAGATCCAAAGATTGCCGTTAAAACTTTGTGAGAAAACTAAAAATTGTGTTATAAATTTGCAATAATTTTGAACGAGTTCTTAGATTGACACATTCTGGTAGACAACATCAAAATTTAAACAGAAAAAACATATAAACTATATTTCAGGCAAGAAAAATGACCATATTTTATATTTTAACACGATTCAGGAATTTTCAATTTTGACAATGTGTTTTGCACGTAGTTTTGATTTTCGGAATATACCGGAAGTAGTCGTAACTGCATTCTAGTTAGGAATTATACACGAGAACCTATAAAGGTCGATTAAAAAATGTTTTAATAAATAAATATTGTTTCAAAATTTTAAAAAGTAAGTACTGTATTTTTATATAATTTTTTAAAAGGTGCCTTTTGAAACAGAAAAGTTTAACATAAAGGGGTTCTAAACCTAATTCATTTTTTTAATTAAATCTCTAACATGTCACAATATAAGTTCCCCCTAAAAAATTGAACAGTTTTGAAAAACAAGACAAAATACTAGAAATCGGGTCAGCATGGCGCTTTGTCGCAATATTTAAATCATCACGCCTGTGCCCAGAAATAGTTCGAAGGCGATTTCATTGCAGATAATTCATCGGTGTTCAACGATGATAAAAAATAGTGATCACGACTTTAAGCATTAATAACATTGCTTACATAATCGGACAGCCAAGGTTCAAGTTTGCAATTACTGCTAATTCATGGATTGGATAATTATTGTGAACGCTATTCTATGCAACTTTAGTTATATTTGACTTGCTGTATAGTAATTTGAAATAAAATTAATGATGTTTATATTATTACAGGGATATTAACTCACATACTTTGAGATATTAGTCAACACTATTCCTAAAACTAACTGTACCTATTCAATAAAAGGACAATGTAGACATTTGTATAAGTTACGGCCCTATTATGTTTACATGAGTGATTTTGTCAACAATGTATAACGGGAATGATCTTTTGCTAACAATCTATGACAATAGGAACCAGTAACACGTCTACTTTACCTGTTTTCGATAACCAGTCAATACAATAGCTAACATTTCTATACTTCCTAAATATTTAAAAACACGCTGTTACATTTTTTGATTATCTGAGTACCTGGAGAAGGGTAGAAGGGGTAAGCTTTCTGCAATATAAGGGCGACCCACGCCCTAGGCAGTATTATTAGTTGTTTATCCATCGACACAAAAAGACTTAGCAATGTCTCAACTAGTGAAGCAAACTCCCTGCTTTGTGGTGCGTCTAATCAAAAAACTAAAACGTAAGCTACAATTTTTTATATTACTTTTAACTCTTTAAATTAAATTTATTTGATTATTTACTAATATATTTATTTCTTTTCTTGGTACAGTGGATCTATGTCCGGAGTGCCTCAAGTTCTTCAAGAATGACGACCCGAAAGTACGTGCGTTTTGCGGAACGTATCATCATCATTGTGCTAGGAAACACATAAAAAAGGTATAGTAATCATTAATTCTAGTGTGGTGTTAGATTAAATTTCTCAAAAAAAACTAACGTTATGTTTCTTTTATGTTTCAGCTTGGATGTGAGGTCTGCAGATCGACCAAAGAACGTAAATCGAAAACATTCAAGAGACCTTCTTTGAAGTGGAAAAGTTGCATCAAAAGATCTTCAAGCTGATATTTATGTGTTCTTCTAACATTAAGGATAAAATTGTGATATGTATTTTTGTATTGTAGAGTTAAATTATGTTGCTTATACAATTTGAGGTTATTTTAATAAATGAGTATTAGTATAGAATTAATTGTTTTTATCACGTGTGTAAAACCAGTTTAACCCTCGATTTCTGGAGAAGGCTGTTCCTAGATTTGTGGTAAAAGTGCATTATTTAAATGGTAAGTTTTGTGTACAAAACTTGGAGGAGGTTTAGATACAAGTCTGATAAATAAAAAATATTAAATTATAACTAATACAAAATTAATATTCGACGCATTTTACATAATAATAAGAATTTTATGAAAATATGTGTTTAAGATATGGAAAATTTGTTCATTGTCAATATATCTCAATTTATATTTCATAAATGTTTCAAAATTCTCTACAAATATACTGAAGTAATATTCATCATCAGATTTTAATATCTATGTGCCACACTTAGGAAAATATGGATTTGAAAGCAGATACCTACATTTTGCTGTCTTTCCTCACACTTTTGTAATAAATATCAGTAGCTGGCAATAATTTTAGCAGATAAAATGTTTATTATTTTTGTAACACGTGCTTGTAGATAATTTGATATTTGTATGTCTTTTATTCCATGTAAATTTAATGGTTTGAGCTCAGTTTGTCAAATTGATATGATTGATATATCGTTATTTGCATAAAAATTAAGCCAAATTATTAATAATTATTATTAGACAGTGAATTAAAAAAGCAATAGGTTGCTGTGCTGTGTTTAAGCTTTTGCACGTCAAATAGCATTTAAACTATCAACACTATGAACAAATAAAGAATATTAGAACAATATGAACCACTATAAGCGGAACAGAGCAAGTACTATTTTTTTCAATTATGTCGATATAAATAATAATTCATAGTTCATAAAGTACATACGGTTACTCAAATTCATATTAACGAATTTTAATATAATTTCTACTTTAGCAATTTTATCACAAGTTTGCTACACAATAAAAAATGAAACTAATACTGTAATCGAGAGTTTTTATATTTTGCTACAACATATTGTTTAAATTTATCTCGCAGTTGTTTGTTACCTTACAATATACTATGTAATATTTTTAATACTTTTAACAGCGGACAGCCAAGGTTCAAAGTTTGCAATTACAGCTTTCATTCATGGATTGGATAATTATTGTTAACGTTGTTCTATGAAATTTTTATTATATTTTAAAACATTCAAGAGACTTTCTTTGAAGTGGAAAAGTTGCATCAAAGGATCTTCAAGCTGATATTTATGTGTTCTTCTAACATTTAGGATAAAATTGTGATATGTATTATTGTATTGTATGGTTAAATTATGTTACTTATACAATTTGAGGTTATTTTAATAAATGAATATTTGTATAGAATCAGTTGTTTTTATCACGTGTTTAAAACCAGTTTAACCCTCGATTTCTCGAGAAGCCTGTTCCTAGATTAGTGGTAAAAGTGCATTATTTAAATTAGTAAGTTTTGTGTATATTAATTCTCTCTACCCTGGCTGACACCAGATCTAGTATTTATAAAGAATAAAATGTTGTTTCTTAAGGATTTAAGTACTAAATTTCCAGTTTTTAAAGAACGTTCTGTTGAGTATTCAAAATTTTACGACGAAATGTTAAAAGTAAAGCAGTTAGAGACTAGCGACTCGTTTATACTGCAGGCTCCAAATAAAATGAAGGCAGTCTGGTCTTTGATAAGTGATAAGCGGTCGAATTATTCGCGCAGCGAAACTCTGCCTGATGATATTTCGTCAGATGCTGCAAATCGCTTTGGTAATCACTTTGCCAGTGTGGCCCAAAGTACAATCACGGGAAGCTTTCATGCCCAAATAAATCTGGATGAAATAACCAGGAACATGCAGCGAAGCTCCAGCTCTTTCTTTCTTACTCCGGTGTGTGATGTCGATATTATGGATGCTATATATTCCTTGAGGTCGACTGCAGCGACCGGCGAGGACACCATTCCTAGTGTCATCGTAAAGCTGTCTATAGAGCACATTCTTGAGCCATTAGTTTACCTAATAAATTTATCGTTTTCATCAGGTGTTTTCCCCAATCGTTTAAAAATTGCAGTCGTCAAGCCTTTGTTTAAGAAAGGCGACAAAAATGATGTAAATAACTATCGACCGATCAGTATTCTAAATTTCTTTTCAAAAATTTATGAACGTGTTGTAAACAATAAGCTAAAGTCATATTTAAAAAAGTTTGATATAATTTGCGGAAATCAACACGGGTTTTGTAATGGAAAATCAACTGATACGGCATTATTTCATTTCACAAAAAATATATACACATGTTTGGATGGGAGGGCACACAGTCTGGGCTTATTCATAGATCTGTCAAAAGCATTTGACTGTGTGAATCACGAAATCCTCCTTCATAAAATGACGAGCTATGGCATAAATGGTGTGGCAGCACAGTGGTTTACTTCTTACCTTTCCGATCGACGTCATAGGGTCTCTATGGGTGGTGCTGTTTCGTCGTTGTTTGACATCAATTTGGGCGTACCACAGGGGTCTATACTGGGGCCAACACTGTTTCTTCTATACATCAACGATCTTCCCAGTTGTTTGAGTGGGGTTAGTGTCACCTTGTACGCTGATGATGTCAGTATTTTTCTTACCGCCGAGTCTCTCGATGAACTGCAGGTGAGGACATCCTCTGCTTATTTGAGCGTCATTCAATGGATGAATACAAATCGATTAGTTGTCAATGAAGGAAAGACGAAGTGTTTGCTCTTCTTCCAGAGTAGTGTCAATACCGTAAAGCTTGGACATACGACGGTTGCAGTTGAAAATTCATGCCAACTGCTGGGTATAGTGTTGGATTCTGGTTTACGGTGGTGTGACCATATAAATGCACTTACTAAGCGGCTGCGGAGTATGTGTTACGCGCTGTATCAGTTGAAAAAGACATGCAGTTTGGAGGTGGTGAAAACGTTTTACTTTGGAAACTTCTATTCCATCATGAAGTACGGAATTGTTCTTTGGGGGGGCAATCCGGGCTTGGCGGATGTACTTGTGCTTCAAAAGAGGGCAGTCAGGAGTATGTATGGCTTGGGCGCAAGGGAATCGTGTAGAGAGGTTTTCAAGAGCAGAAAGTTACTTACCGCATTCGACGTTTATATTCTTGAAACGGTTTCTTTTGTTCATACACAAGTAAAAAATTTTAATGATGCCAGAGATCACGATTATCAGACCAGAAATGCCGGTCACTTGTTGCCGCCCATGTATCGCCACTCTGCGTATCAGAGGAGCTTGTGCTTCATGGGGTGTAAATTATATAACTCACTCCCGGCTCACTTTAAATTAATTGGTAGTACAAGAGTATTTAGGAATGCTGTACGGGATGTTTTGTTCGATGTTTCGTGTTATTCTTTAAATGATTTTTACCATTATATGAAATAAGTGTTTGTATATTTTTCTTGTGACGATTTATGTTCACTGTAATTTTTACTGGTGGTTACATAAATAAAGATCTATCTATCTATCTATCTATAAACTTGGATGTTTAGTAGGTACTTATACAAGTTTGATAAATACAAAATGTTGATAAATAAAAAAATTATAACTAATACAAAATTAAGATTCCACGCATTTTATATAATAACAAGGACTTTAAGAAAATATGTGTTTAAGATATGAAAAATTTGTTCAATTTCTCAATTTATTTATCAGAAATATTTAAAAACTCTCTTAAAACATACTGAACTAATATTTATTATCAAATTTTAAAACTTATGTGCTTCATTTAGAAAAATATGGATTTGAAAGCAGATACCAACATTTTCCTGTCTTTCATCCCACTTTTGTAATAAATATCAGTAGCTGGCAATAATTTTAGCAGATAAAATGTTTATTATTTTTGTAACACGTGCTTGTAGACATTTTGATATTTGTATGTCTTTTATTCCATGTAAATTTAATGGTTTGAGCTCAGTTTGTCAAATTGATATGATTGGTATACCGTTAGTTGCATAAAAATTAAGCCAAATTATTAATAATTATTATTAGACAGTGAATTAAAAAAGCAATAGGTGCCGTGCTGTGTTTAAGCTTTTGTACGACAAATAGCATTTAAACTATCAACACTATGAACAAATAAAGAATATTAGAACAATATGAACCACTATAAGCGGAACAGAACAAGTACTTTTTTTTCAATTGTGTCGATATAAATAATAATTCATAGTTCATAAAGTACTCATATTAATATGAACGAATTTTAATATAATTTCTACTTACGCAATTTTGTCACAAGTTTGTTACAAAATAAAAAATTAAACTAATATTGTAATCGAGAGTTTTTATATTTTGCTGCAACATATTGTTTAGATTTACCTCGCATTTGTCTGTTACCTTACAATATACTACGTAATACTATTAAAACTTTTAACAGCGCACAGCCAAGGTTCAAGTTTGCAATTACAGCTTTCATTAATGGATAGGATAATTATTGTTAACGTTATTCTATGCAACTTTTATTATATTTTACTTGGTGTATGGTAATATGGAATAAGATTAATGATGTTTATATTATTATAGGGATATTAAATCTGATACTTTAAGATATTAGTCAACAGAATTTTCAAACCTAACTGTATTCAATAAAGGATAAGTTATTCGTTTATTTCTTGACAATCCATTCGCAAGAAAGTCGACACCTGCATTAGGTTACGGCCCTATTATGTTGAATAACACATTCTTATTATTTACATGAGTGATTTTGTCAACACCAAGTAACGGAAATGACCTTTTGTTGACCATCTGTGACAATAGGAACCTGTAACAGGCATAGTAGGGATACTAGGTAAAAAGAGGTATAATGTTGCTTAAATGTTACCAGATTTTTATCTAGTTTGTATATGGTTAAATTTTTGGATTATCTGAGTACCTGGAGAAGGGTAGAAGGGGTAAACTTTCTGCAATATAAGGGCGACCCATGGCCTAGGCAGAATTATTAGTTGTTTATCTATCGACACAAAAAGACTTAGCAATGTCTCAAATAGTGAAGCCAACTCCCTGCTTTGTGGTGCGCCTAATAAAAAAACTAAACCGTAAGCTACAGTTTTTTATATTACGTTTAACTCTTTAAATTAAATTTGTTTGATAATTTTCTAATATATTTATTTCTCTTCTTGTTACAGTTGGTGTATGTCCGGAATGCCTCAAGTTTTTCAAGGATGACGACCAGAAAGTACGTGCGTTTTGCGGAACATACCATCGCCATTGTGCTAGGAAACACAGAAAAAAGGTATAGAAATCATTAATTCTAGTGTGGTGTTAGATTAAATTTCTCAAAACAAACTAACGTTATGTTTCTTTTATGTTTCAGTTTGGATGTGAGATCTGCAGACCGATCAAAGAACATAAATCGAAAACATTCAAGAGACTTTCTTTGAAGTGGAAAAGTTGCATCAAGAGATCTTCTAGCTGATATTTCTGTGTTCTTCTAGCATTTAGGATAAAATTGTGATATGTATAACTGTATTGTATGGTTAAATTATGTTACTTATACAATTTGAGGTTATTTTAATAAATGGATATTAGTATAGAATTAGTTGTTTTAATCACGTGTTTAAAACCAGTTTAACCCTACGTTTCTCGAGAAGTCTGTTCCTAGATTTGTGGTAAAAGCGCATTATTTAAATTGGTAAGTTTTGTGTAAAACACTTGGAGGTTTAGTATACAAGTTTGATAAATTAAGGATATTAAATTATAACTAATAAACAATTAAGATTCCACGCATTTTACATAATTATAAGAATTTTAAGAACATATGTGTTTAAGATATAAAAAATTTGTTCATTGTCAATTTCTCAATTTATTTTTCATAAATGTTTGAAAATTCTCTAAAAACATATTGAAGTAGTATTCATCATCAGATTATAAAATTTATGTGCCGCATTTAGGAAAATACTGATTTGAAAACAGATACTTACATTTTTCTGTCTTTAGTATCACTTTTGTAATAAATATCAGTAGCTGGCAATAATTTTAGCAGATAAAATGTTTATTATTTATGTGACACGTGCTTGTAAATAATATGATATTTGTATGTCTTTTATTCGATGTAAATTTGATGGTTTGAACTGAGTTTTTCAAATTGACATGATTGATATATCGTTAGGTGCATAAAAATTAAGCCCAATTATAAATATCTATTACCAGACAGAGAATTAAAAAAGCAATAGGTTGCTGTAGAATCCTATTTAAAAATCAGTTTTATTTCTAAACAGCCTTTTGAATTGTTTGATAATAACCAAAATAAGTGTGCCACTTCAAATTTCCCTAATTCATCTACTATGCAAAACTTTTAAAAATATATATTTGCGATTTTATGAAGAATAACATCTGAAAATGAAATAATCAACACAATTGCAAAGCTTTTGCACGACAAATAGCATTTAAAGTATCAAAACTATGAAAAAATAAAGAATATTACAACAATATGAACAAACATATGAGGAACAATGCAAGTACTTTTTTCAGCTATGTCGATATAAATAATATTTCATAGAGTTATCATAGGTACATACAGTTATTCATATTAATATGACGAATTTTAATATAATTTCTATTTACTCAATTTTGTCACAAGTTTGTTACATAATAACAAATGAAACTAATAGTGTAATCGAGAGTTTTTATATTTTGCTGCAACATATTTTTTTAATTTATCTCGCAGTCGTCTGTTACCTTACAATATACTATGTCATACTTTTAATACTCTTAACAGCGGACAGCCAAGGTTCAAGTTTGCAACTACAGCTTTCTTTCATGGATTGGATAATTATTGTTAACGTTATTCTATGCAACTTTTATTATATTTTACTTGGTGTATGGTAATACAAGATTAATGATATTTGCATTATTATAGGGATATTAAATCACATACTTTGAGATATTAGTTAACAGTATTTCTAAACCAAACTGTATTCAATAAAGGGTTAGTTATTCGTTTATTTCTAGACAATCCATTCGCAAGAAAGTAGACACCCGAATTAGGTTACGGCCCTATTATGTTGAATAACACATTATAATTGTTTACATGAGTGATTTTGTCAACACCAAGTAACGGAAATGACCTTTTGCTGACAATCTGTGACAATAGGAACCTGTAACAGGCATAGTAGGGATACTAGGTAAAAAGAGGTATAATGTTGGCGTAAACGTTACCAGATTTTTATCTAGTTTGTATATGGTTACATTTTTTGATTATCTGAGTACCTGGAGAAGGGTAGAAGGGGTAAACTTTCTGCAATATAAGGGCGACCCATGGCCTAGGCAGAATTATTAGTTGTTTATCCATCGACACAAAAAGACTTAGCAATGTCTCAAATAGTGAAGCCAACTCCCTGCTTTGTGGTGTGTCTAATAAAAAAACTAAAACGTAAGCTACAATTTTTTATATTACGTTTAACTCTTTAAATTAAATTTGTTTCATAATTTTCTAATATATTTATTTCTCTTCTTGTTACAGTTGGTGTATGTCCGGAGTGCCTCAAGTTTTTCAAGGATGATGACCAGAAAGTGCGTGCGTTTTGCGGAACTTACCATCGTCATTGTGCCAGGAAACACATTAAAAAGGTATAGTAGTCATTAATTCAAGTGCGGTGTTAGATTAAATTTCTCAAAAAAAACTAAGGTTATGTTTCTTTTATGTTTCAGTTTGGATGTGAGATCTGCAGACCGATCAAAGAACATAAATCGAAAACTTTCAAGAGACTTTCTTTGAAGTGGAAAAGTTGCATCAAAGGAACTTCTAGCTGATATTTCTGTGTTACATTTAGGATAAAATTGTGATATGTATTTTTGTATTGTATTGTTAAATTATGTTGCTTATACAATTTGAGGTTATTTTAATAAATGAATATTAGTATAGAATTAATTGTTTTTATCACGTGTTTAAAACCAGTTTAACCCTCGATTTCTGGAGAAGGCTGTTCCTAGATTTGTGGTAAAAGTGCATTATTTAAATGGTAAGTTTTGTGTAAAAAACTTGGAGGAGGTTTAGATACAAGTCTGATAAATAAAAAATATTAAATTATAACTAATACAAATTTAATATTCGACGCATTTTACATAATAATAAGAATTTTATGAAAATATGTGTTTAAGATATGGAAAATTTGTTCATTGTCAATATATCTCAATTTATGTTTCATAAATGTTTCAAAATTCTCTAAAAACATACTGAAGTAATATTCATCATCAGATTTTAATATTTATGTGCCGCATTTAGGAAAATATGGATTTGAAAGCAGATACCTACATTTTGCTGTCTTTCCTCACACTTTTGTAATAAATATCAGTAGCTGGCAATAATTTTAGCAGACGAAATGTTTATTATTTTTGTAACACGTGCTTGTAGATAATTTGATATTTGTATGTCTTTTATTCCATGTAAATTTAATGGTTTGAGCTCAGTTTGTCACATTGATATGATTGATATATCGTTAGTTGCATAAAAATTAAGCCAAATTATTAATAATTATTATTAGACAGTGAATTAAAAAAGCAATAGGTTGCCGTGCTGTGTTTAAGCTTTTGTACGACAAATAGCATTTAAACTATCAACACTATGAACAAATAAAGAACAATATGAACCACTATATGCGGAACAGAGCAAGTACTTTTTTTTCAATTGTGTCGATATAAATAATAATTCATAGTTCATAAAGTACATACAGTTACTCATATTAATATGAACGAATTTTAATATAATTTCTACTTACACAATTTTGTCACAAGTTTGTTACATAATAAAAAATTAAACTAATATTGTAATCGAGAGTTTTTATATTTTGCTACAACATATTGTTTAGATTTACCTCGCATTTGTCTGTTGCCTTACAATATACTACGTAATACTTTTAAAACTTTTAACAGCGCACAGCCAAGGTTCAAGTTTGCAATTACAGCTTTCATTCATGGATAGGATAATTATTGTTAACGTTATTCTATGCAACTTTTATTATATTTTACTTGGTGTATGGTAATATGAAATAAGATTAATGATGTTTATATTATTATAGGGATATTAAATCTGATACTTTAAGATATTAGTCAACAGAATTTTCAAACCTAACTGTATTCAATAAAGGATAAGTTATTCGTTTATTTCTTGACAATCCATTCGCAAGAAAGTCGACACCTGCATTAGGTTACGGCCCTATTATGTTGAATAACACATTATTATTGTTTACATGAGTGATTTTGTCAACACCAAGTAACGGAAATGACCTTTTGTTGACCATCTGTGACAATAGGAACCTGTAACAGGCATAGTAGGGATACTAGGTAAAAAGAGGTATAATGTTGCTTAAATGTTACAAGATTTTTATCTAGTTTGTATATGGTTAAATTTTTGGATTATCTGAGTACCTGGAGAAGGGTAGAAGGGGTAAACTTTCTGCAATATAAGGGCGACCCATGGCCTAGGCAGAATTATTAGTTGTTTATCTATCGACACAAAAAGACTTAGCAATGTCTCAAATAGTGAAGCCAACTCCCTGCTTTGTGGTGCGCCTAATAAAAAAACTAAACCGTAAGCTACAGTTTTTTATATTACGTTTAACTCTTTAAATTAAATTTGTTTGATAATTTTCTAATATATTTATTTCTCTTCTTGTTACAGTTGGTGTATGTCCGGAGTGCCTAAAGTTTTTCAAGGATGACGACCAGAAAGTACGTGCGTTTTGCGGAACTTACCATCGTCATTGTGCTAGGAAACACATAAAAAAGGTATAGTAATCAATAATTCTAGTGTGGTGTTAGATTAAAATTCTAAAACAACTAACGTTATGTTTCTTTTATGTTTCAGTTTGGATGTGAGATCTGCAGACCGATCAAAAAACATAAATCGAAAACATTCAAGAGACTTTCTTTGAAGTGGAAAAGGCGCATCAAGGGATCTTCTAGCTGATATTTCTGTGTTCTTCTAACATTTAGGATAAAATTGTGATATGTATTTTTGTATTGTAGAGTTAAATTATGTTGCTTATACAATTTGAGGTTATTTTAATAAATGAATATTAGTATAGAATTAATTGTTTTTATGACGTGTTTAAAACCAGTTTAACCCTCGATTTCTGGAGAAGGCTGTTCCTAGATTTGTGGTAAAAGTGCATTATTTAAATGGTAAGTTTTGTGTAAAAAAACTTGGAGGAGGTTTAGTATACAAGTCTGATAAATAAAAAATATTAAATTATAACTAATACAAAATTAATATTCGACGCATTTTACATAATAATAAGAATTTTATGAAAATATGTGTTGTAAGATATGGAAAATTTGTTCATTATCAATATATCTCAATTTATGTTTCATAAATGTTTCAAAATTCTCTAAAAACATACTGAAGTAATATTCATCATCAGATTTTAATATTTATGTGCCGCATTTAGGAAAATATGGATTTGAAAGCAAATACCTACATTTTGCTGTCTTTCCCCACACTTTTGTAATAAATATCAGTAGCTGGCAATAATTTTAGCAGATGAAATGTTTATTATTTTTGTAACACGTGCTTGTAGATAATTTGATATTTGTGTCTTTTATTCGATGTAAATTTAATGGTTTGAGCTCAGTTTGTCAAATTAATATGATTGATATATCGTTAGTTGCATAAAAATTAAGCCAAATTATTAATAATTATTATTAGACAGTGAATTAAAAAAGCAATAGGTTGCTGTGCTGTGTTTAACCTTTTGCACGACAAATAGCATTTAAACTATCAACACTATGAACAAATAAAGAATATTAGAATAATATGAACCACTATAAGCGGGACAGAGCAAGTATTCTTTTTTCAATTGTGTCGATATAAATAATAATTCATAGTTCATAAAGTACATACAGTTACTCATATTAATATTTACGAATTTTAATATAATTTCTACTATAGCAATTTTGTCACAAGCTTGTTACAAAATAAAAAATTAACCTGATTATTGTAATCAAGAGTTTTTACATTTTGCTACAACAGATTGTTCAAATTTATGTCGCAGTTGTCTATTACCTTACAATCGACTATGTAATACTTTTAATACTTTTAACAGCGGAGAGCCAAGGTTCAAGTTTGCAATTACAGGTTTCATTCACGGATTGGATAATTATTGTTAACGTTATTCTATGCAACTTTTATTATATTTTACTTGGTGCATGGTAATATCAAATAAGATTAATGATGTTTATATTATTATAGGGATATTAAATCTGATACTTTAAGATATTAGTCAACAGAACTTTTAAACCTAACTGTATTCAATAAAGGATAAGTTATTCGTTTATTTCTAGACAATCAATTCGCAAGAAAGTAGACACCTGCATTAGGTTACGGCCCTATTATGTTGAATAACACATTATTATTGTTTACATGAGTGATTTTGTCAACACCAAGTAACGGAAATGACCTTTTGTTGACCATCTGTGACAATAGGAACCTGTAACAGGCATAGTAGGGATACTAGGTAAAAAGAGGTATAATGTTGCATAAACGTTACCAGATTTTTATCTAGTTTGTATATGGTTAAATTTTTGGATTATCTGAGTACCTGGAGAAGGGTAGAAGGGGTAAACTTTCTGCAATATAAGGGCGAGCCATGGCCTAGGTAGTATTATTAGTTGTTTATCCATCGATACAAAAAGACTTAGCAATGTCTCAAATAGTAAAGCCAACTCCCTGCTTTGTGGTGTGTCTAATAAAAATACTAAAACGTAAGCTACAATTTTTTATATTACGTTTGACTCTTTAAATTAAAATTTGTGTGATAATTTTCTAACATATTTATTTCTCTTCTTGTTACAGTTGGTGTATGTCCGGAGTGCCTCAAGTTTTTCAAGGATGATGACCAGAAAGTACGTGCGTTTTGCGGAACTTACCATCGTCATTGTGCTAGGAAACACACAAAAAAGGTATAGTAGTCATTAATTCAAGTGTGATGTTAGATTAAATTTCTCAAAAAAAAAACTAACGTTATGTTTCTTTTATGTTTCAGTTTGGATGTGAGATCTGCAGACCGACCAAAGAACGTAAATCGAAAACATTCAAGAGACCTTCTTTGAAGTGGAAAAGTTGCATCAAAGGATTTTCAAGCTGATATTTATGTGTTCTTCTGACATTTAGGATAAAATTGTGATATGTATTATTGTATTGTATGGTTAAATTATGTTGCTTATACAATTTGAGGTTATTTTAATAAATGAATATTAGTATAGAATCAGTTGTTTTTATCACGTGTTCAAAACCAGTTTACCCCTCGATTTCTGGAGAAGGCTGTTCCTAGATTGGTGGTAAAAGTGCATTATTTGGATAAGTTTAGGTAAGTTTTGTGTAAAAATGTTTAGTATACAAGTTTGATAAATAAAAAATATTAAATTATAACTACTAAAAAATTGAGATTTCTCGCATTTAACATAATAATAAGGATTTTAAGAACATATGTGCTTAAGATATAAAAAATTTGTTCATTGTCAATTTCTCAATTTATTTTTCATAAATGTTTGAAAATTCTCTAAAACATATTGAAGTAGTATTCATCATCAGATTATAAAATTTATGTGCCGCATTTAGGAAAATACTGATTTGAAAACAGATACCTACATTTTTCTGTCTTTAGTATCACTTTTGTAATAAATATCAGTAGCTGGCAATAATTTTAGCAGAAAAAATGTTTATTATTTATGTAACGCGTGCTTGTAGATAATTTGATATTTGTATGTCTTTTATTCGATGTAAATTTGATGGTTTGAACTGAGTTTTTCAAATTGATATGATTGATATATCCTTAGGTGCATAAAAATTAAGCCCAATTATAAATATCTATTACCAGACAGAGAATTAAAAAAGCAATAGGTTGCTGTAGAATCCTATTTAAAAATCAGTTTTATTTCTAAACAGCCTTTTGAATTGTTTGATAATAACCAAAATAAGTGTGCCACTTCAAATTTCCCTAATTCATCTACTATGCAAAACTTTTAAAAATATATATTTGCGATTTTATGAAGAATAACATCTGAAAATGAAATAATCAACACAATTGCAAAGCTTTTGCACGACAAATAGCATTTAAAGTATCAAAACTATGAAAAAATAAAGAATATTACATCAATATGAACAAACATATGAGGAACAATGCAAGTATTTTTTTCAGCTATGTCGATATAAATAATATTTCATAGAGTTATCATAGGTACATACAGTTATTCATATTAATATGAACGAATTTTAATATAATTTCTACTTACTCAATTTTGTCACAAGTTTGTTACATAATAACAAATGAAACTAATAGTGTAATCGAGAGTTTTTATATTTTGCTGCAACATATTTTTTTAATTTATCTCGCAGTCGTCTGTTACCTTACAATATACTATGTCATACTTTTAATACTTTTAACAGCGGACAGCCAAGGTTCAAGTTTGCAACTACAGCTTTCATTCATGGATTGGATAATTATTGTTAACGTTATTCTATGCAACTTTTATTATATTTTACTTGGTGTATGGTAATACAAGATTAATGATATTTGCATTATTATAGGGATATTAAATCACATACTTTGAGATATTAGTTAACAGTATTTCTAAACCAAACTGTATTCAATAAAGGGTTAGTTATTCGTTTATTTCTAGACAATCCATTCGCAAGAAAGTAGACACCTGCATTAGGTTACGGCCCTATTATGTTGAATAACACATTATAATTGTTTACATGAGTGATTTTGTCAACACCAAGTAACGGAAATGACCTTTTGCTGACAATCTGTGACAATAGGAACCTGTAACAGGCATAGTAGGGATACTAGGTAAAAAGAGGTATAATGTTGCGTAAACGTTACCAGATTTTTATCTAGTTTGTATATGGGTACATTTTTGGATTATCTGAGTACCTGGAGAAGGGTAGAAGGGGTAAACTTTCTGCAATATAGGGGCGACCCATGGCCTAGGCAGAATTATTAGTTGTTTATCCATCGACACAAAAAGACTTAGCAGTGTCTCAAATAGTGAAGCCAACTCCCTGCTTTGTGGTGTGTCTGATAAACAAACTAAAACGTAAGCTACAATTTTTTATATTACTTTAACTCTTTAAATTAAATTTGTTTGATAATTTTCTAATATATTTATTTCTCTTCTTGTTATAGTTGGTGTATGTCCGGAGTGCCTCAAGCTTTTCAAGGATGACGACCAGAAAGTACGTGCATTTTGCGGAACTTACCATCGCCATTGTGCTAGGAAGCACATTAAAAAGGTATAGTAATCATTAATCTAGTGTGGTGTTAGATTAAATTTCTAAAAAAACTAACGTTATGTTTCTTTTATGTTTCAGTTTGGATGTGAGATCTGCAGACCGATCAAAGAACGTAAATCGAAAACATTCAAGAGACCTTCTTTAAAGTGGAAAAGGTGCATCAAAGGATCTTCTATAGCTGATATTTCTGTGTTCTTCTAACATTTAGAATAAAATTGTGATATGATATTTTTGTACTGTACAGTTAAATTATGTTGCTTATACAGGTTATTGTAATAAATGAATATTAGTATAGAATCGGTTGTTTTTATCAAGTATTTTTTATGGCTCATTTGATCGCAAGCTATCGATACATTCGAGAAAGTGTTATACGTCAATTTTCAGCAACACTTAATGCTAATAGCTTCTCAGAATATAATAATTTAATTATCGACTCCACATGTATGCTCACTTAAGTTTACTCCACGCATAATATAATTTCAATTCGTGCACTTCCTTCTCATGATTGCGGTGTGCACGGCGCACCACCGCACCGCCGTTTTTGATTTTATCGAAATTTTATCCGTCAATCTGCGCTGCCCCGCAAAAGAACACAACGGACTGTCTACAAATTTATAAATTACATTCTCCTCGCGCGCATTATCTCGGTAATTTATCTGCGTGTTTCAGAGGCCTATCGCGTCGGACGATCTAAAGAAATGGACTTCAGAGGCCGTGCTTTTACAGCACGCCAATGAAACGGACGCGGAGCGGTGGAAGAGATTTTTCGTGAGGGAATATTATGAGCGCTAATGGGCTTGGCAACTGTATACGAATTTTGTCTGCGATTGATGAATAAATGGGCAAAATATAGAATAGAAGGTTAAGTTCGTTGTGTGCCGTTTAGTTCGAAGTATCAATTGCTGTCTTAAGTCTATAGATAGGAGCGTAATAATAATGAAGAGTTGAAGTAAATAACGAACTAAGTGCCAAAAACACTATTCCGAGATATTTAGAAGATAGTGTACAGCAAGATAAATGTTTTATAGAAAGCCATCCCTAAGTTTTTGTGCATATTTAAACAGGTTGTACATCAAGTGCCATAATATTTATTTATACATATTTAAAGCTCATATCGGCTAAAATCAACGAGTTTAAAATAAAGAAATGGGTGAATACTGTTCTGTTAGACTTAATTAACATCATAAAATACGAAAGGTGAATAATTGTATGTAAACACATTGTTATAATAGCGACATTAAGTTGAGTTTTTACGTCATAGCCAAGAGGTGCGTCTGCGTGTTGTCTCAGCTAGTTTACCGGCACGATGCGTTGTTATGACAACCGGTGGATACAAACAAGGAGTTTGGCGCTGTGTATGACTTGTTTGAATTTTTATTATTTAATT
Source organism: Aphodius sticticus (assembly GCA_963966075.1). Taxonomy (NCBI): domain Eukaryota; kingdom Metazoa; phylum Arthropoda; class Insecta; order Coleoptera; family Scarabaeidae; genus Aphodius; species Aphodius sticticus. Next base: position 6,356,425 of record OZ014508.1, on the reverse strand, counting down.
GTGTGTAGGGAAATAATTGTTATTTGCGATTGTGAGATTAAGTAAAGCGTATTATGGTTTATATTAATATTAAGTTGGATCATGTATAGTATAAACAACGATTAATGCAATAAATGCCCCAACTACAACTAAAAACAGAGCATTTAAACATATATTCAAACTGTTAACAAAAAACCAATTGCATCGCTCGTCTATTGCATTCCCTTTGTCCGCAGGTAGTACTATGATACCCTTGTTGTCCTTGATGGTCCTCAGAGAGCACTTCTCTTCTTTGGTAATGTAGCTCTTCAGCGGGGTAGTTTTTCTAAATTTTTCATTACAATTTGACGTTTGTTTTGATGTGCATGATTAACTCATTGCTTTAGCTTTAATTTGTCAGTTTACCATTTCCATTAGGATATTTAGTTTCTCCACGCACCATGATGGGACCTTTCCATTAAATTACTTACTCTCGTCCATAATTAACCATTTAACAAATGACATAATAATACGGTATTACCGGATCACGATTTAGTCGGTTATTTTTGAAATGTCTTCAGTTTGCCTGGGCATGCATACGCTGCTTGAGGGACCTCTAGAGCGCAAAGTGTGTGTTCTGCAATTAGAGTTGCGGACGGACGACTGAAGAAACGAACGCCAGCATCTTCTTCATATTAATAACCCCACATGGTACTCACACACATATACTCACACAGCTGGGTACCAACGCTATATTGACACAGTAACGCGATAACTTATTAATCACCTGTTTTAATTACAGCCCGCCGCAGTGGATAAGTAAATAGTGATTAATTTTGTTTCTTTACACTCGTGAGCATCGTTGTCAAAAAGGAGTATATAGTTTAGTGTGAGCTTTCTTTGTGTACTATAAATGATGGTATAAACTGCATTCTTCTATTGAAAAGTTTTCGATTGTGCATAGCTTGTGTGTAAAAAACAATCATATAATTTTCCTTGTTCATCTGTCAAACATTATCGCATCATCTTCAGGTTCAATAAGAAGTCAATAGGCAAGGCCACCTTGAAAACCAGGTTTTTGAACTCCAAATGTTTATAAATCAATTAATTTACTTGAAATTTCCATTTCGTTTATTAGTACGTACACACAGAAGCGATTACTTAATATTGTTGTTATTTTAGATAAAAATAAAATAAATAAATAGAAAAACAATCTCCAACTGGTTACCCAACTTTTTTATTGTTTTATTGATGAATTAATATTAATTTTATTAAGGAAATAGATTGCTTCCGGGTTATGCCGTGTGTCAAGATTCGTAAATGTTGACGTTTCGCGAACCATGTTGCTCGCTTCTTCAGAGCTAACTAAATACTGCGTATTCAGTTAGCTACTTAGCTACATCTTTTGTCAAGAACTCTGAACATTTTATTCAGATTCTGAAGGAAGTTGTCATTGACCCTCAGCATATGCTCGTATGTTTCGACTTAACATCAGTGTGTTCAAAAAACATAATGTACCATTTATCGTAAAATCGTTTCTAGCTTCGGACACCTGTACAAAATATCGTTAAAACTAAGCAGTAGTTTGAGTAAAAAGTGTTATATTCTGTATAAATTAAGTGCGAATGACATTAGATCGAGTTATCTAAACACCTTTCTTTATTACTAGGCTTACCATACGTCCCGGTTTGACCGGGACAGTCCCGGTTTTAAACATAGGTCTCGGTGTCTCGGCCGGTTTGGTATTATGTCCCGGTTAAAATTCTTAACAGACAATCACAGATTTCTATCGTAGTTGTCAGCAAGTTGAAACATTTTAGAGCGAAAATCAAATTTTCTCTATCAAGAAAACTGCCCCTGCTCTTGATGCTGAGTTTTATGAGAAAGATACTAATTATCATAATTTAACGGTCATCAGCAACAGTGTTAAATAGTGAATATTTCAACGCAATTCCACAATTTCGAATTTACCTATAGAACGAATGTATCTTTGTTACAAAAAAATGTTTATCACTTTTACACAAAATTTAAAATTAGTCATTTCTCTGCTATACGAAATTGTAGATGAAAAAATTTCAAATGACGATATTATGTAGAGCACCGATGGAGATTTTCGTTGGCTACGTAAATAAAATGTTGTAATTTTTTAAAAATTGTTTAAATAACTTTCTATGATACAACAAATTGTAAGTTATTAGTTCAGTTAGTCATAACATGAATGCTCCGAGGCGAACTACTGAGGTGTCTTCATTTGAACATGGAATATACATTTCGGTGTTCTGGTATAGCAAAATATTTATAGCTTTTCCAAGAATATCTGCATAATTTTCTACCATTAGTCGAATTAAAGTTGTATACTGGAGGTTGTATAGTCCTTGGGTATTGATTTTAGAATATTATGTACAGGGTGTCCCACACTATAAACAAAATATATTAATGGGCTAAAGAAATGAAATTTACGTTTTCTCCATACATACAAGTTGCAGACAGTCATACACACTACAGCAAGAAGGTATGTTGATGCTTACACAATATCCCACAACAACGTACCAACACAAACTTATGTTTGCTTAAATGGAACACTAGGTCTATTATTGGAGTTTCCAGTAAGAGTTTTATCCAATTGTTTTGCCATCAACTTATATTAGGCTTTTATCAACTGTTTCTGAAATATTGTGAAATTATGATCAGCATTCTTCAAAAAATCTTTCCGGGGTAATAAACAAGGATAAAACATTTTGGATAGTAAAAGTGTCGCACTTTTCGACAGTTATTATACAGTTATCTGCGATTCTAATATGACTTATCCCGAATAACTTGATATTTGCTAAATAATGACAAATAGTTTAAGAATTTTAATTGGAACACCATGTATATCTTGCCTTACTTCGAAAGATCGACAACAGCTAAAAAGTTATTAAGCATATAATTTGACATTTGTGACATACACAATAATTCATAAATTAATATTATACATGCAAATTTGTCGTCAATCTTGTTGGTCGAAATTCAACAATCTCACAAATGTAGTAATACTTCTGTTCATGCAACAACTTACAGCCATTGTAAACTGGTACTATGAATTTGTGTGTCACAGTGTCAGTAATACTTCCATAAGAATAAATAATTAAATAAATGGATAATTGTAAACTGAATAATTAATAATTATTTCAGTACGATTGTCAAGAGTGCACATGTCAGCCCTCTCAGGTCAATGCGTATAAATCTCGAACTTCAAATTCTCGGTGGAAATATTACATTTTCCATAGTTTTTACAAAAATATATTTCCAACGATAGTCTAATTTGATTTCATATATTGTTCTACAAAATAAATGGTGGCATCTGAAATTTTATGCAATGGTTAAAAGAGATAATTTTTTTAATTTAATTTTTATTAAATAATAATCCTTATATTTAGAAAGTGTACTTTTTCAAAAATAGAAGTGGTTCAATAAGTAATTATACCTCTTTCTGTTTTCTTTTTGTCACACAAGTGCCGATCATTTCTATTTATTCTACGTTTTATTTGATAAGTATTCGTTTAATTCAATACCTACATAATTATTTTATGTTTTTTCGAACGTCATTCCTGTCCCGGTTTGGAATTTCATAATTATGGTAAGCCTATTTATTGCCATCATTATATCGAAAGCTGAAAAAGGTGTTGCTGACGAATAAGTTAAAAAATGTTTTATACGTGACTAAATTTCATCCTATATCATAAATAATAGGCAGATGTAAATAAATGGTTCAGTTTTTGTCGACTAAAACAAAAAGTGTAAAGCGATCGACAGCGTAAGAAGCGTTAGAAAAATAGCGGTTTCACTTCCAAGGTGTGAATTTCTTGTGAATGGCTGGAAACCAGTTGATTGCCTGGTTGATTAATGATGATCGACTGACGGTTGATATACATTTAGTTTCGCGAAGGATTTCTTTATGTTACCAGTTTGAGTAAATGTTTAACAGCTGTTTTTTGTTGTTGGGGGATTTATTTATTGTATTAATCGTTTATTTATACTATAAATGATCCAACTCTATATTAAAATAAATGATAATACGGTTTAATAATCCCACAATCGCGAAAAACAATTATTCCCCTACACACAATCAAATAATTAAAATTCAAACAAGCCATACACAGCGCCAAACTAGTTGTTTGTATCCCCCGGTTGCCATAACAACGCATCGTGCTGTTAAACTAGCTGCGACGACACGGACTTGCACCTCTTGGCTATGACGTAACAAACTCAACTTAATTTCGCTATTATAAGAATGTTTTACATACAATTATCCACCTTTCGTATTTTAGGATGTTAATTAAGTCTAACAGAACAATATTCATCCATTTTTTTATTTTAAACTCGTTGATTTTAGCCAACTTGTCAGAAGATCGTGGATTTCTTGCAGGATTGCCAACATATTCGGGCCGGCAATCAGTTAGCCCGTGTCGCGCGGTAGGGAGAAGAAGCTGTCATCTTTTCGGATGTTTCTTCGTAATTCTTTCGGTTCTCGGGATGTTGTGGTGTTTGTGGCATGTGTCAATGTGTGGAAGAGAGTCTTCTGGTGATTTTCGACGAGTTTCGGAGGATCTTAGCGAGAAATGTGAGTACGATATAAGTTGATACTTGGTTAGGTGTTTTGGTTATGTATATTGCCGTGTGATATGGAAACACAAATGGCGGCTGCGCGATACACTTGTTGTGACTACGTCTGCACTCGAATCTGGAAGTTCTTCGTATTATTTAAACGTTTTAGCGATTGTAGAATACTTCTGTCTATTTTAGACGGATGTACGACAGTGTAAATCATTTTTATATAGTTCTCTAGTTGTATGTCCTTAGATATTTAGGTCTAAAAATAAATTGACCAAAGCATTTTGGCTTGTTTGGGATTCTTTGGTCTAATTCAATCTACTACACTCACAATATACCTGCTATAAGTCTTAATGAGGGTAAATTTTCGGATTTGTATGCAAAATTTTGGTTATAACCGAAAATACAGAGCATTATTATTAACCAAATCGCAAATTCTAGTGTTCCCTGGAAACATTTCAAGAAAATGTATTTGTTTAGCATATTTAAGGTGCAAAGGTTATTGCTTAATATAATTTTGTGTGTTTACCTTATTATTGTTGTTAATATACACACCTTGATTAAATGAATGATATTGATGGATATTTGAACGTATTTCCGCGATCATATCCCAGTTAGTATATGAACGATTACAATAGCCCCTACATCAATCGAAAGCACAAGTTTTCATTTACTTCCCATATTTTTGCCAGATCAAAATCATAATAATTAACGTTTAAAAAATAAATTACATATAGCGTCTACGACATCTAATAGCGACGGCAGATACCTCGGTTCAGAAAAACACAGCCATAGCTCTTACCTTGGCAACCGGTTTTAAACCTTTTATACAAAAATCGATAGCTATGGGTTGTATGTGTACTTGAGATAGTTTTGCCCGGTGGATTATAATTAGTGATTTAGAAAAATTAACAAAGATTAAGCGCTGTGGACGACGCGAAACGACCCTACCAGGAACACCTATCTATAAAAGCAAGGTCATAATAAGTCCTTTCTTATCATCTGATTTTATCAATGTATATGTTATGGGCCAAGTGATTAATAGGGCAAATGAGCTCTATGAATGGCTCTTTTCCAAAATCGGATCTACGGAATTGTTGTTATGTACCAGCTGTCCTGTTCTTGTTATGCTTTTCTTAACTTGATGACCAGGTCCAGGATCTGCATTAATATTATCATCTGAAATAGTACCCAACTCTTCAGACTGAATACTGTCAGTTACATCCACGCAAGGTGAGACATCGTTTGGGTCATGTAATGCTATTGAAGAGTCTGCACTGATATGATTATTTTGGACCATATACACTACTTCAGACTGCACATCACTATGAGTTGTTAAAACTGATTCTAAATCTTCCTCAGACGTGATAGTAACACATTTTAGTTTGCATGTACATAAACATAAGGCAGTAGCAATTTTCGATCAAAAATACTATAATGGCGTCTACTACCACTGCCATTGCCAGATTGCCTATTACCACTAATCTAAACGCATCTTTAAGCTGGCCGCAAACGTTCTTCTAAGTTTTATGTTTCAGAATTTGTTTTCGGAAGCGGATAAACAAAACCTATACTAAAGTTATAGATGACAGACAAGTTTGTTTTATTTCCGAACAGAATATCAATACTCGCTTTGGATAACGAATTTAAAATCCGAATTCGGAAAACGATTGTTTGTGGCAGCCCTTACAGCGATCGTGGTCGGTTTGCATCGTCATCGCTCTGACGACATTCGTAGGCCGTCTACTACTTACTCACCACAACACTGCTTGTGATATTTATCAAAGTGCCCAACACAATTTAGCAGTATTTATAGTGCCCGGGCAATGTGATTATATATCATGCATCAATACAAATTTATTAAATTGCCCAATCTTTCAGGGCAATATTCATAATGCCCGGGCATTATGAATATTGCCCGGATTAATCACTTGGTCCATAACATATACACCAGTCGCTAGCGTTTTCTTTCTAATACTTTGTTCTTGATAAGGTTGCCATATGTCATATATTTTATGAGTATCATGTATTTTAAAAGAACCTTATTATACCTCATGTTGAGTTAGCAAAATCTCATATATTTAAAGGACACCTTTTTAAGCTCCACCGGAAATGTTCACAAATGGCCGAAAAATGAAAATTTTCGAAATTTTTCCAATCATTTATGCATTTTCATCATAAGTCTGTTCACGTGCAAAATTTCAAATCGATTGGACATTGGGAAGAATGTAAAATGTTGATTACAAGATTTGAACGTAACAAACATAAACGTAACATACAAGCAAGCCCGTATGATAAATAGTGTTACGACAAATTTCTACATTCTACATGTCTACATTCTTCATTTGAAAATGCCACATTTCCATAAAAAAACGTAAACTCGTTAAAATGTGCCACCAAGTGTTTAAAAATCTAGCTCCACTAATTACAAGTAAAGAAATAAAAATGATAAAACTTCAGTTTTTTTTGTTGGGATATTTGGATACCAAGCAAATACAACAAATGCCATTTCCATCAAAATCACGAGACATAATTACTCTAAATTGCACTAAGTCACAACTAAATTAGGATGACCATGGTTGATAACATACCAAATATTAGAGATCACCTTTACTACCACATCTTTGAATATACAGTTTATAAAGAGTTTTGGATGTCCTAAAAAGTCGAAAGCCATTGGCAATATTTTGATTTAACATACAGGATGGTTAGAAAACAAGAAATTGTTAAATTGGCCGAAGAGTAAACTATCGGTTTTTCGGAATTAGAACAAATATGTTATAGGTAAAAGTTGTTTTGTATTTAAATTTATGCCCATATATCAAATTTCAATGTTGTATTCTAAGTTTTATATTTTATTCTTTTTTAACAAAGTAATTTAACAAAATATTACTACAGATCCCCTCCTAGAGCTACACATTTTTTTCAATCTTCTTCTAAACTCCCGATATACCAAATCAATAGTTTCTTCATTTATTTCGTCTACTGCTTCCCTAATTTTTAATTTTAGAATGTCTACATTATCAAGAAAATTATTCGCATACACCTTCTGTTTTAAATAGCCCCACAGAAAAAAATCAAACGGCGGTGAATCAGGTGAACGTGGTGGCCATCCTATAGGGCCGAATCGTCCAATCCACTTATTTGGAAAATGTCTGTTCAAACAATCCCTGACTTGATATGCGCTATGAGCTGGACAATTTTCCAACATATCAAAATAAGTGTTTTGGTTTACAGTACCGTCAAAAAAGTATGGTCCAATTATTTTCTTGTAATAAATCCCACACCAAACATTAACTTTTTTTTTATATTTTTGAGAATTGGTTGTAATACGGAAATTTGGATTTTCTTGAGACCAATATCTGCAATTCTGTGAACTAACAACTCCATTTGTGGTAAACGTCGCTTCGTCAGAGAAAATAATTTTTCTGTAGAAATGTCTATCGACCATAATTCGTTCTCCCATTAATAGGCAAAATTCTAATCGACGAGCATCATCTCCTTCTACTAATGTGTGTATCAGTACTGGTTTATAAGGATGAAATTTCTGATTTGAAAAGATCCTTTGCAGGTGGCTTTTACTGATATTCAAGTCTCAAGATCTTTGCCTCAACGATTTTTTTGGGCAAGTGTTCACGGAATCAATAGCTAACATAGCTCCTGCATCATCTTCGCCATTTCGCTTTTTTTTCTTGACATTTTTCACGTCTCCTGTTACATGACATTTTTTAACCAATACACGAACACAATTGACAGAAACGTATACCTCAGGGTATTTTCTGTTAAAAACTTCAATAGCACGGCGGTACGATACCTCACCTATGCCGTAACAAAGAACTAAATAAACCCTTTGCTATAAAGTCAACATACTTTCAATCAGCTTCTATCAACAAATTGCTTGGATACGCTGTTACTACTGTCAACTGATCAATCATAATTGTGGTCTCTAAATTTTTTGTTTACTAGTCCGAGATGTAAAATTTGAAATATAACATACAACTTTAATATTTGAGCATAAAATTAATTCAAACTAACTTTTACCTATAACATTTTTTACCTATTTCCGAAAACCCGATAGTTTACTCTTCGACCAATTTAAGATTTTCGTGTTTTCTAACCATCCTGTATGTTAAATCAGGACATCCAAAACTCTTTATAAAGAATGACTTTTTCTCGAGAAATTAAAAATTACGTCCATTATAGTTAGGTCCATCGGGGGACACATATAAGGCAATTAATTATTAGTAATTCTTTACTAGGAGGAAGCTATGCTAATTCAATTTCCATTACAGCATCTCAGTATAACGTTATAAATCATCACGTTGCTATAAATAGGCCAAAACCTAAAGCAAATCGTAAAAGATATTTCCTTACAACACCTACACATTTTCACGACACCTGTTAGAAACCGCTACGCTATAGTGTTTCCAAGTGGGCTGAAAACTACTTGCATTCGGATGAGGCATGTGTTTTTAATTTATCACGAGAACACCACGCGAGCATGAAGATATTTACGTGTGTGTGTAGCTCCAGAAAGAAGTTATAATTAAAAAGAAACAGATTATTTGTAGTTCCAGAACACTTGGATAGCTTTCGGCTTCTGAATGTAGGCGTGGAGAGCATTATTAAAAATTCTGCTCTCTTAAGTAACAAGCTAAAATTACATAGGTATGATATAGATACATATTTCGGCTACAATGCGGGTATGAAACGGCAGTTGATTATACTGCAAGGTATTCATTATTTTTCTTGTTTATGTGTGGTCCTTAGTTTCGAGAAAAGTTTTATAGGTACCTACAAGCATGCAAACTTGTTATTAAGAAGATGTTTTATTGCTTCATGTTTTGGAGCTGAATGTAATTCAGTTGTTTCTGAAATACATATCTTAATTGAATCGGTGAGTGGAAGAATAGAATAATTCCAAATCAGGCGTTTGTGGCAAACTAGAAAAACTGTATAATTCGGCAGCTGCGTGTTTTACAAATTTGGTAAGCACAGAAAAGTTTTACTAAATTTCATTTCAGTGTTCTGGAAGTAAATTTTGGTTCACAAGGCAAGAATAAATAAGCAATTAGATAAAACATGAGCTGCACTCGTTCTGTTCTTCCAGTCAACGCAGTGGTTCTTAACCGGTGCTGCGCGGAACACTGGTGCTCCGCGAGCTTGTTGCAAGTGCTCCGCAAAATTAAGAAAGCCGAAATTGTTGATTCATTTAGCGTATGTGATTGAAATAATAATATTTGTATATTATTAACGTACAAAACATTCTAACTTTAACAAAACTAACAATTAACATATTTACAAATAGTAATAAATATGAATAAAATAAATAAAGAATTCTGAACATAATACAATAAAAATAAAAATGAGTATAGCTCTGCTACACATGTCACATAAAAAGTTCGGAAAATATGCAAACATTTTGAAATATATTTCCTAAAATAAACCTATTATCTACCTATCATCCACATGTTATGTGCGGATTTATTAAGTTTTATATTAGTATGAAGCTGTATCAAAAATAAACTTATCAAAACTAGTTGAGCAGGTGGTACATAACTGCTAACATAAAGTATCCAGCCAAACTAGCTAAATATTTGACAAATTAGAAAGGTTTTGAATGTTTTATTATATTTAGATTTATATTACCGCGAAGAACTATTATGTCAGATGCTTGGAGGAGCTATCACAATATACCAAATAGGTGAGAGAAAGAGAATCAAAACATACACATACACACAACTCACAAAATGTGGCAAACATGTGAATGCGGGCAAAAAGAAAACTTCGGAAGCAATTCGGTACATCGAGAGCGCCTCAAACATATTTAAGAGTTCGTTTTTAGAAATAAATTCCAAAATTCCCGTATATTTTCGGGATTTATACACAATTATATCTTTTTCTTTTCTAATTATTAAGTTTAATTAATAAATTAAATTATTAATGTGATAATTATTTTTGCCGCAAATAAATTTCATTCGAGTATTCGTTTTTTCGATTCGGTAAAAAGTTAGAGCTGATGAAAATATCACATTAATGATTTTTGCCGCAAATAAATTTCATTCGAGTATTCGTTTTTTCAATTCGGTAAAAAGTTAGCGCTGATGAAAATATAAAAAATAGTATATTATTATACAAGTTTTATAAGACGTCAAATTGGCGCACGAGTTTGGTTTGGGCACGACGAGCGTAGCGAGGAGAGCCCAAATGGAACGAGTGCACCAATACGTCTTATAAAACGAGTGTAATACACTATTTTTTCTACTTTGCGTCATTAATTTTATATAAGTTTAGAAATTGTGGTTACTATATCGCGCTAAATTAGAATCTAGGGTATTTTGCGGGTACCACGTGGTAGCACTGTAGTAACTGTCAACTTCGTTAAGGATGATATCGATGAGATAAAATCATGACAAAATCTAATTGTGAATAATTTTACTCTACTTTAGCCCACAAGTTTGAATAAATATTCAGCGAGGTCGCAACGATGATCATAATGGAGCTTTGGGCAACACTTTTAACCCTACTGTATAAATACAATTTTAAAATAGTGGTTTCATAAGTATAATAATCAGAATAGAAGTGTTTGGCGGTGACTGATTAGTTACTTCGAAGAACAAGAACTTACTAAAGAATTGTTATAACGCTTAACGTTTAATAGCGGTGTCTACCTAATTCCGCTACGTAGCCGTTGCGGCTTATATATTTACAAGCACTTATAATTGAAACCCAATTCTAATTTCGGCAAAGTAGTTTATTAGAATAAATTATACTTAGTAAAATTACATGTGATGGAGGTAATACAAATACGTTGCACACAACCAGAACTAAGACGAAGTCGAAAGCGACGGACAAAAACGAATATGAATTGAACCGAGCATCCAAGCGTCCAAAATATTACCAAAAACTTATATGTTACATAAACTAAGAAATCCTCTACACTTTAAATGTACTATAGCTTCGTACGTGTATGCTGATAAACCATTTATTGCGCATATACAATCTCGCAGCAGTAATTAAAATCGTTCGTATCTACGATGTAGGTTTGATCTTCGCATAATACCTTATTAAAGTAAATGTGGCCCTTGAATTATATCTGAAAAGGGGATTTGATGTTTAGTTGAAAAGAATGATAACGATCACTTACTAGAGTCGTAAAACATCACCGTAAACGTCATGCTGGCGTATTTTGATGAACACAGCAAAACTAAGAAAGCCCCAATCCTTTGGCCATACTATTGCAGGCTACACCCATGTTTAAATATGTATAGAATATTGATATTTCGCAGTTTATGTGATTGCAAGCGATTAAGAAGATGCAGTGTGTGGTTATGTTGGGTTATGTATTGTACGTTTGACATATGGCATTTGATATCACTGTGTACCAATCAGACAAAAATGTTACGGTTTTCGGTATTACAATGTGTTAATTGTAACACCGAAAACAGTGTTACAATGTGTGCATTGTGAATGCAAAGTAGAAAAAAACTATTATAAACGGCTACAACTTCTAAAAGCATTGAGAATACCAATAAGACCATATGAACCGTTTTACTCGGAATGACATTTAGTTTCTAAAAGAAAATCGGTAAAAAGTTTTATATGGATTTTATTTTGTTATTTTTAATATTATTACTTAAATTTATTTAGTTTTTATTGTTCTAATGGGTAGTGATTGTGTTATTTTTTCGTTTTCGCAATCTTTGATATGTATCTTATCTTTTATATTTCTTTGTTTTTTAACATTTCATACAATAATAACAGTAATAATCCACGCTTTAACATCCCCCAACAACTTTTGCCACTACGGGGGAATCGGCAGGCCCGACTTATCATTGTTATGGTCCGCGTCTGTGGCACATCTTAAGTTGTTTGACTTTCAGCATTCGCCGAGGAGTAAAGGTACGGACACACATGCTTATTAGAAGCACGAAAGCATGCTTATTTCGAGCACTAGCTACTTAAAAGCATGTGTGTCTAGACATTGCTAGTAATAAGCATGCTTATTTCGACCATGCTGAAAAATCACCAGTCGTTTGATTTTTGAGCACGCTACCTGCGGTGCGGTGGAAGGGGGCGTGCCCTAAGCACGTGTGAACAGCTTTTAAGCATGCTTGTTTAGGGAGCATGCTTAAAACTAGCATGCTTATTACTAGCAAATGTGAACAACTGACAAGCGTGCTCGATTTAAGCATGCTCACTACCAGTACAGCAGTACTGGTAATATATATGATTATTTTTTTCATATTTTCGAAAAGACCGAGAATTCTTATACAAAATTGCTATCTTAGTTTACAATGTCAAATTTTGGACTTACTCTGTTCTTCCACTTACCGATTCAATTGAAAATGGAAGGAATCCTGTATTGTTCTACTTCTTATTGAGCAACATTCACAGTTAATGCGGCAGGATAATTGGGGTATTTGAAAACGGGGTTAAGGCTAACTATGGTCAACTACCGGTCAGTATTTAAATTTCGGTAGGATGTCTCAATTATAATTATTTTATTGTTATTATTATAAAAGAATGGGGCGACCTCAATTCTTTTGTTTCTAATTCTTTTGTAAGTGGACCCAATTTCAATCGATTGTACTTTTGCTTATCGAAAAATAATCCAATAATCTTTTCATTCCCATAAACACAAATTCATGATAATACCTATTTAGGTTTCATTATTTGTTCAGTTCACAATCGCAAATAAAATTTATATACCGTTTTACTTCCTGTTGCTATAACGACACAAATAAACCACGAGAAGATTTATTGAAGAGCGTCCAGTGCCTATTGAAGCCCATCTTCAATGTTGCGAACACAATAAAATGCGCGATCGTGAAAATGGTGGAAAGGTCACAAAAATCATCCATCAGATATCGAATATAATGGTCAATTTGACTTCTAAAACCCTAGAAATTAATCATAAAGTCGTTGTTCGACTGTCCGGCCGTTTCTCGAATGGCCATTTACGAATTTAGGTTAGGAATACATTTTTGCTGGAGAGGGAGAATTGCAAAAAATAAAACGCCCACGACGACAATGCCAGCGGACAAACTAGGAAGCTCTTTTTTATCCATTCACGCTTGCATAGCCGTTGGATTTAATTATGCAAATTAGGTCACGAATTTCTTCGATTGGTCGTTCTTTGTATCACACGATTTATATTTATATGTAAAACATTTATACGAGTTTTGCAAAATATATATTAGATATCTATTGATACAGATGTAAAATCTAATTGTAAAAATAGCCCTTATACAATAACTATATCGAATAATCTAACGTCAAGTGTTCCCCAGGTGTCTATCTTGGGTCCGTCTTTGTTTTTACTTTTTGTGAATGATCTTTGCATTCATATAAAACCTGCCCATTTATTTTTTGCAGATGAGTTAAAGGTTAGTTATCAGTTAGTGTATTGAATAACAATACCTGTTTTTTGCGCATGAGAAATACACAATACCATGTAAGGCGATATATTATTTTCTCTGTGATACCTCGATTATTGATGGGGACGTAGCATGCGATTGTTGAAACAGTTACATGCGGAATAGATCCAGAGGTGTGATTTATCGTGTTTCACAATATTGAGAATATGCCGGTTCCATTGATTTACGTGGCATTTCTAACTGTTGTTTACTCTGCAAAATATTCCCTTGTTCTTGATTTTGTGGCGGATAGACATTACCCAGAATAAAATAATTTTAGAAAATATGAGTTTGGTAAATAAATACCTGGATCTCCAAACTTTCACCAAATTGTAAGGAATCTCGGAATATAACGATTTTTTTAAAATACTGGACAATATTGTTGTGTTCCCAAAATTTAAATTTAATTTAAACATGATTTAAGGGCATCCTCTAATTTAAAACACGCATTTTGCATTTAATGTTGTTTTTAGTAGAATTAATTTTATTTGAATTGTGGCTCGAAATATGTGCCATTTTGACATCTTACAGGCACTTTTTTTATTAGCAAACAGATTATTTAAGTCAGTTTAATTTTGTTTGCCCATGAATTCGCTGGAAGCAAAAACTTTTGCTTTTCTTATGGGCGCCATATTGGGTTTATACACATTTGGGATCTGAATTTTTTTCGTTTATTGATATGGTACAAGCCTGCTATCCACGCATAATAACCGATTTTCTATTACTATTAGGTTGTTAAAAGTTAAAATATTTTTAAGTGTTATAATTTATTGATTATTTTTATTATTTTTTTTCCAAAAATACTACAGTTACTCAATTTTGCCGGAATCCCTATACAAAACGATACAAAATAGCTTTTAAACTTGACTACACCTTCACAAAACAATTGGTACAGTACGCTTCTAATCTTAAAACCCTATTCCAATGATATTTACTAATATATTAAAGAGAATTTTAATTTTTCATAACTTTTACCAGGTTTTTGATTTTCACAAAATTTTTGCTACGGCAAAAACAAAAAAACGTTTATACAGTGCTTCCCAAAAGTAACGGATAAATTCAATAAAACCTTAAATAAAAATATTTCAGAAAAATGCTCTGACACGTCGATTTTTATTTTTAAATTACTATCCTGACATACACTTTTCAGCCCCCCACCCCTTCGCCCCTAAGGGGTGGCAACCCCAACTTTAAAAATTCAAATAGCAAAGTACCCCTTGCGATACCTCAATTGATAGATTTTTTTATTCTGAATACAACGAAAAAAAGATTATCAAAATCAGTTGATAAATAACCGCGATATTTACCAAAATGTATTCAAAGAAGAACGTCAATATTCGAGTAAGCGCTGTTGAAGCGGGCATAGCAATATCGTTCAAACAATTGCAACTTGTTTTTACTTATGTCAAACACAATTCAGATTTTTCGTCATTGAAGAAATAGTAGCAAAATAAGATTTACAGAAACCGAAAGAATCGAAGTTTTAATGATTGGGTTT
Organism: Aphodius sticticus; assembly: GCA_963966075.1. Classification (NCBI taxonomy): domain Eukaryota; kingdom Metazoa; phylum Arthropoda; class Insecta; order Coleoptera; family Scarabaeidae; genus Aphodius; species Aphodius sticticus. The sequence goes on along the minus strand of OZ014508.1, from coordinate 6,340,957 downwards.
GGAGATAGAAGCCGGACGCATGACGAAGTCCGTGTTTTGTTCAATGAAACGCACCCGGACCGTCCGCCAATATCGGAATCTACAGTAAGTCGAATCGAAAACAAATTTCGCGATCTCGGTCATGTACGGGATAAGCCTAAAGCAGGACGTCCATTGGCCTTAATTGAAAACCGACAATTGGATGCTATTTTAATGGTGCAAGAAAATCATTCAACCCTTGCGGAGGTCGCTTCACAAGTTAGTGCGTCAAAAAGCACAGTGTCCAGATTATTTCGAAAACACAAATTTCACCCGTATGAAGTGCACTTGGTACAAAAATTGTCCGATGATGACTTTGATCGACGAGTGCAGTTTTGTGAGACAATGATGGAACTCTCTAATGAAAATCCTTGCTTAATTAGAAACATCGTTTTTTTCTGTTGAGGCAACATTTTGTCTGAATGGCACCGCCAATAAACAAAATTGCCGTTACTGGGCTCGTCAAAATCCGCATTGGATGGTGGAAGCGAACACACAATATCCTCAAAACCTTAATGTGTGGGCTGGTGTGGTGGGTTCTATAATTATTGGACCAAATTTTTCGACGGAACACTGAATGGTGAACGTTATCTGAACTTTCTACGAAATGAACTACTACCTACTTTAACGGTGTTGTTTCCCAACGCAGAAGATCCTGATAGACACAAGGAAAGAATTTGGTTACAGCAAGACGGTGCGCCTCCACATTATGCGCGACAAGTTCGAGAATACCTCGATCAAGTATTTCCTAATCCAAATATTTTCAAATTGCCTATGGATTGGTAGATGAAGGCTTATTGAATGGCCAGCAAGATCGCCAGATTTAACCCCACTAGATTATTTTCTTTGGGGCTATTTAAAAAGTAAAGTTTATTTTAATAGACCTGTAAATATTGAGGCGTTAAAGGAAAGAATTCCTGCAGTAATTCACTTAATGACTCCAGGAATGTTCGAAAACTCGAAATAAAATTTTAGAAAATGTTCAACAAGCGTTTGGGGATAGATTAGGGCATTGTGTCGTCGTTAACGCGCAGCACTTTGACAATTAATTAAGGATTAGTTAATTAAATTTTGTTATTCCTCAATTTCGTGTATAAATAAATTTTGATAAATATCGCCGTTATTTATCAACCGATTTCGATAATTTTTTTTTCTTTGTATTCAGATTAAATAAGTCTATCAATTGAGGTATCGCAAGGGGTACTTTGCTATTTGAATTTTTAACGTTGTGGTTACCACCCCTTAGGGGTGAAGGGGTGGGGGGCTGAAAAGTGTATATTAGGATAGTAAGTTAAAAGTAAAAATCGACGTGTCGGAGCATTTTTCTCAAATATTTTTATTTAAGATTTTATAGAATTTATCCGTTACCTTTGGGAAGCACTGTATAATTAAGAAACGTTTATATACTTAAAAAAACTTAAAAAACTTATATAATTAAAAAGCGTTTATATAATTATATTATATTATATAACACATTTTATTTAGTGAACAACTTAGTTTTCAGTAAAGAGAACAAACCTTCAACTTTCGTTTCAATTTTGAAAAGAATATTCCTCTAAATATTAATTACTGGAGCACGTGTTGTCATGACTCCGCTTGTTCTCTATTTGTAGTGCAATTTTGCCCATTTTTGACACTGTCATTATGATCTACTTTGTCCAAGTAGTCAAGGGTTTTTAACCGTTTTTGTGGCGACGATTCCGGAGAAACTACTAAATATACGAAAGGTACGAAACTTCATATTTAGAAGTGTCATGGCCAAACTTAGAGCTGAAAAGCTTTTTTCTTAGCATTCTTCAACGATTTTGCAGGTGAACCGCCATTTTTGTAATTTTACCAAAATAGTTCATAGACATAAATTATTCATAATTTCGTATACTTTAATTTATTATTTGACATTGTGTGGTCAAATTAATATTTAAGCTGCATGAGCAAATTCTATTTCATCGAGATCGCTCGTACTGCAATAAAGCTAGTTAGCCAGGATTTGATAGATATTTGCATTTTATCGATAGTATTGTCAAAACATCAGAGTTTGACACAGTTTGACACCGCTGTATAGTATGATAAAGTCATGTGTCTGGCCACATCTGATTTTTGAACAGTTAAGATGTTGAACAGTAGTGTGTCTTGCACTGATCACTGAGGAACGCTTGACAGCGACGCACATTCAAGAAGTTGGTTTGGACAATTGGAATAAAAGTACAGTAGAGCGTCGATAATCCGAACTAATTGGGACCGAAGGTGATTCGGATTATCAAATATGAGAACTAAATAGTAGAAAATACGAGTATGGGATAGAAGTTCAATCTTAATAAAACCAACACCATTCGATTCCGCCCTTCATAAACTATAAGAATGGCAAAAAGTCAAAATCGAAGGGATATCGAAGCGATATCGAAGGGATATCGTAGGCATTTATTTATAATTTAATTATGATTTATTGTGATTTATTATGATTTATTCATGATTTATTTATGATTTATTAATGATTTATTTATTATTTATTTATTTAATAGTGGAAAACACGAGTACAAAAGCAACATTTGTCTCTAAATAGGAACCGACAAAAATGGCTTTCCCCTAGGTTACTCAGTGATTTATTTTATTATTATTTCATTTTGGGCGGTCGGATTAGCGAATGTTCGGATTACCGAGGTTCGGATTATCGACGCTCTATTGTATTATACTTTCCAAATTACCAAGTTTAAACTAAATGTTTCTTAAAGCTATTAGGCTACAGGCACGACAGCTCTTTCACTAAATAATCATGGAGTCACCATGTTGCCTATGGGTATCAAAATTTAGCAGATTATCACTTCCTTGTCCAAACATGGTTACAACACTCTTCATACGGCGTAAATCAAACAAAAATATACCAAAAGCTACTCCATATAGGTAAAGATTATCCACCTTCAAAGCAACTCTAAAGAACCAGCATTCCTACTTATTCCATTTTAACACTAATTGAACATTCCCAGCCCAACGACTCGCGTCGTCGCATTTCCATATACGAATATATCTAATGCATTATTAATTCCTACACACAGACGCGTACAAACGCGTACACACACACAAACGGGCACTCCAAAGCGTGGTAGATGGGTAAAAGCTCACTCAGGGCAAGCGAAATGAGAAATTCATTTAATGCCAATCTCCATTGTCCAGGTTTGATGTGACGGGCGAACTGACGGACATCCCGCATCCGCGGAGTCCGTTCTGATCTTGCGGGTCACGGTGGTGGCCAGTGGCTTGTCTCGTGACAGCCATAGGCGACCCACTGGTTTCTCAATGCTGTTCCGTGACCTTTGCTGATTGGGTTTAGACGGCGAGCTGCGAAAATATGGGCCACCATTCGTACTCTGCCACCATTTACTCTCTTCGGGTGTTCTGCACTGCGTTTTAATGGCCTGGAGTAGACGCGAGGTATAGGTGATTGTATGTAGTTATGCATCCAGGCACGAAATCAATTTGGACGGTTGGAAAAATGCGCGGGAGACAAGAGCGGAGAGACAAGAAAGTTGCGCGTTTGACGAGTGTTATTACTGTCTTCGGTGGTATGTTTGATTAGCTACCAATTTTGCGATTTTCTCCGCATGTCCTGAGGCTGGTTGAGCAAAGACAATGAAAGTATGTGTGTGTGTGTGTGTGTGTGTGTACATTGTTGGAGTTGAAGAGAATTAGTTGTAAGCTACTTTGTTGCGATTTGTATGATTAATGGCTCTCCTAATTGAACAACCGCATATTCAAACAATGTGCTTTTTTAAACGTTGGATTCTTTCCGGAAGCCAGTCTAGAAACCAATCTTGTGCCAGTGCCACTAATGTCAACATAAGTTGTTCATAAACTAACCCTGACATTGCCTGTTATTAACATTTCCTCCACTGGGCTTTTCTTTGACATTGTTAATAAGTAGATGAGTTTGACTGATTGCTGGAGTTTATGTTGATTTTTTTTCCTCGTCACTGTAGACAACGACAAGTTGATGCTATTTGTACCTTTGTAACATTTTCGATGTAGATGTCAACCAACATCCACTTTTGGCAAAATTTGACATTTCTGGATAGACGCAGTTTTGCGTTTTGCGACACAGTCAAATCTATCAATTTTCAGCCAAATCTAGATACAAAGAAACAAAACAGTTTAATTTTGATAATCTTAAAAATAAAAAGGTGCAACTTACAGTGAAAAATTCAAAAGATTTAAATTGGAAGCTTATTTAAAATGAAAAAGTATATAAATATATCATGGAAATGATTGGTAAGTTATATGAACGAAAAAAAAAACGGGGTCATAAGCATAGCTTGTTTTTAATCTCTCTTCAGTCTTGACTGAATAGAACTACACGTTAGTGCTATTTGTACCTTTGTAACATTTTCATTGTTTATGTCAACCAACATCCACTTGTGGTAAAGTTTGATTCTGGTAATAACAAAAGTGAAGCCGAAGTGAACATCGGTCAATATTTGATAATTTCTAAAAAGCAAATTTTCGACAATTAAATAAAAGTTTGCATGAAATTAATTGGACATTCCTTGAGTCCATTGACAACGTGGACAATGTAATGCGTTTTGTTCACAGATTTAAAAAAGTTTGATTGATATGATTTTATATTTGCATATCGTCAGTAAATTAATGCACTGGACTCTGTTCAAGTACAGAGTCCAGTGCATTCAGACCTTGCAAGTTATATTTATATTTTACCGCGGGACAATAAGCCTGATGATGTCAAAATGACGAAATCGATAGTTTTAAAATAAAAATCTAATACTCGTATGACGTTCTGCGTTCTCTGTGATTATTACATAATATGTCCTAAAGGTCTTAACTTTTGAACTACAGGGTGCTAAAGTTTTAAGAAAAAATTATCTTTTTTTAATTATAAAAATTATTTTTTAAATCCTCTTTCGTTTCTTACCAAATCTGGTCTCTTAATTTTTTTTATTTAATGTACGGGTTTTGCGTAAAAAAATTAAATTCATTTATTTGCATCTCTAAACCTCTTACGAAAACAAAACAATTGAAATAAAATACAACTTTAAAAAAAATTTATTTAAGAGAATAATTTCTAAACGGTAAAATTATAAAATTAAAGTAACTTAAACACATTTTGGAATGATAAAAAGGGATTTTTTTCTTAAAACTTTAGCACCCTGTAGTTCAAAAGTTAGGAGCTTTAGGACATATGTTCATATGAATGTTTTCCCTCAAAATGGACCCAATAACCTCCTTAATTATTAGCATGTTATTAAGAAACAGTCTGTATATAAAAAAATCTGATGTGGCCAGGCACATGACTTTATCATACTATATATATATATATATATATATATAATTAATGGTTCAGCTGCATGCGATTCCATTAACCATTTAACACAAATATATTAATTAAAGAAAATACACATTATGAATTAACATAATTTCAAATGATATAAAACAAACGGTGCTTTGCGCCGAGGGCGCTTATCCAAAATTGTATTTACAAATTTGAAATCTTTACGATTTACCCGCCAGTGAGTGAATAGCTTGGCGGGTTTATTTTTAAAAACAAACAACGATAAAATAATGAAAATGCTTTACTAAAATATTTAAAACAACGTAAAACGTTTTGATCTAAATATTATTGAATAAAACATGAACACACACAGCACGCACACACAGCTACTGCCACCGCCTTCGCCGACTCATTCGTTGATCGGGCTCAACGTCATCTTCATCGCTGACGTCCCGCTCAGCATCTATTTGCAGAGGTCCTGCATCCGCTTTGCGCCTTCGTGCTTGTCCCCTGGCTGGTCAGGTGGTTCCGGCGCAGAGCTATTGTCAAAACATCACCGTATGACACTGTCTGTCATTAGTTCTGTCACAGTTCTGTCATTAGAATTATAGTATATTACATTACAAGAGCTGTAACTAGCATATTACGTACGAGTGAAAATTTAACATACGAGCCGCGAAGCGGCGAGTTTTGTTATTTTCCACGAGTATGTAATATGCGTTACAGCTCGAGTATTGTACATAATTTTACCTACGACCGACAATTTCAATAAATTGTATCAAAAATGACAAACAAATACAGGTAAAAATATTTGACGGTTAACCAATCAATGTATTCGCGCGACATCTATTGCAACTACGGAGAATTTTGTCTGAAGTGTCGAAAATTCCAGTACAAATTCAACATAAATTATCACGTGCAAGTAATAATATGTTACAGCTCGAGTATTGCACTTACTTACGACCGAAAATTTCAATATATATAAATTGTATAAAAAATGACAAATAAATAATCAAAATATTCGCGCGACATCTGTCATTATGACATTATGTCGTGCGTTAAAAACACAAACGCACAGCCAAAGGCACACGTATGTTATAAGCGATATACGAGCTAAGCAGTCCGTGACGTAAGGGACATTTACACATAAGGTCGTAGGTAATAGTATATTACATTACAAGAGCTGTAACTAGCATATTACGTACGAGTGGAAATTTAACATACGAGCCGCGAAGCGGCGAGTTTTGTTATTTTCCACGAGTATGTAATATGCGTTAAAGCTCGAGTATTGTACATAATTTTACCTACGACCGACAATTTCAATAAATTGTATCAAAAATGACAAACAAATACAGGTAAGAATATTTGACGGTTGACCAATAAATGTATTCGCGCGACATCTATTGCAACTACGGAGAACTTTGTCTGAAGTGTCGATCGAAAATTCCAGTACAAATTCAACCTAAATTATCACGTCCTAGTAAGAATACGTTACAGCTCGAGTACTTACGACCGAAAATTTCAATAAATATAAATTGTATCAAAAATGACAAATAAATAATGAAAATATTCGCGCGACATCTGTCATTATGACATTAGGTCGTGCGTTAAAAACACAAACGCACAGCCAAAGGCACACGTATGTTATAAGCGATATACGAGCTAAGTAGTCCGTGACGTAAGGGACATTTACACATACGGTCGTAGGTAAAAATCTTTGCTACCTCGTTGTAATGCCGACACGACCGATCTCAATTTGAATCTGCTCCTGCAGCCAAATTCTTAATTTTACCAAAAAATGTCATAGACATAAATTATACAAAACTTTCTCGAGTTTAATTTATCATTTAACTATTTTGACGTAATTACAGAAATGGCGGCTCATTTGCAAAATCATTGAAAAGTGCTTGGAGGAAACATCCAGTTCCTTTGGACCCTTTTGAGCCAAAAGCTTTTCAGCTCTAAGTTTGGTCATGAAACTGCTAAATATGAAGTTTCGTCCCGATACCTTTAGTAGTTTTTCCGGAATCGTCGCCACAAAAATCGCCACACATACACACACACACACACACACACACACAGACATTTTTTTGTACCTTGGTCAAATATGTTCAGGGGACCCAAAAGGACATATTTCCGCTAAAAACTAAAATTTTTTTTTCGGCATGATTACAATAGGTACTTTATAATACTTCGTATGATAAAGTAAAAATCTGATGTGGCCAGGCACATGACTTTATCATACTGTATATAAAATTAATAGTTTAGCTGCATGAGACTCTATTTGATCGAAATCGGCCATGTCTGCATTAAAATACAACTACTAGAACTAGACAGATATGTCGATTAAAGCTGCGTTCGGATGTTGTACCCCGTTGACACCGGGTACACCATCCAAATGACACTTACGTGTTATTGGGTGTAAAAAGTGTAATGCAATATGCGAACGCAGCTTATATTGACAGAAGCTATAGTCAAAACATTAGCGTTTGACACCAAGACTTCCTACTGTCATTAGAATCAAAAAATCTGACAAATCCTGGCTACTAGTTTTCATGCAGTACGACCGATCTCGTAGAAATAGAATTTGCTCATGCAGCTAAACTATTGATTGTACCAAAAAATGTCATAGTGATAAATTATTCAGAATTTCCTCGTCTTTAATTTATTATTTAACTATTTCGACGAAATTCCAGAAATGGCGGCTTATTTGCAAAATCTTTCAAAAATGCTAAGACTAAACCTCCAGTTCCTTTGGACCCTCTTCAACAGAAAGCTTTTCAGCTCTAAGTTTGGTTATGAAACTTCTTAATATGAAGTTTCGTCCCGATACCTTTAGTAGTTTCTCCGGAAGCGTCGCCACAAAAAACGGGTACACACACACACACACACATCCACACACACACACAGACATTTTTTGTACCTTGGTCAAAAATGTTTAGGGGACCCAAAAAGACATATTTCCGCTAAAATCTCAAAAATTTTTTTTGGCACGATTACAATACTTTACATACTGCGTATGATAAAGTAAAAATACGATAGTTATTTTATACGGTGGCTAATTGGTTAGCATGAGTATTTTTTAATTTAATTTAATTTTGTTATTACTTGTTCAACATGAAACAATTATTTAAAATAGTAATCTTTTTATTTAAGAAAACAAAGAAAAGAGTTTTCCGATTGGTTTTAGTATACATTATTCTATGAATGTTAGCAAATTGGAATGTGAGATTAACATTTTGAAAATAAGTCAAATAGGTACGCTTGAAAATACGTAAAATATAAACATTTAATACAGATTCGACACATGCCACATGTGGTGATCCAAACACGTTTCAAATTCTCGAAGCCCTGGCTGGCTGAACAAGAAACGTGTTATTTTATGGCCGTAAAATAACTTCTCCGCCGATTTGCGTAGAATATTTGAGGAAAACATATTAATGCCGCATGAATGCTCCGCAGGAAAATAAATTTTTATACTTGCAAGAAATTGTTTTCGACGAGAAAATAATATGTTGGCATGTAATATATATGTCTTGCAAAATACAATAATACATGCGTAAAGTGTTCAGTAATATTTAGAGACGGATTTATTTACCTGAATTCAATTATGTTTGTCAATATACAATTAGTAAATAGGTGATAAAATACAGGTAACTCAATACGAGACATGAGATTCTATTAAAATATATGTATGTCTGTTCATTTCTGGTCATTATCTATAAAATAAATTATTGTTATTAGAGAGAATAGTCTAATACTATTAAGCAACTAAAATATTCTGCAAGGTTTAAATATTTTTAATCCTTGATTTGAAGCAGAAACTTTGACAATTTCTAGTGAAGGCCTCTAACCAAATGAGCTTAGTTATTTTGTATAGTAAAAAAATCTCGAATAAAAGAAAATGATCTCGTCCACACTATTAATTAATTCATTTTCCAACTGGTGAAAACGATTTTGAATATTTGTAGTTACTCACGTTGCTTAACACAATCTTAAAACAGAAATTATGAATTGTCTGAAATTGGCTGACTATTATTGACCGGTTCACCTAATCTGTGCCAAAAATATAGCAAAAAAAATCGCGATTTTTTTCAAAAATTAGAAAAAATTTTTTGACTTTAAATTCTTACTTCTACGGAAAACAATCATACCAGAATCGGTTTCAACTTTTTGTTTGCTCTTGGTCCATAAATGATTTGGAAACTTGTAAATTGTTTTAATGAGATTATAACAAAACATATTTAGAAATGATTAAATTTTATTTTATTGTCAGAATAGCCAATTACCATACATTTCCAAACCGCTTTTACTCAATGAAATCCACATATCGAGCAATTTGAGGCACCTCTATAATTTTCATACTAATTTAACTTCTTCCCATATATTAAGAAAGCGAGAAAATAAAGGATGTTCTTGATGACAATTAAATTAAGGACTTTCAGACTGCACCTGAATAAATTTTCTCGCTAATAATAACATCATACATAACATCAAATTATATAACATATTTCCTCGGGAATAGTTCTTATTGAATTCATGAGGATTTTCATTAAAGATCGTAAAATCAAGTGAGCCACTGCCCATCGTAGAAAGCCATTTAATTAGTCTTCGGGCAGTAGTAACTCGTTAAACTAAATACAGCGTTCGACGAAAAGTCGTTCCGCATCTCTAGCAGGCGCACTACAACAATTAACACCCAATAAACAAGCAGTAAAACTATAGTTGGGCGGCCTCTTATTAGGTTGTCATTTTACGTAGGTATGTATGTATGTACGTACAATGTACACTCAGAGAAAAAAGAAAGTGTACATAACGAGTGTTTTAAGGAGACCATAAATAAATACATGACAATTAGAGTTTTAATTGTTGATTCTTCATGGTTAAAGGAGTAAGTAATCTATTGAAACCCAGATAAATATTAGTTTGCTTTGTTAGTATCATGCCATCCAAACTTTATAGATTAAGAGCTAGTGAACGATTTACTCACCCGACAACACTGCTGGAAGTGTATTCTTAGGGCTAGTTTTCATGTGCTACCTATAGAGGCAGCGTTATTGTGCTTGGTGGCAGTTTGACATGACTCTAACCTATACATTTTCAGTTAACTTAATAAGTTCTCATTAATGGCATTTCTAACAGACGCTGTTAATTAAATTAATTTTATTGTGTATTTCAAATACCTGCATTAATGTGCATAATTGTACTAATTTTTATTGTACCAGAAGCAGGTTTGCAATCCAATGGTGCCATATTGAATATCTCTGGCCAATTCCATGCATTTGTTACGTCTCCTACATATCGGCCTTACTGTGTGTTGTAGGTTGAGACAGTCATGAAATAATTTGCCTAGGGCCCTAATAGAGTCCTCAATAGTGGTATTGCTAGTGGTAACAGACGCCATTACGGAATTTTTCACCAGACGTGATAGAGACCGAACATATTAGTTTGCATGTATATAAACATGAGTCACTCGCACTGTTTATCTGAAATACTGTAATGGCGTCTGTCACCACTACCAATACCACTAATTCAAACTTACCTTAACCTAAAATTTATAGTTTGAAGTCATACCAAGCGGCCGCCAAGCTCAACAACGCGCACATTCTACCGGCAGCAAATTGAAAGTAGCCCACAATCCAAAATACGTTTTTCGCGTTCACACTACTCTACTGTGAGAACGATTGTATTTAAGAAAAAGTGGAATATATTTTGCACCTATACTGGTATATTATAAATACAGGTATATTAAATTGTTCAATACACAGAAAAATTTTGATGTGAATATACAGTAGAAATTGTAGGTTTTTTGCCCTGCGAGAACCACTGTAATTTTACATCTCAATTGTATTTGTACATTGTCATTGTATATTCACACTCTGATTTAATAAGAATAAGGCCGAAATCTTACAGAGATTTTGAATCTTATTTTAAATGATGTATGGGGCAATGCGTCATAACTTTACATCAATTTTAATGTAATTTTAAATGAAATATAACGCCTACTAATTTTACATATATTTCACAGTAATATTAAATAAAATATGTAGTAGTTTTAGAATAGTATAATATTATTACAAGTATAGTTATTATTAATAACTAAATAGCCAAATAATAATAATAATTCTTTATTGTCATTCAGATCTTGAATTAGCAGGGGGGCCCCCAGATACAATGTTGAATTAAGAAGAATTACTTTTTTATAAAAAAATAATATATACTAATAATACTGATATAACATTTCGGAACAATTAACAAAAATCATAAATAATAGGTAAGGTATTGACCTTTTTGCAACAACATTTAATATAAATACCTACATAATTATTTAAAGTAACAACAGATTATTCTTAAGAATTACAAAGTAACTAATAAATAGCTTAACAATTTAAAAATCAAAATAATAATTAAATATATAAATAATACTGATATAACATTTCGGAACAATTAACAAAAATCATAAATAATAGGTAAGGTATTGACCTTTTTGCAACAACATTTAATATAAATACCTACATAATTATTTAAAGTAACAACAGATTATTCTTAAGAATTACAAAGTAACTAATAAATAGCTTAACAATTTAAAAATCAAAATTCGTACCAAGTAAAATATATTATCTTAATAAATAAAGGGCATTCTTAACAAATAAATATATTTTTAATATTTTAAATATTTCAAAAAACTGCGATAGTTCATTCTTAAATACGTCATCATCAATATATACATATTATGTCCTCTGAATATGTACTTTTTAAATTTGTGGTGCAGCTTTATAGTCTTTTTGAGATGTTACTTTTAATAAAATGTAATTTCCTATTTCTTTTTCTAACATTACCTAAGAAGCCGATTCGATATCATAAAATATACAATTATTCTGAATGCTTTCTGCTATATCAGTTTTAAAAAGAAGAAACGTGACATGTCAATAGTAGTAACCAAATAAAACGTTTAGGAAAAGACTTAAGCTAGAAACTTGATGATTATTGATGACTTTTGATTACTCACGGTTATGTATTTGTAGGAAGCAGGCCAAATTCCTTTTTTTTTAATATAGCAACCTGTATATTTTTCCTGTTTTCTTTTACACTTTTGAATTATAAATTGAACAGTGAAAACCGCATGTCCCTGAGGTCAGTGGTGTAAAGGTAACAAGACGATTAAATGTTAAAAGAAAGCAATTATACAATATGAAAAGGATTTCTATCGTGTCAATAGCTCGTCGATTTTGAGAATGAAATAACTTATAAATACGAAATACTTTTAAATATAAAGTATGTTTCATTTATTAGCAATTTTAATTTGTAGCTTAAACAATTTCCTAAAACTTTTATTGGAATCTTTTTCTTGTCAACTTTTTAGAAAGAAATGTATTGAGTGGTTACGTTTCTTTTTATAGACACTGTGTCATAATAAGGACTTTGAAAGATTTACATCATTTTGCAGATCGGAATTTTTATTTTACAGTCTCTTTTGGAGCAGTCATCTTAACAGAATAGAATTCAAAAATAGAATTCACAAAAGGAGAAGTGTCGAGAGAAAATCTTCAAAGAATTCATACAGTTTTTGTGTAGACTTAAGCTAGAAACTGGAATGACTTTTGATTATACAGGATTATGTATTTGTCGGAAGCAGACCAAATTCCATTTTTTAATATAGCATCCTGTAATTATTTTCTGTTTTTTTTTACTCTTTTGAATTATAAATTGAACATTGAAAACCGCAATATATTACACCACTGACCTCAGGGACAAGACGATTAAATGTTAAAAGAAAGCAATTAAACAATGTTAAAAGGTTTTCTATCGTGTCAATAGCTCGTGGTTTTTGAAAGTAACTTTGTATTAGTAGAATCACAATATACGTTGTAATTTTACGATTCTAAGGTACTTATATTTCCATTGTATTTTTACTAAAAGATCATTGTAATTGAAATAAAGCAGCAATATCGCTGTAATAGCACACAGATTTGATTAAAAATAATTGGAATTTCGTGCAATTTTTACTTCCAACATTTCTACTGTAAGTTTTACAATGATTTATGGATAATTTTAAAGCCATTTTTCTCAGTGTATCTCTTAGCCTATTACGCGTGTATATTTTCCTAGAGTGTACCACGTTGTCTTCAAAGAAATGCGTGTCGCCCATTTTTCGAATGGTACGCTTCGTTTAGCCCGAGAATAATTCCTACACATTATCCATCTGCGCGATGGCACAAGAACGCCATCTATTTTATTTATTGCCGGGTCGACTGTGTTATTAACAACTGCCAACTGGGAAGTTCGCCGCACACTCGGATTACTAGTCGAGATTGTCATCAATTAACGCGCGCTGCATCGTATATTTCGTGCATATTAATCAGCCATGCGATGCAAAATTTACAGTTTCCTAAGAGATTGGAGAGTCTACGCTATATTGCCGGTTTGTTGAATGTAGGGGAAAAGGGACAAGACCAGATGAAATTTACGGCCGTTCGGGTTTGCAAAACTTTCAGTACACGCAATATTATGAGTTAAGTTGATTGGCCTTCTAGATGGTCGATTTCCGATATTAATAAAGTGAAATAAATGGTGATAAACGGGAATGCTTCTGGTAAATATACTAGGTATTCATAAATGTATTGGGTTATTACAGATATGGGTTTTCCCCTTTCCGCTGCCGTGGTTTGGAAGGTACGTTAAACCAGTGGTCCAAGAACCAGTCTTGATTTATGGTTTCGATAATATTGTAGCTTCGGTGTGTTGTTAAAAAAATAACGTAATCCATATTCAAATTTGAGTATAAGTTGTTGAAGATGTTGAATTTTTTATCAGCATAACCTAATCTCCAAAAAACTTAAACATGGTTTATAATTAATCGAAAAATTTGCATTTCAAAGATTTATTTATGTATTTTAAAGTATTAAGCATTTTTAATGAATCAGCAGCTTTTTTTTAAGTTGTAAATAAACAACTGTCCACTACTACTTCTATATAGAGAAGAAATTGGTATTTAACTAAAATAATTGGGGTAAATTGGTTATTATAGTATATGATAATACAAGTTTAATAAGACAAAAATTGGCGCACGAGTTGTTTTGGAACGAGTGGAACGAGTGCGCCTATATGTCTTATGAAACGAGTGTTATATACTATTTTGTCTACTTTGCGACATTAATTTTACATACATTTCGAAAATTGCATTCGTCATCTTACAATCTAGAGTAGTCTATATAGAGTTGTCTTCAACAGTTGGTAGTTGTGGTAAAATTCACAAATACGATTGAGGCGAGAAAATAGTGATTGAGATGTCGGTCTTATTTGACATTTGACGTCAATATCATCAATCTAGGGTTTTCATAACGACACCGAAAGCGGTTTCGTTATGTGTTTTAACGAACGCAAACAAGACAAAATCTGATGTGGTCAGGGACATAACTTTATCATACTATATATAAAATTAATATTTTAGCTGCATGAGATTCTATTTGATCGAGATTGATCGTGTCTCCAACTTTCAAATGGGAAGGGTTATAACTTTTTCTTGACACTTTGGTACGTAGAGTTATTTCTGAATCCATTGAAGGTTAAATTGCATGACTTGATACGAGAAAATATTAAAATATTGGGGAAAATAATAATTGAAAAATCATAAAGTTTTAATAACTCTGGGGTATGTGGATTTTTCGAAGGGAAATTGCACGAATCTAGACTTAAGTTTCTTATCACATAAGATTTTGGAAAATGACCTTGTATGTCTGGAATCATGTTCAAGACAAAATCTATCATAAACGACCATTCATTTTCCATTCACAAAATTGATTTTCCACAGAGCTAGTAATAAAAATTTTCAATTGTCTTTTTTTCGAAAATTTTCTTATTTAAGGTTTTACAATTTCACAATTCTTTTTTGGTTCACATCACGTTATTCAACCATCTTATGGCTTGTTTTGTTTCTTTTTTGAAAGAACAACCAGTCAACAAACAGTTGACTATAGCAATATTTTGATTTTCTGGTGTCGGTTTTGTAGTACTTTTTAAATAAATTCCTGTAAATTTTGACACGTTTTGAGTGTAGTGGCACACAGTGGCGTAGCTATATATTCAGCGCCCTGGAGCAAGAAAAATCTGTGCGCCCACTTGTTTTAATTTAATGTATGCACTTTCAAATCATAATTTTTTAATTCCATATTGAACCAAAAACGGAGTTAATGCCGAATCAAAGGCGTATTTAAAAATCCAGCTGGGTTTGAATTTTTCCGAAGTGAATAGTTTTATTTCACTATTTCACTACTTATTTCTCGTATTTAGAGTGTGCAAGCTTGCATTTAGAGCTTGTGGCGATATTTTCAGTGGGCTATAATATATATAAATAATTTTTTTTGTAATTAATAATCTGAAAATTTTAAAAATTCTAACATCTACAGCTTACAAAGTTAAAACAGCAATATACAAACCCAATCAAATAAAATTACGATTAAAGAAATAAAATAACTTGAAAAGATTTTCAAAGTTCAGGTGAAGGTTGGTCGAAATGCCACAGTACGCGTTTCTAACCGCATTCAAATGATGTTTAGGGACATTTTTCAACTTTCTTTTACCTACCCCTAAAATTTTGGGAATGGCAATTTCATTCTTTTAAAATTAGTTGAATTATGTGTATGATACTAACAATAAAAGACTGAAAACCACTTACATACTTATAAGTTTATGAATAAAACACACACTAAATTAGTAAATGTATAGCTATTTGAAGGTCATAACAATCATTTAAACTGAACAATATACTACAATAGTACACTCAATAAGTAAACAAATATGAAGTGCGCTTGCTTTAAAAAACGAATGTTTACAGAATGTAAATGTATTAAATGGAGTTATATACATTATGTGTAAATGCAACGCACCAATCTATAAATAAAAATCTGATGTGGCCAGGCACATGACTTTATCATACTATATATAAAATTAATAGTTTATCTGCATGAGATTCTATTTGATCGAGATCGGCTATGTCTACATTAAAATAAAACTACTAGAACTAGACAGATATAACGAATAAAGCTGCGTTCGGATATTGTACTCCGTTGACACCGGGTACACTGCCCAAATGACACTTACGTGTTATTGGGTGTAAAAAGTGTACGGTATACTATATCCGAACGCAGGTTATATTGACAGTAGGTTGTCAAAACATTAGCGTTTTACACTACGTACTGTGATCAGAATCATATCTGACATATAATCTTACATATCCTGGCTACTAGTTTTAATGTAGTACGACTGATCTCGATGAAATAGAATTTGCTCATGCAGCTAAACTATTGATTGTACCTATAAATGTCATAGTGATAAATTATTCAGAATTTCATCTTCTTTAATTTATTATTTAACTATTTCGACGAAATTCCAGAAATGACGGCTTATTTGCAAAATCTTTCAAAAATGCTAAGACTAAACTTGCAGTTCCTTTGGACCATTTTCAACAGAAGTTTGGTTATGAAACTTCTAAATATGAAGTTTCGTCCCGATACCTTTAGCAGTTTCTACGGAATCGTCGCCACAAAAACGGGTACACACACAAATACACACACACACACACACACACACACACACACACACACACACACAGACATTTTTTTGTACCTTGGTCAAAAATGTTCATGGGACCCAAAAAGACATATTTCCGCTAAAATCTCAAAAAATTTTTTTAGCACGATTACAATACTTTACATACTGCGTATGATAAAGTAAAAATTATGATAATTAAGTCAAGATCACAAAACACTTAGATCCGAGTTTTATTTAGAAAATCTGCTCAATAGAACTTTTTACACAAAACTTTTTTATTGACCTTCCAATTTTGCGCCCCCCCTACTCGTGCGCCTGGAGCTGTTTGCTCCCACTGCTCCCCGTAGCTACGCCCCTGGTGGCACGTGATATTGATCTACGTATTTATTAGGGAGGTCCTTATATTTTTGGCTACTTTTGTAGTCAGGACTCTCTCAATGTTTTCCTTTACAATCCTACTTAATTCCTGTGCAATTTGAGATTGAATATCAAGGCCCCAAATGAGAGAATTTTGATAAAAACTAAGATTTGCAAAAAATACTCCTAATATACATATTTCTTGTCGAATCACATCCAACTACAGCAACACATTTCAATAAAGACATACCTTTGTTTTGATGAAAGAAAATCACAGCAGAGAACAAGCATATCATAACATTTTCATAATAACGGTTTTTGTTCGAAACCCAACGACACACAAACAGGCACGTAATCGCATAGTACGACAGCGTGTTTTTGCTGCATTAATTGCCCTAATGATACTTTACGTAATTTCGCAGTCATGCCGTATTTGTACGTGTGGCGAATTCGTCCGACCAAAGCTCTAATAATAGAGAAAGTTTGTAGTGTGTAGGTCTGGGTAGACACAACGTGTTGAGGAACCCAAAAGATTGTCGCTTGATATAGCCAGGCGGGCGGTTTGCACAGAGCCAGAGAGTCTGAACGTTCGAACACAATGGGACGCCCTACGTTAATGTTAATGTGTTTATAAAATCAACACAATGCAGAGTCGTGACCGCCCAAGGCCGTCTCCGTTGCATTATTATTATCATTATTACCATTATGGGGGGGAATTCTTAGAATTTTCACTGAAATATTGCAAGCTGTACGCCCGCGACTTTATGGCAACTATTATTATTATTGCCCGTGTAGTTTTCAGTAATGCAGTCACGAAATTTATTGCGGTCTATGCATCGATCACTTTTTTCTTCCTGTTTTTATTTCGTTTCAATAACGTTCAAGCAATTAACGATTGACATTTGAACTTTAGAGCGATCGACGCGCCCTCTACTAATGCCTGAACCGTGAAAAATCGTCGTTATCCGATTGTGGAATTATTAGATATTTCGTATGCCATAAATTATCGATCTGTCGATTAACAACAATGTGTAATTACCGATGAATAATGTGATTTATTTGCGCTGATCAATCTTGCGCATGTTTGCAAGTAATGACAATGCGTTGTACCGTGCATTAATATTTATTTTTGGTTGTTTTACTTGCATGTATTCTGTTACATGCGATGAATTGTCGTAGAGAAATCGGTAGATATAATTTATATGAACAAGGTAAAATATGCTGTAGTTTTATGTACATATCTCGTAACTATCATGAGCATGCAATAATACGTTTCTGGAAAAAAAAACTTTACATTTTGATTAATTTAAAAATGTTTTTCTTGTACACAAACTGTTAATTGATTCTAATTCATTTTTAATGTATTTCTCTTCTTGATTAACTCAGTAATAAGTCGTTTTTAAAAGTGAAAACGAAAATGGTCGTAACACAGTTCCTTGCGGGAGACCTGATGTAGAAACCATGCTTTTTTAGAAAATACATATTTTTTTGCATACTCATATACAGGGTCTTTCACGACGCGCAGCCATTAGAAGTATATGAAGAACAAAATGCAGAGGGTTGAAAATTTGTGGATACGATCTTTTGTACTAAAATATCTTCAGTTTTCAGTTACTTCCAGTTGCACCGAAAGTGGTGTCAACTTCTATATTTCAAATGAAACACCCTATATTTAATACCACTTTTGAAATCTTCGTTAAATTTTAGGTCATTTTATCGTTTTTTTTTTTCATATGGCAACCCTATCAGATGAATGCATTTTGTATTCTATGGAAAGATTTAGATCAACTTGGTGTAAAATGTCCTATACCTAAAATGCATTGTTACCTATTAAAACGATTTTCAAATATAACAATAGAAATTGAAAACATTTCCTAATCTAGATTGCTTTGGAAACAACTTGGAAATAAACAGAACTTTATTGAACAGGTCATTATTAAGTCATCCGTCATTATAATTTACATTAGTCATGAGTACCACCAAAAAAACAGACTAAATTAAAAAACAAAGAAAATTAAAAACTAATTATTTCTATTATAGTAAATGTTTAAAACCATTACAGTTCTTTCTCGAAACATATTTAGATTCTTTCTGGTTTATATGTTTATCTGTTTAGTTCATGTTTTACAGTAAAAATCTTAAAAATGACCTTTGTTAGGTACACACTATGTAGGTACATGCAATTGATCTAAAATTTAACGATGATTTAAAAAATGCTATAAAATTAATGCATTGTGTTCTGTTTGAAATATAAAAGTTGGCACAATTTCCGGTGAAACCGGAAGTCCCCGAAAACTGAATGTATTTTGTGTGATGAATGAATTTTAGATAAAAAGATCGTATCCAACAACATAAGTCCACAAAATTTCACTCTCACATTTCATTTGGTTCTCCTTATACTTCTATTGGCAACTCGTGAAAGACCCTGTATAACCAAATTTTAACCATTTTCCAAAAATGTAAATATTTGCTACAGAATTATAACTTCTGATGCCTTCCTTGTCATCGGCCTTATAAATTGGTGTAATCCTTGATTTTTTCTGTTTCTGGGTGTTTTTGATGTTTCTGCGAATTTAATTCTTTTCGGGATGTTTCTATATATATATATATATATATATATATATATATATATATATATATATATATATATATATATATATATATATATATATAATTATAAATTACCGCCATCTTGTATTAACTATTTCAAATTTATATATATATATATATATATATATATATATATATATATATATATATATATATATATATAGGAGATTGTTTTAATAGGGTGAAAGTCGTGTTGCAAATAAAGGAGGATGTTATTTAGTAAGCCTTTATTTTAATTCTGATATTTCGCTAATAATTTTTAGCATCTTCATGAGAACTAAAACGATTATAAACAACAGTTAGTCTGAACTTATTCTACAGGTGTTAAAATTACTTACAAAATGTGGCTGTTGCTTATAGATGTAATTAAGACAGTAATCGCCATAAGGTGTTATTACGCTACAATTTGGTTAAGCGAAAACGGCACAATGCTTACTGGGCCATTTTTAACCAAACTAAAAGTTATATGGTTTTTTTGGCATGAGGTCAGTTCAACACGAATGACAGCATGCCAACAACAAATGTATAACGAATACAATTTGAATTATGATTTTATAAAAAATGGTTGGTAACGCATCAATTCCAGCCCTGCTTATTTTTATTTTTTTTAGAATTTCAAATTTGCCCTTCACTGAATAAACTAATATCATACATCCGAAAAATTATCTGGAAAATCTTAATAGAACACATTCTTAGTGTTTGTTTTATTACGCATAATAAAAATTCTGATCAAAATTTGAACGTTACGGTAATTATCGTCTAAGCAATCACAGAAAAGCGAAAAAGGGTGAAATACTCAATTCTGCGGGCACAAAATGTTTGGTCAATATCCACTGGTCATTATCCACCATAGTAAGATGTCAAAAGCAACGGTAAAGTAACGGGTGTTTTTTTAGAGGTTTAACATGAAATAAACCACAGATAACTTGTATTAATTGCCATAAAATTGGCTTGATTTGAAAGATAATTCTTTACCATTTTTATTTGAATATGATTTCTGACATATGGCCACCGCGGCTGGCTCAGATGAACTCCAATCGTGAGGTGCAATTTTGAAACACTCTCTGCAGCATTTGGGGCCATATATCGGCAATATCGCGTCGAATGTTGTCTTCCAAGTCGTCAATCGTCTCTGGCTTATCGGTGTAGACTAGCGACTTCCTATACCCCCACAGAAAATAGTCCAGCGGTGTTAAATCGCACGATCTTGGAGGCCAATTCACAGGTCCACCACGCGAAATTATGCGCCCACCAAACGTTTCCTTCAACAAATCGATTGTGGCACGCGCTGAATGACATGTTGCGCCGTCTTGTTGAAACCACATCTCCCCCACATCAATTCAATTCAGGAACGAAAAAGTCATTGATCATGGCTCTATAGCGGTCTCCATTGACTGTAACCCTCTGACCGGCATCGTTTTTAAAGAAGTAAGGACCAATTATTCCACCAGCCCATAAGGCACACCAAACTGTCATTTTTTCTGGATGTAACGGCGACTCAAGAATGGCTTGAGGATTATCTTCACTCCAAAAGCGGCAGTTTTGCTTATTGACGTAGCTATTCAACCAAAAATGAGCTTCATAGCTGAACAAAATTTACTTGTGAAAATCGGGATACACAGCATCTCGTTTCGAGCCCATTCACCGAATGTACGCCGTGCCCGGTGGTCTTGCGGTTTCAATTCTTGCACGAGTTGGATTTTGTAAGTCGGCAAACCAAGATCTATCCGCAAAATTTTCCATAAAGTGGATGGACACATTCGATTGTTGTACACGATGGACTCATTGGGTCTTGGGTCTTCCTCGATGCTGCGCTCTACAGCAGCAATAGCTTCTTCGGTGCGCACTGTACGAGGTCTCAGGGGATGCGTGTTATCATTTAGAGTAAATGTGGTGCGATACTGTTGCATTGTTAATCGAATTAATTGCGGTCAATAAAAACAGTGTTGCAAACTTAAAGTTGGCATAGTCAGCTCTAAAAATCACCTCTAAAAAAGCACCCGTTAGAAGCCTTATTTTGACATATTTGCTTTTTAAGGTTTTACAGTCTTAAGGAGACAAAAAAATCGTTATAATATTAACCTTAAGAGATTTGTTGGTCTTCAAAATAGTTTAAATTAGCATCTGGTAACATTTCTGGTGTTTTTTTCCTAGTGTGAACCAGAAGTCTGGTTTTATTCCTCCTGGTTATTTAATGGATTATAGTAGAACAATTCTGAAGAATAAAACAATTCGTCGTCAATGTTGAGGTAGGTAACATTTATGGCAATGAAATCGGAACAAAAAGTCTTAATTGGCGCTTTTAATTATTAAGTCAAATGATTAGTTATGGTTCTTTAAACTAGCAATGTGATACATAAATTTGAATAAGAAATATCGA
This sequence comes from Aphodius sticticus, assembly GCA_963966075.1. Lineage (NCBI taxonomy): Eukaryota > Metazoa > Arthropoda > Insecta > Coleoptera > Scarabaeidae > Aphodius > Aphodius sticticus. The sequence goes on along the minus strand of OZ014508.1, from coordinate 6,318,767 downwards.
TGTTATGCGGTAACTGTAATAGAAGCAAGAGGCAGTTAATTTTTGCCGTCATGAAACAATACACATCAATTTCAAAGTTAACAACATAGTCGATGCGTAATTGTCCAAGTTCAAATCCATAAAGTTTGAAGTGTACGAGCTCGAACGGAGATCGAACGTGATACCAACTCTAGGTCAAACAAATCACCGCACAGCGAATAGTTTATGAACATCCTCGGTCGAGATACATATCTCAGTATGAAGAATTTCAACTTAACTTGTAGCACCATATTGGACGATACTTGTCTGTGAGTTATGTTACTTTGTCTTCGGGTATGGTTTATTGGATGACGTCTAATAGTAACGAGCTCGGAAATTGTAACGTCCCGGATCGCGCATACTACATACTAACCTAACTGGCCAGCCTGTAATAAGAGCTGTAACTGAAGAGTATGTCGAGTTTGCTTTCAAAAGTACATCATTTTGCGTTTTTGTATCCTAAAATTTACTTCTTCAAAAGTTAAAGTATTGAGCAAGTAGAGTATTGGTCCTAAGACTCTACCTTGGGACACACCTACTAAAAAAGTAAGCTGCAGCTATCCAGTGGCGGATTAACTAAACTGGGGGCCGTAAGCGCAACCTGGATTCGGGGCCATTATACCTTATCCATTCTAAAACAAAAATTAAACTATATAACTAGTTTATACGTATTTGTAACAAGAATTAAGAAAATCTATATTTAGTTGCAAAAATGTTAACCAAATACATAATGTATAAATACACAAACTCAAAAATTTATTATTATCTACTATCTGCTTCTATTACAAAACGTAATAACATAAGATGAAGCGTGTTGGAAATGATTTAAAAAATAAATAAAGAAATTTTTTATAAATTTTAATATTTTAAGAAAATGATACACATTGTAACATATTGTAACATATAACTTGAATGAAATAAAAACATTGAAAATTCAATAATTAATGAAGCATTGTTTATTGTTTAGTTCTTAGTCAAGGTTTTACCAGCACTAAATGCCAAATTAATCACAAACTAATTTTGATACATTCTTATAATTTGAAATATGTTGAACATTTGTTGTAATTGATAGTACGGCTAATAATTATTATTTGCCTAGGCGCAGGTTTGAACCAGGTACCTCCGCAATTTCCGTACGGAGCTCTAACCAATTGAGCTACAATTTGTCACTTCAAAGAACAGCATTCTATCTTTGATATTTGAAATTGTTAATTTGGTTTGCTAATCTTTTAAAGCTATTGATAAAAACGTAGGTGGACAAGATTAAAAGTTTGTGAAAGTCGTAACATTCATCAAAACTTTGTTCTTTTTAGGATTATTAGTTCCCTATCGATTTAAAAAATATCTTGCGGCATTATATTCGTAGAGTTACTCGGTATGACGTATAGTAGAATGCGGTTTCACTAAATATTAAATTTTTTATCCAAACTTTTTTCGAGCGAAAATAGAGCATTTTCAAATCTTATATTAGAATCATGCAAATTAACACACAATTATTTATATTTTACGTATTTTTAATTATTTATATTTACAATGTCCGATATGTCTTTGAATGAATGTGTGAAAAAAATTGATATAGAATAAAAAATTCTGACCAGGCACATGACTTTGTCAGAATATACAGAGTCCTGCAGCTCAGCTCCCGTCTTCTGTAGCTCAGTTACTAATTAAGCGAAATAAATTGTTTTTCAACGCCACGTACGATATTTATTACCTACAATTGCCGTTGGCAACGTTGAAAAATGAGTTTTTGGCGAATAACTTTTAAAATATTGGGAATTGTGATGGGGTTGTATATAGAAACAATGTTAATTTTTTAATTCTGCATCGTTTCACCTAAAGAAATGTATGGGTTCCAATTTAAAATAAGAACAATAACACGCTTTGAAGTTTGACAAGTTTGACAAGTTTGACACTAGATTTTGGTCATCCTGTCTAATTTGGATCAATGACGCTTGGTTAACGAGACTACTAGATCTAACTTAATAAGGACGTCGCAAAATTTTATTAACGAGGTGCAATTTGTGGTTTTTATTGATTTTTAAAGCCAACGATGCAAAATCAATTTTCTTTTGTTTTTATTTTTTTGCGCTGCAGTCACTCAACCGATTTCAATAAAATTTTGGTTGTGTGTAGGCAACCATAACAGGCTTCCAAATATAAAAAAAAAATATATAGCATGCAATTTAAAAAAATATCACGTTGGCGTTGCACATTTTTGGGACACCCTGTATAATCAAAAATAATTTCTTGAAATGTACCTTGAAGTACAGGGTAAGCTTGCAAAATGTCAAACTCTTAGCTTAATTAGTAACTGAGCCACAGAAGACGGGAGCTGAGCTGCAGGACCCTGTATATAAAATTAATAGCTTAGCTGCATGAGATTCTATTTGATCAAGATCGATTGTGTCTGCATTAAAATAAAATTAGTTAGCCAGGATTTGACAGATATATCGATTCTATTGACAGTAGGTATTGTCAAAACATCATAGTTTAGTCATTAGAATGAAAATACCTTTCAAATGCTGGCTAACTAGATTTATATTAATGCAGGCACGACCCATTTCAATTAAATACAACTTGCTCATGCAGCTAAACTATTAATTTTACCAAAAAATTTCATAGACATAAATTATACAAAACTTCCTCTACTTTAATTTATTATTTAACTATTTTGACGAAATTACAGAACTGGCGGCTCTTTTGCAAAATCCTTGAATAAGGCTTAGAATAAAAGCTTTTCAGCTCTAAGTTTGGTCATGAAACTTCTAAATATGAAGTTTCGTCCCCATACCTTTTTGTCGCCACAAAAAACGGCTACACACACACACACAGACTTTTTTTGTACCTTGGTCAAAAATGTTCAGGGGACCCAAAAGGAGATATTTCTGCTAATATCTCAAAATTTTTTTTCGGCATGATTACAATATTTTATTTTACTTATATACTTATTATCAGGCCTTGTTTTTTTGTGGTTACACCAGAATCTACCCTCCCTTAAGAGTGATTTCTAATTAATATTGTCGTCTTTCTATTTTATATTTTTTTTTATTAAGAATTGTTTCAAGGTTGTCAATTTTTTTCTGCTTCTTAGGTCCAACATTCTCTCTTGATAAAACATTGAACCCCAAGAATTATTGCCGCCTTCCTATAATTTATTTAATTCGCTATTATAATTGTTTATTGCAAACTCGATAAAGTTATTGTGGAATTCCAGATTTGGACATTTTTGTCTCTTTTTTAGATATTAAATATCCTCTCAGGACAATTAAGTCAATAGCTATAAATTACATAAGATTGTCTCAATTAATAAACTCCCTCTAGTTTTTGCGTTCAAAAGTAGAAAAAACACTAATTAATGTGGGTTCCACGCTTGCCTATTATTTAATTCCGATACAAATGTGTACTATACATGTGTACGATACTATACTTACGATGAAATTTTGTTTCACTCTTAAAGCTACGTTGTTTGCTTTTTTTGGTTCCACAAAAAAGTCTTTACTACTATATGGTAATCTTTTAAAATTTGCTAATAATATGCACTCCTGTTATATAATTCAGTTACAAATGTATCACCAATTACATCATGAACGTTTAGGATACAACTTTGTTTTGTTCTGAAAGTGTCGTTAGGCGATGTTTTGTCGAAATGTACCTAATGTTTCCTTCTTTTTTATGCCTACAATAAAAATTCATTTTGGTTCCCCCACAAGCGGGGGGCCACTGCAGCTTTCCTTTCAGTATACCCTTTTATATCAAAACAAATAATTACTATTTTATCTTCTATTTATCTAATTACTATACAAGAACATAAGAAATCGCATGTTTTCCAATCGAACGTTGTCGGTTCCCATTACGCTTTGACAAAAAAGGCTAAATCTAATTACCAATTAGATCAATTAATTAATCCAAGTACGGTAAATAATTCAAATTGTTTTGTTGTTGCAGACATACCGCCAACAATTTCATTACCGGATAGTTCCGTTATAGTTCATAATCAATTACACAGATAAGACGTCTATGACAGTAATTAGTTCCACAAATCAATGACAATCTAAGACGCGACGTTTCAATAATAAGTTCGATTGCCTCGGGTCATACTGCTATAGGCAAATGGACAGGCAGGACCCTTCCATTTCGTGTTTTTGCTTTCCGCTAGATCGATTAGAATTCTTGTTAAGCCTCAGCCGAGAAAAAATCGCGCAACTGGTAGACAGGCGGCGGGCGAATAAGATAAGACCGTACAAGCTGAAACAATCGTGTATCGTCTTGCTCCATTTCCCCTAAATCATTAACCAGCCTTCTATGTCTTATTTCCTCAAAGACTAACTTAATAATGTATAGAGATTTTCTAATCTCAGCTAGCACGTGTTGTGTTTGGAGTTTGATGTGATAATTAGTTTAATTATGTAATTAAAGTTGGGGTTTCTTGTGAGACATTGTTCATTGAACCTAATTAAAACCTAAACAAAAAAGTTCTTGTGTTTTTCTTCTTATTAGAAGCCTAATTGGTACTCAATTCACACTTCTTTGGTGGTTTATTTTCTTTAGAAAGCATTTTGCTCATAAATAATTGAGTCTTAATCGTCTCAAAATTAATAGACTGGTCAGATTTAATCTGAAAATCATCAGTATCTTAGATTTTAATGGAGATTTTAACGGTATGTGCAACGACGAACCCAAAATGAAAAATCAAAAGAACTCTAACGATGTAGATAAACCGATATCAATTGTCTTGAAATCTTACCATTTGAAGACATTTTGGAAGCCAGAAGCACTGCTTAGAACAAACAATACAAAATTGTTAGCTTGTAAATATTGAAGCTTGCATGTTTTTCAATAGATTTCTTTGCCCTGAACATAAATCCAGGCTAAAACGGAATCGAATTAAAAAAAACAGGATAAATTTCAAATGATCATATACAAACTTTTTACGAGATATATGTTGGTCTGGTGGAAATAGAAGAAAAGGCACAGAACATCATTCCCAAAATTATTTTTTTTTAGAATATTTTTGTTACTAAAATATTGTAGATTAAGAATATTATAGAAAATTGTTGTGTGGTTACGACCAGAAACGTTATTAAAAAAAATTAATTTACTTTATTCGTTATTACTGGCATTTAAAATTTTACTGCAATGTTGCTTTCCAAAAACCCCGGTACATTAGTCAAAAACGGTCTCATTGATTTTCAAATATGTACTCAATTGCAGTTATAACTTGAAAAACGTTAAATTAAAATCATGAAATTTTAACATCATTTAATTCTGACTTCTGGAATTGAAAAAGACTACGGGAACGTCACCCACAAGTGAGCTATTGATGAACATTTTAGCTTCTAACTTCTTCAGATTTTGATACATTTAACAATTACTTTTGTCTTTTTGTAACCACAATTTCATGAGTTAATGAATTTTTTATCAAATTTAGCAGCTAAATTAGAAATCTAATTTATAATTGTGATGTAATTCTAACTTTACCAATGTTAACAACATAAATATGCTAGAGACGTATTCTTTAAATTATGATTTCAGAAATGCATAAAGAATGGTGTACCTAGTTATAACCAGCACACTATTTTGGAACATTTTTTGATGAGATAAATTAAATTTTGGTGCTCACTATATACGTATTATGCTAACTCTTCGCATTTTTTAGCGATCTTGCAAACAGGCGGCCCATTTCCATATCTATCATAATAGTTACATAGTAAATTAAAGTAGAGGAAATTCTGAATAAGTTATGTCTGACATTTTTTGGTAAAATTAATAGTTTAGCTATGAGCGAATTCTATGTGATCGAGATCGGTCGTGACTGCATTAATATAAAACTAGTTAGCCAGGATTTGCCAGATATTTTCATTCTAATGATAGTAGCTAGTGTCAGACGCTGATGTTTTGACAATACCTACTGTCAATAGAGATATATACTGTCAATTGTATAAATTTTGTAATATGGATTTTATCTGACAAATGAGTTATCAAATAACAGACGAACTTAAAAACTTGAACCACTTGTATTTTCTTTTTTGCTCAAGAGTATTTAAATTGTATTATTCTTGTAAATTGTTTCATAATTTTGGAGCATGTCATACCGAAGTAGGTACAATACTGCTGTGTACTCCTGCATTCGTTCGGGATCTCAGCAAATATGTTTTCTTAATTTGTCAAGTGTTTCACTCATTCTTTAAGATTTTCAATATCAAGTCTATGTTGAGTGTCTTTTACATTAATAATTTCAACTAACCTTTCAATTTCTTCTCATTTAAATTTGTGATAAAGGCATACTTAATAACCCTACTGATATTGTCAGTCCAAACTATTATGCCATAATTCCACATATGAATGGCACTGTCTGTAAAATTAGCTTATTATTAAATTTATTAAAGTCGAAATGATTAAATAGTTATAAATTGTTTTGCTTCCTGTTTTAAAACAGAAGTCGCAAGGCTACAGGTAAGCTTTGAAAAAGAAAATATGACATGATATGAATATGAATTAAAAAAAAAATGGTATTTTAATAATTTTTGAACATATTTTTCAGCAAATCTAGTTTTCTCCTTTGTATGTTGCATTTCACTTGTTTTCTACTTCGTTTTCTACCATTACATCTTTTATTTCATCTGTGTTGCATTTTATCTTTCAATCCTTTTTTCGTCGACTGCTTTTTTCTTCCAACACCAATCGATCTTAGGAATCTATGTAATGACGCATCTAACATGGATTCCTAAGATTCACACATGTTTAAACCACCCAAACATTCTATTAAGTAATTACATTCAGTACAGCACATCTTTTAAGGCAATGCACCATTTTACAAATCAAACATACATCTACATACATAATACTGACATGTAAATAACTGGTTGATGAATTATGTTAGCCGTTGCTAAGCTGCCTTGCGTAACACGAAAATTCGGCCACAGGGCAAAAACCACGAAACGCTCGTCCGTACGTTGAAAATCTGTGCCACAATTATTCAATCTCGAATGAGTTATGCGCGTACGTGAATAATTGGGTAGTAGCAGTTAGAATTTAATTCGTCTAACAGTATGGTTAGTAATTATGTCTGCTCTCGCGTCTTTTCGGCTGCAACATTCCGCTAAAAGGATTCTATGTAAAATTGGTACGCTAATTACCGGCCCTAATGGCCGTTGAGCAACATTTGATGGGTGATGAGACCGAGTGAGTGAAATTTCTCGGAAAGATTTGAACATTAACGATGGATCGTTGACTCTACCCAGTAATATTTTGCAATAGATTTTGTTGCTCTATTCAGAACTGTAGCAGGTATTTATTAGTTGGGGTTTCGTAATGAAGATCTTGAGTGGTCTGGATTTAATGTACTTATGTTGGCACCTGCGAATCGTATGAATTCTATACAGGTGAAAATGTTTAACGACATAACTTGTCAAATTAATATTTATAGGTTAATAATATGGTGACATACAGGCGGGATGTAAATTTTTTTAAATAATCACTGGTTGTGGCTGTAATTTTTGATTTATTTAAAAAAATTTACATCCCGCCTGTATGTCACCATATTATTAACCTATCTATACAGGTGCTTGAAAAAATCTAACGAACAAATATGGAAGAAACTTGTAATTTTTAGAAATTACCATAGTACCATAGTCTATGAGTCTTATGTATAGTAATAAATGATGACTAACAAAATTAATAAAAGTTTAAAAGATTTTTCAAAAATAAAAACAGAAAGAAACCAGAAATCCGGTAAATCAAGTAAACTTATTTGCGTCTAATAAACAAAATGTGTATTATACTGTTCTACAAGTATCTGCACTGGGCCCATTGCTATTAATTTGCAAACCGCAGAAATATTTTTTTTTGTTAACTGTGGTAGTATCCATGTCATATCCTTGTCATACTATCGCTTTGTTGAATCATAAAAATTAAGATTATAATTTTCTGGTCGATTGTGACTTCAAATATTTGCCATTTGGCGACAATTTTTTTTTAATTTGTTGTATCTTATTAATGTATAATGAATTAATGTATAATAGAACCAAAACTAATTACCAATGTCACAAATTTCATGCAGTATTCAAAATTCTTCTTATAGTTACATTTTGACAGCAATATTTACAGCTTGTTGCACACTTTTAACACTCCCATATATAATGATAATAGACATGCTATAATTTGTCTTGGTACATAGTATCGGAAACAAAAAACAACCAAAAAAATAATACAAACATTTATAAAACGAAAATTTATAAATGAATCCAAATTTATTGTTTTATTTTCAACAAATATTACCAGTACTCGAGTATGGTTGAAAGTCTTTCATTATCCCTTAATTCTTTTCAGACTTTCGTATCTGCAACGCTCAACCTGAAACTTTGTTCATATGAGTTTGCTGAATGTTTACACACACAGAAAAGTGATTATAAGAGAAAACATAATTTCTTGAATTTATTTACTAGATTCAAATGCATATTTACTTGGATGTAGAAAGTTAAGTATATACAAGAAATGCCACATGCTCAATCTAAGAAAAATAATTTCTCAGATAAATGCTGTCGACAGATAAATTCTTTCTTAATAAGAACCAATATTGTATTGAAAGAAGTAATTGAATCTTTCGTCCCAAAAATGTCAATTTCTCCAACGAAGTAATAGTAAATCCATCCAAATGTGTAGTTACTTGATCCAAGAAAATATGACATTTAATATAAGTAAGTATTGTTTACTGAATAAAAACCCACCAATTATTTAACTGAAATGATTCTCACTTCTTTCAAGTAATCCCATTCTCTGGAATAAATATGCGCATCGTGATGTTGAAACCTAGTGCGAAAACAACAACTAAGTACCCGTAGGGGATGTGCCTTGTGATTAGTGTACAATAAACGTTTCAACACGGAATTATTTGATGTAAGGCACGCAACAGGTTCGAACGAGTAAGTAAATATAACATACCTATATTGTTAATTAGCAATAGAAAACGTATTTGTGCCAAATCTTTAAAATTCTTACATTAAGTAGCTAAAAATATTTACCGGGAATAAAAATATACACTTCATTGAAGACTGTTTACTTCCTTTACCAGAGTAATAACTTTCTTATATCTAGTAATTATTCCAAGAAATAAAATTTCTTAGTTGAAGGCAATAATCTCTCGCGTATATACGAACCTACCAACTACTTCATCCAAGTAATTCTCTCTTCGTTCGAGAGATCACTTTTCTGTGTGCACTGTTGTCCAGGTGTAAACGAGACTTTAGATTCCATGTTCCTGCAGGCTCTTTATCACATCGTAGATGTTACATGTAAAAAAATCATATTAAACTTAATTAAGCTAACGTAAGAAAGACGACGATAAATAGTTTGATTCCTTCGAATTCTTCAACCAAATGTTTGATTTGAAGAACCTCCAGTTTTGAAGTTTTTCCTCTTTGAAAATCTAGCTGATGTCGACAGTCCCAGCCATTCAAGGTCCATCTCTTGCGCACTTTCTGTCAATTCCTACAATATTTTAACTTCTACCTTCTTCTTGGGACTAGATTGGTACTTAATTTTGTTCGTCTGGTATAAACTTTTCCAAAACGTATTTTAATTAATTTCTTATATTTTTTATTACTTAATTTATTGTACTTATCTATTTATGTTGTTTCAATATTCTATGACGTCCGCAAATTTTGTTAGAGCCTGGCACCCTTAAAAGCCACCATCTGACGTGCACACACGATTTTTTTGCAATTGACCGCAAATTACACTTTTTCTAAAACACAGTGGTTCTAAAACTGCAAGCACCGCAATATAGGGATATGTTATATTGTATGATAATATAAAATTTTTATTATTTCAGTAGGTACTATTAAACTCATAATATGCCAGCAGTCAACTCATAAACTTATTTCACGAAGGTAGGTTTAAATTTGCATAAAAATACAACTATATTGGAGACCTCGAGATTTTAAAACCACCGTATATAGTAAAAATCTGATGTAGCCAGGCACATGACTTTATCATACAATATATAAAATTAATAGTTTAGCTGCATGAGATTCCATTTGATCGATATCGGTCGTGACTGCGCGAAAATAAAACTATAGTTATCCAGTTTGATACTACCTACTGTTCCGCTAAAATCTCAAATTTTTTTTCGGCACAATTTACTTTATCATATCAGCGTCCTTGGCTCTAATAAAATTTGCTAGAATATTGAAACCCAACACTTTTACACACTTTAATTTCAATTCTATCAATAATTATTATCATCTAATCAGCACATCTCATCATTTAATATCATCCCTCATATCTAATATACTCTTCAATGTCATCCTAAAGACCACGACAATACGCGAATCGAAAGAAAAAAAACAAATATTATCTTACCAGTTTTCCTACCAAGAAGGTAGTACAGAAAGAAATAATCCGCAAAATAAGTCTTTCGTCAATCATTTACGTTGTATGCTACAAAAAAGGGATAAGAAAGGATAAAAAGGACAAAATAGTTTCCACAAGCAACTATCTACAAAGTTTCACAATTCCTGGACGTTTACTAAATGAGATCTCTCTTAAGATTAATCAGCGTTCCCATCAGCGGGTGTCTCAAATTGAAACAGATGCCAATTCAATTTGCGCTGTCCGCTATCGGGCAGCGCGGACACGCGCGCTCCCTAGCGATTGTTATGACAAATGGTGGACGTAATTATTTCAGCAAATACTTCCTCTGCCAGTGCGTTCCGGCTAGCAGACTCTCTCCAACCAGCAACATCTCCTGCAATTGGCTCACGCCACTGATGGTAGAAAACGACGACTTCATCTGCCGAGCAGGAAAATCGATTAAAACCGGAGTAAAAGCAAATAACTATAATAATATACGAAACGATTTTAACATGGCTCGCCGCTTCGATTAAGTTGTGGAGGGGAAAGGGGCTGAGGCTAAGGTGACACCTCATTGGAGAAACGATCTCATCTCTTCTCGAAGACCGTTCGCGTACAAATTTATTGCTTAATTTTCATTTCGCATTTTAAATGGACATATATAGATGCGAGAGAACGGCGTTTCACGCCTCCTTTGATACGCGGAGTTATGAACCGGTGTGTCGGTGCATCGGAATAAAAGAAAGCTCCAAGACTGTCTGGTTTGACTTTGCTGCTAGTTGGCTCAGTATCGGTGGCGGTTACTGATTTGAAAATTAACGTGGTCAATCAACTGTTGTCGATATGTCGATCGATCGATCAAGTAAGGAGATATCTGAGAGTTGTAGTCAATATCACGGTTACTCTCAACTGTAAACAATCCACAAGTATAATTGTTCATGTTGCCTTATTTTGTTATTCTATTTAACGTAACCCACGTGGATAGATGACAACTAACTGTTTGATATTTAGTTCCTCCTCTTATGATTGGCTATCAGCTTGTATTTCCAACTATACCAACTTCATGAGATTCTGTGGCCCCAAGAGTCTTTTGTAGATCTTCCCAAACACCTTTCTGCTTTTTAGTTTCTGTAGTGCATGAAGTACATAAATGAATGTTTTCCATATTCAAATAGTCTTCTCTATAATTTTCCATATGGCAAACGTCGGGCAAATGTTTAAAGAAAAACACAAAAATTTAAAAAAAAGCAATGTGCTAAAAAACAAGTCAAATTTAACAATACTGTTTCAAAAATATGCAGTAATAGTAATACTTGCACGTCAGCAATTTTCGAAGCTTAGCAGCCGAACGTAAAATATAGAAAATACCATCTATCCGAAGCGGCTATGTTTTTACTATTTTGACCACCATAATAGAATAGAATAGAATAGAATAGAATAGAATAGAATAGAATAGAATAGAATAGAATAGAATAGAATAGAATAGAATAGAATAGAATAAGTTTATTTTATACCCAACAGGAAATGTCCCACTTAAAGGATACAATTACAAATAGCAAATACATTAATTCTAATACACAATTATCATCACCACAATTATACACAATTATCATCACAACTACATTTCTCAAGAACAAAATACATTAAGTACGGTTCACATTTCTATAATCAGAAAAAAAAAATAATGATATTATATCCATCTTAAATTCTCACAATGTGTCTTAGGGTCTCAAACAGTTCCACGTTTAAATCTCACGAAGAAAAAAAGTATTGCGTGATATTTATACACACAGAAAAGTAAATACTTCACTCAAAGCAATATGCTTTCATCCAAGTAAATGATTAGTTTGCTATAGCCGCAAGTAGATATTTTCTCAAATTAAGAATAAAGAGATATTGTTGAATTGAAATGATCATAATATGCTTGTATATTTGAGAAAATATTTTCTTGCAATGAGGATAGATATTATTAGTTCAAGAACATGATCATAATGTATTGAATAGATATTACTGTTTTAGTTTTTTTTTTAAAAAAGGGTAGGGAAATGTGTGAAATAAGTAGACAATAACTTAGCGAATGATATTTGTTTTATTGTATAAAATTTCTTTGCTTAATTACATATATACTTACCTATTTATAAATTATCACTACCTACAATATCTAAGGCATGGAAAAAAACACCATATTCTATTAGACATCAAATTGTTTCCATTATATTACACAACTAAGTTTTCTGTGACATGTATGTTGATTTGGTGACCACTATAGGGGTAGGCAAAATTTACGTACCGTGTGCGTCACAAGTCACAACTACGAACTGCGTCGCAAATACGTTGAACATAAGTACTGTAGGCTATTCACGCAAAATTAAAACTATATACTTTCATAATATTATAGATCGCGTAGTTATTGCGTACAGTACCTACAAAATTAGTAAAGATATACTTACATATTGAACTCTTCCCGGACAATACTCGGTAGTCAGCGAACACGACGCCATAGCAGACCCCAACTAACTGAAGGCAAAGGCCGATGCGAAAAATCTTAAATCTCGGCAACGTTCGTGCACGTTTGAGTGTAAATGCGCAAGCGCGTTGCAAGCAATGGCTTACTTGATTCAATATATTGATCAACTTCTTGAATTGAGAATTTAAACAATTTGGTTTGAAAATTATATACTTAACCGAAACTAATAACTCTGAGATTGGGATATTCTTGAATTGTGAGAACAAGGAATTCTTAGATGAAAGAAATTGTTTCAAACCAAGTATATATTAACTTTCATCTAAAGCAATAACCGCAAGTAAATAATTTTCTCACGTTTTGAGAATATACTTCGCTGTGTGTACTGTTGTTTTCATAGCAAATTTATATTTCTATTGACTCAATTGTATTCTTGTATGTCAAATTTTTTATTATTTACATATACCGGATGTTCCACTGTTTTCCTGCAAAATGCTTCTTAGATAGTAAATAAAAATCATACGGAGTAAAAAGGTTCAAATAGACTTATTGGGGTTTTCAATCTCTTAAAAAGTAACAGCAGTATAAGAGTTCATATGAAAAGTTTTGCTCAGTTACATATGCTTTCTTTAAAAGAAATCAGTAATATGTTGTATTAATTTGTTTATACAATTTATGTTTACTTTTTTATCTTTTTGTGTTCTTTCTTTATTTTCGCAGTGTATGACGTGTATTTTATTTTTTGTTTCTTTTTTCTTGTAAAAATTTCAAATTTTTTTAGGATGTGGCAAACCAAATATGTCCAAGTTTTTCTCGGATTACCATTTACTTTCTAAGAAATATTTCGTGAAAACTTGAGACCCCTCTACAAGTCGAACTTGGAACCACAGTCGGTCTACAAAAACTAACAGAAATTCGAATCGATTTAATTCAGGCAAAGAAGAGATTTTACATTTTTTAGTCGCCGTATTGTTGGCCATATTGGACCGCCATTTGGCTTCAGATTTTAATGCAAGAAATAATATTCATGCGAATCCGACGGTTAATTTAAATTTTTGGTCGTCATATTGGTTCCTCCATTATAAATATTGACAGTTTGACTTTAAATTAAGAAGTATTGAGATTGAAAACAATCACTTAATATAAGATTTGTGAGTTTTGTGAGGATATTTGATTTGCCATTTTAAATATCGACATCATATATTCGAATTATCGCATGAAATATGTTTAATAGAAATCCTTACAAGATATTTTGAGTCTGCACTCCTCAAATATTACGTGAAATAATCCACCAATAAGTCTCATGCAAGCTCAACACTTCTTTTCGTCATATTGGATCAGCCATTTTCAATTTTGAATCAGAAATCTTCATAACTTATAGTTAAAAATGATCTTTTTAACTACAAATCCAGCATATGTAAACTTTTGGCCCTGTATTGGAGGCGCTATTTTGAATTTAAAATATATTTTAAAAATAGCATCGGAAGCAGAGCCCCCAAAAACTCTGTTGAACTCGTACTAAAAGTATTATTTGAATGCTTTTAACAAACAAATTTTGTTCAAAATGTCACACTGAGTTTATGATGACAGTACATGCACTGATTGTAATGCTAAATTGGAATCAAATATATGGTCCGATGCACAAAAGAATTTTTAAGATATTTTGCCGGCAAGGTTATTTTGTTAATCTCCTCAGAACTTACTTTTTGGAGTATTTTCAAACGAATTATAGTGTGGGACTTGACAGGAGAGCAAAAGAGAAGCTTAAAATGACTCTAAATGTGATCGTCGGCATGATTTTGCTGAAATGGGTGACTCATACCAAACAGGAGACAGGAAGACATGTGTTACATGTGTTATCAAAAAAGATATTTTTTGGAAGAATTTGAAGGACTACAAAAATTTGTCGTCCATATTGAGTTTAATTTTATTTTACTTTAGAGCGCGGGCGCAGCTTTTATCTATTAAGATACGCTCTTAAACTCACACTCAAAATTTTGGTACCAACCAGCGTTCCAAAACCGTCTCGCACAGGCTTGTCAGTATAAACGGGCCTATTACCGTATACGCAATCGCACTTATCGCTTTTCAGCACACCATAGACGATTTCCGTATAAATTAAATATAATAAAGTCATCATTTACGGCGCTAATAACAGCGATTACATTGTCCACTAATTCCCGATGATGAAAGCTTAATAAGCGGCCATCGTTGATCCGAAATGTGTGCTCGAATCTAATTTGAATAATGGTACGTACGATCGTGGGCAGAGCGCTAGATCCAATAAATCTATTAGGTTATTAGCGCCCATTTCGTACGGTTTGTTATTAAATTTTAAAAAGGCACGACAAGAAGAAGAGAAGCATCGCTACGGCCGGTGTGTGCGTGCCTTTGGACACGTTAATGCGATTCACCATTAGGATACTGACCGCGGACGAAATCTACCCACTCATTATTACCCATAAATTACCGTATTATCTTAATTTAATATACAAGAAGAACGGCAGTTGGGAAGGTCTAATGCACTGTCCAGAAATGCAGCTTGCATCGCATGGTGTTACAAAATTAGTACAGATAATCCGTGACGAGTTAAGGAACTAATTTTTAACGTTTTTAAATTTTTTGAAGTGGGACCCTGAAGTGGGACCCTGATATGGGACTCTGAAGTGGGACCCTGAAGTGGGACCCTGAAGTGGGACTCTTAAGTGGGACCCTGAAGTGGGACCCTGACGTGGGTCCTTGAAGTGGGACCCTGAAGTGGGACCCTGAAATAGATCTATCGAAAAAAAAAACATCAATTAAAAACTCTTTAGCTCGTGATTTAATATACATATCTAGGTATATCTAAACTACCAATAAATCAATATAAAGTAAAATCTAACACCGTAGATATTTGCTTTTCCAATACCAACGATCCAACAAGAAGATAACCAAACAAAACAGCACAGGACTAATAATAATGACCGCTTTCCTCGTGGGTTAGTAGAAAGCCTCAAGTGATCTGTACACGAGCTACCGTTTATCTTTCTCATTAAACTCCATGTTGATTTTCGATTTATCTGGAAAAATTTACCTACACATTCTCTCTCGTCAGTCTGTCGTTTCATATCTATAACAATTCATCTACTTCAATGTCCCAATAGTTTATCTGTGATATTAATCACAGCCTAGTGGCTGTATTAGATATCTTAATACTAGTTGAAGATTTTGTTGGAAACGATGTGGTATATTAAATAAATGGTAAGCTATATTTGTGAAAGCTATAAGTTTAATATACTGAGTGACTGAGTGATTAAACACCAACTGATCAGAATTTCACTTAAGTATCTCAAGTATCCTATCTGCAAAAAAAGTATTTAAAGATTTGATTGATTGAACTTTGTAGGATTTGTAAGAAAATTTAAACTAGCGATTTTTTTATGGTTCTTGTCCGAATTCTGTAAAGTTTTGACGTAAGAATTTACAAGAATTCTAAAAACATCTATCTTTCTGATTATTTTTTAACTCCTGTTTTTAATTAATAATTCTAGATACTTAAGTCCTTGCACATTGGGCCTAAATTGCATAGGCCTTATGAATGACATTTATTGAAACATTTACGCCACAAAAAATTGCTTCTTAGGACCGATTGCCTTGTAAAATTATTAGATTATTAGACATTAGGTCTTTTTTACTACCTTTACTTGAAAAGTATTTTGATTTTTTTGTGGCGATGATAATAAAAATTAACGGTAAATAATATGGTGACATACCGGCGGGATGTAAATTTTAAATAAATCAAAAATTGCAGCCACAACCTGGATTCGAACCAGGGACCTTTGCGTTTCTAGCACAATGCCCTCCAATTTGAGACAAAGTATGTCGTTAAACATTTTCATTTATAAAAATTAAGGTTTAATTTCTACTTAGAAACGTTTTTATTTAAGGAAGTTTCCTTTTAAACAGAGATTTCCATTTACTGCAGACATGCTAAATGCCAAAAGTAAATAAAAATGCAAACTTATTATTTTTTAAGTTTAAGTTATTTTTTTGAAAAGTAAAAAGGCAGTTAAACAGCTTTATTCACCATTGCTGTTGTTCGCTTACTTTAAACTCAAGTAAAATAGCTGACTAGTTTTCTGATGTGTGGAACACAATAAGCTTTTAATATCGCCCATTTTCATTGTCATTTTATTTTCATTTCATTGTCTTTTCCCTTTTTTGTTATATCCTATTACTGAAAGGCTTTTTCATTTGAAAAGGTTGACTTGCATTGAATTTTTCCGGGATTTTCTTTAGCGTACCTACTTGAAATAGTTTGTTTTCTAGAACGACAGTGCATCAATTTTAAAATTACCTATAATTACATTTTTTTTTATTAATTAACAGCACTTCATAGGTACTTGTGTATAACACCTAGTCTGATGACTATCCAAACTAAATTTAATCCAAACTAAATTTAGTTTGGATGCTGACGCTTTAAACTTCACACACTGCACGTTGCTCTGCTTTGTTCACCTATCACTCACATAACACCGTGCTCTGCTTTTTTAACATCACTTCACCAACTCAAAAGGTTTAGTTCTTTTGAGTCTTCGCACACTGTCACAATGGTCAAGAAGCTGGATTGCCTCAACATTCGTGTGCTGGAGAAGTCTGTTCTGATGATTCTCTGCATACTTTCCAATTTCGTTGGTTACTAATTCCATCTCAAGATCCCTGTGGAGATTTTTGTTTCTTATATACCAAGGTGCACCCACGATGTTTCTTAGCACCTTATTTTGGAAGCGTTGAATGATGGCGATATTGCTTGGCTTAGTGCAGGCCCACAGTTGGATACCATAGGTCCGCACAGGTGTAAGTATCTGCTTGTAAGTAGGAGTTTATTATATCTAGACAAAGCCGACTTCCTACCACTAAACCAGTAGATTTTCTTGTATCTTATGCCCAATTCTTCTCGTTTCAATTTAACGTGTGCTTTCCGGAGAAGCGTGGTGTCCAGCGTCATACCGAGGTATTTTGCGGTGTTCGAGTAGGGTACGGTGGTGTTATTTATTTTCACTGGAACGTGTTGTATTCGCTTATTGGTAAAATGTATGTGAACGTATTTGGTTTCGTTCAATGCAATTAGCTATCGTTGCATCCAATCACTAGGATTGTTGACAGCATTCTGCAGTTTTAGTGTTGTAACATGTAACAACGTGTCAACATTTGTATCTGCTGCCATGATAGCAGTGTCATCAGCAAAAGTGGCAACGGTAACACCATCTGGTTGCGGAAGATCATGTGTGTAAAGAAGGTAAAGAATTGGGCCAAAATGATGCACTTTCTAAAACATGATTAATATTATTAACTATTAACTAAAAATAGTCAAAATTATCGGAACACTTAAATAATTCACCAACCGCAAATAATTTACAAATAAAAGTAAAAGTAGTATGTGTTCAAATATATTTTTAATATACAGGCTGTTCATTTTATTTTGGAAATTTACAAACCTTTCCTTTTCTAACAGTACACCCTGTATATTTTACTTTTTTATTAATGCTAATTTTATTAGTTCTAAGAATTTTGTACTTATAGAATTTTTTTAAAATTGTATTATTTTTGAGTTATAAGCACTAATGAAAACTAATGAACTTTTATTTTAACCAAACGGATAGAAATTACAAAATATAAAATCCAAGAGCAAATAACAACTACAATTAAATAGAATTAAACAAAATTTTCAAACTTTCACATTAAAATAAATCTGTATTTATGTGGGAAAATATTCATAATTTGAAGTTCAGGAGTATTGATTAATAGGTTATAACTGAAAAATAATGCAATTTATAAAAAATAATTATATATAATATACTTTTGGAATTCAAAAATGTAAAATAAACAGGGTGACAGGGTAAATTGGTGAATTATTTGTTTTGGTAATTTTGACTATTTTTGGTAAATAGCTTATAATTCAAAAATGATATATTTTATAAAAAAATTATTCCGATACAAAAAATTCTTTGAATTATTCTTAAAATTAAATAATGTAAAAATATATAGGGTGCTCTTTTTAAAAAGAAACACGAACGGTCACCAAATTGCCATAATAAAATAAAAAATAATAAGTCGATAGATTGTTTAAAGCCAAAAGACTTTTTTTAAATTACGGTTGGAGAATTACTTAGGTGTTCCGGTAATGTTGGTTAATCCACATTCTGGCCTCCACATTTAAGTCTCTTCTACATATTATTTTCTTATTAACGAAGTTACAATTTTTTTCGTTGCAAAAAGCGTATTTGCTTTGGTAAAATAGACCAACTCTTCTTCTCAATAATTTGCACTTAAGCTACAGATATAGATAGGATTGCGTCATTTGGCGTGTTTGATGTTCTATACGTTTTATAATCTTTGTCCGATTGTCAATAATTTCTCGGGACATTGCAAAGATACTCACCAATTGTTAAATTCAAGAAACTTAAGAATTTTGCAGATTCCTATGTTATGCTACAAAGCCACGACATATTAAAAAAAAAATTTTTTGGTTGATTTATCCCATAAATAAACACCACGTCTTCTAATTTAGATTCTACGAAGAAACTAGCCAGGGTAGTAAATTCAAAAGTTAATTCTTTTTTTTAATTAGATAATAATTGTTGTATGCAGATTTATTCTACTTAGTTATTTTTTTACTCTATCATACGCAGTATGTAAAGTATTGTAATCGTGCCAAAAA
Organism: Aphodius sticticus; assembly: GCA_963966075.1. NCBI lineage: Eukaryota > Metazoa > Arthropoda > Insecta > Coleoptera > Scarabaeidae > Aphodius > Aphodius sticticus. The sequence continues at coordinate 6,299,232 of OZ014508.1, read as the reverse complement.
AAAATTTTGAGATTTTAGCGGAAATATGTCTTTTTGGGTCCCCTGAACATTTTTGACCAAGGTACAAAAAATGTCTGTGTGTGTGTGTGTGTGTGTGTGTGTGTGTATGTGTGGATGTGTGTACCCGTTTTTTGTGGCGACGATTCCGGTGAAACTACTAAAGATATCGGGACGAAACTTTATATTTACAAGTTTCATGACCAAACTTAGAGCTGAAAAGCTTTCTGTTGAAGAGGGTCTAAAGGAACTGGAGGTTTAGTCTTAGCATTTTTGAAAGATTTTGCAAATAAGCCGCCATTTCTGGAATTTCGTACGATGAGGAAATTCTGAATAATTTATCACTATGACATTTTTTGGTACAATCAATGATTTAGCTGCATGGGCAAATTCTATTTCTACGAGATCGGTCGTACTGCATGAAAACTAGTAGCCAGGATTTGTCAGATTTTTTTATTCTAATGACAGTAGGTAGTCTTGGTGTCAAACGCTAATGTTTTGACAATAACTTCTGTCAATATAAGGTGCATTCGCATATTGCATTACACTTTTTACACCCAATAACACGTGAGTGTCATTTGGACGGTGTACCCGGTGTCAACGGAGTACAATATCCGAACGTAGCTTTAATCGACATATCTGTCTAGTTCTAATAGTTTTATTTTAATGCAGACATGGCCGATCTCGATCAAATAGAGTCTCATGCAGCTAAACTATTAATTTTATATATAGTATGATAAAGTCATGTGCCTGGCCACATCAGATTTTTTTAAAATACAATCCAAATAAATTTATCTTAACTTTAAAAACCTGTTGCGACAACTGAATATTTTTTATACTGCATTGCAACAGAATTCTTGCAAAAAGGTGCATTTTATAGTTACAGAATGAAATATCTGGCTCTAGCACTGACTACAATCACAATTCCTGCAAAATAAAGAATAATATATTGAAGACACACCATGCCAGTATGTCCCACGATAAAAGGAGGAAATATCAATACCGTGACGACTCAAAGCGAACTAAAATTACGCAACAATTTCTTGTCAATCAGTGCCTCGCGGAGTGCAGATATCGTATCAATATACGCAGCTATGCTATGCAAAACAGCGCGATTTATATAATACAAATGCCACGGTAAACATATAATTGCCCGGTGTGCAAAATAGTTATTTGAATGAAACCGCACGCGGTATTACGATTTGCCCACATGGACGGACATACTACGTCCTGAGCGCTGGGCAGCAGCAAATTATGTAATTAAATTTGAATAACGCGTACATTGAGCCAAACGGCGGTATGTCGCGATAGTGTGTTACAAGCTAGGTACATATGTTCCCATATAAATAACAAACGGAGCCTTGTAGAATGGTCGACCCTAATACTTTGATTTTTCAGTGATTGAATCAAACATACGGTCGGTGGTTAAATTATTTCATGTGTGTTAGCAGCAGGTGATATTTTGATTGATTTGGCCAAGACATGGTACTGCAATTAGGTTTAAGTATATGCATTGGCACGGATTTGTAAGCTATTTGATTTACCTAATCTGATGTAGAGTACTATATGTTTTAAATGAGGTTTATAGGCTTAAAGTTTAAATAGACAAATTGCTACTAGAGAACCATGAGGTTCTATATTTTAGACAATTTTACACTAGAGCTATTTCAGTTTAAGTTTGATTGAACAAGAGAACCAGTTAGTTTTTCGATTTCGACCTTGTCCAGCTCTTCTAACATATTGGCCAGTCTCCCGTAACCGATTCCATGAACGCTGAATAACAGAAGGAGAAACTTGAAGGTCCTAGCTAACATGTCAAATAGAGTGCTGAATAAGGCGACAGCACGAGCAACTTACACTTCAGTAAGATGCCTCATTTTACTTCTAATCAACGAAAATTGACAAATGAATTCATTTGTCATCTTTAGTAGGCTTTCATACATGAATTCAAAGCATACTTGACATTTTTTCCATTTTGTTTTGCGTTATTAATTTACATTGTGTAACATAGAAGTAACTAAAGTTGTAACATTGTTTTTATGATATTCTTTAGTTAAATATATGCCCTTTAAGCATACCAAATTTGATTTGCATAGAGCTAATATTTAAAAAGTTACTGGCTTCGAAAAAAGTGTTCCCCTATTTTTACTTTATCATACGCAGTATGTAAAGTATTGTAATCGTGCCAAAAAAAAATTTTGAGATTTTAGCGGAAATATGTCTTTTTGGGTCCCCTGAACATTTTTGACCAAGGTACAAAAAAATGTCTGTGTGTGTGTATGTGTGTGTATGTGTGTGTATGTGTGTGTGTGTGTGTGTGTGTGTGTACCCGTTTTTGTGGCGACGATTCCGGAGAAACTACGAAAGGTATCGCGACGAAACTTCATATTTAGAAGTTTCATAACCAAACTTAGAGCTGAAAAGCTTTCTGTTGAAAAGGGTCCAAAGGAACTGGAGGTTTAGTCTTAGCATTTATGAAAGATTTTGCAAATAAGCCGCCATTTCTGGAATTTCGTCGAAATAGTTAAATAATAAATTAAAGATGAGGAAATTCTGAATAATTTATCACTATGACATTTTTTGGTACAATCAATAGTTTCGCTGCATGAGCAAATTCTATTTCTACGAGATCGGTCGTACTGCATTAAAACTGGTAGCCAGGATGTGTCAGATATTTGTTTCTAATGACAGTAGGTAGTCATACGCTATTTTTTTTTGAGAATACCTACTGTCAATATAAGCTGCGTTCGGATATTGTACACCGTAAGAGCGCGTTCGGATAATCGGATAGGGTACGGTGAGAGTGACTAACGTCATACGGCGTTTATCTGCATATAAGAGAGAGACAGCAGACCCAGGTTATCTGAGCATTGCTCTCCCCATACCCTACCCTGACAAACCGTACGCGCCCTTGCACTTTTTACAGCCAATAACACGTAAGTGTCATTTGGACGGTGTACTCGGGGGTCAACGGAGTACTATATCCGAACGCAGCTTTAATCGACATATGTGTCTACTTCTACTAGTTTTATTTTAATGCAGACATAGCCAATCTCGATCAAATAGAATCGCATGCAGCTAAACTATTAATTATATATATAGTATGATAAAGTCATGTGCCTGGCCACATCAGATTTTTTTAGCAGTGTATTGCGGCCGTATTTCAATTGTCTTAAGAGAATTATAAAAATATTACTTCCTACCTTTAATTCCTCTTAAGCTGTTTTTTTTTTATTTATATTAAGAATGTAATGTGTATTTTGACTAGTTTCTGTGATATTTCGAATTAAAAAAGATAATATTAAAGCACATTAAACACCACATTAAGGTAAGTGTTTTCATTTTCAAAGGCTGATATAAACAAGTAACTATAGGACACATATAATATAGGTTAAAGGCACTGGGCATTACCAGAAAATATAAAATTGCTACATAATTTACAACGGTTGCGGTCTTATAATCAAATTTATTGCTAACATGTATTGTATACTGTATATAATATATTACGTCAACCACCAATATCAATAATACGATGGTTCAGCTTGTTAAAAAGTATTCTATGCCAGGGTTCAAAAACGAAAATGGATAAAACTAAATCCACTTAAATCTATTGTGAAATTAAATAAGTAAATGTTTGTAAGTAACTTCAGTAAGTGTTTGATGTAAGTTTACCATAATTCAACTTAATAATCCTGAAATAAAATTAAATATATATTTAAAAGATATATATCTCTCTGTGGAGCGATTTATTTGCATTAAATAAAACTCTGGTCTTGTTCGCAAATTTTAATGAATTTTATCTATTATTTATATATTAATTTATTATACGATATGTATACTCAATCGCTACCAGTTAAATTTTTTTCAATTTCGTTTGTGATGACTTTGGAACATTTTTGTGAAAAACTTATATTTATTTAATGTTAAAATATGAATTGTTTGTATAAAAATATATAAATATAACGTTATTTAATGTTGAAACTATAATAATTTTTTTGAATGAATTTTTTTATAATAATTACTGACTCAAAGTAAAATTACACGCTACCTGGAAGTATCCCTGAAACAATTGGAGGTTAAAAATGACCACCGATTTATACACGGTAAAACGGCGTTCTGTTTTATCAGTTTAGTAACGCTAATCTTTATATACTATTTACAGTAAAATAAAACTCAAAATATACAAAATATCTTATGACGCTCATTGTCGTTCAATCAATAAAAATCAAGATGTTGGAAATCAGAATTGACTTTTTGCATGATATTTGTAATGCCCAAACCAAAAGGGATAGAAAACTCCAGCTGGGTTTGGATTTTTCCGAAGTGAAATTCTAATTTGACTTTGCTATTTCCTGTTCTGCTATTTTCTGTTTTAGAACTCACCCATTCAATTGTAGAATTAAAGATTGCAAGAGATTCCTAGTTTTTAATAATGCCACACATGTTTAATTTCCAGTAGATGTGTCGTGTTGTTGTTATTCAATTACCATCAATATTGAATAACCCTCAACTTTACAAGATAGCCTCTTGAATTCATGAATAGCAAAGCAGCATTTAGGTAAATGCTACATTCAAAGGTTATTATTAAGCATCTAGCAAATATACATTGTATTTCAGAAAAAACGCCAATGTGGTGACACAACCATTACACTATCGATACCAAACAAACTACTGTCACCTGCACTCAAAATATGACGCCAAACCCTCATTTCGCAGTGGCCAAAGATTGCAATTCTTACAACTCCTCCAACTTGCCATTTACACTTTTCCATTGAGGTGAAAAAGTTTAGCTGCATGAGATTCTATTTGATGGAGATCGCCTTAAAGTAAAATTAAAGCTACCTGGAATTATTCCTGAAATAATTGGTTAAATATGAACACCTATTTATACGCGGTAAAATGGCTTTCTGTTTTATCAGTTTAGTAACACTAATTTTTATATAGGTACTACTTACAGTAAAATGAAACTCAAAATATACGAAATATCTTATCACTTTTTGCATGATATTTGTAATGCCCAAACAAAAGGGTTACGAAAATCCAGCTGGGTTTGAATTTTTCCGTAGTGAAATTCTAATTTTACTTTGCTATTTCCTGTTTCTGCTATTTTCTGTTTTAGAACTCATCCGCTCAATTGTACATGTTTAATTTTCAGTAGATGTGTCGTGTTGTTGTTATTCAATTACCATCAATATTGAATAACCCTCAACTTTACAAGATTGCTAAATATTTCGGGGAACTTTTACAACCAATGTCACTTGCACTCAAAATACGACGCAAAAACACCCATTTAGCAGTGGACAAAGTTTGCAATTCTTACAACACCTGCCATCTACACTTTTGCATTTAGGTTAAAAAGTGAACAAATCACTTGATGCGATAAAATATCATCAATTCTCGATAAGTTTCTATCTGAAAGGGCGTTACGATTATGGCAGTTTGTCATCTGGTGCCCTCTAGCAGGTGTTTCGCGCAAAGATCACAGCCTACTCCGATGAGAACGGTACGCTTGCGAAAAATCATCCTCCTGATGACCTTAATGCAGCGGATGGCTGAAGATACTCGAGCGTCGGACCGAGGAGCAAATTTCCCAAGACCCGCAGGGGTCAAGCAGCGCTAATAGACCACATATAGATGGCGCAGCATCTGCCCATCTTGGCGCATCAATCGATTTTAATTCAATTTGATCGCGTGTTTCGTTTAGTTTTTTTTTGTTACTCTGAAAGGTAGGGGAGGAGCAGTAATCGTCTTCGAGTACATGCGGAAGGCCTCATGAACAGAAAACGTGCATTATTGGTATGTAGAGACGGTTGTTGCTAAAGTGGGTAACCGACTACCAAAAATAACGGACGATTGTTGGAAAAGGTCAGAAAGTCAGAGGAGGTTTGTGAAATGGAATGTGTGATCCTTGGTGTAGATTTTGGCGTTGCCTTTTTGTAGGAATTTAAGCTTCTTTCATGACCGGTGCTGATAAAGTTTGGTGTATCACGAGACCAACAAAAAAGGAACAGCAGCTCAACGTTTTCCAGTAATTATGGCATAAAGATCAATAAACTATAATTTATAACTTAAAATCTTCCATCACCTATTTCTCTAAAATTATTTTTAGCATGACATGAATATCTGGACTATATTTTTCTAGATAATATCGACTGAAACATTTTTATTTTAGGTTACAAAAGACAATTAATGATTCTTATAACCCTATATTGGGTACCAAAACACACTTCGATTCGTTTTATTTTCAACGAGCTTTCATATGATACCTGACACGACTACTTTCCCTAAGTAGTTTCTAAACTTGTGATAACTTTTCCGTATCTCTTTAATTATCAACAGCTTGAAAACGATGAGTTTTCGGACATAAGTTCCACATCAAAAGTTGACCCTTCTGTATATCTTGTATATACGTTACACTGAATATTTAACACTATATATTATCAACAATTAATGATTAAGTGCATTTCAAATAATTATGTCGCCTACCAATTGTTTATTGGTCTTACCATAATATTACTAATGTTGTATTTCGTCGGCAAAATAACAATCCTTTCACAAAAGGAATACACGAATATTGAATTTTTAATGTTGTTCCTTTTGTGTTTTATTGTCACAGATCCGTTTTAAACATTCTGTTTCGGAACATAAGTGAATTCCAACTAATATTGACGTCTTTCTAATATTTATAATTTTATTTTGTTCATCGACAACAGTAGAAAAGCGACAATATTAGTTGGAATGCGCTCGAGTTAGAGATAATGTTTAAAGCCGAAAACAGAGAAATTAATAAACAATACAGCCAGAAATTTTATTATATGAGGAAAATTATGTTAACTTATCGCAACTGTCATACACATCGACATATTATCAAATAATAATATATGTTCTACTTTGTGCATAGAAACACAATAAAATACAATGAAACTAAACAGACCTAAAATTACCAAACTGTGAATACGTTCATTTGATTAACTCTTAACATAGTTAATTGAAGGTATTCAGGAAATCTAAAATTAATCAAAATATATAAAATTAGTGTAAAACTAGTCACTTAAATCTAAACTCAATCTATTTTCACACAAATTTAGGTACTCTTTCTACACCCTATGTTAATATATCAGCTTGCTGTTTATTTCACGATATATATATATATTCTATTTTGATAACCCTTTTATTTATTTAAACTGATAAAAAATCATATTTCTATTTAACCCTTTGGTTATTTTCGGGATGTTTTATTATAGATAGATGTACAGGGTGTTTCTTAATAACATGCTAATATTTAAGGAGGTTATTCTTGGGTCCATTTTGAGAAAAAAAATCATGTGAACATATGTCCTAACGGTCTTAACTTTTGAACTACGGGGTGCTAAAGTTTTAAGAAAAAATCTTTTTTTTATGATAACTTTGGTACGACTGTAGATATTTTTGTGAAACATAGTACATACGCATCTTCTATGCATCTAAAGGCATTTTTTCTGCTGTACAACATGATTTTTTTATTCTAGCCAGTGGCGTTCGTGTGGGGTTTGTACTGAATCATTTCAATGAGAAAAAAGATACACCATTGCTGTTTGTCAAAGTAAAATTATTATTTTTGAAATCCTTATTCCTTTCTTACCAAATCTGGTCTCTTGATATATTTTTGTTTAACGTAAGGTTTTCGCATAAAAAATAAAATTCATTCATTTGCATCTCTAAACCTGTTACGAGAAAAAAACAATTTAAATAAAACACAACTTTAAACAAAAATTTATTTAAGAGAATAATTTTTAAAAGGTAAAATTATAACATTAAATATTAGCATGTTATTAAGAAACACCCTGTATATTCGTTATGATCTTCGTACAACAATAATTTCCCCACATTTACATCAAAGTCTTGTAACAATTTCTTAAACCATAAAGCATCACAGTCAGTACTAAATAAAGCAGTAATATCCATGATACCTATGGATATTATGATAATATCCATCATTAAAAACTTAAAATACTAAAAGTAGATTGTCGATCATTCAAGAAGTCGTCCCCAGTCAGAATCACCAAAATTGCTAATTCTAGCTTTAATATCTCTGAATATTTTGTTAAATAGTTGAATGTTTCATCAGGAGCCTTATCTTGATATTTACTAAAACATACTAATAATACTAACCCAGATAAACTAATATTTGGTGTACTTCCTAGCATTAAATGCAATAAACATCCTATTAACTCTCTAAACATTTTAATAGGTTTCATATTGTCATGATCAGGAATTACTAACTCGAGTTTACAATAGTTTAATTTAAAACGTTCTAAAATTCTATTTAAATATCTCTCTTGGTAAATACTTAAAATTCTCAATTTCATATCATATTCCATTTCCAAACCTTTAGGACCTGTATCCTTAATTTTAAATTCTTTCATTAATTGTATTTTTATTTCATTAATAGCAAGTAAATACCTGAAAAATTACGAATTTCTCCTAGCATATTAATAAACGATAACAAAGCAAGAAATATTGGTTGAAAAACAGAGACAATCGTAAATTCTACATTAATAGTTTAGATTCTGACATAAATTATAATTATTATAGCACACAATTGACAGGCGACAGAATTAGTTGAATTTAAGTCAATTATCGAGACAGATACAAATACAGTGCCAAACAGAAATTTACAACTTTACAAAAATTGCATATTTTCAAATTTTCTTTTTGTTGTTGAAAGGAACTGAATTAACTACTTGTTATATCATTTTCGTCACTTAATTAGTAGTTTGTGTAGAACCTCCAACAAGAACTGTGAACAGAATACTTCAGGGTGTCCTGAAGGTGTTCTGAACGTGATCAAATAAATCATATTCGCAAGTACTCCTTCTTAGCGGTTTAAATTAGATAGCAATATAATTATAAGTAATACGAATAGCTTGTATTTAACGGCTATAGATTAGCACATCACGAACTGTATAGCCAATACACACAAACAAACGCTATCGATGTTCAATAATTTATTCCATGTTATTAAAATGTGCAAATTTGTATTTTAATTACATCTTTAAATAGCTGTACCATCATTCTCAAACATGGTTTTTTGCTCATATGCTTCAATAGAGTATTATTTATCATCTCAATTATGCAGAAATTGGTTATTCCATGCTTATTCCATATAATCTCTTAAGGTGCTTAATGCTTTTTAATTGATGAACAAAATTTTCCCAAGTTTATTAAAACACAAATTCAACTTTTGTCTAAACTAAAAGTGTACTTCTCTGTAGAAATATTATGAATTAAGGGGTAATGCCACTCTAGCGCGAGAAAAAATAGCCGATTTTGTAGGTATATTTTTACAATATAGTAAATGAATTACAAAATATCTTTAAAGCCTTTTATTGTTCATATTTTGAGGAATATTCACAATAAATAAAAATAAATAAAAAAATAGCAGTGTTGGAGCACATCAAAGGAAACCCCTTCCGGCGGATAGGGTTGTACGGCCGGAAAGATTTTGCACACAGTTTTTCACTTAGCCATAGAAACAAAAAAAAATTGATTCTATATAAGATTATCTCGGGAAGTACGTACGAAAATTAGAAAATTCCGCTTCAAAACAAAATGCGCACGTGTGAACACAAAATATCACTTTTAGGCGCAAAATTAGGTTAAAAATTGTTTATAACAAAAAAAGTTTGGAACTTATCGTAAAATCCGTACGTACTTCTCTAGATAATATTGTTCTGAATCTGCATATAAAATTTCAAGTGAATTGACAAAGATCAGTTGAAGTTATCGTTCCGGCCAGTTTGAAAAATGCGGTTTTGAGAAAACACCGTTTAAAATATTGTGTAACTTTGATGTATTGAATTGTTATATTTTACTATAGTCGGCGAAGCCTGGACCATATAATTATCTTTTCAAATTAACATTTTCCTCCTCTTGTTTCTTTCTGTTTGATTTTGACGACAGACGGGCCTGTTTTGCAGCATCAGTCAGGGATGGCTCTGAAAACATGATGCGCCGTGCGTCAGCCTTCGCGCAGATATTATTGCAGTTTGGCTAGATGCTCATACATAATACCTCCATAATCTTCATAAGGTTGGATAATGCATTGACAACACATATAGCTATACTTGCTGCAATATCCACAATTACTTTGCCACTTGAAATTGAAAATGAAAATGAAATCACCAGGTGTTATCATCATATTTCATCGGTCAGAATTTATGATACAGTGTCGCCCAGATTTATTTTCTTCATTTTATCAATTGAATCATGATTATTACGAATGGCAAGTCCATCATAAATTGAAAGCTCATTTATAGGCTTCTGGGTTAACTTCTCTTTTTCTTCGAGGCCCTAACTGGTTTTTGTAAAATTTTCTTATTTCCTTTTCTTATTCCAAAATTTGCAAGCTTTGCAGTAAGTATTTAGATTTTATGAGAATATCAACAACATTTCTCCAGCTGATAAGCGCCACCAATCGTACAGAGAAGAAAAGCTATGTTTTCTCTATGTTCCATCGTCCGAGACAGTTACGCCATTGCTTTTTAACTATTTTCAATTGACTTTTAGCCCTCCCTTCTTCTGCTGCTTTCTGCATACTTTGTTGACAATGCTTCTGTGTCCAGAAAAATGGTGCGAACAACTTTATCGTAAAATGAGTGAAAAATCTGACGAGGAAGGTCCTTGAATGCGCAAAACTTTTCAATTACATCTACACCTATTCTTATGCGCATGACAAGGATAATTCCGCTATTCATTTCATATCCTTTTTGAACAAATCGGCAACTCGGAATGAATGTTTGTTCAAAATTCTCACAAGAAACCACGATTTGAAATCGTAAGTCACGGTTGCCACTTTCGGCCAATTTCGGATTTGATTTGCACGTTTTACACACTACAACTTGTGAAATAGCAGAAAACACAACAACAAAGTTCAAAATATGATAATTAAACGTTATCCACTTCAACGTTGTAATAATCTTCAGCCGACATTACTTCTTTACATGTGTGGACTGTGGATACGTTATCAGGCAGAGGCGACTCTAGTTCCAAACGATTCAATGCTTGTCATATTAGTTCTATTTGAAAATCTGTTGCTTCCTTTCGACTCCTTTCGATCACGATATACTCCGGGAATGTAACTAATTATTTCTGCTAGTTGTTACCAACTAATCAAGAACAACACACGTTACATCTGGCAACTGTAACATTGTGCGGTTAGCGTCAGTTCAACGAACGTACCGAGGATAATTCCAGAAAATCTTTGCGTCTTATAATATTTTATGTTATATTTCACTCCACGGATATAATTCCTCCAAATAAGAGAAGAGCGTATAGGTCTCTAGGCTGTAACCTCTCACGCTAAACTTTTTGCACGTACGCTCGGCTAGACGCTTGGCCGTATGTTCATCAAATAAGCATTTAAAAATTTTTTTTCGATATGAAACGTATTGTACCTTATTTCTAAGATCTCGAGACATCATTTAAGTAAAAAAAATATTTGATTTTTCAAAAAATCTAGAGTTGCATTACCCCTTAAGAATTAATTTTATTGTCTCCAGCATCTACCAACTCAAGTAAGCTATTTTGGTGGACCAGAATGCGTACACCGGTCCACACGTTGGCGAACAAACGACCGATCGAGTTTTATGGGTTGACCAATAAAATTGGCGGCTTTCTCGGGCCACGTACGCACAAAAAGTGTCTTTACTGCGTCCAATTTAACTGTCGTTACTTCGCGATTTAAGACAGCAATAACATTGTACTTTTAATTGTATTTTCGTTGGTCGTTTTGCAAACGAGAAATTACGTTTTGTGCCCAGCGTGACGTCGCTACCATTTCAATGGTCCGGGCCATGGTAGTACGTATTCGGTCGACAATTCTGAATTCTTCGGATTCGGAATGTTTATTGGTGACTGTTATTTTTATTTTTTTTTCGGGTAGTTTAATATTATAATTGCCTTTCGGTACTAATTTTCTCTTGTTGCGAATGCAAGGTGTTACAAAGGGAACGCCCCTTCTTTGTAAGAACGGTTTGGTATGATAAGAGAAATCGAAAAACGGAATAACTGCTCAAAATGTGCTTAAATGTGTCTCATTGTGGAATTTTGATGAAAGCTCATTCTTGGTTTGAGCAGGAATCTGAACAGCTGCATAACGACGTAAGAGTTTTGTTGATTGCCAGGTATATTGTCGTAATTAATCGATTTTTATAAGGTGAATTTGTGCCAAATTAATTTAATGTGGAAGCTGTCTCTGAAGAACTGCCTTTTGGTCATATACTAGATTACAAAATTTGTTCGCAGTTATCTATCACTCGTTGAACGAAGAATTCTTTTTTAAATTTTTCATACGAGGGAAATTTAGGCTAACCAAAGAAATAATTTTATAGATCTCTTCAATTATCAAGTTCGTTATTTCAATTCGTACAGAAAACAGGAGTAAAAACTCACTAATTGAGTGACCACCTCCCAATTTTATGTACGCTAGCCTAAAGTATATTTAGAGCAATAGTGGATTCCATTCGATCAAATTATAATTTGAAAATTTTCGATGATAAGAAATGAGTAGATAAGTAGTTCCAGTAATGAAATAGGATGACTTAGGTTGTCTAGTAAGAGTATGCTGTGGTATTGTAATGTATTAAGAAACGTAATGGATTTTTATCTTTTCGTCAACGAGGTCAACAGATAAATCCCGATTCCCGCATTACCCTTAAAAGTCCCGATTTTAATAACGATAGGATCACTTTGTAGATGATGATTTTTTGACTTAAAAGAATTAAAATTAACAATTAAAAATGACCTCGTAAACAAAAATTGTATAGATTTACTTGGGTGCTTCTTAATTAATCCAAACTATTCAATTTAAGTGTAATTTGTTAAAAATGTTATATGGAAATCAGGAAAACAATTAGTATTATTTATTTTAGATGTTATTTTTATAATTTTATAAGACGGTATTGACACGACCAGAATTCTGTCCAAAATGTTACCGAAAACATATACGTAAACTTATAAATCCTCAACACTTTAGATGTAGTATAGCTTGTGACGTGTATGCTGATATTCAATAAACTATTTATTGAGCATATACAAACCCGCGGCAGTATTTGAACGCGCTCATATCTACGATGTAGGTTTGATCTTCGCGTATCTGCTTATTCAGGCAAATGTGGTGCTTGTATTGTATCTGAAAGGGGGATTTGATGTTTAGTTGACGAGAATGATGCACGATCACTTACCAGAATCACAAAACATCACCGCAAACGTCATGCTGGCGTGTTTTGATGAACAGAGCAAAACTAGGAAAGCACTAACCCTTTGGCAATACATACTATAGCATGCTACAGTGCTACACGCATGTTTAAATATGTATAGAATATTGATATTTCGCAGTTTATGCGATTGCAAGCGATTTTATGAGGCAAGTTGCTAAAAACGGTGTTACAATATGATAATTGTAACACCGAAAACAGTGCTACAATGAGTGCATTGTGAATGCAAAGTAGAAACATTTAGTTTGATATCGCTACTGGCTGTTAAAGCAGTGAAAAAAAATTTTGTTTTAAATATTATGTACAAATATTAAATACCACTTTGCACACAACGATAAGAATAAAATAATCTTTATATATATTTTAATTTATGTATTATTTATTTATTTTTTTTGTTCTTTTATTCGCTCTGTATTCATTGCTTAAATTAAATATAACAATAAATAAACGTTTCTGTAAAAACAAGGTAGGTAATACAGATGATACCTCTTAACCTTCTGAACTTCATAACCTAAAAGATCGAAAATACAATATGATAATTGTAACACCGAAAGCAATGCTACAATGAGTGCATTGTGAATGCAAAGTAGAAACATTTAGTTTGATATCGCTACTGGCTGTTAAAGTAGTGAAAAAAAATGTTGTTTTAAATATTATGTACAAATATTAATTACCACTTTGCACACAACAATAGGAATAAAATAATCTTTATATATATTTTAATTTATGTATTAATTATTTATTTTTTTGTTCTTTTATTCGCTCTGTATTCATTGCTTAAATTAAATATAATAATAAATAAACGTTTCTGTAAAAACAAGGTGGGTAATACAGATGATACCTCTTAACCTTCTGAACTTCATAACCTAAAAGATCGAAAATACAATATGATAATTGTAACACCGAAAACAGTGCTACAATGAGTGCATTGTGAATGCAAAGTAGAAACATTTAGTTTGTTATCGCGACTGGCTGTTAAAGTAGTGAAAATTTATTTTTTTTTAAATTGAATGTACAAATATTAATTACCACTTTGCACACAACAATAAGAATAAAATAATCTTTATATATATTTTAATTTATGTATTATTTATTTATTTTTTTTGTTCTTTTATTCGCTCTGTATTCATTGCTTAAATTAAATATAATAATAAATAATCGTTTCTGTAAAAACAAGGTGGGTAATACAGATGATACCTCTTAACCTTCTGAACTTCATAACCTAAAAGATCGAAAATTTAATTTGATATAGAACTGTATATTTTGATGATTGACATGGTCGCATAGTTTTTTATTTAATTAATAACAAATCAACTGGAAATGCTCTAACTTGTTATTATCCAACAATCAATTCCTTAATCCTTGCATGTTATTATCTATATTTTGCGAAACGCGTTAGTAATGCAGCAAAACAAACACGTGCATAGTACATACCAAGATATTATTTTCACGACGAAGTTGAAACATAAAAAGAAATTCCTGCTGACCCGAATAATTTCTTTCAGCTAGAAAAATGTATTTTTCTGTGGAGCATTGACGGCATCAGTTTGTTTTGCTCAAATATTCCAGCAATATTCGACGTAGAGCCGTTTCATGGCACGTTTTTTGTCCAGCCGGCCGGGCCGGAGCGGTTCAAGATGTTTTGAAAATTCATATTATGCGTTGCTTTGAATCGTTATAACATGTTTATACTTTAGGCATTTTCAAGCGTTGACTTATTGATAAAATACGCTGTTAACTTAATAAAGCTAAGACCCCAAGTTTTTCCAAGAATATTTAAATAAATATTTGCAAAGAAAAACTGAAATTTGTTAAATAGCAAATATATGTATATTGATTATCCACAACTTATATACATATTTGCCTGAACATCAATAGTAAAACAAACTGGAAAAAAAATTGGAATTTAGACACAACAGGAAACCATTTTTTTACTCGAAATGTAAATGCAAAAAAAGTTAATTCTTTATTAAATCATGTCACATTATCACCTATCTTGTTATAAAGATTTTGGTCTTTTGAATTGCCACCAAAAATAGCTCCTATCGTAGAATCACCGTTATATGTTTAAAGAATTATTAGAAAATTTCTCTATATTGGAAACTGAAGGCCAATTTTTGTCTGCTTAATTTTTAACATTTAAAGATTTCTGGCTCATTTTTAAACAAAATTGATAATAGTTATTTAATTTATATTATATTTTATAAGTTTAACAATTGCCCCTAATTTCGACACTAAACGTATATTTTGGTCCGAAATCCGACACCTCAGTGAACCTAATTCAGACAGTGATCCTAATTTAGACACTTGTTGACACAATTATAAACATTCAAGTACATATTAAATGTTTTAAATATTGTTATAAGATTTATTGTTAAGAAATGTTAAATATTGTTGATCCTAAATCAGACACTTGTGGTACATTATTCCGACAAATACAAACATTCAAGTAAATACTAAGTGTTTTAAATATTGTTAATAAGATTTATTATTAAGAAATGTTAAACATTTATGTTTTACCATTTTTAATGAAACACAGTATAAAATAAGTCCTTAGTCTTCTTCAGTCTGCCCTCTCTACCTCATCTGTATTTTAATGTTTCTTGCACCTGGAATTTTTAGTGTTCTCTTTTTCTTGGCGCAGCTTTTTATTCTGTTCCTTTTTCGCTTCCTTTCTTATTTCTCTGGAATGATCTTCTTTTGTGCTTCCTTCCTCTTTTATTAACAAATACTCTCTCCAAGCATTAGAGATAGTGTTACAGAAGAACAAGTTTCTTTTTGCTTTATTTATATGCTTCAGGCCAGAATAATGATTGTTTATTTTAATGGAGATGGCATGAGTTCAACAGATATCTCCAACTTTACCTTTTTGTAAACCAACTTTCTGTGTTACCTTGCACCTATTCCCATCATCAAAGATTTTCCATCACCGACATACATACAGCCACATGGTATACACTATGCACCATGGAACTCTCAGTTATTTATCAACGTGTATACGTTCAACGCATAATTAATGGTGCATTACAGTGTTCATGCATTAAACAGCGTTAATTGCGTTATTATGTGTGATAGCTAAGCTAGCGCGTGACTTGAATATCGGCCGGTAGAGTTCGGGGTTGCGCGCAAAACGACCAACGAAAAAAATCACCGCCAATGTTTCAATAAACCCGAAGCCATTGATTAATTGCATACATCCCATCACGGCGTTAATTGTCCATGGAAATTGATTATACGCCACGGACAAGGTTTATGACCCTAACTGAGCTTGCAGAATTGGCCACAAAAATTACTAATCATGGTTCATCTCTACGAGATTATATTAGTTGGTGTGAAACTAACTTGAAGACCAATAATTATATGGTGCTAAAACGCTACTTGAAGTATAGGTGCGAATTTCTTAAGAAGATGTTAGATGGATAATGCTAGGAATTCTGTTGATGATCAGGAGGTGGTGAATGGATTCATTTTACTCATTTTTACAGTGACGTTACTTTTTGTTTGGCGAATAGTTTCATTTACTGTGTAGTTTTGGTCAGTCTAAAGGCAGAGCTGTGAAGTAAATTTTACTCTGCGAGTAATTCATGGCATTTCGTATTCGAAAGATGTCACCAGACAGCTGATATATCGTAGATGCTTTCGTTTACGGAGATTTGTGCGAGATTTGTGACTCCATTTGAAGATTTGAGAGAAGAAGACATTTAGGTTAGATTTGTAATATCTTACGATGTAAACAAACTCCTACTGGTCTGGAAACCAATAAGTTTGTGAAGTGTTAGTGGCTGAAGATTCAACGTAACGATGCAAAAGAAGCTAACTGATTTTGCATACGGGAAACCCTGCACAACAGTTGTAAAGTGTGTTGATACGACGTTTTGCATGTATTTCTAGCAGTGATGTTAAATACCCGGGTATTTATTATCAAGGGTAAATACCCCGGGTAAATACCCGGGTACTTACCCAAAGTGGGTATTTATAGGGGTACTAATAAACACAACATTGTTATTAAAAATAGCAGTAAAAGGTAATATTTAATTACTAAATAACGGTTTTTCTTTTATCACAAAACTAAAGGGTATTCTTTTATCACAAAATAAAGGTTATTCTTATAAAAATAAAAACATTTTTAAAACAATGAATAAAAATATTCTCATCTGACGATATATCAAGAGCAGACATTTCCTTGTCATCATCGTCCATTTAATCGTGTGAATCTTCCATATTTTGTGATTCTGTTTTCGAAAAAATTTAGCAGAAACTTATGATTATATGTTAAGTATGTCAACTTAGAGGCTTTGGCGTTGTTAATCAATTTCTTAATTTGCTATAAATCCAACTAAATGTACGGAATGTTCTTATATAACTCAAATATTTTACATTATTTGTAATCAGGAGTACTCATCTACAAAGTGCCCAATTTTTTCCCGCATAACTTTTTTTCCAGAAAGTAAACGCCACACTGAGTAAAAAGTTTCATATGGACCTATTTGTTTTCTTTATTCCTTAAAAAGTTACAACCGTTTGAAATTATGCAAAACTGTATATTAAATGACAACTTCTTTAGGAATTGATAAACCCAATAAGTCGGCATAAAAGAAACTTTACACACAGAATGACAATTGCTTGTGTAGAGACAAATATCTAAAAAGTTTCATATGAATTTTGTTTTCGTACATTTGTTAATTTAGTTTAATTTTATTATTTTGAATTGTTTACTAACATGTTATTACTTTTGATTTTGTTTTATTGTTTATTTTTCTTTATTTAGGTAATATTTCAAGCGGCTGTAACTTGACGTTGAGAAAACAATTAGGCCCATATGAAAAGTTATACTCAGAATGGCATTTACTATCTAAAAATGATTCTTTCAGGAAAAACCTGTATAAGTATCTCTGAAATGTTGTTAAATGGTGTTTTAAGGATAAAAAGGATAAATACCCAAAATTTAGGTATTTACCCTAAGTAGGGGTAAATACCCGGGTAAATACCCATTTTATAAGTTCCCACCCACCGGGTATTTACACGGCTCACATCACAGATTTCTAGTAGTTTACCCATATCGATTCGAGTAGTTTTAGAGTTATGGTCATTCAAACACAGAAGTCAATACTATCGAAACGAGAGATGGCCGTACTTATTACATTTCTGATGCAGTTTTTTTTGAGACGTTGCTTTTAATAAACAGTAATTTCCTCTTTCTTTTTCTGACATTGTCGCTTTCATAATTTTTATTCTTAGTTAACGCATACATAACATTCCGACTCCATATCAACAAACAATTACAAATAATCAAGAAAACGGAGAACGTCAGAACGAAAACAATTACAATTATTCCAAATGTCTTCTGCTATATACATTCTTAAAAAGAAGAAACATAATCAATATCTTGTCCTCAAAGTTTAGAAGAAAGAAACAAAATAACAGTTTTAGGAAATTTAATTTTTTTGTACATAACTCCCTGCATATTTTTCAGTTTATTTTAAGACTACTGGGAAAACCGCATATCAGATGTCTAAATGTTACAAGACGATTAAATGTTAGAAGAAATCAACTAAACAGTGTTAAAATGCATTCTACCGTTTCAATAGGCTGTCGTTTTAGAAAATGACGTAAACCATAAATACGAATTACCTTTGAATATAAAGTGTGATTCATTTGTAAGTATTTTAAATTTGAAACTCAACCAATTTCCTAGAAATTTTAGACATTTTGCAGATCGGAATTTTCATTTTACAGATTTTTTTGGAGCATTCACCTTTACAGAATAGAATTCCATAATAAAAGAAAAACTGTCGATTGAAAATCTTTTTTGGGTTTCTTATTAGTCTCGTGCAATAATATATAATGTTTGTTTTATGGCCAAAAAATTAGTTTAACTGCTAAAACAGCCTCCGTTCTCTTTGAGGCCTCACAAGCAAGACAACTCTAAAGTTCACATTTTATATTTTTACTGGGTACGGTAATTTATTAATAAATTAATTTATAGTTTATAAAAGATTGATTTTTTAATGAATTTGCTAAAGATTAGTTGGGGCCTCACTAAGAGGAGCCTAAATGTTTTTGCAACGTTCATGAGGACTGGCATGGTGTGGTAGTCTATAACTGAAATGAGTTTCCAAATAACTGGTTTGGGCATCCCCTGGAGGTAGGGGACTTCGGCAAATGCTAGAAACAAATGTAACAGATTAGTGTCTTCTTTATTTAATTTTTAAGAGTTTACATTAAAAAATTTAATCTACAATATTATTTGGTAACATGTCACTACTACAATATTCTACAATTGAAGACACTAGATGCAAAACAGCACAAGTACAATGCTAAATGCATTAGACTTGTGCTGCCTTGCATCTAGTATCTTCAATATTATTATTACAATACTGGACATTAAATTTCCACAACAAATCACAGTTTTGTTTCCATCCTGTATTAATTTAGAGTAACCAAATACGATTTACTCTTCTAATAGAATTACTTCGCTACGAAACTATTCGGAGATCTGATAGAACGTTTATAACTCCCGGCCATAGAGGACGCTACTGTTTGATAACTACTTCTAATATTTCCTACAGCTGTAAAGGAACCGGATCCTACCGTTTAGCTTGAAAGCAAAAAAATAACACTCTTAGGACTCATCCGATCATCTGCATCCGTTTCCTGTCATCGCACAAATCTAAATTGCTTCTGTACTCTATTTTAATCAATCACGTGGTGTGTCGGTAAGTAACGGAGAGGCTTATTGCTGTTCATCGATTGTGCACTTCAAGTTCTTTTCGTTTGTTAATCTATTTCATTTTGTAATTTGAATTTCACTACCGACAGCTTGTGTAATTAGATGAAGACGTTATCATGGTGTATTGGGTGCGGTGGTGAGAAGATGAATGGATACTTGGCTTACTTGCTTCTTAATGGAAATAGGATTTATAAAGTCTATAATAAATTTAGTAGTCTATTCAAGGCGTAATTTGAATATCGGTGTAATGTATTTACATTTAAGTGAATTAAGTAAGTATTTATGTTCACTGTACTAGAGTTACTTATGAATATTGTGCTCATAGTAAGTGTGTAGACTCGAGTGCTTCAATAATGAGGACATAATAATATTAAGAATGGCATGGAACTAACCATACCTACAACAATGGTGATAAATTACACTGTGTTACAAAAAAAAACGAAATATACTTTTCACGAGACATAGCGGAAGTTGTTGAGCTGGTAGAGCTGAACATAATGGCATAGCTGAAATTTTCCAAACACCTCCAAAATCTCGATTTTTTTCAAAACAACCCCTTTTAGGTACTTGCACGTGTATAAAAATTCATAACTCCGCCATTTTCTATTCGATTTCAAAAATAAAAAATGCAAATGAATGAGAGGCATAGACCATTATAAAGATGTACTGTTCGGTCAGATCCAATAACAAATCGAAAAGTTATGGACGTTCAAGTTCAGAAGTTTCCAATTATTTTCAGATTTTTTTAAGTTTAACAACAATTTGATGATCTGTTTGAATCCGTAATGTGTTTTTCTATTTTTTTTATTGAAATCCCAGTTAAATTTTCTTCCAATACGCGTTTGTTTATTAGAAGAAGACTGTCCGGAAAGAAATTCAAATGAAAATGCAAAAAGTGAATTTTGATAGACATGTTGCAGCCCATTTCACCGTAGGCACTCAAAAACTCTTGTACAACATTTGCGTAGTCGCCACTTTTATCATTTCCAAGAAAGTTATTGCACAATGAAATAAAACTATTCCTGGCTCGTCTTTCCACATTATTCAGGTTAGTTGCAAAATCGTTGTCCTGCATAATTCTCCGAATTTGTAGCCCAACAAATAAACCTGAAAATAGATCAGTTGAAATACCTAAATTCTTACTATCAACGATTTGAAATGTAACGTAACCTACCTTCTTTAATTTTAACTTCACTCAATCTAGGAAGTGTTACTTTAAGATGACGGAATGCTTCGCTGCGGCCATATCATCGGAGTAGAAAAGACCATTTCAGTTCTTGAGTTATCAAATTTTTTTGATTTCCATAACTTTAATTTTGACGAACAAACCACACACGCGTATTCTGGTTCATACCAGCGACTTGCGGTGTAAACACGGTCAAAAAATTTGTTGTATGCCTCAACCACTGATTTTCTTTTTACTAATTGTAGCCGATGCTGTTTATCCACAAACAATCCGCAGACGTAACAAAACGTATGGCGATTGTCACACATTTTACTTTTTTTTATGTTTGCATTGAAGTTTGCACTAGAGCTGATTTCTTACTGCTTATGGATCAGGTTGATTGTTATTTTATATAAAATTTGGTGATACTAAAGACCTACATCGTCCTAATAGTATGCGCAATCGTAATGGGTTAAGGTTGTCGATTAATGATTTTACGATATTTGGATACAAGTCGAATAGTACTTAATAACATATTAGATAGACTAAAATACAATAAAACGGGATAATAAACAAACAAAATAATGTCTAGTTAATGTGAATCACGAGTACGGTTATTACGGTCGGACCGTAAGTATATTCCTGCCTAGTGTGAATGTCAAGACGGTGATTACACATCGATAACTTAGTCAAATTTCAACCGATTCTAATAAACAAACTCGTGTTAAACGCACATATAAATGGGCTTTCAACAAAAAAATAGAAATAAAATAATATGGATTGAAACAGGTCATCAAAATGTCGTTAAAGTTCAGAACATCTGAAAATAATGGGAAACTTCTGAATTTGAACGTCCATAACTTCTCGATTTTTTATTGGAACTGACCGAACAGTACATCATTCTAATGGTCTGTGTTCTCTCTTTCAATCGCATTTTTTATTTTGGAAATCGAATGGAAAACGACGGAGTTCTGCATTTTTATACACATGTAAGTATCCAAAAGCAGTTTTTTTTTAAGCGAGATTTTGGAGGTGTTTGGAAAACTTCGTATATGCCATTATGTTCAGTTCTACCAGTCCAACAACTTAGACTATGTCTCGTAAAAAGTATATTTTCACTGTAACCCAGTGTTATGTCTCGAGCAAAAAATCATTCTTTATAAAGAGTCTGCTCTGAACATGCCTACAGGGTGTTACACTTGGCGCAGTCAGATTGGTACGTATGCAGAAGCAAAATACGCAAAAAGTATCATTAATAAGAAACGTTAAAAATTGAACTTTTTTTGATTCAAGGAGATGACAACTTTGTCTCCTAAACTAAACAAAAAGAAAAAACATGCTTTACTAAAATCTTTGAGTACGGTTCAGAGATAAAAGGTATTATTCGATCAAGTTATTGTTTTACTGTTCAAAAATGGTTAGGAAGGTAAATGTTATAGGATTTTTCTTCTGCTTGTAACTTCTAGAACTTGCCATAGCAACTAAATTCTTCTTTTTGTTTATAGAACGGCATATTTCTTCTTCCTCAAATTTAGCATAGAATTTTTTTTAATTCAACCCTGCTCAAATGCTTTGGCCTTACATCAAATAAATTTCAAGATAAACAGTTGGTAATCATAAATATTGAGACTCTGAGGACCATGGTTTAGGTAATACAAAATTTAATACGTAATTGTATTCGGTAGATTTTTTATGAATACGTAGATATGAAAATGATTGATATATTTTATTTTTAATTACAAACACAAAATATACTATATTTGATAATTTGACTTTTTCATAAGGTGGCCAGAATTTTATTGTAGAAATGCGTGATTAGTGATTAATATCAAATATTAACTTGCTGTTCTTCTCTTTTACGTTTCAAAGATCAATTATCTTGAATTAATTTAAAATAATTAATTTAATCATATATTAACGTCCTCGCAAAAGTCGAAAATGACAAATTGTACAATTTTGACAAAAGTTTTTATTTTGGGTATGTACACCGGTTTTTTTTTCTCTTTAGAAACATTATCACATATTCCGTTAAATTCTTGTGCTTGTGATCAAAACATATTGGTATAAAACATCGAAGTTCTTTGAATACTCGACCTTCTTGGCATTATTAGTATTAGTATAATTTTATTTCAAACTATCTTCTACAAAAATTTAGACACTGGTATAAATTAGAAAATAAGATGTTTAGAATTGATATGGTTTTGTACAGAGTACTTGAGAACCTGAGAGATACTAAGTTCTTTAGTTACCACACAGGATATCTCAAACATAGACAAAAAAACACCATTTTTTATCTTCCAGTATAATCAGCTGGAACATCTTACTCTCTTTACTAAAGGTATGTTATGTATAATAAATTTCATAAATTTCCCGAAAAAATAATGAAAATCGTCGGTCGATATATCAAATGTTGATATTTGCTGGTGAAATGTAGTACAGTGTACACATATAGGGAAAGGTTCCAGGAAGGTTGGTTTGCTAGATCAAATCAATTTTGTCCTGTGTTTTTAGTAAAAAAAGTGCAAACATCCATAAATTCTGTTTACATATTACAATTACGATTTTTCAAGAATGTACATAATATCAAATATTGACCGTTAGACAAAATAGAATATACGATATTCTTTACCTATAATTTGGTGTATTGCCAAGATTCTGTGCTTCGTGTGAAGATTCTGTATATTCTTGTTTTGCGACTAAATGGCAGGGGGTACTAATACCAAAAAAGATTTGATATGAATAAAAATTGTAAAATGATAAAAAATTCATATTTTTAGTTTTCAGAAATACAAAATTTTAAACTGATCGCGACATAAAATGTTGTTTCAAAATTATAAAGATGTTACTGCCTTTCAACACACGATTTGAAAAAGAGTATTTAAACCAAATAACAACATGTTCTGTTTATTTTTCTTAATAATTCCTATAAATTCTGTAAAACAATGTTATTTCCTAAAAAGCGGGACATTTTTAAACTTTCGCGGGACGCGGGACAAAATGTGAAAAATCGGGACTCTCCCGCCAAAAGCGGATGAATAAGAATAAAATAAAATCATTGATGATGTATTAAATTCTCCAATAGTAAGTCATCTTGCATAAAGAGGGCAGCTAAATTTGGAAAATATTCTTGTTAAAGTTTCGGGAAAATTATAAATAAAAATTATAAAATATTAATTACTCTGGGATTGTGCATAGGCATTTTTGATTGATCTGAACTAAAAAATATCACCTAAAATTTGTTGTCTACAGTTATCAAGACATAGTTCTGGACTTCTTTGCCTTCTTTGGGCTTTTTTGTTTGCTATTCCTGGCCCAGCTTCAATCAGTTTAAAAAATGTGTACAAACGACAAATGAAAATTGCAGGTTTTAGATTAGGCCTGAAGACTTCGGAAAATTGAAAATATAATTTAACCAACTTTAGAAAATCCTTTTGCGCGGTAATAGTCCACTCAAGATACGGTAGTTGTCACTGTAAGCTTAAATTCATTCTGCAATGACCATCGTAGCAAAACGAGTAAGTGAAAAAAGTTTATAATAGCACTTGGTCTAACGGTATCAAGGCGGGACGAGGTATATAGAAGGCAGGACACAGAACATCCTGCAGGCGAACACGAGCTATTATGTTGGAGCTCTGGCGCGCGCACACACCTCTTGAATATTCAAAATTAATCGTTTCTGGGAGGTAGAAGAAAAATCTGGCATCCGGTCCACAATTCTGCACACTGTGCGCAAACGGAAATTATTACGGCATAACTCTGCTAGATACAACTGGTCGCTGCTTAATTCCATAGCGTTTTTTTTTTGCTACGGCATGCCTCTATTTTTGATATCGAGTTCAATTTACACCTAATTATATATGAAGGATTCGATATATTATGACATCACTCAACACATGCGAATATTTTGAATTATCGAGACATGTATTGTAATGCGATGAGTTGATAATATTATTTATATTTAATAATTAGTTAATTTAAAAAAAAAATATTCGGGTTTCTACGTTTCTGCGAAGAATTCTGTGGGTCGTAGAAAATGTATATCCATACAAATTAAATTTGCCAATGAGTGAATTATCAGTATTCTTACTTTTTTGTAACAAAAATTACCAAATAACTAAAATTAAAGACAAACTATTAAATCAAAATATACAAAGCCGTTTAAAATAGTCTTCTTTTAATTTCAAATATACAGGTTGTTTACGGTCTTGTGATTTTATTTTCAAGTGGTAATTAATCTTAAAGGAACGCCATTAACGTAAAAATTTCTTAACAAAAGTTGCATAATACGTGTGATATTACTGTTATTACTTTATGATACGCAGTATGTAAAGTATTGTAATCGTGCCAAAAAAAAATTTTAGATTTTAGCGGAAATATGTCTTTTTGGGTCCCCTGGACATTTTTGACCAAGGTACAAAAAAATGTCTGTGTGTGTGTGTGTGTGTGGTGTGTGTGTACCCGTTTTTTGTGACGACGATTCCGGAGAAACTACTAAAGGTATCGGGACGAAACTTCATATTTAGAAGTTTCATCACCAAACTTAGAGCTGAAAAGCTTTCTGTTGAAAAGGGTCCAAAGGAACTGGAGGTTTAGTCTTAGCATTTTTGAACGCTTTTGCAAATAAGCCACCATTTCTGGAATTTCGTCGAAATAGTTAAATAATAAATTAAAGATGAGGAAATTCTGAATAATTTATGACTATGAGATTTTTTGGTACAAACAATAGTATAGTTGCATGAGCAAATTCTATTTCATCGAGATCGGTCGTACTGCGTTTAAACTAGTAGCCAGGATATGTCAGAAATTATGATTCTAATGACAGTAGGTAATGTCAGGCTAATGTTTTGACATGATTTTGACAACACCTACTGTCAACATAAGCTGCGTTCGGATATTGACACCGTCACTTTTTACACCCAATATCACGTGTCATTTGAACGGTGTACCCGGTGTCAACGGTGTACAATATCCGAACGCAGGTTAATCGACATAATATCTGTCTAGTTCTACTAGTTTTATTTTAATGCAGACATAGGCGATCTCGATAAAATAGAATCTCATGCAGCTAAATTATTAATTTTATATATAGTATGATAAAGTCATATGCCTGGCCACATCAGATTTTTTTTTCTTTGTTTTTAATGTTAAAGGGTGCCTAAACACCTTCAAAGAAGGTTATCAACGCTAAGACGATTGAACAACAACGTGTGCAAAGTAAATCTAAACTATAACAATAAGTTATCAGTGAATTTTTTACTAAGTAGGCTGATCAGCAACTTAATATCTCTCTTATTATGCAACTTCTGTAAAGAAAGTTTTATGGTAAAGGCTTTCTTTTATGATGTTTAATCACACTTTGAAAATAAAATCACAATACCATAAACACCCTGTATACTACTTTTTAGAAAAAAATATAATGCAACATTTATCAATGAAAAACTACTTTGGTGTCAGTATTTTATCATTAACTTTTCACATACTTTCGTTATTTCTAATATTTTGAATTACGTGAACAAAATTACAAATTACAAATTACAAACTATTCTTTCAAATTCCTGATCAGTGCCGGCACGGGCGGGTTCATCGCGTTTACCGTAACCTGGAGAAAAAAATAAAGGCATCAATAAAATAAAATGTTTGATTCTAATTTAATGGCCTTAAATTTTCGTGCAAAAATCAATTGAAAAACTTCATTTTAACGAGATGCACGTATTTTCCTAATAGGCGGTTTTGATAGATTTATTACGAATCTTGAAACTAGTTTCCCAACGCGTCATATATTTTTGATTTTACTCTGTTTGCATGCCGGTGGTGTTCCCACTTCATGTTAAAGGTTACAGGTTGTTGTTGAGCCACTAGAAATCCGCATAAAGTCACATTTTTTTGACATTTGGACCTATTTCGAAAACTTTAGGTGATTTTTTTAGTACACATGATTCAGATCTATCGAAAACGCAATTATTTTATGTCATTTTCCCGAAAATCCTTACCGAATTTAGGAATCCTTTTGAGCGTGATAACTTCACTGGATATAACAACACATAGCAAGCTACAGCAGCGTTTCTCAAACTTTTTAACATGGCGACCCAAGCAATTTGTTTGTACTGAAGACACGACCCAATCATTATAAAATTAGGTATCATTAGTGATGTTAAATTACCGCGGTAATTTACGGAGCACATTATGGGTAATATAACACCGTACGTTACCGAATACATATTACCGATATATTACCCCATAAGTTTAATAAGGACTCCATAAATTGCCGCGGTAATTTAACATCTCTGGGTATCATACTTCGAAATTTTCGGAAATAAAAGTGTTGCTTGTTAAATAATAAACGATCGTTATTTTTTTTAAATTTATATATTATAATCTTTAGCAAAAAATAACAGCGGAACTTACAATCATCGTTGAAAATACACTTTCTGCCGATACGTTGTCGCAAACGGAAGCCATAATTTAATCGATTTTTCGGACAAAATTGGTTATTTGTTCTGAACTTTTAACATGAGTTTAGGTTTCTTGAAATCTTATTTACAATCCTCTGTCTGTTGATCAGCTTTTGCTCTTCCTCTATAGTTAAATTATTTGAAGTATCGTTTTTGGAGGGACTTATTATCTACTTACATATTTCCCAAACAAATGTTGTTCTTTCACCTTCAATAAGAAGCTTTTCTATCACCTCTTTGCATAATGTAAGTTTCATGTTTAGTTATTATTTTGTCCTCCACTACCTGTGTAAATGATGGAAACATCAAAGTTATTTTCGTGTTTGACCTTCTTCGCCTGAATTCCTGAAGCCTGAAGTTTTTAAGGGCTTCTATTTTATTATTCAAAATAAAAGGTTTGTCTGTTATCCCTGCAGAGATCGTCGTTCATAAGCAAAAATATATTGGCTAAATACGCCACCTGAGCCGCAAATGTTTCAAAATATTCAGTGATGACTTATGGTGTCTTAAAAATAATTCAATTTACACTCGAAGTTTGAACAATCGTGTCAAAACTTGTCTTCTTAAAAGCCATCTGATATGTGATTAAGAATAGACGCTGTTTATGAGCTGAAGCTATTTTGTTAAACCATGGTACGGGGTTTTATACCAGTCTTTCTAATATAGTTCACTATTTGTACTAATATGTTCACTTTGTATTCACTTTGTACTAATATAGTTCACTATTGTTAATGCGCTACTAAGCCCTTGTTCGTCGTTTTAGCAGCCCTATCAGAATACATGCATTTTTTGTTGCTAAATAAGAATTGATACTTCCAATTAGCTCTTCGGATGTTGTTCTGGCTTCCAATTTTAAACAACATAATTCCACATGTACTTGTTTGGCTGTGTATTCAATATTTCTGACGTACACTAATAATATAGCGTCAGTTGAAACGTTTGTTAATTCGTCCAGTTGAACTGTGTAATTTTAGATTTCTGTGTATTTTCTACTAATTACAATTTAATATCATAACACAAGTCTTCTAATTAGCGACTAACCGTATAATTTGACATGGGTATAGGACTAATTTTTATTTAAAATTCCTTGCCAGACAATTCTCTGCAGATATCTTTCATGCAAGGCTTTAACAATGTTTCTCCAAATATGAACACTTTAATATTTGATTCAAATTAGATTTACTTGTTTTTAATTTATTGCGTTTTATTTAAAATAAATCCTTGGGTTTACTTTTTTATTCATTGTGATTTGATTGTAAATGTCTCATTAGTTTATTAGTAGTTGTTATTAGTAGTTTCATTAAAGCGTTGGCCAATACATTTCTACAGATTACACACTGGTAAATCTATTCCATGTTCTCTGTTATATATCTCTATTAAATATTGTATAAATGGACTACAATTTAATTAATTTATATCTCTTTGTAATGTACGTATCTCGTGTCGACAATCTATTTAAATTTATTATTATTATTATTATTTATTACTTATATTTGTAGAAATCAGTGCATTCATACAACACCTGGTATTATGCATTACGAACAAGATTCTTTAGATTACACAAAATAATGATCCGCTTGGCTATGACGATCATTAAACACAGCGGATATATCTAACATTCCATCGTCCGCAAATGCGAAGGTGGATTCTGCTTAGTCCATAATACTGGCTCCCGATAATGACTGCCTTGTAGTGGCACAAGTCGCGTTTATCTGTTTTTCTTGCATCGTTTTGCCATCATTCATAATTGTCGTTGGGTCGTTTAAGACCAACGGTAAACAGAGTTACGAGACACGTGTTCCTTCCAAGCACAAAATTACATCAAGATGATGATAGACTTTAAACAAAAAACGCGAAATTACCGATAAATTACTCGTGTGCAAGCTCTTGTTTTTGTCTCTTAAATTCTATTCGATAATTCTAATTTGCAAAGTTTTGTTTCACAACTTGTAATTCTACTAGAACTGTAATTTTGTGCAAATTATCGTATGTATACTTTGTTGTGGCAGATAATGCATGTAAGGTATCTGTTACGTAGCTCCATACGATAATAGATTTTCGAAATAAATTCAGATATAACGCCGCGGTTGTAATGATTCTTGCTACATAAACTAAGGAGTAATAGTCGTTTTATAGGCGTAGGAACGGTGCTGTTCGACTATATCAAATGTTCCATGTAGAGGTACTGGTTTAATGAATTGCTATAAAGTGGATAGGGCAACG
Organism: Aphodius sticticus; assembly: GCA_963966075.1. NCBI lineage: Eukaryota > Metazoa > Arthropoda > Insecta > Coleoptera > Scarabaeidae > Aphodius > Aphodius sticticus. The sequence goes on along the minus strand of OZ014508.1, from coordinate 6,269,409 downwards.
ATATTCTCTCTCGGTGTAATTATACGTTGCGAAATGTTGTTCAGGTAGGTGTGAAATTGGACCAAACAATAAAGTTAAAAGCTTCGAATTATATTGTTTATACGTATCAATGTGTAATTGAGTATATAGTTTTAGAGAGTGCAATTTTCGCAATCGATGTTCATGGTTGGTGCTTACAGTCAGTACGTCAAGTAATCGAGATTATATATTATACTTTATATCTTCGGGATATGAATAAAGCAGATATAGTGGATGGCCTGTAGTTTTTTGAATGACAGAGAAACTAATGTTCTGAAATAATTATGATAATAATTTATGCATTTATATTAAACGGTAAGTTCGAAAATAGTTCAAAGCTGAGAAAATGTTGTACACACCCTGTTTTTGAACCCTATGTGGAAATTTACGTACATTTTTAACAATGTAGTCTAGTTTTTTCTTGCCCGTTGGATGTAATATCAAAAGTAACAGTGTTTTATTGGTTTATAAGTGCTAATTTCTATGTCTGAATGTGATTAGTTGTCATGATCATAATGAAACCTGATGAAGACAAAAATTTTTACGAAATATTGGATTAATAAATATCTAAGGTCAAACGCATCGACATTTTTGATTTTAAACCCTCCCAACCCAATAAACTACGGTTACATTTCATGATTCTAACAATATTCGTTTATTAAAAGTTCCTATAATACTATGTTTATAATACAGTGCTTTTTGAGTCAATGATCCACAATCAGTTGACAGATCTTTAAAAATCAAATTCTCAATATGCCAACAATGTATGTGGGAGTTCTTATCAAATTATTTTTTTTGTGATATTTGAAGAGCCTATATACAAAATTTGTGTTTTTCAAAATGACGACCAAAAATAAAAACAATCAGATTATCGATATATCGTCAATATACAGAGTGTCCCATATTTTCCACCGCAAAACATGTTCTTTTAGAAAGTAGATGTCATACTGAACAATAGACCTATTTGTTTTCATATAGACCTATTTGTTTGTTCAACTGCTTAAAACGTTACAGCCGTTTGAAATATTAACAAAACAAAGAAACATTTCAAATAGAAATAATTAAACGAAGGAAAAGCATTATCAATACTTTTATATAGTCGATCTCACGAGTGCTGCAAATTACTCATCGCTTGTAAGTGTATGAACCAAGACTTTGGCGTATCGCGCAGCTTGATTGTTGTGCATAGGCAACCGAACATAGATCACTGTAAATACGTTGCCTACCGAGGCGGAGATTATAGAAATTAAATTAATATTGCTATTATCTTTACTAATTAAATAACCTTTAAATAACCAGCACCATAGATTTTTTTATTAAGCGGCTTACCTTTCTACGAAAACATTTTTGCTAAATTACGGTTACGTTCAGTATTAGAGGTTAGAAATGTCATTCTAAGAAAAGACATACTTTTTCGCTGGGCGCATTTAATTTGTACAGCAGATATATCATAATCATTCTATTGCATTCTAACACACGGCAATGTATAGGAATGAAGTGTAGAGTATGCGGAAAATAACAGCAGATATCGATGAGTAATTTGCAGCACTGCAACTGGTGAGATCGACCAAATAAATTTTAATAAAAAATTAAAGAAAAGAAAAATAAATTCAATGAATAAATGAAGAAATAAATAAATGACCATGAAACTGTTGATGATTTTTTGGTTTTGCAACTTTTCCAACTGTTTTAGATGGACTTATTGGTTTTCGATTCCTTACGAAGTTAGAGCCATTTATAATTCGATTTTGTTCATATTTCAAACGACTGTCACCTTGTAAGCAATTGAAAATCGATTATTATTATTTACTCAGTACGACATTTACCATCTAACAAATAGTTATCCGGGAAAAAATTGGACACTGTAGATATATCGTGACAATGTCGGATACAACGTGACGACCAACAATGTTTGTATAAAACTTATTTTCCGTAATGTTTGAATTGTTGATTATAAACATCATGTCTAATATTAAGAAATCATTGAATATGTCTGGTCAAAGATATAAAAGTGTCATGTTTGCATGAAGCTTATTTCCTGTAATGGTTGAACATTGCTGATGCCAATATTTTTGTGAGAAAGTGCAAAAAGACGAAACAATATTGCGAGAAAGAGTCTCAGATGGCGGATTCCATATGGGAATACAAAATTGACATCAACTTGCCTTTACATGAATCTGATGTTAAGTGATATTCGAAGAACTATGACATAAGCAATTTACACAATTTCAAGAGACAAATTGTCAAAATTTATCAGATCTTATAATGTCAAAATTCAGACTGGTGACCCAAAGACAAATCACCCAAAATCGCGAACCAATATGGCGACTAACAGTGTTAAAATACTGTCACACTTTCATTAATCTAATTTATCTGTAATTTTTCTGAATACAAACCTAAGCAAAATCTTTTAAATTCAAAATATCGGACAAACTTAAAACTCTCTAGTTCCAAATCTAAAGTCATATTGTCAAGATTTATAATGGCGGTTGTTTTGCAATTTTGTTTGCTATAATATTTGAAGCTTCTTGAATGCATATTTGCAGTTGTAAATCTAGTGATGTCGATCCATTAAATTTTACGTTCTATAATTTTTACATCATATAGAATCAGTGCTAATCGGAAAAACATATATATATATATATAGGAAAGCTGGTTAATCGACGGTAAGATATAAAGGAGAAAGGTATTTGTCGGGCAATTCCGTCATACGAAGATCGAAGATCAAAGAAGCAACCGTATACACGTGTTTCGGACTATTAGTCCTCATCAGTACGGTATAGCCAAGGAGCAAGATGGACACTCAATGGAAAAACACTCAAATGGTTCCCTATAGGGGGTGACCAACGTCGCCAATTTGGTGCTTCAGTCCCAACATCTTCAGGATTCGAAGACAAGAAGTGACGTCGCGCCGGAGGTGACTGGTACACCCCAGGTACACCATAGCCCATGGAAATTAAAGGAAAGCTGGTTAATCGACGGTAAGATATAAAGGAGAAAGGTATTTGTCGGGCAATTCCGTCATACGAAGATCGAAGATCAAAGAAGCAACCGTATACACGTGTTTCGGACTATTAGTCCTCATCAGTACGGTATAGCCAAGGAGCAAGATGGACACTCAATGGAAAAACACTCAAAAAAAAACTCAAAAAAAACATCTTACCGTCGATTAACCAGCTTTCCTTTAATTTCCATGGGCTATGGTGTACCTGGGGTGTACCAGTCACCTCCGGCGCGACGTCACTTCTTGTCTTCGAATCCTGAAGATGTTGGGACTGAAGCACCAAATTGGCGACGTTGGTCACCCCCTATAGGGAACCATTTGAGTGTTTTTCCATTGAGTGTCCATCTTGCTCCTTGGCTATACCGTACTGATGAGGACTAATAGTCCGAAACACGTGTATACGGTTGCTTCTTTGATCTTCGATCTTCGTATGACGGAATTGCCCGACAAATACCTTTCTCCTATATATATATATATATATATATATATATATATATATATATTTCTCCTAAGCTTATCCGTAGATTTTCGTAATATATATTTTTTTGTTTTGTTGGTTTTTTAGTGTTGTCTTATGTTCATAATATAAAAAAAGTATGCAAAAAACTCCTTGAGAAAATAGTCGTCTTTTGACTTATTGATCTAAACGATTCGTTTAATTTCATTAGATAGAGCCACAGATCATTTAATGTCGGTATATCAGCTCAACTGAAATTGATTAAGTTTTTGAACTAGACCATTAGTTGTTATAGATTACTCAAAACACAGACTTGCATGTCTTAATTGAATTAACTTTATTCCAATCTAATTCCAACCACATATTCATCTAAACTTGCAAAGTTACATTTTAAAACGACTTTGTATGTACCTATGTAGGTATTACCTGCATCCGGGACATATCGTTAGCGATATTGACGGCTTTATAATAAATGGCGTCACCGCAACAGTACAGTTTTGATATAAACAGTACACCCACACAGGAACAATGCGTCCTGGACTAATTACGCAAATGATGTGGAATTTCCAAGCACCTACACTTGGCACCTCTTTTACCATTAAACACCGCCAGTAAATCACCTGTCACTTTCTCTACCGAACCGGACAACCCATTCTTCACTGACCACACATCACTTATAATTGTTAATACCGCTGTGGTTTAGAATCGACGCGGTCAAGTACGAATACTTCAGTTAAACACCAACACTTTTTAAGTGCTTTCAGTAATAATAATTCTCACTTATAACAATAATTCTGTTGAAGAGTTAATGCAAATATCCGTCTTTTACTCTTTTTTATCTCAGTGATTTGATTACTTAATTAAGATTTTATTGTATGACATCTTCAAGTCAAGTTATTGAGGTTAGACTACGTGAGATTGGTGATATGGATAAACAAAGTTATAGAACTGCCAAGAAACAAAATGAGAGATGTTTGTTTGATGTTTGATTGATATTTGTTTGCCAGCAACATGTGAGAGTTAACAACCGTTATATATTCGTTCACCGAATATTTTTCATCCATACTTGATTCCCGGCTGATTTTTATAAAACTCAAAAAAATCTATGACGTACCAACAAATTTGTACAATATACGTTTCTGATTTCGAACCGTCCGAGTTGCACTGCAGCAGTAAATGCATCGGACATTGATGCATCGCCACAGAGCATTTTCTAACACGTGAAAATCTTCTTTGAGGACTTGCTACATGTGCGTACCTAATGGGCACTAGCCATTTTTTTGATTAGTTCGCCTTATTTGCACATTAACTTTTTCAAATCAAACTGATAATTTGATTACGAACAAGCAAGGTTTTATTTTATAATGCCGACATATTTTTAATTACATAAGTGCAGAATTCACTGCGTACTAACAAGGGTATTGTTGTGGAAATTTACAAAAAAAAATCTTGACGAAACTGTTTGTTTCATTTTAGTGATTTTTTGTTTAATTCATCAGCTTTCTGTATTATTAATTCGCAGCATCTAATTTTAATAGACTGTAAAACAAGTTTGATGTGAACTAGTTTAAATAAATTATCATTTTAATGAGAAAAAATATATATTTTTTATTTAAATTAGGAAGATGTTGCCCATAAAGGAAATGTTAGATATGGTTCTTCGTCATCTTTAAAGTTCTACTAAATCCAATTGTACTACTAGATTCGTTGTATAAATATGTCCTAATATTGTCTGAAATGCAGATCAATTAGCTTCTGAAACAAAAATTTAAACAAATGAGCTTTCAAAATATAACCTTTTTGTTGAATAAAAAAACTACACAAAATTCTCTCTACTATTCAAATATTTTTAACCGATTTCGTTTCTCTTCAAATAATAAACATCATAAAAATCGACAAATATATAAATACAAGCAAAAAAAGTATAATTTTACAAATAAATTATTTTATAGACATGCTGTCTATAAAATTTTTGTGATGTTTATTACGAAACGAAAACGATTAAAAATATTTTAATAGTACAGACAATTTTGTGTAGCTTTTTTATTAAACAAAAAGGTTATATTTTGAAAGCTCATAAATGAGTATCATCTATATTGTTCATAGAAAAGCATCAACTTAGAATACACTCTGTATATGGTGTACGTTTTTCTTGGAAAGAAATAACATTGCGTTTATGTGGACAGGTAAAAACAACAATTTTTTTTTAATTTCTTTCTGACGTTTTCCGGAAAGCTGTCTCTCTGACGGTTTCACAAAATTACAATTTTATCCGGTTTTCGTCCTTTAGAAAAATCAAAAATCTTACTAATAATAACAAATCTATTGTCAATCTTCGTATACGACCTACTACACACAAAACGAAATTAAAAAATGGAAAAATTAAACAGCGTACTAAAATGTTCATCGAGTACAAATAAATGCACCAATATTTGTCGCCTTTGCATTTGCTATACCCACTTCAACTGGGTATTGCAAATACCAAGTATATGGCGCAAAAAAACTCGTCCGCACAGCCGAACCTCGAATATATAAATTTATTTTAGAGGTGGACTCGCTACGAATTGAATAGAGCAGGTTTTTTTCTTGACAAATATTCATATGCTTGACAAATATTTGATATTTAGCTAAACGAGTGTATAGCCCCGGCTTTACATGGTGTAGAAACATTTGTTTAGTGAATTTAGTCAAATTTCAACACCATCGTAATACCCTATTGGTCAAAATAATGTAGATACTGAAAGGAAAGCTACTATCGACTGCGTGTTTGTTTACAAGTAAATAAAAGAAACCGCTCGTTCAGTCTATGGTTTTTTGGTCCTTTAGTTAAGACATTGCCGACGTTTCGCTGCGTATCTTCAGCTTCATCAGGGCCTAAAATATACAATGGTTGGCCATAGTTGCTATAATGAATAGAATATCACAATATATTCTGTTATATAAAAAGAAGGCGTTTACATACTTGTGATTATAAAGGACTCTCGTCAAGAAAACATAAACTATAGTAACGTACATCAAATGAAAACACTATTGACAAAAATCTTCAAATTCAACTTATTAATTTTAATAAAATTGAAACAGTAGATACTATTTATTTGATCATGCGTAACGACGAATATTATTGTACATTTGCATCGTCATTATGGTATGCCTTTTGTAACGCGATGACTTATCGTTGAGGTATCTGAGCTACACTCGCTGCTGGAGAGACAAAAAGTGGTTAATTAAGGTTAAGAATTTTGATGTGTAAGCATGTCGCAATCAAAAGTAGATTCTGCGTTGCATGCGTACGCACATTTGTATAAATTCACACGCCTTAGTGCTTAGAGCGATTATTTCTACGGGGCATTTAGATGATTTTTTACAGTTGGGCAAATTGAATCATTTGGTAAATTGGTTATACAGTTTTTACTGGGTGATTTTCGAATATGGAAGTAGTTTTGGTTATGACAGGTTGTTAAAGGAGAATCTAGTGATGATATGTAGAGAGCGGAGTTTTTAGATGCTTCACTACACGTATCAGGAATGATTAAATCATTTGTTGCTACTTTTAGTTTGCTTATTTTGTTTTGTATAATTTTTTATAACATACCGGTGACAAAAACAAACCGACCAGCCGATAGGATACACAAATACAAACAAATTGTTCCAGTTTTATTATTGATTAATTAGTAATTTACTAAACAAGTAATTTCACACTGTTAGATGCAATTATTTATTTTCCATTTTGTCTCTTTTCAGGTTTATGTCTTTTGTTTGTTTAACTAACAGATTAAATGGCGGCCACCTCAAAAACGTAATTATTAAAAATTTTAAAATGTTGGTGCTGTGCAGTAGTCGATATCAGGGAATAATAAATTTGAGTTAAAATGTCAACGTACAATTATTTTGGTTATTATCGAATATGTAGGCTGCTTGGTAGTCAAAACACATACAGTAGAGCGTCGATAATCCGAACCTCGGTAACCAGAACGTTCGGTAATCCGAACGCCCAAAAAAGGAAATAATAACAAATTAAATCACTGAGTAACCGAGTAAATTCGATAAAACCTTTTCATAAAGCATTTTCAACAATTTTGCAGATTAGCCGCCATTTCTATGTCGTCAAAATAGTTAAATAAGAAATTAAAGTAGAGGAAATTTTGTATAACTTAGTTCTATGACATTTTTTGGTAAAATTAATAGTTGTAGTAGCTGTATGAGCAAATTCTATTTGATCGAAATCGGTGGTTAAAATCGCTGCATTAAAACTACTTAGCCAGTATTAGACAGATATTTTGATACTGTTGATAGTACTGTCAAAACATCAGCGCTTGACACAGTGTTTGACACTACTATATATATGGTACTCTGTGGTATAGTATGATAAAGTAATTTCTCTGGCCATATCAGATTTCTTTTAAATGTTTTTCTTTTTTTTCTGCAAATTGCATCTACGATTTTTATAAAACCGTTTTTTTTTATTTATTATTAATTATTTTCATTTTAGGAATGCTGTAATTTATCTATTTTTATTTTACAATTTACGATGACCACTCTAAACATATCTTGCCATACTATCAACTTTGCATTAGATTCTATAAACATTTAATTAAGTATGAGTTATTAAAAGAAATAAAAAGAAAAAAAATGCAAAGTGGATTGCTGTGAAATGAAATTTGAATACAATTTTTCTAAATTCTAGGTGCCAAATTTTGACAAGTTTTCTTAATAAGAAATTTAGGTAATAATAAAAATAAATATGCTGTAAATACATGTACATTTTAAAAAATTGATTCAAATTATAATAATATAAGGAATAAAATGAGAAATTGACAATAAACAAAGAAAGAATCAGAAATTAAGTGTTACAGAAGTACGTAATTACGTAACTCATTTATTTGCATAGAAATTTTATCATTATTGCTACACTGTTTTCTCCAGGGCTGCGCAGTCGGTAAAAAAATTCTCGACTCCGACTCCAGATATTTTTCGTGGACCGACTCCAACTCCGACTCCAGAAAAATTGCATATAAAAGTACGTTCAAATAATTATTGTAATAAAAATTTTACATATGTAAATAATCACAAATTTGACGCAGAGTAATACAACGGAGCAACATTAAATTTGCTATGAAAACAAAAGCACTACCAGGAAAAAAAAACAAATTTAATAAATTAAATTTATCTTCTAGTATTGTATCTGATTGTATTAAACGTATGGTTTGTGCATATTCAATTACTCACAAACAAATGCTGAAACCATAAGCAAAACAGAAGTTTTATTTGTGTCCAATGTCCAGCGAATTTGTTGGCAAACATAGTTAAACTGACAATCTAATTGTAAATAAAAAACGGCCTATATGATGCAAAAAGGCCTACCGATCGGACCACAAATAAAAAAGTTATGACCACATAATTATAATATGTAATTTCTTTCTGTAATTTGTTTACTCAAAATATCTCTGACATCATTAAGTATTTAACTGTTTTCTCTAGAGAACAAACAAATCGGCTACTTTGTTCATTTAACCGACTTTCTATCTCTAATAATAACAAAATCACCCATAAGACATAGTGTATAATACAAAATAAAATTCATTTTAATAAAAATAGAATTAAATGCAAAATACGTTTAAAAAATTGTTGTGAGGAACATAATAGCTCCAATCCAACCATCCTGCAAGGATGCCCTGACATAATTTTTAATCATTTTCAAAGCTGACGTCAAAGCAGCATGTTTAGTTTTATTTGTTTACTGTCTACTGAGGCAACGTCCATCTTGCATGTTTTTCTTCTTCTACAAACATTAAACCTGGACTCGGAGTCGGTAATTTTTTTCCGACTCCGACTGCTCTAAAATTTGTCTGAACTCCGACTCCACGACTCCGACTCCGACTCCACCGCCCTGGTTTTTCTCTACACTATAAAAATAAACTAAATTATAAGTAATAGCATTTAAACCTTTAGCAAAGATTTTCTCAAAATTTGTTTAAATTGGGCTGGCGTACATCAACATAACAAAGTACAACCTGTTAGAGAACACCTGTTCCACTTTTTTAGCTTAATCGATTTTTCAATTTTTGTATTCTCATCATTCCAAACCGGAATGACAAAGCAACACTACGAAAGGACATTAAAACCGGTATTATTTTCCTTGTTTACATAAAGACAACAATTATACCAAATTGCATATAAATCAGGAGTCCAAAAACTGTCAAACTATAGAAATAACAATTAAAAATTAGTTTACTATTACCATGCACACCATGGCAAACATTTTTGTATTACTTTAAAGTCATTCAGTTACAATTATACAGTGCTTCCCAAAAGTAACGGATAAATTCAATAAAACCTTAAATAAAAATATTTCAGAAAAATGCTCTGACACGTCGATTTTTATTTTTAAATTACTATCCTGACATACACTTTTCAGCCCCCCACCCCTTCGCCCCTAAGGGGTGGCAACCCCAACTTTAAAAATTCAAATAGCAAAGTACCCCTTGTGATACCTCGATTGATAGATTTTTTTATTCTGAATACAACGAAAAAAAGATTATCAAAATCAGTTGATAAATAACCGCGATATTTACCAAAATGTATTCAAGGAAGAACGTCAATATTCGAGTAAGCGCTGTTGAAGCGGGCATGGCAATATCGTTCAAACAATTTCAACTTGTTTTTACTTATGTCAAACACAATTCAGATTTTTCGTCATTGAAGAAATAGTAGCAAAATGAGATTTGCAGAAACCGAAAGAACCGAAGTTTTAATGATTGGGTTTGGAGATAGAAGCCGGACGCATGACGAAGTTCGTGTTTTGTTCAATGAAACGCACCCGGACCGTCCGCCAATATCGGAATCTACAGTAAGTCGAATCGAAAACAAATTTCGCGATCTCGGTCATGTACGGGATAAGCCTAAGGCAGGACGTCCATTTGCCTTAATTGAAAACCGACAATTGGATGCTATTTTAATGGTGCAAGAAAATCATTCAACCCTTGCGGAGGTCGCTTCACAAGTTAGTGCGTCAAAAAGCACAGTGTCCAGATTATTTCGAAAACACAAATTTCACCCGTATGAAGTGCACTTGGTACAAAAATTGTCCGATGATGACTTTGATCGACGAGTTCAGTTTTGTGAGACAATGATGGAACTCTCTAATGAAAATCCTTGCTTAATTAGAAACATCGTTTTTTTCTGTTGAGGCAACATTTTGTCTGAATGGCACCAGCAATAAACAAAATTGCCGTTACTGGGCTCGTCAAAATCCGCATTGGATGGTGGAAGCAAACACACAATATCCTCAAAACCTTAATGTGTGGGCTGGTGTGGTGGGTTCTAGAATTATTGGACCAAATTTTTCGACGGAACACTGAATGGTGAACGTTATCTGAACTTTCTACGAAATGAACTACTACCTACTTTAGCGGTGTTGTTTCCCAACGCAGAAGATCCTGATAGACACAAGGACAGAATTTGGTTACAGCAAGACGGTGCGCCTCCGCATTATGTGCGACAAGTTCGAGAATACCTCGATCAAGTATTTCCTAATCCAAATATTTTCAAATTTCCTAATGGATTGGTAGATGAAGGCTTATTGAATGGCCAGCAAGATCGTCGGATTTAACCCCACTAGATTATTTTCTTTGGGGCTATTTAAAAAGTAAAGTTTATTTTAATAGACCTGTAAATATTGAGGCGTTAAAGGAAAGAATTCCTGCCGTAATTCACTTAATGACTCCAGGAATGTTCGAAAACTCGAAATAAAATGTTAGACAATGTTCAACAAGCGTTTGGGGATAGATTAGGGCATCGTCTCGTCGTTAACGCGCAGCACTTTGACAATTAATTAAGGATCAGTTAATTAAATTTTGTTATTCCTCATTTTCGTGTATAAATAACTTTTGATAAATATCGCCGTTATTTATCAACCGATTCCGATAATTTTTTTTCTTTGTATTCAGATTAAAAAAGTCTATCAATTGAGGTATCGCAAGGGATACTTTGCTATTTGAATTTTTAAAGTTGTGGTTACCACCCCTTAGGGGTGAAAGGGTGGGGGGCTGAAAAGTGTATATTAGGAGAGTAAGTTAAAAGTAAAAATCGACGTGTCGGAGCATTTTTCTCAAATATTTTTATTTAAGATTTTATAGAATTTATCCGTTACCTTTGGGAAGCACTGTATACACATCCATTAACAGCGTTTTAATGTTATGCCTCTTTTTTTCAGAATTGACTACTGTGCTGCGCGGTAAGTCCCCATAATTCGGACACCTAGTGAGCAGCCAAGGAACTAACGAACGGTAAAACTCTTAATGACATTAGTATACATTCAGAGCGAGCACACGCCGATTTACATCGAAGATGACATTATACGAACCATTTTTGTTGCGTTCTTTTTTAATCTATCCTATGTAATTCGGTAGCCGCTGACGGTAAATTAATTTTTTCCGGTTCTTGGACGGACTTCGGCCATTGTATTCGGTCGTACTGGGAGACGTGATGCATTGTTCGGTCCTGCTTTTAACTCTTTTAATGACTGGCGATACCAGAGGTGAGATTATAGCGACCAAATTTAGCGCGACCGAAATTTGCATAAAATGATGTTCCTTTTTGTTTGGTGTTGGACGTTGCGTCTGTCTCTTTCTGTCTTGTTGGGGATATGATTGGTGGTGTTCTTTGAATTGGTAAACGGGGCAATGTACCGCTCTTGAGGAACATGCTTAGGAATGTGATAATTTTTTTCGGTTGAACGGTAGAAATAAGCGAGTTCTTGTTTATTGGTTGATAGAACAAATAAGCATCGCCGGTTATTCTGGTAATAGGTTTAAAAGAAAAACCTCGTTGTGCAAATAGGCCATTATATACTTACTTTGCGTGACTTCATTTAAATCTGAGATTAGCTTTATTTTAGAAGAGTTGCACTTTTTGCACTTCACAAGTATTTATGTGGTCCTGTATTAGTTTTCTTGTTATCCAATTATAGTAATAAAAACAATTAATTGTGAAATTCGAAAAATTGGTATTTCTTAAGATTTTAAACGAAGAGAGCTAGAAACTAGACCAGCAATGAAGTATTTAGTAGTGAGATTGAAATACTAATAAAGATTACTATTTTAGTCAAAAACTTTTCAAAATCTCTCTTCAAAATTTGAATCAGCAACCAACTGTAGTTATTTTTTTGCCTCGTTTTCAACCCATTTATTGATAGAAGATGCATGTTTCTTAGGGAATTAAAAGAGGTCCTCAAATACTTGAATTTGTAAAATTGGCTAAACCTTATATTATCGTGATATTTCTTTTACTCAAAGCCACCTGTAGCACAGTTTTCTGCTAAAAAGATCTAATAGTGAAATTGTACTTAAAATAAGGGTGCAATTTAAGCGTGCATGTGATATGTGCATTAAAATAAATATTTTGTCCATCACAATAATAAATATTGTGCATTTTGAGGATTCTAGGACAATGGGTTGAGGTGGTATAAATTTTTATAAATTGCTAAAATCGCATTTTTTACATTTTTACCACACTTTTTCGAAAACCTTGCGCGAGAGAAAATTAGATTATCTTATTAGATTAGTTTTCAGAGCAATTAATTCAACCCCAAAGGGCATTTTATATTGAATTTAGAAAATCCATTTTCCTTAAACTTATGAATATTTTTATATTTTCAAAGGTCCTCTTCTCAAAAATTTTCTTAGGTAAGGCCATATGTTTCCGATACCATTTCCACATTAAATTATCTATAAAATTAAGTAACAAAAAAATGGCGTTGTCATTGACAAAGGTCGATGACGTCATAACTCAGTAACAATTGACGGTCGTAAATTGAACTTTTCACAAAAATGTGTATTTCAATAATTAAAAATCGACGTCTACAAGGATTTTTTAAAATGACAAAACGTCTCAGAGATTTTCCAATGTTTCCGTACATTACGTGCTCACTGTATGTGCGCTACAGGTTGCAGAACTTAATGCACGTTATATTCTTTCTAGGGCGCATTATAATTTTCTCATGGTACAATTTAGATTATTAAATGCGCTTATAATATTTTCAAATGCTGCGTTATTGTAACCATTGGAATTATATTTTTTTCCATAAACAAGTATTTTTTATGCTGTTCATTATATTTTTATAGAGGTAGCGATTGTATTGCACATTTATTTAGTTAAGTGTATAAATAGATTATGAAAGGAACATTCAAATATATCAATTACACAATTATTTATTGTGATGTACATTTATATAAATTTACTGCACATTTATACATTTTAATGCACAAGTAATGTTTTGCATTGCTCAAATATTTCTTGTATTGGACAAATATTTTTTGTATTGATCAAATATTTTATCAAATGCTTACAATAGATGCACGTTCTATTTTATACATTGCGCATATAATTTGTACCTACTGTTAAAATAACTTTAAAGATGGCAGAGTTTTTTTTTTGACAAGATTGCATAGTGCTGAGAAAAAAACAAGATGGTTTCAGTATCTTCTTTTCTTTGCAACTAATGGACGATAGCTGGCTTCCCAATATTTGACAAATGAGATCTCGGTTTCCAGAAAAGCCCCTTTTCAAAATATTCTTCGTTATGAAAGAATTGCAGCATTTTCCACATAATTTAAATATAATAATTAAAGACAACTTTTTTACAACCTGCTGTCATTTTTTTTTAAATACTAGATATAGGTAAACAGGGTGTCCACTTTTTCTACCTCAAAACTTTTTGGTACAACGTATCTAAATACCTAAATGTCATACTGAGAAAAAGGAATTTGTTTTTTAACTATTTGAAAAGTTACAGACGTTGTAATTTTAGCAAAAGCGTATTATCAATTTTTTTTACTTTATCAATTTGTAATAGTGACAAAAAAAGTTTTGAGAATTTAGCGGAAATAGGTCCTTTTGGGCCCCCTGAACTTTTTTGACCAAGGTACCCGTTTTTGTGGCGACGATTCGGGTGAAACTACTGAAGGTATCGTGACGAAACTTCATATTTAGAAGTTTCGTGACGAAACTTAGAGCTGATAGAAGTTTTCTTCAAAATGGTCCAAAGGAACTGGAGGTTTACTCTTAGCATTTTTCAACGATTTTGCAAATGAACCACCATTTCTGTAATGCTATCAAAATACTTAAATAATAAATTAAAGTCGAGGAAATTCCGCATAATTGAAATAATTGAGATCGGCCGTGTCTGCATTAAAAATAGCTAGCCAGGATTTTACAGATATTTTGATTCTATTGATAGTATTGTCAAAACATCAGAGTTTAACACAGATTGCCACTTTTGTATAGTATGATAGAGTCATGTGTCTGGCCATACCAGATTGTTTTACTTAAATTTATTTGCTTTTATTGTTACATTACTCAGTATGACATTTACTTTCTAGAAAAACGTTTCGGGGTAGACAGAGGTACATCTTGTAAGTATATTTATTCATCTCAAAAAGATTATCTGATATGCTTTTTCTACTGCTGCGTGCTGCGTTCTGTACATTTTTGGGACTGATTTTATCAAAAACAAAAGACAATTTTGAACTTCGTACGAAAAAAAACTAATACCTGCCACAATCAGTAATTTTTCGATTTGCTTTGTTACGTATTGTAGTCATTTGATTTTTTAGTCTTTTGTTTTTTTGGCAAATTTAAAATTTATTAAAATGAGTAAACATACAAATATATAACTAGAATTGAATATACGGACATACCGTATCATACGGACTTACTACCACCGCAATGATGAAACAATGAATGTATAGAAAATTTTTTATTAAATAAATCAAGAATTACAGCCACGGTCTGGATTTGAACCAGGGGCTTTGTGTCGCTAGCACAATACTCTAACCAACTGACCTATTGTGAGACCTATCACATTTGTTAGGGAAAATTGTCATATCTAGGTAATTACATTTGGTGTGAACCTTACGTCACGTAGATGACATTTGATAGGTGTCACGATAGGTTAGGCTTTGGTGGTGTTGGCTACTTCCTTGCCTAGATATGACAATTTTCCCTAACAAATGTCATAGGCCTCAATAGCTCAGTTGGTTAGAGTATTGTGTTAGCGACACAAAGGTCCCTGGTTTAAATCCTGGTTGTGGCTGTAATTTTTGATTTATTTAAAAATTTGCATCCCGCCTGGATATCACCATCTTCTATACATTGATACAAATATTTGTTGCCGTAATCAAATTTGAATTAGTTTTAATTTAGTTTCACAGCCGGTAGCAGCCCACAAATAATACTTTAGAATTATGAAAACAATGTTGTGTTATTTTTACCTGACGAAATAACTTTTTGAACTGATGACACTTGAAACAAAATTGTTTGAATTAAGGATAAAGGAATAAACCTCCAACCCAACCGTTCCGCACAAAAGACAATATTAGGTTGTCAATTGTTCCATTAATGTCTTTTGTATTCAGAATCTTTTCCCAAAGTCATTTGCACACTTTTGTGGAACGCATATAAATTTTCCATCATACTTCGATATTCTTCAAACAATAAAATTTTCACGTGAAACACTTAAACAGCCGACATCTGGTCACCAAACAATTGCAAGTAAACTATCATCATTTTGCTTCAACAAAAAACACGGTTATTCCTGAAATCTTACCCAAACCATACGTCATGATGTAGCATTTAAATCTGAAAAAAAAACTACATTTGAGGATATCACAATTGAAGAATACGAATGAGTTGCTCATCTTTTGGCTTCTTCTAAAAATTCCTCAAGGCACACACCAAAAAAAAAGAAGACGCGGTCCAAGATAAGCATACAAGGTATCTAAAAATTCACGGTTCACCAGCTGACCAACGTTTCGCTCTACTTCCTCGCACACATTTCATAGTCGTTGTCCGACAGACGATACGCCCATGTACCGACAATAATAAAGTAACGATAGCCACGACCGGAGCAATCCGCTGCCGAATCATCATCATTTGGAACCGATCGCATTTATTTATTGTCTTCCAGCCAGAGATACGGAACGAAAGATAGTGAAGGAAGCGTCCAAGTTGGGTAAATTAGACGAGTCTAAGCATCTGATTTAGCACGCGATAACTTAGTTTCGGATGATCGGAGAGCGGCTGACGTGATTGGGCCGCATTGTACAGAACAAATAGCACGCCGTCTAATGATATGTTTGTTTTTCGTGATTCGGCATAGGCTCACCACGAAAACCGACGTTATTTACGAGCCCATTGTTTCTCGGGTTGCCAGGCAACCGGTAACGGAAAGAATAGTATTTTAATTAGGCGGCTGGGTACAGTTAGTGCCGTTAATCCTAACCGCCGCAATTTGTCAGTTAAGTCGGCTACTAAATGTCATATTTCTTTTTAATGGGCAATGGTTTAATCATTTGTTTGTACCATTACCTCCTGGCAACTGTTTCAAAAATCATTATCTGAAATTTTTATTAAATATTAATTTTATTAACTGCAATATTTGCAAAGATTTCAGTGATCACAGAACTAAAAAAAATACTAGAAAATAAGAGGACGTAGAAGTAATTACAAGAAACCCCAGCAATAAATATTGATAAGTAAGTAATTAATGACTAATTTCGCTGTGAGTTTAAAAAGGTCAACGACAACACAATAGTAATAATACACCGAGCCTACAGGGTGGGAGTATTCAAGAAACCAGCACGTAAATCATCAAGAGAGTTTCATTGGAAGAACTAAAAGGCCCGCTAATGAGATATGTCTTTGTTTGTGCTGATATTGAAAGAGTATTAAATAAAATTTTACTGCCTGATAGTTAACAGTACTTGGATTTTTGTGTGCCAAATTTCTGGGAGTGCATAATGGAATGTGCTATCGTAGCATCCTGAAGAACAGTGGCTGTCCTCAAATTATAATTTACAGTATGGAAACATGAACAAATCTCGGTTAGTTATTTTTAAAAATACTCGAGTTTAGTCTTCAAAATAAACGTGAGGTCAAAATGACAAAGAAAGCGAGATTTTGTTGGTTTTTGCAATTTTACCAGTTATTTACCATTTTCCTATAACCCTCAAAATGGTTTATTTTCATGGTAAACCTTTATCTGTGTAGTTTTGGCTGAAATCCTGAAAATTTGTTTTACAGATGTTTTATAATATATTTCATATGTTTCCTAAAATAGCGACAATCTTGCTGATGTTTTACAACTTCAAAAAATAACTAAAACTAATGCTAAAATGAAATTGATATAAATAACAAAATAAACGAAAAGGAGACATGTTTCGGATTATGAATCGATCTTAAATCCTAAATAGTCGGATTTATTCGTATTTATAATCCGAAACATGTCTCCTATGTAAACAAAAATAATAAAGCATGGATAAAGAAGCTTTTTATTTATTTTTAATATATATCCTTGCAACAACCTTGCAATATAGACCTTTCATCAAAATTGATATGCTGGATACGTAGAGTAAGGTGACCAGATTTTTCACATCTTGTTACATGTCCCGCGGAGGTTTAAAAATATCCCGCTTTTTGCGAATATAAAATAATTCTCATAAAATAAAATTTCCATAACACATCATAGGGTTGCACTTATTTAATTCAAATATTTTTTTTCAAATTTCATGATAAAAAGCTGAACAGTATTTCTATTGTTGTATTTTAAAACAAAATTTTGGCGTCGCTGCTGACTTAGTGATTTTGGTGACTTGTGAAAGGTGACATTATGAAAGGTAATTTTTTACAAAGAACAATATGAATTTCTTATTAATATTGATCTATCAAACAGTTCATTTCTGCTATTGGTATGTTAAGATGATTTGGTTAAGCAAAGTCGTATGTTTGTCATGTTTGTCGAGTTTGCATCTTTAAATCATGACAAAAATGTCTAAAGTTTAAATTTTTACTTTATCATACGCAGTACGTAAAGTATTGTAATCGTGCCAAAAAAATTTTTTGAGATTTTAGCGGAAATCTGTCCTTTTGGGTCCCCTGAACATTTTTGACCAAGGTTCAAAAAAATGTCTGTGTGTGTGTATATGTGTGTGTGTGTGTGTGTGTGTGTGTGTGTGTGTGTGTGTGTGTGTGTGTGTGTACCCGTTTTTTGTGGCGACGATTCCGGAGAAACTACTAAAGGTATCGGGACGAAACTTCATATTTAGAAGTTTCATAACCAAACTTAGAGCTGAAAAGTTTTCTGTTGAAGAGGGTCCAAAGGAACTGGAGGTTTAGTCTATTTTTGAAAGATTTTGCAAATAAGCAGCCATTTCTGGAATTTCGTCGAAATAGTTAAATAATAAATTAAAGATGAGGAAATTCTGAATAATTTATCACAATGACATTTTTTGGTACAATCAATAGTTTAGCTGCATGAGCAAATTCTATTTCTACGAGATCGGTCGTACTGCATGAAAACTAGTAGCAAGGATTTGTCAGATTTTTTGATTCTAATGACAGTAGGTAGTCTTGGTGTCAAACGCTAATATTATGACAATAACTTCTGTCAATATAAGCTGCGTTCGCATATTGCATTACACTTTTTACACCCAATAACACGTAAGTGTCATTTGGACGGTGTACCCGGTGTCAACGGAGTACAATATCCGAACGCAGCTTTAATCGACATATCTGTCTAGTTCTAGTAGTTTTATTTTAATGCAGACATGGCCGATCTCGATCAAATAGAGTCTCATGCAGCTAAACTATTAATTTTATATATAGTATGATAAAGTCATGTGCCTGGCCACAATAGATTTTTTTTTTGTTTTAATTGAACCTCCATAAAGTTAAATTACCAAAAATAAGGTTTAATGTTACGGTAAAATTTTATAAAAAAGTTTACAATACTTTCATAAATCAATTAAAACTACAGTAATCATATGTATAAAGAAAACATTTTGACATTTTTGTTGATTTTTAAAAATCTGTACCGCAATCTGATAAAGGAATTAGTTTTTTTTTGTTTTCGAAACCGTACCCCGGTATATTTTGTTGTAATTTGTAACCATTGAATTAGAACATTCGTTTACTATCTTAGTTGGAATTTGGAATTTGTCCTATGAAGTAAAAAATTAATCGTTCTTCATTCCTTTACCACCATTTTAGCGTTTAGGTGTTCCGTTGTAGTGAATCGAACACAGAGACGAAATTTTGTTTATATTAAATAAAGAAAAAACAAAATTTCAATAGAGGCAACAAAATGCTTTTTTCTTCCTAAAAATTTATTTACGTATTTCCAATATCTATTTGGTACAAAGAACGTATATATACTTTTTAAAACGTGTAATTTTTGTTAAAGAAAAGATTAAAAATTTAGAACTACCTCCGAATGTAAAACGCCGTATCTACGTACAAAATTGACCATATTTTTTTACTTTATCATACGCAGTATGTAAAGTATTGTAATCACGCCAAAAAATTTTTTTGAGATTTTAGCGGAAATATGTCTTTTTGGGTCCCGTGAACATTTTTGACCAAGGTACAAAAAAATGTCTGTGTGTGTGTATGTGTGTGTGTGTGTACCCGTTTTTTGTGGCGACGATTCCGGAGAAACTACTAAAGGTATCGGGACGAAAATTCATATTTAGAAGTTTCATAACCAAACTTAGAGCTGAAAAGCTTTCTGTTGAAGAGGGTCCAAAGGAACTGGAGGTTTAGTCTTAGCATTTTTGAAAGATTTTGCAAATAAGCCCCCATTTCTGGAATTTCGTCGAAATAGTTAAATGATAAATTAAAGATGAGGAAATTCTGAATAATTTATCACTATGACATGTTTTGGTACAATCAATAGTTTAGCTGCATGAGCAAATTCTATTTCTACGAGATCGGTCGTACTGCATGAAAACTAGCAGCCAGGATTTGTCAGATTTTTTTATTCTAATGACAGTAGGTAGTCTTGGTGTCAAACGCTAATGTTTTGACAATAACTTCTGTCAATATAAGCTGCGTTCGCATATTGCATTACACTTTTTACACCCAATAACACGTAAGTGTCATTTGGACGGTGTACCCGGTGTCAACGGAGTACAATATCCGAACGCAGCTTTAATCGACATATCTGTCTAGTTCTAGTAGTTTTATTTTAATGCAGACATGGCCGATCTCGATCAAATAGAGTCTCATGCAGCTAAACTATTAATTTTATATATAGTATGATAAAGTCATGTGCCTGGCCACATCAGATTTTTTCGTTTGAATGCAAAAATCATGCATATTTTACACTTTAAATTATTTACTTCATAGTTTATCGTGTTAACTAGCAATTTTTACGTGAAACACGCTAACTTGTTTTAAGCATTAAAGTTATATTTAAGATAATATAGACAATTATTTCAATCAATATAATGTTTGTAGATACGGCACCTTTGAAAGCATCTAAGGAACCATAACGAAACATTTATTGTATCAAATAATATTTATTCTTAACATGGACAGCAATTGAGGAGCACATTCCAACATATATTTTGTTAATTGAAATAAATTAAAATATAGCAACACAATTAATCTCTTCAAGAAAATAATGTAGAATGTTCAATGATGTAAATATTATTTATGTTAAATAGTTATGTTATAATCATGCCATTAAAATGTACAAGAATATCTGAGTATCACACCCAAATCAAAATCATATTGACAATTTTTTTTTAAATATTTACCCAACAGGTGGATTTTACGACAACGCCAGTATTTGGTTCTAATCAAATTTGTTATTTTAAAACTCTCTTCAAAAATATTTATTTTGAGTTATTAAAATACACATGTTTATAGTCAAATTCAAAATCAAATTTCTATCGTCAATTGTCAACTGACTTATGACGTCATCGATACTTTTCTTAAATGGCATGGCAACCACATATTTTTTATACTAATTTTGGTTGATATTCTAATTGTCTGCCTTACATAAGAAAATGTTCGAGGAAAGGACAAAGTTAAGAGAATAGAACAACAAATCAAAACAATTGAAGGTCGGAAATTAAAGTTCATATAAATATGTGTGTTAGAGGATTTTTGCAACAACAATCCATTTCAGAGATTTTGTCATGATTCATTGAACCACAGTGGCCGGATATTACCGCCTTTCGTAATGGAAGCAGAAAAATTGTTTTATATAAAACTTTTTGGAACCATCATTTTCTAAAACGAAAAATTATTTTTAATTTTTATAATACTTGATGATTGATTCAATCGTGTTGACAACAACGACATTCTTAATAGAGTTCATAATTAGATTTTATAGATTTTATAGATTTTTAGATAACAGAGTTGTTAAAACAATTTTCTTAGACAATTTAAATTAAGGAGTGTATTTTTTTCGCCTAGGTGTACCATCATGTTTTGCTAATTGTAAATTAAAAAAATTTCGCTAATTAAGAATTTAAACCCTAGATTCATGCTTTCCTATGCTCATGCCTATCATGTACAACAAAACCCATTTCATGACTCTATACGTCATTTCAAATACAATACTGAAATTATTTAAGATATTTAAAATAAAACATTTTTTTAAATTTCTAGTGCAACCATATTTAGTTCTAATAATTTAATATGGAGTCTGACCTGGGTCTAGGCATGACGAAAAAGAAATAGTACTCAATTGGAAGTGTGTCAACAGTTAAATCTTTTCTAAGTGGTCAATGTTTGTTTTGATAAATAATAATCCCCCGGCGACCGCAAATGATTAATTGGAAACTTACGAGGTAATTGCCATCTTAAAAATGGTACAACACATGCTAACACCTTGTCACCGATGATGACATTAGTTACTGGACATCATCATTACATCGCGGTTTACAACGGACACACCGGTCGGACGCCGAAATCTCAACGCATACTGGTTATTTCAATGCTTGTATATACAGTTATACAAATTACATACTTAATTCGTTTTATGTTGTATTACGTAATTTATTTTCAGATGCTTAACGATGTGTGTACCTGTAAGCTTTCCCATTTTTTCTTACATACGTTATGGTTGACACAAGTTAAACAAAAATCACGTTATAGAATTAAGTAGTAAGTTTTTAAATTTGGTGAATATTTTAGTTTAACCTTAAGGGCAGGAAACACCGCCATCTTGGAGGAGTGTAATTGAGACAGTCATGACGCCAACAAGAACTACGTCTTCAATTAGAATCGGTTAGCCATAGAATACTGCAAGGACTTGCAATTAGAACTTGAGGCAAAAACCTGGCGAAAAAATGACTCGCGCCTGGTTAACTGTAAACATAACCTTGTCGGGAATGCGAGTAATTAATATTATCAGACAAGTATATCGTACGTTGAGCCGAGCAGCTCATCAAATGAAGAACTATGATAAGCATTTAATAGCCTACGGAAGAGTTATTCATCAATAATAAAATCTCTAATTATTGGCGGTGATACGTGCATAAAAACAAATTCTAGGTTACTGCCGTTGCAATTACTGCGTCTTAGGAAGATCTTAGCTATAAGGCTTTACTTAAAAAGGGGAAAAAATAGATGCGGGATGTTCGTTATATAGTTTAATCGAGATCTTATGAAATTTGATATGCTACGTGCATATTAATGATTGGGATTAATTATGATTATACATAGGTCAATAAAAATTACCAGACGGTGTTAAAAATCTTTAAAATGCTGAATACCAACATTCGATGGAAAACATACTTCAAAAAGAACCGAGAGGGATTGGGCATAAAACCTACTTGCTTATTGATAAGAAGTTATTTGATCGCCGGCGTTATATGTTCGTTTACTTGCCATATATCAAATATTTTCCAAATGTCGAATATTTGACGAAAAAAATTTTTGCAATACCCAGTTGAAGTGGGTATAAGTAGCATTTATTTGCACTAGATACACAATATGTATAGATATATATTTTTTAAACGGTTTTATAAAGGTCGAACACCGCATAAAATTGTAATTTCGTAAAAAAAATTATTTTCCAGGAAATAAATATTGAACGTCTCAGACAAATGAACAAAATTTATTTTTGTTTAGAACCTTTTCACATAAACGCAATGTTATTTATTTCCAAGAAAAATGTATTAAAAGAGTGTATTCTAAGTTGATGCTTTTCTATGAACAATGTTGATGTAATGTGTATAAAATTGGACATAATTTGGAAAATTATGCTTTATTTGTTAGTTATATACAACTAAAGAATTGTCGATTTTTATGATGTTCACTGTTTGAAGAGAAACAAAACCGGTTAAAACATATTTTAGTAGAAAAGAAAATTTTTCTCAGCTTTTTTATGAAACAAGAAAGTTAAATTTTGAATGCTCATTTTTAATTTTGTTCTCAAAAGCTAATTAATTAATCTGTATTTCAGATATTATTAAGACAATTTATAGAAAATACCTAGTAATGGAATTGGATTTAGTGGAACTATAAAGATTCGAAAAAACAATATCCAACATTTTCTTTCTGGGCAATTCTTTCTAATTTAAATAAAAAAATATTTCTTTTCCTTAAAACAACAGTTTATTTAAATTCGTTCTCAACAAATGGCCCCTATTTTGTTGAGTTTTACAGCCTGTTAAAATAAGATATTGAGAATTTTTAATACAGAATGCGGATGAATTAAATAGTTATTTATGTACCAAGGGCATTAAGCGGATGTTTGTGCTCCGAACGTGCCCAGGCCTATCGGCCCTCGAGCTTTTTAAGTCGCCCGAGGGTATAAATATCAAGTAATGCCCGTGGTACATGCAAAATTTTATGTCCTATAATGGTTTTGTTCCTCCGTTTAAATAATATTAATAAATATTTTGACGTTATCAAGTGACATGCGTATCTACGGAGCTGAATAATCGCCAATAATTGACATTGATGAGTGACAATACAGACAATTAATTGTCAAATTTATAATCGCCAATAATTGACATTGACGATTTAAAATTTAATTTAATTTCAATGACAAATATTTGATATATTTGACATATAAACCATGGCAATTCTTAATGCCCGCGCGGGCAATAAGAAGTTGTTTTCGCCGTATCTAAGATGTAAAATGTCACTTTATGATCATGTAGGACATAAAAAATAATTAAAATGAAACAAATAGTTTCGTCAAGACTTCTTTTATAAACTTCCACGATAATGCCCTTGTTGGTAGGCGAGAGTTAACTCTCCATTTATGTAATTAAAAATGTGTCAGTATTATAACAAAAGCTTGCTTTTTCATAATCAAATTATGGGTTTGATTTGAAAAAGCTATATGCTAACGTACAAAACAAAAGCTAGTTAATATAACAAAATAGCTAGTGCCCATTCGGTATGCACAGTCCCCAAGAAGAAGATTTTCACGTGTTGGAAAATGCTATGTGGGATAAAAATGAGTATAATATTTATATGAAAATCAGCTGGAAATATGGAACTCATCGAATTCTGAGCATAAAATATGAAATTTGTTTTATGATTGGTAAAGAAAATCCAAGTCAGTATGGATGAAACATATTCGGTGAACGAACTTAAAATGAAGAAGTATTCACTCATGGCATCGTTTAAGCGATAGTTTGCGTTTTTAATTTGGACGGCCGGCTTCCAGCGCCCCATATGGGAAGTTACGTGTATGGAAAAATGCTAATTACTCGAGTTCCCTTGGAGATATTGCAACGAAACTAACACTGTTCGAAGGAGCATTCTTCGGTCAATCTAAATGTGGAAAAGTCCGATCCGAAATATGTTAATTAGTATCCGTAATTAATTAATAACTGATTAGGTGGCACGAAATATTAGCAAAAATCGGGATATTCAATAGGCTGTATCTCGTTCACCATTTGTTCAATCTTTATAAAACCAACACCATTCGATTCCCCTCTTCTTAAACTAAAGGCATGTCAAAAAGTCCGATCGCGATTTATACAGTCTTGAAATAGCAGGCGTAGACAAAGAAAATAACACTAATAATATATGTATTCTCTGTCAGAGGTAGTTGACAGGTATTGGCCCGGCTCGGCAGAAGACCCCGGTTCAACTCCAGGCTAAATTTTTAAAATTTAAATTTATTTCTCACCTTTTATATCTTTCCTTCCAACTTCCAATTATTATAATAATATCAGAAAAGATTGCTACCCTACTTAAACTACATAAGCATCAAATACGTCATCTATTCGCCAGATGGTGGTTCCATGGACAAAAGGAAATTCCTATAACTGGTCGCTCGTGTCGGCATTTGTTCAGATTTGACATCCGCGCCGGCGAAGAATTATTATCCTCTGGGATTATTAACCGTTCTCCACGCGTCCGCGATTGTTCCATTTCTTTTGCCACTTGATTCCTTGATTAACCGTAGCTAATGAGCTTCGGCTCATAGTGGTAACCGCACAACATTGACATCAAATGACCGAAGAGCAGGGTTCCTTTCTAATACATTATTGATTGTCGCAATTAGGCAATTGATGATCGGGTTGTAGGAGTGAATGAGGTTTAATTGTGCTTGGGTGTTTTTTTTTGTTTTCTTTAGGCGGAGGTTGTCGTTTTTTTGCTGAAGAAATTAGAGCTGGTGATCGCAGCTAAAAACAATGAGAAGGTAGTTGTAGAAGGTAAAATTCTCTATAAATTTTCTGTAGATTGTTTTTTGTTAATAGTTTTAGAACTAAGTGGAAGTGAATGATTTCAGTTTATTTAATCATATCTAAATTTCCTCATGAGGTTTAGAACAACAAATGATTTGACCATAAAAGTATAACAAAAAATTCAAGTAATTTAAAGATTAATTATTAATTTATTTATGTTTTACAAACTAGTTTTGACTTTGGACTTAAGAATTTGTCCTGGAAATGCCACTGCTAACAAAACAGTTGGCCATCATACTTTGCCATTTAAACCTATACAAATTCCATAGATCGGTTCCATTTTCACAAAAATATTAATTATATCGCAGAAAAGTGTAAAAGTAACAAAAAACATAGTAGAGACGACAAACAACTTTATGAAATGTGGTGATCCATTTTAGAAACTAGTTTTAGAGGTATAGATATCTATTGACATGCATAATAAACAGCGAACAGTCAAACACGATTGGGCCAGTTGTACTTTGTATTTTGTGGCGATGGATGATAAAGAGCGATCTATTTATTTTGTTAACGAAAAAAAAATACTTAAATAAAAAAATTAAAACTGATAGAATATTTTCTGGATTCGTATGAGCATTTCTTTTATTTTTATGAAGAATTTTTAAGAACGCACAACTTCCGGTTCAAAAAATCCTGTTTGTAGTTTCGCTTATTTTCTTCGTTTTGCAATTTTTTTATCCTAGTATAAATTTAGCAACATCACGTCTTAGACGTCCTAAAACCCTGAACGTCCTAAAAAATGTTTTTAGCTAGGTTTTAAGTTAAAAAAATGTAGGTATAATACTATTGTATTTCATAAAAAATTTAAAAAAAATTAATGTACGTGTATGTTTTTTTTCTTCACAGGTTGTTTCATGTTAAATTTGATTCAAAATGCTTTTTCCGGGGTAGTTTTAGGGCTGAATAACAAAAAAAATCTGATGTTACCAGACACATGACTTTATCGTACTCTACAGCAATGTCAAACTGTGTCAAACGCTAATGTTTTGACAATACTGTCAATAGAATCAAAATATCTGTCAAATCCTGGCAAACTAATTTTAACGCAGACACCGATCTCGATCAAATAGAGTTTGAGCACGCAGCTAAACTAATAATTTTAAATATAGTATGATAAAGTCATGTGCCTGGCCAAATCAGATTTTTTAGAAATAGTGAATAAAAAATAATTGATATTAAGTATTCACGGAATATATATCTATGTACGTATATTTTTAATGTAGGTAGTTAGACATATCATCAAGAGAAACAGTTTTAACAATAGTTGCTAAAATAGCAACGAAAAATGAAGACATTCTTATTTTTTTCCTTTATTTTTAGACAACCTTATTGTTTAACCTTTTTTTTTGTTTTTATCCGATTTCAATAATTTTTGTTTTAGAATATGAAATATATAATGGTTTCCTTATCTTTCTAGTAATATCTGTTAAAAACTGCCCAACCCCCCTAAATAAAGCCTTTTGATTTAATTACCTTTAAAAAATTCTAACGCCGTAATTATTATTTGAATCAGAGTTTGACATTAGAAAAGCGTACAGTGGCAATTGAAATAGAAGTGTAAATGTTAGCATGTTTGTAAGTTAGTTTGTTGCAATTGCGTTCTGTAAAAACTAAACATATATACAAATAAGTAATAAACTTAATCATGGAGCATTTCTTGATATTTTTAGTTTCTATTTTCATGTAACTTTGTATAGGTATTTTCCAGCATAGCCAGACCTAAACTATAACTTCAAATTTCGGCACAATTTATGTTTTCTATGACCTATAGCAGGCGTGCTCTTTGCCAAGAAAGCAATTTCTGCATTCTTCTCAGCAAATAATCTTAACTCGTTATCTAAAATCTGAACGATATATACATGTGTACTGAACAAGGATATAATTCACCTAGGAATGACATCGCTATCTAGAGACACCAAGCGGAACTATCGTACCGAAGTCGATTATATATTATTTGTTTATTTTGTCTATTAATTTAATCGTCTATTTAATATGACAGGAATTACCAATGTGGAAATTAGTGTGCAAACCGTGCAATGACTGACAGTTGTTTTACATTTTGACTAATTAAAAAAAAATATTTACATTCACTGGGATATATAAATAATACTTGCACACAGAAAAGTGCCTATTTACTTGAATGTAGAAAGTTAGGTGTATACAAGAAATGCCACATACTCAATCTAAGTAAAATAAGTTCTCAGCTGTCGACAAATAAATTCTTTCTTTATAAGAACCAATATTGTATTGAAAGAAGTAATTGAATTTTTCGTCCCAAAAATGTCAATTGCTCCAACGAAGTAATAGTAAATCCATCCAAGTGCTTAGTTACTTGATCCAAGTAAATATAAGACATTTAATATAAGTAAGTATTGTTTACTGAATAAAAACCCCACCAATTATTTGACTGAAGTGATTCTCACTTCTTTCAAGTAATCCCTTTCTCTGGAATAGATATGCGCATCGTGATTTTGTCAAGGCTCGCGCGCCCGCGCGTAGGGCTGGCGCCGTAAAGGAGCGAAACCTAGTACGAGAACAACAGCGAAGTACCCGTAGGGGATGTCCCTTGTGATTAGTGTACATATAACGTTTCAACACGGAATAATTTGATGTAAGGCACGCAATAGGTTAGAACGAGTAAGTAAATATAACATACCTATCTTGTTAATTAGCAATAGAAAACGTATTTGTGCCAAATCTTTAAAATTCTTACATTAAGTAGCTAAAATTATTTACCGGGAATAAAAATATACCCTTCATTGAAGACTGTTTACTTCCTTCATCAGAGTAACGACTTTCTTATATCTAGTAGTTATTCCAAGAAATAAAATTTCTTGGTTGAAGACAATAATCTCTCGCGTATATACGAACCTACCAACTACTTCATCCAACTAATTCTCTCTTCGTTCGAGAGATCACTTTTATGTGTGTGTTCCATTATTTTAATTAGGTTTAAACTGACTTGTTGGACTGTAAAGTTTCCCTTGTCCGATCCCAACCAGCGAAATCTGGTCGTTTTGTGGACATGTCGATTGCCAAAGATATCGGTTTCAGCAGGGCCATAAATTTAGCCCAAAGGACTGAAATCAAGTGAGTGGCGACAGGTGAAGTTTTATACCCTTATTAAGGACAATAAATAAGGGGCGCAGTGTCAATGTCGCAAATTTATGGCCGCCAACATAGGAATAATTAACCATATACATATACATGCGCGTCGACAATATGCCTTGTTTGCCTCATTAATGAATCTGGAACAAGGAAGCTCGGAGGATTATCGTTACCACGGCGATCTACTGAAAAACGTAACGGTACCTTGCCGGATATCGACTTTTTGTTCATTGTCTTGCGTAGGGGACATGAGAGACAAGAGCTAACATAAGCAATATTGTTTAAGTGGAATTGGTAAATAAGGATTTAAATTACGTGATATCTTTGAAGTATAAATTAATCAAATAATCCTAATGTTGTAGGTCAACTGGGCTAAAGCGTAATAGCAAATCATAGAAGCTTAATTGATAAACAATAAATCGTATTCCTAAAAAAGTATTTATGGGTAAGTGCCAGGTACTTGGATAATTTGTGAAATGTATTTCGAAAATAAAAATATTTAAAAACACGTCTTATTAGCAGCGATCAAAATTGAAAAACCTTCCAATATTTCTATAATTAAAGAAATCATTTCGGTAATGCATACTTCTATTTCGGTAATTGACGTTATTTTGTTTAATTGCATATGGTAATACCAAAGACGAAATAAACAAAACTTCATTAAAATAGTTTATTAAAAATTGCAAAATAATGACCTTGTAAACAAAGCGATTGGCGTTCCTCTTCAGTGCTCCGCCATATCCGTCCATAGACCCTTCTTCGATACTTGTGAATAAATGTGAGGATATGTTCGAGCATGTTTTATCAACCACATTAGTTTTTCTTCATTAAACAAAAGCTAATCACATAGAGCATGACCGCTATGACGCGGTCTCAAATCATACGGTCTCAAAATGTTATTGATGTCAAAAGACATAAAAATTCAAGAACACCAATCACAATATAGCGTACCGTTGTTAACGCTAACAAAAAAAATTAGATTTTTGTGGGGAAAGACCTTAATGCTAACCACTGCGCCCTACATTTGCGCATCCAAGATTGTGGTGTGTAAGGTAACCACATGCCTCTATAAAAATTAAGGTACTTAATGCTCACGTATACAAAAATAAATAATACTACATAATAAATGAGGATTGCGATATTTGGACATAAGCACCCAAATTTGTGTGAACTATATTTAACACTACATTCACTCGCGAGAGTAAACGTGTTTGGCCAAACTTTGTCTTGATTTTTTTGCAGAAAAGATTCCTATTTGTGATTACAGCATAGCTTGGGACTTACATTCTCTCAATACCTTACTTACACTTATAATAAAACTAATTCTAGCAAAGTATCACTATTATTTCATTTACAAGCTTTTCAAGAGCAGTACTTGCCGTATTAAAAAAAATAATTGAGATTTAGGCAAATGCTTATAACTCTAAGATTTTTATTATTAAGATTTTTATCCCTCAGGTTTGTGACGATGTCAGTACCTCGATGCCAGATGTGACGGAGCGCACATGAAAAGAGAAAGCTCAGTTTAAGAATACAAATAAAATAACTTAGACAAAGTTCAGTTAATATACTGATTTTCAAAATTAATTCGAAGATATAAAGTACATTGCAACGTAAATGGATACTTCAATAAAGCACCTGTTTACTTCTATAGAGCAACTGTTTCGTCTGAAATATTGACTGAAGGCTTCCTTAGAGCATTCTTGTTCGAAGGATATTAAGAAGCCCCACCATCAATTTAAATCTGAATTCTCAAATTGATAATTCTCAATATTGATAATACAAATTGCCATTAGATGAATAAAAGATTCATGAAATTAAAAATGCTCTGTCTATTTAAACTACCTTTTTTTAATAAGCATAATATGCTTAACATTTTGAAACTAATCTAAAAGATCAACCATCAATTTAAATCTGAATTCTTAAAACTAGGTACTTGTCTCTAATACGCTATCCACTGATGTCCTATATTTACTTTGTCCTCAACAAGAAGCACTAACACTGTGCTCTGCTTTTTACATATTTCACTCATTTACTAGTTCGAAGGGTTTAGTTCTTTTTAGTCTTCTCACTAGATTCTGGTTGTCCAGTAGCTGCAGGGCCTCTACGTCGACGTGATGGCTTAGGCGAAATTCATGCTTAGTGGCGAATCTTTTTATTTCTTGGATGACTTGTGGGACACCCAGATCACGGTGCAGGTCACTGTTCCCTATGTACCAAGGAGCGCTAACCATATTCCTTAGTACTTTATTTTGGAAAGTATTCCTTGTATGTATATTGAAGATTTTCACGTAACCCCAAAGCTGGATGCCGTATAACCAAATAGGTTTTAGTATGTACTTGGTTTGTAAACTTGTAGCTTGTTCTGTACGACAACTGAGAGTTTCTTCCCAGAAGCCAGTACAGCTCTCTGTATTTGAGGCTAAGCTCTACTGTTTTCTTCTTAACGTAGTTTTTCCACCTTAGTTTTGTATCCAGAGTCATACCCGAATACTTGGCAGTGTTCGCATATGGAACTACGGCGTCGGTAATCTTGACATGAAGTATGTCCTCGATTCTTTTGTTTGTAAAGTTAATGTGGGCAGTTTTCAGTTCGTTGAGCTTGGTCTTCAATTTTTTTGTCCATTTATATATTTTATTACAAGCTTGTTGAAGATTCCTAGTAGATTCTCCAATAGTTAAACAGCGGATTCTCCAATAGTTAAATTAGAAAAAATATGATCTTTTAACGGCAACCTTTTATTTTTCTTACTGATTTATAGATCTATTTATTGTTTCAATTTTCGAAGAATTCTCCGCAAAAGTATAAGAAGAAATAAAGGAAAATTAGGACAATGTTGATATCTTAAATTTGTGTATGGAAAATGGTTTATTTCTGTATAAAGTGTTGTTGATACTCGAAAAAGTCCTAGTAATCAAGTACATTTAACGCAAACTTCCCCATTGTCATTTGAAATTTAATAGTGGAGAACTGATACGTTACTCTATTTCAATTTAACAATTTCTTATAGTGCAACCAGCATGTATGTTAAATCGTAATTCCTGACTATAGCTGTGGCGTTTGAAGGACATCAAAAACTCTTAATAATAAATGATTTTTTCTCAAGAAATAAAAAATGGGGTTCATTACAGGTACGTTTAGTATTACTGTATTACTTTAGAACGCATGTTTTGTTATCAATTTAAATCAATCGTTCTTTTTTCGAAAATTAGGGGATCAATCGCATGAGACTGTATAAACGGATAAAAATGTCTACTAAAACACTAAAGTTCTAAAAATGTTTCTCTTTTAGCAATTAAGTTTTTCAGGGCAGAGGTTTCAAGGAAAATAAAAAGAAGTTCTAAAGTAAACACATTCTTTATTTCACTATATTTTCGCGAGGTTATAATATTCTCTATAACCACCATTTATTTATTTCTAACTAACAGTAAAATTCCTCTGGAATTCGGGATCCCCCCCCGTCAAATAAAATTCACCGCAACTTGTCATTGTTACTCACTCCAACCAATTTCGATTCTAAGAATAATCTCAAAAACAGTACATCCTCCTATAGAAATGTCTCGCTTATTATATTCCCTTGTGTACGCTATCTACTATACCGACCGTCCTACCGTTTATTGACGTTTGACAATTGGTTCGTTTCGCGACAAAAAAGAACCGATCACAATGGCAAGCTCCCTCTAGCGTGGAAACGCAATGAAAATTTTTAATGACACCGCGCGCCGTTGGCAATTTTGAAAAGCCCGACGAAAAAAGAAGTTGTTCCTCATCTATTCGAAAATCCAGGAGGTGAGGTGAAAGGATTATGCACGCTGATGGAACGCATTGTTGGTATGGGATACCTAAATTCTGCTAAGGGGCCTAATTAATTAAATAATAAATATGAATGGGCGCGTTCTCCCATTGTAGACGATATTATTGTTATATGCGGCAAGAAATTCCAATCGCCTTCTGATTCAATTTGATCAAGCAGTGAGACTAATCGTCACAATGGAAGACCGAATTTGGATTGGGTATTTTGTCGTGTCGGTGTTAAGAAATCTTTAATTTTCGAATCAACAAGTGGCCAATAGATTTGGATTTAAATTGTAAAAAATACAACTTTTTGGGGTTCCTCAAAGTTTTCTAATCATTTCTATGTGTCAAGTTTCATATACCAAGTTCAGTCTGTGAGACTGACGATTTTGGCACCGATTTTTGAAGCATTGACCTCTGTGACTCATTGTGACAGATCTTTTTGTGGACAAGAATGTTTTTATGAATTTATTAACTACAACAAGAGAAAGCTTAAACAATCCTTAAAAAGACTCGTAATAAAATTAACTTCACGGAAAATTGAGGAGGTACCATGACTCCCGAGCAGGGTGGCTAGAATTTCAAAATTGTGAATTGGTACGATTACCATTTTGAGTAAATGAAATGTTGGTTATTTGTCATTGAAGTTTTGAATTTGTTTTCTGTTTAGTACTATGTCTGGGCGAAATTTAATAATAATAATAATAATAATGATCCACGCCTTAACATCCCCCAACAGCTTTAAGTAGGAAATTTCCATATGTACCAAGTTTCCAAATATATTTATTTTTTATTTTAATTTTAACATTGTTGTTTGAATACCACGGATATGTTTTAATAATAAGTCGTAGATATTCAATATAAATTATTGCTTTTGGAAAATTACAAGGAAATTTCACTCTTTCTGAAAACATTTATTTTAAAATTCTTGGGGTAACTGGTTTCGCTAAATTAATAGCATCATCAGACCATGAAATAACATAATCCTTGAAATAAAAAGACGTTAGTCGTTTCCAAGAGGTTTTAATTTGATTCTTTGGCTACTAGTTTCAAACTTTCGTTCGTCATCAGGCCAGAATCAAACGGATCACAATGTAGTCATTAGTTGTTCACACATATAAATCATTGTTAGGTTGAGTAAAATTTATTTCAATTCATTTCAATCCAAGGAGCATGGAGTACTTTATTGCTAACATAATCCTTGTTGACGTCACAAATATAAAATAATCAATAGATTAAATATGTGCACAACAAATGAAATTAAATTGATTTTATTGATTTTTCTTATTGAATTTCTATTCAAAATTCTTTAGGTGCTTCTTATTTTGCCTATTATTATTATTTTTATATTATTTTTTTTCTTTTGTTAAAATAATAAGTAAATAAGTTGCTAATTGCTGGTAAAGTCGCAAAATTAGTATGTGTTTTATTTTTATTCTACAATAAATTCCCACACAGCTGATGTAGAATGATTAGAGCAATCAGATATTGTGAATTGAGTTTTTTAGCACTTATTTTTTTCTAAAACTAAACTTTATTTTTAATATCTGTGTTCGTATTTCAATTCTGGAAAAAGGACAGAATCAGTTGTAATTCGTTTTATATTTTTTTTGTCCAGTATACCATTCACAGCAAATTAATTGATAGTAAAGAATCTATGCATTTTTTAACACAAATGTCGTTATTTTCGTAACTTTGATAAGTGGTGGCGATTTCAAACTATTTTGTTTTTAAATTATAATAATAAAAGCTTTTGTTTTTCTGATCATATAGAGACTGTATTGTAAAAACAAAACAAGCCACAATATCATTGTTAGAAGTAGAAGCTTCCTATAACCACTAAATTTTTTGGCAAGCGTATGTCAACTTTCTTTTTAAAATTCTTGCATCGAGATAGTATAGAAAGGAGACGCTATGACGGCGTTTTTCTACTATCTACTACTATATACTAAACGTGACTCACACTCCGCGGAAGAAGTTTACGAAAATCGACGATTCGCGGGAAGGGTCTGCTCCTCGGAGAAGCGAAAGTCGGCCGATTTTCCGCCTCAAATTTGATTCTACAGTGCTTAGGCTTTCGATCTCATCCATTTTCGGTCTAAATTATGGATTATCGATTGGGACTGTACTCGTTGCTAGGCGACTGCCGCGAGCTTCGCGATGCGGTCATCAGACGGCGACACATCATCATGTCGCTGTTGAGGTTACGCTACGAAGCAATAGATGGCACCCCGTAACCACGCCGAACGTAGGAACATAATCACGTCGCGCGTGTAAGAGCATAGAACCTTAGCGCATCCGGGCTTTTTGTCCCTCTCTTAACGCTTCGGCGGTCTACCTAGGTCGACCAGCAGGCCTATTAGGCCTGCACAATGCACATTCTCTTAGTCTTATACTGAAAACGGCCTCAGTAGGTGTGGCTTATGACATTGCAGCATAGCACATATTAACTATATTTGTGTAACTAAAGAAAGTAACAATATATAATAAACACAAAAATACTCTGGATTAAGGTTATGACATAATGTAAAATAAATATTATATTCGTTTAACTTAATGTAAAACTAATCTTATAAGTGTAACATAAATCTGAAAATGAATATGAATGAACAAAATAAGTATTATACATTTTATAACCTACTGGCCATTAAACAAAACCAGTTTATTATTTTGATGTTGAATGCTGGCGGATGTATTTATTTTTGTTTTTCTGATGTAACACATTCGAATATGTGTGTACCTATTTATAGTATTTTTAATTAATAATATTCTGTGACTATCCAACACATCTACATCGAAACTATGTTTTACTAAACTAGAAAATATATTTGATGCGATTTGGTGATGTTCTGTCTATACATATATCCGTAAAATGCTTCGAACAAACACTGGACTTTGTCCGCTTCCAGTTACATCGGTCTACAAACTGTATCCATAATTCCTACTGGGTAGGAATCTTTGAAAACCTACATTTAATTGTTAAATAAACCAAAAATTAAGTCAAACTTTATTGAATTCCGGCCTGTTCATTGTCATTTGACTGACATCTAACGTCACTTACCGATGAACAGTAATTCCCGCTGATTTATTGCAGCCAGGACCCTTTCTGCTGCGACAGCTTCTTACATCACATACTGTCATGCTAATTAGTTATAAAAAATACTTATAGCCACTTAAACCTATATAATGTATCGGTTATCAGTTTGAGGTTATGGGACTAACGGACGGTATGATTTCACATAAAGTGCTCCCAATTTTAAGCTCATATGACTCCTCTTTTATACTATCTCGATGAATTTTTGTAACAATGTTGAAATTATGAAGCCTTTCATAAGAACATTTTCGAAAAAAAAATCAAAGTCAAATATTGATGAATCTGTGGTTTGGGTTTTGCGAATGCAAAGCGCTGTCTTAAAAGTAGAAGTCAAAATGTTATAACTTGTTATTTTGGCATTTTTTGAAAATTTATAGCAGCTGAAACCAACGCCCTAGGAACTGCAAAACGGTCTCAAACTAAACCTAAGACTGTTTACTTTTTTTTGATAAAATGAAATTTTTTTCAGGACAATACTCTCTCTCCTCAAAAACCACATATTTTACAAAATTCACAGTTGGGCAGTTTTTTTCCATCATTTTGACTTCAAAAATGAGCTTATGAAAATAGAGGAAATTGTCAGAACTTCCTGTAAATTTGTGGGATAAGATTTATCAGAACTAAGTTTTTTGTTTTATTTCATATTTTAGCATAACACTGTCAATTTTATAAACACAACATAGGTATGCCTTTAGTTTGTAACATTAACATCTGTATCATAATTTTTAGTCATATTATAAATAAATTATAAATAATTATATGAACTAAAATAATAGCAGAAGAACTGCCAACAGATCACTGCTATCATGGGGTGTGCATGTTTGTGTGCAACACAAACAATACCGAAAACAAGAATAAAAGTAAATAAATTTAAGAGAAACGATTGTACCTTTTTAAGGAATTAAGAAACCAAATAAGTCTATATGAAACTTTTTGCTCAGCGTGACATTTACTATACAGAAAGAGTTTTGAGGGGAAAAAGTGGAACCCCTGTATATGAAGCTTGATTATCCCTACTTCAACATAACAATTACTATAATTAAATTAAATTTAATTAATGCTTTTTACAATAAACTGTACGTCTTAAAAAAATAGGCGCAACACCAATTTATCAATCAATATCTCGCGTCAATATAATATAATCTCAACGGTAAAAAGTCTCATTTCAATTCGAAGATCTTTCAATTGTCCGGCGATCGTTCATTGTCTTCGCCGGAGATCCAACTGAGAAATGGCTAAAATTCCTCGCCTATTTCATTAGGAAAAAAACTATATATAGAGGTCTCTGTCGGCGGTATATATCCAGCACAAGCGGAGCGCGTTTGACCTTTTATAGATTGATTGTGCCAGCCCCGTACCACAATAGGGTATTATGTGTAAAATTTAAACAAAAGACTGGTGGGCTGTACTGGTATTCAACTTTTTTTTCGTTTCTCGATTCACGACCGACCAGCCGCGTTACAGGCTTCGGCCAACGTCTTGCAGACGCTGTCCAATCTGCAATAACATTACCTGTAAACGTAACCGAGGCATACGTATTACACCAACAATATAAATGGGCCAATAAAAATTAAATGCGTACCTGGGCAGACACCGAGAAAGAGAACGAAGTTTTATTATTGGTATAGCGTTGTTGCTGATCTCTCTAAATGTTGCATTAGCATGAACGCGATACTGTATATAAAGTACGCCGGTATCAGATCTGGTGGTCTATTTTTTCAGATAGTTGCTCTATAGGGTTTGATTACATTGTTTTGCTCGTGTTCAGCGAAACCTTTGTACCATTGCGATATCATGGAATTAATGGCCTGATAGACCATCTTTTTAGTTGCAATATCAAATGTATCGGATAGTTTATCAAAGGTATTGCTCCAAATTCAATAATCGGTCATCTATAATTTAGTTCAACGCATATTTTTTTATCATATTATGAGTCCATCAATATTACTTTTTATGTTACTTCAAGTTCAATTCTTGTTGGCCAGCGATAGTTTACTATATTTATATTCTGTCAATTCACTGAAAATTATTTAATTAGTTTATCAGCAGCAAAAATGAAAAATTCAAAGCCATACCCTTTGCTGAGTACTTGGGACGATCCAATTAAAGACAAAAATTATACTCCTCTATATTCCTGGATGTGACAAAAACTTCGACAAAGTTTGGCCTAGTGTATAAACTGGAACTGCTACTACCTCCCTTTTTTACGTTTTTTTTTAGAGAAAATGTTTACAGTATGATTCAAACCCCATAGAAATGATATATACATACGACTTCTTATTTACATAGATCTTCAATATTTTTAAATTTATTTTTTGTATTATTTTTAGTTAAGTTTGACGATGAAAAATCACTAACATGATTTCTTGGTTTGCTTTTGATTCATTTTGATATCGCCGGGTTTATATCGTGACCTTTAAGCAAGGTCACGATAATAAAGAAGTTAACAAACCTGCAGAATATTTACTGTTTTGTATTTCATGTTAACATAACATCTAGAGGTAATACAGCCAGCAGCAGTAGCAATTTTAATAAATTTGCATATGATTATTAATTAATCAAAAAGTAAAAACAAAATAATGGGTAAACTTTCGAGTGTAAATTAATGTCAAAGCAACGGCTTATTACCTCCTCATTTGAT
This sequence comes from Aphodius sticticus, assembly GCA_963966075.1. Classification (NCBI taxonomy): domain Eukaryota; kingdom Metazoa; phylum Arthropoda; class Insecta; order Coleoptera; family Scarabaeidae; genus Aphodius; species Aphodius sticticus. The sequence goes on along the minus strand of OZ014508.1, from coordinate 6,230,789 downwards.
TTAGGTGATATGATTTGTAAGTGATTTGTCTAAAGTATAAGTATTGGAAACAACTTCCTACTCTGTCAAATAACAAAAAAATTTTGAACTGATTTTGGTATGCCTTTTCCCGTAGAATCTGAAGACAGAAATGATAAATTGCTTAGAACTCTAGTTTTCGAGAAAATGAAATCTCAAAAAACGTGTGTACATTTTGGACACAGATTTTCTCAAAAACTAGTCATAATTCAGAATTTCTTCCTTTAAATTCAGATTTCACGGACAGCCTATATTCCAATTACTTTTTAGTACCTAGTAACTAAGGTTACATGGATTAACTTAAAACACTTTATTGCAGTTTCAATTAAGAATAAAAAAACTTTCTATTGAATTAAATGAAAACAAACGCTATATAATATGGAGAAGTTTCTTTATTTAGAAACAATTCGTGTGACGATCGATTTCAATAAGTAAATTATCATCCTCAGGTCAACACTTCAGAAGAAGAAGGTATAATTAACAACAACACTCGGGGCAGCAATAAACCATTTCGTTATAAACTAATCGCAGGGTAACCATAAACCATGTTTTGCCATTGCAGTTGGTTTCAACTGTCATAGAATTGAACCTTAAAATTAACAATCTTAATTCCAAACTGTAATGTGACAGCAGAATTCAATGAGGTTATGTCAAGGTGGCTTCTTATTAATAAGTCTAAAAATAAAATATAAACGAACATAGATATACAATAACAACACACTACCAACCATCTTACATAAATATCGTCAGTCAGATCAGCAAAGTTGATGGGAGTGAATTAAAAATCTTATAATTTACAACATTAAAACGTGCGTTTATAACCACACAAGGTGACACGAAGGTATAAACGGACGGTAGTGGTACCAACTCCCAGACATTAAAACCAGAAATTAATCCATTCACATAAATTCTGCCAACAAGCAAATAGCTTACTCGAATACGGTAAAATAACTTGGTATTTTAACGCTGGCCACCAAACTTGGAAAACACACGTTAAAAGGAAACGAGAAGAATTGAGAATAAGATACAAAAAGATCTCCTTGCTTATTGATAGGAAGTCAGCTTTGTCGACATATAATAGTCTCGTACTTTACAAGCTATGTACTTAAAGCTGTGTAGACCTATGGCATCTACCTCTGTGGTGTACCAAGCCAAGCCATATCAGCATCTTTCAGTGCTTCCAAAATAAGGTGCTTAGAAACATCATTGGTGCATCTTGGTATATCAGAAATAGATCTCCACAGGGATGTTGAGATGGAATTAGTAACCAACGAAATTTGAACGTTTGTAGAAAATTATCAGAACTAACCTCTTTAGCCCACGAATGTCGAAGCACTCCAGGTCCTTAACAATGGGTACATTGTGCGAAGACTCAAAAGAACTAACCTTTTCAGTTGGTGAAGTGATGTACAAAGGCAGAGCAACGTTCAGTGTGTGAAGTTTAAAGCGTCAGCAACCAAACTAAATTTAAGTTAAACGAATGAGAAACACTTAATATCGAACACTTTTTATACTTTGCAATTTATGCAAGAATATAGCGAGCTGGTCATCAGACTATCTAGCAATCGAAAAACTGCTAGTAAAATGACTGAAGTCAATCGTAGATGAAAGAAACATTATACCAGCTCATCAGTTTGGATTCAGAAACATTTTGGGAGCACCTTCATATATTAGAAATGGTAATCTCCACAGTGATCTTGACATGGAATTAGTAATCAATAAACTTTTTCAATTCTAAATTACCAAAACCGTCGGTTAATTTCTGCTTGATTTTAAGAGCGACTCACCAAGTTTACCATGTAAGTAGACACAACAAAATCCAAATAACACTACATTAACACTTTCAAATATATATTTTTATTAACCCGAAACCTATCGGTCCTAATTTCAGTAATTTTAACGTAGTTTACGTAAACATAACCTCTCAAGCGTCTCATTTTCGAAAACAAGCGGACCAATTCAAGAAATACCTATAATCTCTGCATAGTAAGCAGGCCAATACAACATTTCGCATCTTATTACAAGATGAAACCCCGAGCATAAAATTCCTTAATACATTTTACGACAGCAATTACCTTTACATTATCACCGTGTTTAAAAATATCAAGAGGTGCCATTTCGACCAAAGAAAACAAAAGCCGACGTTGTTCGCGTCCAATTAAGGCGCGTCATATAAGTCAGATTATCCAGAGCTGTCCAGGCAATAAGCTGGTTCGTATTCTCATCTTGCTCCACTTTTCACACATTCGAGGACAGGTTTTAGCAGTTTACCGGTTTACCAATTTAATGATTTTGACGATACCGTTATTACCGGCATTATCACATTATCCTTGAAGAAAATGCAAAATTTTGTATTATATTTTAGGAATATGAATAAGAGAGGTCCAAACCTAGACCCTTGCGGTACTCCAAACTAAACCATTATACACACAGAAAAGTGATTATTTGGAACGAGAAAACATAATTTCTTGAATTTATTTACTAGATTCAAATGCATATTTACTTGGATGTAGAAAGTTAGGTATATACAAGAAATGCCACATACTCAATCTAAGTAAAATAATTTCTCAGATAAATGCTATCGACAAATGAATTCTTTCATTATAAGAACCAATATTGGATTGAAAGAAGTACTTGATCAAAAAAAAATAAGACATTTAATATAAGTAAGTATTGTTTACTGAATAAAACCCACCGATTATTTAACTGAAGTGATTCTCACTTCTTCCAAGTAATCCCTTTCTCAAGAATAAATACGTGCATCGTGATTTTGTCAAGGCTAGCGCGCCCGCGAGTAGGGCTGGCGCCGTAAAGGAGCGAAACCTAGTACCAAAAAAAAGACAACAACGAAGTACCCGTAGGGGATGTGCCTTGTGATTAGTGGAGAAAAAAATATAATAAACGTTTCAACACGGAATAATGTGATGTAAGGCACGCAACAGGTTAGAACGAGTAAGTAAATATAACATACCTATCGTGTTAATTAGCAATAGAAAACGTATTTGTGCAAAATCTATAAAATTCTTACATTAAGTAGCTAAAAATATTTACCAGGAATAAAAATATACACTTCATTGAAGACAGTTTACTTCCTTCACCAGAGTAACAACTCTTCGTTCGAGAGATCACTTTTCTTTGTGTGGAATACGATTTTTTTAATTAAAATTATTATTTAGTGATTTAACAGATGTCATGGGCTTAAAAATGCTTAAGGAAAAAAAGAAACTGCTAGAATAATTGCGCCATGAAGTCTGCTAGCTCCTTATAAAGTAATAATAAGAAGACGTACAATATGTGCGATTGGGTATGAAGAATTTTAGACAGCTAACGGTTTTTTTTTCTTAAAGTGTAACAACTGACGCTGCGTGTGTCCAAAATGGAGACGTCAAGTGTCCAAACGTGCGCAAATGTAGATGAGATGAAGCCATCACTTTGAAAGTATGTACCGTGAAAAGTAATAAGTAAACGGACATCAGGTGACGTACAGTTAATTGTGTGGCGGCCCGGAGTTATTTATGTTGGTTTGGACTATGGAGATTTGTATAGAATTGAGCGAATACAATTTTTGTTCACGCTTGGTTGATGAAAAGAATTATTATATGTACATTTTCGAATGGGTTTCATTTTATAAAGATATTATTAAAAAAAAAAAGTATGCCGAGCGGCAGGTATTACTATTGAGATGTCAAAATTGATGGAAGAATTTGGATGTCGAGTATTTGGAGGTGAGATAATTAAGGTGAGATAATTAAATTATTATTTTTTTTTATTATTTGTTTAGGTACATAATGTTCTAAATTATTTATAGTTATTTAACCAACAAGTATATTAAAAAGAGCGAGTAATATTCGAGTTGGCTACAAAATGTTTTCATCGATCGTATTCTTCTGGCGACGTCTACATAGATTTTATTCGGCGATGTCGTTTGAGGTTCATTTATGTAATTTGACAATGACAGTTCAGGACTGTGTGCCTGGATATCGGAATGTTTTGATTGGATGGTTTTATTTTACGTATGTTCGATTGGCTATAATGATGTCGTTTGATTGGCTATAGCAAATCTTGCATTAATAGAAATCGTGCATTTATACAGCCTCTTCATAAATGATTTTCTATTCAGTAAACATACTCATAAATAAACGATCGACGGGGATGTTACTACAGCTATAAAAAACAAGAAGTGCTTTGGTTGAAAGGTGGTGGGCTGTAGAACTCCTAACATTTCTGTACACATAACACAGTGTCTTTAATACTCTCAAAAGAATAAATAATTCAATAAACTGTCAATTGTAAACTCGATGAATAATAATTACTTCAGTACGATTGTCAAGTGTACACTTGTCAGCCCTCAAATCAATGCGTTAAAGGCTAACTTCGAATTCTCGGTGAAACTATTACATTTTCTATGGTTGCCACAAAAATATTTTCAAAACGTCACGTTATTCTATTCTTCATGTTCTTCGCTATCGTAGTTTTAAATATTATTCGAATTAAAGACAGGCACAAGAATTAACTTTGCAACACAATAATACATTATTCTTAACTCTTATAGTACCTAGTATATTTTATGAAAATGCGTTTCTTTTAACACAGTCATTACAAAAGTAGAAAATTTATTCTGGCCGCGTCCTTCCACAAGGATATCAATCACAAGGATTGATACTATATCTATATTTAAATATCACGCGGTGGTAATAAATATCGATTAGCGAGAACGATAAATTACTGGTACCTATGGCACCTTAATAGTTAAGTAATTACAGTAAATTTGATATGATTTGTGCTCAGATTACCATTTTCCTTTAGCTAAGCATCTGATACAAAGTCACGGCGCTTTTTTGCCCATAACAAATCTGCATACCAACGAGACCGTATATTTACGTAATTATAAGTTTAATCGAGGACGTATATATAGTAATTGGGTGCAATGTGGAGATAGAAAAACGTTGAATAAGTGTGAATTTTCCTGGTAACAAATTATGAAGTTGTTGGTGGGTCACAAAATATGTTGTATCGATAATATAATGGTATATTTTCTAAGCTTATAAATGTATGAATTTAAATTAAATCGTCTATCTTTTGGCTGTATTTTGCCATTGTAGCAGTTATTCTTGTTTTCTGTCATTTTTATTAGTTTATACCTCTAGACTGTGTTCTATATCAACACATTTTGGTCAGATAAATAGTATATGATTGGCGCCTTTCCTTACTTTAAATTTAAACACAATTAGTTCACTACACTACTCATTCTTATTGTTTATTTATTTCCTAAAAACGATTCTACAATTTTCAATTTTAGTTTTTTAGTATTGCATTTTAAAACATTCTATGTGGATACTTGAGTGGCCTGCAAATAATATTGTAACCTTTCTGTAAATTATCTGAATCTGAAAGCAGATATAAAACGATGTGCATTCAGTCTAATTTTTGACAAAAGAGTTTAGTTTGTTTTGCACTTTCTATCACGATTTTCTCAAGAACTAAATTAAATTCAGAATTTATGTCTTCAGATACAGATTCTACACACAGATAAATGGTTGTCTAATATTTAGAGAATGGCATTCTTAACATAATTTGTTTGTTTTACTGATGATTAAACTTTTAAAATCTAACTTTTAATTCAGAATATAGAGTGGGTAAAAACTGGAAGATAATAATACAAGTTTTTGTATTGCTGGTGGTTTACTGGCCGACATATACGTCGGCTATATAGAAACTAACAAAATCTTAAGCTCAACACATAACATCTTTGTAAATAAAATCAAATATTGGAAACGATATATCGATGATATTCTGTGTGTGGGAAGGTATGACGGATGATTTAAAATTGTTTCAACATCAACTCAATAGTTTTTTAAAGTTAAATTTTACTAAAGAACTTGAAATCAATGGATCCATAAACTTCCTTGATTTAACACTGTCACGTTATACCAATAAGATCGAATTCAAAATATACCGAAAACCTACGACAACAGATACATTATACCTAAGCAATCTCACCACCCCACAACATAGAACAGTCACCCTTCCGCTTCATGTTCCACAGACTAATCAACACTCCCCTCTCACACACAGAAAAGTGATCTCTCGAACGAAAAGAGAATTACTTGGCTGAAGTAGTTGGTAGGTTCGTATATACGCGAGGGATTATTGACTTCAACCAAGAAACTTTATTTCTTGGAATAATTACTAGATTTAAGAAAGTGGTTACTCTGGTGAAATAAGTAAACAGTCTTCAATGAAGTGTATATTTTTATTCACGGTAAATATTTTTAGCTACTTAATGTAAGAATTTTAAAGATTTGGCACAAATACGTTTTCTATTGCTAATTAACAAGATAGGTATGTTATATTTACTTACTCGTTCTCAACTGTTGCGTGCGTTACATCAAACTATTCCGTGTTGAAACGTTTATTGTACACTATAAATCACAATACACATCCCCAATAAATCACAAGGCACATCCCCTACGGGTACTTCGTTGTTGTTTTGCGTACTAGGTTAGGCTCCTTTACGGCGCCAGCACCACGCGCGGGCGCGCGAGCCTTGACAAATCACGGTGCGCATATTTATTCCAGAGAAAGGGATTACTTGAAAGAAGTGAGAATCACTTCAGTTAAATAATTGGTGGGTTTTTATTCAGTAAACAATACATACTTATATTAAATGTCTTATATTTTCTTGGATCAAGTAACTACGCACTTGGATGGATTTACTATTACTTCGTTTGAGAAATTAACATTTTTGGGACGAAAAATTCAATTACTTCTTTCAATACAATATTGGTTCTTATAAAGAAAGAATTTATTTGTTGACAGCATTTATCTGAGAAATTATTTTACTTATATTGAGTATGTGGCATTTCTTGTATATACCTAACTTTCTACATTCAAGTAGGTATGCATTTGAATCTGGTAAATAAATTCAAGAAATTATGTTTTCTCGTTCCAAATAATCTCTTTTCTGTGCGCAGATGAAAACAGAGAAACTAAATATAACACCATTATGCCTATTGAAAATTTAAAAGAATTGAAAGTTTACCGAAATCTCGATTGAAAACAAAATTCTATTTGCCTAACACCGGTTTCGGCAAATACATTTGCCTTGGCATAAAACTTTTTAAAAAGAAATGAAGACTAAAAAGAACTGTACGAGATGTTGTTTACGTATTACGAAGTTGAACTTCAAACTGATAACCAAGCCATAAATTAAGTTTAATAATTTAATTTTATTTATGTTTGAATTATTTATCCAATGATACCACACACGACAAAGTATTTTCTGTGCAATTATAATAACTTCCCGTATAATCTGAATATCCAGTCCTACCTTAATTCAATTCTTCATGTGCTTTATTTCATGCCAAGACGTTAACACGTTATCCATGACCAAGAAAAAACCCTAATATAATTTCCTAAATAAGTTAGCAAGATCAACGACGAGTTGTTGAACGATGGTACAATCGATCAATAAGGAATCTGAAACCACACCGGAGTCTAGATTGTGATATTCGATGCTGCTAATTGCGTATGTAATTAATTTAATTATACATGTAGCAGCAGTGCACGCACCAGAATTAGATCTAGCATTATTATCGCCTGCATACATTATTCATAAACTACTAATGGCGGGCAATTATGATCAGTTAAGGTGGGTTTCGAACCGTGTGTTGTCCACTGAAAATAAATGCAATTTTTAATTGTCAATAGCCGTGTACGCTATTTATAATATTCAGTTGCCATGGTACACTTATTAATCAACATTATCTCGCAATAGAAATATATGAATAGTTTATTTTTTATTAGATAATTACTCTATATGAGTCGTTCTTTTTTCTTTTAGTTTTTACTTATTATTATTATTAAATCAAGACGTTGGATTTTACTTATACCCTGTAGGCTATGAAAAACTGTGCTAAACAAGTTATTAAGGTATCTGCCAGTGGTTGTGATATTGTTAGGTTAGATTTGCATAATTTTTGGAAATATGGCGAACTTTTCTCAGGTCGAACTAATTGACAGGTGTGGGTTCTTGACGAATGCAAGAAAAATGTGTTCTGCACAAAAAGATACTAGCACACACTAGTGCTAAAATAAACCGTTGCAGATATAACTTGTCATCTTCGTAAAAATTTACATAAAATTACCGTTATAAATTTCTATTTCTTGCAAAACATTCCCCCTCTTGCCTCCCCCCTGGATTTCGAACCCAACTACCGCTACGCGAAAAACGAAAAAGATAGGAGTGGTCGAGAAATTTGTGATCGATCTTTGATCACAATTGAAGACCGATAAATAGATCTGATTGATAAATCGGTTATTATCATATTAGATGGATCTTTTGAACATAGATCAGGTTTATCTTTTTGATCAGATGGATCTCGCATATCAAACCGAATTGAAAGCTATGTATTAATTTAACAGATAGGTCAGTCGCCGCCCGGCCTGTGTGTAAAATATTTTCGCGGCCAGGCTTGAAAGTTATTAACTAAACGCCTAGCGGGCAATTAGCATCTTTCGTGTCCCCAATGTCAGTTTTATTAGATATTGCGATATTGCCTTCTCGTAACAGTCGCGAAAGAGCCACAAGATGACAAGATACGGTATCCAAATTTTGCGCTGCAGTCCAAAATAAGTATTGTTGTATGCACTTTTATTTGATCGTACTTATTAGTTTCCATTACTTCGCAATTTTTGGCACTGCTGATCGGTTTATCATAATTACACTGGGTGTTAAACTAATAAGCGTAGAATATATAGATAAGGTATAATAGTCAACTTTTGGTAGTAGACCAAATTTTGATAACGAACTCATGTCTAGATAGACGCCGTTTAGGAACTGCAGAGAGCCGGAATATTGTACCAACTTTAGAAATTACTTTAGTAAAATAGGTTGTATACAGTATCATAGAATAACTATTTTGAAATCAAATAATTTAAAAAGATTTATACATAACCCATTATTGGCCAAAATTGGTGCCAAAATTACAAAACTTCGGTTAATGAAAAGGGAGTTTCAAAAACGTTGAATAATAAAAAAATTCAGACAAAAGGTATTTGGTATTAAAAGGGCCATCCTATGATACATGACAATTGAGTCTCTATGCTGTTTGTAATATTGGTACCATTTTATGATACTCTCTAGCGTTGACACAATACATTTCCGTACATGTGTTCGTTCAAAAGTTAGTAGTTGACCTAACATTGTCGCCTTACAAGTGTTCAAGTATAATAGTAAAATAAAAAAAATATTATTTCGTCGTCGATTATCCTAAACACAGAATTTTCAAATTAATCCACTTTTCTCAACATTTAGTCATTATTTCTCGTTAACGGGGTAAATTTGAAAATAATATTGTTGCCTTTTTATTGTTTATCAATTTGTTATTAAGATATTGTTTCTCGATGACCACGAGCTAGAAATTATTATAGGAAATTAACAACAATGTCTCCTGGCGTATTAAAAAGTAATAAAAAAGCTACAATATTGGTTAAAAATTATACAAAATCTTAAATTCTAGAATAAGAGTTCAGTGATTCAGAAACGAAATATATTTACAAACAATTATTAATTAAAAATATTAATCCCACATTAATAAACGATATAGAAAGACGGCAAAATGACTTGAAATTCAATGAATATCAATATATAATAAGTAAGTGTTGTCGAGCATACAGGGATCACGACCATGGATGACTATTAAAACACAAAAATGTGAACAAAAACATTTCACTACCTTAAAGCGATAGAGATTTTTCAGAGTGTATGCAAAATAACTCAAGACGAAAATGCTGCAAAACAGTTAATGGCATAGTACTTAATATTACGTCACCATTTAACTCTAAAAATAAATTTGCCCCCCCCCCCTGGAACATTTTCAAACGGCGCCCATGATTATAAGTGATTATTTTTTAGTTTTCTTTAAAGAACCACTATTACAAAAGAATAAACAAATTGCCCACAGTTTGCTTTCTTTATCGATAAGAATATACAACCGTAATACAACTGTAATTGGATTAATTTTTTATTAACTCTCTACGAATTGAATCGAAAAAATTGTGCAAAAATAGTTGATATCCGCGCAAAGAAGCTTTGATAACGGTTGCCGAAATTGCCTACCAGGAATCTAAATTACAAATCTTTTGGGCCGAATATAAAATCATTTTTGTTGTTGGCTCCTTGGAACGGTAGTACGATGACTCTGCATAGTCTGCGTATAATAACAAAAAAAAACAATTCGATCGGATTGAGCTCGCACAGTGTAGAAGTAGCGAAGGCCGTTTGAAGAAATCGGTCGACAGCTTTGAGCTTTTTATATTTCCTGCGTGACTGTGTAGTGTTTCGCCGCGTTTGATACAATTATGTTAATGTTCCGTAATGTTTACCACGACTCGAGTAGCCTGCGTAAATTGTAGGGTATTCTGTAGACGTGGAAAGGATAATAATTAGTTAGGTTTATGTGATAAATTGTGGGCAGTAATGTCAAAATTATTCTGTTTGAACTGTGTACTATTTTTAAATCTGTTCTCTTAATTTGTATTTACTTGATGCTGCGGTAAAACAATCAGCATGAATGGATTTATAAATTGAAGGGAAATGTAAGAAAGTAGTTTCGAAAATTTGAGGACATCGCACATTCCTAAAAAGTTTTTAAATAAATATAAAATCGTGATTCGGAAAACAGAGTTCATACTTAGGTCATTATTATTCGGGATTTGTGACAGTAAAGTTTGGTATTGGTTACCTACAGGAAATCATCTGGATACGAAATTGTATCCAGATTTTCCATTAAAATTTAGGCAAAGCAATTTAATAAAGAAGCACTTATTGCCAAAAATGCCATTTATTTTATAAATTCATACGGAATTGCTCAAAAAACTTAACTACAAACTCTTAAAAATGTATTATCGAGACAAAATATTGACTTTCATGAAATTTTGTTTATATTCAATTTATTTTTAGATCTCATAATGCGTTTAAAGACAAATAAATATCCAAATTAAAAAAAAAATGAAACCTGATAAAAACTCAGAGTTTTAGAAAAATTCTGAAAATTCCAATACATCAAGCATTGCATATTTCTACATGCAAGAAAAGTGACTGACAACAATGAACAAATTCGAATAACTGAAAACTGTTTCTGGTATGCTTTTTTCGAGGAATCTGAATCTTAAATGCTGAATTGTGGCTACTTTTTAAGAAATATGTACAAGAAATGTCTGCCTTCAAATTCGACGTCTACAAAAAAAAGTACACCTGAAACAGTTTTCACTTGTTGGACCTTGTTCATTGTGGAAATCACTTAGCTTAGATCATTGTATTTTTGACAAATTAAGTACTTGAAAAAATGTTAAATGTTCTGATATCAATATTCACTTTAGTTTACAAACGTATTTTATTTTGAACATTTTATCAATATTGCTGCTAAGTTAATAAATAAATAGTTTCACTCCGAGAAGCAAGTAGATTGTATTCTCCTCACTCCGTTGGATTGTTTTCAGCGGGGTTGTTGACTGATCTATCGTTGAAGTCTCCATGAAAATGTTTTTATTTTATGAATTTGATGATTAAAACTGATCAATTTATAAATTTTAAGATGATTGAGGCTAATTTATTAATATGCAAAATTGGTTTGTTTGTGAGTTATGACAAATGCTGGCGTAGGTATTCTTCTATGTGTCGAACAGACGTAAGTATGTTTACATTATGTTTTTGTCTGCATTTTTAGTTTTGTATTAAGTATTTGAATTGTTACCCAGAATTGTAAGTACCTACCCTTAAAAGAGGAATCAGTATTGCAGGTACGTCCTATAAAATAAGCATCCATAGTCAGCTTAATGTTGTATCAATTCTCTCATGTTATACATCAACTTATAGATAAAGGTGTATTACTTGCTGTGGTAATGTATATGAATTACTTGTTGTTGTTGTATCCACGCTACGTAACAAAATATAACTTATTCATGTACTCGAAAAAGTAAAGTTTTGAGTGAGAAAAGCATGTAAGATATTGATATTTTTACGTGAAATTTTGTACACTTATAAAGGAAGGTGGAACTTAGACCTATTATGTGGTACTTTTTTCAATTTTAACCTGAGTTCTTCGTAAAAAAGTTGCAAAATCATCCAATTTTATGTCATATTCAGAAATAGATTTGTCAAAAACGAATAGAACTATCAAAAATCTACCACTAGACGCAAAATTATATATCTTTTATGTTTAATTTGGTGTATTTCTTTTACGATTATGTGAATTAATTGCTGAGAAAAAGCCTCAGAACTTTTGCAAGCAAAACGTAGGGGGTATGGATTCCCCTTAATTAGCAATTAAATAGATTACGTACTTGAAAAAATGTTAAATATTCTAATATCAATATTCACTTTAGTTTACAAACGGATTTTATTTTGAACATGTTGATAAATATGTTAATAAATAAATAGTTTATATATACCGCAAACTGTTTGTGTGAACAATGTGGAAATGGAAAAAAAACTTTAAGGGTTCTTTTTAAGAAACAACTCTTTTCCAGATGATGCCGATGTTTGAATTTAGTCCATCTTGAATTTTGTTGACAAATGACGAAGAACTGCGTCTTCACTCATGATTGGCTCAAGAAGATTTTTTGTAGTTTTTTTTTTAATTATTTTTTTTAAAATCAGAGATGTCTTCAAAATGTTGGTCTTTGGATGCAGATTCTATGGATAAAAGCAATCAGTTTTCACTTGTTTGATTTTGTTCATTGTGGGCCAGGACGGTAAAATAGCTTAGATTATAGTATTTTTACAAATTAAGTAAGTATACTTGTATACTTAAGTATACTTGTGGATATAAAGGAATAAATTCATGGGGTTCAGCATAAAAAATAAAAGGTAAAAATATAGATCAACCTAGTATATTAAATGTTAGATTGTATACATAGGTACAATAACCAGAAGGCATTACAATTTTATTTTTTTTTGTGTGTCATGCTAAACCCAAAACTAATTCAACGTTTAACATGAGGGGAAAGTAAGAAAAAATATAATTCGTGGGATGCCATTGATATTATTTCGCTTAAAAATGTTTTAACAATACATAATTCTATTATTGCTATCATTCAAAAACTTGTCATAACTCAGAAACACGGCGATTTTGCACATGAACAAGTCAGCCTCAATTTTCTTAAAATCTATAATTTAATCAGATTTATACATAAAATGATCAACAAAACAACTTTTTTCTCGGAGACTTTAACGGTGCATCCGAAGACGAACCCGCGCTCTAAATTTCTTTCGTGTTACACAACTTAGCTCTTCTTCTTTCTTCCTCTGATATTTTTTTTTCGAGATCATGGTCTATGGAAAATTATCAACAGATATAATTTCCCGTTTCTCCTCTTTCGCCAGAATACCAATATAAATAAACCGCACAAAGGCGACGCCGATCAAATAATTTTACTGAATGGAATCTCTAGTAGATTCGAAATTGAATCCATTGTCCATTCAGCGAAATCATTTATGTCGCGGTGGTAGTTAGATGGACATCTCGACGACAAAATGTACCGTAATTGGTGATGCGGTCTATTAGCGCTAACGATTGCAGCCTTGATGCTGTAGCTTCCATCTTGCTCGCGCTTAGTCTTCGCCCAGCATTGCCCAGCATCATCCTTGGACACCCACGTGGTCTCCTATACCTCCTGATAGCCCGTGGTCTTAAAAATGTCTTCCTCTCAACTCAACTCAAGCGCGCAGAGAGCAGAACGTATAAGACGATAACTTTATTACAGTACCTCGGATAATTTATTATATAACCGCTAATAAACGAACGAAGGCTTTGTAATTTAACTCTGCTCGACAATTTTGAGAGACCGATGAGTGCGGAGACCAGGAAGTGCCACGCCTCTAACCACGTTGATCATGCTAGAGACAAAGCCATTGTTGGCCAACAAATACCGCAGGCCAATTTCTAATAGATTTTTGCGCTAGCCGGAGGCTTATTAAATTATTAATGTGCGAAAATTAGTTAACGCTAAAGCGATTTTTGATCATGCCAATGATGATTTTGTGTTTTTCTGTTCATCTTGTGGCGGCCTGTTGAGAGATTGCCTGTCAAAAGTGTGATGTCTCAATGAAATCGAGTATTGTTCGTGATCTGGTGGAGATAAGTGTGCATAATAACAGTATCTTGATTGAGTGAAGCTTTTTCTTCTTGCGGCGGTTAGGAGCACTTTGCGAGACAGTTCCTTGTTTGGTTGCCACTTGATTGGTAAAGTTGCAAAACGTTTTGCTTATTAGATGCGTCTCTTATTATTGGCACGCTTACCTTTAGTTTAAGAGCTTTTTTGCGTACCTATAACATCTTTATAGAAGTCTTTCTCATATATTACTTACATCATATAATCACTTACAGGCAAAATTCAGAAATTAATTTACCTGAAAGGAAATAGTATTTTTTTTGTTCGGGTTTGGTCACAATGGTTGAGACTCACTTTTCGGACGAAAATAAAAAGAAAATTCTGAATCTAGCAAAGAAGCTCAATATAATACTGGTTCCTGTCCCATACACAATTTTGTTATCTAACTAGAGTAGGTGTAGGCAGGACCGGCCGGAGGCGTGTGCGAAGTGTGCAGGGTGTGCAGGCGCCGTAATAAAAGGGCGCTAAAGGCTAGATTTTTCAATGCCAGTTTAAACCATAGAGAGTTCAAATATACAAAATTGACATTAAAAAAAAAATTAACGCCGCGAATCAAAATTTGCACCACGTATATTGGCGAACTTCTTTACAAACCATGTGTTTCATAACGGCGGATAAAAATTTGCTGTAGGGAAAAAGACAAGTGACGCCTGGACTAAGAGCAATAGAAACTTTTCCAAATTTAAAAATGACGTAAATGGACCAGGAAAAATACAATAGTTAGGGCAATTATTTCCGTTCAAAAGGCGGCTTGCACAGTCAAATAAAAATGAAATTCTCTGGTAGTTACCAGAGAGATTTTAAAAATTAAAGCTGGATGTTTTCCTGCCAAATAAATATGCAGTAATATATCTCCACCGATTGAGGTACACAGAGGAAACAAATTTATATTGTGATTTTTCAAAAATGCCTAGTTGTGGGTTATTCCGCAGTAACGTGTCACACCCGTCACGCACGTTTAACGACTATACAAAAGCAATGGGGGCGTTTATTATTATTTTGATGCAACATTAAACCCAAAAGACAACTCATCTTTTAAAATTGTCGTAGATAGATGTTCAAACTGATAAGTTTTATGATAAACTTGATAAGTTTTATGAAAAACTTTTTTAAATAGCCTTGACGGTCGTTACCAGCACAGCGATCTCTTGGTTTTGGTAACCTAAAATTAAAAATTTGCGGAATGACCCTAGTGTAAAGTTTCTATTCTAATAAAGTTAATAAATAATTCTAGAATTTATGTGAAATTTAGGCTAGCTACTATTATATTGATTGCATCATGTGCAGTAGCTAGAATAAGCATATAATAAGCCAATAATCTTGTCAAATACGTTAATAATAATAATGGGAGTTAAAATCAAAGTACTACCTGACAATGTCGCACAATCATTTTCCTAACTAACTAACTTGGTATTTTTAATTTTAGAGAAATATCAAAATCTATGAAAAAGACGTTCTAAATAAGTTTATGCAAAAATTTTGGTGGTACTTTTTCTAGCACGGCCTTGCTTTTTAAAACAGTAAAACTCCGAACGTAAAACTACGCCATGGAATAAGAAGTCATACAAATTTACTGAACTTTTTAAGTGGGTTTTAGATATTTTGTGACATCACATGTTGATTTAAAAAAAAACTATTTTTATGATATTGCCTTATAGTATTTCAATTCCACATGCAAATTATAAAATTACAGATAATATTTTAGAGTCGATTGATACCAAGGTGAGTATTTTAATCGTACCACATATCCGGTGGATTGGCAACTGAATTTTTTCTGAAAGGCGCCATATTATTGTGTCAATTGCTAGGTCCTAGCGGTAAAGGAAGAAATTTAAAAATAAAGTCTGTAAAATCTAGCAAACTGTTTGTAGTAATATAATTTAAAACCGGTTCCTGTCCCATAGACAACGTTGTAATCTAACTGGAGTAGGTAGAATTTTGACAGGAATTTTCAATTGCTATGCCCTGAGGTAAAAGGGCGATATTTGAAATTAAAATCTCTAAATCCAGCAAATTGTTGGTAGAAACATAATATAATTCTGGTTCCTGTCCCATCGCCTATGTTGAAATTTCACAAGAGTAGGTTTGAAGAGTTTGTAAGGAACTTTCAATTGCTATATTCAGGGGTAAAAAGACAAAATTTAACAATAAAGTCTCTAAATCTTGTAATATTGTTTATCGGAACTGAGTGGTTCCTGTCCCATTATTCCTGTCCCACTATTGTTTTGTTCCAACACGCGACTTCTAAACCGTTCACGGAACAGCTCTGGGAACGTGAGAACCGTTTTTATGCTCAGGTGCCAACACGGCAAAGCCTGTGAGCCGTGCACAAAGATGCAAGCGTTGGAACACCACCGGAGCATTATTGTTGCACTATTTCTTACAATAACATAAAATGCAGTTATTTTACGGAACAACAGAACATATTTTGGCACACTGTTATGGTAAAACATAATATAATAATCGTTCTTGTAACATAGACTATTCTCCACTACTAGCTAGAGTAGGTAGAAATTTATAGGACATTTTCAATTGCTATATCCAGAGGTAGAAAGTCAAATTATAAAAATAAAATCTCTAAATGTAGCAAAGTGTTTGTAGGACCATAATATAATAATGAGTCCTATCCCATAGACCATGTCATAATCTAACTAGAGTAGGTCCAATTTTGTGCGAAATTTTCAAAGAAAATCTCTAAGGCTGGGCGCGCACACACACTTCACTCATGTTGGAACAAAACACACGAATGTGAAGAAGCTTTAAAATAATCTTTGATGCCGACTGTCGTCGATTATTATCTGTTGGGATGCAAAGTGCTTAACTAAACAAAAATACACGCCAGACGTCGCTGTCGTCTGCGAACAATGGGTTCTGTTATTTCACCTGAGCAAGCGCCACGCAAACTGACAACAACAAAGGAATTAATGCAGGTGGTTATATGCCTGAGACGGACGGTCGTTTCGGCGCAGCTACACGGAATGTCTTATGTTGAACATGTCTTCGGCCGTGTGTCTATGTAGAGACAATGCCGTCCGAGTACAACAGGAAGGGATTGATTTGTACTTGGTACCTACTAGATACCTTGTTTTGTGTTCAATAATGATTACAACAGAGTACAAGTTAGTTATTATTGAAAGAATTGCAGAGGTATTTGATATTAGGTCATTGATAATATTGTTAGTTAGTAAGAAGCGCAGTAATTTGTATATAGGAATACTAGTCACTATGATACCATACAAATAAATTTGGCTTCGTATTTCACGTTTTTTCATCATATTTCATTTATTTTCATATATTTGAATTTATGCCCAGGTATCAAATTTCAATGTTGTATTCTAAGTTTTATATTTTATTTATTTTTAACAAAGTAATTTAACAAAACATTACTCCACATGTTCCCCTCCTACAGCTATACATTTATCCAATCTTCCTCTAAACTCCCGATATACCAAATCAATTGTTTCTTCATTTAGTTCGTCTACTGCTTCCCTAATTTTTAATTTTAGAATGTCTTCATTATCATGAAAATTATTCGCATACACCTTCTGTTTTAAATAACTCCACAGCAAAAAAAAATCAAGCGGCGTTAAATCAGGTGAACGTGGTGGCCATCCTATGGTGCCGAATCGTCCAATCCACTTATTTGGAAAATGTCTGTTCAACCAATCCCTTACTTGATATGCGCTATGAGCAGGACAACCGTCGTGTTGATAGTGTAGTAAACACCTGAGCTGTAAGTTGATTTCGTCCAAAGTAGGTAGGTAGCAAAAAATTTTCCAACATATCTAAATAAGTGTTTTGGTTTACAGTACCGTCAAAAAAGTATGGTCCAATTATTTTCTTGTAAGAAATCCCACACCAAACATTCACTTTTTTTATATTTTTGAGAATTGGTTGTAATACGGAAATTTGGATTTTCTTGAGACCAATATCTGCAATTCTGTGAACTATATATATATATATGCATTAATCAGTGTCGAACACCGTATTTTTAAGTGTGTTTGCTGAAAATTATTGAGGCTTTCGATTAATTGAAATATTGTTTTAATTCTATCCGTAACAGGTCTCGCTATAAAATTAATGGGGAGTAATTCTAAGATAGAGTAGAGGAAGAACGCCGGCAACACCTCTCCACGTTGCAGTCTCATTCCTGGTCATTAATAATCACTTTTACACTTGGAAGGTACTCGAGCTATGTCGGCGTTTTACATCAATTTTTTCCGCGAGAAAAATGGATCCGCTCTCTTGTAATTATGCGGTCCACGGCGCTCTTTAGTCTCGTTTATCGCTAACGACACTGAATTAATTTTGCACATTTCGAAATTAATCTTCTGTCTAAATGCACTCGCGGTGTACCCGGTAATTTGTTACTGCTGTATTAGAATAAATTTGTTTGTGTTTGCAATTAACTCCAAGAAGCAAGGAGATTGTATTCTCTTCACTCTGTTGGGTCGTTTCTAGCGGGTTTGTTGACTGATCTATCGTTGAAGTCTCCATGAAAATGTATTTATTTTATGAATTTGATGACTGAAACTGATCAATTTATAAATTTTAAGACGATAGAGGCTAATTTATTTATATGCAAACTTGGATTGTTTGTGAGTTATGGTAGATTCTGGCGTAAGTATTGTTCTATATGTCGAACATAGGTAAGTATTTCTACCCTAGGTCTGTATTTTTAGTTTTGTATTAAGTATTTGCATTGTTAACCAGAATTGTTACCCAGTTTTCAACAAATGATATTGAAAATTTTAAGAATACTTTTGTATGTACCAAAATTGTTCGCTTCATTTTAAAAAAATATTTCTTATTAAGTTATAGTAGAAGTCATTTGCAAGTTATTTAACCCCAAAAGCATCATCCAAATGTTAACAGTTTTCGAGATATTTTAGATCTTACCTTTTTCAAGAAAACGCTAACTACCTATGAAGTCATAACCGTACACACCAAAAATAATTAATATTTTTTTTCTGTGTCAATGGTGTCTCTAAGGCGTAACAATTGTTAATAAATCAAAATTTCCTAAAAAAATCATCTACAATTGACTACTTGGTTAAATACTTTTTAAATTTTAGAAATTCAAAAGCAAATAGCGGATTCATGCCAAATTATACTATAAGATTTATAAATTAAGACTTTTTTCAGGAAATTTTGATTTATCGAACATTCTTACGCCTTAAAGACACCATTGACACAGAAGAAAGACTTTGAAAATATTAATTATTAAAAATCGTAAATATTAAAATATCTGAAAACTATAATTCTCGAGAAAACGTCATTCTTTATAAAGAGTTTTGGATGTCCTAAAAAGTCGAAAGCCATTGTTAATGATTTAACATACAGGCTGGTTAGAAAACACGAAAATGTTAAATTGGCCGAAGAGTAAACTATCGGTTTTTCGGAATTAGAACAAAAATGTTGTAAGTAAAAGTTGTTTTATATTTAAATTTATGCCCAGAGATCAAATTTTAATGTTGTATTCTAAGCTTTATATTTTATTTATTTTTAACAAAGTAATTTAACAAAACACTACTCCACATGTTCCCCTCCTACTGCTACACATTTTTCCAATCTTCTTCTAAACTCCCAATATACCAAATCAATTGTTTCTTCATTTATTTCGTCTACTGCTTCCCTAATTTTTAATTTTAGAATAATTTTTTTCATGAAAATTATTCGCATACACCTTCTGTTTTAAATAACCCCACAGAAAAAAATCAAGCGGCGTTAACTCAGGTGAACGTGGTGGCCATCCTATAGGGCCGAATCGTCCAATTCACTTATTTGGGAAATGTCTGGGACACACTGTATTTCATAAAAAAGAAAATATTTATTTGAATGAAAGCTGCTAATAAACCAAATTCTTTAGTATTTTTTGTTTCAATAGGGTTGGAGCCTTTTGAACAATTTTATTTTTTTATCCTTACATCTTTACAAGAGTATGAAATGAAGAATTCTTTCACACAGCATCATGCTTACATGTGAGAAACACCTATAATTTACGAAATAATCTATCAATTAGGCTATAATGATGCTCAAGTCATGATAACATCGACGCATGGCCAATTACTTCAAACTAAGATCATAGATAAAAATCAAAAACAAAAAAGGAACACATGGAAAAGTAGACACACACGGTTCGATCGATACAAAAACCGCTCAATCAAGAAACGATTCTTGTAATATTAATACCTATGTTTCTATAACGACTATAATGACCGCCATAATGACGGAAACGTTTTTCTCGAGAACCATTAACCGTAGTTAGATGTGCATTGGGCGGCACCAAATGAAGAAAGGCGGCGCAAAACCATCGGTTGGAATTGTAACATATGTAAAATGTGAAATTCCGGGTACCTACGAGCACATTCTATTTCTTTTTTGGTACAAACGGTGCCGCAATTATGGACAGATTGTGGCTTGATGAACTAGCGCGTGCTTATCTGGTATCTGTTTGGGTTCATCTGCGAACGGAACAACAGACGTTTGATTTATAAACGGTTAAAGTTGGCGGATGTTTGCCCAAAGATGACTTATTACGGTTTTCTTCCGTCGGTGATTTATAGTTGGACGGTAATGAGTTCAAAATTGTTTTGCCTGGTATTAGAATGTTTCCATTTGTCAGGGACGTCAAAGGTATGTCTGGAATAACATGTGATATGCTGTTGTAGTCAAATTGAATTGATATTTGTATTTTGTTAATCGGTTTTGCAAGTGAAACTAGCTGCATTGTAAAATATCGTCAAATTATGAAAGGAATACTGTAATAATAGTATTCTACAATGCAGAAAATCCAGAGACTAAAATTTATTTCTTTAGAAACTTCTAAAGCAGTAAAAAATAAGAAAATCTCTAAGCCGGTTGTTATTCTAAAAAAATCCCCCAATACGTCGGCATTTAATAACTAAAATACAAATTTCTGGTTTTGTTAATTTTTGCAAATTTATGCCGTCTGAACCCATTGTCCTAGAAACCTGTCCTAGAAAAATCTGTTTTGTAGATACAGCTTAATAAATTAATCAATTCACTTTTGAATCTAGATATCATATTTATTGTATGTGTTTCATATTTTATGTGTTTGTACTGAATAGACTGCTGAATAAGCAGTAATGGTTCCAATAATAGTTATGCTTTTTCATAGTTATTTAAGTTATAAGCACTAGATGATTAACATATTGAAACTAATCTAAAAGATTAACCATGCATTTTAATCTGAATTATTAAAACTGGGTATTCTCTATAATATTAAATAAATTTATAGTGTAGAGAATAGAACTTAGGTAACGAAAAGCCTCTTGATTTCTTCACAGCTCTTTTTCCAATTTACTTGCTACGCGTTTTGTACAAAGGACAAACAGTTTTAAAATTTACAGACAAATTTAAATAGATAAATTTAACTTACAGTCAATTAGAGGAGTAACGGATATGTTTGGCTGCCTTCCTGGAGAGACGAAACAGTATTTATCGAAGTAAAAGACAGCTGAATAATACACAAAACACTGCAACATGAAAACTTACTAGACGTAGATGTTATAGATTTTAATTAGATCACAACAAAAAGTTCATTAAAATTAGAACCGATGAAAGCAAAGTTAGTGTCTAGGGAGGTGAAGCCTGATATGTGAAATGATTGAAATGTAAATTAACAAAGAGCGCGTAAAACTAGAAATAAATATGAGACAGTAAAAATTCCCAAAATGAATCGAAAGCTGTGACTGTATTCAAAATAAAAAACAAAATAAAGAGATGACGGAAACGATTGACATTAATATGAACGGAAAAGCGGAGTGAAAAGCATAAATTAACATACAAAAATATAAACGTAAAGGACGGAACGGTATATTACACTATATGTGACCTCGCACGACAGAATCGCCCTATCTGCCATCTCTCGTTTCGATAATATTGACTCCTGTGTTGAAGGCGCTTAACTTTAATAAGGAACAGAAAAAAATTGAAATAAAGTGTATCATACCCTTGAATCATTTCTACATAAGTTGTATGACTGTCAAAACTTTTTTGCCTCTCTGTGTAAACTTTTAATTTTTGTTCAGGTTGCATTTAGAGCCTCTCTTATAGATAGGCGTTTTCGTTTTCTTCAGTTTTTGTGTAATAAAGGATATCGGGATATCCACGTAATCAATCGTCATATTTTATTTAATGCGACTGTAGAAATAGAATTGCATAATAATTTTTAAGTAATTTTTAAAGCGATTTAATATGAATGATATAAATTTCGTGCAGCGCGCACTACGTCAATCTCAATAGTAAATGGATACGTAGCTGGGACAGTGGAAGACTATTTACTATTAGTACGATACGATCAGAACAATTTAATTTCGTAATTTTGAATAGTAGTGCGAGTTAAATATAAATAATGAATTTAGATGTACAATTAATTATACCCAACAATATTTTAGAAACACGCATCTCGTTCGACTGCCACGTACCAAAACCCACAAGCGAGGGGAGCCGAACTGCGCAAAATATTGTTCATGTTTATTTCGGGCTTAAAAATTAACAAATGGTCGGAATGCTATTAAATTCATGGGATATGTATCGCAGTAAATAAGAATTATTTGCATACTAACTGCGTTGTCCTGCTAACATTCGTTCCTGAGATATCGGCTTCCATCGAAATCTTGTTCGCAACCTTTATTACATAAAAACTGAAGAAAACAAAAACACCAATTTATCGAATAGACTCTAGATGCAACCTGAACAAAAATTGAACTTTTTGTGGTAAGTTGTTTAAGAGAAAATAAATCGGAAAGACTAGCGTTAATTTAAACTGCAAAAATCGGGTACTTTTTTTACTTCTCTCGCGCTCATGTGTACACCGAGAGGCAAAGAATTTTGACAGTCATATAACTTATGTAGAAATGATTTAGGACTATGACATATTTTATTTAATTTTTTTCTGTTCACTAGTTTTAGAGTTACGGGCCTTCAAACGCAGGAGTCAATACCACCGAAACGAGGAATGGCAGTTAGGGCGATTCTCTCGTGCGTGGTCACATATTTAGGAAACCCAGACAACAAGTACGTAAAGGAAAGACCTGTAGGGTAAATAGAAATTTCAAAAAGTAAGTTAAAATGGACAGGAAATTAGAGAATAGAATTAAATAACATAGATAAACAGAGATCTAAAGAAAGTGTCTATTTGATCGTTTAGGTATGTACATACTAGAAAACAAGAGGTTTGTACTTACTTAACTACAATAGTCTATCCACTGATGTCCTATATTTACTTTGTCCTAAACAAGAAGCACTAACACTTCACTCACTGTGCTCTGCTTTTTTACACTTTTCCCTGAACCAATTCCAAGGGTTTAGTTTAGTTATTTTTAGTCTTCCCACTAGATTCTGGTTGTCCAGTAGCTGCAGGGCCTCAACGTTGACGTATTGACGTAGGCGAGATTCATGCTTGGCGGCGAATCTTTTTATCTCTTGGATGACCTGTGGGACACCAACCTAACTTTCATTAGTGCCGTGTTATCTGCGAAAGTGACAACTGTCATATTTTCCTGCTGTGGTAGGTCACTCGTGTATATTGCAGATAGAGAATTGGTCCCAAGACACTATCCTGGGGTACCCCTGTAATAATTAGTCATTTAACTTGTGAACTGTTAAAAATAAAACTAGCTGTTATAATCATGGAACATAATAAAATAGTATACTTAATAGCAATATGTGTAAGCATAAATTAACATACCCATATATTTGTTGCGCTATTGTTTTCAATTAGCCGTTCTTAGCTTTCGTTTAATAGAATAATGCAAAAAAATCATATCAATTATTAATATAGCATCTATCTAACAAATGGCACTACCAACCTATACAAAAAACCTTATCTTACATCACAATAATCGCACAATAGTTATATATAGACTGAATAGCCCCACTTGCTTAATATTATTATTAATATAATAAGCGTACCTACATGCTGCAAATTGATTGTAAAGAATCCTATAAAGCGATTGCATAACGTGCCAAATTGATTCGAATTTAACATTGATCCATTTTTTTGGAGTCAGGTTAATGTACCAGTATTTGCATAACGATTAGTTTCGCGGTTTATAATAGCTCTTAGAATTCTCTTTTGTGCGAACTCATTAGTGGATATATCTTTTGAATGGCTGTATATGTGGTCACCGAAAAATTAGTAAATAAATTGTTAAAAATTAGGTCGTATTGCAAACTTTCACAAACAAATTGCCGCTGAATAACGTCATTGTTGTTCGGTATTTATTTTAATAAGCAGAAAATTAAATTGATGATTTTATAATATGCTTTCTTAACTGGATTGAAGAAAAATATCTTGTTAATCTTCTGTATACGTCTAATAAAATTATGTTTGGATGAATGTTAGGTATAGGTTAGGTTAGCGTCAGCGGTTAACACAACTTTGCTATATAGAAACTTTTATAAAGTTGTGTTAACCGCTTGCTTTGCTATATAGAAACTTTTATAAACATTTGCCAAATAAATCTTATCAAAGAAAATTGTCAAAACTTTGACATTGTATTCAGGCATTACCATAGTAGCCCAATCATTTTAGACTAAATTCAACCAAAGCGCTGATCAAAGTGCAATCTGCAAATCTCTAAAAGTCCTAAAAAGTCCTATGTCTGCGTCATGTTTTTTGGGGTATTTTACCCCAAAGTACTCTACCTTGACTGAAATCGGTCATAAGTCCTTCAAACTTTGCATTTAAGTGTTTTGAATGAAGCTGAATCTAATTCTGGCTTAAGCATTGCAAAATTCAAAATGTTTATCAAGTTTATTCGAATTTAATGGGTTTTTGAGCACTCCAAATCTTATATTTTTACTTTATCATACGCAGAAAAAATTTTTTGAGATTTTAGCGGAAATATGTCTTTTTGGGTCCCCTGAACATTTTTGACCAAGGTACAAAAAAATGTCTGTGTGTGTGTGTGTGTATGTGTGGATGTGTGTACCCGTTTTTGTGGCGACGATTCCGGAGAAACTACTAAAGGTATCGGGACGAAATTTCATATTTAGAAGTTTCATAACCAAACTTAGAGCTGAAAAGCTTTCTGTTGAAGAGGGCCCAAAGGAACTGGAGGTTTAGTCTTAGCATTTTTGAAAGATTTTGCAAATAAGCCGCCATTTCTGGAATTTCGTCGAAATAGTTAAATAATAAATTAAAGATGAGGAAATTCTGAATAATTTATCACTATGACATTTTTTGGTGCAATCAATAGTTTAGCAGCAGGAGCAAATTATATTTTATCGACATCGGTCATTCTGCATTGAAACTAGTAGCCAGGATATGTCAGATTTTTCTATTCTAATGACAGTACGTAGTGTCAAAAGCTAATGTTTTGACTTTTACACTCAATAATACGTAAGTGTCATTTGGACAGTCTACCCGGTGTCAAAGGAGTACAATATCCGAACGCAGCTTTAATCCACATATCTGTCTAGTTCTCCTAGTTTTATTTTAATGCAGACATAGCCGATCTCGATCAAATAGAATCTTATGCAGCTAAACTATATATATAGTATGATAAAGTCATGTGCCTGGCCACATCAGATTTTTTTTAATAAGCATAAGATGCGTTGAAACTAATGTAAAAGATTAACCATAAATCTAAATCTGAATTTTTAAAATTAGGTAGTTGTCTCTAATAGGCTATCCACTGATGTCCTATATTTACTTTATCCTAAACAAGAAGCACTAACACTTCACTCACTGTGCTCTGCTTTTACACATTTCACGGATTCACTAGTTCGAAGGGTTTAGTTCTTTTTAGTCTCACTAGATGCTGGTTGTCCAGTAGCTGCAGGGCCTCTACGTTTGCATGATGGCTTAGGCGAGGTTCATGCTTAGTGGCCAATCTTTTTATTTCTTGGATGACTTGTGGGACTTCCTTTGGAGTAAGTAGCTGTATGGCTTTTCTTCATAGGTTATGTCTTCTCATTCGATGTTCTGGGGCGGAAGATTTATGTAAGATGTTCTGATAAAATTTCAGCCTTCTGTTTATCGACTCTTCGTCCCAGGTACTCTTCGTCTTATTGGTGGGACATGGGCCAATGGCCTTTTGTATTTCCTCACAGCTTTCCACAGCGAGTAATCTGTTTCTTTATCGGGAGTCAATTTAGTTAAGAAGGATTCTAATGATGCCTGAAGTTTTTGAATTTCTCGTTTAAGTTGTTGGGATTTATAATTAAGTATTATAATTAAGGTTTTGCCAGCTGGATCTCGTGACTGCTGCCATCTTCTTCTACCTCTTTTTTGTTTGACCATTTCTCTAATTTCCATAGGATAATTATTTCCAATTGTGCTGTGGGTGCTTTTTTAGTGTTGTTCCAGGCGGCTTTCTGGATGGTGTTGATGAACAAAGATATAAATAATTCAAAGATGTTTCTTTTCAGGGTTAAAACGTAATTTTCTTGAGTTAATAGTGTTTTACCATTCTCTAAAAATGTAAGAGGGCTTTATTTTTTATGACAATACGCACATCGCACATTGTTACTAGAGTTTATTTCACGACAAGTGGCAGTAAGCCGCTGACATAATGCGCAAACGTTCCTACGCATTGACGTGTGTTAGAATGAAATAAAGAAGATTGTTATTTCATTCTAACACACGTCAAAGCGTATAGGAACGTTTGCGCGTTATGTCACCGGCTTACTGCCACTTGTCGTGAAATAAACTCTAGAAAACTTTTATCGGAAAAACGTGTATATAGACACAAACTCTTGGATTACAATTTTCCAAAAATGTTATTAAATGTTGTTAGTTTGAAAGCGTCCGAACATTTGTACATGCCGGTGGTATGCGATTAATGACAATCAATTACAAGTAACGATAAGTAAACATATTCACATCGTTGTAAATTTAAATTACTCTAACATTTTATAAATTCATTTACTGATATCAAATTGTATTTTTGATCTTCAATTGGTTTTGACTGATATAATAAACCATAATACGAATACACATGACATAATAAAAAATAAGAACAATATAAGAAGAGAAATTATATATAGGTGTATTTTGAGGACCCTTTAACGTTTGTAGGATATAAAGCGTGTTTTTTAGAGGAGACACAGATTTTTATATTTATATTAATGAATTGTTTTTTATTTGAAATAAAAAACAATTCATTAATATAAATATAAAAATGTGTGCCTAATTTCAATTTAAAGTTCTCCGCCTCTAAAAAAACACCTTTATTATCCTGCTGTATTAAATTCGCAAAAAATGCTAAAATCACGTTAACCTGAATGATATTCTAGAGTTTGAATTCATACTCAGTGCAAAGCATTTGTATTTTGTTAAAGTTATTTGGTTTTCGGAGGATTTTTTAACACGTCAAACAATTTACAATTATGGAATTATTATTATGGTACTCATATAAAAAAGATAGAGCTACTACTTGAAAATTAATAAAAATAAATAATAACTTATCTACTTATCAACTTTTTCACTTTACTTACACATTACTTATCACTTATTCACACTTTATTCAAGATAAATTGAATATTTCCATTTGTACTTTGCACCTGAAAATTAACTAGGATAATGCAGAAACAGATCCAATAACATTTTCCAATTCCAATTTTTACCTTTTTGACATGTCATGTTTAGCACACTCATCTCTTATACCCAAATTCCACTGGAGTCAAATCATAGGCAACAGATCGTTATAACAACAACAAAAAAAAACAGTTGATAATAACTTTGTTATTTTCTAGTAACAGTAGATGTAATTAAGGAATTAAGGTGTTCAAATTGTGTTGGTGTGCAATATTAAGATTACAATTACCGCCGATTTGTCTTAATTATAATAATTTTGGACTATTACATGCCTGTAATAAATCATTTGAGGCGGTACCTCGCTATTTTCTATTTGCATGCCACGCTCAGGCTCTCGGCTGATTGGTGTGTGCCGGCCGGCCCAACAAACCGGGTTATTTATGAAATTAAGAAATATGTTCGAGAGAGATTACCGTTGACCTATGGTGTGTTGTCGGTAACCCGTAGGTAGGTTCGAGGATTATAATGCCATACACATTACATCCACCTTTGATCCTTAAATGTACCTAATTTAATCCGATAGAAATGCATTATGGGTACCTTCGTCGTCGTTTATTGGCGGGCTCACGAAAAGCAGTATACTTAACGATGTAACAACTAACTTAACAACTCTTCCAAGCAGAAATTGACTATTATATGCATCTGTGTGGAAAATTATACCTACTGGCTAAGTTTATTTCACGTACGTAATCACTTTAGAGCTTCATTTAGACCTTACGGATAACGCAAAATATTCTTCGTTTAAAATTGCTTACTTCTACTCTTCAGTTATTGTAGTATAATTTCCCACTTGTGTCATTGAGTGTGGTATGTTCTACAGATTGAAATACAATGTTTTTAAACGATGTTATAAAGACCATATCTTGAAAAAAAAAAAAATGGCAAAGTTCAAAATCCCGGTGGAAACAAAAAAGAAACTGGCTCTTTTCAACTGACAACCTGTAGGCAACCAAATACACTTAACTTTATGATAAGACATCAATACAATACTCCTATATCAAAGGAATGCTGAAACTTTGAATTTTGTATTTTTAATCTTGCTACAACATAAGAAAAAAGCGTGTGAGGCTTTTGTATGATTAAAAAAAGATGTTGGAGACTAAATATCTTCGTTAGTAAGCTTGGAAAACGAACCTGAATAAGTCTTTGGGTGCTCTTAATATTTTATTTAATTTTCTTATGATTTATTACGGTAATCAATATTCCAGTAGTTCTTCAAGAAAATACATGTTGGATTGGAGCAGAATAACTAATTCTGTCTGAATTAGCAGTCACAGAAAAAATTTATTGTAGAATTACAATAAACTGTATGTACAAATACTAAACAAAATGCTGTAGTAGCTATTTATGTACCAAGAGCATTATACGGATATTTATGCCCCGAGGCTGACAGTCTAAAAAGCGCGAGGGCCAATAGGCCCGAGAGCTTTTCAAGTCGCCCGAGGGTATAAACATCAAGTCATGCCCGAGGTACATACAAAATTACATGTCCTACAATGGTTTTGTTGCTGCGTTTGAATAATATTAATAAATATTTTCTACTTTGCGTTCGTTATAAACTCGTAACGAAACCGCTTTCGGTGTCGTTATGAACACTAGATCACAGATTTTTAGTTTTCCAAGATTGGCTCGTGTCAATCGTATTTGTGAATTTTACCACAACTACCAACTGTTGAATATACAACTACCCTAGATTGTAAGATGGCAACCGCAATTTTCGAAATTTAAGTAAAATTAATATCGCAAAGTAGGAAAAATAGTATATAACACAAAAATACTATTTTGACGTTATCAGGTGACATGCGTATCTTCGGAGTTGAATAACAATACAAACAATTCGGAGTTGAGTAACAATACAGACAATTAATTGTCAAACTTTTAACCTTAATCGCCAATAATTGACATTGACGATTCAAAATTTACAATTTGAATGACATATTCAGGGATGTAAAAGCGTAGTTTACCGCGTAAATTACCGAATTAATTACCGTAATTAATGGTAATTTACCGATTTTTAATTACAGTAATTTACGGCGTAAATTACCGATGGTAATTTACCGTCAATTTAAATTACCGTTGGTAATTTACCAGAATTTATAAATTATGTAATTTCAAAGATCTTCTATCAGTAGACGCATGAATGCGCCCCCACCGTAATTTACCATTTAAAATTTTTAATTACCCGGTAATTTACCCCACCGTAATTTACCATTTAAAATTTTTAATTACCCGGTAATTTACGCCATCGTAATTTACCATTTTTAATTTTTAATTACGTGGTAATTTAATATTTGAAATTAATAATTCTAATTTCAACGGTAATTTTCGAAAAAAATTATTTACCGTAATTTAACATCCCTGCTGATATATTTGATATATTGCCATATAACCATGGCAATCCTTTATGCCCTAGGGCGCAATAAGACTCTTTTAGGACGCAAAAAGAAACTGTTTTCGTCCCGGTACCTGAGATCTAAAATGTCACTTTATGATCCTTTAGGACATAAATTAATTTATACCATTTTTATATAGGTTCATATATAGGTACAGTTATTTTTCCAGTATTGGCCAAATAACTTAAATAAGTTCATATATGTATATGTAAATTAAATCTTTTGTTTCCGCTCCAAGTTATTTTCTACTTTTCTACTTGACTACTTTTTAAACGGGGTTGGGAGCTGCGTTGTTTGTGAATGGTTCCCGGTCGACACTTATGTCTATGTGTACTAGGGTGGTTCAAAAATGCATTGCAAAAATTTTTGTGATGGTAGAAAGCAACGATCCCCCCAAATCGTTTCCAAATCCAAAAAAAGTGGACACGTATTTATTTTTTTCTGCGAAATTTTGATTTTTAATGGTGCCTATCCATGCATCAAATTTACATAAGAAAATGCATGGGAAAAAGACATTTTTTGGTATTTTTCGAATAATTCATCGGGGTTTGGGAAAACTTAAGATTAAAGTTATAGGACTTGTAGAGGACTTTCCAATGAAGAATTTGAGCTATTATACATATGGCTTTGACGCCCCCAACCCACCCCCACAGTGCCCTGAAAACTACGCTTCTTAAATGAAAAATGTACATTCTTCAAAAAATGTACCGTTCTAATCACTTCATTCTCTTTTTTCTCATAGAAATCATTACTATAAGTCTAGTGGGATGCCTATAAATATTTGTCAGTTAATTTCCATTTGTTTAAACAAATTCCATTTGTTTAAATAATTCGCGTTTCTCGAAACTCCGTCGGACATCTGTTTTCTGAGTTCGAAATGGCAGTTTATTATCTTAGAGTGACATTATTCATTTAACAAATTCTTCCTATTGTTTAAACTATCAATGATTATTAATTTTCAACTGCTGTTCTAATTATGGTAGAAGTCAGGTTTTTTTGTGAAATTAACTTATAAATTTCATGTTCAAGGTATCTTGCCTATTTTATCACCTATTGTTTAAACAAATTCCATTTGTTTAAATAATTTTTTTGCAATTCTCTTAACATTCATTTTTTTAGATCAGTCTGGTCAACTGTTATTGTCAAGTGACATCATTTATATTTTGGGATAATTTCCTTTGTTTAAATAATAAAATATTATTCAAATGCATAATGGTGATATACAGGTGGTATGTAAATTTTAAAATAAATTAAAGATTACAGCCACAACCTGGATTTGAACCAGGGACCTGGGACCTGGTTCAAATCATTATTAAGTAAAATATTATTCGTTTTCAATATCATTTATTCGAAAAAATTATATTTATAAATTTAAAAACCCTTTTTTCGGGAAATTGTGAAGTTACATTTCTTTTAAAAATATTAAATTTTCTACCATAATTAGAAAAAAGTTGAAAATAATAATTTATTGTTTAAACAATAGGAGTTTTTTTAATGAATAATGTCACTCTAAGATATAAACTGCCATTTCGAACTCAGAAAACAGAATTCAGACGGATTTTCGAGAAGAACGAACTATTTAAACACCTAAAAATTTGTTTAAACAAATGGAAATTAACTGACAAATGTTTATAGGCATCCCACTAGACTTATAATAGTGACTTATATGAGAAAAAAAGAGAATGAAATAATTAGAAGGGTCAATATTCCGAAGAATCTACATTTTTTCATTTTAGGGTAGTTTTCAGGGCACTGTGGGGGTGGATTGGGGGCATCAAATCCATATGTATGATAGGTCAAATTCTTCCTTGGAAAGTCCTCTACAAGTCCTATAACTTTAGTCTTATGTTTTCCCAAACCCCGAACTTATTATTCGAAAAATACAAAAAATTGTCTTTTTCCCATGCATTTTCTTATGTAAGGCCTCGACAGGCACCATTAAGAATCAAAATTTCGTAAAAAGAAAAAAATACGTGTCCACTTTTTTTGGATTTGGAAGCGATTTGGGGGGATCGTTGCTTTCTAAATAAAAATAGCCAATTTGAACCACCCTAATGTGTACTTATTGTGTAATTTTAATTTATTTTAAGCTATGATTAATGTGACAAACAAAGCCAAAACGTCAATAACAAAGTAAAAGAGAGTTGTTATTTATAGGTACATATAAACGTTACAGACCAATGGTAGTAGAAGTAGTACTAGTAGTAGGGGTAAAGGATTCCCAGGCAAGAACTGGGAACTGATCAATTCAAATGTCTGAACAGAAAAAGGTAACTAAAAGACTTGTTACTTGGGATTACAATGATTGTAAATGGTATATTTTCTCATACAGTTACAGTACAAAGATGCTAAAAACTGATGATGATTCTGAGATACATTAGCTTTATATAGGTTTTGTATGGACTTTAAGGCCCCGTTTTACCCCTCAACGTTTTCAAATAAAGGCGTTATTTATAGTTCAAAATTATTGAAATTTTGTAGTGTAGATTCTTAGATAAATAAGAAGTTGGGCTGGGTAACAAATAATTGTTTGGCAAGATAAAAATCAATTTTACTTCTACATCTTTTGTTTGTTTTTTATAAATATAATTTTCTTAGCCCAACACAAAATACAAAAATAGTTTTTTAGCTAGATACAATTTCAGAGCAATTATTAACATTCACTTTTCCAGCACCCAAAAACTATGACGCAGACGCAGGATTTCGGACTAAAATTCCTGATTTATAATCGAAGAAGGCATCAAGTGCGAATTTAATAGTTAACTTCAACTTTAATGCACCCTTTAATGTACATTATCGTAATCAAATATCTTTTATTTCACCTTATGTGAAGCTTATCCAAGATAGATGTCACATTAGAATATTATATAACTTACAAAATCATTACGCAACAGCATAACCACTTCAGAATTCTTTCAAAACTATTCGCTATTAATAGTTGTATATCATTGAAAAGTGGGCAGCATAAATCTCACTTTATCGCCAGCAACGCACTCTAGCGGATACGTTTACTGCCGGTCGAGTCCGGCCATCTCATTTAAATTAAAACAAATTGTCAGACACTTACGAGTGCAGCAGACTCTACAGAGCGAGCATAGGCGGTAAGAACCAATGGATTCCTATAATAAATCGCATTTATGACTGTCAGCGTCAAGCCAGAAACGCGAAAATTATACCGCAATTCCAACTGATTAGCAGACATCATTCTTCCAAGCTTCGGTTACCCCATCAATCGCTCTTGTGAAAATCCATTGCAATTAAAACAAGTCAACAGTTTTATAAAAGAGTTATAGCCAATCGCCCTACTATAGAATAAGAAAAATCTATGCTAGAGGCTTTAGAAACTTTAGTAAAAACTTCACGTAGTGGAATTTCGAAATAAAAATCTCCTGAACACTATTAATAATGCAGCAGACCATTTTTTTTTGTACGCAGGTATTTACTCCTATTTATATATAAATAAAAAAACAAACATCTCGTAGGTTAACAGTTTACACACGTTGAACATGAAAAGTGTTAATTATTTAATTTCCTTTCTCACGCTTATCCAAATAACAATTACAGATAGATGTGGAGGTTTTTTTTTATGCGCTTTACACGGTCGGCAATCGTGGAATTGCAATTGTTTTTATTACCCAGACACAGGCGGAAAGGTCGTTTTGCGCGTTTTTCTTAACGATGTAATTAGAGCAATAAAGTGGAGGTTTCCTACGGGACAATGAGCGTTGTAAAGTTGGTAATAACATGTAATTACGAGCAAGTTCATGATTATTTTTCCGAGTCTAGGATAAATTTCAAAATATCTTCGTTAATGTTTTATTACGGTGTGGTGTTATGACATTTTCTGGTGTTCAACCTTTTCTATTGCTGGACTTATTGCGGTAGAAAAACAATATAAATTAAATTTTATAGGTCTATTTCAACACGAAGGAAACATCGAGCAGATGTTTCTTTATTTTCGTTATTTTTTTACCTAGAAATGCTCTGTTGGGTAAGCTTTATTGATATATAACATTTTATTGTACATTTGGTATTTGGAGCTCCCATAATAATAACAACTTAATTAAAACAATAAAATTGTACAAAATATGAAAAAAAAATAACAATTTTATTCAAAATACTGGCCAAACTTTGAATGAATGAATTTTCTACGTTAAATTGAATTCTTTGGAAATCTGTTATATTCTTTTTTTATATTAATAGATTTCATTGCGCTGAATATAAATACCGGGTGATTCAATTTCGGGGCTCACCATGGGGATCTCGCTTATTAGTGGAGATAGAGACTATGTTTAAATTTGGCAAAGTTTCGTATTTTCGTGCTAATCAATTATCTGAAAAGAAATTTTAGCTATCATTTTTCATTTTAAAGATATCCGCAAAAATCTGAATTGTTAAGATATCGTTTTTAATTTTTTATTCAAAACCAAACGTAGCTAGACATTTGAAACAAAAACATACTTAGCTACTTTTTAACAAGGAATGCAGTGTTATTTTTTAATTTGAAATAACATGAAAGATGGCGGCGTAACCATGGCCAACTTTTGTTTTTCTTATGGGCGCCATATTGAATTTTGGCATTTTCCGATAGTCGTGTTTTTTCTCTTTTCCGCAATGTATAACATGTTGGCATTATTTTTTAAAACAATGGTTTAGTAATAAAAAAAACTTTCTTCTTTTTATCGTTGTTTGTCGTGCTTATCAGGTACCCAACTGATGCTTGGATACAGACCGCCGGTGCCGGCGCCGGACTGACCAGAGTGCTTTGGATTAAAAGCATTCAGATTTTAAAAGAAGCAAGTTTATACAACAAAAGGCTTATTTTTTAAGTAAATCTTCAAATTGGTCGCCATTTTCTTGAAGGCATAAAACCGAGCCAGCTTTTCGACATGTTGTTATGCTCTTCTAACAGTTCTTCGTCGTTCTTCGTCGTTCACAGTTGCCCATAGAATGTAGTCCAGATGACTTAAATCAGGGGATCTAGCAGGACATTCCACCACTCCACCATTACCAATGCAGCGATTTGGAAATTGTTGATTCAAATAATATCGTACAACTGAAAAGTTTGACTTCTGCGGGGTTTGTACGGTTTCAATTTCTTTGTTCGTAATGCTCTCCAAACACGTGTTTGCGGAAATTCCAAATTAGAGGCTACTTCCCGCGTAGAAATCCGAGGATCGTCATTTATCTAAAAACCAGTAGTTGAAGCATTGCAAATTACGGTAATCTAACGTTTACCATTTCCAAAATATCTCTTTGATCATTTTCAACATTTCTATGAGGATTATAAGAATTGCGGGGTTTACTAAATGATCCATGGTCCCCTAAATTTCTGTCCAAGGTTAGGAGTTTTGTACGATTGGGCATTTCTATGAGTAAAGTAATAAACCCTTAACATATCACGCTTTTCGTTATTGGTAAACGGCATTTTACATCCACAATCAACCACAATTAAGGTTTATTTGGTTAAATGGCAAACCCAACGATGAGTGCGCCGCTTGATCCAGGTGCATTCTGTTGACGTTGCTTGGCAACGAGTCCGGAGGTCTGTAACCAAGCTCCAGTTAGGCACCTGAAGGTTTTTTGATTATTACACGATTATTTTAAAAAATAATGCTAACATGTTATACATTGCGGAAATGAGAAAACACAACGACTATCGGAAAATGCGAAAATTCAACATGGCGCCCATAAGAAAAACAAAAGTTGGCCATGGTTACGCCGCCATCTTTGATGTTATTTCAAATTATAAAATGACACTACATTCCCTGTTAAAAAGTAACTGTGGAATGTTTTTGTTTTAAATGTCTAGCTGCATTTGGTTTTGAATAAAAAATTAAAAACGATATCTTAACATTTCAGTTTTTGAGGATATCTTCAAAAAGAAAAATGATAGCTTAAATTTCTTTTCAGATTATTGACCAACACAAAAATACGAAACTTTGCCAAATTTAAACATAGGCTCTGTCTCCACTAATAAGCGAGATCCCCATGGTGAGGCTCGAAATTGAATCACCCGGTATATGCTCAAAAGAAGAGAGTTATTGAATCTTTTTCAGTCCTTGTTTCACGGGCACACTTCCATACATAATTACTGGCATTACTTTAATGACACACGGGAACAAATTTCCCAAAAATTCACTAAAAAATTTATACTCCTGGGTTTTCTTTCAGTTCATTTTGAAGAATGTTGGTCATAGAGGTTCGTTTGCTATGCATTATCAAAAATTGAAGAATATACGTACACAATGGCATATAAAATATAGTTGACAATATCTCGATAACCGTAACAGTTTAAACAAATTGAATATAAACACGTAAGTATATTCATGTTTATGCATTACGCAGCAGTTAGGTGAACTATAATTTAAAACTTTCAATCGCCTAATTATCCTCAATTATTATAAAATAAAAACTTAATTTTTAGCAAGAATATGTTTTAAAACTATGCATGATCGCAACCTTGCAATGAACTAAAGTGTGGATAAATTTTATTCGAAAGCATTCAGTTGAAAGGCAGTAAGGTGCTAAAGCACATACAATAGACCAGCCACATTTTTTTGCAGGATAAAGTTCCAACCATGTTCATGATCATCAACTGAGGTACAATTGAGCTTTTGGGATCTTTTTATTGGATCAGAAAAAATACATTTATTAAGATATTGCTATTAAAATATTGTTATTCAACTCCGTAGATACGCATGTCACTTGATAACGTCAAAATATTTATTAATATTATTCAAACGGAGGAACAAAACCATTGTAGGGCATACAATTTTGTATGTACCTCGGGCATTACTTGATGTTTGTATCCTCGGGCGACTTAAAAAGCGCGACGGCCGAAAAGAGCTCTCGGGCCTATCGGCCCTCGCGCTTTTGAAAGTGTCACCCTTGGGCCATAAACATCCGTTTAATCGTCTTGGTACATAAATAACTATTAATTTAAAGTATGTATTAACTGAAACAAATCTGTTGTTTCAATGAAGGTAAAGAAATAGTTCTTAGTGGACAAAAATGCATTTGTTTGGATTATTTGTTAGTATTGTTATATTGTTGAGTGAAAGAACTAAAATTTTTTAACTTAACGAGATCGTTGGAAAGAAGTATTTTTGATACAAAACAAATAATTCGTACAAATAATTATCTTCAAAACAAAAAAAAATCTTTTCTAACTCTGTAAGTTGATGGATAGGTACCTTGTATATTATCATAATAAAATAAAACGTATTTTATGTTATTAATTCGTTAAAACGAATGTTGGCCATGCCTACGGAATAAACCAATTATGCTGTCAAAGATCTGTTCGTGCCGAAAAGAATACGCCGCACATTTACCGTATTATTATTGCCGCTTCCTTCATTATTTCCCGTGAAATTGTTTGCGTCCAATTTACCGAAATTATTTCTGCAGAAACGTGAGCCGGACATGTGGATCATCGCGGCACCCAAGATTACACCTTAAAAACGAGTAATTTGGCTCATTGCGCGATTCTGAGTTTCTGTTATACCATCGGCCAAAAAGATAACCTAAAAGAATGACTGAAAGAATCACTTCAAGGCAAGAAATTACCATTGTCGTCTTTTGGAAATAACTTAAAACGGTATATATGTAATTCCATATTGACAGTTTTTGTTCCTTTTTCTTGTAGGTTTTTCTTGTTTATCAATAATACAACCGGAAACATTGATTTATTTAGAAATTCCTTAAGGGCAATAATGCAACAATTATATTGCCATGAAGGTAGGCGTTAAAAGTATCAAAGTGATAATAATAAATCTGAAGTAATTTATTTAGTTATGAAAATTAAGTTTACACATAAGATGCAGTGTTGATAGATGATAACAGATACGAACAGCAGATAATGTATGCACCGCTAGCGTTATTCTAACGTGTTGTTTCCTGGTATTATCGCAATAAATTATTATTAGCATTGCATCGTTATTAAATTATTATATAAGAATAGCCGCGCGCGATTTCAGCGCAACCTACGAAATCGCAGCCCGATCGTACGATGCATATTTATCAAGGAAGCCTATTAAAATGAGCAAGGACATTGTGCGCATAATAACTAGTTACTCGGGCGAAGAAATTTATCGGAGCATTTTGTCAACGTTTAATGATAACTTCCGCAATTTGTAAATGAAATTAGAATTTCGATGCTATATTTTATTGTGACTTTATATTTCCTTCAAAGGTACTTTAGTAATATTATATTATTAAGCTGTTCTAATATAAGTACATTAGGTAAAAGAAAAGTCGTATTTTTCAATCCCGAGAAATCATCAGTTCAAATCCCGAAATGGAAAATCTTAATAAATCGCTTTTCATTTATTATTAGCCCAGTCAAATTCAACAAAAACTTTTATTCAGCCGTGCTGAAGTTAAAATACCCCCACCGTAAAATTAAAAAAAAAAAAAACAAGTGAACCGATTTTGCCCATTCACGAACTTTCACTTTTTAAGAGATAAGCTTGTATACCAAATTTCAGATCAATTGCTTGAAAATTACAGCAGTTATCGTGTACACAGACGGACAGACAGACAGACATGGACAGACACCACATGGTCCTCCATAATGTTTTCGCTGTAATTCATGGCATTTAGTCTACCAGGAACCACAACAAGATCAGTTCTGTTGTCTGTACTGATTCCAGCCCAAACCATCACAGATCCACGACCAAATCTATCCACTTCCTGTGTAGTAACGGCTCCGTAGCGTTCACCAGGACGTCTATATACACGTACTCGTCCGTCGCAACGAGTTAAGGGGTAATGCCACTAGATTTTTTGAAAAGTCCAAATTTTTTTTTTGCTTAAGTGATGTCTTGAGATCTTAGAAATAAGGTACAATACCTTTCATATAGGAAAAAAATTTAAAATGCTTATTTGATGAACGTACGGCCAAGCGTCTAGCCGAGCGTACATGCAAAAAGTTTAGCGGAATTACATGCGTGGTGTGAAATATAACATACAATATTATAAAACACAAAGATTTTGTGGAAATATCCTCGGTACGTTCGTTGAACTGACGCTAGCCGCACAATGTTACAGCTGTCTGATGTAACGTGTGTTGTTCTTGATCAGTTGGTATAAAAATAGGAGAAATAATTAGTGACATTCTTGGAGTATATCGTGATCGAAAGGAAACAGCAGATTTTTAAATAGAACTAACTTGGCAAGCATTGAATCGTTTGGAACTAGAGTCGCCTCTGCCTGATAACGTATCCACACCGGTAAAGAAAGTAATGTCGGTTGAAGATTATTACAACGTTGGAGTGGATGACGTTTAATTATCATCTTTTGAACTTTGTTGTTGTGTTTTCTGCTATTTCACAAGTTGTAGTGTGTATAACGTGCAAATCAAATGCGAAATTGGCCAAAAGTGGCAACCGTGACTTAGGATTTCAAATCGTGGTTTCTTGTGAGAATTTTGAACAAACTTTCATTCCAAGTTGCCGACTTGTTCAAAAATGATATGAAATGAATAGCGGAATTATCCTTGTCATGCGCATAAGAATAGGTGTAGATGTAATTGAAAAGTTTTGCACATTCGAGGACATTCCTGGTCAGATTTTTCACTCATTTTACGATAAAGTTGTTCGCACCATTTTTGTGAAAATAGAAGCATTGTCAACAAAGTATGCAGAAAGTAGCAGAAGAAGGGAGGGCTAAAAGTCAATTGAAAATAGTAAAAAAATAATGGCGTAACTGTCTCGGACGATGGAACATAGAGAAAACATAGCTTTTCTTCTCTGTATGATTGGTGGCGCTCATCAGCTGGAGAAATGTTGTTGATATTCTCATAAAATCTAAATACTTACTGCAAAGCTTGCAAATTTTGGAATAAGAAAACAAAATAAGAAAGGGAATGCATAGATCACGTGAAAAAATTAATGGCACTCGTCCCCGCTCTTTGACCAAAACCAGTTAGGGCCTCGAAGAGAAAGGGAAGTTATCCCAGAAGCCTATAAACGAGCTTTCAATTTATGATGGAGTCGTCATAATCATGATTCAATTGATAACATGAAGAAAATAAATCTGAGCGACACTGTGTTATAAATTCTGACCGATGAAATGCCACCTGGTGATTTAATTTTCATTTTCTCTTTCAAGTGGCGAAGTAATTGTGGATATTGCAGCAAGTATAGCTATATGTGTTGTCAATGATGCATTATCCAGCCTTATGAAGATTATGATGGTATTATGTATGAGCATCTAGCCAAACTGCAATAATATCTGCGCGAAGGCTGACGCACGGCGCATCATGTTTTCAGAGCCATCCCTGACTGATGCTGCAAAACAGGCCCGTCTGTCGTCAAAATCAAACAGAAAGAAACAAGAGGAGGAAAATGTTAATTTGAAAACATAATTGGTGTTATATGTGGTCCAGTGTTATATGGTCCAGGCTTCGCCGACTATAGTAAAATGTAACAATTCTATACATCAAACTTATACAATATTTTAAACGGTGTTTTCTCAAAATCGTATTTTTCAAACTGGCCGGAACGATAACTTCAACTGATCTTCGTCAATTCACTTGAAATTTTATATGCAGGTTCAGAACAATATTATCTAGAGAAGTACTCGACATTTTTTCCATTTTGTTTTGCTTATTAATTTACATTTTTAAGTGTGACTTAGAAGTAACTAAAAGTTGTAACATGGTTATTGTAATTTTCTTTAGTTAAATATATGCCCTTAAAGCATACCAAATTTGATTTGCCTAGAACTATTATTTAAAAAGTTGCAAGTTTCGAAAAAAGTCTTCCCCTTATTTTTTTGAGCAGTGTATTATTTAGTACAAACACCACCGGCTTTCAGAATTAGTACTTGTTTACAAATATGAAAAATATGAATTACTCTTTTGTTTGTTATTTGGAATCAAAATTGCACTGATAAAACATAAATTATAGTTAAATAATATGCGATATTCTATTCTGTCAAACAGTGGACATTAGATATTTTTGTACATTTTTGAAAAATCCTAATTGTAATGACATTTTTGTCGAAAAACAAAGGACAAAATTGAATTGATCTAGAAAACCAACTTTCCTGAAACCTTATGTAATATATAATAATGATATTGACGTAAATTTGACATTGAACCAAAAACAAAAGGTTGGAAATATGGATGGGTATGTAACAGTACATACTTTAAAACGTGCTCAAGCTCGTGAGTTATTTCACAGCATGTATTACCAGGTGTTAAATCTGTTTTTCAAAATTACAATAGTATGTGGTAAACTTGATGAATTGCTTTAAAATGCGTCCAGAAAATTATGACCAATAGACATCAAGAAGTTCACTAATAGCTGTACAAATAATTGTATTTAATTAATACCACAGTATATTTTTGTTCAACAAAAATAATAAATACTGACTTTACACCACAACTGTCATCATAAATTCCTCACACTATACCAACCATCAGGAGAAGAATTCCCTCCTCCGCAAACCAATTAGCGCGCATAGAAACAGACCGTCCGCTACGTTTGAATTATTGTTTCCGATCTGTGGCGGCCTGTATGTATTATTGATAGCTCGCGTCGTCATTAAAACACCACTAATATGGCATTGGCTACCAGTCTCCCTCTGCATGTGCGTATATAATAAGTATTCCGCACGATTCGCCTCATTTATCGAATTCGAATTTAAATAAACTCGATACAGCAATTACGAGGCCATCGTAGTGTGCCGAGGAATTGATATTGGACGTAACCAGGGCAGAGGAAAAAACTTAATAATCGTGGGTGTAGGATTGTAGGTAGGTATATAGGTTGAGATAAGACGGAGATATTTTATAAGAACCTGTTGCTTCCTTATAGGAAAGAGTGGTTGAAAGTTGAAAGAAAAGTGAAGACACGACAACGTTTTTAGGTTAAACTTTGTACTTGAAAAATGGACCATAAGGCCTAAATTTTATTTTGTCTGTTGGTATATGGACGTGACTTAATAGTGTTTTATTTACATCGGTGTATTTAATTTTTATTGCAGTGTCTTTATTACAGTAATACATTTTATTTATTATTCTATAAAATAATAATCAAATCAGTGGAAGAAAAGATGCTAAGCCTTAAGGAAAAATGTAATGAATAGTATAAAACTGAAGGAAACTGAAAAAAAAAACATTGGTCAATTTCCATGGTTGTTTGATCATGCATTTGCTCACGTACTGTTTCTTTGAATTGCTATTGAAATTTTCAATAAAACCTGAACTAAACCTGTTCTTATTAATATTTGGTAGACAGATATTATGAGTTAAATAACTATTTATTTGTGATGTTTTTATGTAATAAGTACGTAGGCTTTCACGGCCAGAATCATTTAGAAAATAAACTGCTTCCGGGTTATGCCGTGTTTCAAGATTTGTTAATGCTGACGTTTCGCGAACCATGTTGCTCGCTTCTTCAAAGCTAATTGAATACTGAAGACCTACCAAGAAAGTCTCCCTTATATACCTAAATTTACACCTCACTGTGCACATCTGGAGCTACCGCTTCATATGTGCTTTTCCACCTGACCGCGTTAGGATCGATTTACAGACCCTACTAATGTCAGTACCGTCCTCGCGATTGATGTTGTCAGGATGTTTGTAAATTTTGATGGCTTCTCTAATAAGCCGTCGATGATAATTACCCATCCTTGCCAACATCTTCGCGTCATCGAAAGCCATTGTGTGTCCCGACTCGTGGCAGTGTTGAGCAACAGCGTACTGTTGAATCTTGCCTAGCCGGGTGTCCCTACTGTGCTCCTTGATTCGACATTCGATGCTTCGTCCTGTCTGTCCTACATAGCTGTTCCGCTCTCACATGTTATCTTGTATTCCCCTTCGTTCTTCAGGAGTGGTATGATATCCTTTGGGTTAGGCAAAAGATCCTTTACCTTAGCTGGTGCTGTGTACCTTACCGTGATACCCGGTTTCTTCAGTACTCTACCGATTCTCTCTGATACCCCACTTACGTATGGTAAGCAAGCGAACCCCTTTTATGTAATAGTTACTTTACTAGAATGTTTACTTAACCTAAGGTCAAATTTAAACAGATTAAGTAAAAACTATGCACAGTTTCTCAAATGTCTTGAAATTCATGAAACTCAGAAGTCAAGATTGTATATCTCCTACTCCCTTTAATATGTGCATTGTGCATATTTGTATGCTTTTGCTTCCATTCTAAGGTTTTCTAGTAATCTAACCTTCCGATCTCAAACTGAAAAACGAAGCAAAAAATAAGCAAAAAAAACTAAAAAGGTAATTTAATTTTTAACAACAATGGATATAATAAATCATTGAGTATGTAAATATAATGAAAAAAACTATAAACGTCGTACTTAAACAATAATTAAATTTATAACGACAAGACTGTTATTGGTTTTATTTTGTCTTTATGATAAAAATTGATGATTTTGTTATGTTTATTCTCATCAAAATAAAATCCAGAAAAACTGAAGTCACCCAGATTAAAAGAAAATACCAAAAAATACAATATCAGTCCTCCAAATTTATTATGTTAGTTTTGATAAATAAAGGCTGTAACAATTTCTTTCGGTCAGATCGTCAAAAATGGGAATACTTATTATGGCATTTGTTTGCAAAACATTTTTAGTAAATATTGTCCTTATTTTCAGGAAAACGTTATACTATGAAAGTATTGACTTTGAAAAAAATGTAGCAAATTTGTAGGGCATTATTAGTCTAGTCACTCTAGATATAGATTTTTGATATACGTTGTATTCGGAAGATTAATTGCAGTCGATGAAACTGATACCAATCGATAGCTTATGGTTTCAGTAGTAACATATTAAAATGTTTAGTGTCATATTTAATAGGAAAGTATGTTATTAATTAAAAACCATTGAAAAATTGTGCATCTTAAATATTAATACTTCGTTCCTCGAATGTCACTCACTTAACCGCGATGTTAAAAATACCATATTGTAGCGGACAAAATTTCTTATCAAAATGATTCAAATAGAATTCAATTAGAACAGACAATCATCAATCATCAACCGACAATCATCAAACAATCGTTTGACATTAAAACGGGCATTTCTAATGTCATCTGACCGATTGACGTTAATCGCAAAAAAAATACTTCAATAAATTATACAAAATTAACCGTTCATTTTCTCGTATAGGCCAACCAAAGTGGGTACTTATAGGGGTATTTA
The DNA here is from genome assembly GCA_963966075.1 of Aphodius sticticus. Lineage (NCBI taxonomy): Eukaryota > Metazoa > Arthropoda > Insecta > Coleoptera > Scarabaeidae > Aphodius > Aphodius sticticus. Next base: position 6,186,467 of record OZ014508.1, on the reverse strand, counting down.
TAAACATAATATTGTTATTAGAAATAGCATTAAAAGGAAATATTTAATTATTAAATAAAAGTTTTTCTTTTATCACAAAATCAAAAGGTATACTCTTATCACAAAATAAAGGTTATCCTTATACAAAAAAAAATTGTTTTTAAAACAAAGAATAAAAATATCAGTCTCATCTGACGATACATCAAGAGCAGACATTTCCTTGTCACCATCGTCCATCCAATCGTGTGAATCTTCCATAGTTTCTGATTCTGTTATCGAAGAAGATTTAGCAGAAACTTATGATTATGATTATATGATTAGTATAGTTGACATAGCGGCTTTTGTCGATGTTTCAATTTCATCAGTTTCTTATTTTGTTATGAATCCAACTAAATGTGCTGAATATTCTTATATAACTCAAATACTTTACATTATTTGTAATCAGAGTACACACAGTCCTATTTTTTCCCACATAACTTTTTTCCAGATAGTAAATGCCACAATGAGTAACAATTTTCATATGGACCTATTTGTTTCCTTTATTCCTGAGAAAATTACAACCGTTTGAAATAATTGTAAAGGTATTGCAAAACTTTATATTAAATGACTTAACTTCTTTAGGAATTAATAAACCCAATAAGTCGACTTGAAAGAAACTTTATACTCAGAATGACAATGTCAATTTTTTACCTAAATTTATTTACTTTTAATTTAGTTATGGGTATTGATTGTGCTCTTTCTTAGTTTTAGCATTGTTTGATATGTAGTTTATTGTTTACTTTTCTTTATTTAGTTAATGTTTCAAGCATCTGTAAGTTGGCGTTGAGAAAACAATTAGGTCCATATGAAAATTTAATAGTGCTCAGAATGACATTTACTATCTAATACACTAATACACAGGTATTACACCCTGTATAAATATCTCTGAAATGTTGTTAAATGGTGTTTTTAGGATAAATACCCAAAATATACCCCTAAGTAGGGGTAAATACCCGGGTAAATACCCATTTCCCAGTTCCCACCCGCCGGGTAATTACCCGGCACACATCACTGCGTATAGGTGACCACATCCTTTTGATGGTAAATTTTGTCTGCTTCAGGGTGGTATTCCTTTTTTTGCGATAAGTGAGTGAAATTTTTAGGAATGAAGGATTAATGTCTGACAGGCACAATATTTCAATGGTTTTTCGTTAATTAATAAATGTTGCTATTAAGTATGCATTTAGCAAAAATGTTTTAGAGTTGTTTTCGAAAATTAGTTTTTTAAGTACCAAAGTATTTCCATACTATATGATGCTCATTTTTGTTAGACAACAAATAAACAAACAAAAAAATAAATTACATGTTGACGGGGAGAACTAAAAGTTCATATGCACTTAATTACTGTTAGAAGTCATATCAATATCGTTTCCTTTTTTAATTCATCCCTACATCGGAAAATTGTAGAAAAAACTGCTCAAAATATCAAAAGCGTGTGATAATCTTTATTATTTTTTTTTATTAAATTGACTATACTTTGTTTTAAAATTTTGTATAAATATGCAAATATTGGCATTAATCAAAAGAAAACTTTGTTAAACATTTAAAAACAGTGTATGGTTTTCATAAATGTTCATAGATTTGTTGAAAAAAGTATCAAAAATGTAAATAGAAGCCCACTTTGGACCGTTTTTCAACCATTATACGATAATCAATTACAATATTCAATCGCAAAAAAACTCTTCTAGTTAACGCACTTGCTTTTTCGATTCTAATCCGACAAAATAGGTCAGCTACTTTGTCGTAATCAGGTTAAAATATGTATCATTTTTTTACTCCTATTCTAATCTAAGACCTAGACTTTCACAGAAAGGCCGTACCAAACTGCCGGTCATGCCACTTGATTAATAATTCTTTCGCAATGGTTTTTTAGTCGATTCGATGAGCTCTTCGTATATGTGCAGGCAGATGTAACTTTCAAGACTTTGACCGACCGCTGCGTCGCGTAGAAAAACATACTTAGCGAAATTACCCATTTCTCTGTACACCTTGTTATTAGTAAATTGTTTCTACGTTTAACCATATATGTAAAATGGGTGGTTACGTTTTTGTTTGGACGGCGGTGCGCCTCAGCGCTCCAAAGCGTTAAATTACTTAAGTGCTAGATCCCTAATAGTTTGGGCGTTACTACTAAATGACTATATTGCGACTGTTGTTTTATTGGTGGACCAGATAAATGAACTCATACAATGTCTACAATATTCTTGCTTTATTTACGTAATATTTTGCTTAATTTGCGAACATTTGATATACATTTTCTAAGATGGAAAACTGCTGCGTTTAGTATACGGAATAGTACTCTAACTTACACTTTTTTCACGAAATGTGCAAAATAATAATAGCTGGTGAAGTTTTTTAACAATACCTTCCTATCTATTGATCATACGTCAACGAGCGCCAAATCTTTTAATTATCTATAAAAAGTATCTATACATAATTTCAGTGCGACTAGGCGTTTTCAAGTTATTGGTATTGAAAAGCGACAAAAGCACAGAAGAAAAAAGGATTTTATATAAATATATACATTGTTTTTTTATGGAATTTTTCCAAAACTAAAATCTGTTATTAGCCTATACGTGAATACATAGTTTCAGGAGTAGTGTTGAATTTCCGCCAAAGAAAAACAACGTATTACATAAGACCATGGGCGTCTCCAGCACAAAAAAAGAAGGGGGGGGGGCAGATTTCTAAATTTCACATGCTACATATATGGCGGAAGGGTGTCTATTAGGGTGGTTCAAATTGGCCATTTTTATTTAGAAAGCTTTGATTTTTGATGGTGCCTGTCGAGGCTTCAACTTAAATGGGCAAATGAACGGGAAAAGATATTTTTTGGTAGTTGTCGAATAATTATTCGGAGTTTGGGAAAACTTGAGATTAAAATAATAGGACTTGTAGAGGACTTTCCAAGGAAGAATTTGACCTATTATACACATGGATTTGACCCCAACCCATCCCCACATTGCCCTGAAAGCTTCCCTTTCATGAAAGTTTTTCAGAAAGTTGCCTCTTGTAATCATTACATTCTCTTATTTCTCGTAGAAATTGTTACTATAACTCTAGTGGAATGTTTATAAACATTTGTCAGTTAATTTCCATTTGTTTAAACAGATTCTATTTGTTTAAATAATTTGGTTTTTCTCGAAAATCCGTCAGAATTCTGTTTTCTGAGCTCGAAATGGCAGTTTATTATCTTAAAGTGACATTATTAATTAAAAAATGTCTTCCTATTGTTTAAACAATCAATTATTATTCATATTCAACTTTTTGCTACTTATTGTAGAAAAGTAAGCTTTTTTGTGAAACAACTTATAAATTAACTTATAACTGCTCGAGATATCTTGCCTATATTATCTAATAATAATTTTTTGAAATTCACCTAGTTTTTTTAAATCAATTAAAATTTTCGAATAAATGATATTAAAAACGAATAATATTTTATTATTTAAACAATGGAAATCATCCCAAATTAAAAATTATGTCACTTGACAATAATAGTCCGAACTAACAAATAAATTTAAGTGAATTGCAAAAAAATTAATCAAATGGAATTTGTTTAAACAAATGTTTTTTTATTAGATAATTTAGGCAAGATATATCGAACTTCAAAAAAGTTAATTTCACAAAAACGCTGACTATTCTACCATAATTAGAAAAAACTTGAACATGAAGAATAATTGATTGTTTAAATAATAGGAAGAAATTTTATAATGAATAATGTCACTCTAAGATAATAAACTGTTCTTTCGAACTCTGAAAACAGAATTCAGACGGATTTTCGAGAAAAGCGAATTATTTCAACAAATAGAATTTGTTTAAACAAATGAAAATTAACTGGCAAATGTTTATAAACATTCTACTAGACTTATAGTACACACAGAAAAGTAAATACTTCACTCAAAGCAATATGCTTTCATCCAAGTAAATGATTAGTTTGCTATAGCCGCAAGTAGATATTTTCTCAATTTAAGAATAAAGAGATATTGTTGAATTGAAATGATCATATGCTTGTATATCTGAGAAAATATTTTCTTGCAATGAGTATAGATATTATTCATTCAAGAAAACTATTCTCACGTTGAGAATAATGGAATTTTCTTAAAGTTAATATATATGCTTGACAATGAGAAAATATTTTCTTGAAATGAGTATAGATATTATTAGTTCAAGAACATGATCATAATGTATTGAATAGAAATTACTGTTTTAGCTTTTTTTTTAAAAAGGTAGCGAATTGTGTGAAATAAGTAGACAATAACTTAGCGAATGATATTTGTTTTATTGTATGAAATTTCTTTGTTTAATTACATAATATACTTACCTATTTATAAATTATCACTACCTACAATATCTAAGGCATGTAAAAAAACACCATATTCTATTAGGCATCAATTTGTTTCCATTATATTACACAAGTAAGTTTTCTGTGGCATGTATGTTGATTTGGTGACCACTATATGGCTAGGCAAAATTTACGTACCGTGTGCGTCACAAGTCACAACTACGAACTGCGTCACAAATACGTTGAACATAAGTACTGTAGGCTATTCACGCAAAATTAAAACTATATACTTTCATAATATTATAGATCGCGTGGTTATAGCGTACAGTACCTACAAAATTAGTAAAGATATATACATATTGAACTCTGCCCGGACAATACTCGGTAGTCAGCGAACACAACGCCATACCAGACCCCAACTAACTGAAGGCAAAGGCCTATGCGAAAAATCTTAAATTTCGGCAACGTTCGTGCACGTTTGGGTGTAAATGCGCAAGCGCGTTGCAAGTAATTGCTTCCTTGATTCAAGATATTGATAAACTTCTTGAATTGAGAATTTAAACTACTTGGTTTGAAAATTATATGGTTGAAACTAATAACTCTGAGATTGGGATATTCTTGAATTGTGAGAACAAGGAATTCTTAAATGAAAGAAATTGTTTCAAACCAAGTAAATATTAACTTTCATCTAAAGCAATAACCGCAAGTAAATAATTTTCTCACGTTTTGAGAATACACTTCGCTGTGTGTAATGATATCTATGAGAAAAAAAGAGAATAAAATGATTAGAAGGGTAAATTTTCTGAAGAATGTACATTTTGTTATTTAATGATAGTTTTCAGGGCACTGTGCAGGTGGGTTGGGGGTGTTAAATCCATATGTATAATAGGTCAAATTCTTCCTTGGAAAGTCCTTTACAACTCCTATAACTTTAATCTTAAATTTACCCAAACCCCGAACAATTATTCGAAAACTATGAAAAAGTGCTTTTTTTCCATGTAAATTTGAGGCCTCGACAGGCACCAATAAAAATCATAATTACGAAACTAAAAATTCGTGTCCAGTTTGTTTGGATTTTGAAACGATTTGGGGGATCGCTGTTTTCTCTCATAACAAAAATTCTTCCCACAAGGGAAAGAGTGCTATATGCAATAAACATAATAACAAAATACTTTTAAAAGGGGTGCGCAGCTGCTTTCCCTTGCCCCCCCCCCCCTGGATACGCCCATGCATAAGACACTTTCCAACCTTCTGAAGGACACATCTCGAAAATGGTCAAGATTCACTTGCACACCAGTCTTTTTCTTTGTAAAAAACATGATGCTCAATCATGTTTGCAATAACTTTGGTAGCGAAGAGATAGATAGTAAAAACACATTGATTAAGTCAATGTTTTTAACACGGATACCACGTTGTTCCATGACTCTCACTAACCAACGGGAGCCAATGAGAACGTCTTTTGCGATGGTGCTTACAAACTTCACGTCAAGGAACGTTAATTTTGTGGGACAAACTTTAATTTGACTACATTCGATGATAACAATGAGTAGGTATTTCCAGAAATGACATAGGATTGCTGAGGTATTCATAGGTACTTTAAACATGGTTTTAATAAAAACCTAAATAAATAACATTCCAAACTGTTTCGTCAAAAAAAAAATTGTTCTTTTGTTTGTCACCAAAAAGACCTCTTATCGAAGAATTATGATTGAACCTTTCATGTAAAAATAAAACATTTGTTATTAGAAATTTGTACAGGCGTGTTTTCTTAATCATAAAATAAAGAATATAAATACCAATATCGAGAAATGATAAAGAAACAACACTAACGGTATTTTTTCCCAACTTTATACACGATGTTCGAAAGCAACGTAAGATTGATTGCCAACAAATAGTAATTGTACTGTGAATGAAGAGAGAGAGTTCAAAGCGCACGTGTACTAACAAATTAACAGACTTTTGTTGGTGCCGTAAGAAGTCAGGAATGAATCTTCTTCTTCTTCAGCTCCTTCGACACGGAGCTGAATTGCTTTTATCCGATCCATCTGGGAGCAGTAACGAGCAGTCCACTGATTGACAACACAAAATACACCTGTCTTTAACGAACGCATTGAATCGATTCCGGCCGCCGTTGATATGACAGTTGAAAGCCGTGTGTTCCACCTCTGACCCCATCTTCGGACCACAGAAAAAGAATATGACCTCATCAAATTGACCGTTCCACACGATACTGTAACGTTCCTACGAGATTTCTAACAGAAAATGTTTGATGTGTCACTCAACTCAAAACCTAGGCGATTTTGTATAGAGATAAATTAATCTTAATCGTCTTAAAATTTATAGATTGTACCGAATTTATCAAAAAAACTCATTAAAAGGATTAGTTTTTGCGGAGACTTCAACGATACAACAGACGACAAAACCATGAAAATTTTTTAAAATCAAAGTATATGTAATATATATTGAGAGAATCGTATAAGAGAATCGTGTAATTGATTGTAATATCTATTAAACGGTAGCTATTTATAGCTATATTAAAGTTTTGCACGCAAGTAGCCGTTGGAACGCAAATCCAATTTCATTTTTGAAGTGCTTATAAAAGTGTATAAAGTTCGCTTCTAATGCGGACTTATGGAGCGTATAAACGTAGGCATTAAGTGTTTCCTTATTACGTACACGTACTTACATTTAATACGCTATGGTTTATACACTCTAATATACTTACGTTTCTGCAATATTTAAACTTACGAAAGGATTACATATATTCGTATCATGACCAACCGGCTAAATGGTCATTATCCTTCAGGTGCCGTTATGACAATTCTAGGTATCATGACTGTAAATAAACCGCGTTGCTATTTATGAATTGTGTGCATCTAATTTGATTATCAATATTACTATAAATTATATAAAGAATTAGTTCTAATGAATTGGTTCTATTCACATGTACTTTAAGTGTGCAAAACCTGGATTCTGTCAGATTAATAGTTTTCGCACAATCCTCATTTGCATAATAAGCATCTTATGCTTATTAATAAACAAAAATTCCCATTTGAATTTTTCTTTTGGAAATATTTTTGCGGAGAGCAGGATGCGTTTGAGGTCGTCCGATTGCAATTTAAAAAACGGATTTGGGAACTAGACGTGAACAGCAACAAAACGTCTATTTTGTTTTTTCGATAAGACCCGATGAAATGGGTATAGACCAGGCAATAGAGACTTTTTCGTGACAAAAATAGTATCAGCAAGCCGCCAGTCCCAGGTCACGTGGAACAGTCCGTAGATGTATTGTGATGTGTTTTCGACTAGCAAATATCATTACTTAATTTGTTATAAACAAAAAACCTAAAAAAATCGTGATTTTTTTCGTTGTCCGCTTGTAAAAGCTGAGCCGATGGAGCAATCTTGAATTTGTCAACAGATTGTAGAGAATGAAAAGACGAAAAGAATGAACCCTACACGAACCCGATCGGATTAATATTAACGGAGGAAATTCGAAAGAACCGGAGAAACATGCGTTTTTTTCAAAAATTCATAAATCCGCCATTTTCAAAGTTGTAACGCAGGCTTTTCGCGAGTAAGTAGCGATTGATGGGTACTTTAAGTGTGCACAACCCAGGCATTGTCCGATGATTAGTTTCTGCACAATTGCGATTTGAATTTTTTTTATGCAATATGGTTCGGCGAGCCTGGATACGTCGGAGGTGGTCCGATTTTAACTTTTTTAACGTATTTCGAAAGTAGAAGTAGTGTACTACAAAACGTCTATTCTGATTTTGCGTTAAAATGTTGCCAAATAGGCGAAAAATGCTTGCAAACTTGACCGAAATCTGCCGCGCGCTCAAACGCTGTCGAGTAGTGGGGTAGGCGGCCGACTCGGGGAAGCGCGCAGCGCGTTGGGATTACTATAAATACGCGCTTCCCCGCGTCGGCCGCCTAGCCCCACTACTCGACCGGGTTGGAGCGCGCGGCAGTTTTCGGTCATGTTTGCAAGCATTTTTCACCTATTTCGCAACTTTTTAACGCAAAATCAGAAAAGACGTTTTGTAGCACAATACTTCTACTTTCGAAATAGGTAAAAAAAATTAAAATCGGACCACCTCCGAAGCATCCAGGCTCGCCGAACCATATTGCATAAAAAAAATTCAAATCGCAATTGTGCAAAAACTAATCATCGGACAACGCCTGGGTTGTGCACACTTAAAGTACCCATCAATCGCTACTTTCTCACGAACCGCCTGCGTTACAACTTTGAAAATGGCGGAGTTATGAATTTTTGAAAAAAACGCAGATTTCTCCGGTTCTTCCGAATTTCCCCCGTTAATATTAATCCGCTCGGGTCCGTGTAGGGTTCAATTTTTTCGTCTTTTCATTCTCTACAATTCGTCTGTTGACAGTATCAAGATTGCTCCATCGGTTCAGCTTTTACAAGCGAACAACGAAAAAAGCACGATTTTTTTGGGATTTTTGTTTATAACAAATTAAGTAATGATATTTGCTAGTCGAAAACACATCACAATACATCTACGGACTGTTCTACGTGACCTGGACCGGCGGCTTGCTGATACTATTTTTGTCACGAAAAAGTCTCTATTGCCTGGTCTAGTAATAAACTACTGAGAACGACCAAAAACGCCCGCGCCCGCTAGAGTGGTCGAGTGATGGGGGAAGTGTGCGATTAGAGGGGAAACGTATATATAGTAATACTTGTATTACTATAGATACGCGCTTCCCGCGTCGACCGCCTACCCCCACTACTCGACCGGGTTGGAGCGCGCGGCAGTTTTCGGTCATGTTTGCAAGTATTTTTCACCTATTTTGCAACATTTTAACGCAAAATCAGAATAGACTACTTTCGAGATACGTACAAAAAAATAAAATCGGACCACTTCCGAAGCGCCCAGGCTCGCCGAATCATATTGCATACAAATATTTACATCGCAATTGTGCAAAAACTAATCATCGGACAACGCCTGGGTTGTCCACGCTCAAAGTACCCATCAATCGCTACTTTCACGCGAAAAGCCTGCGCTACAACTTTGAAAATGGCGGAGTAATGAATATTTGAAAAAGCGCAGATTTTTCCGGTTTTTCTGAATTTCCTCCGTTAATATCAATTCAATCGAGTACGTGCAGGGTTCATTTTTTTCGTCTTTTCATTCTCTACAATTCGTCTCTTGAAAGCATTAAGATTGCTCCACCGGTTCAGTTTTTACCAGAGAAAGACGAAAAAAACACGATTTTTTGAGTATTTTTGTTTATAACAAATTAAGAAATGATATTTGCGGGTAGGAAACACATCACAATACATCCACGGACTGTTCCACGTGACCTGGGATCGTCGGCTTCTTGCTAGTATTTTTGTGACGCAAAAATCTCTATTGCCTGGTCTATAAGGAAAATGACAGCAATTATATTACCATAACTATACACTGAGAAAAATGACTGTAAAATTAAGTATAAATTGTTGTATAAATTACAATAGTGATAGTGATGGTAGATGGTAGGTCTAAGGTTTGCACGGAATTCCAATTATTTTTACAAATCTGTGAGAATCGTAATATAACACCTTGTATTTTTACTAGTATAATAGTGGATTTGCTGAAATCGTAATTAATGCCTTGTATTTTATAGTAATTTTGTTTAAATAAACCTATACAAATTATTTACAATTACTGTGTGTGTGTTTCATTCAATATTATAGTGAAATCGATGAAAAATTATTTGGCATTACCCCAGAAAGTTGAACACTAGTAGAAAAAAAATATTATTGACCTTTTAGAAAATTTAAATAGTAGAATGTTAAATATTACAACTAATATTAAAACTGTGGTAACTTTTAAGCTATGCAAAAATGCTATTTAAAAAAAAGTTTTTTGAAAGATTAGAAGTCATCAAATAGGAAATTATGATCACCTTCTCTATTGCATATACCATATACCGGGGGTTTTATTAACAATTCATATTTTTATTGAGAATTTCTCAGAAAATTATATTATTCATAAAAAATATCTGGATTTGTCTTAAACCTATAATGCAAATATTACAATGTAAGTGCTTGCATGAACGGGGTGTTACCAAAACTATGAAAAACACTGTTGAGTAAAATATGTTAATGTTCAAAGCTATGCACGAATGGTAGTTCAGAAAAATATTTAGGAATATTATATACCGGGTGTTGACAGAAGGACAAAAATGACGTAAGAGTAAAGTGCCTTCATCTTCAAAGCTATCGAAAAATATTATTTGAAAAATTATTTCAAAATATTAGAAGCCATTAAAGATGAAATTATGATCACCTTCGACGTTTCATGTTCATGCAACGACGAAGGAGATTATAAATTCGTATTTAATACCCTATAATATTTTTAAACGCTTTTTTCACATAACATTTTGGCATAGCTTTTAAAATAAAGGTACTTTACTCTTCAGTTTTTCATAATTGGTAACACCTATTATATGCAAGCAGATAATTATATTCTAATATTTGCATTTTAGGTTTAAAACAATTCAGAAAAATTTTCTGAAAAGTTAATAATATGCGTGTTGTCCCGTCAGTGTAGTCTTTCTGCCGGACAGCTGTATATCATTTAAAATTAGATTAAAATCGGTTCAATATTTCGGGCAAGTTCTTGTAAAATTACAATGTAAAGATACAATGATAATGTAAAATCACAATTGGCATATAAAATTACCCTGATTCTCACAGAAAAACTATCCTTCAATAGTATATTATTATACAAGTTTTATAAGACGTCAAATTGGCGCACGAGTTGTTTTGGGCACGACGAGCGTAGCGAGGAGTGCCCAAATGGAACGAGTGCGCCAATACGTCTTATAAAACGAGTGTAATATACTTTTTTTTCTACTTTGCTTCATTAATTTTATATAAATTTAGAAATTGTGGTTACTATATTGCGCTAAATTAGAATCTAGTGTATTTCGCGGGTACCACGTGGCTGCACTGTAGTAACTGTCAACTTCGTTAAGGAGATCTATGAGATGAAATCTTGACAAAATCTAATTGTGAATAAAATTACTCTACTTTAGCCTACAAGTTTGAATAAATATTCAGCGAGGTCTCAACGATTATCATAATGGAGCTTGGGGCAACGCTTTTAACCCTACTGTGATAAATATATGAAACTTAACCTAAAAAGACAACAACTTTTATAGTGGTTTTATAAGTATAATAATCAGAATAGAAGTGTTTGGCGGTGACTGATTAGTTACTTCGAAGAACAAGAACTTACTAAAGAATTGTTTTAACACCTAACGTTTAATAGCGGTGTCTACCTAATTCCGCTACGTAGCCGTTGCGGCTTATATATTTACAAGCACTTATAATTGAAACCCAATTTTAATTTCGGCAAAGTAGTGTATTAGAATAAATTATACTTAGTAAAATTACATGTGATGGAGGTAATACAAATATGTTGCACACAACCAGAACTAAGACGAAGTCGAAAGCGACGGACAAAAATGAATACGAATTGAGCCGAACAGAATTCGGTCCAAAATGTTACCGAAAACTTATACGTTACATAAACTAAGAAATCCTCTACACTTTAAATGTACTATAGCTTCATACGTGTATGCTGATAAACCATTGATTGCGCATATACAATCTCGTAGCAGTAATTAAAATCATTCATAACTACGATGTAGGTTTGATCTTCGCATAATACCTTATTAAAGTAAATGTGGTCCTTGAATTATATCTGAAAAGGGGATTTGATGTTTAGTTGAAAAGAATGATAACGATCACTTACCAGAGTCGTAAAACATCACCGAAAACGTTATGCTGGCGTATTTTGATGAACACAGCAAAACTAAGAAAGCCACAACCTTTGGCCATACTATAGCAGGCTACACGCATGTTTAAATATGTATAGAATATTGATATTTCGCAGTTTATGCGATTGCAAGAGATTAAAAAGAGGCAGTGTGTGGTTATGTATTGTACGTTTGACATTTGGCATTTGATATCAATGTGTACCAATCCTGGCAATCTTAGACAAAAATGTTACTGTTTTCGGTGTTACAATGTGTTAATTGTAACACCGAAAACAGTGTTACAATGTGTGCATTGTGAATGCAAAGTAGAAAAAATAATATTTTAGTACGAACATATAGTAAATACTTATTTCAACCAAAGATAAATTTGAAAAGTAAAATATATAAAAAAAAATGCAATAAACGACAAAACGCGCTGGTGTGTATCATTGATTACAAATTCTAGGCGAGAAATGTTTTGTTTTCAAACGGTATCGTCGAAAATCTTTACGTCAAGTAAAGGAACCATACTCAAGATGTAATAAACACTTCAAATACATAAAAATACATTATTCCGGTTCCATAATATCTGCGCACGTTTTAAAATTTAAATATTTCAATATGCACGAGACAATAATATCAATCAGAACATGATTAATGATAATGCGTGCCGGATGAACGGCCTCAAGGTCCCGGCCACCGGGTTGGACGATCTGAAACTTCGTCGCACGTATACCAATCACGACAGAGTCCGCTATTGTAATTGAAATCCTGCTAATTACTCAATTATAATCTACATATTGCACCTCATTGTTATGCAGTACCGGCGATGTGCGTTGTTACGACTTTTTACTTCTGGGTTTTTATTTTCCTTCAGGATGTAGCCAATCTAAACTACGAATATTTAATTAGTAGTGTTACGAGTAATATTTAGTTTAATAAATTTAAATATTTCTTGACAAAACGAATTTCTTATATTCTGGGGATTTAAAACTGACCATATTTGCAATAACAGAAGTTTTAAATCTAGTTGTAATTGTAATTTACGTTAGTGGGTGGGACCATTGTTTCAGTTTGTTTTTTTTTTCGTATACTGATTGAAATTTTGAATAATGGTTTTTTTCATTTGCATTCACAATGCACACATTGTAACACTGTTTTCGGTGTTACAATTAACAAATTGTAACACCGTTTTTAGTAACTTTTTTCTAAGATCGGTCACATTGTTATCAACTGCCATATGTCAAACGTACAACACATAACTACAAACTGCCTCTTTTGAATCGCTTGCAACCGCATAAACTGCGAAATATCAATATTCTATCCATATTTAAGTAGGGCTTTATAGGTTATTATAGTAGGGCTTTCTTAGTTTGCTGTGTTCATCAAAATACGCCAGCATGACGTTTTCGGTGATGTTTTGCGACTCTGGTAAGTGATCGTTATTATTATTGTCAACTAAACATTAAATCCCCTTTTCAGATTTAATTCAAGGACCACATTTACTTTAATAAGGTATTATGCGAAGATCAAACATACATCGTAGATATGAACGTTTTTAATTACTGTTGCGGGATTGTATATGCGCAATAAATTGTTTATTGAATAGCGGCATTCACGTAGGAAGCTATAGTTTATTTAAAGTGTTGAGGATTTCCTAGTTGATGTAACGTATAAGTTTTCGGTAACATTTTGGACCGAATTCTGCTCGTGTCAATACCGTATTCGGAAAAAAAAATAATTATGAAACAACTATTTTAAAGTTAACTTTTTAACTTGATTATTTATTAAAACTTGTAGGCTAAAGTAGAGTAAAATTATTCACTATTAGATTTTGTCATGATTTTATTTCAACCTTACGAACTTGACAGTTTACTTACAGCCACTACAGTACTGTCACGTGGTACCCGCAGATAACCCTAGATTCTAATTTAGCGCAATATAGGAACCACAATTTCTAAATTTATATAAAATTAATGACGCAAAGTAGAAAAAATAGTATATTACACTCGTTTTATAGGACGTATTGGCGCACTCGTTCCATTTGGAACAACTCGTGCGCCAATTTGACGTCTTATATCGACGTCGTATAATAATATACTATTTTCGTCTAGTGGTAGACTTTTGGTTTTTTTGTAAGTTTTTGAGAAATGTGTTACTGAATCTAACATAAAATTGACGAATTTTACGATTTGTTTTACGGAGAACCCAGGTTAAAAATTAAATAAAGTACCACATACGTTACACCTTCTATAAGTGTATACTATTTCACAAAAACATATCTACGTACATATTCCACGTAAGTAATATGCAACATTTTTATTTCTTTAAAGCTAAAAAAATTCCATACTGCAATTATTAACATAATTTAAAAAAGAATCAATAAACTTTTGAATTTATATTTTACAATTTACATTTACAGAAAATTTAACAGCTGTTATCCAATTTCTTAACTTTAAGAAGTACAAGAAGCAAATCAGACGTGTGACTAATGAATATACCGAATACTTTCTTCTGTAGATGCTGTATCTGAAGCAAATATTGTGAATTGAGTCTAGTTTTTGAGACGAAAATGCGTTTTTAACAAAATATGTATTACTTAAGTACGTAGGCTTTCACGGCCAGAATCATTTAGAAAATAAACTGCTTCCGGGCTATGCCGTGTGTCAAGATTTGTTAATGCTGACGTTTCGCGAACCATGTTGCTCGCTTCTTCAAAGCTAATGGAATACTGAAGACATACCAAGAAAATCTCCCTTATATACCTAAATGTACACCTCACTGCGCACATCTGGAGCTACCGCTCCCATGTGCTTTTCCACCTGACCGCGTTGGGATCGATTTCCAGACACTACTAATGTCAGTGCCGTCCTCGCGATTGATGTTGTCCGGATGTTTGTGAATTTCGATGGCTTCTCTAATAAGCCTTCGACGATAATTACCCACCCTTGCTAACATCTTCACGTCATCGAAATTTATTGTGTGTCCCGACTCGTGGCAGTGTTGAGCAACAGCGGACTGTTGAATCTTGCCTAGCCGGGTGTCCCTACTGTGCTCCTTGATTCGACATTCGATGCTTCGTCCTGTCTGTCCTACATAGCATGTTGCGCACTCACATGTTATCTTGTATACCCTTTCGTTCTTCAGGAGTGGTGTGATATCCTTTTGGTTACGCAAAAGATCCTTTACCTTAGCTGGTGCTCTGTACCTTACCGTGATACCCGATTTCTTCAGTAATCTATCCCACTTACGTATGGTAAGCAAGCGAACTCCTTTGACTCTTGCGGTTCCTCTGAGACTTGCGGTTTTCTTTGTGTGACACCCCGTATGTCCGACTTGGTGTATCCATTCTGACGTAGGGCCCACTCCAAGTGTTTCCGTTCGTCGTCCAAGGTGCTAGAGTCGCATACCTTCTCGGCTCTGTTGAACAAGGTGTTAATAACACTTCTCTTCTGTTGGGGGTGGTGGTGTGATTTGGCGTTCAAGTACTGATCGGTATGTGTCTTCTTACGGTAGACTGTATGTCCAAGCCTACCCGTTGACGTTCTGTATACCAGCACATCCAAGAAAGGCAGCTGGTTATCCTCTTCTATTTCCATCGTTAATTTGATGGAAGGACTAACATTGCTCAGGTGGTTAAGGAACTCAGTAAGTTTATCTCTACCGTATGGCCAAACCACAAAGGTATCGTCGACGTATCTGACCCAGTGCTTGAAATGTACCCTTTCAAGTAATAAGGCATTCTCCGTTCTCCTCAAAATCGTCTTGGCGGCAGCGGTGTTGATATGGTGCTTGGTACGCAGGACTGCTGTTGCTCAACACTGCCACGAGTCGGGACACACAATGGATTTCGATAACGTGAAGATGTTAGCAAGGGTGGGTAATTATCATCGAAGGCTTATTAGAGAAGCCAGCGAAATTTACAAACATCCGGACAACATCAATCGCGAGGACGGCACTGACATTAGTAGGGTCTGGAAATCGATGGAATGGCACATGGGAGCGGTAGCTCCAGATGTGCGCAGTGAAGTGTAAATTTAGGGATAGGTCTTGGTAGGTCTTCAGTGTTCAATTAGCTTTGAAGAACCGAGTAACATGGTTCGCGAAACGTCAGCATTAACAAATCTTGACACACGGCATAACCCGGAAGCAGTTTATTTTCTAAAAAATATTACTTGTTTTGCACATTTTTTGTTTTCGCAAAAACAATTTACGGGGTAGTTATTTTATTATTGTAATTTTGATAAATTAAATAATTCAATATTTAAAATGTTCTGCTATCTATACAAAAGCCTACAGGTTGGATTTGGGTACAAATTTCTTGTAGTTTATTGTAGTAAGGCATAAATACAAAATTAGATCATTTTTCTTTACTTTGTCTTAACTTTTTTTTATTATTATAAATTATAATATTATACAGTGTAATAAAGTAAATTGTTTTTCTGATCATGTAATAGTTTGAAAATATGCCAAAACAAAAAGTTACAAATGCTCAACTCCTCCATTGATAATATACTCAAAATAAGGGTTGAAATGTGATCTTATGAACAACATGTATCATAAAAAATTATCATAAAAAATAAATTTGCTTTATTGCATTAAAACCAATGTCTTCCCATTATGTCTCTTTGTAATTTGTACCGCCGTAACAGGATGTGTATCGTGCACAGAGCCGGGATATCCAACATGTAATTTGCGCCAGCACAACAATCGTAACTTTTGTTACTGATACGGTAACGTTTACATGTAAATGTAACAGGAGCACAGTATAGTGTACTCGATCTACGACCGCCACAACGCACTCGATCAATTCAGATCAGATCCGCAAATGTGTAAATTACTTTTGTTTATGTGCGCGTTTAGTATGAATTACCTTGAATTTTAATTATACCGGTATGTGCATTAAGTGCACCGGCACAGGCAAGCAGGTTCCTGCTGGCCGTCATTGTAAATCTATGCAAAGCGGACGAGAATTACACTATACTATATGTTAAGGGCACAATAATTAGAATAACTTCTATCCAGGAGGTAGATTTTTATGCGTTTTGCAAAGACCGAGTGTTCCCAAAAGGTTACAAGATCTGGTATGTCATACACTCAGCACTGTGGTGCTTTATTATGTTGTGGTTAAGTTAGGTCAGGTTATGTTCGAAATTGTTCAATAACTTTTGGAATCTTTCACTGATTTTACTTTATTTTTCGACACATTGCAAATAAATTTATCAGGATTATCATACACTATGGTAATTTAAACAAAATTGTACCTGACTATACTGGGGGAACCAAAATGATGCTTTGTTATGCAAAAAGTTATACTTGAAAGTATGTAAGCCACCAGAAAAACGTCTAGTTGTTAAATAATATCAAGGAAGAGTTGTGCTAAGAAGTAATTTAAGAAAATGCATTTTTGTACCCCTGTTAAGCTATACTGAATGTCCGAAGATTTATGAATAAATAAAAATAAATCGATGAGATTTTACTCAAAATAGTAAAAAAACTACTTCGACATGGATTATAATCCTGGAACCCTGGGAATCTTCCAATTACCTCTTAACTACCCTTTCACTAAACCCATTTAAACTACTAGTTCCAGTAATATTTAAATGAAAATTTAAGAACTAAAATTAAAAATATCTATGTTATTCTATATAGGTACAGGTAAATACAGTATTTTCATAATAACCTTTTTTTTTCACCAAAGATCAATAACAAGAAAGCTAGATCAGATTAAAATTCATATAAATTAACGTTCACTTTTTGAGACTATTTATGTAAAAGTCAGCGGTTCTCAACAAGTGAACTCCTATTAGTCATCATTTTAAGTTTAAACAAGTAGCTGTAACTTTTAAGTTTATGTTTTTTTCGCCTTTTGAATTGAACATTCTATTGAATAACAATCAAGATCTTTAAATTAGATTTATTACGTCTATTACTAGCATCGTTTGTAAACAATGTTCAGTAATATATGCAACTTTAACATGCTATAACTTCCAAGTTTATGTGATTATGTCGCATTTTTACTATGAAAAGAAACTTATTTTGGTCCTCGCTTGCTACTCCATCAATCTCCTCTGTACCGTATGACTCACCCTGTATAATACCGGCCAGTTGGACATTTGGCCATTCTAATGTTATACAAAAGCATTGATATTAAATTGAATTAAGTAGGTACAAAATATTGTCAATTGACTTGACATCAAATCATTCGAATCAGTCGTAATTATCGGCCAAATGTTTTTCTAAATAGTATTAGTAAATGGCCAATTTTGATAATTCTGCTTTATTCAAAAGAGAATTAAACATAACATCATTAAATACAATAAGATAAATAAATTTTTTGCACAAATAAATTGGTTTTGTTTTCGGAATTAGGAACCTTACTTTTATTAGCATTTTTGTACTACACGGGAATTTTACTTATTTGTAATCCGTTTCAGATTTCAGTTTCAGATTTGACTCTGAAAGAGAAAGATAAATAACACAATCATGTTTTCGGCGGCCAAATATTTTTCAAGCATTACTAAATGTTCAATGATTTTAATTTTGATAATTCTGCTTTATCCAAGTGAGAATTAAACATAACATCGTCATCAAGTAGAATAGCTGTATTGCTAGACTTCGCCCAATAAATAAAGACCGTTTATTATTATATTATTATTATTATTATTTTAAAGGCCCAAGGCTGTAAAAGCGTAATTTACCGCGCAAATTACCAAATTAATACCGTAATTAACGATAATTTACCGATTTTTAATTATCGTAATTTACGGCTTAAATTACCGATGGATTTTTATCGTCAATTTAAATTACCGTTCGTACCAGTAATTTAATTTT
Source organism: Aphodius sticticus (assembly GCA_963966075.1). Taxonomy (NCBI): domain Eukaryota; kingdom Metazoa; phylum Arthropoda; class Insecta; order Coleoptera; family Scarabaeidae; genus Aphodius; species Aphodius sticticus. The sequence continues at coordinate 6,167,557 of OZ014508.1, read as the reverse complement.
ACCAGTAATTTACCGAAAATTTTAATTACAGTTGTTAATTTACCGGAATTTATAAACTAATTTCAAAAACCTTCCATCAGTACTTGCGACAATGTACCCCACCACTCCTAAGCAGTCGACAAATGCACTGTTGTTTGTGCTTTGCCTGGGAGGTACTTAGGGATGTAAGGGCTTAATTTATCTGGTAAATTACTAACCGTTATTAACAATCATTTCCGGATTTTTGATTAGTTAATTCAGCGGAGCCAATAATGCACATTTTAAATCAGAAGCCATCTATCTACCTACTATCAAATTCATGATTTAAAGAAATGTTCTGGTGGTCCGGATGAAATGTGATCATTGTTTGTGAAACCGGGCGTTGCCGTTTTGTGAGTCGGTAATAAATTACAGTATTTTATACTATAATTATGCTGTTAGACAGACCATTTTATAAATTGCTGGTATAAAAAGTATTTTTATTGTAGTCTCTGCTTTCATTTTGATATTGAATTACTACTATTAAATCAGGAAAAGCATCAGCGATTGGTGGTTATCTACAATATAATGACTTATAAGGCTGTACCCAAATTTTTATTTATATAACTTACTGTCATCGGTAAATTATCATTTTGAATTACCCGATAATTTAAGAAAATATAGAAAATTTAAATTTGAAAATAATAATTTTAATTTCCGCTGTATTTTACTGAAAAAATAAATTACGGAAATTTAATATCCTTAGTCAGATTGTTAGTTATCTACAAAATAATGACTTTTATTTACCAAACATTTTTATTAAGATAAGTAGCATTCATAACCTACAGTGATCGGTATTAACGCCGGTTTAATTTAACATTTGAATTTTTAATTACCCGATAATTTAAACCAACGTAATTTACCATTTTTAGTTTTTATTTACGTGGTAATTTAATATTTAAAATTAATAATTTTAATTTCTACGGTAATTTACGAAAAATATGAATTACCGTAATTTAACATCCCTGTAAATGCCACATGCTTCCATATGTTCAACTCAACAATTGACTATTTCAGTCTTCAAAATCAGGTTCTTTAGCAAAAAAAAGGAGATTCAGAATTAGAAATATTAGTGAAACAGCAGCACAACGTTAAAGATCGAAAAGGATATCAACCCAGTTCGTTTTCAATACTTTTCTCATGAAAAAATAAAGGTATAATAACATTAAACAGGAAGAATAAGTCCTTCTTCATGCAAAGTCAAAAATAATATACAAGCTATACAATAAAGCAACTCCGCTTACCAAAAATCCCCCATGATAAACAGTCGAACAATAATGATACTCGATTCTGCCTCAAGTGAAACAAACAAATAAAACGATCGAACGCATTACGCAAAAACAATGGGCAATATCGAAGCGGCTAAGGGTCCACGTAAAAAGCGGTCCTCCGCGACAGGACAATTGATGGTCCATCATTAATATTGTTCGTTCGAAATCGAATCGACTACATAATACACCATGCAGTTCCTTAATCTCCGATCAGCACCAATTCCACCACGTATACCAAACGTTTAATAATAACCACCAACACTTGAGTAATTACCCCTTACCTTAAGGCATCCTTAAGGATATCCCAAAATTCCTTTCGGCCAATCGTTCAATTCATTTTTTTGATTTATTGATCCTACTAAGTAAGATCGCACCGTGCACCTGGTCGATCTCTTTAAGGCCGCAGCATCGCGTTACAAATGCGCAAAATTGATCGAATATTATTAATTTACCGGTTGTTACGTCGATAACAAGCTTTCACGGTGGTTATTTCCTGCTTTTACAGACTACTGTAATCCTGAAACGCCGACTTACAACTTATACTTATGGTAATGAGAGTTCTGAGAGATTTCAACAAATCACTATCTAGTCTAGTGGATCTGATACACGCTAAATGGTGGATGTGTGTCTATAAAACGATATTAAATTCTGTTCGATGTAGGATTAATATGAAATACTATAATAAGGCGGTGGACCCTCAAGGAAGCGTAAGGATTATTAACATGTTTGTAATAAATAGTTCTGGTTTTAATTAAATGGAATTGATGATACACCCGCCGACAAAATAAACAAAACAATGCGGGCTTCCTGTTTCAACGATATGTATCAGTTTCAAAATCATTATTACAGTGAATATACGGATAAGAAGTAAAATATGAATAAGTTGGTGCCTTTTTTTAAACATTTAAAGTTTTCTAAGGCCCTCTTAACCCTCTGAACGACATAAGATGTCGGAACCGGTACATTTTTAACTGCATTTTTTTGTTAATAAACTGTGATATAGTAATAATTCCTATAATATTGGGTGCCATTTAGCAGCAATGCTTTATCACGACAAATGTATGTTTTAATATCTATTTTAACGAGAAAAAGTGTAAATAAACGGCAAAATGTTTGTGTTTTAAACGACAAAGTCAAAAAGTTACCGATAAATTATGTTTTAGCGAGAAACGTAGCAAACAAACAGTAAAATATGTGAGTTATTTGCTAATGTGCTTTTCATGCTAATTTTCATGATAGGTATGTACTTACAAGTCGTTGAACGAACAAAAATAAAATGGATTGAATATTTAAATAATATAGGAAATGATTGGTATTATTGAATAGTTAAATGATATATGAAATGATTGCAAATTGGTGATAGTAAAGCCGCAGTTCCCCTGAGGCAACTGAGTAAAAAAATATACTCTATAAATATTGACCACACAAATGAAAACAACATTGGCCTGATGAGATGCATATGCCTAGTGATGTCTCAGTGAAAGTACATAATAATAATAATAACTACTAATTAGTTCCAATATTTATTGTGTTTACAAAACAGGATTTTATTATTAAAATGACTTTCCGCGGTTAAACATAAAAAGAAATGTTTTTACTATGAGTTTAGTTTGCATTATTCTTAACATTTTAAAGTGATTTGTAATACAAAGATTACACAATTTAGATTATGGAAAAGAAAACTGGAGTGGATAGTTTCCGAAAGGTTCATCAGTTTTAGACATTATGGAGATGTTTTATAAGACATCAAATTGGAACGTGAGTTGTGAACGAATGCGCCAAGATGTCTTATAAAACGAGTGTAATATACTATTTGTAACTATCTGTACTATTTGTAGTTATAGTGAGCTAAGATCATGACAAAATCTTATTGTTTTACAAGTTTTAATAAATAATTAATGGAGTGCACCTATGATCACAATAGAGCTTGGGGCATCACTATTAACCCGCCAGTGTTACTGTGATAAGAACTTACATGAGAACCAGTGAATAAAGGATATAGATATGCAAACATAACCTTAACAGTTAACTTAAAAATAGTGGTATAATTATATATAACCAGAATAGAAGCGTTTGGCGGTGACTGATTAATTACTTCGAAAAACAAGAACATACTAAAGAATTGTGATAAACTTTTATGAAAAACTCTACAGCTCAGAGTGTAATCGGAAGTGACGTCAGAAGAAGAAGTGTTCTTGTTTCAAGTGTAACTACAATATAGTGTATTTTGTTCTACACTTTTACACAAGCTTGAGCGTAGGTGCAAATCATAAGTTTGAGGTCTAGCCGAAAAAGAGCGCCTTTTTGAAGTGGATGGTTTCGCCCAACCCAAAAACTTTAACTAAACATATTATTAGGTCTTTTACAAAGTAAATATAATATAACTACAAAACACACAGGTCTGTGGTGAGTGATGATTAGCAAAATGATTATTGTGAGTCGCTAGCCGCGTCGCATATATAGTTTATGTATTTCCAATTTCCAACAACCAACTTCAATATGCTAATTATGAAAGCTCGATCATTTACAAATAAAAAAATCGGACTTCGATGCATACCTATAGACGAATTAGAACTTTCCAAAGTGAAGCGTCAACGTGTGTTTTTCCTTATTCATCAAAATTACGAAAATTTGCTCCTATTCGTTCGGCCACAAAGAGCAGCTGAACAATTCATTAAATATTGCAATTTGTATTTTAATTGTATTTTAATGAAATTCTCTTGCAATTTTAAAAAGAAAAAATAGTTTCCTACACCTTTTATACCAGAAGAAACAACGTGATGGTATCACAGTCGTATTATTAACTCTCAACATTTTTTTTATTTTTATTTGTCCCAATATCTGAATGTTTGTAAAAGCTAATGCGTTACTAGTAAAACTTTGCAATTTTAGCTTTAATGTTTGATAACTTTAAACGTTTAACCGAAATTGAATATTTTTTCGGCACATGAACAAATTTATCAAAAGTAGCACCCTGGATTATACAATATTATGGTATAATCAAAAGTATCACATCCCATTGTATTTAAGAAATCATGCATAGATTTTAAATTGTTACTGATTCTGTCGAGTGTAGGTTACGGATTTTAAGATTATTGGTGGCTATGTCGTAGTCTACTTGCGATCAACTAAAAAAACACCGATATTCGCAGATTTCGTCACCTACACTTGACAGAATTGAGCCAGATATATTTTTTAGTATCAGCAAAGGTACAAACTTCACTGCAACGTCATTTTTAATGCATAAACTTAAACATGCATAATATATGTATAATAGCCGATTAAAAATTGTAACTGCATTTCCGATTTAAACTCTACCTTAAGTCGAATGTAGGAATATCCATGTATGTATGCAAGTCATACCAGTTGCAGCCAGAATTGTGACGTCATTACCACTAACAGAAGGAAGAGTTGAGATTATTTTCATTTTGTTTTGCGTGGTTTGTCATTACTTTTGTTATTATTAAAGATAGAAAATCGGTTCTAGTGACAAAGTAGTTCAGAATTATGTGCTCTCTAATGAGAAAACAGTTGAAGTTCTAATGATTTCAGAGATATTTTGAAAAAATAAAAAAGCGTCCTTTTTATATATGGCCATAATTTTATGTCAGATTTAATTTTTTTGCCATTAAATTCGCTGGAAACAAATAAAATTTTGCCGGAGTCGGAGTCGGACTACCAAAATTATCTGGAGTCGGAGTCGGAGAAGGAGTCGAAAGTTTCTTACCGACTCCACAGCCCTGGTTGACAAGACCATCTAATAGAAAATCTAGGAAAGAAAACCGCACAGGTGTAGAGAAAAAAATAATTATTAAATAAAAGGAAATGTTCCATTTTCGTCATAATTGAATGTATGAAAAACTAAATCCAATAATTGCTCAATTGACCAACTGACACTGAATTCAGCTGTGAATTATGAACTATATGTTCACGTTGTATCATAGAATGAGGTGTACACTTTCTTCCATCTACTTTACACTGTGTACAGTGTAAACAGTGTAAAGTGTAGGCAACCAAAACAATCCTTACTATTCTTCTTGTTTAAATGGAAGCACCTCTTACAAAATCTTTTTATCCAAATTGATAATTTGGAGGAAATATTCCATAAACAATAATCATGTCGACATATTCCTCCAGTAACAAAAACTATCATTTAAAACGTGTCATATTCAAACTGCGATAAATTTCCAATTCTAGTTTTATGAAAAAGTGAGTTCTCAACCAGTTACCTCCTATTATTTCTTCATTTTAAATTGAAAACTGTACTATTTAACAATCACGTATCTGTATTTTCACATTTAAAACTTTTCTTAGTAGCATAGTTTGTAAAGAATATGTGCAACTTTAACATGATGTAACTTCTTAGTTTAAGTGTTTAGGTCAAACGTTTACTAAGAAAAGATACTTATTTTGGTATTTTCTTCCCACTCCTTCAAACTGCTCTGTACGTTATGACTCAGCTTGTATATTTTAAATGAATGGTTATAATATTATTTAAAACCCCATGTATAGAATATGGCGTATTTTATGCACAGCAATTTATTCTATAATTGTTTGCAGTTTCTAAATCTACGCGTTTGTAGAAACCAGGAAGGTGTTTATGGTCCTGATGCAGCATCTTGGGTCAATGGGCATGATCAATACAGTTACCGCGTTTCCTGCCCACTTAATTACTTTCATCCACACGACACCATTATCAATAAAATTCGCAAATGGAGACATTGCGAACATTGTTTTATGGGTACTATTCACGCGGTACCATTACCAACTAAGGAAAAGTCTTGTATGCACTAACAACTATCCGAATAAAATATTTACTACCGTAATAATTATTACAGGTACATTTGCTTAGGCTCGTCCCATTAATTGTCATAATAAACATAAATACTTAGGCGTACTTGCATCGTCTGGAGTGCAGGCAATTAGTAATGCCAATAAATAATTGGTACTATAATATCGCTTACTTATGTAGAATAATAACGGAAACCAGTCGCACATGCACAGTATTATTATTATTATCATTATTATTATTATTATTATTATGGGATTACACAAGCAGCGGACTGCAAGCGCAGAGCAAATTCAGTGTTAGCAAATAGGTGCTATGATTTCAAGCACGATTTCCACGTTATTGTCGAACGAACGACCTTCTTGACAATTAAAATTGTTCTCACAACCTGATCATTCACTCTCTCCAACAATAGTCACACAAATATGTCTTTAAAACACAAAAGGAAGCGATTTTCTATATAGATAAATTAGGCTCAATCTTCTTAGAATTTCCTAAACAGTCAAAAAGTGCTGAAAAAATTGACAAAAGAGAAATATTTTTCGGGAGACATCAACGATGGGTTAGACAACAAACCGTACTCAAACGTCTAGAATTATAACAGAATCGTACCTTTGGATTTATTTGTTCTTATATAAATGAGTTTATTCTTAGAGACAGATTTTTTATTTTCTTTCGAGGAGATAATATTTTACGGGAAATAACTACGGTATTAAACAACGTAAACTGTAAAAACTAAGTAATTAAACGTCTTCCAATTTAAAAGTTCTGCTTGAGTAGATCTTCGTTGTTTTCTTTCGTGTTTGCGGTATCCTTATTACAAAGGAACTCTTCATTAATAGAACACCACGTGCAGGTGGTTGTCTTCTTTGTTGTACCTTTGGTATTTTATTTCTAAATAATGATCCTGTAGAATATCAACGACGCGACGGTAATGTTTCTTTTTTATTTGACTATGGAACCGTAACACGGAATGAATTGTGTTTGAGAAAAAAAAATCAAAGGAACTGTACTTATGTTTTCTACCAAAGTTGTCATTATGGTCAAGTAAACTTTCAAATTGCATGTAAATGTTGAAGGAACATGGATATTTGACAGTCAGTTAAATTAGGACTCGATTATTTCTTCCCTGATTTTAGTGCTAATATTTTAGGTTATTTAGTTAGTAAAAATAATACAAAATGACTTGCATTTGCTAATTCGTTTTGCATAACAAAATAACAGAAATTTGGAATTTTTGGTTTTTACAGATAAATCATCAACTAAGATGTCACACCCGTCACGCTTGCTTAAGGAATATAAATAAGCTGAGCTGTAATGGACAACAAAAAGGCAGCACTACAGATTTGCCGAACCATGCTGTAAATTGTTTTTGGTATTTATGAGTTTTAAGTTATTTAATATGTGATATCTATGGACATTTTTAAATACAATTAAATATGTTGGTTTGTTAATTTCGACTATAGACAAAATTCAATTAAACACTGTATTTAATTGTAATTGTAAATCATTCAGGTAATTTTTTGACAGTAGTCCGCACTTAAATATATACCAACCACAGTACTAGTAATAAATAAATATTTGTCGATTCGAAGAAGGCGGTTTATGCCCTTACAGGTGTATGTTTTCGTTTGTAAATTTTTAAATCTCCTGGAAAAAAATCAAAACAACTTGTATCAAAATATATTATTCTTCTTTGCATTCACAGTGCATACGTGGTAACACTGTTTTCGGTGTTACAATTAACAAATTCCAACACCGTTTTTAGTAACTTTTTGCTAAAATTGGTCACACTGATATCAAATGCCATATGTCAAAGCTACCCAACCACAAACTACCTCTTTTGAATCGCTTGCAATCGCATAAACTGAGAAATATCTATATTCGATACATATTTAAACATGCGTGTAGCATGCTATAGTATCGCCAAAGGGTTGGGGCTTTCTTAGTTTTGCTCTGTTCATCAAAATATGCCAGAATGACGTTTTCGGTGATGTTTTGCGACTCGGGTAAGCTATGATGGTAAGTGATCGGGCATCATTCTCGTCAGCTAAACATCAAATCACCCTTTCAGATACAATAAAAGGACCACATTTACCTGAATAAGGAGTTATGCGAAGATCAAACCTAAATCGCAGATATGATCGGGTTCAAATACTGCCGCGGTATTGTTATGCGCAATAAATAGTTTATTGAATATCAGCATGCACATAGCAAGCTATAGTATATCTAAAGTGTTAAGGATTTCCTAGTTTATGTAACGTATATGTTTACTGTAACATTTTGGACAGAATTCTGCTCGTGCCAATACCGTATTCTTTTTTAGTCTTAGTTCTAGTTGTGTGCAACTATTTGTGTTACCTCCATCGCATGTAATTTTACTAAGTATAATTTATTCTAATAAACTACTTCACAGAAATTAGAGTTGGATTTCAATTATAAGTGCGTGTAAATGTATAAGCCTAATGGGCTACCTAGTGAAAGTAGGTAGACACTGCTATTAAACATACTAAAAACAATGTTGATATCAACTATATATTAGAAATCAATTTGTAGACATAGGACAACTACCGAACAACACCACCGAATTATATAGAACTTAACACATTTTTCAAGTTTGCTCCTGATTTGTAACTACAACATTTTTACGAGGAATCCAAAAGCATAATTTTAATTAAGGTTGTGTTTCTTATTTCGGTTTTATTTTGTTTTAAACGTCCATATATTCTATCCTTCTGTAAGTACCTAAGGACTATGCGTAAAATCGTTATTAAAAACCATACGTTCACGCACTATGTCAGTTACTTTAAGCGGTAATAATTAATAGCATAAACCCTGATTAACATATAATAATTTATCAGTGCCAGTGCCGAAGCCGGTCCATACTCTCACAACGTTCACAAGACCGTTCGGAAATAGACGCACACATACATATACGCTCTTTTAAAAGATCGACTTTTGATTAAAACATTTAATAGTCGATTCACACGATCCCGGCTGTCATGCGTGCAAACGCAAATAAATAATTCTAATTACTTTTCCAGCCGACCAAATTGATTAAATTTCAATTATCGATGCAAATCAACTAACTCTTCTCACTATGCGTGTGCCAACAATGATCAATCGAATAACTATCAACCGATGATATTTATTACCAATGATATATTCAACAGTAGTTTTTGCGAGTTGATAATGTGTGAGTGACTAATACAGGCGGTTTGTTGTCTTACGTTGATGTCTCCCGATTAAACTTGAAATTTTGGTAAATTTTTAGCATTTTTCGATTACATGGGCAATACTAAGACGAATGAATCCCATTTATCTCTATACAAAATTGCTGCATTTACCAGATAAAGCCTTACATAATTACAAAAAGTACACAAATTTTTAAGCAGGCTTGAGAACTCCAGTGTATCAACCTGGATAGATTTTGAACAGTTTATGTGTTTTAGAATACAAATTATAAATTATATTTTATTTAACTTGCAAACCTGTTATTTTCATATGTACAGAGTCAACAAATTACCTGAATATTTTGTCTTAATAGCTGTAGTATTTTCTTGTAGGTGCAAATAGCTAAAATAATATTTGATGAGGAATTTATAGTAAATAAATGTAATGAATGAATGTGGACTGACATCATATTACAGTGGAACTTCTGTGGAATATCTAGAAATTGAAAATATATAAAAAAGGTAATATGAGTAAAAATGGGTATATAGTGTATGCCCATGAGTACAGTCTTGTTGGCTCAATATATTGACGTAAATGCTTCAATTCATAGCTTTAAATATCTGGATGAGATGTTCAATGTTTACAATGGTATGTGTCAATAAATTGAGCGTTAACTATATACTCATTTTTATTCATAAGACCCTGTGTTTTCTTTGTTTTATGAATAATAACAATTTTAAATAAAGTAAATTTTCCAAAAAACACAAAACTATAATGTATATCTACTTGCAAAAGAAATAAATTCACAACTCAATATTAAAAAGAAACACTCGAATAGGCCATTACAATTTACCAAATTTATTGTCGTTTTAGTTTATTTTTAATTTTTACTAATTTTTATTTGCAATTAGCTATTTTTCTACTAATTTTTGTCAGAAAAAAAGCACGTTGCAATACCCAACAATCTATTTGCGAAAAAGACAATTGAAAATTAGGATAATTTTGTGGAGGCTGGAAAACATTGGTTTTGTAAACGTAAGCTGGACGTTTTAGATTATTTTTTGATTGGAATACAAATCCAAAGTTTAAGAAATATCATGTTTCCTTTGACCCTTCTAGAGCATTAAGTTCATCTACTACAAATTTTGCTAAATCATAGTTTTTGCATTTCAGATTTACTTTTTCTCTTCAAAAACCTTACTGCAAAAGTCATAAAAAAATAAACGTAAGGCATTATCAAATTTGAATGCATTGCATTGTTTATTGACCAATAAATAATTATTTATCAAAATAGGACAACTGGATTACTGCACAAATTTAAAATCCCTGCACAATTTAAAATTCCTACTGCACAATTTGTGTCCAGGTGCACGTTGGAATAATGCCTTATATTCCTAATCTTATTTTTTTAAATTATAATATCATTGTACAATAGCGGAAACCCGACCTTGAAACGGGGTTTCTAACACTCTTACCAATAGAAGTTAGCGGCTAAACTTGGTAACCTAATAAATTTTAAAGCACCATAAGCACCACCAAACTCCCTGTTTTTAAAGAAGAAGATGTCTATGGATTGAAATGTAAACATAACCTAATTAATTAATCGTCCATATGTAAGAGCAGTGTTATTTATTTATGTATTGTTAAAACGGCTGTTAGTTTTTTACTGTTTATTTCTTTATCAAAATAGTAGTTTTTTATTGGGTTAGCAGGGCTCCAAATCAAAAATTGTCGATGGTTTGACATTTTTATTAATCCAATATTTCGCCAATAATTTTTGGCTTTATTAGAGACTAAAATATTAATCACATTTAGACGAAGAAAACAGCATTACAAACAATATCAAGCAACAACACATCACGACAGTACAACGATCGATTTCAAATTGAAGACACCGATGGTCAACGCACGGTTATTTTTTTCCGTTTTTCACTTTAACACGTAGGTTTGACATGCCGCAAAAACGCAAATAGCAAATACAAAGAAAACAATATACAGTGTGTCCACGAAAGTCCGCACCATATGTAAAAGTTTTTTATTCTGTATTTCTCCGAAAATTTTATTCTTTCTAAAAGTTGCAGGCTCGTATGAAACCAAAACTGCAACCGTCAAATATGTAAATTTCGGTGCCATATACCGAGCGATTCAGAATATATGAATTTGTGATAAGAGTAAAGTACCTTTATTTTCATTATTATCAATAAACTTTATTTGGAAATATTGTTTAAAAGTCAAAATTATATTCAAATATGAAGTCAGGGCCACCTACCTTGAAAAAGAATATATTAAGTTTTTTTTCTTAATTATTACTCTTGTGACAAATATTAATGAATGTCAGTGATACTAAAAGGTTCTTTTTAATCTATTTTTTGGAAATTTGAATAAATTTTTTTTGTATTTTTTTTGTATTTTGGTATGATAACTAATGTTTATTTAGAACTAGCGCAAAATTACTCATTGCTTTGGTGCGAAGTTGATATTTCACCCTGTAGACAGTGGCGGACTGGCCAGGTGGTGCCAGGTTGCCCGATGGCAAGTGGGCCCCCCCCCTTAAGTGGCCCCCCCCTTAAGACAATATGTTTAAAATATTAATAATATATTTATTTATACTGAAACTTGCACGGGACCGCCTTAAGAATTTATTTTTTTGTTTGGCAATAAATAAGAACCCAACAAGAAAATTGCATGGTGAGTTTTAAGAAACCCCCTTTGGGAAACAATAAAAACTCTCCAAAAGGCCCTTGTTAAGAGAACTTTTTAGCCTAATTGTTTTGACTTCAACTTGCATTCAACTATTATCAACTGTTTCTGAGATATTGTGAAAGGATTTCCAAAAATGAGCATTTTCAAAAAATTATTCTAAAGTACACGAATAAAGAAATAAAAGAACTCATTTTGGGTAGTAAAAGTATCGCATTTTTTACAGTTATTATTCATTTGCTAAATAAATTAAATTCTAATATGACTTATCCGAAAAAACGGAGATTTGCTAAATGCCAAATATCAAGAATTTTAAATGGAACAGCCTGTATATCTTGACATACTTCCAAAGATCGATAAATCAACTTTCCTAAAATGTCTAAGTCTAGTAGGTAGGTCTATCGTCAACAGCTGAAAAGTTATTAAGCATCTAATTAAACATTTATACACATATAAAAAATATTTCATAAATTAATATAAGGTATCTAGATGCTACGACGTTTTCAGCAATCGCACAAATGTAATGATTCTTCTGCAGCAACATTTAGTCATTGCAAACTGCTACTATGAGTTACACAAACGAGCAATTTGTGATCATCCAAGAATTAGTTTTATTAGTACCAGTCGAAACTTATTTAAATTTTTTATTTATTTACGTAATGTTCTAAACTATTTAAAGAATTTTAAGGGATCCTTGGGTTGGTTGTAGTGGTCTAACGCCTTAGCCAGCTAAATCGCCAATTTAATTTATTTATTTCGGGACATGTTAAGGAATAAGTTTATCATCTAGTTTTCAAAGCGTTGGACCACCATGAACAATTTAATGTCATTGATAAATATTATTTAAACAATTTTAGATTGATATATAAATTACTAATTCTTTGAAGAAAATAAATATCACAAATTATACGTTTGTATAAATCAAAATTGCAGAATGCTATTACTAAAAGCTGCTGCATGAAAAGAAGAATTATTCTAATTGAGAGATTGTTGAATTTCGTCGAACAATCTGGATATTTAATATTAATTTATGAATATTGTGCATAAGTTACAAATGTCACATTAGATGCTTAATAACTTTTTAGCTGTTGACGATAGACCATCGAGTTAGACATTTTAGCTAATTAGCTAATGAAAGCTAATTTATCGATCTTATATATTGTGTTTTTCGTTCTATTTCTTATTTTTAACATTCTTATTCATAATATTTAAGTTTTTCTTTGTAACACTTTCATTTTTCAGAATGACATTTGCTTTCTAAAAATAATTTTCGGGGAAAAAAGTGGGACACCTGTATATATATATATATATATACCGGCAGCATAAACAAAAAAAAGGTGGCCTCCCCCTTAGCTTCCTGGCAACCAATATTTTTGGACCCAGTCCGCCACTGCCTGTAGATATTAATCCGCTATTCTCATGATATTGTTTACAATCTGTGAAGTAGTGCAAAACTTATCAAACATCAAAGTCTAAAGTAACTAGCACGTCCAAATTAAAAAAAAAAACAGTATATTTAGGTTAAAGTTACCGACAACAAATTCAAATTCGTCTACTAGTGTTATTCTTTGATAGTGTATTGTTTCTTGATTCCTTTCATAATGCATTTACATTTAAAAAAATGGTCTATGAAGTTGTGGGTAAACAGTAAACACTCTTGTGGTTAGTCAGGGGCTTAGAAAACCTAACCTCAAAGTATGAATTGCAAAACCCGATCAACAACAACAACAGAATCAGAACTATAATTCCAAACAAAGTAGGTAATTATCGCTGCAATAACGTCACTATGCGCTGCATGACTGTACGTAACATGCACGGAGCTTTATATTATTCCGTACGTTTTATTGCAAGACAAATCTGCGAGTTGACGGCCTTGCCGAAGGTTGCGCATAAATCAAACGTCAGGTGCAGTTTATAATGTGTTCCACCTATCGATCTGGCTTTATAATCTATCGGGCAATCCATATAATTAATGAAAAGAAAAACGCGCGCCGTTCGCGTAATTTATTGTTGTTGCATGGTCGGCCCAATGATTGTATATCTAGTCTATATTGAGAGCTCGAAACTCAAAAATGCCGTAACGGAACTGATTTTCTTCGGTCGGTACTAACAGCGGTTATGGAGTTGTGCAAATTGATATAGTGGCGTTGCTTTTGTTGTTTTATATAGATATATTATAGTTTGAACTAAAGCAATTGCCTGATCATGCTGGTAATGTTATTTCTGTGTCTTGCGTAAGGAGATTGTTTGCAGATATTGCAAAGTATTTAGGTGACCATATTGGTTAAAATTGTGTGACTTTTTACAGAGGAGAGACAATCTTTTCTTATGTGAAAGAAAGTGTCCTGTTAATGCAGAATAGGGTTAGGATAATTGAAAATGTTGTCCGTAACCTGTACAAAATGCTGTGTAAACATCATCTCGTTAGTGGGTATTGACTAGAAAATTTATATTTAGATTCATAAGCATCACACAGCAAACCTTAAACTTTGTACTTTAACCTGAAATCCTGAAAGTTTATTGACAAGTGCTTTTGAATCACCGTACACACGACAAAGTGCGATTATTTATTTAGATTGACAAAACTTCAATTTGGAACTTTTCCAATTCACAAAACCCAGTTTTACAGCTACTTTTTATTTTGTTTACAAAGTGATTTTCTTAAATGTTTAGATAGATAGATAGATAGATAGATAATTAATTTATTTCATATATATATATATATATATTGCACAATACAATACAATATCACTGCAATATAAAATGGAAAACGTCAGAACAAAATGCAAAAAAAACTTATGTAAAATATTCCTCTAAACTATACGGTTCTAGTCTATATTAAGTAAACGCAATTGAACGATTTTAAATCGGTGTTTCACCTGCCAAAATGGCCATTCTTAATTGCTTATGGAAAAAATGAGGAAAGCCCCCTCGCGTGGACCATTCTACGTTGCGTGAGTTTTCGAAATCGACGAAAAACGACCTCTCGGGCGTTTTTGCTTCGAAATTTTCCGAAACGCGAGCGATTTTGGTGAAAGGACCTCAACATTTCAGTAGCTGTTTATTTCCCGTCGTCATGGCTGCGAGCTAGAAACGTCAAAAACACAACCATAACCTATTCACATTGGTATGTACAAAGCTAAGCGATTGCATTATCTGCGGGGGCCTAAATGCACAAACTCCGTAGTCCGTATCCACAAATAATCTTTGATAAACCTATAACCATGTTGTACGTATAATAATAATTATTAATTCGTAATTATTTGCCTTTGCGTTAATATTTGTTCGAAGAATTATATATGTATCGATCTAATGAATGTTATTTGCGAAATGTTCGCGTCTCAAACCAAACGTGAAAGCACCGCGCAGTTAGAACCTATTTTAACCTAATACGAATACAACTGTAAGTAAATTAATATAAATTAGCATAATTAGTTTAAAATTGTCCGTTTGCTTTCCCCTAATTTTTACAGCTTGAGAGGTTATATATTAGATGGCACCACAAGATATTTCTGCTACTAGCGCCCCTAGCGGGCGTGAAATATCGTCACATAACCTATAATTATGCATAATTTAGAATGAACACGATACAAAATATAACTGCAAGACCTGTGTGCAAGACCAAGAAGTAGTACAAGATCAATAGGGTGTGGAATTGATAGAGGCGCCTGAAAAAAGCCTCCAATGGCTCGGAATATGGTCCCCAGCAAGATTTTGTTGCGAACAGTATCACCCACTTTCAACTGCCCGTGGTTCTTTCGAATGGTTTCTCCAGATTAAACAAAAATACAGTAAAACAATTCTATGGAATTCATCAATTTGTTGTAAACATGGAGGTAATTTTTGAGTTTAGAACATGTAGCTTTTGTTAATTTAATATATTTGCAGGTAACGTGGTATGATGAAATGCACACACGCAGTGGAAATGGATGCAGGTCTTTCGGTCTTAATAACACCGAGTTGCTTTGCGTAGACAACGTACCATAACAAAGTAAACAATTATTTATTTAAGTAAAAACTCGACCCAAAAGTTAGCGTTTCCAAGGGAGTACCGGTTGATTAGATTTGGCTATGACGCAAGGTTACTAAAAATAGACAGGTTGTCTGGTAACTTATAAGCATACGTCACTCAGTTTGCAACATGAAGTCAACTGATATGGAATTCATCGTTTTATGTGAGTGTATAAAAAATAATAGTTTTAGGTTGGAGATGGGTCATAAAACGGCCCGTAGCATGTCAGCAAGCCTTCTAATTTCTATGAATTCATGTAAATTTAAACGGGCATATTAAGTGACGTATTCTCTACATTTTTTTGCTGGCCTCTTATATTGGCCCGAAGTTGCCAGACAACATGTAAATTTTAATGTGGTTGGCCATAGCCGACATCATAATGTTATATTTGCCTGTAAATATTTATTTAGTTCATGTGGCCACAGTAACCAAATGCATTTTTTTGGCAGCGAGGTGCAGGCAAAAAAACTTAAACAATTTACTATGTTAAAAAGCTTTTAATCAACTCGAGATTAGGTAATATTAATTATATTAAAAATTTTATTAGTTCGGTTCAAAAGTTTTGGGTATTACGTACCTATGGTATTAGCACTGGAACATCATTCCGATTTCTATCCAATCCATTTGTTAACTGAAGTGAAAATCATGCATTGAATCATCCAACTTTGTTTTAAAATTTAAATATGAATATTGTGTTTTAAATGATACTATTTAATTATAAATTGTTCAACCATTTTTTGTTTAAATTTTGATATTTCTTTTTGAGTTTTTGGTTTATAGACACAAATAAATTTTAAATTAAATATTTTCACAATCTTTTATTGTGCTTTTGCTTGACAGGCAAGGGTACATTTTATTTTCCATTTGTTACGAAGGAGGAAAGGTACTGGTATATAAATTTAATATTTTACCATTTATTTCTATTTAAAAAGTGAGCGCTTGGCTGTATAGTTTTTGTCCAATATATCAAAGCAATAATAGAACTACCTAATGGTAACATTATACATTATTCACTTTTGAAGTTGAATGGATTTCTCCCAATTGTTTTTCAAAATATTTTTCCTTAAACTTAATTATGTCTATGTACTAAAGAATCCAAAGCTTCATCATTCAATAGTGGTATCATCAATGGCAATCAACACATGACAGAATATGATATATAAAAAATCCTATTGCATGTATAATAAAAATTATAAAGGATATATTCTATGACTAAATGTCTTGAATGGTTTGAAATTATTAAAATAAGATTTTGTTTTTTTTTTAGTTGAATAAAATTTCAAAAGCTAATAGGGCAACATACATAAAATATGCTCTTTTTGATGACATTAAAAATATTAAAAAACGGCGGAGATATTATTACCAACGAGACCTGTTGTCAAAATATTATTGGCATTCTTGACCACACAACAATGAAATTGAAATTATGAAATTTTCAGGAAACATTGTTGAAACATAGCTAATAGGGCAACATACATAAAATATGCTCTTTTTGATGACATTAAAAATATTAAAAAACGGCGGAGATATTATTACCTACGAGACCTGTTGTCAAAATATTATTGGCATTCTTGACCACACAACAATGAAATTGAAATTATGAAATTTTCAGGAAACATTGTTGAAACATAGTCCAAATGTGGGAAGCATAGCTATAATATAAATTGACAAAACATTTTCTCAGAGGTGATAAAGTTTGTCTCTTACAAAAAATAAAATTTATTGCGACAAATTATATTATTGTCACTTGCGGAAGACTATTTTTTTAATACGCCAATTTCTTTTTGGTTGTATATATGAATCCATAGAAACAACTCTATATCAACTTGAAAGTTAGATTTTTAAGACAGCCAGTGTATAGGTGGTCTATCGATTTCTGCGATGTACCGATTCACTGATCTACCCAATAGGCGGTCTACAGGTCCACTAGTTCAACTAGTAAATCCCTTGTTGCCTTTCTGGAAGGCATCAAGTTTTCGAGATTTTTAAAGTGATCAGGCAATTTTTTAAACAATTTTACACACAAATGTGGGATGTTCCTCAGTTTTAGTAAGCCGGTGTACAGTATATTGGTAGTCTAGGGTTCTGGTATCGTAGCTATTGTCTTTTAGGGGAATAAATAACTGCTTATGTTTGAAAAGATACAAAAGACACTCCAACACATAGATGCCATATACAGTCAGAATTCCTTCTCGCTTGAATCTCCCTTTACACCTTTCTCTATATTTTACGCCGAACAGGATTCTCGGAATACGTTTTTGGCTCTTGAAAATGGTATCTGTTCTCAAGCTAGCGCCGTAGAATATGATCCCATATCTCACTAAGGATTCGCAGTTTGCATAATATAAAGTTTTCGTCGCGTCTCTCTATATATTTGACCGTGACTCTCATAGCATAGCATACAATATTTAAATTTTCATTTAAGTGGTCTATATGAGCTTCCCGCTTCAAATCCTCATCAATAACAACACCAAGAAATTTTGCATTTTTAAATACCTCTATTTGTTTCCCTCCCAAGTTTATGTGAGATATGGTTTCCTTTCTCTTGCTTGTATTAAAAATCAATAAGCTAGTTTTGTCCTCATTTATTATTAGTTGATTATTCTGAAACCACTCTTTTGCCTTCTTAAATACTTCGATACTATCCTGTACCACATCTTCTATTTGCTTATTGGCTATTAGCAAATTGGCATCATCTGCAAAGTTTGTAATCGCACTGTTTTCAGTCCCAATAATATTGTTGAGATCGTTAATAAAAGTCAAGAATAAGTATGGCCCCAAAATACTACCCTGGGGGACTCCCACACTTGATTCTGCTACAGAGAAGCTCCAGCTAGATGTGGCGTTTATACCAGAAGTCATACACAGACAGACAATTTTTTTAATTCAAATAAATATGCATTAACTTAAAGAAATCTGGTGTTCAATAGAGGTAAAAAATTATCTATATGGATAAAATTGAATTTGTTTGAAATATTTGTCTGGTAGAAAGAACGTTTATTTGTGTCAAACAACTTATGTTTCCAGTTAAAATTTACAATATGTGTATTTTAACGAACGAGATTTATTCAGTTTAAATAATTATGATTTTGTTGAGTGAAAAAAATTATATTTTTTAATTTATTGATTACGGTTCTATGATTAAAGAAATTATTAGTTTGTTGAAGGAATTAATGTTGACCATTTATTGACTAGAAGTTTGCAGAGGGTACAGTAGAACAAAATCTCCACGTGCCACTGCCTTTTGGGATGTCGCACATCCTCGACCAGTGGTTGGGTTTCCCAGACCAACATATAGTCAAGGTTAGGGTAACAAAGTGTACGCTGATTCGGAATCGGAACTTAAACCTGCATGCACTGTGCTCTATACTGCCGATCACACGGCCTTTTTAGCAATTTAGCCAGGCGCATGACATCAACTGAGCGGTAGGCTTTCACCAGTCTACTATTTATAGTCAAGATAAGGTCGAACTGCGAGGAGAGTGTTAACAACGCCATGTCACAGTACAGTTGGATGAGGTATTCACACCAAAAATATATTTATTTGAACCAAAATATGTTTTCTTTGGCGGAAGTAAACCTATTTTTAAGCGAAAGCAAAAATAATTCTTTGACGGAAATATATCTCTTCTTGTATACAAATATATTAGATTGAATCAAACTTTGATTTATTTGGTATAAAGAAACGTCTTTTTAAAATAAAACTAAATAAAAACTAAATAAAACTTTAAAGGAAAGTAATTTTTGTTTGTATCAAAATATATTTATTTCACTTAAATAAATATTCCAAATAAATTAATTTCTACAATCAAATAATCTAGAGTCTACTCAATTATCCATAGTATAATAGTGACAAAAACACAGACAGAACAAAAAACTGCTTTCAGAAGCGGAAAAGTGCGAAGGTAGAATGTGTTAAAGTCAAATTTTGGCAAAAAATATTTTTATCTGAAAATAATAACAAGCAAAAAAGTACATTTTTTTTATTTAAATCCTTAAGAAAATGTAGTTTACTTCTAAAGTAAAAAATAAATAAATAAGGTAGGAAAATCAATTTGCAATAAAAATATGAATTTTAGTCATTAAAAATCGACGTGTCCGAAGAGTTATTCAAATAATAAACAGTTTCAATTTTAATAAATTCAATCAATGAAATTTACAAATTATATCTGTACCATTCTGTTTTTTTTTGTCACGTAGACAGTCTCGGTTTTACTATTATAAAGTAAACTTTTACAGATAAATAATCAATTAGATAATAACAATACTGCCAACCAAAAAAGTCTTGGTGATTATGTTTGTTACTTATATTGGGTTGTATTGTTACGAAGTATAGTTTAATTGCATTGTACAATTGAGGTCAGGTCATCCAACCCAGCCTGCAGACAGTTGCTTGTCCAGAAATGCAGACGTCAGGCTTTTCATATCGGAACAAAGACATTCCTTTGTGGCAAGCGTGCAAATTAACTATGATTTATATCAAAGGCCGTGTGCAACCAAAAATCCTAACTCAGGATTTTTGGCGGCTCGAAACAGGTCATGACGTCTTGCCAAATTCAATATAAAACCACGGCAAAGGATGGGAACGGGATCAGTAGTTTGCAGCACCTACTTGTAGTGTAGCGCGACTACTGTATTTCAGATATCAGCTGTAGTATTGGAATTCTGCATGGTCAGCAATACACGAACAATGTAAACAACACTGCGACTTTTATTTATTTATTTACATCTCCATCCTGACCTAGAGCCGTCCCCCATTAAGACCTATGTAACATGGTGGAGGCGCAAAATGGTCCCAAGGAAGATCGGGAACGGCTCATTTTGGTCAGGGTGGAAACATCTGAAAAAATCCAGCGCGACGAAGAAGAAGCATGGCTGAAGCGACTCGGAGACAAGGCGAATTGGGTTGGCGGTCAATCTGCAGGGAGGTTTTGTAAAATTTTTCACTCCCCCAATGAGAAATATACCGTTCCAAGGGCAGCTATTAACAACCGCATGGAAGGATAGCGTTAGGGTCAAATACCGCCCAACTCTTCGTCGTAGAAATTAGTTAATTAGAAGTTAGTACCTATTGTGTTTATTTTTTTAGTTTAATTGTTGAAGGTTGATGCCGCCACTGTAAGGAAGTATATGCATTTGCCCGTTCTCACTTCGATGGATGCAGCTGGCTGGTCCGGGATCACGAAGAGATAAATACACGGATGGTGGTCATCTACAAGAAGCAGTCGACACATGACGAAACGGGGTACCATACCGGCATAATTGAGTTATATGCGAGTTTTAGGGTTGCCGATACCGCCAGAGGAAGCTGGCGATGTAGACTGGAGGGGATTTGGCGCTACGGATTCTACCGAACCACCCCGCACGGGACAAGGGATGTCTCGACCAGTCTGAGAAAAAACAAACAAATCGACTAGAGAGGAACGGTCCTATGGATTCTACCAAACCACATCGCACGGGACAAGGGGTCCCGACTAGTCCAAGTAGAAGTAGAAGGAGAAGAAGAATTAGGAGAATTCTGAGAGGTAACAGGAGATGATTCTGAAACACGAACCTGGGTACACGGTCAAAGCCGACCGTAATGGTATCTCTCACGTAGATGACCATCACAATCCTAGAAGAAAAAGGTTAGCAGGAGGACCCAAGAACTAGATGGAGACGGATGAGAACGGGGCAAATCGCATACGATACTGGCACGACGACGTTGAACTTCTTTCTATGGATATTTTTTTGTATTGTTATTTCTTATGTTAGGCAAATAAAATTATAAGTGGTGCGTTCTTTCCTATCCCGCTCCGTGGCTGTACAATTTCTTTTCATTGCTCTGGGTCGAGCAATTGTTTGCGAGGAGGGTTGTTACGAAGTATAGTTTAATTACATTGTACAATTGAGGTCAGGTCATCCAACCCACCCTGCAGACAGTTGCTTGTCCAGAAATGCAGACGTCAGGCTTTTCATATCGGAACAAAGACATTCCTTTGTGGCAAGCGTGCAAATTAACTATGATTTATATCAAAGGCCGTGTGCAACCAAAAATCCTAACTCAGGATTTTTGGGGGCTCGAAACAGGTCATGACGTCTTGCCAAATTCAATATAAAAGCCACGGCAAAGGATGGGAACGGGATCAGTAGTTTGCAGCACCTAGTTGTAGTGTAGCGCGACTACTGTATTTCAGATATCAGCTGTAGTATTGGAATTCTGCATGGTCAGCAATACACGAACAATGTAAACAATACTGCGACTTTTATTTATTTTCCTCCATCCTGACCTAGAGCCGTCCCCATTAAGAGCTACGTAACAGTATCATATCTTAACGAACTTAAAAAAAAATAGGAAAGTCCGTAATCGATTTCCAATTTTCTTATTGTTATAGAAACAAGAAAAATAGACATTTTAAATTATGTATTTTATTCTTTTATTGGGAAGAAATGTGTCACAGTTTTCTGTATATCCCATTTATTTTCCATCATTATCAAATCCACTAATTCAAAAAAAAATAGATAGCACTTAGAAATTGTTTTTATAAAAAGAAACATTCTTCAAAAATTTAAATCACATCTTAACGCTACAACATGTATGTACATATACGCAATTTTCCTCACTCCTCAGCGCACGCAGCGCCTCTGCGAACGCGTCAGATATAATATATACGTGCGTTAAAGCTGTTAACACCACGACAATTTTGAAGTTTGCGTAAACTACGTACAAAACAGTACTTTCTAATGTCGTGGGAAACGCTGCGTGCTCCGCTGTCGGTACGTACACACACCGTACGTAAGATAAGAAGAAAATTACATAGTGCGAAACGTGTCGGATATCAGCCAACAGTATCTTAGCCGATCATCTACATTTCGCCGATCTGAGCGCAGCGATTAGTTTACATGAACTGGACCTATTTTATTTTGTATTTTATGTTTAGTGGAGGTTTTCCTGGTGTAGAATAACAAATAAATACAACAGGGAAGTAGTATTTGATTATTATTGGAAAACCATCTTAGTGTGTTTATTCCTTCACTCTACATTGTAAATGCATTATTTTTCGTAATTATTTTCCCAATATTTCACAAAAATCAGCGTTAAAACTTCAATCACAAAAAGTCCCACCAAAACGATACTTTCTGTTGTGTGACGTTACACGATACTAGATGTCAAATTGGCACATATGGTCTGTCAGCATCGACATCGTTGCCGTTTGGTAATTGTGTTGTATGATGTGTTGTCTTCACAATTTCTACATAAAAATGGGTTATAAATGGTGTATAAATCCACAATGCAGAAATACGTCAATAAAAACTCCGGATAAACTATTTGCAGCTGTTCCGCAAGATTTGAAACTGGGAAGAAAACTGACTAGAATAAGTTATCTATCGTATTTTCGAACCAGGTATCATCTGATCTGACAGCTTAAGGTTAGGGCTATCCTAGCCTACAAAATTATGCTTACATGGCACTATTAAATTCAAACGGGAGAAGCATAAGGGCGCGTTCGGATAATCGGGTAGGGTACGGTGAGAGTGACGTGCTGCAAATAGGCGAACTAACGTCATACGGCGTTTATCTGCATATAAGAGAGAGCCAGCTGACCCAGGTTATCTGAGCATTGCTCTCCCCATACCCTACCCTGACAAACCGAACGCTCTCTAAGCGTACTAACGAATGACGTCACTGGAGACTGAGCCAATTACAGAGCGTTTTCAATCACGTGATATGACGTGAATAAAATTCAATTTTAATTTTGGTTTTTAATAAAAATAAAGCATATTTTTTTGAAAAGTAATAACAAATAGTTTTCTTAAACTGTAATCTATTAGGATGACTATAATACATATTTTTAATACAGTCGAATACCCTATTGGCACTAATCAAAATAAAATTGGCACTAATCAATATCAAAATGACAATTAACAAATTCAAGTTGACAATGAACTAAATAATGTTATTTATACTATATTTTAAAACAATAACATGTACATATTAAATCAACAACATTTGCTAAATTAATTAATTAGCAAATAATATTCTCCATATTTAATGCTGCTGGAATATATCTTTGAATATGGGCTATGAATCTTTCACAGTTGGCCACATTGATTGTGCTAATATTATTCTGAACAATATTTTCTAACCGGCGCATTCTGTATTCAGTTTGGGAGATCTTATGCCGATATTCTTCTGCTAAAACATCTCTTAGGTTATCTGCCAAATCTGATTTTACACTAGCCTTTAATACAGTATACAGTATATATTTTGGGCGTTTCTCAAACATTGTTTCACTAGTTCGTTTGCTTCTGGTTTTTTAAATGATCCCTTAGCTCAGCGTTTCCCAACCGCCGGTCCGCAGAAATATTTTACCGGTCCGCGAAAAATTTCGCTCGTATCAAGGCGGCTCAGCGCTCGGCGCCGTCGGGGCTGGCTCTCTTCTGTGCAGCTACGAGTCATTAACGGCAAGAACATATATTTGTTGGTATTTCTTTATAAATATAGTAAACGTCGCTAATTTTGTGTTGCTTAACTGTTAACAGAAGATATGTATGTGGTTCTATTGTATTTACATATATTCTTATATTACGTTTCTATACGTCATAATACTTGCTATAGCTGTCACTAGATGGCACTAATACCAGTCAATAAAAATGCGTGTAAAACAGGCACAAAAAGTATATTCCAAATACATATCATCTTCTTTTACTCCGAACTACAATATTGTACGATCATTAGTTTGGTGGTGGCAACATTGCTCACCTCTACATACAACATAGTTTACGACGATTCGTGTATGCTCCACCCCAGTATTGTTAGATCGCTTGTCTTTTATTTTATCGCGCTCGAGCGTATTGTTTTTGAATATTGTGCTTTATATGTAGACATAGTGTGTTGTGTGGTGTTTCGGGAAGTAAATTTTCTTTCGTAAAGCTTGAAGACGTACAAAATGGAAGTACCTAAAAAAGTCAAACAGCAAAACCTTCTAACTTTCTTTGGTAGAAGCAAGGAGAAAAGTACTGATGGTATCGAAATTATGCTAAGTACCAGTGCTTCAAGTGTAGAAGGACCACAGAAAAAGAATTGGGTCGATACTTCTGAATATACAATACAACCAAAAAAAAGAAAAGGTAACTTTATTAGGCAATATGATGAGGAGTATTAAAAGTTCGGTGTATTGTACCCCTGGCAGCGAACTATCGTCACTGCTTTATTGTGTAGTATGTTCAGAAATTCTTTCAAATGAAGCTATGAAGCCTTCAAAACTAGCTCATCATTTGCATTCAAAGCATAAACATTTTACTGATAAGCCAGTGGACTTTTTTGAAAGATTACACGATGAGATGAAAATTCAGAAAAGGCAAATGAAAATTAGATGACTACTATGGTAACAAGTCACTGCTTCAAGAGTCTTATTTCGTAGCTCCTCGTATCGCTAAAACCAAAAACCAGTCACTATTGGTGAGGAGTTAGTAAAACATTACGTCTTAGATGTCGTTCAAGAAATTTTGGGTCCTCAAGTAGCTACAAAATCAGAGGTTGTACCACTATCAGATACCACAACTCAGAAAAGAATTAATGACATGGCCAACTACATTGAAATACAAGTTATAGTGTTTGTATAAGTGTCCACTTTTTTAGGTCGAAAACAGTTTAAGCATGTACAGTGTGAAAATAAATTTTATTCAGAAGTTACATAATTTACACAAGTCTTTAAAATTACGTACCTACTTCCGGCAATACCGGAATTTCTCCTCAAAACTCGTTTTAAAATCATCAAATACGTTGGTCGGGTATCTCAGCCAATTCATAACCGATTGACTTGAAATTGAGACAATCTTCTCCGATACATATACCAGTCCAGCAAGCTTTTTTACGAAATTTTCAAAACTTCTTTTTGGTTACAAAATTGTCGAATAAAGAGTGTTCAATTTGTGTTCAATAACATGCCAAACAGCAAAAAATATCATTTGCTAAAATCCTACGTTGTGGACTGGGTTTTGTATCAGAAAATACATAAAATCTGTTTATGTACTAATTTCATATCAATCAGGTGTGAAGTGGTTGTAAATTCAAACAGAATTTCTAACAGAGTATTTGATTTTTTAATTAAATTGATTTTTACACTACTAGGTACTAGGTATAGGCTTAAACTTAGGCATCATTTTTCTACCTCCAGGGGTGGTATACTCCTTAATTGTCAGCCGGTCCGCGAAATATTTCTCCTACTTTTGCCGGTCCGCAGGCGTAAAAAGGTTGAAGAACGCTGCCTTAGCTCATAATGTATTAGACCAGAAATACTTATGCATCCAATAAGATGTATATTTGAGCCTCGGCTACCGGCTGCTACAAATGTACATCGGCTTCCTTTCTTAGAACGTCCTTGCGTCCGCGAAATAAACATATTAAAATTAGTTTCGTCAAGATAAATTATTGGGAAATTCTCTGCTTGAAGATTAAGTAATGTTCTTACATATTCTTACCTCTTTGTTTTATTGTCTATACTGTTGGCTCTTTCTGGCTCTCGACGTACTTGTTTTATTGTATACATAAGACCGTTGAGATATTGACGAATATATTCTTTAGTGACATTAATTTCATATGATTGTAAAATATTTTCTTCTAATTGCTGGAGAGTTATCTTTGGATTTCTTTCAATTTCATTTTCAAAAAAACGACGTTGTTCGTCTGTGATTTTAACTCTGCGTTTATCTCCATGGTGTTTCTCTGGAACGTGTTGATTTTTCACCCATCTATACGCCGTTCTTTTTTAAACTCCGAGATCATTTGCAAGATTGCGCCAATCCCCGTTAGAACTATTAACAGCGCAAATTTGTATTTTTGAGTTTACGGCGTCACCTTTTTTTATACAAGGCATTATGAAAATGTATTGTATAAAATACAATGAACCTACACTTGTAATACGTAATAAATGTAATAAAAACTACATATTAGACTTATTAGAAAATCTCGAGATAGAAAAGCATGCAAAAACCACAATATAACTTTGCTGGTGATGTTTTAATTAACGAAAAGGCTGCCTAACAAATTAAAAACCAAAAGAAAATGCACAATGAATAAATATTTACACATAGCATTACTCAATATATGTATACCTAATCATGAACGATTTTTTTAAAAGCTAATTGCAAACTTCTCTTTTAATTCTTCTGAATAAGAGTACCGCAAATTGAATTGATTGCCACGTGATATAATCTCAAACCAAGAAATAATCGGACACCGCTACTCGGCAGGTACAAAAAAATCAATTGAATTTTTAATGAATCACAACCAATGACACATTTAAAATGAGAATGAAGCAACCTGTTGGAATAATAGACAGAGCGTAGATTGCAGACGAATTCAAACCGAGGCTATTACGGGCACAACAAAAGCCGCCTTAGATAAGCAAATTTAATAATAATAATAATAATCGGAATAATAATAGTCGCCTCGTTTTATTATCGACTGGGTACTGATTGACAGCTCGGTTTTCTACTCGTTCATGAATCATCATTACTACGGGCTACATTGTTGTTTGGACTATTCAACAGAGTCGATTTTTCATTTTTAATAAGGCTTCATCTGTGGTTTATACAAAGAGGTATATTGTTACAATATTGGTTTTGGGGACATTATTATGGCACCAGTATTCATTACAATTGGTTCATTATTCGTAGATTTATTCATAATTACGTAGCAGTGTGACGTTATAACCTCAAAAATAATTATTGTTGTGCACCGCAGAAAGTTGGACACTAATGGAAAAAAATTGAATTATTAACTTGTCTGAAAATTGTTTTTATTTCAAAATCTATGCAAAAATGTTACTTGAAAAAACTGTTAAATCTAAATTATAATAGCCTTCGTTATTTCGATCTTTTTGGCAACACGCTGTATGAAGAAGGTGATTATAATTGCATATTTAAAAACCTCTAATATTAAAAAATACTTTTTTCAAATAACATTTTTGCATGGCTTTAAACGAAAAGGTACTCTTAAGGCTCCGTTTTAAAAACATCGCAACTTCCAAACGAAATATTTCGTTGCGATGTTTTTTTTTTGCTGGGAGTGGTCTGCCTGGCCCCCACCAACGTCAACCAGGCCACAGTTTTATGATAAGGGGAAGTTGGGGGGTTTAGAAGCAGGCAAAGGCGGAGCATAGTCGACGCGAGTACATTCGAAGGGGAAGTACTCAGCCAGTTTGTCGCCGCGCGTCGGCGCTTTCGCTCAAGTTACAATGTATTAGTGTTCTCACTCATCACGGTCACATATGCATCCCGGACTGCATACAGCTGGCTGGCGGCCGCCAGGCGGTAAAAGAAAATATATTGATTTAATTTAGAGAGAGCGCGCTTGCTATTATAATATTTAATCTTTTTAACAGGGTGACATACATACAGTATAGTAAATTGACAAAAATGTATTAACTCATGATAACTCATCGGTGGATTATGGAATTCAATTCAGAAAGGAATTAATTAAAATCGAGCAATGAGGACCCAATACTTCTATAAACATGCTAGATATCGAACGAACGCACGGCAGTGACACACGAAGACAAAAATAAAAAATCTGATGTGGCCAGGCACATGACTTTATCATACTATATATAAAATTAATAGTTTAGCTGCATGAGATTCTATTTGATCGAGATCGGCCATGTCTGCATTAAAATAAAAATAGTACAACTAGACAGATATCTCGATTAAAGCTGCGTTCGGATATTGTACTCCGTTGACAGCGGGTACACCGTCCAAATGTCCAGTAGGTATTGCCAAAACATTAGCGTTTGACACTACCTACTGTCATTAGAATCACAATATCTGACAAATCCTGGCTAACTAGTTTTAATGCAGCGATCTCGATAAAATAGAATTTGCTCATGCAGCTAAACTATTCATTTTACCAAAAAATGCCATAGTCATAAATTGTTCAGAATTTCCTTTACTTTAATTTATTATTTAACTGTTCTAAATATTTCCAGAAATGGCGGCTTATTTGCAAAATCTTTCAAAAATGCTATAAGACTAAACCTCCAGTTCCTTTGGATCCTTTTCAACAGAAAGCTTTTCAGCTCTAAGTTTGGTTATGAAACTTCTAAATATGTATGAAGTTTCGTCCCGATACCTTAGTAGTTTCTCCGAAATCGTCGCCACAAAAAAAAAACACACACACATACACAGAATTTTTTTTAACTGGGTCAAAAATGTTCAAGGGATCCAAAAAGACATTTCCGCTAAAACCTCAAAAATTTTGTTTGGCACGATTACAATACTTTACATACTACGTATGATAAAGTAAAATCATAGTACATAGTCCAAAGTTCCCCAAACCATTTATATAAATCCCAAATATTTTGTCACCTACAAGTTCTATATATTTTATAAACGTTTTGGGCGCCATGAATGCAAGATTCATGAATGAAAACAAATTCTGGCATTGGCTATATCCAATTCCCGCTGTAATACTGCTCAATACAGTCGCTGAACTAATATCCATTAGAGCCGACCCAAGTTCGTCACTGCTAATTGTCTCTTCCTGTCCACAAAACCGACATTTTAAATAAAATGTTCATTTGAGTCCTGTTCTGGTCTCTTTGTCTCATTTGTAATTAAATAATTACAATATTGTTCTTTTAGATTATCTATACATATATTTTAACTTAGGTGGTACGTAGTCGTCTTTTACTAATTCGTCTAGAGGACAGATGCGGATGTTTAGGTATTTTGCCACGACTTCTACCCATTATTAAACAAATGTACCTAACACCTAGCAGGTATAACTCCACTAAGTATAATATAATATAGTATATGACTTTTATCGTGTGTTAAATTTGTAAACCGTGCGTAGAAATGTGAAATGCGAGAACTCGGTTCTCCCGATTCAATATACGCTACGGTCATAACTTGTGAACAGTCTAATCTAAAAATAGCAGTAGGCGTGGCGTAGTTATAGGCGGTGTTTAAAACTCCTAACGTCTGCTGTCTACACCGGGCACCCGTAATATAGGCAAATTACATACATTTCTGGCAATTACGCTTTGTTATCGCAATTATAATGTTTAGATTAAAATTGTACTTAAATAAAAAATCTATTTTTGTATCATGAGTTGGGCTAAATGTTTTATATTTGAAAAAAACCAAAGATGTAGAAGTAAAATTGATTTTTATCTTTAAAAAAATTTTTTTTTCATCCAGCTCAACTCGTTATTTATCTAAGAAGTTACATGAAAAATTTCATAAACTTTGAACAATAAATAACGCTTTTATTTGCAAACGCGTTGTAGGAGAGGTAGAACTGGGTCTTAAGAGTTTTTCATAGTTTTGGTAACACTCAGTACATGCAAGCACACAATAAAATTCTAATATTTATATTTTAGACAATTCAGAAGCTTTTATGAAGAATAAAATTTTCTGGAAAGTTAATTATAAAATGTTTCCCATTAGTGAGCAACTTTCTGCTAGACCTGGTATATTCGACTTATTGCATTTACATACTATGTAGGTAGGTACTTTGTATTTTTGTTCATTTGGCGATACACTCTTTATCTGATTTACTTTCCAATGTGGAATTAACTCTATCGGATTTAATAATTTGCATCTCAACGGTTTTCTGCCATTTAAATATCCTCCCATAAAATTTAAAGTAATTGCAAATTTGACAGTACTTGGTAGGTGTTCGTATTAGCCTCACACACCAGTACAAATTGGCGTTAACGATAGGTGGAAAATAACTGTAAAATAGTGTACGGCCGATCCGTATGTGGGCACATAAAGTTTGGGCTTAATCTCTCTGACTGTTGATGATATGAGTGTTATATTAAAATTAGACTAAAAAAAGTTCATATTTCTATGCTTGGATGTAAGGTAAACACAACAAATTCAGACAGGATAAGGAATTTTTGTTACATTTGTAACTGTAGAGTTTATATTTAAGTTGTGCTAATGACTTTTTATTTTTTTTAAACAAATATTTTCTTCTAAGGATATCTGGTATTTATTTTAAAGAAAATTGATAATAGTTATGTAATCTGTATTATATTTTATAAGTTTGTTATTTGTTATTGTCCCTATTTGTTTTTACTTTTTGGGTGTTACAGGTCAGGATAATGATTTTTTAATGGAGATGGTATGATGGTGGTGTATTAATGCCAAAATCGCTACTCTCTGCTGCCAGTGTTGCATCATTATGTCTTATTTCATCATCTCCTATGATGTCTGTCGATATTTATGACGGTATTAAGGACTATTGATGATCGTAATTCCGACACCCTGTAATAATTAGGGATTATTGATGTCCGTAATCCGACACTCATGTCGGAATTTGGACTAAATGCGCAGAATTAATTGAATCGGCGAGTTCGAAAACAGTAGGTACAAGTCCAAAATTTGCCATTTTGAACTGAAATAGCCAAAATATCACTATGATTTATTCTATCGAATAGACTTAGAGAGGATGCTTGGGCGAAATAAACAAGGCAAGAACAGTGCTTTTTTGCTCCCTCATGCAACGCGTTTCTACTCAGTTTCTGTTGATATATCAGTCGTAAACATTCGCCAACTTCGTAATTAGCATTAAAAGCGTTGTTGAGGTACGCCGAAGTAATATGAATATCAATATCAAAAAGATAGAAAATATTAAAAAAGTTCTCAAGTACCTATGTAACTGGTAAAAATTTAGAATTTTACTACCACGTGACTTCCGGGCCGACTACCACCGTAGAAGAGGAAATTTAATATTATCATGTATATAATCATCAAACTCTATATGATACTCTATCATATTGCCATATGCAGGGTTCATCAAAATTACCGGAACACCTAAATAATTTTCCAGCCGTAAACGTTCTCAAAAAATTTTTCAAGTAAAAGTTGTTTTGCTTTCAGCAATCTATCGTTTAAATATATTTTTAATATACAGGGGTTCATTTTATTCTGGATATTTGGTAAACTTTTTTTCTCAAATAGAACATCTTGTATAATTTAAAATGTTTTAATTCTAAGATTAATTCTAAGAATCTTTTGTATGACTTTTTTTTATATAATGCATTATGAGTTATGAGCAATTAATCAAAACTAGACGAAATTACCGAAATACCTAAATTATTCTGTAGATTTGTACATTTTTTAATTCTATGATTACTTCTTTTGTAAAAATTATTTTTTAAACACAATACTATAATTTTTTAGGTATAAGCAATTAATCAAGACTCCTGGACTTCAAATTAAGAATATTTTCCCACATACATACATATTTCTTTTATATGGCAGCTTGAATATTTCATTTAATTCTATTTCATAGTTTAGTTATTTTTTCTTGATTTTTTATTTGTTATATGTTAATGACCTATTAATTGCACATAACTCAAAGATGATGCATTAAAAAAAATGATTCTTACATTATCTTAGAATTAATCTTAGAATTAAAAAATGTAAAATATACAGTGTTCTATAAAAAAAGAATTTCTCTTTGAAATTCTTTACGGCTGAAGAATGTGTTTCGATAATTTTGACTAATAATCCGCCATTTTGAATTTATTTTGAAAATCTAAGATGACAATTTTTATATCAATTTTCCAATATTACGGGAAATAAGTTTCATGCAAGCCCGAAAATTTTTACATTTTCGGTTTTTTTACATATAGATTACGCCATTTTGAATTTTAAAAATTGGTACATTGGATTTGGAGTCTAGGATCTTCAAGTATGACAGCAAATAAGTTACATAATCACCCGACATCTTCCTAAATTTTCTAGTCGCCATATTGACTTTTGAATTTAAAAATATGAGAACGGGTTTGCAATCAGAACGCCAAAAACACTATACACCATATCGACCCATGCAACGAAGACTATAGTAACTACGTTTAGTTTGTTAGTTAGTTACGATAGTCTTCGTTGGGTCATGGGTCGATGACAAATATTATTTAAATGTTTTAAATAAACAAATATTATTAAAAATGTACACTTTTTTCCGTCGAGTTCAAAAACAGTACATGTCCATGATGCTTGTTTTAATCATAGGTCCGCTTTTAATGCAAATATAAATAAAATATGTAATACATTTAATTAATACATTTAATAAAAACACTATACACCATACCGACCTATGCAACGAAGACTATAGTAACTACATAGTGATTGCACTTGAGTTACGATACTCTTCGTTGCATGGGTAGATGAAAAATATTATTTAAATGCTTTAAATAAACAAATATTGTCAAAAATGTACACTTTTTTCCGTCGAGTTCAAAAGCAGTACATGTCCATGATGCTTGTTTTAATCATAGGTCCGCTTTCAATGCAAATATAAATAAAATAAAGTAAGTACGTAGGCTTTCACGGCCAGAATCATTTAGAAAATAAACTGCTTCCGGGTTATGCCGTGTGTCAAGATTTGTTAATGCTGACGTTTCGCGAGCCATGTTGCTCGCTTCTTCAAAGCTAATTGAATACTGTATTCAGTATTCAACACATACTGTATTCAGTATTCAACACATACTGTATTCAGTATTCAATTAGCTTTGAAGAAGCGAGCAACATGGCTCGCGAAACGTCAGCATTAACAAATCTTGACACACGGCATAACCCGGAAGCAGTTTATTTTCTAAATAAATAAAATATGTAATACATTTAATTCTCTGTGAACTACCTACTTTATATTTTGTCTGTTTTTACAAAATAATTTTGTCGGTGCAATATCTTGAAAAAGTATAACAGTCAGCTATGTTTGTTTCTCATTTTCATTTCTCATTTTATTTATGTTTCTCAGAACTCCTTTTTGGACTTTTTGGACTGTTTTCGAACCGACCGATTCAATTGTAATATAGCAAACGATGTAAAATATGTTATTTCCTTGTAAAGACAGCAATAGAGCCATATGTATTACTTCTAACCATGTACACAATTCCGACACACATGTCTGATTTACGGACGTGCTAATTTACATGTACCTAATTTCGACATTTATTATGAAAATATAAAGCATTTTTAGTCAGCCTAAATAGATATTATTAGAATTTTCTTTATTACTGTTATCCTGTAGCGATGTAAAAAGAAGTCGGATTGAAGTTACCTTATAAGGAAAGAATCAACTTTTAGCATAACACTCAATTATCAAGATCAGTCAAACTTCTAGGTTATACCTTATATACGAAGTACCTAGTCATTTGGATGAATATATTATACACAAAAAGTCAACGAAATCTAAAAGAAAAATCAACCTTCAAAAATGTTGAAATCATATATAGTATATACTTTATTGCAGGTTTAGAGGTTAGACCAGTTTATGTGCATCTTTTCCATAGTAACTCTAGAACATTTCCAGAGCATATGCTCTATAGCAGCTCCAAAACATAGAAGCTCTTTCTTTATAATCAAAACATATCATTTGAAAAGTAAACTTAGCACTAGAAGCACTATAACGAACAAATGAAAGGAATTTGCGCATTGATAAGCTGGGATAAAACTTCTTCTATTAATCCAAGAGTCTGTGGGTAAACCATGTCCTAACAGTAAAAATTAAAATTATACATTTTATTAAAGAAGCAGAAATTACCACTTTTAATTTCTTGAAAAATCCAGAAGCAGTTAAGTTCGATTTTTAGAATATTAAAATTATGTTTATGTATCAATATTTTCAGAATAAAATTAATCAGCGATTCCAAAGTCAGTAACATATTTTGCAGGTAGGAAATTAAATTTGATATAAAAATGTGTAGGTATTTACAATAAGATATCTTCTACTTACTTTACGCGCTCACCGTATAGATATTACTCATAACCTCAGAATGACGCTTGGCTCCACTAATTACATTACAATCTAATTATACTATTACAGTTTTTTTATAATTATTATTGTTTATATTGATTACGTGTTCTGCGATGTTTTGTGTCCGATCGCCGTCATTTCTCTTTACATCGTGTCCGCCGTTCACTTTAATGACGAATTTGCAATTAATACCTCAGCAAAATCAATAATATCGAAGACAATAAGCAATTACCTACCTTCTCGCCCGCCATCTCGCGGATACGGAGCGAAATTACAGGCGGGCGGCATCACTTTGACCGATTGGGTCCTACTCCCGTTACAATATTTTCTCTGCGGTGAAATTGGCCGTTCTTTCTTCTTTCTTTGTTACTCACAGACGGACTAAGACTCACACACGTGCACGCGAAATTGGTGGTTTCCTGTTGCCAATCTTTTTGGTGGGATTTATTTGATTACCTGTACTTTACCGCTTTTATTGGTAATTTTCCCTTTCGGAAGTTAACGGAACTGTACGTCTTATATTGAGTTTTCTTTTTTTTTATTTTGGGCCACCCAAAATATCGTAAAATTTTAATTTTTGCGGTTTGCGGTGAGGATAAATGATATAGCCTGTGCGTTATACGGACCTATAAAGCATTTTTCATGACATTACTTTAAAATTTCTGTAAATTTACATTGCATTTTAGTTAATAAATTACAGCAAATATGTTCTCAAGGAGAACTTGTTGTTATGAATGATTTCAAACTATTTTTTTTTCAAACAACACGGTTTATTTTCTCCTCAAAATTTGATGAACTATTGCTGAATGAAAATTGTTTAGGCTTACGTAAGAAATTTTCAAGAATAAAGTAAAATTTGATTTATTTGACAATTTTTAAACTATTCAGTGAGTGCAAAGTATAGAAACTTGAGAAAATCTCTTAAACTGTTTCTTATTTTAAAAAATCCTCGAGCACATCGAGTTTTAATTATTAAGAAGGGCGTTTATCCATATACCAATTACATGCAAAACACTGGCGCATAAAATGCAGATCAGAGTCGAAACTATTGCACTGATGTGTAAAAGTAAGGTACTATTGGATTGTGCAAGCATAGGGCCCCGAAATAAATATAAAATATCCCGAAATAAGTATAAAATTCAACCGCGCTTGCTTTAATCATTAACTTAATTAGAGAAGAGTGGGTAATTTTTGACACAATATACTGCTTGATTTAATATGCGTTCATTGTGATTAAGCCAATAGCATTAATCCCGGAACAGGAGATAATTTATGGGTGACATTTTAAGACATAACTCTTTAAAATTGACCCAGCCGTTGTGAAGTTGATCTGCTTTTTATGCAATTGTGTCGAATTACTACGAACTGTCACCGGGAAACGCTGTAAAGAAAGTTTCTGTAATAAAGGTTACAGACCGGTACAAGGGAGAAGAGTAACAATAGCTCAGATCAATAATAACTAACAATTGACAACGCCTACAGTAGCTGCCTATTGGCAAAGGCCAAAAATCGGCTGAACAAGTTAAATAAGTATGTTTGTTTATACACAAGGACTTGAGTACAACGGTTCACCGTTAGATGGAACTAAATCCTGGGTGCACTACAGACTCAAGGCCGACGTCGATCTCACCTGCATAAACGCCCCTCCTAAATACAATTTTTTTTGAAAAGATTCTCGATAATTTTTTTAAATGGCAACATTCTTTTATTACTGATGTTTGGAAATCTTTTAATTGTCTGAATGGTATCAGAAGTATGGCCTTGAATAACTCTTGCCTTAACAATAAAATTTTCGAGAAAAGGTCAAAATCCAAAATTCCATGAAGAATCAAAGAATTGTCTTTATCTCGTGACAATTTTCTTATGTAAGACGTAAAATTGATAAATTTTCGTTAAGATTATCAACCATTTAAAAAAGTGTTGATGACGTCATAAGTAAAAAATATTTGAAGGTGGGACACTAAATTAAAATTTTAAAATTATTTTTTGTTTTCCTCGGAAGTTATTATTCATTTCAACATCGACGTGTCCGTCAATTTTTTCAAACAACAAACCGTTTCAGAGTTTTTTGTTGATTTCAATGTCTTAATAATAACTGTCCCTACATACATTGTACTATTGAAAGAACAATAAAAAAACCTGCAATAAAAAAATGCGAAAGCTACAGGGCATTGTATTAAATTTAATTGTAATTTTGTATGAAAAATATAAACTGTAAAAGATAATATAAAACAAATGATTATAGTTTTAATAACTTACATATCATTATCAAAATTTGAATGTCAACGTCAGACATAAGCAAAAATTACCATAATATTTTAATAATTGTTTTTGATAAAGCCCATTGGTACTGGAAAAAAATACAAGCAACAACATTTCATTTAGTTTTGTTAAGTCGATCCAGAGAATTTGTATTCAGGGCCAAGTAATCAATATCCTGAAAAAAAAATCACAATTGACTTTTATAATAAAATTGGTAATATTTTTACTTTATCATACGTAGTATGTAAAGTATTGTAATCGTGCCAAAAAGAATTTTTGGGATTTTAGCGGAAATATGTCTTTTTGGGTCCCCTGAACATTTTTGACCAAGGTACAAAAAAATGTCTGTGTGTGTGGATGTGGGTGTGTGTGTGTGTACCCGTTTTTTGTGGCGACGATTCCGGAGAAACTATTAAAGGTATCGGGACGAAACTTCATATTTAGAAGTTTCATGGCCAAACTTAGAGCTGAAAAGCTTTCTGTTAAAAAGGGTCCAAAGGAACTGGAGGTTTAGTCTTAGCATTTTTGAAAGATTTTGTAAATAAGCCGGCATTTCTGGAATTTCGTCGAAATAGTTAAATAATAAATTAAACTAGAGGAAATTCTGAATAATTTATCACTATGACATTTTTTGGTACAATCAATAGTTTAGCTGCATGAGCAAATTCTATTTCATCGAGATCGGTCGTACTGCATTAAAACTAGTAGCCAGGATATGTCAGATTAGATGTCAGATGTGATTATAATGACGGTAGATAGTGTCAAACGCTAATGCTTTGACAATACTACTGTCAATACAAGCTGCGTTCGGATAATGAACACCGTTAAGGTGCGCTTTCATTAGTGCTAATGGCAGTGGTAGTAGACGCCATTATAGTATTTCTAATAGAATTTCATCACGACATGTGAGAAACACTATAATTTCGTCTGCTACCACCGCCATTACCAACCATTGCCACCAATCGGAACGCACCTTCACACTTTCTACACCCAATAACACGTGTCATTTGGACGGTGTACCCGGTGTCAACGGAGTACAATATCCGAACGCAGCTTTAATCGACATATCTGTCTAGTTCTACTAGTTTTATTTTAATGCAGACATGGCCGATCTCGATCAAATAGAATCTCATGCAGCTAAACTATTAATTTTATATATAGTATGATAAAGTCATGTCAAAGCCTGGCCACATCAGATTTTTTTTTTAAATTCTGATACATTATTAGTTTTTATCTGTATATACTTCACTACAAAGCTCTTACAAAGACTCTAATTTCACAGGAACAAAAAGTAGAGGCTCCTGCAAAAAACAATAAAAGTTGTAAAATAAGAACCACCGTACTAGATATGAAACCATTTCGCATTGATTAAGATTGATACGTATTATTACGTAAATATCCTAACCGATCACTGATCATACAAATTACGAACAAATTATTTACATATGCACATACATACATACGTACACTCAAAACGTTTCCCACCCATCTTTCGCTACGGTTGTCGTGGCCGGCCACACATTTGTATTTATTAAAGTGATAGTTATCCGAGTGCATTAATCACAAGTATGATCTCAGTTTCTCATTCTATTCATTTATCCAGTGCTCGACCGGTAATAACTCTGATTTACGTTTCGTTTTGTAACGCCTGTTTCCATTACAAATTGGCAGTCATAATAACCCAACAGATCACACTAGAATCTATCACCTCAGAGCATAAACGTTTAAAATCCCATTGACGACAATGTAAAATTCAATAGACACTCACAATGTTCTTGATGAAATTGTATTTAAAAGCATGACTGCTTTCAGACAGCTAGGTATATTTTTTGAAAGTGTTTGTTGCACACAAAGAATTTTAAATTTTACGGTTATAATTTTGAAAAGCTTATAGCTTTTGAGATAATCACTATAATCTGATTTTCAGATTAATAACTGCTGTATTATTAAATGTTTTCATTTGAAAGATGTAAGGGTTTACGTTGTTGAGTTTAACAATCATTTTAAGAAAAAAATAATTAAGAAAATGTGTTTTTCTACTTTGGTTTCATTAAGAACACATTGTGAAACTGGTTTTTGGTTTTATAATGGTCAGTTCACTAATAATATACTAAACACTTCAAATACACAGCTTCGAAATAAAAAATCATCAGATGTAGATGGCGCTACTATAAACATGTCTGTTTTTATATATTACATTTGACATATGGTATAACCTAAAGAAATAAATATATTGCTTTGAATATTCGTACAAACATTCAAACCGACTGTGTTTGAGTCTTCTACTCGATGATATAGTACTTTCACAGTCGTCGCTATTGTAAACATGTTATCCAACTCACTACAAACACGCACTACAATACTCCAGAGTGCAAGTATAGAGAAGTTCAAAAGAAAATAACTGTGCTCTTACAGTTATCATTTAATTATATTCGGAGACGGGAGCCTTAACTAAGTTCGTTTTCCTGATTACATTACAGATAAATATACTAAAATTTTTAGTTCATAGGTACTTTATTGCTATGCGTTATTTATTGATATGATTTATTAATATGCTTTCTTTCAAAATGTCAACAATTTTCGCAGATAAATGTACATTGAAGAACAAAAATATGCACTGCTTTGCTTTGATGCTAGATATTCTTTGGGCAGTTTGTTTAACGTTTACCCCTTCTTGTTTGATGGTATTTTATATATATATATATATATATCTCTGGATCAGTTTCTAATACGAACGCGTATCAATTCGCGCACTCGATTATAGTAGTACGATTTTGGAATTATTTTTATTAGCTTTGCTGTATGCAATTTATATCAAGGTATAAATGACAGAATTAACTGCTTTTGGCGTCATTTATCTGAAGGTCTTGTTGTTCACTAATTACTCAATGTTAAGTTTAGATAACTATTGCGCTATGCGAGTTATCTAACATTCATATTTTTCTTTGGAATAAAATCAATCAATAATCTTTCGACCATAGCAGGAAAAAAATTATTAAATTAATTTTTTTTTATTAAGGCTCCGTTGTAAAAACATCGCAACTACGAAACAAAATGTTTAGATTTGATGTTTTTCTGTCGGGGTCCGTGTCTATGCCGTGGTTTACGTATCGATTAAAGCTTATGAGCTGGCCATACGTAACAGCCGAAATATGGCCATTGTTTACATATCTGACAATTATCGCATTTTTCGGTTAGCGGAAAAGTTATAATGTTTGGGCTGAAATTGTACCCATATAAAAAATCTATTATTGTAGTGAGACTTTGGTTAGGGGTATTATATTTGAAAACAGAGAAAGATGTAGAAGTAAAATTCATTTTAATCTTACAAAAAAATTATTTTTGGCCTAGCCAAACTCCTTATTTATCTAAGAATTGACACTGAGAATTTCATCAATTTTGAACCATAAATAACGCCGTTAATAGAAAACGCGTTTTAGCACAGGTAGAACTGGGTCTTAATATTCACTAAATTAAATTTGTTATTAAAATTGAAGATGTACTGTTACTGCCTGTCAGAGAACAATTTGATGAAGAATATTTGGACCAAATAAAGAGCAAAGAACGTCCTAACATGCTTAGTAAAAATTTCCCCCAAAAGCAGTATACCGGGTGACCCACGGCATAGGTACTCCCGTTTATTTTTGTTTGTTTATAAAGCTGGACGAATGAAATTTGGGAAAGTGTCAATAGACAAAAAATGCCATTGTTAGGGATACTCTTGAGTTTAATATGACTTCCGGTTTTTGCGGAAATGACGTCATCATTGGAATTTTAAATGGCACCCTATATTCTTTGTGTGGCATTTTCAATCGGGATGACATTCTGAACACAAAAACATATCGGTCGTCAATTTTCATCAGCAAGGCAACGCAAAAATAACTTTTTTATGTATTAATCTAGGTGGCTATGAATTCGTGAAAATAGTCGAAAATTGTCAAATAAACACTAACTAAATCAATTTTGGCCGAGATTGCATTACTGCATTACCCTCTAGCGTGATTTAATTGGTTTTTGGCCAGTGAGTCATTTTTTTTCAGGGGTACCCAATGGCCACACCGTGATTATTCGATGGATAACATCTTTCCGATTATAATAATACCAAATACTTGATATTTTGTTGAAATTCGTAGCGTACAAATGTTGTTAGAAGCAAGGAAACCGAAAAGAATATTGACCTAATGATCAAAGTCAGCGTACAAGTCAAAGTCACAATGGACTACTCGAAGGAAGTAACGTGATTATTCGAGTAAAAGCATTTTTCCGACACAATGATACCAAATGACTCACTGGCCAAAAACCAATTAAAACACGTTAGAGGGCGCCAGTAATGCAATGTCGGCCAAAATCGTTTTAGTTAGTGTGTATTTGACAATTTTCGACTATTTTCACCAACTCATAGCCACCTAGATTAATACATAAAAAAGTTATTTTTGCGTTGCCTTGGTGATAAAAATTGACGATCGATATGTTTTTGTGTTCAGAATGTCCTCCTAATTGAAAATATCTCACAAAGAATATAGGGCGCCATTTAAAATTTAAATGATGACGTCATTTCCGGAAAAGCCGGAAGTCATATTAACCTGAAGAAATTTCATTCGTCCAGCTTTATTAACAAAAAAATAAACGGGAGTACCTATGTCGTGGGTCACCCTATATAGTGGTGTCTAACCTTTATATTTAATTATATAACTGCACTTATGCAGCATAGAACGTTGACACAATGAGAATAATCGCCGAATTTACAAGGCAACGCGCTGACCTATCCAAGAATCCGTTTGCATAACAATGCACATAGAGCGGCTGAGCCGGGCATTACAGATGCATATAAAAATCGGCTACGGTCCTGTATGTTACTATAAGCACTCGGGAGATATATTAACCACCTACATTAACTGCCACGCCTTTCATTATTCGGAATTAACATATTATTGCACATGCCGCCACTGCCGCAGTCTGAGAGACCGAGTTCCCACAGTTGAAACTGCGGATCGATTTGATAGATATGTCGATTAATAATGAAGCAAGGTAAGCAAGAAAGACTCACGAGTAGCGCTAAAAGTTGACTATGCACAATTGAATTTCAAATTGTCGCTATCTCGCTCTAAGTTGGAGCGATCTAGGTTGATTTTTACTGCCCTAATGTACGGCGGAGTGTGCCGGAAGTGCACAGGGAGAGAAATCGTTGGTTCGTTCATTCGAGAAGTAATGGCCAAGATCTTTATGACTCTTGCCTGAAGTTTATTGCCTTCAATTATAAACCGAAGTGTAATTAGCTCACGACGACTTTTTGCATGGTCGTTTTATGTTTTTTTTTTCTGGTGTTATTTGAAGGTCTCGTAACTACGTTGAATGGGATTATCTATATTTTATAGAGTACATGAGTGCATTGGAATAAGCAGAAACTTTGTGAAGGATTAGTTGAAGTATCACCAGGATGATGCTGGCTAGGAGGTGACATATTGACATTGCCAGTGGGGTTACCTCTTTCAGGACTCCTAGTAAACATTTACCTCTACCATGTCGTCAATGCTGAAGATGCTTGTATGTGACTTTTATTTATTAGGTAGGGGATTGGTCCCAAAACACTTCCCTGGGGGCGCCTGTTTTTGATTATGAAAGATTTTTGAGCAAAAAAGCTTTCTCTTCTATAGCTTTATAACTTAAATATAAAACAAACCACCAAACAAAATTG
The DNA here is from genome assembly GCA_963966075.1 of Aphodius sticticus. Taxonomy (NCBI): domain Eukaryota; kingdom Metazoa; phylum Arthropoda; class Insecta; order Coleoptera; family Scarabaeidae; genus Aphodius; species Aphodius sticticus. The sequence goes on along the minus strand of OZ014508.1, from coordinate 6,124,882 downwards.
ATGGTTTGGAATTAGTTTTTTCTATCAATTTTAAATATTTTTAGTAACAGCGTTTCAAAGAACTTTGACATCATTGGTAAACTGATATAGGGCAATAAGATTTGGTAGTTTGGTCTGGCCTGGTTTCGTATCATGATGACTAGCTGCTCTACAGAGTCGGGTACACATTTTAATATGAACACCGCCGCCGCATTTACTAAATATACCTTAGTGTAACTATACCTTTCTTTGTTTACTATCTATGGACTTCCCCTCTAGCAGGATGGCTCTTGCAAACGAAGGAAGGAACTATAAATTAATGTTACGTAAAAATGTAAGATTGCCAAAAGTTTTATTTTGAAAGTGTCGTTTACACGTTTAGTTTTTTACGACATCTAGTTTGCGCTGTTTAAACGTAGCGATTTTCATGTGTTTACATGCACACAGAAAAGTGATCTCTCGAACGAGAGAGAATTACTTGGCTGAAATAGTTGGTAGGTTCGTATATACGCGAGAGATTATTGACTTCAACCAAGAAATTTTATTTCCTGGACTAATTACTAGATTTAAGAAAGTAAATATTTCCCGGTAAATATTTTTAGCTACTTAATGTAAGTATTTTAAAGATTTAGCACAAATACGTTTTCTATTGCTAATTAACAAGATAGGTATGTTATATTTACATACTCGTTCTAACCTGTTGCGTGCCTTACATCAAATTATTCCGTGTTGAAACGTTTATTGTACACTATAAATCACAATACACATCCGCAATAAATCACAAGGCACATCCCCTACGGGTAGTTCGTTGTTGTTTTGCGTACTAGGTTAGGCTCCTCGGCGCCAACACCACGCGCGGGCGCGCGAGCCTTGACAAAATCACGGTGCGCATATTTATTCCAGAGAAAGGGATTACTTGAAAGAAGTGAGAATCACTCCTGTTAAATAATTGGTGGGTTTTTATTCCGTAAACAATACTTACTTATATTAAATGACTTATATTTTCTTGGATCAAGTAACTACGCACTTGGATGGATTTACTATTACTTCGTTTGAGAAATTGACATTTTTGGGACGAAAAATTCAATTACTTCTTTCAATACAATATTGGTACTTATAAAGAAAGAATTTATTTGTCGACAGCATTTATCTGAGAAATTATTTTACTTAGACTGAGTATGTGTCATTGCTTGTATATACCTAACTTTCTACATCCAAGTAAATATGCATTTGAATCTAGTAAATAAATTCAAGAAATTATGTTTTCTCGTTCCAAATAATCACTTTTCTGTGTGTATGTGACTTTTATTTACTAGGTAGAAGATTGGTCCCAAAACACTACCCTGGGGGGCGCCTGCTTTGACTTCTTTTATGTCAATCGTAGCATATTCTTTAGTTTGTGTTTTAAACCTTGGGCTTTGAACTTTAGGTTTGTGTCTTCATTTTTTTAAATAAATTTTGTAATTTTTTAATTTCTTTTTCTTAACTATAGTTTCAATTCTTTTCACCTTTTGCACCTTTTCAAAGAGATTTGATATCATTGGTAACGCTCATATGTGGCAATATGATTTGGTTAGTTGGGTATTTAGTATCATGAAGAGTTTTGCTAACTTCCAGACCCAGGGGATTTTAATCTGAAGGCGGCAGCATTTACTAAACGCGTTAGTATCACAATTTTTAATCTTTCTTTGGTAACTCCCTATGGACTTTTTTTATTCAAGTTTGATTTATTGTCCTTTGACGACATCTTTTGGAGTTTACACTAGCAGGATGGCTTTTGCTTCAAAATATATAAAAGATATGTGGTTGCTACATGTTTTGCATGTCTTGCATTTCTATCCTTCTGCGTGTTATTAAATGTTGCAATTTGTAAATTTTTAACGAAATACTTTTCGATTACCATACCACCTTCATCAATGTTATATTATTCATTTTTTTATGTTTATGCTCAAAGTTTGCGGGAGACCTATTTATTATTTTTTATTTCTTATAATATTTATACTTATAATATACTAATTATAATATAATATTATACTATAACTTATACTATTATAGGAGCGGAGGTGGCCTAGTGGATAAGGCGAATGCCTTCCACTACGAAGCCCAGGGTTCAAGCCCAGGTTAGGCAGGGATTTTAAAAATACTCCGTCTCCACGACCGCCGCACAGACAAGCCAACAGGCTTTGTGCACAGGGCGAAATCCCAAAAAAAAAAAAAAATAAATATATATCTATATAAATATATAAATATATAAAATATATAAATATCAGAAAACTATAAAAATACAATAAAATGATAATATATTTATAGTAATTTGATTGAAACCTGCGTTTTATACTGAAACGAGATAATCTGTCTTTTATTACAATTTATTAATATAATAGAATCATAACAATTATTATCAATCTTCAATTCAAAATAAACAAGAATATGCATCCTTCACAGGACAAAATTTACACCTGTACTACAAATAATAACTGATATAGAAATTTGCAATAGTGTTAACGTAGGAAGTATATAGTACTAGATTTTTATCATTTCTGCTTCCATATTGCAATATGCAGTAATTTATATTAGCTGTGAGATATGTCAGAACTAACTAGCTAGCGTCTAGCAGAAAAATACGCTTATTAAGATAAAGGCATAAAAGCAATAATTTATTTTGTTGTGTATGTGAGAACAGTCTATAGTGCTACCGTTGTTATGTTTGGAATTGCGGCTGACATTTAAACCTGTAGTGTAGACACTAAAAATATTGTCACGGCATTATTGTGTGTTTAATTATACGGTAGAATGCGTATGGTAAATGCTTTTTCGTCGGCTTGTTTTATACGCTTGCCGTTTTTTAAAACATTCAGTTATAATTAAGTGGTTAGATTATAATATCTGGTTCATTGGAATAAAATACACGTGTCAATATTATTGAATTAATCATTGTCGATACACTGAACAAAATTAATTACATATTCGATTTTTGAACCTTCATCTTTAGATATAGATCTTACATAGTTTGCTGCATTTCCTTCTTTTTAGAAATGCCACAAAAGTGTTTACTTATTTTAGTTTCGTTAGTAAATTATATACACATAAATAAAATATTACTTTAACGGTGTATGCAACAATAATTAAATAACACTGTGTTACACAATCTCAATTTAGAAAGAAAAGATTTTGGGTACTTGCACGTGTATAAAAATTCATAACTCAGCCATTTTCTATTCGATTTACAAAATAGAAAATGCATATGAAAGGAAGCATAGATCATTATAATGATGTACTGTTCGGTCAGATCCAATAACAAATCGAAAAGTTATGAACGTTCAAGTTCAGAAGTTTCCAATTATTTTCAGATTTTTTCAACTTTAGCAACAATGACCTGTTTGAATCCGTAATATTTTTTTGCTATTTTTTTACTGAAAGCCCATTTAAATTTCCGCCTAATACGCGTTTGTTTATTAGAATCGGTTGAAATTTAACAGAATTATCAAATTTTATTGACCGGCTAGATACATCACACTTCGGAGAAGAAATATACAGGCCGACTGTAATAAATCCGTAGTCTTTACGCACGTTAATTAGACATTACTAGCACTTATATTTACAATGTTATTCTAAAATTATGACACAATTATTTTTTCTTTTCCTTTTTGTTGTTACCTGCCAGCCTATCACCATATGTTACTAAGTACATTAGAGTTTACTGGTATTACATTTCCAGGTATATTTGAGTTCAAAATAAATTGCACCAACAGTAAAATTTTCACTCGTTTATTGAAACAGTACTGAGTTACTATCGTGATTTATGAAAAATAGAAAAGAAATCATCTGTTTCGCGTTTAAATGACCAGCAGTAGTCTGCGATCATGTTGATGGTGTTTTTCCTTGAAAACGTTTTTCAATAGCTTCCATTTCCTTTTGAAATCGTTCACCTTGTTCGTCACTGAGTTGGCCAAGACTGTCCGGAAAGAAATTCAAATGAGAATGCAAAAAGTGAATTTTGATAGACATGTTGCAGCCCATTTCACCGTAGACACTTAAAAACTCTTGTCAAATATTTGCGTAGTCGGCACTTTTATCATTTCCAAGAAAGTTATCGCACAATGAAATAAAACTATTCCAGGCTCGTCTTTCCACATCATTCAGTTTAGTTGCAAAATCGATTTATTTTTTACTAATTGTAGCCAATGCTGTTTGTCCACAAACAATCCGCAGACGTAACAAAACTTATGGCGATTATCACACATTTGACTTTTTTTTTTATATTTGCACTGAAGCTTGCACTATAGCTGATTTCTTACTGCTTATGGATCAGTTTGATTGTTATTTTATATGAAATTAGGTGATACTAAAGACCTACATCGTCCTAATAGTATACGCAATTGTAATAGGTTAAGATTGTCGATTAATGATTTTCTGATATTTGGGTACAAGTCGAATAGTATTTAATAACATATTAGTTAGACTGAAATACAATAAATTAAACATCGATAACTCTGTCAAATTTCAACCGATTCCAATAAACAAACTCTTGTTAAACGCACATTTAAATGAGATTTCAATAGAAAAAATTAAATAAAATATTATTGAAAGAGGTCATCAAACTTTTGTTAAAGTTGAGAAAATCTGAAAATAATGGGAAACTTCTGAATTTGAACGTCCATAACTTTTCGACTTTTTGTTGGAACTGACCGAACAGTACATCCATCTAATGGCCTGTGTTATCTCTTTCAATTGCATCTATTATTTTGGAAATCGAATTGAAAATGACGGAGTTCTGCATTTTTATACACTTGCAAGTACCCAAAAACAGTTTTTTTGAAAAAAATCGAGATTTTGGAGGTGTTTGGAAAATTTCGTTATGCCATTATGATCAGTTCTAACAGCTCAACAACTTAGACTATGTCTCGAGAAAAGTTTGTTTTCACTGTAACACAGTGTAATTAAATAATTGAATCGGTCGGTTCGAAAACACTACAAGTCCAAAAAGTGAGTTCTGGGAAAATTAACAAAATTATTTTGTCAGTGCAATATCTTGAAAAGTATAGCAGTTAGCTGTTTTGTGCCAACAGACAAAATATAAAGTAGTTTACAGAGAATTAAATGTATTACATATTTTATTTATATTTGCATTAAAAGCAGGGCTATGATTAAAACAATCATCATGGACATGTACTGCTTTTGAACTCGACGGAAAAACAGCGTACATCTTTAACAATATTTGTTTATTTAAAGCATTTAAATAATATTTTTATTGTGATGTAGGTGTGTATAGTGTTTTTGGCGTCAACAATAAATTCCTTATTCATTTCATATTATTATATTTTCCGAAGCGCGTTAGTAATGCAGCAAAAACAAACATGTGCATACTTCGTACAAGGATATTAATTCCTTGTCGAAATTGAAATATAAAAAGACATCTCGTACTATGCCTCGAAAATAATTTCTTTCGACAACAAAAATGTATTTTTCTGTGGAGCATTGACGGTATGAATATGTTTTCGTCAAATATTCGAGCAACATTCGGCGTAGTTATTTTACAGCCATAATAGAACACGTTTTTGTCCAGCCGGCCGGTCCGCTTCGAGAATTTGAAACGTGTTTTGCACATGTGCACATATGCGGTGTTTGGAATCATAATAACATTTTTATACTCTAGGAATTTTTAAGCGTTGACTTATTTATAAAATATAAATCTCAGTTTAATTTGCTTAGACGAATAATATACTGGGTATTAAAACAACTTAACATTTTTTTTTATTTCTGCAGCGATCTAAATTGAAAATTCTAATACTTCCAGTACTGTTGCTGGACTAAAATTCTTTGGTTTTTTTTTTTTAAATTAAGTATTATATTATCTAAATCGACACCAGATCTAACGATGCTATTAACTTAACAAAACCGGATACCCAAAGAATTTTAAATGAAGATTTGCAAAGAAAAGCTTATTTGTTGAGTTATCAAATGAATCGGTCGGTTCGAAAACACTACAAGTCCAAAACGTGAGTTCTGAGAAAATTAACAAAATAATTTTGTTGGTGCAATATCTTGAAAAGTATAGCAGTTAGCTATTTTGTGCCAATAGACAAAAAATATAAAGTAGTTCACAGAGAATTAAATGTACTACATATTTTATTTATATTTGATTAAAAGCAGACCTATGATTAAAACAATCATCATGGACATGTACTGTCTTTGAACTCGACGGAAAAACAGCTTATATTTTTAACAATACTTGTTTATTTAAAGCATCTACATAATATTTTTATTGTGATGTAGGTATATATGATGTAGGATTTGCATTAAACTTATTTCCCGTAATATTTGAAGATTGCTAATGAAAAATGTCATGTCAGATTTTTAAAATAAATTCAAAATGGCAGATTATACATGATTAGTCAAAATTACAGGAACACCTTAGTAATTCTTTAACCGTAAAGAATTTCAAAGAAAAATTCAAACAAAAGTTTTTTGGTTTTAAACAAGCTATATATTTTCAATATACGGTTGTTCATTTTATTCTGAAAATTTGGTAAACTATTCTTTTTCTAATAGAACACCTGTATATTTAAAAAAAAATTATTCTAAGTGTTTGTAAGATAATTTTTTTTATAAAATGCATCATCTTTGAGTTATGAGCAATTAACCGATCATTAATTAACGGATAAAAAAATAAAAAATTAAAGAAAAAATAACTAAACTATGAAATAGCATAATAAATTTAATATTCAAGCTGGCAAATTAAATAAATGTGTATGTATGTGGGAAAATATTCTTAATTTGAAGTCCAGGAATTTTGATTAATTGCTTATAACTAAAAGATGACAGTAAAGTATTAAATAAAATGATTTCTATAAAAGAATTAATCCTAGAATTAAAAAATGTATGTTACCAAATTTCCAGAATAAACAATAGTTTGTTTAAACACAAATTTTTTTCTCAGTTGGAGAATTATTTAGGTTTCGGTAATTTCGTCTATTTTTGATTAATTGATCATAACTCAAAAATAAGGCATTTTATAAAAAAATCATATAAAAGATACTTGAATTAATCTTAGAATTAAAAAATGTAAAGTTATACAGAATGTTCTATTTGGAAAAGGGAAGCTTGCGAGATATCCAGAATAAAATGAACACCCTATATAATAAAAATATATTTAAACGATAGTTTAAAACAAAACAACTTTTACTTGAAAAATTTTTTGAAATTGTTTACAGTTGGAAAATTATTTAGGTGTTTTAACTAAGCGATATGATAGAGTATGATATAGAGTTTGATGATTATATACTTCATAGTATTAAATTTCCTCTTCTACGGTGGTAGTCGGCCCGGAAGTCACGTGGTAGTAAAATTCAGAATTTTCACCAGTTACATACTTGTGGACTTTTTTAATATTATTTATCTTTTTGATATTGATATTTATATTGATTACTTCGGCATACCTTAACAACGATTTGAATGCAAATTACGAAATTGGCGAATGTTTACGACTGATATCAGTAGAATCTGAGTAGAAACGCGTCGCATGAGCGAGCAAAAAGGCACTGGTCTGAACTTGTTTATTTCGCCCAAGCATTCTCTTTAGGTCTATTCGATAGAATAAATCATAGTGAACATTTTGGCTATTTCAGTTCAAAATGGCCAATTTTGGACTTGTTCTGTTTCCGAACTCGCCGATTCAATTATTTGTACGACTACAATAACTAAGATTAATAAATAATTACATTACAAAACAAGCAGATAAGCTCTAACAAGTTCTTTCCTCTGTCGGAGGATACAGGATGAAAGTTCTCACTTTCGTTCGAGTAAAAAACGTTGCAAATCAATAAAAACTAAGTTGAAAGTCTCGCATCCTAACCCCGTAATTAATGCTAGCAGCTCATTATATCATACGCGTCGTCTTTTTTCAACGATTTATCAGAATCTGAAATGCATATATAAACAAACAGTAGAGCGTTTCTTCGACAGTATCCTCCTCTCTAAAGCTTGATCGTTTATTTGAATTTATTTCAAACACAAATTGCTATCATTAAGTATTGTGAATAAGAAAACTGTTGCGCATATAACTAGAATTAAAAATCACTTCATCAACGTTTGCGTGAAATTATAAGTACTATCTATCTGGTTGCAATTAACATAGATATTTAGTTCGCGAGCACGAGCCACCCATGGTTGGATTTATTTATTTATGTTTAATAGATGTCTCATCGATGGATGTTGTTTTATGCGAAAGTGACAAAAACTCGTTGGGTTTCGATCAGAAAGGTTAACTGGAATAATTATTGCTAAGTCTCGCGTTTTTTTCTCACTAACGCGCCTGTGCGAACACTTAATTAGGAATTTATTATCAGTTTTAATGAGAATATAAAACACATCTAACTACCAATTTTTTCAAACCCAGAAAATGTACTTCCTTTCATTGATTCTATTAGACTTGAAGAAGTTAAGTTGCAAGCTTTTTTTTCTGGGCGTTTTATTCTTCATTTCAATAAAATATAAATTCCTCAGAGAGTAAAGTAAACAGAACTTGTAACTGTATTTGAACACAAGGCAGAAAGTAGAATCCCGGATTTAAGATTCGTGTATTTTAATTTACGAAATGCGATTTTTTGCTCAACGAAAGAATTAGTGCGGATACAAGAATGGTAAATTCCAAGACATTCCGGACACAAAAAAATCTCAAGAATTAAACGGCGGACACACAAACACGCGGGCAATTTCTGTTTTATCGATGACTGTAGCAATGTCTAGAGTGCATACCGTTTAAGTAAGTTTTTAAGACACTGTGAACGTTGGATTAAGATTTTACAGATTTTATATCTATAGATACACACATAGAATTTATGTTGTTGACGATTAAAGCTAGTTCAGATTTTTATGGCCCAAATCAATATAATTATGGAGCAAGAAACTGGATGGAACTAGAAAAATATAACAAAATATGACTGTACATACTTCATGATAAACAAAATACTTACCAAAAGAAAACTATTATTCGGAAAATTAATTTTAAAAAAAGTCGTAGAGTCCTGTGCATGATTACTTCATTATATTGTAATTTTAGATAAAGAATTAATTAATAAATAGAAACAAAATCCAACTGGCTGCCCAAATTGATTGTCTATAATAGATAAATTTTCACAACCAGTGTTTTTGAACTCGAGATCGGTCGTACTCCTTTAAAACTAGTAGGCAGGATATGTCAGATTATATGTCAGATATGATTCTAATGACAGTACGTAGTGTCAAACGCAAATGTTTTGACAACCTACTGTCAATATAAACTGCGTTCGCATATAGTATACCGTACACTTTTTAAACCCAATAACACGTAAGTGTCATTTGGACAGTGTACCCTGTGTCAGCGGAGTACAATATCCGACCGCAGCTTTATTCGACATATCTGTCTAGTTCTACTAGTTTTATTTTAATGCAGACATAGCCGATCTCGATCAAATAGAATCTCATGCAGCTAAACTATTAATTTTATAGTTAGTATGATAAAGTCATGTGCCTGGCCACATCAGATTTTTTAAATCTGGAGCGGAATCTAACAAAAGAATTTTTTTTAAGTTTCTAAACCATATCCCAGCATATTCTGTTTTTGTTTTTGTAGCCATTGAATTAGAACATTAGTTTACACTATAGTTTAGTTTACTATCTTAGTTGACTTTAAAATTTGTCCTATTAAGTAAATAATTAATCGTTCTTCATGTCTTTACTACCATTTTAGCGTTGTTTAGGTGATTCCTTGATAGTAAATCGAACACAGAGACGAAATTTTGTTTAGTATAAATAAAAAGTTGTTTCAATAGAGGCAACAAAATACTTATATCTGGATAAAAATTTATTTATATATTTACAGTATCTATTTGGTACAAAGAATGTATATAGTTTTTATAACTTGTAGTTTTTGTTAAAGAAATGATTAAAAATTTACAATTTACCTCCAAATGTATAAAATGTACAACATTGACTATTTTTTCTGGTTCAATGCAAAAATTGCGCACTTTTTGCATTTTAAAGTATTTGTTTATTTATGTATAGTTTATCGTGTTAACTAACAATTTTTACGTAAAACACGCTAACTTCTTTTTACCATTAAAGTTACATTTAACAGAAAAAGATAATTATTTACATCAATGTAATGTTTCTGACATGGACAGTGGACATATTCCAGAATAAATAGATAAAGCAATTTAATTTCTTCAAGAAAACAATGTAGAGTGGTCAATGATGTAAATATGTATGTTATTTATGTTAAATAGTTAGTTATGTTTTGATCACCGTAACAGAATATCTGTGTACCCAACCCATCAAAATCGTATTGACAATTATTTTTTTTAAATATTTACCCAATCGCTTAAGTTGGTGGAATTTACGACAATGCCAGTATTTGGTTCTAATTAGTACCCCCCTCCCCTTCTTCGCGGATGTCCCGCTTTGCATCAAGAAAATTCTGGTCACCTTAGGTATGAACAAAGTTGCAAAATAGGGGGAAAACTGCATTAATTTGTCATCTTGGCGAACGCCATATCGTCTTGATACTACTTATTTCTGTGGACTGCACAATTATCATTTTATACGGTTAAGAACAGAAGTACGTATACAATTTGTGCATGTAATTACTAACCGTTGGATACAAACTGAAGTGTATGTGTAGGTCATTGAAACTGTCGGCGAAATGCGTTTTTACAGAAGAATATATGACAGCTCGTATTATCTAAGGTCGTTATTATTTAAAGTCTCGAAGACCTACATTTCAAGACAGAATTTGCAAAATCAGCAAAGATGTAAGCTATATAGCTATATGATATTAACGACAATGAAAAGTACGTACAGACGAAGAAAAAGTAAACAATGCTGAGCATAGAAATTAATTTTCAGATATTATGGGACAGGAGATGGAACATCGAAGAAGAGAGGCCACAGAGGTTAACCTTGCGGTGAAGTATGGGAAGTACGTAAAGTAAGACAAGACTCTTTATTGTAAAATATAAAGAAAAGCAAAAAGAATGAAGCACGGGAAAATTGACCGATTTGATAAATGAATTGATTACTTTCTATGGTTTAGCATTGAGAGGTCATTCAATCATACGCTCTCGAAGAATGAAATCCCTCAGCATATACACTGTCCAGTCGGGCACAACAGTTGGTGCAAATGGCGTAATTTCGAAGCCGAGAAAATCTCTGGACGAATTCATCACACACTGCCATAAGATAAAAATGTTGTAAATGTTGTAAAGTCAATTTACAATGATTTGTCGTCAAGAGAGTTGTTACAACAGTGTCTAGGTGGCACCACTCAAAAGCACACAGCAGACTTTAACTATTCAGTATGCCTCCGTAAAGTAGACTTGAAACTTTAAACACTTTTTTTCGAAAGAGATTACATCACCCATTAATAGTGTCGTCAATAAAATAATCTAAAAAATGCGGTCGTTTTATCGTAAAAAAACCATAGTGGAAGGCGAAGGTGGAGGCCTATGTCCAGGTGTGTACGAAGAGAAGCTGCTAAAGAAGAAGAATTTGTTTGACTTATAAGTTTCCAATCGCGTCAGTTTCTTGTGTGCACGTCCATCAGTATATAATTCCAGCGTTGTATGTCACCTGTTGATATTTCTCTGGTTTCCTAGGAAACGTCGCCACATCCTTAACGACCACTTGGGTGGTGATTGATGGCGACACGCTGAACGCACGGAATAATGACATTCCGTTCAGGCAAACCTTATACACAAAATAAGTGATTAGAGCGCGCTCGACAAATGCATCGTCCGAATACAGTGCGACGGCGACCGACGACCGACGGGGCGTAGGCGTCACATCGGCAATTTTCAGCGAATTGATGATATGCACATGCGGTGGGCAGGTCCGGTGCGCGCCTGCTCGCTTCCTTTGTCGATCCGCAATTCACGTACAAAGCGCCTCGCTTTCTCCACTAGAGCGCGCGCGCTCAGCGTCCGCGGAAAGAATCCGAGACACCTGCGCAAGAATTAGACTTCAACTTTGACCTATCACCATCGGACCGCCTTGATTTACGACGGCCAAATGCGGATCTCTCCGATCCAGGCTACAATTCTGTACTAAGGCTGTGATTTATTGTGTTATGCTGTTCGAATTCTGGTGTATATCGCACCTTTGGCTATGGTTTGCTCGCATTTTTTAAGTGATCGATATCATAGTGCTGGAATGCGTTAGGAAAGCTCCTTCCATTGAAGGGATGTTGTTATTCTTTTTTTCAGTTTGTTTTAACCCTTTGGAAATCAAGTAGGCCCTTTTTGAAAAACTGCTGTGATGTTTTTTCCGGTTTATTGTAGGCTAGAAAGCAGAAACGTTTGGCCAACATTCGTCCAATTTTAAGCTTGTGGCTTACGTAAACATGAAATACCTGAAATAATGCTTGTTGTTAAACGTCAACTGGGACTAGGGTTTCCAAACGTCCAGTTTTGAACCGGACAGTCCAGTTTTCAAATGTATTGTCGTCTGATGTCAAATCCCCGGTTTTAAATACCTGTTTGAGATTTACATAATTAAAGCAAGTACTCAGTGGTCATCTTTAAGATGGCAGAAAGTGGTACTACTATTCTACTATTATGATTACTGCTCCAATTACTCCTTCCTCCAACAAGCCTTCCTATCATTAGTAACTATCCAGACTGATTTATAACTGTTTAAAACAGTATTTCTATCGACATTTATTAATCGTGCAAAAAAATGAGATTTTAGCGGAATTATGTCCTTTTGGGTCCCCTGAACATATTTGACCAAGGTACAAAAAAATGCATGTGTGTGTGTGTGTGTGTGTGTGTACCCGTTTTTGTGGATTTCGGAGAAATTACTAAAGGCATCGAAACGAAACTTCATATTTAGAAGTTTCATGACCAAACTTAGTGCTGAAAGCTTTTGGTCCAAAAGGGTCCAATGAACTGGATGTTTACTCTTAGCATTTTTTAACGATTTTGCAAGTGAGCCGCCAGTTCTGTAATTTCGTCAAAATAGTTAAATAATAAATTAAAGAAGGGGAAATTCTGAATAATTTATGTCTCCGACATTTTTTGGTAAAATTAATAGTTTAGCTGCATGAGCAAATTCTATTTGATCGAGATCGGTCGTCTCTGCATTAATATTAAACTAGTTAGCCAGGAGTGTCAAACGCTGATGTTTTGACAACACCTACTGTCAATAATATCAACATAACTGTTAATTCCTGGCTAACTAGTTTTATTTTAATGCAGATACGACTGATCTCGATCAAATTGAATCTCGTTTATTATTAATTTTAAATATGGTATGATAAAGTCATGTGCCTGCCCAAATCAGATTTTTTATAATCAAAACCCATTTTTTTCTTCCTGATTTCGGTAGAACGTATAATTTTCTAATAGTGGCGAAAACCTTTTAAAATTGAGAAATATTAATAACTTTAGGGAATATGGACTTTGTGAATTGAACATGAAATTTCGTTTTATGCAGAGTTCATAATATTTTTTAACGAAACAATGGTTTACAACACTTTACAAAAAAGCAATTTATAACACATTGAAAAAAAGACATATTTTAAACATGAAATAAACTAAGGTGACCAACCGTCCTCCTTTAGGGAGGACAGTCCTCCTTTTTGGAGGCCTGTCCTCCTTTTTATTTTTGCCCTCCTAAGGTCCTCCTTTTTTGTAGAATGTCTTCCTTGTCCTCCTTTTGACGTCTTATGTGTTCTGTCATACAATTCAAATTGTAAATACGCTGCTGCCACTTTAACGAACAGTTGAAGAATGAATTTCCATTTTTGATCTCAACCAACAAAAATGACCCTACGCTACTAAAATGTTTAATATGTAGTGGTGAATTTTCAATAGCAATTGGTGGACGATCTTCTATAACAAAACACGTACAAACTAATAAACACCAACAAAATCTAACTGCATCCTCCTCGAGCAGAAAAATTACAACATTTCTACCAAAATCAATGTTCTCCGCAAATGAAAAGCAAATAAGTGTTTGCGAAGGTACATTTGCCTTTCATACAGTTGTTCGCAATCACAGTTTTAGAAGCATGGATTGCACTATTAAATTATTTAAAAAGTTTTGCAACTCAAAATTTTCGTCTGCTACAAAATGTGAAGCTATTATAGTTTCCGTTTTTAAAAACTACTGTGAGGAAATATTAAAAAAGGATTTCGAAAAAGTGTCTTTTCTATCGATTCTGTCGGATGCATCTAATCACAAGAAAATTAAACTCTATCCAGTAATGGTTACATATTTTGACTGGAATACTGGAATTAAACTAAACATTTTAAATTTAGAAGCGATAGATGGCGAAACATCTGATATCCTAGCAATTCATGTCTTTAAAGTTGTATGCGAACATAATTTAAAAGAAAAAATGTCAGCAGACAACACGAATACCAACTTTGGCGGTTGTAAGAGGCGAGGTAAAAATAATGTGCATACTAAATTGAAAACATTGACGAAGAAGAGCATTTTAGGCATTGGCTGTAATGCCCATATTTTATCAAACGCCATCAATACAGCCTCTTCCTGTATGCCCGTTGATGTAGAAGTTATCATAACTTAAATATATTTGTATTTCAGTCGGTTTACGGTTAGGGCTGGGTTGGTCCTCCTTTTCAACAAAATAATAATGGTCACCTTAAATAAACATATTTTAAATCACACACAAAAGAACATATTTTAAAGAAAGAATAAAACTTGTTTTAAATATGTTTTAAATCATGCACTTAATTTATTTGAAAGCAGTTTGTTCGGCGTGTTTTCCTTTACTTTACTTGCTACCACTGTTCTTGTATTACTATATTTTATGAAAAACATTTTATTCGGCTAATAAATACAAAATATAGATTATTTTTTATTTTCAATTGATCTATGCATACAAATCTTATAGACCAGCATACAGCTCTGATTAAATAATTAAATATGCTGTTCAAATTTCGTTCAACTCGTTTAAAACACATTTAAAACACACTGTTTAAAACATGTTTAAAACAATGTTTTGGAACAAAGCGTTTTAAACATAAGAACCCTGGTTTTATGTAGAGTATTTGATGTAACAACTAATACGGGTTCGAAAAGTTTCTATAGAGTACGGGTTTCGATAAAACTTCAAAACGATCAAGATGTCAAAAAACGCAATTTTGGTAATATTTGCAAATTTATACCAGTTGAACCCATTGGCCTAGAAACCTCCAAATGGTCTTTTACATAACAATAATCTTTGAAGTTTTTCAAGAAATTCTGAAAGTTTGTTCACAAATGTTTTTGAAGCTTTCACAGCGATTTTTTGAGTCGTGTGCTGACTCCATAAAAAAAGATCAATAAACTCAATAAACGAACACTTTTTATACGTAGCAAGTACCTATGGGAGGTGTGTTAATTAATAAAAAAAAGGAAACATAAACGCTTACCTGACGCGAGATGGAACTTGCTAGCTCAGATTTTTATTCAGCGCTAATACATCAATAGTAAACGTCGATTATAACCTAATTTTCAACTGTCTGGCCCTAAATGTTTTAAATTACCGATTTAAAAAGTATGAATATGTGTGTTATGTGTTATATATGTGTATACTTGTCGCACTCAGTGTATTGAGTATCTATCTTTCTCAGAACTCCACAAGTTTTCAACAAAAATCTAAATGTTTTTTTTCATAAGTTTTTTTTTACTTATTTTGATGAGAAATGCTGGATACTGATATATCAAATAATTCTTTTAACATCCTGTAACCATAATTTCACATTTTTTTCGTAGCTAATTTTATGGTATTGGTTGTAAAACGGTTGGTATTGCTTGTTAAATTTCACTGATACCCAGTTTCATAAATTATCAAAAATAAAATACTTGAAGATAAATTTTATTACTAGATACCATGACCAATAAAAAAAAACAAAACAACAAGTGACTACTGATTATAGTATTCAACCTTCCGTAGAATTTGAATCAGAAAGCAGATAATTGTGAATTAACTTTAGTTTTAGAACGAAAAACAAAAAAAAAGCGTTGCTTCTTTGTATTTCTGAGTTTATATCTGCACTAGTTTTAACAATAACATTTCACATGTTTGTCTTTCAAAATCAATTGTCCGTTATGAGATTATTTTTCTTGGATTGTTTAAGTTGGGATTATTTTTTTTTTTGACAAACTAAATTGGGAAATATGAAGTTTTCTGGCAAATCATTTAAAGACTTACAAATTTTCTTTGGTTAAGTTGATAATATTGTGGAATGCAAGTTTGTTGAAGTTACTGTAATAAAATTGAAAAAAAATCGAATTGTTTTTTCCGGGCCTAGCTGCAGCTTAAGGTGCCCTGAGCTGCTCACCGCTTATAATAATACTTAAAAAACTATTGCTAATATTAACTAAACCTAATTAACTAATCACTACCTACTCCAAAAACATTCCGCAACGATTCCACCCTTCCAAATGCGAACCGACCTTAAGCTATCACATTTTGATCGATGTATTTCAGTTCATTCGCTGAACAACCGCTGACTTATTCTCGCGCTGCCTCGAACGTGTTGCCTCGCTGAAAAGCGAAGCAGATCGTGCAATTCGATGTACGAAATAGCAACGTTTTCCTGAAAAGAAAAAACCCACAGATCGTAGCGCAAACCTTCACCTGCAGAGGTCGCTCGCCGATTGTAATTTCGTCGATTTACCAACGATTTCTCTGAGGCAAGCCTGGCGTGCCCGACTGAAAAATATAATCTCGCACTCGTGTCAAGGTGTTACCGCGATCGTTATCTTACGATTTGAGGCTAAGGTATGCAGAACGTATTTGTCTGGTTTCGAATTGGCAACCATTTATCAATTTATTGTTATAAATGTCGTTCTGTTGCTGGTATACAGATTGTTTTCTTTTATTTGTTGTAAATCTTATTACTATGCTAAGTTATTCCGATTTAATAGTGTTTCTAGACGTAATGTGTTCGATTATGGTTTAAGGAACAAATGCGGTTGCTGATAATGCAATTGAAACTAGTTTCCAGCAAATCGAAAAGTTTGGCTAACTTTTGTCAATTTTTGAACTTATGACTAACGTAAACATGAAAATCGGGTAAGGTAATGGTTTTTCGAAAATGTCAACTGGAACTAGGATTTCCAAAAGTTCGGTTTTGAACAGGACAGTCCTGTTTTCGAATCACTGCCTTAGACATATAATTATACAGGCTGATTTATAACTGTTAAAAGTAAAATTTCTACAACCCACATACAACATGCTGTCTAAGTAAAAATGACTGAAAAGCTTCTGAGAATTTGACTTGAAATTTCTTTTTATATATATTATTTGCCGTGAAAACTAATCCAGGTTAACAAACTTTATATTGAATAAAACAGATCGGTGACTAAAAGAAGTAAAAGCTGTGGTACCCCAGGGTAGTGTATTGGGACCAATTCTCTAAGCTAGTAGTTATTTTAGCACTGGTGTGTGCTAGTACTTTTTTGTGCAGAACGACGCGTAGAATTAAAAAAATTAATTAGATACATGGTGTTCCATTTAAAAAAATTAACTTTCTTAGGAAAAACTGTTTGCTATATTTTGTTGCAGATTATGACCACCCTGTACACAATTTGGATATGATAGGTAATCACACTAATAGAACACTTCTTACTTAATCATAATCTAAACTTGCGCAATAAAATTACTAACGGTATTGAGATATAAATTTTTTCTTAGACTGCTGTTTTTCCATAAAAATGCCAATAAAACAAAAAGTAATAAAGTTTAGGGTAGGTTATTTTTCATTGTCGTAAAATTTAGCGAGGAATTCAAAACTGTGCCGAAATATAGGTTGTTCCATTTAAAAAAACATAAGTTTGGGTTGGTACTACCTTATGGAACATCCTGTATACACGGTAATAATTTTAAAATGTGCGGCTCGGCGTTCTGTATATGTGACTGAAATCAGTTTTAAAATATCTTTATTAACTGTATATATAATATATTATATTGAAAAAGATTTTCTAAAAACCATAAATTATGATGATATCATCAAAACATTTATTGAAGCCAAAATCAGAAAGTGAACATTTTAGATTTGCTAAATAACATATTTTCATTTCATATTTTAATAACATATAACACACTTTAAAAATGCGTATTTTTTTCTTTAAAAAATATTTTTATTTCTAGTCTTATATCATATACGATACGTAGGTTGAGGGACCCGGAATTACATGTGTGCCTAGGGCCCGTGAAACCCTAGACGCGGCTCTGATTGCGATTCTTCTAGATATGAACCGGCATTAACAATAATAATATTATAGCTAACCATTGCTTAGCCTCTCGTCGAAACAAAAGCGGGGGCGGCGTGGCTCACAAACACCTGGCTTCTCTCTTGTAATTCCTCCAGGTTTACTACACTCTGCATTAGTGTGTGTGTGTGTGTGTGTATATGTTTCGTACATGCCATGGCATGGCGAACTATTACACAATGCTATCAAGCCGAGAACCGTGCCGACGTTTTGATCAAGATAGTTTAAATCTCATCGGGGTTACACAGCGCGCTAAACATTGACTCAACGTAGAGCTGAAAGAAATTAGGTTAGATCGATAATATTTTCGCTGTCGGTACCAATAAAATAGTACTCGCACTCGTTTGTTATTATCAAGACGGTCGTTATGGTGGTTAGTGGTTACTACACTATCCTTTTCAATGGCAGTGAGTGTGTAACGCACGACGGACGAAAAGTTAAACGGTTTTTCGTGTCCTGAACACACCTTGGTATGATTCTGTAGGCTAGTTAATAGGAATGCCTGTTTGGAGAACGATATTTAATTATTTTCTGATTCCAATTTATATAAGGAAATTTACTATACTAGACAACAGTTCATTTTGTGGTGAAAAAACTGTGAAATACTTATGAAAAGATTTGGAGTTTTTTAATCATAAACCAAAATGTTAAATGATACATACATTCATACAAAGCGAAGGCCAAGAAGAAGTCTCAACATCCAGGAAATAAATCCTATTAAATAAATACGCATTTAAGAAATAATAGTAAATAAATATAAGTTACAAAATTAAAAATAAAAAAAAATTAAATTGATTACACAAATGAAGAAACAAAATATCCAAATAAAACTTTTTTAAAGAAAATGATAATAGTTATGTAATTTATATTATATGTCATAAGTTTAACAATTGCCGATACAGCGTATATTTTGATCCGAAATCCGACACCTCAGTGAACCTAATTCAGACAGTGATCCTAAATCAGACACTTGTTGTACATTATTCCGACAAATATAAACATTCAAGTAAATATTAAGTGTTTTAAATATTGTTGAATAAGATTTATTATTAAGAAATGTTAAACATTCATCTTTTACAATTTTTATTGAAACACAGTATAAAGTAAATTATTAGTCTTCTTCAGTCTGCCCTCTTTACCTTATCTGTAAGAAACATTAAAATAATGTTTCTTGGAATTTTTAGTGTTTTCTTTTTCTTGGTGCAGCTTTTTATTCTGTTCCTTTTTCGCCCCATTTCTTCTTTCTCGAGAATGATTTTCTTTTGTGCTCTTTCTTTTTTATAAATATTCTCTCCAAGCATTAGAGATAGTATTACAGAAGAACAGTTTCTTTTTACTTTATTGGGGTGTTTCAGGCCAGCATAATGATTTTTTAAAACGCGTAGAATTAATTGTAATATAGCAAACGATGTACAATATGTTATTTTCTTGTTTAAAGACAGCATTTTATATTTTTATGCAAACCTTCGTTATCGTATTTTAAAACAATGAAATGGCTTTTATAAAAGAATGTTAGTTTTTTAAGGCTGAGATAATTTTCATATTATTTAGTTTATGATACCGTTTTTGAACAAAATAATGCTTCCATCTTTTATTTTGACACTACCTACCGTTAACATATTTCCATCTTGTCTTTTATGTTCTTAAGTCAGGCAAAAATAGTTTAAATCCATTATTTTGTTCAGTATGATGACATAAGTTATGTTATAACCAGAGAGTCCACAAATAAGTCACTTTCATTATCCACAAACGTACGCTTGGTTTTCAGAGTGGGATGGAATCGTTGCCAAAATTAATATTTGATTTGTCAGGAAGGTTTCTAGTATGAGTTTGTATTTGGTTAAGGAGTTTGTATTTGTTCACGAGGACAGTAAGTGAGTGAAAATATTATATCATATCCAATATGTCCACATCATACTGCCACAAAAACACAATCAAATAATAAAACGAACTATTGTTGAAATATAACAAAGAACAAATACTACATTACTTTATTAAATATACAAAAATAATACCTTGCTGTGGTAATATCACATAAAAATAAAATTTATGTATATTCTCAAAAACTACCACGTAAACCGAAATTTCGCTACCGAAATTTCAATCTAGCATAAAGTAAAGAAGGCTTAAACTCGTCGACTTTTTGGAGCCAACTTTTGGTGGTTAGCCAGGAATTGTTGAATTTTGTATCTCCCTTAATTTTTGTATGTGGTGCAATTCACCATTGCTGTAATTAAGGTAAGACGTAGTAGGTCGGAAAAAAGTTAAATATTAAATATTACCGAATTGTTAAAGACATTTGTAGGTTAGGTAGCCCAATTTCATCCTACACAGATAGAAAACTTTGTTTAATTTAAATAATAATGCATTGACTCAAAGAAATCGGGTGTTTCAATAAAGGCTAAGAAATATTTATTTGCTGATAAAAACGCATTTATTTGAAATATTTGCTGGGTAGAAAGAGCGTTTATTTGTGTCAAACAACTTATGTTTTCAGTTATAAGTTACAATTTGTATATTATAACGATCTAGATTTATATAGTTCAAATAGTTATGATTGTGTTGGGTGAAAGAATTATATTTGTTTAAATTGACGAAATTGTTGGTTTAGTTAAAACGCGATATTTTAAGGTTACGATAAATGGTTCTTCGATTAAAGAAATCATTGACCTATTATTATTGACTAGAACTTTTTGAAGGGTACAGTTGAGGAAAATCTCCACGTGTCACCGCCTTTTGGGATATCGCATATCCTCGACCAGAGGTTGGTTTCCCCAGCCCTACATATAGTCATGGTTAGGGTAGCAAAGTGTACACTGATTCGGAATATGAACTTGAACCTGCATGCACTGCCGATAACACGGCCTTTTTAACAATTTAGCCAAACGCATGACATCAACTGAATGGTAAGCTTTCACCAGTCTACTATTTATACTCAAGATAAGGCCACACTGCGAGGAGAGTGTTTACAGCGCCATCTAACAATAAAGTTGTATTCACAACATATATTCATTTCAATCAAAATATGATTTCTTTGGCGGAAGTAAACCTATTTTGAAGCCAAAGCAAAAATATACGTCTTTTTAAATCAAAACAAAAATATTACCATAAAGGAAAGTCATTTTTGTTTGAATCCAAATATTTTTTTTTCTTAAATGAATATTGCAAATAAACTAATCTCTACTAGAAAATAAACTAGAACATTCAATGAAGTAAGTATTGTTGGCGTCAAAGAAATATGTTTTGATCCAAAAGAATACATTTCTTAAAAACAAGAAATCTTTTCTATCTGTGTACACGAGGACAAATGGCATCACGCCGAGGACACGAGGACCAATGATTCGTACGAGGACAATCCTCGTGAAACGCGGACAGGTGGCAACCCAGTTAAGGATGTATCTGTAAAATAGTGACTACATACATCCTGTAGATTAAATTATCTTAAATTATAACCAGTTTTCAGTTCCTTTCGTTACTGAAATACAGACATCCAACCTAGTAATTGTTTTTTGTTATAAGAAAGTTTGGTTAAACTTAATATAAATTCAAATTCAACAAAATTCAAATTTAAGCACCAATATTAGACCAAATAAACTAGAAATGTATGTTTAAGTAAGGTTTAAGAGGCATTCTAGAATCTAGAAAGTATTTGAAAGACCACAAAACAGAAAGAAAATAATTTATCATTTAAATATGCTCAGAGGTATTTTTTTAATAATCAACATACCGTCAAGAACAATCATTACATACGATAAATACATAATAGTTATTCGCTAACAACATCGTTCGGTAAATTATAACAAATGATGGCAATTAGACGCTATTAATATTACTTAAATCAGTATTTAATATCGTGGCCAATTTTCAGCACCGTTAAAACTGTGTTCCCGACCTCAAGAGGTAATCGCG
Source organism: Aphodius sticticus (assembly GCA_963966075.1). Taxonomy (NCBI): domain Eukaryota; kingdom Metazoa; phylum Arthropoda; class Insecta; order Coleoptera; family Scarabaeidae; genus Aphodius; species Aphodius sticticus. The sequence continues at coordinate 6,102,730 of OZ014508.1, read as the reverse complement.
TACACTCAAAATAATTATTACTGACATGGATTGAACATTGAACAGGAAATGATATCGTATTATACGAAAGTGACACGATTATCGGATCGCATTCAAACGAGGAAAATACGCAAATGTGGAGATATTTGTCATTTGCTTAAGCTAAAACGAGATAGAAAACAGCGCAAGAAGAGAGAAGAAATTCATATAACCATTATTTTTTTTTATTTTGTACAAACAGTGTTTGTGGCATAACATCTAGTCAATGATTAACAAGTTATTTTCACTTAACCTAAACTAATAAAATAATGAGTATTTCTACAATTTTGCCCATTGGCCCAAGTTGTTTTAGTCTGACAGTATTTACCACTCAAGTAGACGGCGGTTGTTTTCACCTACACTATCACTGTGAATACGCTACGGGTGCTCTGCTTTTAGTCACTCCCGCTCTAGTTCGAATGGTTTAGTTCCTTTCAGCCGACGCACTAGCGCACTGTTGTCTAGCAGCTGGATGGCTTCAATGTTGTCGTGGTGGAGTAGACGATCCTCGTGCTTCTTAGCAAATTTTGATATTTCGCTAGTTACCATCTCCATGCGAAGGTCCCGATGAAGATTGGTGTTTTTGATGTACCATGGTGCACCAACAATGGCCCGTAGAACTTTATTTTGGAACCTCTGAATGAGGTTGATATTGGACTGCTTAGTGCATCCCCATAACTGTATTCCATACACCCATACTGGCTTTAATAATAATTGCTTATGTAGTAGGAGCTTATTTTGCACTGACAGGGCTGACCTCCGTCCCATTAGCCAAGACATTTTGCGGAATTTTAGGTCGAGTTCGTCCCGCTTTTTCTAGACATGTACTTTCCATCTAAGCTTGGCATCCAGTGGCATGCCAAGGTATTTCGCTGTATCCGCGTATGGAATATCGTTCCCATTAATGGTTACTGGAATATAGTTAACTCTCTTATTGGTGTAGTTTACATGCGTGGATTTTCCTTCATTTAGTTTGATGCGCCATTTCTTTGTCCAAAGGTGGATTTTGTTTGCAGCTATCTATAATTTTTCAGTTGCTTCTTCGACACTGTCACTAATCGCCAAAATAGCCGTGTCGTCTGCAAATGTTGCCACTGTGCTTTCTCCCGGAACAGGAATATCATAAGTATACAGTAGGTACAAAAGTGGTCCCAATACACTTCCTTGTGGTACTCCGGAATTGATATTGCGTAGCGAGGACGATTCGTCATCCTGTTTCATCCTGAAGTGACGGTCCTTCAGATATGATTTTAACAGTTCTGTATATTCAGTAGGCAGCTGCTGTTCCAGTTTCTCAAAGAGTCCATACACCTTATCGAAAGCCTGAGCCACGTCCAAAACTATTGCTGAGCAAATTTTCTTTTCCTAATAATATCGCTGAGCAAATTTTCTTTTCTTACCTAAATCAGTATTTAATATCGTGGCCAGTTTTCAGCACCGTTAAAACTGTGTTCCCGACCTCAACAGGTAATCGCGTACACTCAAAATAATTATTACAGACATGGATTGAACATTGAACAGGAAATGATATCGTATTATACGAAAGTGACACGATTATCGGATCGTATTCAAACGAATAATATACGCAAACGCGGAGATATTTGTCATTTGTCTAACCAAAAAAAGAGATAGAAAACAGCGCACAGAAGAGAGAAGAAATTCACATAACCATTATTGCATGTATTTTCCTATTCAGCTATTATTTTAATTAGACTCAGGCTATTAAATGGCCAGATATAAATAAATTATTTGCTCCAGTTGTGCGCCGCCGCGTTGTCCGCTGTGTGGTGCGCCGACAGATAAAGAGAAACAAAAGACGGCATTAATGCAGTCATTGTGTAATATGATTTTAATTAAGTACATTATATGTTGCACTTTCGATCGATGCAAAACGATAAATATAAATTCAGGTAGCAGCGGCAGGTGTATTTAGTTTCTCTGCTGATAGCTGTTCGGTTCGCCGTGTAGAAAGTGGAGGATTTTATTAAATTGATTTAATAATACCTTTCGTAAGCGATTATCATATGAAAAATTGATGGGAAAACGACTCTATATTATGCTGATGATGTAGAAGCTCGGACAGTGTAAACCAGGATGTTCTTGGTTTGCTGTAATTATGTGGACTTCCTTGTAATTTTTTGCAGTTTTTGGTTAAAGTGTTTACTGAATTTGCTTCTGAAGTCTTCATAATTAGCACATTATCAGAATTAGCAGAATTTTTAGCATTTTTATTGGATGTTTGATGGATTACTTTTGTTCATTTTGTCTCTATATTTTTTATTTTAATTGTAATTACTATCTTACGATTATTTGGTGAATTTAAAATCTTGTTACCTTTCGATTAGTTATTAGTTTGCTATAGGTAAAGATTTTCATTGGTGGACTATTTTAAAGATTAGTTTAGTTATAGTTTAGTTTTGCATTGGTGATGTCCAGTTATGGTGATGAACAAATATATAAATAATAGATTAATCTGTAGAACAAACACTTTAAGTAACTGAAGAGCAAGTCGCTGCTCTAATTCATGTGAGGTCGTTCACGGAAATACCAACATCTAAGGATTCACATGTAATGTGATCACATGTAATCATTTTCTTGATCTACGAATGCTGGGTTATTTTTTATGAGTGGTGACATAGAAAGTGTCAGAAATCTGCCCAAGAGCATCTGAATTTGAGACAAACATTGAGCACAAACATGGTAAAGCATGTAACTCATTTAATTCAGAATCAAAATGTAGTCGCAAAACTTAAATCTCCGTTGTCCAGAATGAAGAAAAGGAGTAAGGGTTTAGAGTTAGTCAGATTTAGATTAGATATCGTGTTTAGTTTTAATGTCAACGTAAATTATTTAGGTTTCATTCAATGATTAACATTAATTATTCCTTTAGTGGTTTGCTTGCTGCTTGCAACGACTGATAGTTACTAAGAAGGTTTTGACACTGGTTTAGGTTATGTTAGCACCCTATGCGACTTGACATAAATAGCGACTACTTAGATAAACTTTTCGCATTCTCGATGTATTTGGGTTGCCAACTCTTCAAAGTCAAAATACCGGCCTAAGCACCAGTTACTATTTTTTTATGCTCTTGTAATGTTACACACTTAAAATATGTTCCTTCAGTGTTCAGAAATCTGGAAGAAAGCATGAAAAGAAAAATCACATTCTCACAGATCCGCAAAATTAAAGGCACCTAAAGCAAAATTAGTATCTTGCTAATCTTTGATCGATTTTCCTTATTTTGTTTTCAGTACTATGAAGAAATTTATCAAGATTATTAGTTGGATTGAAAGCATTTCGCTTAAACAGTAAACAATAAAAGTAATTTTACATAACAATACATGAAAAAATACACCATTATTATTGTAAATCATTATTAATATAAAAATCCCCAATGCCTTTTTACAATATGACGTATTACAATATGGCGTATTTGTCACATCGTCCATATGCCTGGCGTATTTGTAACCATGCACATTGCACATTCATGTAATTATTTTTGCGGTGTATGCTGTTTTATTAAGTAGGTGCTATTTTTATTTTGCTTATTTTGCTTTTTTTTCCATATTTTTGAAATATTATTTCCGCTCTCTAATTATCACATACTATAGGATATTTAAAAATATTTTTCCGTTTTGGGGTAATTTTGACAGGCTGTGTAGTATCTATGTAACGTGGAACTTCTCCAACACTCTAAAGCTATATCTACTCTCAACATTTTTGCTTTTTGTTTTTTTTTTAATGTCTGACTAAATTTTTGTAGAAAATATATAATTTCAAGTATATCTTTGTAATTTGAAATGCTGGTAAACTTTGCCGTAAATATTACTTACTTGAGACTAACAGACTAACCTCTTTAATACCAACAATGATTTAATTTAAAGATAATCACCGAAAATTAACAGATAAACCGATTGAGAGCAAATTTAATTTTTAATAAGCAATACTTAACGTGTACTTGCTGCATACCTCTAATGTGTATGCCCACCTTGTTGAAATTACAGCATGTAGAGTGTAGACAACATAGCATCAAATGGATACGGGTTAATATTCGATCTTCTGGGATTGCAGCTAACTCGCCCTGCATTACAAAATACTGTTTTGTCAGTATTTCTTACAGTACAGACGAAATTTACAGACGAGATATACAACGCAAAATGTTGATCATTCTACAATAATATATATCGCTTTAAAACAGTTCATGAATTCCCAAGAACTTGTGCTGAAAGGTTCCTGCACTTCCTGCAGAGGGTTCCTGCAACTTCAACAGAGACAAATAACATCATTTTGGTTCTACCTGTATAATCACCTGTAACAAAATTGTTTTAACAATAATAATTTATAGAAAGGCGTCAATTGTTTAAAAAAAAGCTTACAGGAAATTAAAAACAAATAAAAAAATTATATATGTCAAAAATTCTAGGAATAAACACCATACAAAAATGGTTTTAAGAAATTATTAACCCATACAAATACGACATGAAAATCATCAAAAAAAATCATTTTAGGTAGTAGATGTTCTAGCTTAATAATCAACTAAATTTAAAAAAAGACTTAATCTCACCTCCGCAAATTAGAAATACGTCTATCCACTCAATCAAAAATAACAATTCAAATAAGGAATACACAGAGCGTATCGAACCGTTGGTTGCCATAACAATGCATCGTGCCTCTAAACTCTGTGGCTTAGCGACCGTACACCACAAAAACGAACAACTTTATTTTCATATTTGAAGAACAATTTTACATACAATGATCGACCTGTTCTATTTTATTATATTTCCTGAGTCTAGTAGAACATTATTCACCAATTTCTCACATTAAACTCATTGATTTTAGGCCAATTGTCACAAACATCATCATCGCAGCAGGCCATGGATTGCCTGCAGGCTTGCCCACCTACTCCAGCCGGCACCAGTTCGCCAATGTCACCCGTAAGGGAGACGAAGTTGTCAAATTTTCGGATTTTTCGGCGTAATTTCTGAAGGTCTAGGATGTTTTTGATGTTTGTGGCATCTGTCAATGTATGGAGGAGGGTCTTATGGTGCTTTGCGACGAGTTTTGGAGGATCTCAGCGGAAATGTGAGTAGTATTTGTTGATTATTAGTATTCGGATTTCGTGTCTATTGCCGTGTGATTTGTAAACAGTAATGGCGGCGCAGGCGCAGTGCATTCGTTATGAGCATTTCTGCGCTTGAATCTTTGCGTTTTTCGGTTTATTTAAACCTATTAGTGATTGTAGAGTACTTCTTGTCTCTAGTTTAGACTGTTGTGTGACAGTGTAAATTATTTTTATATATAACAGGTATAACATTGGGACAAAAGCAGTACCATGGGGAATAATTAAATTTATTGTCTCAAGTTCAAAGTTTCCTGAGTCATTCGAAACCAAATGGTACGTCCAATGGTTTATTTAACTTTGATAATTGTTTGCACTGCTGTAATTATTATATCACAAAACTATTTCCTAACTAGATAATTACTAAGCAGTTTTCAATCTCATGTTTTAACGGCATAGGGGTAATAAGACCCATAACATACCGAAGGACAAAACATCTCTTGCGAAATTGACATATCAAATTTATTACCTTCCACATTTCCTGTCAATATTCCCAAGCAATATGACCAATTACTAACGTCCTCAGTTAAAACTAACAATTTTTTTTCAAACACAGTGTGTTTGTGGCTTAAAACCTAGTCAATGACTAACAAGTTATTTTCACTTAACCTAAACTGATAAAATAATGAGTATTTCTACAATTTTGCCCATTGGACCAAGTTGTTTTAGTCTGACAGTTTTTACCACTCAAGTAGACGGCGGTTCTTTTCACTTATACTATCAGTGTGAATACACTACGGGTGCTCTGCTTTTAGTCACTCCCGCACTAGTTCGAATGGTTTAGTTCTTTTCAGCCGACGCACTAGCGCACTGTTGTCTAGCAGCTGGATGGCTTCAATGTTGTCGTAGTGGTGTAGACGATCCTCGTGCTTCTTAGCAAATTTTGATATTTCGCTAGTTACCATCTCCATGCGAAGGTCCTGATGAAGATTGGTGTTTTTGATGTACCATGGTGCACCAACAATAGCCCTTAGAACTTTATTTTGTAACCTTTGAATGTGGTTGATATTGGACTGCTTAGTGCATCCCCATAAGTGTATTCCATACACCCATACTGGCTTTGATAATTGCTTGTATAGCAGGAGCTTATTTTGCACTGACAGGGCTGACCTCCATCCCATTAGCCAATACATTTAGCGGAATTTTAGGTCGAGGTCCTCCCGCTTTTTCTTGACATGTACTTTCCATGTAAGCTTGGCATCCAGTGTCATGCCAAGGTATTTCGCTGTATCTGCGTATGGAATATCGTTCCCATTAATGGTTACTGGAATATTAACTCTCTTATTGGCGTAGTTTACATGCGTGGATTTTCCTTCATTTACTTTGATGCGCCATTTCTTTGTCCAAAGGTTGATTTTGTTTGCAGCTATCTTTAATTTTTCAGTTGCTTCTTCGACACTGTCACTAATCGCCAAAATAGCCGTGTCGTCTGCAAATTTTGCCACTGTGCTTTCTCCCGGAACAGGAATATAATAAGTATACAGTAGGTACAAAAGTGGTCCCAATACACTTCCTTGTGGTACTCCGGCATTGATATTGCGTAGCGAGGAGTATTCGTCATCCTGTTTCACCCTGAAGTGACGGTCTTTCAGATATGATTTTAACAGTTCTGTATATTCAGTAGGAAGCTGCTGTTCCAGTTTCTGAAAGAGCCCATCATGCCACACCTTATCGAAAGCCTGAGCCACGTCTAAAAAAAAACTAACAAATAACATAAAAGTGAATCAAACCCAATCGAAATAAAAATATTCACTTTGCATTTATTAATAAATGTACATACATACCTGGAAATAATTTTGATATTATAATGTTAATTAGTGCAAAAATCGTACTGTATTATTTATGATTTAGCCTAGAGCTAAAACAACTCATAAGGCAATAATTATGCATTTTATATCCAACATCTATATAGATTGTTTTGTGCAGATAATTGCAATTATATGTATGCAAACGTAGTCAGTTATAATTATCGGTTATTAAATAGACATTGAGCGAAAATAAAATCGTGGAAAAATTTGTCGCCTCCAGGTTTTAGATAAATATGTTCGGTTTTTGTTTAATTATTACTTTCAGTTGTTGAATATTTGATCAAAGATACGTATGACATTCAACATTGGGTGTGCTTGACTTCATAAAAATATCAAATTATAACGATATTCTATAACTGTTCGATGGTAATCAAAAACTAATACTTTTGCATAGTCGGGTTAATTAGAAAAAACGTAATATGTGTAAACATAGCCTTAATTGGTGTAGTTACTTCTTCGTAGCATCGTTGAGGTTTGAAACAAACACAAAAGAACTACCACTGCAAACTCGTGGCTTGAATTTCCCTAAGGCTAATTACACTACAAACACGCTATTAGTTCTGGAACGTTAACTTTAGTAATTCATGTGTACTTCAACTTTGATTTAGGTATTTAACATTTACTTCAAATAAATGTCCTTTTTTTTGGGATTTTTTTAAGTTGTTATACATCCGCATGTTAGAAACTACAAACGTATGAGTTGTTTTCTTTAAATACGTTATTTACTTGTTGCTATAACAACAGGAGTGTATAGACTCCGCGGCACAAGAAAAACAGGACACCTAAAATTTGAAACAAATCTTATGGTAAATAATTTTTGTGGACAACAATTTTGTTCTCCTTGTAATTTATTTATGTATTTTCCAGTAAGTGCTCACTTTAGTTTATAGGTATAGTATGACGTTTTGTCAATCTTATTATACTACAATTTGGTGAAACTGGGTACTTATATTTAGATGCTACTAAAATAAAAAAGAGACTTTTTGTGTAAATGGAATATACATGGTTAATCAAAATTACCGGAACACCTAAATAATTCCCCAACCCTGACATATTTAAAAAAAAATTTCAAAGAAACATTACCGAAATTTGTAACTAAAGTTTTTGGGTTTTAAACTAGATACTACCTAAACATATTTTTAATATACATTTTGTAATTTTAAGTTTAATTCTAAGAATTTTATGAAGGAATCAGGTTTTTAAAAATGCGTTATTTTTTAGTTATAAGCAATTAATAAAAACTCATGAATACTTATTTTAACCAAACGAATAATAAAACAAAACAAGAAGCAAAAGTAACAAAACAAGTGAATAGAATTAAATTAAATGTTCTTAATTTGAAGTTCAAGGGTTTTGATTTATAAAAAAAATGATTCCTACAAAAAATTCTCAGAATTAATCTTCAAATTAAATTTTTTTTAAATATATCGTGGGCTTAAAGGTAAAAGTCACTAACTAACATTTTGTTACATTTTCTTGAAACACGAATTAATTGTGGTCAAATGCTTCTAAATGCGCATCTTGTACAAGGAGGCGATCAATAAGTGTTCTAAGTACTCGAAAATGCATTAATTATCCAGAAAATATCATTATATTTGTTGGTAATACCTCTTAAAGTCAGTTTTTCGTAATTATTTTAGATGTTAGTTAGTGACTTTTACCTTTAACCCGACGATATATGGTAGTATTAGAAAAAGAGAAAGTTCTTTTGTTTAATTTTTGGTTGAGCACACCAAAATACTGTTTTTGGAGATTGTTTACGACTGTGGAATTATTTAAGTGATCCGGTAGTTTGGACCAATTTTGATTTATTGCTGACAACTAAAAAATGATATTATATAAAAACAATAACTCCTACAAAAAATTCTTGGAATTAATCTAAGAATAAAAAATCTGATGTGGCTAGGCACATAACTTTATCATACTATATATAAAATTAATAGTTTAGCTGCATGAGATTCTATTTGATCGAGATCGGCTATGTCTGCATTAAAATAAAACTAGTAGAACTAGATAGATATCTCGATTAAAGCTGCGTTCGGATATTGTACTCCGTTGACACCGGGTACACCGTCCAAATGACACTTACGTGTTATTGGGTGTAAAAAGTGTAACGGTGTTCAATATCCGAACGCAGCCTATATTGACAGTAGTATTTTCAAAACATTAGCGTTTGACACTAGCTACTGTCATTAGAATAAAAAAATCTGACCTATCCTGGCAGTACGACCGGCTCTCGATGAAATAGAATTTGCTCATGCAGCTAAACTATAAATTCTACCAAAAAATGTCGTATACATAAATTATAGAAAATTTCCTCTCCTTTAATTTATTATTTAACTATTATGACGACATTACACAAATAGCGCCTCATTTGCAAAATCTTCGAAAAATGCTACGAGTAAACCACCAGTTCCTTTGGACCCTTTTCAAGAGAAAGCTTTTCAGCTCTAAGTTTGGTTATGAAACTTCTAAATATGATGTTTCGTCCCGATACCGTTAGTAGTTTCTCCGGAATCGTCGCCATAAAAACGGGTACACACACACACACACACACACACACACACACACACACACACACACACACACACACACACACACATACACACACACAGACAGACATTTTTTGTACCTTGGTCAAAAATGTTCAGGGGACCCAAAAAGACATATTTCCGCTAAAATCTCAAAAAATTTTTTTGGCATGATTACAATACTTCACATACTGCGTATGATAAAGTAAAAATGTAAAAATATATAGTGCGTTCTATGTAAAAAGGGAAGGGTTACCAAATTTCCAGAATTAGATGAACATTCTGCAATTTAAAAATGTATTTAAACGATAGCTTGTTTAAAACCAAAAAAACTTTTTGAATTTGTTTACGGTTGGGGAATTATTTAGGAGTTCCCGTAATTTTGAATAAGCCTGTATAATAGGGTGGATCAAAAAGAGTTTTTTTCGAAATTCAAAATTTCAAGTTGATAAAATGTTGCCCCTGTGGACCCCCCTATACCACAAAAAAAATGGCCCAGTTGAAAAATATTTAGGTCTCCCGCAGGAGGCCTAAAATTTATAATTTTCTTTAAAAATTCGAATGTTTTCATATTTTTTTTAATGAAATATTAACTGGTATTACCTTTTCAAAGCACGCAGGTACGCACATAATAAAAAATTTAATGACAAATAAACTTTTATCAACATTTAAGCACATTTTTTAAATTATACGAAAATGGTCATTTTGCTAAAGATTGTATCGAATCTAAATAAACTGCAGGCGATCTAAATGTTGCATTAGAGTAATATAGTTTTGTAGACAGTAATTTCACACCTTATTGTTAAACTTTTTGTATTTTAAAAACAAAAATCAGTTAATCTTTCATTGCAAAAGAATTCGAATTCTTAAAGAAAATACTAAACTTAGGCCTTCTGCGGGAGACCTAAACATTTTTCAATTGTGCCATTTTTTTGTGGTATACATATATGGGTCCATAGGGACAACTTTTTATGAACTTGAAATTTTGAATTTCGAAAAAATCGTTTTTTCGATACACCCTACTGTATAATGTGCAATAATGTTATATCCCAGTGTCAACTAGACTCTTAATATAAATCAAATCAAATCATTGTTAATACATTCATAATGTTAAATGTCACAGGTACGTACATAATCGTACCAGTATCATTGTGCTGGATTTAAATAAATAAACATCTGGAACAATTATATCAATCATTACATATATAAACAAAAAAAAGATATCTGAGTATATCATAAAGTTTAAGTAGTAAATCTATAAAACAATTACATAAAATAAAACAATAGACAAAATCACAGTTATAAAAGTGCAAAGTCACTGTCATATTGTGATATTGAATATTAAGAGTATCACGTGCTTTTGCATTCCCTGTGGAGAAATAAAAATGTTTTTATTAAAGTTTTACCATTTGCATGTCGAAAAATATTCAAGTTGGCATGTGTACGATTTATTTTAAAAATCATTTTTTTTTCTTTAATTTAATTATGTGACTTTTTATGGGTTATCTTTCAATTCATTTGATACATTATTATTATTATTCATAATTAAATTTAAATCAAATATGTGTCAACAAATTGCGCAATATTTAAAATAATCTAAATTTGCTAAAGTTTTGTTTAACTGAGTAATTTTATTCACAATTAAAAATGTGTTTAACTTACTGGCAATAGTACAAATTAGGAACAAAGCTACTATTAAAGTGTTTCTACACACTTGGCAAATACAAGAATTTATTGTTTTTGTCGTCATTTTGATTATTATTAAAATGTTTATAAAATTTTTTTCATTATATTAATAATAATAGTAATCATAATGGTAAACAGACAACACATAATTAACATTGAATGTACGTGACAAACCGAGTTGATTTCAGACATATAAATTTAAATATAATAACTATAATTATTCCTAGAATTATCTAACAAACGGACTTCTGCACAACTAATTATCCCATTATAAAAATCATTAATGCAAAATCGCAATTTCTACACCTTTTGAAAACAACTTAATTAATAGGGAAACATGTGCAGAGAAACTTGTAGACATAAATAGTATAAATAATTCCCATATTATATATTAAACATTCGACCTCTTGACTCTTGAGGTCTGCTTCAATCCGATATAAATATTAATCAAGAACAATTTAATTGTCACATAAACAACTTAACAATGCATGCGCGCCGCTAAGTAGACAATAATAACGAGCACACACATTGGTAACAAAATGCCCTCTGGTAAATAAATAATTCAACGGGAGCATAGATATATATATATATATACATTCTTAGAAGCCAATAGGCATCCCGGCTCATAGGGAACCGGACGAATTCCTAAGCATGCTGGATCAATGCGCCGAACATAAATTTTGCCTTGTTAATTAACGGTAGCGATCTGGCCGAGAGTGAAACTGATTATACAACGAACGGTCAACGTTAGTTTAATTTGCAATTAGTTGTGCCTGATTTGTGAACGCACTCGGTGAAAATAGAAGAGAACAACAGAACGATGTAGATGCCAGTCTAGATGTAGGAGAATTGGTTAATGTATTCTTGGTGTTTTAGTTTAGTGTATTTTTTAAATGAATATAATTTTTAATACTAGTTAGAATTGATGAAATTATCGGTAATAGATTCACACAGACAAAAGTATTGGCCCCTGGGCATTAAGCCGGGGCTACACATTCGTATACTTGCCAAATATCAAATATTTGCCACATGTTAAATATTTGGGAAATATATTTGCCACGCAAATCGAAAATTTTTGTTATTGATTGGTCTAAACGATGCCATGAGTGATTTATTTTTCCTTTTAAGTTCGTTCACAAAATATTTTTCATCCATCCTTGATTACCGGCTGATTTTTATTAAACTCAAAAAAATCTATGACATACCAACAAATTTGTACAATATTCGGTTGTGATTGCGGACCGTCAGAGTTGCACTGCAACAGTAAATGCATCGGACGTTGAAATTTACAAAACAAATCTTGACGAAACTGTTTGTTTCATTTTAATGATTTGTTGTTTAATTCATCAGCTTTCTGTATTATTAATTCGCAGCGTCTAATTTTAACAGACTGTAAAACAATACAATTGGTCATTTGATGTGAACTAGTTTAAATAAATTATTATTTTAATGAGAAAAATATATATTACTTTATTTAAATTAGGAAGAATATTACCATACAAGATATGGTTTCTTCGTCATCTTTAAAGTTCTACTAAATCCAATTGTACTACTAGGTTCTTTGTATAAATATGTCCTAAGATTGTCTGAAATACAGATCAATTAGCTTCTGAAACAAAAATTTAAACAAATTAGCCTTCAAAATATAACCTTTTTGTTGAATAAAAAAGCTACACAAAATTGTCTCTACTATTAAAATATTTTTAACCGCTTTCGTTTCTCTCCAAATAATAAACATCATAAAAATCGACAAATATATAAATACAAGCAAATAAAGTATAATTTTCCAACTAAATTATTTTATAGATGTGCTGTCTATAACATTTTTATGATGTTTATTATTACTTGAAGAGAAGCGAAAACGATTAAAAATATTTTAATAGTAGAGACAATTTAGTGTAGATTTTTACTTTATCATACACAGTATGTAAAGTATCGTAATCGTGCCAAAAAAATTTTTTGAGATTTTAGCGGAAATATGTCTTTTTGGGTCCCCTGAACATTTTTGACCAAGGTACAAAAAAATGTCTGTGTGTGTGTGTGTGTGTGTGTGTGTACCCGTTTCTTTGTGACGACGATTCCGGAGAAACTACTAAAGGTATCGGGACAAAACTTCATATTTAGAAGTTTCATAACCAAACTTAGAGCTGAAAAGCTTTCTGTTGAAAAGGGTCCAAAGGAACTGGAGGTTTAGTCTTAGCATTTTTGAAAGATTTTGCAGATAAGCCGCCATTTCTGGAATTTCGTCGAAATAGTTAAATAATAAATTAAAGATGAGGAAATTCTGAATAATTTATGACTATGACATTTTTTGGTACAATCAATAGTATAGTTGCATGAGCAATAGTTGCATTTAAACTAGTAGCCAGGATATGTCAGAAATTATGATTCTAATGACAGTAGGTAATGTCAGGCTAATGTTTTGACATGATTTTGACAAAACCTACTGTCAATATAAGCTGCGTTCGGATATTGTACACCGTCACTTTTTACACCCAATAACACGTAAGTGTCATTTGAACGGTGTACCCGGTGTCAACGGTTACAATATCCGAACGCAGCTTAATCGACATAATATATGTCTAGTTCTACTAGTTTTATTTTAATGCAGACATAGGCGATCTCGATCAAATAGGCTAATGCAGTTAAATTATTAATTTTATATATATGTAGTATGATAAAGTCATGTGCCTGGCCACATCAGATTTTTTATTTAACAAAAAGGTTATATTTTGAAAGCTCATAAATGAGTATCATCTATATTGTTCATAGAAAGGCATCAACTTAGGATACACTCTGTATATGGTGTACGTTTTTGTTGGAAAGAAATAACATTGCGTTTATGTGGACAGGTAAAACCACCAATATTTTTTTTTTAATTTCTGTCGGACGGTTTCCGGAAAACTGTCTGTCTGACGGTTGCACAAAATTACAATTCTATGCGGTTTTCGCCCTTTAGAAAAATCAAAAATCTTACTAATAAATACAAATCTATTGTCAATCTTCGTATACGACCTACTACTCACAAAACGAAATTAAAAAACGGAAAAATTAAACAGCGTACTAAAATGTTCATCCAGTGCAAATAAATGAAACCACTATTTGTCGCCTAGGCACTTGCTATATCCTTGCTATATCAACTGGATATTGCAAATACCAAGTATTCGTCGTAAAAAAAAACCGTCCGCACAGCCGACCGTCGAATATATAAATCTATTTTTGAGGTGGACTCAATACGAATTGAATAGAACTGTTTTTTTTCACAAATGATCGTACTTGGCAAATTTTTGATATTTGGCAAGTATACGAATGTAACCCGCTTTAACAGAGGCACAGCTGCCTTTATTTGTTGTAAATTTGAACATTCTATATGTTTTTTTTTGCTGAATGTAATGCTGGTCTACACCATAAACCAGGGCTTTTCAAAATAATGTGTTTGATGTGTATTTTCGTTTTCCCTAATTAAAATAAAATACGCATGACAACTTATCAACTGCACAATATGAATAAGAAAACGACATAATAAAATAATTCCCAAACATCAGACATGTGCGCGTTTCGAGATATAGAGTTAAAAACATTGTATTCGAGAAAAGGCGTTCAAGGTTGCAAAACCCAGAAAAAACATTCGTTTCGTTGCTGGAGAATTTCTTAGGAAACGAATTTAAAGAAAATATGTGAGATAAATGCCCGCCGAATGACGTTGTAAATGCTGTACAGAAAAATACATTCGTCAGCCCACAAAAAAATTGTTTTCGAGCACTACGCCGTACTGCGAACGAGATAGTATCGTGGTATGTTTAAAGCCACATTTAAATTAGAGCGAACAGAAGCGAACGAACGAAGGAACAAATTCTCAGGTATTTACCGACAGGCTTTGGAACATCCACGAACAAACGTTTGGTTCTCCATGTAAACTATGCTAGCTTAAGCGAACGAATGCGTTCGTTCGCTTCTGTTCGCTATAATTTAAATGCACCTTTAGACTACATGACCGGAATAATCAATAATAAAATTTGCTTTAATGCTATTTTTAACTATTTTCAAAAACAGTATTCACTTGTTGTTTGTAAATTTTGAGGTATAGATTCATCCCAAGATAATTTAGCTTGCCAAAGTTTTTGCATTAGTAATTTTGCCTGGATGATAATAGGACCCAACAATCCCAAAGGGTCAAATATTTGAGAAATCGTCGACAAAATTGATCTTTTGCTAATTGTTGACTGATTTCTAACTCCAATTGAATATTCAATAGTGTCAAAACTAGCATTCCATTGTATTCCCAAAGTTTTATTGGTTTCATGATCGCCTAATGATAATATGCTGGAGTCTAGTTTATCATTAACATCGAATTTTGTTAAAATATTTTTCTCATTTGTCAGCCATTTTCGCAATTCAAACCCATAACTAGAAAGAATTTTACTTAGATCGTGTTGAAGTTGAATTAATTTATTTTTGGA
The DNA here is from genome assembly GCA_963966075.1 of Aphodius sticticus. Lineage (NCBI taxonomy): Eukaryota > Metazoa > Arthropoda > Insecta > Coleoptera > Scarabaeidae > Aphodius > Aphodius sticticus. The sequence continues at coordinate 6,087,108 of OZ014508.1, read as the reverse complement.
GTCACTACCAGTCAGACAATCATCAACATAGAAATCATGTTTTAACACTTCACTTGCTTCTTGATAATCTTTTTCATTTTCTATTGCGACCTGTAATAGAGCCCTAATTGCAAGATAGGGAGCCGAAGCTGTACCATATGTTACCGTACTCAATTCAAAACACTTTACATCTTGTGATGGATTGCGTCGCTAAAATATTCTTTGAAAACGACGCTGTTCACTATTAATGAAAATCATTCTATACATTTTTGATATATCTGCTGTCATTACATAAGTGTGTTTTCTAAAACGGAGAATAATGGAAAATAAATCATTTTGTATAGTTGGCCCACAATGTTGGACATCATTGAGGGATAGACCGCTATCTGTTTTCATAGACGCATCGAATACAACTCGAACTTTAGTAGTTATGCTATCGCTTTTTACAACTGCGTGATGTGGTAAATAATAGTTTGAAGCGTCATTACAATCGTTGTCATTAATTTCTATCATGTGACCTAACAATTCATAGTCTAGCATGAATTTTTTGTATTCATTGTATAAGTCAGTATTTTTTTGAAGTTTTCGTTCCTGTGCATAAAATCGCTTTAGTGCAAATTCCCTTGATGACCCAAGTTGACTCAATTTATCGTTAAATGGTATGGACACTATGAATTGTCCCTTTTTGTTCCGAGTTAGGTTTTTAACAAAATGGTTTTCACAGAAACGTTCAGATTCGGATAAGTATGACCTTGGACATATTTCTTCAATTTGCCAGAACTTAGTGATATTATTGTCTAAGTGCGAATTGGTTTCCAAGGACAAACAGTTAATTGATCTATTTTTATTCGGTATATTTAAACTTCCTCCCAAAATCCAACCTAGCCTTGTTTTTTGTATTGTTAATTGTGTACCTTCCAATTGAAATTGTCCTACACATAATAGTCTCCAAAATACAGAAGCCCCCAATAATAAATCCACCGGCATTGACTGATTAAATTTAGGATCCGCTAATTTTATATTTCTAGGTATATCAAAACCGGATTTATTGAATGACTTCATCGGAAGTTTTTCTGTAATTTTTGGCATTACTAAAAAATCTATCATTTCATTGAATGCATTGTTTCTAGATTGAACCACGAAGTTGGTCGTGTACTGAATATTTGACATGGCTTGACCAACTCCTACTACCGAAAAGTTGGTTGATTCCAAAGGCAAGTTCAACCTTTTGCAAAAGGCTTCGGTACAAAAATTACTCATTGAAGCATTGTCCAACAATGCGCGGCACTCGTGAAGTTTACCCGTAGAATCAGCCACGAAAACAATTGCAGTACTCAAGACGACTTGGGATGGTATTATTTTTCTATCAGATATTGTGTGCATGGTTACTGTTTGTACATCACTGCTAGGTGTTACTATATTTTCAATATTCTCATTAGAACTGTTGAATCCATGAGATCTTTGTATATCAATGTGAAGCATCGTGTTATGAGCTTTATTGCATTTTCTACAATTTGATGATTGACAATCTTTCACTAAATGAGTTGGTTTCAAACAATTGATACACAATTTTAATTTTTTAACTTCATTAATTCTTGCTGATGGAGAAAGTTTTAAAAATGCTTCACATTGATATATTGTATGATGTTTTTTACAATAATAGCAAGACAATCCATCGGTGCATACGTAAGCGCTCAATTCGCTCTTGTGCCTTTTTCCGCCATTGAAGTTATTGTAAATTTTATATTCATGTTTGTCAACTTTAAGAGTTTCCAACAGTTCGCATCGTAGTTTCAAAAATTTATTCATGTCTTCCATCGTCGGAAGATTCGTTTTTATATTGAATTGTTCCCACTCGCGGCGGGTAATAGAATCAAATTTACTTGTAATTATGTAAATTATTAAAGTGTCCCAACTGTCGGTAGCTTCCCCTAATGATTTTAAACAACGTAGATGCCTAGTAATATTATCGAATAGGTTACGAAGCTCGACATGTGACTCCCTTTTTATAGAAGGCAACTCGAATATTGACTTGACATGGCTGTGTATTATAAGTCGCTTATTTTCAAACCGGTCTTGCAATAGTTTCCAGGCTATTTTATAGTTAATGGATGTTACTCTAATTGATTGAATTATATTAGAGGCTTCTTTTTCTAATGAAGATTGCAAATAATAGAATTTTTGTATATCGGACAGTTGATCATTTTCATGAATTAATGCATTGAATGCGTCTCTGAACTCCAACCAATGTTCTAATTGTCCCGAAAAGCTGGGCATTTTAATTGTAGGTAATTTTATAGCTTGACTTTGTTGGTTACCACCGCTGAAACCACTCGCATTTAATTGATCTTTAACTGTGACTTCGTTTGTCGCAGATGGTGAAATAGCAATTTTCATATTGGAAATCAAACGAAAGTATTGTTCCTCAAACTCAGTTAAAGCACCCGCGTCGGTCTCATTTATTTCATTGTCGGCTAACGCTAAATTGGCTAATTCAATTTTGCTTTGAATATCGTTAAATTGATCGTAACACGGTACTAGTTTTTCTAGGCGTACTGAAAGTTCGGTAATTAGCACTTCATCAAGCTTACTTAAGTCTAAAGATTCAAAATATTGTCGCGCACGTGTTAGCTTTGATTTTAATTGTCCCCTTTGAAAACGCAGTTTCGCGAGATCGGCCATTTTTACAAATCGAAGCAATTTCAATAACAAGTATATTGTGGATGTGGAATTGAAAGGAACTCACCCCAGCTCGAACTAGTAGATCCGGTTCGGAATGGACCATATGTTATGGTGATGTAGGAATTACTCCCAATTGTAGTGGACTGTATAATAGCTTTTTGGATGGGATCGCCTTGTTCTTTGATTTAAACACTTGTTTATTGTACAAAATAGTTTACTCGAATGCCTTCAAAATTATTACAAATTCACATATGGGGAACTAAATAAAATGTGCTCATGGAGCATGCGCCAAAAATTAACTTAAGATATTCGACGTAAGATGGCACTACCATATTTATTTACATAATAAATAATAATTCAAAATAAAAATACATATTTGCCGCAACACTTGTAATTACTATACAAATGTCAGCACTTTTTATCGGTGTTTATAGATTCTCCAGTTGCTCAGGAATTATACAAACTCATCTGTGCAATGTTTATTTTTGAAATAGCTAAAACTAAAATCAACAATAATTATAATAAACTTTTGAGAAATCGCCTGCCTTTTTTGGGTTTCTTCAGTTTTCAGTGTTTAATACCATCGGTATTATATTATATTAGAGGCCTCAATGAGATTTATCTTTTCTGATTTATTCATTTATGTTTAATAAAAGAGAACCATTTAGAAAAGGCTGACTCAAATTCGGGATATGGCTAATGAAGGCACCCCGCAAACATTTTTCAAAAAACTTCTGGGTAAAACTTTTCATATGAACCTAACTGATTTTTCAAATTCTTGAAAGTTACAGCCGTTTGAACTGTTAACAAAGTAAAGAAAAATAAAAAAAATAATAAAAACAAAATAAAATACCACATCAAACAATGCGAAAAGGAAGAAGGAACGCAGGTAATACCTAGAACAACATTCAATGTAAATAAATTTAAAGTAAAAAGTAAAAAATTCAAAATATTAAAAGTAACTTATACAAATGAATGAAGGATGAAACAAAATACATAATGAAACTTTTTAGACATTTGTTTCTCTACAATAAATGTCATTCTTACTTCTGAGTAAAAAGTGTTTTATATACAATTACAAATTTATTAGGATATTTACTTAAACTGGTTTGGTGTCGATGATAATGATAATACATTAATTTAAATATCGATGGCCTAGCTGCAATGTATTACCTATACTAACCAAGGTTAACCAAGGTTGCATCTTGGCTATCGATATGCATAACCTAAAAGTGAGTAAGAGCTGTTTTACACTACCGAGAATTATAACGAAAATAATAGCGAAAATAATAACCAAAAGTTTTGTCGATGAAAATCGGACGTGAAAAACCAATATTTTATAACGAAAATAATAGCGAAACTTTTTGTGAGAAAAATACCAGACTTGGTCTATTCACCGCGAGATTATGTGCGATAACATGTGCACTTCGAACAATTTACGATCATATTGGTCTGCCCGCGCAGTTAACCTCAAAAGAGTCACAACAAACCACGCGGAATCTGGTATTGTGCATGTATTGCCGAGAAAGAATCGTTGTTCTTTGAGGATTTATTACAGCTGCATTATGACGTCGTGGACCCGTGCCGAAGTGATGGTTTTAATTGAGGAATACAGGAAGTGGCCTGCCTAATCTATACAAATCGAAGGCCGTAAACTATAAAAATCGCAGAAAAACGGCATTGGATGCGATTCAGAAGTGCGCAGCAGGAGTTACAAAACAAAATTCAGTTGTTGAAGCAGAAAGCTGCCAAAGAATCTATCATACTTTTCTTCCGTTCCCTTGTTAGAAATACAACCAACGATTGTATAGGTTATGTTTTTTTTTATCCTACTCAATCAGAAAATCTGCTACAGTACGCATGCGCATGACTACATTAATAGCGAAATCAATTGCCGTGTGTCAAACAACTTTTAACTATCGTTTGAAATTAATTTGCTAATATTTCTCACCAAAATTATAGCGATAATTTTGGCTATTATTTTCGTTATAATTCTCGGTCGTGTAAAACAGCTCTAAAACAAAAATCCTGAAAAAGTATGCCTGAATGAGATTTATCTTTAGAGAAATGCGATTTATACATTTATGTATAATAAAAGAAAGACATTTAGAAGAGCCGGGCTTAAATTCGCAAAAATTTTTCAAAAGTGTATAGAAGATAAATGTAAATCTGAGTAAATCTTTTCATATGGACCTAATTGATTTTTCGAATCCTTAGAAAGTTAGAGCCGTTTGAAATATTAACAAAATAAAGAAAAATTAACAATAAAATGCATATCATTCGCGAAACGCTAAATAAAGAAGGAACACAATCAATACCCATGACAATGTTAAAAGTAAATAAATTTAAGTTAAAAATTCAAAATATTGAACATTAATTAAATAAATAAGTGAAGGAAGAAACAAAATACATGAAACTCTTTAGACATTTGTTTCTCTACTAAGTAAATGTCATTCTGACTTCTAAGTAAAACACTTCATGTCTTGTCATGTCTTGGTGATTTTATTTAATTCCTAAAGAAGTTCCGTTTAAAGTTTGTTATTATTTCAAACTGTAACTTTTTAATGAATAAAAAGAAACAAGTAAGTCTATATGAAAGTTCTTGGTCATTGTGACATTAAGAATTTGAAATTTAAAGGTGATCTAAAGGAGAAACCATAGTCACTATAATTTCCCTACAATTTTGAAAGTTATATATTTTAATGATTGAAATCCAATTCCACTATCTAGTGTTACGACAATCAAATGCAATAATATCTCAATAATCTCATATATATTTTTTTTATTGTATTTATTTTGCTAGTGGCTTCATATATTTTGAAAGTTAAAGTCTGACAACCCTAGTTTTCGCAATGATTTTCTTTTTCAACAACTAAGCGCAATTCACAATTGTTGGCATCAGATTCATATTCTACGAAAACTGGCATTACAAAGTCAGTTGCCGATTCCAAGATTGGATCATGTCAAGAAAATAATTGATTTTCAAATTATTTGTTTTTTACGAAATGTGTCTATTTTAAAAAAAAATATGTTTTGGCAACATAAAAGAATCCTTTCTTTATGTGTACGTTCTCTTTTTAAATTTGTTCAATCAGTCTTTATATTACCATGCTTCTATTTTCAATAACAGCATAGTATCTTGTAAATAGAACAAATAAACATTTTCTTTCTTTTATTATGGCCAGAGTTAGTAAAACAATAAGTAATTATAAACGAATCACTTATTGTTATATAAACTTCTCCATTGTTGTGATTTGTAAGACATGCCTCTTACAGCTATCACCATGTATAAAAATATACTAAAATGCATTTCTACATTCCTATTCATATAATCTACACGCTACTTGAAATATCGAGTTAATTCAGGAACACAATTCAGTCTTGCAATCATTCAAATCACTAAATTTGAATAATTTATACTCACTCCACTACAATATTTAAAAATCGAACGATTAGCATATTTGGCCAATCAATTTTTCATCAAACCGTCATTACCCTAATCGGTAGCTATAAATTACAAGTAGGCCACGATAACCGATTATCATTTATTTTCTAATCCCAAAGAATTCAAGAGAACGTTTGTACGTATCTATACTCAACCATTCAAATTCCAAAGAACCTCTTTTCCTGTGTCCACACTTAGCTGTAAATCCTAATTATACCATTCATAATAATGTGGTTACCTATTTTGTAGTTGTCCGAAAATATTTCAGTAAAAGGAATGAAGCGGCGTCACACCTTCACCTGTCAACAATGGACGTTAACTATGAAGAAATAACAAAAAAGGAACGCCGCTTGAGGTCGGGCAATCCATCATTTGGATGTGTAAAGTAGAAAAATCATTTCACGTCGAATCTAGTTTTAATTTGACTAAAAGCGGCCTGTCCTCTATTTTGACACACGAGAATCTTTCAGCGTGCCGAGAAAAACATTAAAATTCTCCGAAATCGCCTCTTACTGGATTCCGCTGAAAAGTTTAGAGCGTGACATCGTCTATTCACACGCTTTTTTGTACCTTTTATGTATCGGACATCGACGAAATTGTAATAAAAAGTTTCGGTGTTTTATTATGGTTACGAGAAGTGTGAATTTAGCAATAAATTGGCTAATTCGAGGTATTGTGATCAATGTGGTGTCTAATCGGAATATATATTCTTTCTGGTTGAATAATTTTTACGTAATCTTTTTGTTAAAAGGTTTTCTTTTATTATTATAATTATTATTAGTGATGGTTACCAAATAAGCTAGAAAGAAGATATACAGAGTTTTACAAACAAATGAATAATGTTTTTCGTAAAAATGTAAATAAACGGTCCACTAAAATGAGTTTGATTCGGTGACAAAATTTCGAAAAATATCACTAGAAAATTGTGTTTGTAAATTCTGCAACCCTCTCCGTTATAATCAAAATTTAATTGCCTGGCTGATTGTTTAATCAACCATTGAATGACAAATTTTGCTACAATAGAGCGTCGATAATCCGAACCTCGGTAATCCGAACGTTCGCTAATCCGAAGGTCCAAAAAGAAATAATAATAAAATAAATCACTTAGTAACCTAGGGATAAGCCATTTTTGTAGGTACCCTTCGATATCTCTTTGATATCCCTTCGATATCCCTTTGATATCCCTTCGATATCCCTTCGATATCCCTTTGATATCCCTTCGATATCCCTTCGATATCCCTTTGATATCCCTTCGATATCCCTTTGATATCCCATCGATATCCCTTTGATATCCCTTCGATATCCTTTTGATATCCCTTCGATATCCTTTTGAAATCCCTTCGATATCCTTAGATTTTGACTTTTTGACATTAGTTTAAGAAGAGAGGAATCCAACACTTGTATTTTCTATTATTTAGCTGCAATATTTGATAATCCGAACAATTTGATAATCCGAATCAGCTTCGGTCCCAAATAGTTCGGATTATCGACGCTCTACTGTATTTTATTACTTAACTGATAAATTATCATAATTTTTAAAACCAACATTACGTGCACAGACGGTTCATATTTTAACTACTGACAATATAGGTATCTATTTCTTTTATTTGGTTCTTTATTTGTCATTCTTCTGTTAATGGTTTCTAATCCACATATAAGAAATGTATAACATGTATAATTATTAAATAGGCATTGCAAAGCTTCAATAAAAAAGTATTTAAAAATACAAAATATAAACAAAATACAAACTGTACTTCTTACTTTGTCACAAACGTGTTATTGTAAAGGCCACTCATCTAAAATGTTAAAATGTTAAATGACCTGAATAAACACAGTATTTAATTAATAATTTTAAAAAATTAATTTAAAAGTTGCGAAAAGTTAAGAAAAATACTTTTCTCGTCGATCGTTTATTTATGAGTTTACTTATTATAAAATCATTTATTAAAAAGCTCTATAAATGCACGATTTCTATTAATGCATCATTAGTTATAACCAATCAAACGACTTCATTATAGCCAATCGAACATACGTAAAATAAAACCATGCAATCAAAACATTCCGTTATCCAGGCACACAGGCCAGAACTGTGAGTGTCAAATTACATAAATGGTCATATAACCTCAAACGACATCGACTCACTCGCTAATCGCTCGTGCGTTAAACAGTCTCTATCAGTAACCGCTCTTTTTAATATACTTATTGGTTAATTAACTATAAAAATTAATTTAAAAAATAATCTGGACATTTCACAGACTTCCAGTAACTTAATTGCCAAAAATTCAATAATTGAAACAAATGATTACACTGACTGACTCTGGTGTGCGTTTTTTCGTAGAATCTTTATCTGAAAATCTTAAATTATGAATTGAGTCTAATTTTTAAGAAAATCAATTCAAAAGACGCAAAGAAGCGCGTTTTTTTTCTTATACACTAGGCACAGTAAGTTCTGCCTACATATTAAAATTCTACGAGCAAAATATATACCAAAACTGGCTGTAACTTGTTACAGATTCTTTTTATTTTGGACAGGTAAATCATCTACTTCGATTACTGTATAGTTCACAAATTAAGTAGTTTGAAATCAATGATAAATGTTCTGATTGTAGGCAAAACAAGATTAGAATGTATTATAGAATTTATTAATTTCTTTTTAATATTTTTTTTAAATTATGAAGAAATACTGTAATTGTTTTCTGGTCATATGACATTTTGAGGGGATGGCCCAAGAAAAAAATGAAATTTTTGATACAATTAGATGCACCCTACTATACATAATCGGCAAACTTTTAAGTTTACAAATGAAGAACGTAGGGAATATGAAATATTGTTTCTTTATTGCGAAACAATTTTCGTGACGGTCGATTTCGGTATATAAACAAGTCATTCGGAATCATACTCAAACATTAATAGAAACATTCCCTACGTTTTTCATTTCTTATTAAATCCTAATATGGAAATGGTGGAGTTTAAAAAGTTTACAGGTTTCAAAAGCATTCTTAATGAAAAAACTATTGTGTTAACTTTGTGCAGACTCATGTTCAAAGCATTTCATATCACGTCACATCTTTAAAACTATGTCACAAAGTCAAAAGAAAGACACGTCAGTTGCGACCTCACAATATTCTCTAGGTAGGCTGGAATAAAAGCTTGTACCCTAAATTTCAAAGCAATCATAAAGACAATCATAAACAAAAATCAACACATTTCTCCAGTGATTGTCTTGCTCATCGAATATTTTAATAATAATTTCTCGAAAACAATAGCTATTCAAACCATCGTAATACAACTAAAACCCCAACAAAAAATACGAGGGTGGGGCAATTAAAATTCAAGGCATACATTCCAAACTTCAATCAATTTTCGATTAATTAATCGTATAAGTTTCATGTGGTTCAAAACCAAATCTCAAAACAATCGCTCAAGGTAGGTAGCAGCGCTACCACAACAACAACAAAACGAAAATTCCAATCGACAGTAACGCATTTTGTACGCAGGCGGGCACATACCTAACGACGAAATTAATTGCTTTCATAATTAATTAAACCACTCAGCGTATTCGTAATAAAGTCGCGTACGCCTGCGTAACTTTACTTTACCAATAAACTCGGCTTCTGAGAAATTATAACGGCTATTTATTAGTTATTCTTATGGTTTAATTAAGCTCGCCACAATGGAGTCTATTAGTATCCAGGCGGGATTGGCGTCCTTCTTTATCGGCATTTTCCGTGTTGCGATCAACGATGCGCTCATTTTAGCACACTATTTATTCTTCGAAATGCTCTCCCCCGGTATGTGCTTTAATTGTCTAGTGTAAAATATTCAGAGCAAAAGAGCGTATAAATTATTATGACACACATTTTTCCATGCGTTTAGATAACGCGTATAATGCAGTGAAATTAGAAGAAGAATGAGTACGGTTTGTTGTCTAACCCAACGTTGATGTCTCTCGAAATTAAATGTAAAATTTGGAAATTTCCACTGTTTTCTGACTATTTAGGCTATTCTAAAGCGATTGAGCCACAATTGTCTGTATGCAAAATTGCTTAATTTCAGAGCTACGGCCTCTGTGAAAACCAAACTGACGTTTTACCTAGTAAATCATTAAATCATTCTCAAAAATAATCATTCTTCCTAAAAATCTCCACTTTAGGAGGCCGTGAAAATTGTATGGGAATTTACTAAAGCTACCCATAAATTGTTAAACTTGCTTTACGTCAACAAATGATTATACAAAAAAAAGGTTGAAAGCCCACGCGAAATTGTCGATTTTGTCGCTTAATGGTATTCTCATAACGTTACATAATAGTATATTATTATACAAGTTTTATAAGACGTCAAATTGGCGCACGAGTTGCTTTGGGCACGACGAGCGTAGCGAGGAGTGCCCAAATGGAACGAGTCCGCCAATACGTCTTATAAAACGAGTGTAATATACTATTTTTTCTACTTTGCGTCATTAATTTTATATAAATTTAGAAATTGTGGTTACTATATCGCGCTAAATTAGAATCTAGGGTATTTTGCGGGTACCACGTGGTAGCACTGTGGTAACTGTCAACTTCGTTAAAGATGAAATCGATGAGATAAAATCATGACAAAATCTAATTGTGAATAATTTTACTCTACTTTAGCCTACAAGTTTGAATAAATATTCATGGAGGTCGCAACGATGATCATAATGGAGCTTGGGGCAACACTTTTAACCCTACTGTGATAAATTCATGAAACTTAACCTAAAAAGTTAACAACTTTAAAATAGTGGTTTCATAAGTATAATAATCAGAATAGAAGTGTTTGGCGGTGACTGATTAGTTACTTCGAAGAACAAGAACTTACTAAAGAATTGTTATAACGCCTAACATTTATTAGCGGTGTCTACCTAATTCCGCAACGTAGCCGTTGCGGCTTATATATTTACAAGCACTTATAATTGAAACCCAATTCTAATTTCGGCAAAGTAGTTTATTAGAATAAATTATACTTAGTAAAGTTACATGTGATGGAGGTAATACAAATACATTGGACACAACCAAAACTAAGACGAAGTCGAAAGCGACGGACAAAAACGAATACGAATTGAACCGAGCATCCAAGCGTCCAAAATATTACCGAAAACTTATACGTTACATAAACTAAGAAATCCTCTACACTTTAAATGTACTATAGCTTCGTACGTGGATGCTGATAAACCATTTATTGCGCATATACAATCTCGCAGCAGTAATTAAAATCGTTCGTATCTACGATGTAGGTTTGATCTTCGCATAATACCTTATTAAAGTAAATGTGGTCCTTGAATTATATCTGAAAAGGGGATTTGATGTTTAGTTGAAAAGAATGATAACGAACACTTACTAGAGTCGTAAAACAACACCGAAAACGTCATGCTGGCGTATTTTGATGAACACAGCAAAACTAAGAAATCCCCAATCCTTTGGCTATACTATAGCAGGCTACACCCATGTTTGAATATGTATAGAATATTGATATTTCGCAGTTTATGCGATTGCAAGCGATTAAGAAGATGCAGTGTGTGGTTATATTGGGTTATGTATTGTACGTTTGACATATGGCATTTGATATCAATGTGTACCAATCTTAGACAAAAATGTTACCGTTTTGGGTATTACAATGTGTTAATTGTAACACCGAAAACAGTGTTACAATGTGTGCATTGTGAATGCAAAGTAGAAAAATATATTTTGTGGATATTTGATTGTATAATAGTTGTTAATAATCCGATTGATGTAAACAAAAAAGTAACAACTTTTGTTTTTCAAATGGGACGGTATATTTGTATCCTAAATGTTAGTAGTAAATCGATTTCTAAATTCAATAAGGTTCAAATGGAACGGCCATAAGAAGGCTTTTGAGAAAAAGACATTTAAAAATTGTATAATATTGATAGCTTTTGACAGATTTCTTTACGCCGAATACGAATCCACGCTTAAACGTTTTCTATCGTGTAAGGTTTTCGATGAAGTTGTCAAAATGTTGATTTTGAAAACTTTGGACTTTGGAGACTTTGGCGAGATTTACTTTGAGTGAAAATAAGCCAATGTAACAATTTATAACATTTTGACGTCAACATTTTCAAAAACGATCCGTTGGCTTGGAGTTTAGATTCATATTCAGCGATATTAAAAACAAATTTATCAATATTTGCAATTTTGAGTTGTCCTTTTTCTGGAAATTTGGTTCCGTAAGACCACATAATTGCATTCAGAAAAACGTTCTCTACTAAATTACTATCTTTTTAAGAAACTATGTACCAGTATTAATTGAAAAAACAAAAGCTGACTAACGGTTGCCACAAATATGGTGGGTAGGAGAATTTTACTTCTAACAATGATGTTTTCATTGTTACTTTTTTACAATGATACTTTCTAATGCAAATTGTATGGTCAAAAGGAATAATTTACAGTATTTTGTTGATTTGTTTATTTTAAAAAAATATTAGGAAATTTGGCACAACTGGAAAATATCTTATTTATGCTTTAATATAACATTAAACAATCAATACTTCAATAAAATAATCTGATGTGGCCAGGCACATGACTTTATCATACCATTTATGCAATTAATAGTTTATCTGCATGAGATTCTATTTGATCAAGATCGTTCGTGTCTGCATTAAAATAAAACTAATTAGCCAGGATTTGGACAGATATTTTTATACTATTGACAGTATAGGTATTGTCAAAACATCAGCGTTTGACACTACGTACTGTCATTAGAATGAAAATATCTGTCAAATCCTGGCTAACTAGTTTTATATTTTTGCAGACACAACCGATCTCGATCCAATAGAATTGTTTATGCAGCTAAACTATAAAATTTACCAAAAATTGTCATAGACATAAATTATACAAAATTTCCTCTACTTTAATTTATCAATTAACTATTTTGACAAAATTACAGAAATGGCGGCTCATTTGCGAAATCTTTGAAAAATGCTTAGAGAGAATATCTAGATCCTTTGGACCCTTTTGAACAAAAAGCTTTTCAGCTCTACGTTTGGTCATGAAACTTCTAAATATGAAGTTTCGTCACGATACGAATACAATGCTTTATCATACCTACTATGTGTAGTAAATTATAAATCAACAATATTCTCAGAAAAATTCCAGTGTATTGGATTTATTTCCCATATTTTTGCTAAATTTTCTGTACTATTATCTTTTATTAGATTTTATTGGATACATTGTCAGTTTTTTTATTAATGCTGTAGCTCAGAAATTAAGCAATTTTGCATAGAAATAAATATAGCTCAATCGCCTTATAATAGGCTAAATATTCAGAAAGTAGTGGAAATTTGCCATTATTGCATTTTATATCTAGAGACATCAACGATGGGTTAGACAACGAACCGTGCTCATAATTTTCACATGGTAGAACTTCGTTTCAGTAAAATTCCATGCGATAAAGATTGCTACTCTAAAGTGGAGCGCATACATTTTTCGGCAATTATCGTGTCTTGCATTTTAGCTGTCACCTCCGGTATCAAAGTGTTGGACAACATGATAGCACTTCACTCAAGAACCAATAATTTTAACACTCTTACTCGCTTATTTCACCCGACCGAAATCAAATTGACATTAAATTATGCAACGACAGAGTAATCTCTCTGATTTACATTCGAAACTTACGAAATAATCGATGCACAATTTGATAATACTTGATAATTCTACTAATAATAGCAGATAAATCTCTAAGTTTGGTGACGCATTCTTTGAAAATATGTATTATTAGCGCAGCTGTTAGTAAGAGTGATGGGTTTCACAAAAATTACCCAACTCAGCCGCAGGTAAAATAATATACATTATCAGTTTTGACTACTATAAAAATAATGATCCAGATAGCGGCGCTTGAAAAATGACTCCGCCTATCGTCGGACAGCATCTGTGATAGTGTACTATTATGCAGATTAGGAGTTGATTTATGACCAGATAATGTTATGTAAACGTATTCATTGTTAAAAATTATGACACCTACCGTTTTTCGCTCTTGAAATACGATACGCTCGCACGTTCAAATGCGTACGACATTGTTTGAGAAAGGTCACCGAAAGATAGTGTATAAATTTGCGATGATCTACATGTAGAGTTATTGTTGTTAATGGTTCTTTTTGTTCGGTAAAGTTACTTTCACTTGTTGGCCTGAAAATATCCTATTTCAATGATTGTATTATTTCGTACATACTTATAAAAATCATGACCTAGTATCGTTTGGTAACTTTTACAAAACGCAATATTTTAATTCATATTGTGGTCCAAAGTTTTAGCAAACTAGATCACCTGATTCCTATCTGAAGATGATTTTATCCATAAAATCGTCATTCACTCTTTGATGTTGAATGGAAAGTGATATCTGGCTATTCATTTTTAAAGAAAATTGATAATAGTTATGTAATTTATATTATATTTTATAAGTTTACACCTCTACCACATCTGTATTTTATGTTTCTCGCATTTGGAATTTTTAGTGTTCTCTTTTTCTTGGCGCAGCTTTTCATTCTGTTCTTCTTTCGGTTCCTTTCTTATTTCTCTAGAAAGATTTTCTTTTGTGCTTTCTTCTTTTTTATTAACAAATATTTTCTCCAAGCATAATAATGAGTTAATGTTACAGGAGAACAGTTTCCTTTTACTTTATTTGGATGTTTCAGGCCAGAATAATGAATTTTTTTAATGGAGATGACATGAGTTCAACTGTTATCTTCAAAGGTTGTGTATTAATGCCAAAATCGGTATCTGCTGCTAGTGTTTCATCATTCTGTCTTATTTCATCATCTCCTATGATGCTTGGCGATATTTATGACGGAATTAGGGACTATTGATGTCCGTAATTCCGACACTCAGAATTTGGACAAAATTTGCACAATTATTTGTAATACAGCAAACGATGTAAAATATGTTATTTTCTTGTGTAAAGACAGCAATAGAGCCATATGTATTAGTTCTAACCATGTACACAATTCCGACACACATGTCTGAGTCGCGGATTTGCTATATTTTCATGTACCTAATACCGACACCCCTAAATTTGTAAATAATAGTGGTTAAAAGAGTAGTACACCGTATTATTATGAAAATATAAAGCATTTTTAATCAGCCTAAATAGTTATTATTAAAATTTTCTTAATTACTATTATCCTGTAGCGATGTAAAAAGAAGTCGAATTGCAGTTACCTTATAAGGAAAAATCAACTTTTAGCATAACACTCAATTATCAAGATCAGTCAAACTTCTAGGTTATATTCTGACCGTTAGAGCATTGGTAGAATAAGAAACGATTGTGGGTTGATAAGTGTAATGTCAAATCAACAAACCGGATGTCCTAAAATAAAGTTCAATGTTGTAGATTTCTTATTTTATCCAACTAAACAGAAATATCTCGGGATTTAGGACAGTGTCTGAATTTGGGACGTATACACGTTAAAAAGGGAATACTTGAAATAAGTAAGTGCTTTAAATAGAGTAAACGGTAAGTTCCTATATACAGAAAGAAATATTTTGTTCAGCTGATAAACTGAAATATTCAAAGTTACAGAACTCAAATGTTTTATTTTAGTGAAGAATATATCGTCGGGTTAAAGGTAAAAGTCACTAACTAACATCTAAAATAATTACGAAAAACTGACTTTAAGATGTATTACCAACAAATATAATGATATTTTCTGGATAATTAATGCATTTTCGAGTACTTAGAAGACTTATTGATCGCCTCCTTGTACAAGATGCGCATTTAGAAGCATTTGACCACAATTAATTCGTGTTTCAAGAAAATGTAACAAAATGTTAGTTAGTGACTTTTACCTTTAAGCCCACGATATTTTATTAACTTTCAAGCAATCTCTTATTCATTCAGATCATGGGAAATTCTTAAATTTACCGATATGTACATTCAACCTGAATATAAAATTTAATCTCATCAATTAATTTGATTCATTGATTCAAGTAAATTTCTGCTTAATTCAAGACTTTATATAGTTAATTTAAATATTTATTTTAAATTGATTTGAAATTAATTATATTGTTTGAATTAAATAATATACTTACCTGAATTCTATTATACATGTCTTTCAACTTGACATGGTGGTTTTCAACTACAATTATTTGTTTTGGTTGGTGTAAGTGATAGGTTGAGAATATTGCTGCCTTCAGAACAGTGTCAGTGAATGATAGTATTTAGGCAGAACATTGCTATCTTCGACTACCCATAGTATAGATATAGAGTCAAAAACACTACCATTGTCTAACGCTTTTATGAACGCACTTTAATTAAAAACGCACGTACACATAAAAATAATATATTTAGAGACATTCTAATAATAATAATTTATACAAACTAAAATATAAATACTATATAATACATAATCTATACTATAAAATATAGGTAAGTTAATAATTGGAAACGGAAACATATTGGTCATTCGTTGAAACTTTATGTTTAATTGTTGGTAGATTAGAATATAACTCTTCATACTTAAAAGTACAGTGATAGACATAGTTGGAAACAACCTTGTATGCTTTATGACAATTGTATTGGATATTGTTTATGGTGTTATAGAGGAACAGAATCTACTTCTCATCTAAAGTATTTATTAAAATATGGTGCCGGCAACGATAAGGGTACCATCTGGTTTGAAGTAATTTTACTGGCGCCCTTAACGGTATTGCCCTTTGACTTCTGTCCCATTACTACTTTCAACAAAGGCGATATAGAGGCGTCCGCTGGTCGCTGTCGTGGCGTATAAACCTACGTATTTAGTTCTTTCCATAAATATTAAAAAAGATACACTTACCTGTAAACGCTGGAATGAGGCTTTCAAATCCCCATTGTCATAACAAACTATTCAAGTTCATTATTTATTATCGATAACAGAACAGAACACACTCAAGACTCAAGAATCAACGTACCCCTGAACGTCCCGATTGCCAATTGATAAACAAGGGCGCGCAGTGTAATCCGGCGCGGTGGTATTTTGATGGAGGTGGGGATGGTTCCGAGAATGTATATATTTGGTATGAAAATATGTAGTTCTCACATAACTTGAACATGCGTATTTCTTCAATATGATATTCCAGACTTTGCCATTTAGTCATCTTGAACCATTTGTATATTGGTATAAATTGTCAATATGTTCATTGAATGTACTCGGTTTGAATTTATTAGCTAATCCAAACAACAAACCCTAATGTCACCTCAATTATATAAACTGATAAAATATTACTTTTCAAAGAATAAAATTACTTCGCTTGAAATGATCGATTCTTTTTAAATCAACAATATGTATTTTGGGTTGATTATATTTAATTGAACAAATCTCCACGTTTGAATTAAGAATTTGTTTTTTACCGTGTACCTTAAATAAAAGATATGGGAATTCAAAAAAGAATTGGATCACAATTTTAGTACATTCAATAAAAGAACCAGCATGTATTGAAACATCACATTGGAAGTTATCTTTCGACAACACTGAACGGAAAAAGTCGGACGCATTGGGCGTTCCTGATGCTCGGATACATATTTATTCTGCTTGGTCGATTTCTTTCGGCGATCAGCAATGAACTTGCACAATATTGAAGTGGCCCGACGAAAATTGAAGATACCCTCGTTTAGATTATAAGGCAGCACCGCAACAGAACTGGCCCAATACTTCATACAAGATGTATTAATTTTTTGCTCAAGTGGTAATTAAAACATCATTGCGTGAGACGAAATTAATGGTTAGGGAACAGCGACAGTTCGAGGAATGAAATTAATTTAAAATTGCACCTTCTCGTATGTTGGTACTGCTTTTCTCTTTGTCGCACGATGCTGGCCCACTGGTTCATTTCACATCTGATTATCAACTTGGAATTAAAACAGAAAGGTCTTCATTAAACATATTATTTGGTCATGCAGTAGTTTCTTAAGGCTTTTTTTGACACTACATTACTTTCGTCTTTTTCTAAACTTCTTTTTAGTACTTTTTAGTAATAGTTTAGTTGGAAAGCCCGTGCTATTATATTTTGTTAACGTTTTCTTTGCACAGACGCAGGCGCACTGGGGGCATTTGTAAGGTCTGCCAACAGTGCCAATTGGAGACATTTTGTTTTGTTTGACACACCGCAGCAACGTATACGATAAATTGAGTTAATTGCAAATTATTGCAGAAATAAACCGGCTTAAAGTGAACAAACAACATAATTTTAAATGGTTTTGGTTGCACCAGGTTGGCTGTTCTGAAGTAGATAAAGAAGTGTGTCTAGTATACCAATATCGTGTTACTTTTAAATTTTTTCTAGTTACTAAAAAGAAGTTTTAAAGTCGACAGAAGTGTGGTGTAGAATAGCTTTTAGGTTCTTCACTGAAATGAGTATGTATCAGTCTAATATCTGATTGTGATTCTTTGTTCTGTGGTTTTAATCAATTTGCAACGACAATTCATAGTCAATAAAATTGTTTATATTCTAGGTCATGCTTGTTGTTTCAATATTAATTAATAAAGTGTTATCAAGTATTTTAATTTTATTTCTTATCAATTTCGTTTTTTAACATCAACAGTAATGTACGTCAAACATTTACCAATATAATATGACCAGGGATGTAAAAATGTTAAATTAATTACCGTAATTAATGGTAATTTACCGATTTTTAATTTATAATTTATAAATTAATTTCAAAAGCCTTCCATCCGTACTTTCGTGAATGTACCCCACCACTCCTAAGCAGTCGATAAGTTTGCCTGGGAGGTACTTAGGGATGTAAGCGCGTAATTTATCGGGTAAATTACTAAATAAATTAACGTCATTAATGGTAATTTCCGGATTTTTAATTACTCAATTCAGCCAAGCTACTATCAAATTCATGATTTAAACAAATGTTCTGGTGATCCGGATAAAATGTGATTGACATTGTTTGTGAAACCGGGCGTTGTCGTTTTGTGAATCGGTAATAAATTACGGTATTTTATACTATAATTATTGAAATTCGGATATTTAATTTGATATGGAAGGGATTAAATTACTTATTATTCAACAATAAATTCCTTATTCATTTCTTATTATTATATTTTCCGAGACGCGTTAGTAATGCAGCAAAAACAAACATGTGCTGTGCATACTTCGTACAAGGATATTATTTCCTTGTCGAAATTGAAATATAAAAAGACATCTCGGACTATGCCTCGATAACAATTTCTTTCGACACAAAGAATTTTTCTGTGGAGCATTGACGGTATGAGTATGTTTTCGTCAAATATTCGAGCAACATTCGGCGTAGTTATTTTACAGCCATAATGGAACACGTTTTTGTCCAGCAGGCCGGTCCGCTTCGAGAATTTGAAACGTGTTTTGTAAGTGCACAAGTTTTGATTCGAAATGACATTTTTATCCTCTAGGAATTTTTAAGCGTTGACTTATTTATAAAATATCAAACTCAGTTTAATTTGCTTAGACGAATAATATACTGGGTATTAAATCAAGTTAACATTTTTATTTATTTCTGCAACGAATTAAATTGAAAATTCTAATACTTCTGATACTAATAACTTCTAATACTGTTGTTGGAGTAAAACTCTGGTTTTTTTTTTAATTAAGGATTATGTAAGTACGTAGGCTTAAGGATTATATTATGTAAATAGACACAGGATCTAACGATGCTATTAACTTAACAAAACCGGTTACCCAAAGAATTTTTAAATGAAGATTTGCAAAGAAAAACTTATTTGTTGATTTATCAAATTTATTATGCTGTTAGACTGTCCATTTTATGAATTGCTGGTATAAAAGGTATTTTATTTGTCTCTGCTTTCATGTTAATAATGAATTACTTAAATCAAAAAAAGTATCAGCGATCTGTGGTTATGTACAATATAATCACTTATAAGGCAGTCCCCATTTTTTTTTTACATAACTTACTGTCATCGGTAAATTATCATTTTGAATTACCCGGTAATTTAATAAAATATAATTCACCAATTGTAATTTTTCATTACGTGGTAATTTAAATTTGAAACTAATAATTTTAATTTTAGCGGTAATTTACTGAAAAAAATAATTACGGAAATTTAACATCTTTAGTCAGATTGCTAGTTATCTACAAAATAATGACTTTTATTTACCAAACTTTTTTATTAACATAAGTAGCATTCATAACCTACAGTGATCGTATTAACGCCGGTTTAATGTAACATTTTGAATTTTTAATTACCCGATAATTTAAACCAGCGTAATTTATCATTTTGAATTTTTAATTATTCGGTAATTTAAGCCAACGTAATTTACCATTTTTAATTTTTATTTACGTGGTAATTTAATATTTGAAATTAATAATGTTAATTTCAACGGTAGTTTACGAAATACATTAATTAACGTAATTTAACATCCCTGAGACCAAACTTACAGCTGACAAGCTTTTTGTTTGATATTTTGATTCTATTGACAGTATATTCAAAACATCAGTTTTTAAAGTGTTTTTATATTGAAATAAATTTTGATTTGTTTTAATAATTGTTAATGTTTTATTGAATTGTATATTTTATTGATATTTGCTTTGTGTGCTTTTTTGTTGCTTTTGTGCTTTGAGTGTTGTGTGGAATTCGGAATTAACGTATCTGTACTGGTGGGTTTTCTATATATATTGTATTGAAAATGTACATTTTAATTTAGAGGCATTGTTAATTTGTTTAATAAAAAAGTCAATTAAGTTAGGATTTTTATTTAAAACTCAGAAATATAATCGAAATATCGACACCAGAATGTGATATGTTTACTGTTGGTAAAGTAAATATTTAATTTTCTATATGGTCAACAAATAACTTGGCAAGTAAACCACTAATAGGACTACCCATAGCTAGGCCAGCATTTTGTTTATAAATATTGTTATGAAATTATTGGATTTTTTTTTGCAAAACAATATTATATATATATATATATATATATATCCCTAATCTATAATATCCCTAATATTAGTGATATTAAAATTATGTTATTTGATGTATTTTGGATGTGATATAAAATCTTGTCTGTCTTGTCATTTTTCTTTTATATAAAACAGATTAACTATATCAAATGATACCATAAAAGAAGTTTTACAAAAGAAATCATTATTATTAATATTATTATTTGACGTACTTAAATTAGCATTATTAGGTAGTCAAGTTATTATGTTCTTAAAATAATTAATTCGTAGGTTGGTGCTAAATGTAGTGGATTATCATTTTTGGGAAAACATGCAATAATGCACATTTTCAACATAAAAGCATTTTTCGGTTTAAATGGAAATCGAAAGAAAGATAACACCTTTTTATAGCAAATTCTACGAGCTACAACTTTGTTAGTAACAAAAGCTGTTTCCAAGCTTATCCCAAAATTTCCCAAAGTCTAGCAGATTTGATCGTAGCTCGTTTGTTTGTTTAGGTTTTTCTTGTGTTTTTCTTATGGTTTCTTGATAGAAGGATACCCAAAGAACTGCTTTGAAGACCTGTCAGACGAAAAAGTTGCAGATTTGGACTGCTTTCGAACTCATTCAATTCTTATTAGTATAGTTGGGTTGCAGTTTAGAGGTCTTATTTCTAAACCGAGTAAATTCTAAGCGTTTTAGGAGTTACGTTCAGGACTGAACAACACCCTGCTGTCAACCTATATCATAAATAGTGACATATGGCAGACAAACGCCTACACCAATACGCATTACCAATAGGCCACCAATTCATCAAATACGTCCATTAAGTGAAAAACACTAAAGGTTAATGCGAGTACTTAGGTGAAAATGCATATCGCATAACGTCA
Source organism: Aphodius sticticus (assembly GCA_963966075.1). Classification (NCBI taxonomy): domain Eukaryota; kingdom Metazoa; phylum Arthropoda; class Insecta; order Coleoptera; family Scarabaeidae; genus Aphodius; species Aphodius sticticus. The sequence goes on along the minus strand of OZ014508.1, from coordinate 6,065,223 downwards.
TACGGCCCGCCCCAACTCTAATAAAATGGCAATAAATTCCACTTTAGCACCGGTGGAGATTAATGACGCAATATAATATTTTTGTTTGCCTTTTATCGCTTATGCGACATGGCGGATTAACAAATTAGGCAGGTCGTTGCAGTGCAAGTATCGCATACAGGTCGTTAAATTTAAGTGGGTGTGAATTTCTACACTTGTCGATATGTTCCAACGAACCGGCCGGCGTGAATTGTACCCGATATTAATTTTCACAAAGAGCGTGCAGAGATATTACCATAATTTCTGAGGGTAGGAAATTTATGAGGCGGGGAGAAATTAAACTTTAGCGTTTAGCAATTATGTATTACATTGTTCGAATGAGAGAAAACGTGTTCAAACCAACATTATTACTTTTTATGGTAGCTGTAGTTCGAAAACCAGGGTATTTTTCATAAAGATAAATAGGCTTAAATCGTCTTATTATTGATTATATAGTCAGAAAGTAACACATATTCTGCTGAATTGGAATTTTATTCTGGAGACTTCAATGATGCGTTTGACGACGAACCGTGCTCATTCGTGAAATGCTACGGTGAAATGCTCCATAATATTGGATGTAATTAGAAAGAAGAAAAGCCCAATGGTGAATGTCCAATATTAATTTAAAAAAAGGATCTTATGTTTACAGTGTTTTGGGGGTAAACCCGTCTTCAGATCAAGCTGAAAAAGACATTTAAAACATCACACAGGAAAAACATGTGATTCAAATAAGTTAACGCTTATGTTTCAACAATGACCCATTCTCATTAGATATTTTCTTTTCAATTAAAAGGAAACTCTAAAACAAGAATTGCAAAGATTTATTACTGTGGTCCGTATTTAGTCAAAACTCTACATTTTAAGCGTACTTTTTCAAAATGTTTGTGATCAGGAAAACAAGTATTATTAGTCTCTAGTATTAATTTTTATAATTTTGGGTGCGAAAAATTATAAACTAATTGTAACTACAACTTTGCGCATCACAATAATTATATAAAACAATAACATAATCTTTATCCACTTTTTAATTATACAGGGTGTCTCACGGAACATGATGTGCATAGGCGTCTCGGAAACTGTAAGAGTTCCGATGTTGGTTAAATGGGACCAGAGTTACTTAAATGTGGATCATTTTTAAAACAGTTTTTACTTTGCAAAAATTTTGCATGGACTGCTAGATATTACGGAAAAATTAAAAACCGTCAACTACTTTTTTCTTGAATAACATTGCTATTACGAAAAGTAGAAAGTCGGATATTTATATTCTGATATAAGAACATACCCATGTTTGTTATCAAAAAGGGTTTTTGTCCATCAGCTTTGACTGGGCGTTATTCAACTTTTTTTTATGGATGCCATATTGAATTTTTACAGATGTAAATAGAATATTGAAAATGGTTTACATAATAGCAAAACATTTATGACAATGTCACAAAAATGCCATTAGGTGGCCCGTCAGATCACCCGACTTAAGACCATGGACTTTTTTAAATGGGGCTTTGAAAGCCAACGTGTCTATCTAAGGAACTGTGATACAGTGCAGGACCTGCAGGAACTAGTGGGGAGGGCCGTATTGCCGTTACAAGGCCTAAATTATAATGCTATTTTAGTAAAATGAAGTAAAATGTGAAAATATTAGGTTATGTTGTACGTAAAATTTTGGGAAAATTCTATAAACGTCACATGAGGTTGTAAAGCAATCTTGATATTCTATTTAAATATGTAAGTATCAAATGGAAGACACAAGAATTAACGATTACTGAGGAGGCCTTAATAGTCCTTTCCACTGCCTGCTGAAACCTCTGTACAGTATCACAGTTCATTGACGCTAGTTGTTATGTAACCCCATACAAGAGTATCCATGAGGTTTAAATCGGGCGATCTAATGGCCCACCTAATGGGACCTTCAATGTGTTCTGTAGTAATTTTATACACCTCTTATACATGGTTGGAAGAGCTTTACAGTACTCTATTTAAATCTGTGAAAATTCAATATGGCGTTCATTAGAAATAAAAAAAACTTGAATATGATGTCCTAACTAAAGGTGCACAAAAACAATAATTCTAATAATAAAAATAGCTTCAGACTATGCGCTTCTGTAAGAATACAAAATTTAGTCTTGCTATTTAGTATAATAGCGAAGTTATTCAAGAAAAAAGAAATCGACACTTTTTACTTTTTCCGTAATATCTAGTGATCTGTGCACAATTTTATAAAAGTAAAAACTACTCTGAAAAGTGTACACATTTACGCAACTTTTATACCATTTATCCGACATCGTCGCTCTTACAGTTTGAGAATAAAGAATAAAAACATAAAGAATCTTGTAGTGACCCGATAACAATTTCTTTCAACTAGAATAATGCATTTTTCTTGTGGAGCATAGACGGTATCAGTTTGTTATTTGTCCATCCGGCTACGGCGGTTAGAGAACTTGATACAAGCTTTGAAAATCCACATGTGCGTTGTTTTGAATCGATATAACATTTTTATGCTTTAGGTGTTTGCAAGCGTTGACTTATTTATAAAATATAAATCTACCAGTGTAATTTGCTAAGGACAATAGGATAAAATGTACTGGGTATAAAACAACTTATAATATTTCTGATTTCTTCAACAATTTGTATCGAAAATTCTAAGAATACTGTTGTTTGTACTACGACTGTTTGATTTATTTTTTAATTAATATAGTATCTCAATAGTACCAGATTATCTGTTATGAACTCCGTAGCTCAGAAACCAGGCAATTTTTTATAGAGATAAATAGGCTTAAATCGTCTTATAATTGTCGGTATAGTCAGAAACTACTGACAAACTTACTGAATTAAAATATTATTTTGGAGATTTCAACGATACGTTACACGACGAACTGTGCTCATTCCTTTAAAATTCTCACAGAAACGGGTTGGGATGTGACTTATATCGTTGGGGATGACCAATAGTGCCAATGCTACGCGTGGCCAGCTGTTACACTGGTCTAAACGCACCTTAACACATAGAAAATCAATTGAACGCTTTCACAAATAAGTGCTATTCCTTGCTCGTAGTAAAATTGCATGCATTAAATAACGTACAATACTGGTGCTTATGCGATGTTATGCTTGGCTTTCTTGCGCTATCTGCTGGAGAATTCACTTAAAAACTAATATACATGCGAGCACTAGTTACGTTTAAATTATATTCCAATTAATTTACACGCTAAGTCGACCGAGAAACATACACGACTTTATTTAAGCGCTATATACATTGATAGTTATTATTATGCTCGCAGTGGAAAACTAACAACAGCGCACTCTGTCTGAAAATTATGCAACCTCATGCTCCACTTGTTATGAATAAGAAATTTTCTGTGCAAGGTATAATAAGACGTATTAATGTAGTGTGAAGATAAAACTTTTAGTTATTTCGTTATATAAATCTGCATGGAAATTATCAGGAAATTAAAATACATTGGTATGGAGTTTAACCCTTAAATGCATATGTTTGCAGAAATGCAACATATTTGGTTTTCTTTTATAAACATGGCTCTACAAACTATAGAAATGTTTGCCATCTACCGGTGCATTCCTACAACATACTTTTGTCAAATTGTTGAGCAATCTATATAATTTTATATCTATGGTTATTTGCCTTCAGTTGTCAAAGTTGGCGCGACGCGTCATCGTAACCTCTCTGACAAACTGAAAAAGAAAGTTGTTATAATTGTTATTATTTGTAAAATATAATGGTGAAATAAAATTGTAGGGGTTGATTTAAAGTTAGTAGAATAGTTTATGACATTTGATAATAGGTAAAGTTGAAATATGAAGATGTTGCGTTACAAAATTTGTTTGCTGTAGTTCTACAATATGAGTTTAGTACAAAATTTGGTTTATTTGACATGTGTATTAAGTAAAGTTGTTTGTATAAAATTGTTGTAGTATAAGGTTGGTTTGTTGTAGTTCCACAACATTCTGCGTTCAGTACAGAATTTGTTTTTTTCATAGTAGCTAAATGTGTAAATATCTGCTACGAAAGAAAACAATAGTATTTTCTATAATTACATATAGTATTATCTAACTTTTAAGGACAAAATGAGGTACCTAAGAAATCCTTACGTGAAAAACAAAGAGAATATTTGGCCATGATTTGAGTGAATTTAGTAATCTTAGTGATCATGAAAACTTCTCTGACACCAATAGCTTATTAGATGAAATGAAAAGCTCCTTGAAAATTTGCAGGTTTATTTAATTGCTACAACCAAGATTTTCTTGTCCGTTTTAGTTTACTTACGCTGATGATGACGTAAGCCGTAACACGCTTGTAGCAATTAAATAAACCTGCTACGTTTCAAGATGCTTTTCTTTTTATCTACTAGTTTCTCATCATGGACCCACTTGAACGTAACATAGAGAAGTGTAAAGAAAATGATTTAGAATTAACTTTTCACAGAAATGGATAACTTAATAATGAAGGGATAACTTTATAATTTGTCCACACCCCATGAATGTTTAAAATATTTATTTACTGACACTTTTCAGATAAAATTGATATTGAATCAAATTTATATGTGTAACAAACTGGTGTTTCTATACCATTACATATTACAGCGACAGAATTGAAACAGTATATAGGAATTTTAATTTTCATGTCTTACTGAAACACTCGTTGTTACTGGAATAGTGCCATCGGAGTGGATATGATAATAAAAACAATGACACTAAGTGCTGGTATTTCCACCTACCAATAAAGTCTTCAATAGTTATGTGACAGATCTGTCAGTGTTGTTGCGCTATTTTAGCCCATTAAATAAGAAGATGTGCCGGCGGCAGTGGGCAGCAAGTGAACATAAGGAGCACAGGGCGCCACCCTCCACCGCCTCCGTCACATCTTCTCATTTAACGGACTAAAATATCGCCACAAACGTGTCAGTGTCCTAACTATTTAGGATTTTGTAGGTAGGTGAAAATTGAAAATAGAAAAGGGGAAAACTTTCTCCAGAAGAATCTGGTAATAATAACAGGCTTTACAAACTTGAGGAACCCATAATTGTCGTTCTTTTAGTTTCCATCATAGCTCGACATAAAATATTCACGAGGAGTAAACAATGGTATATTCGAATAAGTACCTATTTTACCATTTGCTAGATATGACATTAGCAAACGCATGGATATTACATCGGAATAGCCACTTCAAAGTGGCTATTTTAGATACAAAATGACACTCTTTGACATTCTTAGAGAAGTTGCAATATGCCTGTGTCGAGTTAGACAATCGATCAGTGTAAAAAGAGGATCCCTCTCTAATCAGCCTAGAAGAAATGATGATAAAGAAGAAGGGTGGACCATCGCAACATGCAACTCTGAAAGATGTACGGTTGGGTCAATTAGGACAAACATGTGGGCTAAACTTGTACTGTGATAAGAAAAATAATTGTTTTAAAATGTTTCATATATAACAGTAGTATCTATAATTATTATATATCATAACGCGCAATGTTGTATATCTGCAACATTTACACAGTGTGTATCAGCCAAATGGAATAAATTCGATAATAAATAAATGGGGGCGTGTTTGAAAAAACGCTCGGACACGTCGATTTGTATTTGTGGTTGCGCATTTTTTTCAGTAAAAACTGTTTATACAGGATGTCTCGGGTAACAATGGCCAATACTAACTTTCTTATTTTAAATGGAACACCCTGTATATTATTCAATTTTTGGATTCCTCAGTAAATTCTAGACATATTTTATGTACAATGTCCTATACCTATCTTCAATTGTTTCGGAAAAATTAAGTGTTTTCAGATTTATTTCAAAAATTAACATTAAAAAATAAAGTTAGTTGATTACAGAAACTCGATACAACACACTCAATACTTATTTAACATTTAGGTATTGATAACGATAAAGTAAGCAAAAACTATTGGCAAAAGCCATTTATTTCAGTGTTCTTTTTATGTATTGATGAAATAAAAACCAAGCTGCCCTAGCCTTAATAAAGTGTTGTCTAACTGCATGACAGGAGCTGTCAGTGTTATAGTTATGGTTATAGTCTTTTGAATTTCATTAACTGTACATCATAAAAATGGTTCATTTAACAGAAATGCACAAAATAACCACTCTACAAATGATTGGTTATGGACATAATACACGGACACAAATGGAAGTTGCTAGGTTATTTCAAGAAAAATTTCCAAATTTGCCGCCTATATCCCAAGGGACAATTAGTAAAATAGAGAAGCAGTTTCGCGAGCTTAGACATGTAAGGCAGATAATAAAATCAGCTGGCAATGCAACAAGTAACGATACCAAATTGGATATTATGCTTGAGTTTGAGGAAAACCCACATACTTCTACTCGACAAGCAGCCACAACGTTCGATGTTAGTCATTCAACGATTTTTAGAACATTAAAAGAAAATAAAATGCAACCCTATAAAATGATACCAACTCACGAGCTCATGGAAGATGACTTTGATAGGAGAACGTATTTTTGCGAAGAAATGATGGCAATGTTAGATAACAATGTCATCCAATTAGAGCATGTTTTGTTTTCTGATGACCTTTACGGTTCACGGTCATGCTAATCGTCAAAATTGCCGCTATTGGTCTAGGGAAAATCAACACTGGATGAGAGAAGAACATACGCAATACCCTGAAAAGGTTAATGTTTGGGCAGGAATTGTTGGAGATAATATCGTAGGTCCCTTTTTTATTGATGGCAATTTGGATGGCAATAATTATTTAGCACTGCTCCAAAATAATGTCTTGCCAACTTTGACAAACTTATATCCTGATCCAGCAAACCCACAAGTTCCAGCGAATATGATATGGTTTCAGCAAGATGGAGCACCGCCCCATTACCGAATCAATGTCCGACAGTACCTCAACCGAATGTTTACCAATCGGTGGATAGGCAGGCGAGGATCGATTGAATGGCCAGCACGATCCCCTGATCTGACGCCATTAGATTACTTCTTATGGGAATATGTCAAAAGTATTGTATACAAAACTAAACCCCTCGACTTAGCTGACTTAAGAAGACAAATAACGCTTGCGATTAGATCGGTTACGCCTGAGATGTTGATTAACGTCCGAAGAAATTTTTATTTAAGACTAGGATGTTTCCAAGAAGTTCGGCGAGCATTTTGAACATTTCCTACATTAGCATTCACTTTTTTGTGTGTTTTATGTTATCAAGAAATAAACAGTATTATTTATTAGTTTTTTTTTCTGTCGAATTTCGTTAATCAAATAATTTTACTTTTTACTTTATCATACGCAGTATGTAAAGTATTGTAATCGTGCCAAAAAAATATTTTGAGATTTTAGCGGAAATATGTCTTTTTGGGTCCCCTGAACATTTTTGACCAAGGTACAAAAAAATGTCTATGTGTGTGCATGTGTGTGTGTGTGTGTGTATGTGTGTGTGTGTACCCGTTTTTTTGTGGCGACGATTCCGGAGAAACTACTAAAGGTATCGGGACGAAACTTCATATTTAGTAGTTTCATAACCAAACTTCGAGCTGAAAAGCTTTCTGTTGAAAAGAATCCAAAGGAACTGGTGGTTTACTCATAGCATTTTTCGAAGATTTTGCAAATGAGCCGCTATTTGTGTAATGTTGTCAAAATAGTTAAATAATAAATTAAAGGAGAGGAAATTTTCTATAATTTATGTATATGACATTTTTTGGTAGAATTTATAGTTTAGCTGCATGAGCAAATTCTTTTTCATCGAGATCGGTCGTACTGCTTTAAAACTAGTAGCCAGGATATGTCAGATTTTTTGATTCTAATGACAGTAGCTAGTGTCAAACGGTAATGTTTTGAAAATACTACTGTCAGTATAGGCTGCGTTCGGATATTGAACACCGTTACACTTTTTACACCCAATAACACATAAGTGTCATTTGGACGGTGTACCCGGTGTCAACGGAGTACAATATCCGAACGCAGCTTTAATCGACAAATCTGTCTAGTTCTACTAGTTTTATTGTAATGCAGACATGGCCGATCTCGATCAAATAGAATATCATGCAGCAAAACTATTAATTTTATATATAGTATGATAAAGTCATGTGCCTGGCCACATCAGATTTTTTATGTTAATTTTGGAAATAAATCTGGAACAGTTGAAGAAAGGTATAGGACATTGTACATAAAATATGTCTAGAATTTACAGAGGAATCCAAAAATTGAATAATATACAGGGTGTTCCATTTAAAATAAGAAAGTTAGTATTGCCCACTGTTACACGAGACACCCTGTATAAAAAGTTTTTACTGAAAAAAGTGCGCAACTACAAATACAAATCGACGTGTCCGAGCGTTTTTTCAAACTCCCCCTATTTATTTATTATCGAATTTATTCCATTTGGCTGATACACACTGTAGATTAGTACATTAAATTCTTTGAAAAAATAAATACACTTTTAATTCATTCGCTAGCTGTTAGCTACTTAAAAATGCGTAAAATATTTTTTCCACTTAAATTTTAAACATTCAGAAAATGCATTTAATTGTTAAAATAAAATAGAAACTGTTTTAAGCAATAAGGTGCGTCTGAATTCCTTTTTTTCCATCAAAATACATTTCAGCTTAACAGCTAACAAATATGACATTTCATGACTATTATTTTTCCATTGACCGAGCATAGTTTAACTATCAATTAAGTTTTCATTACCGTGACCTTTACCGCATTATAATTTTATGCTTGCATAAAATACCGTACGGCAAAACTATATTTTAATTTTTTTCTATGATTACCAGCTCGGTTTAATTACAGACTAGCCCGAGGTGTGCGTGACAATAGCGTTCATTTTTAACAACGCCAGCATGATCGTTTAAACGACAAGTAATTACCATATTATAAATTTTTGAATGAATTTACTAAAGGGGCGAAGCAATAATTAATGGCACGTCAAATGTGAGTAAGTTAATGTTATATAGCCAGTATATACTTGCCTAAAAGCCAATTTAGACGTTAACTATATTCATAGACAAGTATAGTCAAGAGAAGTATGTGCGTAAATGATTAATAGTGCAGTGTAGGGCTTATGGGCACTAAGAAAGCTATTATTTTCGGGATTGTTGTGACAAATTGATGCAGAAGCTGGTAGTTTCCTGAGAACACGGAATTAATCCTTCTAATGTAGATTTATGCGATATAAATGTTAATAGTATTTCCGGTTAGTTAATCCATTTATCATCAAGATTTTGTTTATGTTTCTTTTTATTTTTATGATAAAGTTCTTCATACCATTACGGACTAGAGTGAGTACAAATTTTTTTACAGTGTTGAAATTTTATTCTGGAGCTTTCAACGATGAGTTAGACGACGAACTGTGCTCATTCGTCTAAAATTCTCTTGGTAACGGTTTAATTTCTTCCGGAGCAAATTACAGAAAATTCTAATGTTTACAATAATATTAGGAATCTAAAATTAATGTGAACATACAGAATGGTTGGAAAGCACGAAAATGTTAAATTGGCCGAAGTGTAAACTATCGGTTTTTTGGAATTAGAACAAAAATGTTCCCTGCTAAAGCTACACATTTTTCCAATCTTCTTCTAAACTACCGATATACCAAATCAATTGTTTCTTCATTTATTACGTCTACAGCTTCCCTAATTTTTAATTTTAGAATGTCTACATTATCATGAAAATTACTCGCATACACCTTCTGTTTTAAATAACCCCACAGAAAAAAAAATCAAGCGGCGTTAAATCAGGTGAACGTGGGGGACATCCTATAGGGCCGAATCATCCAATCCACTTATTTGGAAAATGTCTGTTCAACCAATCCCTGACTTGTATGCGCTATGAGCAGGACAACCGTCGTGTTGATAGTGTAGTGAACACCTGAGTTGTAAGTTGATTTCGTCCAAAGTAGGTAGCAAAAAATTTTCCAACATATCAAAATAAGTGTATTGGTTTACAGTACCGTCAAAAAAGTATGGTCCAATTAGTTTCTTGTAATAAATCCCACACCAAACATTCACTTTTTTATATTTTTGAGAATTGGTTGTAATACGGAAATTTGGATTTTCTTGAGACCAATATCTGCAATTCTGTGAACTAACACCCCCATTTGTCGTAAACGTCGCTTCGACAGACAAAATAATTTTTCTGTAGAAAAATCTATCGACCATAATTCTTTCTCCCATTAATAGGCAAAATTCTAATCGACGAGCATCGTCTCCTTGTACTAAAGTGTGTATTAGTACTGGTTTATGAGGATGAAATTTGTTATTTGAAAAAGATCCTTTGTATGTAGCTTTTATTAATGTTGAACTCTCGAGATCTTTGCCTCAACGATTTTTTGGGCAAGTAGTCGCGGAATCAATAACTAAAAAAACACTCCTGCATTATCTCCTGCAGTAGATAAGAACAAAGAACTAAGTAAACCCTTTGCTCTAAAGTCAACACAGTTTCTAACAGTATTTATCAACAACGTGCTAGGATATGCTGCTACTTATTGTGGCCTCTAGATTTTGTAAAGTTTGAACATTCAAGTTTGATATCTGAGCATAAAATTAATTCAAAATAACTTTTTATCTACTTTCGGAAACCCATAGTTTACATTGGGACCAATACAACATTTTCGTGTTTTCCATCAGTATGTGAAATCAAAATATTAACATTGCATGGTTTTCGACTTTTTAGGTTATCCAAAGCTCTTTATGAAGAAAGACTTTTTCTCGAGAAATTGAAAATTACGTCCATTATAGATATAATTAGGTCCATACTATACAATGTATACTAATAGGTTGCTTATAGATTCAGTAATACATTCACATTTCTTTTTGGTTATACCTGTCTACAGCTACTTTGTATGAACGTAAAAACGAAAATCTCTCGGTAAACTAGCACAAACTAGAAGCTAAAAACTACACTTCATACTAATAACAATAATCATCACCGGAATCTAATGAATTTAAGACCACAAATATCACTTTTCCTCGACTTACTATGTATTTAAATCATCGATGCCAATTCGCTGTAATTATGTATCTATGTTGAGCATGTGCTGTAGATTATATTATCGCGTTGTTCTGTTTGTGGTCGGTTTGTAGTCGGCCATTTACGGGCATTAATAGGTGAAAAGTTTGCACCGAAGTAAATCGAGATCCTGAAATTAACCACCACAAATTAGATATTAAGCGTTGCAATTAATTTCCTATGAACGTGGTATTAAGGTAACGGTTGATTTACATACTCATTTACCCGTGTGGTATGCGCGCTGCATTTTTGTTTCTTGTATGGATACCCATCTCTCTATGTATGTGTATTTACTCAAAACCAATCACAGGAATATACAGGGTGGGCTAATTTCAAGTTTACTATAGGGGACTTATTATAGGACACTTTAGAGACATTAAAAAACATCCAAAACTAAGCAATTTAGTCATTTTTTGTAGATAAACGCAATGGTAGAAATGATATTTACACGTTTTCAAAGGTTTTTTTTTACAATTCCATGAACTTGACGTTGTTGAACAATAGGAGTTTCGTATTTTCTCTATTTATAACCTGAAGTTGTCTTTTTTTTATGGAAACTAGCCACTGGTATGGTCGAATCAGTTTGAATAGAGCGCTAAGAGAAGTAGACTACATCGTGTATTTGCTCATGTCTTAGAGAGATATACTCTATTTTCATCATGCTACTAACATAGACTATGGAAATATTAGTTAACCAAATAAATGGCTGTTTGAATAGAGGCAAACATATATTAGATTACTTCAAACATATCTACGACTCAAAAAAACAATCTTTTTAGTCCAAAATAGGTATGTTTGCCTGTATCAAATAACGACTTATTTGAGTATATTAACCATTGAATTGTTAATTTCGCATCTAAATTGAAAAGTAAAACAATTATAGTGATATTACAACGAAACATACGTAATTGCTATCAATGAGAAAGCAAATTGATAAATATATTTTTTCTACTTTGCACTCATTCACAATGCACTCATTGTAACACTGTTTTCGGTGTTACAATTAACACATTGTAACATCGGTTTTAGTAACATTTTTGCCTAAGATTGGTACACATTGATATCAAATGCTATATGTCAAACGTACTACACATAACCACAAACTGCCTTTTTAGAATCCATTGCAATCGCATAATGGCGAAATATCTACCTATATTCTATACATATTTAACGGTCGGCAACCGATTAAGCTGACCACACAGAAATCATGTAAAATAAAAAAGTACAAGGCGGTCGTAAGAGACAATTAAATTAATATCTGAATTGGCAAGATTGTTAATGAATATCTCATTTCAATTATCTCTATTTATTGATGATTTTTAAGTATCAAATAATCGTATAAAATAGATACAATGGAGATAAAATAGAGATTTTAACACCCATGCTCTCCTAAACCGAATGGTATATACAACCATACTAAAATAAATTGTAATTAACGCGTCTTGTACTTTAATCACATAAATAATGTACTGTAATCGTGCTTGTTGACACTTGGCGCCATCTCGTCGTGCAAATTGTCACTACAAATTGGTTCTGTATTTACAGTTTAGATAGGTTCTGTCTGTTGTGATCTTGTTCGTTTTTGTTTCATTACGTGAATACAAAAGATTTGGGAATAAACAATTACAATGAACGATAAAAAGTGAAGGTAATCGTTTCAAGGTCGCCGTGGATAGTGCAGTTGGTAGTATATTACCAACCTCTTAAAAACGCGTTTTTTTCGTTTCGCACCGACCCTTAAACATGCGTGTACCATGCTATAGTATTGCCAAAAGGTTGGGGCTTTCGTAGTTTTGCTCTGTTCATCAAAATACGCCAGCATGACATTTTCGGTGATGTTTTGTGACTCTGGTAAGTCATAGTGCACCATTTTCGTCAACTAAACATCAAATCCCCCTTTCAGATACAATACACGGACCACATTTACCTGAATAAGAAGTTATGCGAAGATCAAACCTACATCGTAGATATGATCGGGTTCAAATATTGCTGCGGCACTGATTATGCGCAATAAATAGTTTATTGAATATCAGCATGCACGTAGCAACCTATAGTTGATCTAAAGTGTTGAGAATTTCCTAATTTATGTAACGGATATGTTTTCAAAATTACTGGAACACCTAAATAATTTTCCAACCGTAAACAACTGTATATTAAAAATATATTAAACGATACCTTGTTTAAAACCAAGAAACTTTTCTTTGAAAATGTATTTGAATTTTTTACGGTTGGAGAATTATTTTATGTCCTACGTGATCATAAAGTGACATGTTACATTTTAGATACCGGCATACCTGCATTTCATATAAAATCGCATGAAGTCGTATGACATTTTCTATCTTGAAGCTAAAGGTACTACCTATCTCGTAGTATGCACCGTTCGGCAGGATTGAGTGGAATATGTAACTTTTCCACTACTTAAAGTCAAATAAACACAACGAATACTAAAAATACGAACCGGCTATTTTCCAATTTAAATTATAACGAAATGTTTTATGTTTTTCGTCATTATTAAAGTGCATAAAGTAGGTACAAACCTCCAGGAAGAATATTCATTGTAAAAGAAATATCTACATATCCATGAATACAAAGAAAATTGCACTTGAAGGCAGTATTGAATTATTTGTACTTACAGTAAAAGATGCGCGACAAGTCGACTTTGGTGCTAATTCTACGAACTAGCTTCAACTAGAAATCAAGCTTTTTTATGTCCCACATATGCATTAGTACCTTGTCTTGGTAACTGAAGTCGATTTTTGACAATTGTAGCATTTTTTTCAGGGTTTCAAAAGAAGAAAGAAAAAAAATCATTTTGACAACCGATTACTTGATAATCTCCCCTTATTATGTTATAATCAGAACGTATTAAAACTGTTTAGGAATCAGTTTAAACCAGTACCTATATAAAAGTTTGCTGAATGTATTCTCATGACAAGTCAATTCGTGAAGGCAACAACCAACGTACAATAATATAGAGCAAATAAAAAAGTAGAATCACTCATAGCAGGTGTCCAGATGTTATACAAAGGCATACATAACTTAAATAGACCATAGCCCGAGTAGACGAAGTTGACGTCTGGCGATTTCCTTGCTCCACTGGTGCGAATGGTCACTTGAATGTCTTCAATATAACTAGGAACGCTGAAACACGTCACGATTTCTGTGTGAATGGCGCTGAATGGCTCGGAAGAAGTGTCGCATATCAAGTGCAAAATCTCTTCGGCGCAGCTAGTCGCTTTGATGTCATTGAGACCTCTGTAATGGATACTGTTCAGCCAATAGAAAATCTGGAACGGCTTCAATGCGATCGCTTTTTTTTCCTCTAGTTCTTTCGTTCTTTTGCGAGGATGGAATTTTATCGTCTGTAGATAACTGTTACTGGCTAGTTGACTTGGAGGTATTAGTAAATGTTTTAACAGTAGAAGTAAACCAAAAGTTCCAATGAAAAATTAGACATTTGGAAAATAACGCCATCTACAATCAACAAATTACCAACCAAAACTCGTCAAAACACAGGTTGTGCTCTATTTAATCATATCATTTATATCTCTATATCATGTTTTATTCTGTAATTCTTAAAGGACTTTTCATGCTTCTGACTCGCGTAGTGTACCACGCTTGGTTGGCTGTAGATTTTTAGTAGACAAATTTGTCTATTTTTGTTTCTGCAAAGTGTTTTGGACCTAAGATTTATAACCGTTTTTTTACTGTCAAAATTTTGATTTTTGTTTCACATGTCCGTTGGCCAGGTCTTGGCGTTTTCCACGTTTTACAAATTTTTCATTTGAACATGTAAAATCAAATGAAAAATGTTGAAAAAATGGGAGTAACACGGTAATACATGAAGTAACACAATAATTGAATAATCAAATACACTAAATGCGTTGATTACAGTTCCAATTCAATCTTTGCAAAAATAAACAACAAATAGTAGCATTTGTCTAAAATTTACTGCTTAAGAACAATTGTGACACATCATGATTGAAGTTGAAGAAAAGACTACTTAAAATGTTCAATCAAATATGATGCCCATACGAAACTTAAAACTAGGCAATGAGGTTTCCAGAGTCTTTATAGATAACACAAGTACACAATTAAATGTCTCGTTCGTGTACAATGTTTTTGTTCCGAACGTCCAACTCCACTGCTTTTTGAGTAGAAACAATAAAAAGCGACGTTATCGTCACTATCGCATTAAAATGACCAATGAACGAAATGATGCCATCTGACATAATATATGAACTGACATAACATTGGTTTTAAATGCATGGTTAATGCGTTATTATATTGTTCTTTTTTTGAAATATTTGAGTTGACTAAATGTTATTGGAAATGCGAGTTATTAAAAATCTGTACCGTTTCTTTTTTTTCATTTCTAGTTAAAACTAGTTCGTAGAATTAGCCCCAAAGTCGACTTGTCGCGCGGGCAAATCATTCTTTACTGTAAGTACAATAATTCAATACTGCCTTCAAGTGCAATTTTCTTTGTATTCATATGTATGTAGGTATTTTTTTACAATGAATATTCTTCCTGGAGGTTTGTACTTACTTAATGCACTTTAATAATGACGAAAAACAAATCATTTTGTTATAATTTAAATTGGAAAATAGCTGGTTCGTATTTTTAGTATTCGTTGTGTTTATTTGACTTTTAAGTAGTTGAAAAGTTACATATTCCACTCAATCCTGCCGAATGGTGCATACTACCAGATAGGTAGTACCTTTAGCTTTAAGATGCAATATATTCCTTCTTGGGCTATTGTAAAATATGCATTAACAATGTTGACAAAGGGTTTTTTGGTGTCACTGATTCTAAATCTGTACATTTTTTTGTTTCCAATTTAAAATGGAGTCAATATGGCGACCAAATACTCGCGAGTTCGTGCGAAACTTGCCTTCTGTGATACCTCAAGCTCCGTAATTCCAAATATGTCAGAACTAAACAATTCAAAATGACGGATTAAATATGACGACCAAAGATGTGAAAGCTATGGATTCGCATGAAACTTATTTCCTATCATATTTTAAGCTTCCTGATTCCAAATCTCGTGTCCGATTTTGTAAATTGAGAATGGGGGATTCAATATAGTGGACCCAAAATCAAAATATATTCAGATTCACATGAAACTTTTTTCCCGCGACATTTGAGGATCTCTAATTCCAAATCTGTTGTCAGATTTTCAAAATTCGAAATGGTGGATTTAATATTGCAAGGCAAAGTCTAGAAACTGTCGGGTTTAATTGAAACTTATGTCCTGTTATAGTTAAGCTGTCGATTTCAAATCTGATGTCAAATCGCCAACAGAATTCACAGGCTGATAAATCGAATTGAATTTTTATAAGCATTTAGAAAAACTTCGGAAAACGCACAATAGCACAATAGTACTCGCTTGTGTGAAGACGATTCATAAAACGCAACAATATACATTCATATTTTTTCAACAATCAAAACATATATTATTTTAAGCTCTTTTACATGTTCATATAAGCCCCAACAGTGAAGTCCTGGAATATTGCAGAAAATAAATTTTATGCAAATCGGATATAGTTTTACATTTTCGGTCGTCATGTTGGTTCCGCCATTTTGAATTTCAAAACTCTTTTATCAGTTTACGAGTCTAGCAATATCGCAGGAAATAAGTTTCATGCAAATCGGACGTATTTTATTTTTTTGTCGCCATATTGGTTCCGCCATCGTGAATTTTCACAATCTAATATCATATTTGGTATCAGAGACCCCAAAAACCTCTTATAAGCATGTTTAACACATGTGTTTCAAAAGCCCAAGCTTATTATGAGTTTTAGCCATGTTTTCGGGATTTTCGCCACTATGCGGGGCGCAAAGAGATGTGTTTAAGGTTAGTATTTCAACCTTGCTGCCACCAGATTTCAGGAATCTCCTGATTTAAAATTACTATTATGGAAGCTTAACAATTTACATCCTAAAAATATTTACGATCAAACTATCTAATCTGGTTTGACCTTATCCTTGTGGCTATTTCAACCATTAGAGCAATTTTACTGCCTTTATATAGCATAATTAATAATATTATTGACGTTCCAACACAAATTGAAACTGTTCAACTTACGTATAGCTATTAGAATTAATCGAGATTCAAATTAAAATAGTTTGATAAATTTTATGGATTCTGGAATCCAGTTAAGAAATATTTGATGTTTCGCCGACGAACTATAGCATACAGGATGTCCTACTATTTTTTCCGCAAAACTTTTCTAGTTTGTAAATATCAGATATATGAAATATTAACAAAACTGTATTTATACGGCACTTCTTTAGGAACTGAAAATGCCAGTAAGTCGACATGAAACTGTTAACTCAGAATGACATTACTTGTAAAACAACGAATGTCTAAAAAGTTTCATGTGGAGTTTGTGTTTCTTCATTTGTTTATTGCTATTATTTGGATTTTTGTTACTATAATTTAGTTACTTTTATTGTTGTGATGGGTATTGTGTTATTTCTTCTTATTTCTCTTGTTTTTGCATTGTTTGATATGTATATTATTTTGCTCTTTTTTCTCATTTTTTTAAACGGCTGTAACTTTTTAAGGATTTGAAAAAACAATTAGGTTCATATGAAAAGTACTCAGTACACTTTCTAAAATAAGTTTCGTCGGGAAAAAAGTGGGACACCTGTATATATATATATATATATATATATATATGTATATACCTATATACAGTGTGTCCAGGAAAGTCCGCATCATATGGATTTTTTTTTATTATCCATTTCTCAGAAAATTTTATTGTTTATAAAAGTTGGCGGCTTGTATGAACCCAAAACGGCAATAGTCAAATATGTAAATTTCGGTGCCCAAATATTTTAAAATATTTTAAAATATATTTGAAATATTTCATATTTGAATATAGTTTTTACTTCTAAACAACATTTCCAAATAAAGTTTATCGATAATAATGAAAATAAAGGTAGTTTACTCTTATCACAAATTCATATATTCTAAATCGCTCGGTATATGGCAGCAAAATTTACATATTTGACTATTGCCGTTTTGGTTTCATACAAGCCGCCAACTTTTATAAAGAATAAGATTTTCTGAGAAATGGATAATAAAAAATATATGCTGAAATATGACAAAAAAATTTCTTAGACTTTGTATCATTGTAATTGGTAAAGAATGAAACGTAAGTATATAATTTCTCCGGCAGATTCTATTTGATATTTGGCATGTCACAATTAAGTGCTTGCTCGAAGGCATGATACGTTTAACTCGAAAAAATCATCACTCTAAACCGTATATCTATAATCATGTAGTTTACCGGTCACGTTCGCTTGTGGTGCATGTTACTTCTCTATTTATTTTATTCACATCGATATAATTTAAAAGATGTTACATACTTACATGTGCGAGTCCGGAGGAGTGTTTGTGCTTGCGGTTGCATTCCTAATGATAAATTATAAACACGGTTTGGCATTAATCAAGTTTGAACTATTATTACGTTTAATAAGAAAGTTTGGACATGAACAAATAAGACATGACTTAAATTATAGTCCTTGTTGATGTCTAAAGGAACGTTTTGTGCTTTTTTTTTGTTGTGGTTTAATTTTGGACAATTTCTTTACTGTTGGATGCATATGTGAGCAAATTAGCACTCACTTTACCGATTTTTTTTTTAGTTCTAAACCTCTTACTCCAAAACCGTGAGATCTCGATTAGAAATTTGAATCTTATGTATTGATTGGTATTTATGATTTCTTATGCTTTTATGTAGTAATAATTGTAAACAAGTTTGTAAAAATCGGGTAAGATTTTTCACTTGTCTCGCGTTCAAGTTTAAACCTAAGAGCAACAATTTGATAATTATACAAGTTATATAGAAGTATTTCAGGAGTTTTACGCAGTTTTCTGATTTTTTTCTGTTAAATCATTTTAGAGTTATGAACATCTTTGAGGTGATGTTGAGTCCGTTTTAGGTCACAATTCATATTTATGCACTACAAAACTAAAGATTTCAGCATAATATTGAAACCGTCAAATTGGTGATTTAGCCAATTATTTTCTATTTTCTTAGTGCAGTTGCATAATATAATAGCGATGGTATTCAACAGTGATAAGTGAAAAAACTCAATAGAGGCTGGCGATTTGTTAAAAGTTTATAAATGTTCACAATTTTTTGATTTTAATGAATTGTTGGGTCCATTTGCAAAGTCTACTTATAACAGTTAGGTTAATAAAAGCCTCTTCTTCTTTACTATAATTATTAATTCATTTTCTTGGAGACATGTTTCGACCTATCAAAGTCAATTTCTGTCCAAATCTACAATTACAAACACTACACTCAAATAGCAAATGCGTTTAAAAATGCGGGTAAACGTTAACTATAAATAGGCAGTGGACATGTGTCTATCACTTACAGTCGTTTTTAGCGTCATCCAACCAGCTAGATCAGGATCTCGTTGTCTTCAAGTATATTATGTATATTATCTCTTTATCTGAAACTTAAATATTTCAAAAGAAACTTAATTGCGATGCGAAATAATTTGGTGAGAAGGACCTGTGTTTGTTGAAATGGTGGCGACTTGATTTTAGTTGATTTTAGTTTTGGCCATTTAAAAAATAAACATTGCAAAAATGAGAAAAGAATCTTTAAACACCTACAATAAAAAGTGTTTAAAAATGTTTAAAACCATTTTGAAATTACAAGTAAATACTGTTTTTGAAAATAGTTAAGAATAGGTTTAAAGCGTATCTAATTGTTTTTATATCACAAGATTATATTAATTACATTTTGTATTAAAATCATAATTTATTACTGATTATTCCAGTCATGTGTTGGCAAATGCTTGATAATACCTCGATGACAGTACGGCCAGAGGCGTAGCTACGGGGAGCAGTGGGAGCAAACTGCTCCAGGCGCACGAGTAGAGGGGGCGCAAAATTGAAAGGACAATAAAAAACTTGTGTAAAAAATTCATTTTTTGTGATCTTAATTATCATAATTTTGATTTATAGAGTGGCGCGGTGTATTTATACATATATAACTCCATGTACATTTAACTTTAGTAAATGTTCGTTTTTTTTTAAGCAAGCGCACTTCATATTTATTTAGTTATTGAGTGTACTATTGTAGTATATTGTTCAGTTTAAATGACGTTTTTTGACGGTTTTAAATGGCCATTATTTTACTAAATTAGTGTGTTTATAAACTTATTAGTATGTAAGTGGTTTTCAGTATTTTCTTGTTCACATGAAACACACACTGTTTCGTATTAAAAAAAAAAGAAATAGCAAATTAAAAAATTTTAATGGTCGGTGAGTTTCAATTGGCTAAAACATTTTCTTCCAAATAATTTTGATGAAATAAAAAATTCTCTTTAAGAAACTTGAAAAAAAATGTCCTTAAACATCATATGAATGTGGTTAGAACAGCGTACTGTGGCTTCACAACCAACGTTCACCAGAACTGCAAAAACGTTCTCAAGGTCGTAAGTTATGTTATTATTTTGATGGTAATTTTATTTTATTGCGTTTGTACATGGTTGTTGTAACTTTGTAGTCATTAGAATTTTTAAAATTCTTTGATTATTTGCATTACAGCACACGGACCATATCGCCACAAGCTCTAAATGCAAGCTTTCCAATTCAAAATACCGGGAAAGTAGACTATCGCGTGCGAAGTTAAACAAATAAAGCTATTCACTTCGGAAAAGTTCAAACCCAACTGGATTTTCCAATATACCTTTGATTTGGCATTAGAAATAACGTGTAAAAAGTTCCCATCAATATCGTGCATGGGTTGCGAGTTATTCACGGTCAAAAATGACGGAATTGGATTTTTTTAATTGATCGGACGACAATGGATTTTGTTAGGAAACCTCTTAGTCTTTTAATTCTCTACATAAAATGTGTATACATCGTACATCATACGTTTTTGGTTCAATCTGGAATTGAAAAATTGGAATTGATAGTGAGATACATTAAATTAAATTATAATGGATGTTAATTGTTTGTAGAAACCTGCATATATTGATATGAAACTTTGAAATAGTTAATACAAGATGGCGGTAATTAAATTAAATGTTTAAAAGATGCCAGACCTCTTCCGAAGGGGGCGCACAGATTTTTCTTGCTCCAGGGCGCTGAATATGTAGGTACGCCACTGAGTACGGCGTAGTGCTCGAAAACAATTTTTTGTGGGATTTATTTCTGTGCAGCATGTACATCGTTATTCGACGTTATTTATTTCACATATTGTTGAAATTCTCCAGGTATGAAACGAATGTTTTTTCTGCATTTTGCAAACTTGAACGCTTTTTCTTGAAATAATGTTTTCAACTCTATATTTGGAAACGCATATACAGGGTGTTAGTAAATAAGTGCGACAAACTTCAGGGAGTGATTCTGCATGAAAAAATAATAACAGTTTGCTATATAAACGTATGTCCGCAAATGCTGTTTTTCTTATAACCTGACGATTTATTTATTGGTCTGAAGCCGGTCAAGATATGGAAATGAGTGGGTTTTAAGAGGTACCTAGTTATTACGCAATTTTTGACATGCAATTAAGAATTTTATGTTCATCATTGACGCGCGTACGGGTAATATCAATTTTTTTAAAGAAAAAAATGGTACACCACTGGCCTATTTCAAATTAAAAATCATTTTGGAATTCCTCGTTTAATTTGTGACAAAAAATCTCTCTCTGCCTTTTTTTTCGAAGGGGACACCGTTTTTATGCAAAAAAGTAAAACATCTTAATGATCTCAATTTTTTAAAGAACTAGGTACCTATTTAATACAATTACATTAAACTAAAACAATAACAGATAATAACACTAATAAAATTTTAGATAGGCGCAAAGGTACAAAAAATGTTGAAAACGAAGCATTTGCGGGCATACGTTTATATAGCAAACTGTCATGAAGTTTGTCGCACTTATTTACTAACAGCCTGTATATATCCGATGTTTGGAAAAATTTCATTCTGTCGATTTCTTATTGATATTGCGCAGTTGATAAATTGTTGACAAATTCAAGGGATTTAAAAAATAAATAAATTCTTTATGGAACATTTTACGCAGAATGACATCAAAGTTCCTCCCGCCAAAAAGGCAGTTTTGTTCAACGCTTTATAACTTCATCAAATTTTGTCCGATTGATCTCGGATGAAATGCATGTTAAAGAATAAGATTCCAGCATTCAAAACAGCCAAATTATGTTGTTCTAATAAATGTTCTTTTATTCAAACTAGCTACTATTGTTATGATCAATCTCGTTCCGACTAATGGAACACATTACATACCTCGCGGTACATTACACATAAAATTGCTCTCTTAAATTCACACATGCAAAAATATCGTGACCGACCACAATAAGACATTAAAAAAGCATACTGCCATGGGCGTGATAAGCCTTTGGTCCTGTCGAAAATGGCAACTTCGCGTGACGTCCTTCCACCAATTTGACGCAGTTACATAATTAACTTAAACATAAGCGATGCTTTAAGCAGGTGGTTGAAGCCTCACTACAGCCTGGCAGCCACAAGGCACTTACCCGCAGCTCAGGTGATTCCGCAAGGGAGAGATTGGTGTCGCGTTACGTGCCTGAGCCTCATTCGCGAAACGGAAAGATAATCAGGAGTGGGTAGTTTTGGTAAAACGAAAAGACGGACGGATGGAGCTTTCTCTTTGCATGCGAAAGTTGGTAACTTAATATGTCCGCTAATGTGCGAACCAATGGGCACGATTGACGTTGCGTGCATTAGCATTATACTGTACGTGTTTATTACCGTTTACCTCTGACCAGACGACGGCGATCTTCCTTTTGGACGTCCACGCATTATTATTAGGCTGTTGCACGTATTTATAATGTAGTGGTGATTGGACGGTTGAAGTTTTGTAATTATTACTGATCATGCACACCCTACATGTAGGAAACTGGTTAATATAACTGGGTACTGAGTGGTGACATACCCTAAATAACACTGTGCAAACAAATTTTGATCAACTTTCTTCCTCCTCGAGGTAGACCATTCCATACAAAAATAAAGTACATTAAATTTCCAATACGGCACAGTTTGGCCAAAATAACTGATAAAGTTATGCAATTTATAGAGAATTTAATCTAGTTTTATCAGAATCTAAGCTTTTTGTAATCACACGCACATCACATAGAGTAGGAAAATTTGGCCTTCTTTCAGCGCGCTCGAGCGGCCAAACCATTCAACCAAAAAATACACTTCAGGGTGCCTTTTATAGGAAATTTAGTATACTTTATTTTTGTATATAGTGGTCTACGTCGAAAAGTGCATAGTTTTATGACTATTTGGCAACAAACTGCAGAACAGTAGAAAATTTTGAGTTATTTGCGATTTTCGTTGTGAAGCCATGTCAGTGGGAAGTAGCAAAGTTGACATTCGGATTCAGCTCCCCAAAAAACATATAGAATGATAGAAAAACAAAACTTCTATATTTTTTCCTGGCCAAAACTCCATGTGAATGGACTAAAATTATGAATAAAATTAAAAGTAAATTTGCAAATATCTCGCTTATTCGAGCTAACCTAGAAAAACGCCTTTGTGGAAATGTTCAGGGGGTCATAAAGAATCATTATTAGCTAAAATTTCCCGGGAGGAAATTTTTTGCTGCCCAGTGATAATCAAGAAAACAAAATGATGGAAAATAATGTTCAGCAAAGTTGCAGTGGATACAATTCTCTACAAGCTTGTTCTCTCCGTTCTTTTAAGGTCAATAGTTTTACATATAAGTAGAAGTATATGTCAAAAAAACTCGTAAATGCTTAATTATTTTCCTAAATAGTATTAGTTGTCGATTAGTTTTTAATTTTATTATGATACTGTAGTCAATAATGGCTTCTATTTTGGAAGCATAAAAGCAGAATCGTGTCTGATGACTTTTTTTATGTTATATTATTTTATCTGAAATCACAATATTGTACAATATTATGTAAATTAAGTTTTTTTTTGTATTATGGTTGTTAGTCAATAAGTAATAATTAGAAAATAAACTGCTTCCGGGTTATGCCGTGTGTCAAGATTTGTTAATGCTGACGTTTCGCGAGCCATGTTGCTCGCTTCTTCAAAGCTAATTGAATGCTGAAGACCTACCAAGAAAGTCTCCCTTATATACCTGAATTTACACCTCACTGCGCACATCTGGCGCTACCACTCCATGTGTTTTTCCACCTGACCGCGTTAGGATCGATTTCCAGACCCTACTAATGTCAGTACCGTCCTCGCGATTGATGTTGTCAGGATGTTCAACACATGGAGTGGTAGCGCCAGATGTGCGCAGTGAGGTGTAAATTCAGGTATATAAGGGAGACTTTCTTGGTAGGTCTTCAGTATTCAATTAGCTTTGAAGAAGCGAGCAACATGGCTCGCGAAACGTCAGCATTAACAAATCTTGACACACGGCATAACCCGGAAGCAGTTTATTTTCTAAATGATTCTGGCCGTGAAAGCCTACGTACTTACTTAAGTAATAATTAGTTGGCCAGAAATGCACTTATGCATTTATTCTCTAAACATTATGTAATCTATTCCCTCTGCAATTCTAACGCAAAATCGTTTCACATTCAATTCGTATGAATTGAAAGTTGACACCAGTATTCTTTCAAAATCACTCTCTGTAAACGATCTGAAATCTGAAACCTTAGTAAAAAGTCGTTAGTGTTCGAAATTTAATACTACTATACATTTACGAAAAAAAATGCCCGATTTATAATTTATATAATTTTGTTCTTTTTAGCTAACTTTGAGTAGTCATATCTACACGAAAAATGCCTGGGGAACATCGCATATTTTCAAAAATTGCTCATTTGGTGTAGTTTTTAAAATGGTGTAACTTTTATTTCATATTACTATTTTAGTGCAAAATTGGCTCATTTTGAAATTGTTTTCTTGTTTCTGTTATTTAATTTTCTTCTCTTTTTTAATTATTCTCTTTATTCAATTGTACTGCTTTTCTTACTGACAGCGGGCGTGGTTAATATTTAACAATCAAATCTATTTTTTGTTTCTGTCTTCATTTTTTAGTGTTTATATTTATTCAATTACTACGTGGAGATTGCTTAGGAAATATTCAACAATAGATTTCTGTTTTTTTTTCAATTATTAAGTATTGTTCCTGCTTTATTAAAAAAAAATTATTTTATTGTTAGTATAGGTTTTATTTTTAGTGAAAATTACTAAAAAAGAACAAATAAACAGATAAAAATTTTCGAAATATTTTAATACTAACATACTAACGTAATGCTAACTAAATAAGAATTAAAATTAATATTTTCATCCAGTCATTCTAGATTTTTGATATACATACTGATTTTGTATTTTCTCGTATAGGTTCCCGAATCCTTTTAATGGTAAATTTTGTCTGCTACAGTGCTGTATTTATATTTCTACGATTAAGAGTGAGATTCGACGAATGAAGGATATTAATCCTTCATTCGTCAATCTCACTCACTTAATCGTAAAATTAAAATCCGCACTGTAGCAGACAAAATTTACCATTAAAAGGATTCGGGAACCTATACGAGAAATCAAAAATGTCTGACCCGCACAATTTTTGGATGGTTTTTCGTTTATTAAATATTTTCCTATTAAGTTTAATTCTAAATATTTGAATATAATATATTTACTACTAGTCCAGTCAAATGGTGTTTTGGCCAGGAAAAAAATATGGAAGTCATTTTTCGTTTTTTGGAGTGCTGAATCTGAATTTCAAGTTTGCTACTTCCTACGGATGTGGCTTGACAACGAAAATCGCAAAAACCTATATAATATATACAAAAATAAAGTACACTAAATTTCCTATAAGAAGCACCCTAAAGTGTATTTTTTGGTCGAATGGTTTGGCCGCTAGAGCGCGCTGAAAGACGGCCGAATTTTCCTACTTTATGTAATGTGCGTGTAATTACAAAAAAGCTTAGATTCTGATAAAACTACATTAAATTCCACACAAATTGCATAATTTAATCAGTTATTTTGGCAAAACTGTGTGGCCGCTAGAGCGCGTTGAAATTTTATGTCACATTACCAGAAACCGCTAAGTCAAGAGCCCTTCACCAAAGATTCAGTAGAAACCTATATTATTACTATTTATTTATTAAAAACTTTATATTTGCTCTTTTTAATTAATACTTAATGTATTATGTATTTTTTGTTCTTTTTATTAAGTCTGCGACGCTTAGCGGCTGCGCTTCGTTTAATATGACATAAAATATCAACCCGATCTCACGGCAACTCGGTTTGGGCAAAATAAGTGACTAATATGTGCAATTTGTAGGGAAATTAATGTAGTTTTAGCACAATCATAGTCTTTTTAACTAACTGGAAAACTGGGCTTTACACAAAGTAGGAAAACTTGGCCTTTTTTCAGGACGCTCTAGCTGCATTTCGGTGCTGTTATAGGAAATTTAATGTACCACATCCGTGGGAAGTAGCAAAGTTGAAATTCGAATTCAACACCCCAAAAAAACATAGAATAATAGAAAAAAAAACTTCTATATTTCTTTCCTGGAACAGGCATCGTCGGAAACGATTTGACTGGACTATTCGGGAACCCTAAGCTATCGATTGGTACCAGTTTTATTGTCTACATTAGAATTTCCGAATAAAATTTAGAATGACTGGACTATTTCGTGTTTAATACCTTCTAATATTTCAGTACCTACCTACCTTACATAAATATTTTGCCTATTTTTCAAAATATGTGAAGCTAATTCTTTAGTTATTTTCATAATTTTGATGACTACCCTATATTTTCCTTGTATTAATTTTTCTTGTATCAACTATTAATTTTTGTTTCAATGAAATGTAACAAAATGTTAGTTAGTAACTTTTACCTTTAAGCCGACGATATTGTGATGGAAGTAATTGTTAATGAAACCAACACAATAATTTTCTTGAATAAATTAAAGCCGTACAAAATATTTTCTCAAATATCAATCATACAATACATGCATGTTGCACATCCTATTCTTAACTTATACCAAAACTTTTGAGACATACGTCATATCGTCATTAATATTTCCAATGCCTT
Organism: Aphodius sticticus; assembly: GCA_963966075.1. Lineage (NCBI taxonomy): Eukaryota > Metazoa > Arthropoda > Insecta > Coleoptera > Scarabaeidae > Aphodius > Aphodius sticticus. Next base: position 6,038,182 of record OZ014508.1, on the reverse strand, counting down.
CAACTTGAAAACTCTATCACACATAAACAATTGCAAACAATAGAGTAGAAACTATGCATCGTCGTGTCAATTATGCATTGTTTCCTCAAGAAAATATTCCATCAATTCAATATAAGTATAATGAAGACGCAGTATTGCGAATACAAGACATACCATCTTGATAATTAAATAAATGAAAACCGCGCATCAGTGTTAATGATGCCCATCAACTGATTGTCGTTAAATGATATTACCACTATTGATTTCAATGCAGGTAACGCTAACTGTCTAGTGTTGAATGGTATGTGAAAACTTAACAATAATTCTCGCTAGATAAAATTCTCTGTTTAGAATATTCCGAACTTAATTTTTAAGAAATGCTAACTGTAAGATATTCTATTAACTGTAAGGTATACTATACTACATATAACAAATAACTTATAGAGAGTATTATTGATAAATTACTATTGAAAGTATTATTATGCAGGATCGATTTTCTGGAAATCAATATTCGAAGAGAAAGGATGGAAATTACTTAGACTGTCGGATATACATAATTAATTTTTGCCAATCATCTCGAACACGTTGAAGTGCTGTTATCATTATTACGCTTTTACTTAATTAATCTCATGTCCATATGGATATAATTGCTGGATTGTTTCTTCTCATTTTTTGTAGATGATAAATTGGCTGTTTGCAGATAAGACAACAGATGTTTTGAAATTAGAACGTTGTTGTAAATCTATAAACACCAGTTATGATCATAACTACAGTCATTTCTTGTTATGCATAATAATTTAAATTTCTTGTTATACATAATAATTTAGTCTATCTTTTTTTTCAGGGAATGTACACTTTCCATAGATAATTCAAAGGTAAGTTTTTAAAGCATGCATTTAACCGTTATTGCTTATTATTTATTTATTATAAAAGTTACACTGCCAAATATGACAAAATTTAGGGACATTTTTTATGTAACTTAAGTAAATTACTGTTGTCATGGATCATTTGAAATCGTGAAGTCAATTCCGGAAAAACAATTAGTTTTTTGCCATCTGTAATTTCAAATATTGAGTTTCCAAAAATTCTCTATATCAATAAGGCATTTTTAAATGAACTTACTTAAATCCCATTCTTGAATACATTTTGCATTGGACATACACCTTGGAAAAATTCAATGTCTGCATAAAAATTAACATAACATTCAAAACAACATGTATGTACACTGCTCAAAAAAATAGGGGAGCACTATTCTCCAAGATGTTTTCAGTAATAATATAACAAGAGAGTGAGAATAAATTGAAAATAATTTGACAGATTGTTTGAAAACTTGTTGCCTTTCATCCATTTTGAAATGGAATTAATTCCCACAGGAACGTTTTTATACCAAAAACCATGAGTTTGCCACGCCGGATTTGGAGTAAGAAACAAGCGTTCGGTTTTAATATTTTCTTCACGTTTACTCATTAGTTTTTCAAAAAGACGAACAGGGCAAATATCTGGGTTATTTATGTTTGGAGTGAACCATTTACTATTAGCGCACCTTTGTGCTCCACCCTGTGCAGTTTTTGTAAAGATGGGATTGTATTCAATGCGGCCAGTATTTAATCTTTTTATGTCGGATTCTTTTTAAAATAATGAACTAAACATTTCGTAGCTTCTCCTCCCCTCCAAGCTAGTTCATACGATGCAACGTGAAAAAACTTTCTTTGCAATCCACAAGGTGTATCTTCGTCCCAATAGTTAAAAATTTGCAACAATTCTGTATTAGAAAGTGCCACAGAACTTTGTTTGTGCTTTTCAGGATGTTTTTGTAAAATTTTTCTTTTTGCATCTCTTGCATTCCGAGCATTTCTGAATTCTATATCATGGAAAGGATCAAAGGACCTGTTATACTTGTTAAAGTAAAGTTCTTGAACTAATTTTGCCGTTTTATTCCACAATGTCTTTATTACTGCTTCTTTATAATCATTTCCGTCTTCTCTTTTCATGTTATAAGCCCAATCTTTTAAAATCAATGCCAGAGTAGCTGTTGTAGTAGATTGATCCAGAATATAATTTCTTTCTTTGGTGAAGGTCTTAAATTGTCTCCATATAGACTGATTACTTATTAGAGTATTTTTCGAAGTAGTTTCTAAAATCTTTTTTGTAATTTCTGCATTAGAAAAGGTACTAAACCGATGACTTTCACCCATTTCGCGTTGACACAATTAAGTAATTATTTTGACAAGTATCTGACAGTTGCTAGGCAAATAAAAGCTACAGTGATTATTCCCGAGAATAATCACAAGAGATTTATTCCCACTATAATAATGACATAATTGGTTGAAACTTACCCTTGTGACAAATAAAGAAGCATTTCATTGGTTTTAAGAAACGTCAAAAAATAATCGATGTGATTCATGGCATTCAGTCTACCAGGAACCACAACAAGATCTAGTTCACAACAAGTTCTGTTGTCCATACTGATTCCAGCTCAAACCATCACAGATCCACGACCAAATCTATCCACTTCCTGTATAGTAGTGGCTGCGTAGCGTTCACCAGTACGTCTATATACACGTACTCAACCGTCGCAACGAGTTAAACGAAATCTGGACTTGCCTGTAAATAGTACAAGCGTCCAGTGACGAACTTGCCAATCTCTGTGATCCAGAGCAAACCTCATTCGCGCTACTTTGTGATGCTGCGTAAGGCATGGTGCGTGGACAGGTCTTCTTGGTTTCAAATTCGCTTCTTTTAAACTATTTCTAACAGTTTGATCAGAATTTCTATTCCATGTGCTCGTCTTAGGTCGTTTAAGAGGTCTCATGCTGTGGCAGTACGCTGACGTAGAGAGGAAAGTACAAGAAATCGGTCTTGATTTTTAGTAGTTTTTCGATTTCGACCTTGTCCAGCTCTTCTAACATATTGGCCAGTCTCGCGAAACCGATTCCATAAACGCTGAATAACGGATTTTTTTTAGCAGTGTTTGAGATACCTTCTTGAATGCAAGTGTTTTGTTATTAAACTCATTAGGCTCAGCTGTAAATCGTTCAGAATTTTTCTGAAACTTTCTTGTTCGCTAATAATATGGTCGTTTCTTTAATTTGGTATATATTTAAAAAAAAATGTTATAAGTAATATTTTGACATTTAGTACCTTATGTGTTATTATTATATCATGTATACCCTGCTACGCACGCCACTGGCGACTACATTGTTACACCGGAGTTTACACCATTATCTTTCAGCCTATTGATTATTTATGATATTTTTTTACGCTCCGTCGGAGATATTACCAGTTGATATCTTTATAGTGAGACTGCTAATTATTCGAACAAAGATATTTTTCGTCCTTCTCCGCGATTTCTTTTGTTTCGCCGACGTGGTAGCATTGCGTTAGTGGTCAATTACAAGGTCGGCACCGACATGACGTTACAGATTAATATTATCTGTAATACAATTTTTTTTTATCGCGCAATGTCAATAATTTTATGTGGTAAGCTTGCTATTGACTGAGGTTGCGCTATAATAATAATTGTTGGGGCTTTCATCCGGACTTATATCGATTCTAAGAAGTTGCCATGACCACTAACTCTTATTATTATTATTGCAAAATAGTGTTGGATCTGTTTTATGTACATATGTATTTTTTGTTCGATCAGGCCGTTGTGGTTGTGTATTATTTGCGGCTTTTGTTACGAATGCGTGGAAAGTAATTATGATAGAAGGAATAAGGTTTATCCTTGGTTAATATGTGTGGTTTCTGTAAAATATACTTCATACATTGTTAAACTTTCAATATGAGAAATAATCAACTAAGAAAGTTTTACTATATTACTACAGCATTAAAAAAAAAAAGAGTCCGATCCTGTTCAGCTCAAAAAAATCGTCAACACTCTACCGCAGTTGTGCTGCAACCGGTGACTATACAACTCTGAAACACCTCGTATATGCTCACTTCCTTGTAGAACTATTAAGACATCCTACCACATTCAAAATTGCAGACGAACGCATATAAACCAATAACCTCAAGCCATATAAAGCCATTTAAACGCCTATCTCGATGAGGCGAAACCTCAATTGTGCAACACGTGCTGCCATCCTTTCATTTGCATCTGATAATATTAGATGGTTGATAAGGATCTTCCGCATATCGCGTTCTGCCATATTTAGCTTTGCCTCTGTGGAAAGTAACGTTAATTTCGCTATATGCGTCTATGTTTATACTAAATTAAGATATAAGCGACGTTGACAATGGGAATAGGCGTTGTGTGCCTTACGTGGTCATAGGATGGCGATTTAATACGTCACTTAAGATGTCATCTAAGAAATAAATATATTTTAACTGTGGTTTCTCATATACATACCTGCAGTCAGTTTTTCAGTTTGAAGAAAATTGGGAAATATGCATTAGAAATAATGTCTTTTTAGTTATATAGTGCACGGTATTTGTCACAGTTCATCGGAACAGATTGTTATATTTTGTCACAGTTCTTCGGAACAGGTTGTGATTTTTTTGTCACTGTTCTTCGGAACAGGTTGTGATTTTTTGTCCTTAATTTAAGTTGCGGGTTAGTTTTGTTTTTAATTCACGTTCATACGATGAAGTTTGGAATTTTAGATTGGCATGGTAGTAGTGCGTTATCCACAATAATGTAATAGTCAGCTATTATTACTGTTTTGTCTGATCCAACTGCAAACAGGCAGTTGTTTGGTGGCTTTCTTTTGAAATGCAACGTCTAATGGTAAACAATCCTGCAATATACAGGGTTAGCCAAAATTACCGGAACATCTAAATAATTCTCCAACCGTAAACAATTTCAAAAACTTTTTCTAAGAAAAGTTTTTGACTTTCAACAAGCTATCGTTTAAATATATTTTTAACATAGTAGTTCAGTTTATTCTGGAAATTTAGTAACTGTTTCTTTTTAAATATATATTGTATATTTTTGCTTTTTTTTTTATTCTCATTTAAATATATTTTTAGTGTAGGGTGTTCATTTTATTATGGAAATTTTGTAACCTTTTTTTTTAAATATCACTGTATATTTTTAATTTTAAGATTAGTTCTAAGAATTTTAGGGTATCATGTGTTTATAAAATGCACCGCTTTTGAGTTGCAAAGCATTTAATTAAAAATTCAAATTTAGAATATCTATTTTCCCACATACATACGCATTTATTTTGGCAGTTTAGACATTTAAGTTAATTCTAGTTCATTTGTTTGTTATTTTTTCTCAATTTTTAGTATTTATACGTTTGGTTAAAATAATAGTTCGTGAGCTTTGATTAATTGCTTATAATTCAAAATGAGGCATTTTATAAAAAAAGATACTGTCTACATAAAATTCTTAGAATTAATTTTCGAATTTAAAAATGCAAAAAATACAGGCTGTTCTATGAGAAAAAAAAACATTACTAGGTTTCCATAATAAAATGAACAACCTTTATATTATAAGTATATTGAGATTTTGTTAAAATTTATTGATTAATTTCTGGTGATTCAACAATGATTCATTTTATAAAAAAATGATTCCTGGAAAAAGTTCTTGGAATTAATGCAAGAATTAAAAACTGCAAAAATATACCGATTGTTCTATTTTCAGAATAAACTGAACTGAATATATTTGATAATATGAATAATATGAATATATTTAAACAATAGATTTTATGAAGTAAAAATAACTTTTGTCAGAAAAACTTTTTGAAATTGTTTACGGTTTGAGAATTGTTTAGGTATTTTAGTTAACCCTGTACATGAAAATCAATACGATATATTGTACAGGGTGTTCCTAAATATCATATAAATACGAAAAGGGGTAATTCTTTGCCTAATTTAATGACTAAACATTCATATCAACATAGGTCCGCAAACGCTTCGTTTCCGATCTACAAGGGGTTGAAATTTCAAAAATTTTTTGTTAGTTTTTGAGATATTTAGCTCTAATTTGGAATATGGGTTACGCTGTAGGACTTACATCTTTGGGCATACCAAATGGTTTTAAGAATCTACAGGGAGATATTTTTTCAGGGGTCATGCCCCCTTTTCTCCCCATGAACTTTTTTTCGGTGCGCCGCTGGTGGATTCTAAAATACAAAATGCGTTTTTTGTTTTGTTCTAAAGCATTTTAATCTTTTGTAGTTTTTTCGTGTTTACCACCGTTATCGAGAAAAAAAAATAAAAGCTTTTCTGTGTTTCGCTAGATTAAATTAAAATTTTTTAAATAATTGGGCTAGTATGCCTTGGCTTGATTTAGATAACCTTTTGTTTGTATTGACATTTTGTTCGCCACCTGCTAACAACTAACAACTGTTAAAAATTAAAACTAGAATACACGAGCTATAAAGAAAAAATTATAAAAATCTTGAAATTTCAACACCGTGTAGATCGGCAACGAAGCGTTTGCGAACCTATGTTTATATGAATTTTTAGTCATTAAATAAGCCAAAGAATTACCCCTTGTCGTATTTACATGATATTTAGGAATACCCTGTATTAATATTATTGAGCCTATATAATACACAGTAATTCAAACTTACATGATGAAGAAAAATAAGTCTAAAAAAAAAATGTTGCTGTTTGTTTAATTTGAGTATAAACAACTGCTGGCTGTAAGACATGAAATAAAAGACAATATATGTTGTGGACGGATGTGTAGTAGTTCTTCCATTGGATTTTGTTATATTTAAGATTAAACAGTTGTTAAAAGTTAAAAAGCAACAAACAGATGAAACTTATTTTGACTTAATTGAGCTATCATATCACACTCGACCAATTTTTGCAATGCTGCTACTAAAGTTGATATCATCTTGCTGTATTCTTTAAATCTCTGCAGCTTCCAAATACATAAAATGTGCTTCTTTTTTCCTTTCTAAAAGGTGCAACAAAAAAATAACAGCGTTGTGTCATATCGTAAATATGGTACATCTAAAGGCACAACGACGTAGTGCAAATTTTGACATTTGACGTTTATAGATCTAAAAAATTATAAAATTTCCTCTTTGATATTTCAGCTTTTAGATATGCGATATAGTTCATTTAAATTGATATACGGTTGAATGGTAGCTATAAAGTAACAAGTGAGAAAATAGAAGAAGAATAATAACGAAAAAGCCATAGATTAAATAGAAGAAATCAAGTACGAAATAACTTACGGAATGTAAGATGGATGGAGAGGAATATTAGAGAAAAATGACTGTCTGTGCAGTTTAAGACTTTTTGACAATAACGTTTATGTTTGATGATGATGAAAGTTCACCATTTTTTTTTTAAAGATGAGTAAAATGTTACTTGTGCTACTTTTCCCGTAAGCACCTCAATCGCGGCAATTAAAATCACAGTTTTTAATTAAAAAGGGAATTAAAGAATTAAATACGAAGGCTCTCAATCCTCAATTTCCAATCTCTATTATTATCGGATATCCGTTATCCTTAAGTCAAGTAAGTTCGGTGAAAGTATGTAATAAATGACGAACAAATTATCAGATTTTATCAGACCCTATTTAAGGCGAAAAATCTCACTAATTCGTGTATTACAATCAACAATTTTGATAACCACAGTTGCTTACAAGATTTTCATACGTTTCATTACAAAAAACAGTATTACTTTTTTAGTTGGGTTTGTAAAAAAATCATAATCTTCAAGATCTGTAATCAACTAGTAATTAAAATCATAACCACTGCAAAAGAAATCTGATATTACAATTTAACGACTTTCTAACGCGTTTTCTTCATCTGGTGGATCATCAATAATTTTCCTTGGTTTGTTGTCAGTTACGTCGTTGATGAAGAATGCCCACATGGATGCTATTTAGCCTACATCAGTGTTCAAATCTCGAGGCGGACATTAAGAAATCCGCATTGCCCGTAATCGGTCGCCTAAGCAGGTTCGAGCCGCTTTATGTATAATAATGTTACAATAATAAATCGATTGCGTGTTGCGTCGCATCGCATTCGCAAAACAAATGCGAAACTTACCCACATAGGCTGGCTAACCTGTGGTACCGATTGGCATTAATAATACTTACTATAATAACATCATTAATAATTATTATGGGAAAGATGAGACCGTCTGCGGACGGTCTCTTAGCTCGCCTTATAAATAACCGTATGAGGAAGTGTGTTATTCGCTGCATGTATGGTTTTAGAGGTAAATGGTTTAAATTGCTGTAATGCTATAATGGGTGGAAATAAGCACAAAAAGTGGATGTGAATATAGGTTGAGTTGTAATTATTAAATAATGTGAAAATGGATATATTGTCATTTTTGCTACTTGGGCAAAGAACGTTTATCAAAATGTGAAATGAAATATTGACAACAAAATTAGACCAATTCATAGATATTTGGGATTGGTTAAGTTATGTGAGACTTGGTATCAAAAGCCTGTCAACATGTCCGTCGACATTACCCAATAGCAAAGCAATGCACTTGTGCAATAATTGATGTACTACTCTTAATTTTTTTAAACCTCATTTGAAAGATTCTACTTTCTAGTACTTTTCCAAACACAGTCTATCTCACTTAAAATTGAGACAGACTGTGTTAACATTATCTTGACATATGGTTTGATTCCGAATTATTTTTTTAAAATTAAAAGAAAATGAACATATACTGGGTAATATGGTTAACAGTTGTTAAGAATTGTTCAACAATATTAAATATTAAGTTTCATGAAAATGAAAAACTATTGATATTTTCTACTTTCAGCTAATTCTTCTCGCAAATGTTTTGTTTGATACAAATTCCACGATTCGATTTTCAAACTCAAACTTATTAAATTGAAAATATTAGATGACGAATGGTTTTTAATAATAAGTAAACCATTATATGTTCTATAAAAAAAAGCTGAAATCCGATTAAATTAATTTTATTAAACATTAATTTTATTGTTCTTTATTTTAATATTCTTAGATCATAATTGTTTTTAATTTATCTATGTTAAGGTAAACACCCCAAATTCAAACAGGTTAAGGAATTTTTGTTACATTTGTAACTGTAGAATTTATATTTTTGTGGTTCTAATGACTATGTGAACTTTTTTTAAACAAATATTTCGTTCTAAAGACATCTGGCTATTCATTGTTAAAGAAAATTGATAATAGTTATGTAATTTATATTAAATTTTAACAATTAATTTATATTAAATTAAGTTTAACAACTGCCCCTAATTCCAACACTAAGCGTATATTTTGATCCGAAATCCGACACCTCAGTGAACCTAATTCAGACAGTGATCCTAAATCAGACACTTGTGGTACATTATTTCGACAAATATAAACATTCAAGTAATTATTAAGTGTTTTAAATATTGTTAAATAATATCTATTATTAAGAAATGTTAGACATATATGTTTTACCATTTTTTATGAAACACAGTATAAAATAAGTCCTTAGTCTTCTTCAGTCTGCCCTCTTTACCACATCTGTATTTTAATGTTTCTTCCATCTGGAATTTGTTCTCTTTTTCTAGGCGCAGCTTTTTATTCTGTTCATTTTTCACTTTCTTTTTTATTTCTCTAGAAGGATTTTCTTTTGTGCTTCCTTCAGTTTTATTAACAAATATTTTCTCCAAGTATTAGAGATAGTGAGTGTTGCAGAAGAACAGTTTCTTTTTACTTTATTATGTGTTTCAGTCCAGAATAATGATTTTTTAGTGGAGATGGCATCGTTTTAACTGTTATCTCCAAAGGTGGTGTATAATCAAAATCGCTATTCTTTGCGTAAAAACTTGTGTAAAAGCAGTAATAGAGCCATATGTATTACTTCTAATCATGTACACAATTCCGACACACATGTCTGATTTACGGACTATATTATTTACATTTACCTAATTGCGACACCGCTAAATTTGTTAATAATATTGGTTAAAAGAGTAGTACACCGTATTATTATGAAAATATCAGGAATTTTTAGGCATCCTAAATAGATATTATTAGAATTTTCTTAATTATGCTGTAGCGATTTAGAAAGAAGTCGAATTGCAGTTACCTTATAAGGAAAAAGTCAACTTTTAGCATACCACTCAACTATCAATATCAGTCAATCTTCTAGTTAGTTAATATAATCAAAATCTTCAAAATTTGAACATTTGTTGGACAAATTAAAGAAAGAATGATGACAATAATATACTATTCAGTGTGACTGTCTTTTTTTCTAGTTTTCGACGTAATCAGTGTCAAAAAGAAGAACAAAATACGCGTTGCTGCTATGTGGTTTTTGCAAAAACCAGTGTATAATTACAATTTTCTTTTGTTTCAAATACCTACACTCAAGAGATTCCTGATTTATCTTTTAAATTAAGTTAGTAATTGCTGTATGTAAATTTATAAAAATGAATAAACATAAAAACGCGTTTCTTTTATCGAAAAACTTCGTAAACCAGTAATTGATATTTTGAATTGTTCAAAACCTGTAAATTTAAAGTTGTGTAAAAATTAAAACAATGAAGTTTCCGTGAAAAGAATGCAGTCCACAAATATCATTAGATTTGTGGGTTTTCGATCGTACTGCGATTAGGGTTGCCAGATTTAACTTCTGAACTCAAAATATATGAGACGACTACTAGTAAAAATCTGACAATACTGCCAATAGAATCAAAATATCTGTCAAATCCTGGCTAACTAGTTTTATATTAATGCAGATACGACCGATCTCTCTGCAAACCTATTTTTGCCTATTGATATACCTAGTCAATGAAAAATGTACAAATTATATTTACCAATTAGTACGTCAGTCAACAAAACAATAACAACAAAACTGTTTTTTTTTTCCTGTAGATTTAGGGTGTGTTTTCCTTGGAGGTAAGAAGTGTACGCCACTGGAAATCGTTCGTATCAAATATGTACGTACGAACAAGGAACAATATAACGATGTGTCCATTGTTATGTACCTACCTCGAATGTAAAGTTATGAATTGAATAAATAAGCCAGGAGCGATCATTGTTTTTCGTAATTGTACCATTATTCTTGCGGGTGCAATTATTTAGTGGGAACTTGTAATGCATGCGCGCCGTGCCATAATGCAAAGGTGTAAAAATACATGTCTGTCGGTACACCTGAACGAGCAGCTCAACAAGAACGGTTACCACCGCGTAACCATACATACATATACATATATACGTGATCCTAATTTACATAACATTATCGAAGATCTGGTTCATATATTACTCTTTCACAACAATAACTTTCCAAGCGCTAATTTTTAAGAACGACCGCTACCTGCGTCGGATGTATAAATTTCACATCTCATTGGTACCATCCATTTTCTATGCGAGGATCGTTAAAATGTTATATCATTGGCACCACAACAGGATGTTTCGTATATGTTACAGACGGTTTGTAATTAAAATTTTGTTACACTTGTTATCTTCCGTACATCAAAAATGTTATTGAGGTGTTGTATGATTTCTTACATAACGGTACTGTTTTAGATGTAACGGTATATAGTTTTCAGTTAAATTTTGTAGAAGATTCTTTTTTTTTTAGGTTAATATATGTGATCCCGTACGAGAGTATCGCCCAAACTGCCATCTATCGTTTCGAAAATATGGACTGCTGTGTTTGAAGGCGCATCGCAACTGAAAAAACTGAAGAAAACAAAAACGCCAATCTATAGAAGAGACTCTAAATGCAACTTGAACAAAAACAAAAAATTTTTTTAAGAGAGGTTTAAGAGAAAATAAATCGGAAAGACGAGCGTTAATTTAAAACTCCAAAAATCGGGTACTTTTTTTCAGTTCTCTCGCGTTCATCTTTACACCGAGAGAAAAACAATTTTGACAGTCATACAACTTATGTAGAAATGATTCAGGAGTGTGACATAGGTACTTTATTTAATTTTTTTCAGTTCAGTAGTTTTAGAGTTATGGGCCTTCAAACACAGGAGTCAATACTATCAAAACGAGAGATGGCAGTTAGGGCGATTCTCTCGTGCGGGGTCACATATAGTTTTCAGTAAAATTTTGTAGAAGATTTCTTTTATTCTTTTTTTTTTCGAGGTAATATATTGTATATACAGAATGTCCTACTTTTTTCTGCAAAACTTTTTTTCGTATATTAAATGTCATACTGAGTAAACAATTTTATATGAATTTATTTGTTTTCCAAGATCCTTAAAATATTACAGCCGTTTGAAGTACCAACAAAACTGTATTTTACAAACTGTATTTTCCTTTCAACATCTTGAAAGGAATTGAAAAAACCGATACGATTTTTTTACACTCAGAATGACATTTTTAGCTTTTAATATTTCAATTTTTTATTACTATAATTTATTTGCTTTTTATTGTTGTAATGGTTATCGATTGTGTTCTTTCTTCATTTTCGCATTGCTTGATACGTGTTTTATTTTTTATTTAGGATATTTTATTAAAGTTTTAAACGGCACTGTAAGTTTTTAAGGAAGTTTTTAGACGATATCGTCTAAAAGTATTTTATATACTGGAATAATCAGAATTGAAAGTCTAAAGATTAGCAAGAAAACTAAGGGTTGTCATGCAAAAAATGTCAATAACGTCATAAGTAGAAAACAATTGAAGGTCAGAAATTTACTTTGATATGAAAATGTGTATTTTGATGACTGCGTTTTTTTTTAATAACAAACCAACCGGGTAAATGATCTAACTAGTTATTATCGAACAATTAATGCCTTTATCATTAGATAGTATTATATTTTAGAGACGCGTTAGTAATGCAGCAAAAACAAACTCGTGCATAATACATGCCAAGATATTATTTTGTTTTCGAAACTGATGCATAAAAAGACCACGTACTAACCCAATAACAATTTCTTTCAACTAGAAAAATCTATTTTTCTGTGGAGCATTAACGGTATCAGTTTGTTTTGCTCAAATACTCTAGCATATACAGCGTAGATTCATAAAACAGCACGTTTTTGTCCAGCAGATCGCAGACGTTACAGAACTGTATATGTGTCTTCGAAATAGAGCTGTGCGTTGTTTTCAATCAATATAACATTTTTATATTTTAGGTATTTGCAAGCGTTGACTTATTTACAAAATGTCAATCTTACAGTGTAATTTGCTCAGACTAATCGCATAGCATACTGGGTATACCTACAGTATACACCGACTTAGCAGATTTATTTCTTCAACAAATAATACCTATTGAAAATTGTAAGAATACTGTCGTTTGTTTAATTTTTTAATTAAGGATTATCTTATATCAATAGACAGTAGATCCAATAATGCTATTAACTCAACCAAGCCAAAAATTAATCCAAGTTAACCCAAGAATTCTTAAATAAGGATTCGCAACAAAAGAACTGAAATTTGTTGCATATGAAATACTTATTGAATGTCCACAACTTAATTAAAATGTTTGCGTGGTATTGAAACAACAATATAAAAATAATCCAAAATTTGGAAATTTCACAGAACTGGAAAATATAACAAAAAAAAACTTTTGAAAGGTGAACTTGATTCAGTATATCGACGATATGAAAACGAATTGCTTGCAGATCAGTTGAGTGAAATCGCTTCATATGCGTCTCAACAATCTATGGTTAAATTTTAGAATTTTTTTAAACGCAGTAGAAAACAGTTGTATGTAATACAGGAAAAGGTTTCAAGAAAATGTTCTTCACTGTTCAGTCCTTTTCGGTAAGATGTTTATTAAGTAGCTGACATGTTTCTCCTTATTCAGGCATTATCAAAGCTTACTCTGAAAATACAAATAACGAGAAAAGATAATTTTAAAATTGCACTAAAAACGCTGGTACGTCACAACCCACAGTCATAAAAATCCTTAGGAATAAGTAAATATTTTGCAGTACCTACTTAGTCAAATACATTTAGAGATGCAACGTTAAACGTTGTGATACATAGTTTCCGTCATCTTTTCTACCAAAGCCATGAATTGTTTTAAGAATTGACTGATTATTACCTACATATTACACAAAAAGATTTTTCGATAGGCAACTTTTGCGTTCATATTGCGACCCAAAGCCTTCAGCATTCTTAGAAATCTTTGTCTTTACACACCCCTTTATTTTTAGGTTAAGAAAGTGCGAAAAAAGTTTTTTATCATCTATTGTGCTGCACCTCTAAATGTGTTTGACTACTGCAATAGTATATTATTATACAAGCACGTATTGGTGCACTCGTTCCATATGGGCACTCCTCGCTACGCTCGTCGTGCCCAAAACAACTCGTGCGCCAATTTGACGTCTTATAAAACGAGTGTAATATACTATTTTTTCTACTTTGCGTCATTAATTTTATATAAGTTTAGAAATTGTGGTTACTATATCGCGCTAAACTAGAATCTAGGGTATTTTGCGGGTACCACGTGGTTGCACTGTAGTAACTGTCAACTTCGTTAAGGACGATATCGATGAGTTATAATCATGACAAAATCTAATTGTGAATAATTTTACTCTACTTTAGCCTACAAGTTTGAATGAATATTCAGCGAGGTCGCAACGATGATCATAATGGAGCTTGGGGTAACACTTTTAACCCTACTGTGATAAATACATGAAACTTAACCTAAAAAGTTAACAATTTTAAAATAGTAGTTTCATAAGTATAATAATCAGAATAGAAGTGTTTGGCGGTGACTGATTAGTTACTTCGAAGAACAAGAACTTACTAAAGAATTGTTATAACGCTTAACGTTTAATAGCGGTGTCTACCTAATTCCGCTACGTAGCCGTTGCGGCTTATATATTTACAAGCACTTATAATTGAAACCCAATTCTAATTTCGGCAAAGTAGTTTATTAGAATAAATTATACTTAGTAAAATTACATGTGATGGAGGTAATACAAATACGTTGCACACAACCAGAACTAAGACGAAGTCGAAAGCGACGGACAAAAACGAATATGAATTGAACCGAGCATCCAAGCGTCCAAAATATTACCGAAAACTTATATGTTACATAAACTAAGAAATCCTCTACACTTTAAATGTACTATAGCTTCGTACGTGTATGCTGATAAACCATTTATTGCGCATATACAATCTCGCATCAGTAATTAAAATCGTTCGTATCTACGATGTAGGTTTGATCTTCGCATAATACCATATTAAAGTAAATGTGGTCCTTGAATTATATCTGAAAAGGGGATTTGATGTTTAGTTGAAAAGAATGATAACGATCACTTACTACAGTCGTAAAACATCACCGTAAACGTCATGCTGGCGTATTTTGATGAACACAGCAAAACTAAGAAAGCCCCAATCCTTTGGCCATACTATAGCAGGCTACACCCGTGTTTAAATATGTATAGAATATTGATATTTCGCAGTTTATGTGATTGCAACCGATTAAGAAGATGCAGTGTGTGGTTATGTTGGGTTATGTATTGTACGTTTGACATATGGCATTTGCTATCACTGTGTACCAATCAGACAAAAAATGTTACTGTTTTCGGTATTACAATGTGTTAATTGTAACACCGAAAACAGTGTTACAATGTGTGCATTGTGAATGCAAAGTAGAAAAATTTATTTACTTATTCCTAACGATTTTTATGACTGTGAGTTGTGACCGACCAGTGTTTTTAGAGCAATTTAAAAAAATGATTAATAAGAGAAAACATGTAAGCTACGTAAAAAACATCTTACCGAAAAAGACTAAACAGTGAAGAACATTTTCTTGAAACCTTTGCCTGTAACCTATGGTTAAGACATTGAGATACAGAACAAAAATGAAATATATCTCAAACTAAGTTATAAATCGTAGAAAAATGTACTTTTTTAAAAACATAACTATAATTTGTTGTGTCCGTTTTGAGTTAGAACAAAATTAAAATAGTTCTGAAGTAATTATGGCCTGGGAGCTTTTCTTAATGGCAAAGAACATCTAAATAACGATACTGTAAAAAGCACCTATTAGTAAGTAAAACTATCAACTATAAAACTATTCAAAACTATTCGCTTTAAAAAGCATTTCTAGGCAACTTGTAGAGAATTTTATCCACTTTTTATCGTTCTATTGCCTGGCCTATATTCATTTCAATTTCGAAGAATATCACACTTTCCAAATTTAATCCATCATAGCTGCGAGCATATCACTCACCCATCAGAAGTTCATCGCAGTTTGAGTCATTCATTCCCCAAATTTAATTAAAAATGCCATTCGTTCTGACTGCTGCAAAGGACTTGGTACACCGAAAATTAATTTGATTCTTAACGATTCTTCTTTCTGTCAAGCTTCCGTTTCTCTCGATTCAATTAAACAAAGTACACGGTGAGAACACGGGAACAACCGCAGCCTCAGAGATAAGACATCATTAAGCCAAAGCAAACGAATTAGCATAACCCATTTGACGGGGCTGATTTTCTGCAATTCACTTATTGATTTATTCACGAACGTTGACAACTACACGGTTGAAAGTTCTCATTTATTACTCAGGTGGTAATTCCTAGAGTATTCACTCAATGTTATCTATTGTCACATCCAGAGTTCTTTAGTCTCAAGTCTTTATCTTTCTAGTGCTAACCGGATTTGGATCATTACCAAGTTATATATGCACGTCATGTGGTGCGTTTTAAAACGTACATATCGATGTTATCTGAGCGAATAAACTATTTGTTCTTTCATGCTAACTCTGCCCAGAGGTGGTCGGGTACAAATCCCATTAGGAAACATTTCCACAGCGATTATTAATTCTCGTGTCGTTGGCAATTTGTACTGGATTTAGTAATACCTACAGGTAACATTGGCTCACATTAATTGTTCTGGTTTATTGCCATGGTGACCGTTTTATTAGGTTTGTGCGGTCACTATCTGCTCAAATAGCATTGAAACAGATATGTCGATGAAATGTGTAACGAATGGTCTTTTCGGCGGCGTATTGTTAATAATGGTCAACAATAAGCAATGACGGATGACGTGCCAATATTTTCGACGCAATCAATGGCGGCTTGCGTGTGCGATCGTTCTGATCACGCACCAGTTCTTGACAAGTAGAGAATGAGCCGCACGCTTGTGCAAGTATTCGGTGATTGTGTTGTGTTGTAGATCGCTATCTGTTGACAAATATCTGCTACCAGTTGCGGACTTGGGTTTTGTAATGCCCGTGCGGACTATGGAGGGTTTTCTTCATGGATTTTTGATCTATACTGGCCGGTACAATTGAATCGGTCGGTTCGAAAACACTACAAGTCCAAAAAGTGAGTTCTGGGAAATTAACAAAATTATTTTGTCAGTGCAATATCTTGAAAAGTATAGCAGTTAGCTATTTTGTGCCAACAGACAAAATATACAGTAGTTCACAGAGAATTAAATGTATTACATATTTTATTTATATTTGCATTAAAAGCAGAGCTATGATTAAAACAATCATCATGGACATGTACTGTTTTTGAACTCGACGGAAAAACAGCGTAGGTACATTTTTAACAATATTTGTTTATTTAAAGCATTTAAATAATATTTTTATTGTGATGTAGGTATGTATAGTGTTTTTGGCGTCAACAATAAATTCCTTATTCATTTCATATTATTATATTTTCCGAAACGCGTTAGTAATGCAGCAAAAACAAACATGTGCATACTTCGTACATGGATATTATTTCCTTGTCGAAATTGAAATATAAAAAGACATCTCGTACTATGCCTCGAAAACAATTTCTTTCGACAACAAAAATGTATTTTTCTATGGAGCATGAGTATGTTTTCGTCAAATATTCGAGCAATATTCGGCGTAGTTATTTTACAGCCATAATAGAACACGTTTTTGTCCAGCCGGCCGGTCCGCTTCGAGAATTTGAAACGTGTTTTGTAAGTACATATAATATGCGATGTTTCGAATCTAAACAACATTTTTGTACTCTCGGAATTGTTAAGCGTTGACTTATTTATAAAATATAAATCTCAGTTTAAATTGCTTAGACGAATAATATACATACTGGGTAGTAAAACAACTTAACATTTTTTTATTTCTGCAACGAATTAAATTGAAAATTCTTATACTTCTAGTACTGTTGTTGGACTAAAATTTTTTTTTTTAAATATAAAATAACAAAACCGGATACCCAAAGAATTTTTAAATAAAGATTTGCAAACAAAAACTTATTTGTTGATTTATCAAATAAATCGGTCGGTTCGAAAACACTACAAGTCCAAAAAGTGAGTTCTGATAAAATTAACAAAATATGTTTGTTGGTGCAATATCTTGAAAAGTATAGCAGTTAGCTATTTTGTGCCAATAGACAAAATATAAAGTAGTTCACAGAGAATTAAATGTACTACATATTTTATTTATATTTGACTAAAAGCAGAGCTATGATTAAAACAATCATCATGGACATGTACTGTCTTTGAACTCGACGGAAAAACAGCTTATATTTTAACAATACTTGTTTATTTAAAGCATTTAAATAATATTTTTATTGTGATGTAGGCATATATATATATATATATATATATATATGATGTAGGATTTGCATTAAACTTATTTCCCGTAATATTTGAAGATTGATAATTAAAAATGTCATATCAGATTTTTAAAATAAATTCAAAATGGCGGATTATACACGATTAGTCAAAATTACCGGAACACCTTAGTAATTCTTTAACCGTAAAGAATTACAAAGAAAAATTCAAACAAAAGTTGTTTGGTTTTAAACAAACTATAAACAATATACGGATGTTCATTTTATTCTGAAAATTTGGTAAACTTTTCTTTTTCTAACAGAATACCATGTATATTTAAAAAAATTTAATTCTAAGCGTTTGTAAGAATCATTTTTTTATAAAATGCATCATCTTTGAGTTATGAGCAATTAACCGATCATTAACGGATAAAAAAATAAAAAAATCAAGAAAAAATAACTAAACTATGAAATAGCATAATAAATTAAATATTCAAGCTGGCAAATTAAATAAATGTGTAAGTATGTGGGAAAAGATTCTTAATTTGAAGTCCAGGAATATTGATTAATTGCTTATAACTAAAAAATGACAGTATTGTATTTAAAAAAAATGATTTCTATAAAAGAATTAATCCTAGAATTAAAAAAATGTATGTTACTAAATTTCCAGAATAAACAATAGTTTGTTTAAACACATTTTTTTTTCTCAGTTGGAGAATTATTTAGGTTTTCGGTAATTTCGTCTATTTTTGTTTAATTGATCATAACTCAAAAACCAGGCATTTTATAAAAAAATCATACAAAAGATTCTTGAATTAATCTTAGAATTAAAAAATGTAAAGTTATACAGGATGTTCTATTTGAAAAAGGGAAGGTTACGAGATATCCAGAATAGAATGAACACCCTGAATAATAAAAATATATTTAAACGATAGATAGTTTAAAACAAAACAACTTTTACTCGAAAAATTTTTTGAAATTGTTTACAGTTAGAAAATTATTTAGGTGTTCCGGTAATTTTGACTAACCTTATACATATATGGCGATATGATGGAGTATGATATAGAGTTTGATGATTATATACATAATAGTATTAAATTTCCTCTTCTACGGTGGTAGTCGGTCCGGACGTCACGTGGTAGTAAAATTCAAAATTTTCACCAGTTACATACTTGTGGACTTTTTTAATATTATTTATCTTTTTGATATTGATATTCATATTGATTACTTCGGCGTACCTTAACAACGATTTGAATGCAAATTACGAAGTTGGCGAATGTTTACGACTGATATCAGTAGAAGCTGAGTATAGAAACGCGTTGCATGAGCGAGCAAGAAAGCACTGTTCTGGACTTGTTTATTTCGCCCAAGCATTCTCTTTAGGTCTATTCGATAGTATAAATCTTAGTGAACATTTTCGCTATTTCAGTTCAAAATGGCCAATTTTGGACTTGTACTGTTTTCGAACTCGCTGATTCAATTGATGTTTTTAAGGTCCCAGTTACTCAAGAAACATACAAACTCATTTTTGTGATGTTTATTTTTTAAATTTCCAAAACTAAAATCTACAAATGGTTTACAACTTTTATAAACTTTTAAGAAACCCCTCAAACCCCTGCCTTTTTCGGGTTTATTAAGTGTACTCTGTTTAATATTATTGATGTTGTATTATGCAACTGCACTAAGGAAACAGAAATATAAATGACAAAACATAATTTTTGCCGTCATAGTTTTACCTTTTAAAATTGTTATTTGACATATACCAAACTTCAATTTTTCCGGTAAACCATATTGTTTTTCTACTCATTTTAGTTCCACCCGAATAATTTTTTGATTTTTTTGGATATTTTTGACACTAATTTCACAATAACCCAGAAACAATTGATAACAACGTAATACAAGTTGTCAAAATGATTAGGATATAAATATTAATTAAAAGATGCAGTAACACATGTTCCAATAAAAAAAAAATGGGCTTGTGTTGGTACATCGATGTTAAACATCCTGTAGAATTTTTCTGATTTTGTAACGAATATTACAATTTTTCTATATGGAAGAAACATTTAAATTTATAAAGTTCAAATTTGAACTTCTTCTGAATATAAGTTGTGTTTTTGGTAGGCGATTGTAAGAAGTAGACAAAAATAAATGCACTAAAATGTACCGTATTTGCTGACGTGGGTGACGGACGATTGCCGACAGGCAGGACCATCGCAGGACATGCCACAGCTTGACTCAACTCCGCGTCTGTCTTGCTTCGATGTGCCATCAAAAACGAATTAACGAAATCGGCTAATAACAGTACAAGTGTCGAATCGCCCAGAGGACCGTGAAAAGAACAAATCAAGAGCGCACCTCGCCACAAAGCGAAAGACATCTCGCAATGGTCGTCAGGCAGCGCGGGCATCCACAAAAATAAATATCATTCACACTAAATCCACAACGCATTAGCAATGGTGTAATTAAATTTTCGTAACGTCAATATAAAAACGTGATGAGGTCGTTTTTTCTTCTTCGTCGCGTTTCCTTCTCTCATTCTAATTCAATTTTGTTGCCAGCCTAGATAAATTAAAGCGTGTGGCTTGGTGAAGATCTCTTTGGTTGCCAACAAATATTAATTTGGGACGCCACTGCAGTAGATGGCGCTTCCTCAAGTTCAACGGTCTCTCTCGGAAGATGGTCATTTCCCAATGATTATGGTGCGCGATTATTACGAGATTTTTTGTTCTTTTTTTTTGTTTTAATTAGTGCAAAATTGAAGCCGGGGGCAACGAAATTTATGATTAACCTTAAAATTTTGGGCACTCATCACCGTCTGGGCATATTTTTCTTTGTGGTTGGTGGTCTTGCTTGAACTAATTGGGTTTTCCTTATTTCTTATGCGATTGCCTGGGTTTAGTAAAATGGAGTACTGAGAATTATGCATCATCATTTAATTGTTGTGTTGTAGTCGTTGAGTGTAAAAAGTCACACCTTGGGTGTTCGTATAAAACGTTTAGATATAAATTTAAAAGAAAAAATCTTTTTTTTTGTGTTGGTACTTTTTTTTTCGATTTTAACTATTTTGGTATTTGACTTGAAGACTTTGATCTCCTTGGATATGAAAACAATTGACTTAATTTGTGCGTTACGTTCTGTTGTTGAAAGTTGGAAGTTCAGACGCTATAAACTATGAAAACCATTTTCTTTTTTCATATTTTAACTTTTTCGAAAGGATATCCTGATCAAAAACTGCTGAGCTCGGATTTGTATTCAGCGCAATGCAATCTGTCAGAAACGACTAGTTTACGTTCTATTCCAAAATCCATATTCTCCAGAAAAACAATTTTCAATTTATCTTGAAAGAACTCATAGAATTTACACATCATAAAATTCACAAAAACATTTAAATAAAGACACTTTAAATTATGGTTTTTATACCCATACGCGCGCAACAAGAATTGCTATTATTTGAATATAGTAAATCCCGAAGTGGTGTCAAGTAAAATCCAGCACGTCACATGTTAGAGATATTTAATTATATGTACCTACTTATATGAAAAACAGAAAACGGAAGAAACTAAAAAAAAAATTTAACGTATAATCATAATTTATACCCATTGATGCCTTTCAAATTTTGCATAAAATATTTTCTCGGCGCAGCTGTATTTTTAAAGATTCATTTTAAAGATTCGCATTATTTATCAAAATGATTCACCCTGTATATTATTTAGTTAGTTTCTGTTATGTGTTTGGTGTATTTTTCTTTAAGTTAGATAAACGTATACCAAGTAAAACAAATTAGTCCGGAAATTTTACCTATAAAATTGAATACACACTTAATTTATTTATATTCAATATTTTTTATGTTTTTTACGAGCCACAATTGTCAGAATTTATTGTTTTCCGAAAAACTTAGTTTGAGTTTGTTGTCAATCACCGTCCTTGTTACTGGTGGCGACTTATTTATATTATATATATATATATATTATATATATGATATTTTTGAATTAATTGAATCATTTTGAATAAATCAATAATGTTCAATATTGTTCCATTTAGAAAAGTTGTAATATTCGTTTTAAAACCAGAGAAATTCTTGTGCTCATGTTTTTCTTCTTTTAATTTATCATACCTACATGTATGATAAAGTATTGTAATAGTGCCGAAAAGAAATTTGAGATTTTAACAGAAATATGTCTTATTGCGTCCCCTGAACATTTTTGACCAAGGTACAAGGTACTGTGTGTGTGTGTGTATGACTGTATGTCTGTGTGTATGTGTGTACTCGTTTTTGTGGTGACGATTCCGGAGAAACTACTAAAGGTATCGGGACGAATCTTCATATTTAGAAGTTTCATGACCAAACTTAGAGCTGAAAAGGTTTTTGTTCAAAAGAGTCCAAAGGAACTGGATGTTTCCTCTAAGCATTTTTCAAGGATTTTGCAAATGAGCCGCCATTTCTATAATTTCGTCAAAATAGTTAAATAATAAATTAAAGTAGAGGACATTTTGTATAATTTATGTCTATGACATTTTTTGGTAAAATTAATAGTTTAGCTGCATGAGAAAATTCTATTTGATCGAGATCGGTGGTGTCTGCATTAATATAAAACTGGTTAGCCAGGATTTGACAGATATTTTCATTCTAATGACAGTAGGTAGTGTCAAACGCTGAGCTTTTGACAATACCTGCTGTCAATAGATACAAAATATCTGTCCTGGGTAACTAGAATCTCATGCAGCTAAACTATTAATTTTATATATAGCATGATAAAGTCATGTGCCTGGCCACTTCAGATTTTTCAATGGTATACACTAGATTTGCTCCTGCAGCTTTTTATTAATATTTAAAACCTAATCATTTTGACAACTTGTATTAGGCTGTTATCAACTGTTTCTGAGATACTGTAAAATTACTGTCAAAAATATGCAAAAAAAAAAAAATTCTGTTTTCAACTGATTCTTAATGAACTAATAATGGATAATAATAATTATTTATTCCATTAGGCAATTGATAATTGAAGGCGGAGTTAACTAAAAGTTGCTGAGCAAATGATTATTAACAACTTTTCAATATGGAAAAAACGTATGCAGTGAGCGCGCTAAGTATGGAAACTTGACAAAATCTCTGGATGGTTTACTATTTGAGAAAAATCCTCGAACACATCAATTTTTAATTATTAAAATACACTATGTTGGTTCGGATTCTCGACTATATATGGTGATGGAAAATAAAACTATCGCTGTATAGTCTGGGTTAATTTAAATACACATTTATATCAGATTTAATTTCAGACTTTTAATTGTTCTTCACTTATGACGCATCGAAATTTTTTTAGTAGCCCGATATTTTTTGTACTGATAATTATTAATCTGTTAATTCTCTTAACGATAATTTACAGAATTGATCACGCATTTGCGCTGAATGCGAATCCGACGAAAATTGGATATCAGATTACTGCGTTTTTTGACGTTTCGGTTATGGAAAAACTCCACATCATTTAAAGAATTGTTGCAAATGCTTTAAAAACATAGAAATGATTTAGAAGTATAACACAATTTATTAAAATTTGTTCTGTTGCGTAGTATTAGAGTTATGAGCCTCCAAACACAAGTATCAATAAATTCCTTAATGCCATTAATGTGCTGCCCTGTACAGAAAATCCTTTCTATATTCACTACCTTTAGATTCCAGAAAAATCAAGCAAAAAAAATTAATCCTGAGTAATGATTAGCAAAATTCCTGTGCACCATAAATCTTACCAACATGTATACACATAAAGTGTCACTAACTTAGTAACGTATGTTATACAGCATCTGTTCCCAACTAAATATATGCATCAAAGATGCAACTACGTGTGCGTCTATGTACATCTGATGCCGTGTTATCATCCTGGTAATCAGCGACACAGTAAAAGTGTTGTAATTAATTGATGTAGATTATCTCGTCTGCGCGACTGACTCGCCGCGCAATACATCAAATTTGCCTTGGAACGAACCACATGCGAACTCGTAATTAATCACAGTGATAAGATAGATATGTGCGCGCGAAATCAGATTGATTTTGACTAATGCAGGTGTAAAGGAGGTGTCAGTACAACGAAACGCGCGCAGTGATTACCATCGGAGTGTTTGGATTGAGTGCTAGAAAATTGGTTGTCTAGATACTCTAGATTGTCTAGAAGCAGGAAGAGTTGTGATAACGGAAGGAAGGATTATTAATTGCTAGAAATATTATCAATAGACTCAAAACGAATACAATACGAATTTTATAAATGTTTTTGACCACATTTTTTTTTCTTGGGAAAGGTAATAAAGAAATGGTTGGGTTATTGACCACAAATGACAAGAATGGTGTTTTTGTTCACCAAATATACAGAATATAACAGTAGGCGTACACTACTAGCGATTACAAGTCCAATTTGTGGGACCACCCACAAACAATGACCAATTTCAAGGATAATATCTGTAAAGATGTGTTTTATTTAAGATATATGCAACCGCCTAATATACATTAATGGCAATTGTTGGTAAATTGGTAAAATAATTGTTTCTTATCTGTTATTACATGAGAAGTCTCAGATAAAAAAACATGTGTTGCAGCAAAAATAACGGTTTTGCATAAAAAAAATCACGCCTTTTCTTAAGGATTATAGAGTGTAATATATCAGCATTCAATATGAGCCACTTATATTACCTGCCAATTTTAACTTTGAATTAGATTTTGAAGTATGCGGCATTGTGATTAAGCATTTAAAATTAATTATTTTAGTTACGTATTTTTTTTTACGTATAGATCAACTAATGGAAGTTCCACGATATTTTAAAACAAACTAGAAGAGCTCTTTAATAGAATTGAGTGCTCAAATTGTAAGATAATTTTAACAGGAGATGGAGAATGAATTTTAAATTTTTAAATTTTAATGAATTTAATAACCATTTTGCAATTATACCAAGGTTGTTGTTGAACACGATGTCCTCAACCGTACTGAATAAACCTTACATCACAAAAATGAAAACTTCTGGTGATTCCTTGTTTGTTGATCCAACAAATGAATTTGAAATTCATAATATAATTCACAAGTTAAAAGATAGCGCCGCCGAGGAGGCTTATGGTCAAACTGCAAAAGTGTTAAAAGAAGAAGGTTACTTGCCTGAGCAACTGAAATTATCAAAAATAATTCCTCTTCACAAGAAAGGAAGTATAAAAGATGCAGGTAATTATAGACCAATCGCTATTATAACTGTGCTAGCAAAGAACGGTTTGGATATTGTGAAAACTCATCAAAATTGAAGGCTTTAATAGAACTTATTGCCCAGATGTAGGGGATTTTTTGCGCTAATTTAAATACACTATTGCGGGATTAAGTTTATGACTTCTCAAAAAAAATTTGACAGATGGTTCTGTTGAATATTTAATACAAAACAATAATTATTAACATAATTAAATGTAAATATACAATTATTAACAGTATGAAATATTTATATTGGAATTTTCCTGTAGATAGGTTGGCCAAACTTTTCTAAAACAAATTCAGTGAAGAAATTAATGAGGATTTTTTGTTTCTACATTTGTTTATCCAATCTATTGTATTTTTTTATTTGTATTTATTGTATTATTTTTTTATACAGTGTCCGGCACTAACTTGGACACATTCCTATGGGAAAAATTTGTATTATCAAGTTTTCAGAAAATTTTATTTCAGTAAAAGTTTCTGTATTGTCTTAAACCTAAAATTCAAATATTAGAATGTAACCATCTGCTTGAATGTACAGGGTGTTACCAACACTAAGAAAAACTGTTAAGCTAACTCTTAAACGTTTATTTTAAAAGCCATGCAAAAATATTATTTGAAAAAGTATTTAGAAGTATTAGAGGTTATCAAACGCGAAATTATAATCAACTTTTCCATTGCATATACATACCGGGACATTTTATTAAAAAATAACATTTTTTAATATCAAATCCTTTAAAAAAAATTCTACATAAAAGTATTTGGATTGTCTTAAACTAAAAAAAATTATGAAAAACACTGAAGAGTGAAGTAACTTTAAGTTCAAAGCTATGCAAAAATGTTATTCGAAGATATTTTTTTAAATATTAGAGGTGTTTAAATACCAAATTAGAATCACCTTCTCCGTTGTGACCAAAATGCGCAAACTGTGTACTTTTTACTTGTAATCCTCAAAGTTAGTTTACTAGTGGCCTTGAGCTCATTACTTCACAAAGTTGCTGATAATTTATCTTTTATACTTTTTGGAGACGGACGCTAATGGATTTTTTATTATTAAATTTTCAGGAAATTTTATTTTGCATTGTTTGAAAATTTTAGAAAGTAATTATCTGCCTGCGTCTACCGGCTGTTACAAAAACTATGTAAAATTCTTATGAGCAAAGTATTCTTATGTAC
This sequence comes from Aphodius sticticus, assembly GCA_963966075.1. Classification (NCBI taxonomy): domain Eukaryota; kingdom Metazoa; phylum Arthropoda; class Insecta; order Coleoptera; family Scarabaeidae; genus Aphodius; species Aphodius sticticus. The sequence goes on along the minus strand of OZ014508.1, from coordinate 6,011,481 downwards.
AAAGCAATGCAAAATGTTATTTAGTATTTAGAAATATTAGAGGTCATCAAACACGAAATTATAATCACCTTCTCCATTACATACTCTGGATGCTTTTATTAACAATTATCATTTTTGTTATCAATTTCCCATAAAATTATATTCTTCATAAAAGTTTCTGGATTGTCCTAAATATAAAATGCAAATATTAAAATTTATGTATTTACTTGCATGTACCGGATGTTAACAAAACTATGAGAACAGAGAGTAAAGTACCTTTATGTTCAAAACTATGCAAAAATGTTATTAAAAAAAAAAGTATTTGGAAATATTACAGGTCTTTATATTCGAAATTTTAATCACCTTCTTTGTTGCATACACATCGTGTTGCCAAAGAAATGAAAATGACATGAGTAAAGTATTACAAAATTTTAGAAGTCATTAAATATGAAATTATTGTCAGCTTCAACGTTTTCTACAAATAGCATTTTTACATCGCTGTTAAAATAAAGGTAATTACCATTAACTGTTTTTTTATAGTTTTAGCAATATTTTCAGTTATGATAAATAGGGTCCAATCGTCAAAAATTGCGTCAGAAAGCACTAGCAAAGTTTCCCAAAATTGTGAATTTGGGGGAGACAACAACGACCGATTAGACGACGAACTTCTAAACTCTAACTACTGCTAACTATTATACACCATCAGGTTTAACGTAAAATAGTATCAATTAATGTCAATGTTTGGGTATTAAAAATTATCATCCGTTAATTTTTGAGTAAAAAATTAAAACATTAAATTCAATATTTTAGTTACCTATGTCTTGATATAAGATGTCAAACCTTTTGCTCATAACTATTAGGTATCCAATTTCGACTAACTTCGCTGATGATCTTATCACAGCATCGCGATACGGTGAAAGTTAACATCAAATGAGCAACCAGCGCCGGCATTTTATCCAGGGAATCCGCTCAATAAACATCCAATAAGCGTATGTGCATATTGTAGAAATTTCTTCGCTGCCCCGGCCGAATAAATCGTCCGGTAAGGCCGAATCTTTAATTCATGACGATCTGATCGGCCGGCGTGCCGCATTTTTCGTAGTGAGAAAGAAGATTAGGTTGCAAAATATGGACTCGACGGCCGTCTTACCATTAACCGCACTCGCCCCATTACAATCCCGGCTTTACAGCAGAAGAATTATATCACACTGTCCGGTATTCGCATTTTATTAACATCAATATCGTGACGACGACGACGGACGGAGACTGCGATGCGCGGTGAGGCGACGGAGTGCCGGAGATACGAGCGCGACTATAAATTTCGTTGTCTATTATGTGTTTCTCCGCATTGCTCTATTTCTGATCGGCAGTGGTCTTGCTAAATATTAATAGTGTGCGCGAGTCGGTGCTTTGAGATAAGCTAGGATACCATTAGGAATGTTACTGTAACGAGATGTTAATCAAAGTACAACTGTAACAAGAAGGAAACAGTCCTTTTGTTTTTTAAATTTTAACTAACGTCACTTAGGTAAATTTCTATTCTGCAAAACATTCGTCATTGTAATAAATGTAGGTAAATAGATTAAATACAGTTTAAAGCAAAATACGCTGCTGAATTTTTGTTCGAAAAAAATCGCAAGGTGAAGTGGGGTAAGTGGATAAACGGGGTAAGTGCATTAACGGGCGCTTATTATTATGAGCACAATAGAGTATTTGACTGTATTAAGAATATGGGTTGTATCATCCCAATAGATTACAGTTGAAGAAAACTATTTGTTATTATTTTCAAAAAAAAAATCCTTTCTTTCTATTAAAAACCAAAATTAAAATTGAATTTTATTCACGTCCTATCACGTGATTGAAAATGCTCTGTAATTGGCTGTCTCCAGTGACGTCATTCGTTAGTACGCTTAGAGCGCGCTCGGTTTGTCAGGGTAGGGTATGGGGAGATCAATGCTCAGATAACCTGGGTCGGCTGTCTCTCTCTCTCTTATATGCAGATAAACGCAGTATGACGTTAGTCCGCCTATTATGCAGCGCGTCACTCTCACCGTCCCCTACCCGATTATCCGAACGCGCTCTTATGCTTCTCCCATTTCAATTTAATAGCACTAAAGTGCCATGTAAGCATAACTTTGTAGGTTAGGATAGCCCTAACCTTAAGCTGTCAGATCAGATTTACACCTGGTTCGAAAATACGATAGATAACTTATTCTAGTCAGTTTTACTTATGTCGTAATCTTCACAACAAAAAACACTTGTATTGGCCGCTATTTAATTCATTTGGATTTCTACGAGCCAACCACTTTCTTCGCAGTTTCAAATCTTGCGGAACAGCTACAAATAGTTTATCCGGAGTTTTTATTGACGTATTTCTGCATTGTGGATTTATACGCCATTTATAACCCATTTTTATGTAGAAGTTGTGAAAACAACACATCACACAACACAATATCCAAACGGCGACGATGCCGATGCTGACAGACCATATGGGCCGATTTGACATCTACTATCGTGTGACGTCACACTATAGAAAGTATCGTTTTGTCGGGACTTTTTGTGATTCAATTGTTAACGCTGATTGTTATGAAATATCGAGGAAATAATTACGAAAAACAATGCATTTAGAATGTAGAGTGAAGGAATAAACACACTAAGATGGTTTTCCAATAATAGTCAAATACCCTATTGCAATACCTAATATGTAGGAATCTACTTAAAGCAAACGTTAAAATCCCCAGAGGTCAACTTGGAACTAGACAAAGCTCTGGAGGAAGTTAAAGATACCAAAGAACGAAACACTGCCTTACAAGTCCAATTAGATAGCGTAAACAACTGACACCAATTCCTTAAGATAGCCTACGAGGAATTGCAAATTTCGAATAGAAACCTAGAGAGGCGTATAGTTGACGTCGATGTTACTCTGGCAAAATACAAAAACGAACTTCACACTTTGCAACAGCAGAAGGAGAAGAGTCTCGAAAACGAAGTCAGTTTAAATAAGCTCCTAGATATAGAAAGACTCCAAGTAAAGAGCCTGAAACTACAGACCGACAAAGATGCTAGGTGCGTTATGGACCTCAACAGGCAGATCAAAGAGATGGAGAGGATTATAGCTAGGAAGCACCCAGATTCAGTCTCGGCACTCATAGTTGCCGCGAAGAACGACCCTATCCTATCCACGTAGATGTCGGGAAAGTAATGAGGGGCATCTCAGATTAATGCCAACACTTCGAAAGCACCTCATGTAAAGTGCATATAAACTTTGAGGTTATCATAAACGTACTGTAGTGATTTAATATCTGTTGAATTTTTTTCAATATTTTAAAAAAAATTAAATATAGGTACAAGTAAACTTGGCGTTTTCGTCAATGTTAATTAAAGAGTATTAACTCAAGTATTCGTTGATATCATGAGATACATGGGATAAGTCAAACTTACTAAAAACTGGTGTGCACTTACCCCACTCCACCTTACACACCTAACTTCCAAAATTTCATTAATAAATAAATTGCTAGCCCAACACTTTTTATTAAAAATACATACATAATTTTTAACATTTATAAAAAAATCTGATGTGGCCAGGCACATGACTTTATCATACTGTATATAAAATTATTAGTTTAGCTGCATGAGATACTATATGATCGAGATTGATTGTGTCTGCATTAAATTAGCCAGGATTTGACAGATATGTCAAATCATCATCGTTTGACACCACCAGAATGAGACTCGCAGTTGAAACGATATCATTAGGTACAGTACCTACAATTTTATTTTGTTCTAACTGTTCAGAGAATTTTGTTTTCAATAAGACCTTCTGGATTGTCTTAAATTTTAAAATGTAATCATCTGCTTGCATGTACCGAGTGTTACCAAAACTATGAAAAAAACTTAAGAGTAAATTATGTTCAAAGCTATGCAAAAATGCTATATGAAAAAAGTATTTAGAAATATTAGAATTATAATCACCTTCTCCGTTGCATATACCTACCGCATTGCCAAAAAGATGATAATGACATAAGAGTAAAGTACCTTTATCTTCAAACCGATGCAAAAATATTTATTGAAAAAGTATTTCAAAATATTAGAAAGCATTCAATAGGAAATTATAGTCACCTTCGACGTACTATATACCGGGTGTTCATGCAACGACGAAGGAGATTTTCGTATATAATGCCCTCTAGTATTTTATTTTGCTTTAGTCTAAACTATAAGCTATAGTTTAAACGACTGTCACTTTTTAAGGAATTTATCTTTCACAAGACATCTTGAGCGTACTCATGAAAAAACAAGGTAGCCAGAATATAAATCTTACTAAATATCACTAAACCCATTTTCTCCATATATAGTGAGCTGCAAAAGTGTGGAATGAATATAAAAAGGGAGCAAAACTCTGGGACACGTCTATTTTATTTGATAAAAATACACATCTGGGAGCAATTTCAAATAATCTATCGAATTGTAACTAATTTGAATTCTTATTGATTGCTATGTCTTTGTTATGGTTATTTTATATGTTATAGCCCTTTACTAACTTTCAACAATGGTTGAATATGAATTTTGTGAATAGAACTTTGGTACTAGACTGTGATGTCAGAAGCCATGCGTATGAGTTCGAGTCCGTACTCAAGACTTTCGGATTCTGATTTGCCAGATTCTCTCCCACTTTAATTAGTGGGCACTAATGCAGGTGGCAGTGATTTGATATATTATAGTGAATTTTGCTTTTAAGCTGTATGTCTAAATAGCAATTTTTTGTTACTTATGTAGATAAATGTAGTTACCTAACTCAAATTATTATTTTCAGAACTGCTTCGTAAACGGCACACTGACTATACAATTTCAAGGTTGTAATTTTTGTTTTAGAGGAATCGCCTATATTTGTGATTCACAAAATGGTGACGTTGAAGTATGCAACACAATTTCAGTGATAAATCTATGAAAGCAGTTTTTTTTTGTTGGTCTTCGATCCCTAAACAAACGTCATCAGTACCGGGTGACATTGCGACATTGTGATTTTATATATTATAATGAATTTTACTTTTAAACAGTGTTTCCAAATCACAATCTTTGTAATGTAATTGTACTTAAGTCAGTTAAAGTAGTATTTTCAGAACAGCTTCGTAAACGATACACCAATTACCTAATCAATTTCAAGGTTACAATTTTTGTTTTATAGGAATCGCCAATTTTTGTGTAAATGAAATTTTGTGAGAACACTAATAAAGAACTAAGAATTCTATTTGTTGCACACTTTGGGCCACTTGTATTCGAGAATAAACTGCTCAAAATGGTACATATCGTTTAAGGTCACGTTTAAGTATGCAACACCATTTCAGTGATAAATCTATGAAAATAGGATTTTTTGTTGGTCGCCGACCCTTAAACAACCGTCATCAGTACTTCAATGCCACTTGTGAGCAATGTCTAAGATTTTTACTTATAAGTACATCCGTTAAGCATTACTTTGAGACTCTTTTGAAGTCTCCTGATTATTAAGTCGCAATAAATTACCCTCCGAAATGAATGATAATGGTTCATGTTAGAAAATTTTGTCACTCAGTGCTATTTTATATTTAATCGCTAGTTCTTTGTTTAGTTTATAACAAATTACCACAAAAAGTTCTGTTACAATTATTATTCACATTTAACAAAATAATAATATTTCCTTCAGAGTTTTTATAATTGCTTGCATTCATAGAGGTTTCTGTCCTGCCGTAGTGTTGAAGTCTCTCGCTGTGCGATCTTAGAGCATCGACTAGTCGTAGCTGAACCGCAAGATCGCCGATGCCGCTTCTTAGAGCCGCTCGGCAAAAAGGGGGGATCTGCGGTGGGGGCTCTGCAGAGGGGACCAAATGTAGGTCTGTGGGTCCACCAGCAGTGGGTGGCGATCAGTCTATCCGTGCACCTACGGTACCGCTAGTGTGCAGAGAAACGAACTTCCGCCATTCGGAAGGTCGAAGCCTCAGAAGATCGCATGCACGGAGAGACCATTGACCATCATCGCAAACAACACCGTCGATAACGAAAACGAATTCTTCAGACAACTAAAGAGACGTTAAAAAACATTTTAAAACATTTTCTCGTGCAGTGAATGCATCCTAAGATAATAATAATAAGTTATTAATAACAAACCGTGTCGAGAGTGGTTCTTAAGAGTGGTATTAAAGAGACAAAGGTGCGACCAGAGATCCGGTAAACTGTTAACAGTAGATGAAGTGCTGTGTCAATATTTAAACAATCCTGTGTGTCACCTTAACTGCCGATTGTGTGCTTTTGTAATGTTTGCCGCGTACCGGCTGGTTACCCGCTCAATCGCCCGTTGAGATCTCCACGAGTTCAAACAAATTCTGGCCTAAACGTGAGCCTAAACGTGAGCCTAAACGTGAACCTAAACGTGCGCCCACTTGAGTGAGACGACACTGGACATACTTACACGGCATCAAATAACTGTTTACTGACGAAATCTCCGCTGTTTTTTTTTGTTGCGTCTGTTTCAAGAGGAACATAGTTATTATTGTGTTTAGTGGTTCAGAACGTATGATTTTGGATTTCTTGAAGCGAAGTAAGTACATTGATCCCTTGTCTGTAATTACCAAAGTTCTGCAAGACTGAAATCGTGTGTTTTGCCTTGTTTCTGGATGTTTATTGTCAAATATATAAGAGGGAGACACTAATATTGTTGACAGCATCCTACATTTTTTTTCTGGATTCTTCAGTATTTCTATTTACTGTTATTTACTGATAGCAGTGCCATCAGAGTAGTTTGCACCTCTAGGCAAAATGAAATTTGGAAATTTAAAATTTGAGTTTTGCCCTTTGCTTATTGTGCCGTGTAGATAAGTTCTTTGCATTATTCCTCTCTATAAATAGACTATAGATCACGATCACAATGCGATTGCACGTAACCCTAGTACTGAAGAATGGAGCTACTTGACAATGTCGAAATACTTGAAACTAAAATTAAAGTTTTTGCGTTTTCTTGTGTAAGTTTGAGACATCCAAACCAGGAAATAAGGACCTTGGTCAAGGTCTCAAGCACTCTGTTGCAAACATTCATATCGTATAATAATTATATTCATATCAATATAATTTAAGCTACCAAAAATGATATTACACTGCTCATTCTGGCATTACCTACTTAGTTTGTCTACATCTTCTGTCTGGCAATTTCAATACCGGACTATTTGGTAATTTTTTGTCTTGTGGTTAATAAACCATTCTAAGCTAAATTGCTCATTTTTTTTTAGAAGTAGCCCTCTGCGTTTTCCACTGTTTTCTAGTTTACTTAAAATTAAAATTTTAAAGCCCAAATAAAAAGCCTGCCGAACAGGTTTCGGGAAGCCTTCCATTTTGGAAAAGCTGCCATAAGTATTTTTTTGTTTCGAATATTTCCGACCATTAGGAGCGAATATTACTGCTTTCAGAGCAATAGTGCCTTTATGAAAAATTGGAAAATTTGAAATACAGTTTCTTACCATTTCATTAACAGTTTACGAGTTATGGCAGAGAAAAACGATGCGGTTATCTGCTATTTGCAAAAATGTTGTGTTTTGCCTGAAAACTTGAATTGACCATGATTGTTAATATATTTTAAAACAAAATACGTTTTACACAATTGAAAAGACATACAGACATACACTATAACTATTATATTATTATAATCTTTTGGTCTTTATATTTAGTATCAGTTTTCTCTGATTTTTTTTTATTTAATGACTCTTAACTTTGCAGCTGTATATGCTTCGGTTTCCTGTGCCATGACTCTTAAATTATAAATCTAAACAGAAATTTTACTAATGCAGATATGGTAGAAAACTAATATGTCCTACACACAGAAAAGTAAATACCTACTTCACTCAAAGCAATATGCTTTCATCCAAGTAAATGATTAGTTTGCTATAGCCGCAAGTAGATATTTTCTCAAGTTAAGAATACAGAGATATTGTTGAATTGAAATGATCATATGCTTGTATATCTGAGAAAATATTTTCTTGCAATGAGTATAGATATTATTCATTCAAGAAAACTATTCTCACGTTGAGAATAATGGAATTTTCTTAAAGTGAATATATATGCTTGACAATGAGAAAATATTTTCTTGAAACGAGTATAGATATTATTAGTTCAAGAACATGATCATAATGTATTGAATAGAAATTACTGTTTTAGTTTTTTTTTAAAAAGGTAGGGAATTGTATGAAATAAATAGACAATAACTTAGCGAATGATATTTGTTTTATTGTATGAAATTTCTTTGCTTAATTACGAAATAACTTACCTATTTATAAATTATCACTACCTACAATATCTAAGGCATGGAAAAAAACACCATATTCTATTAGACATCAAATTGTTTCCATTATATTACACAAGTAAGTTTTCTGTGGCATGTATGTTGATTTGGTGACCACTATATGGCTAGGCAAAATTTACGTACCGTGTGCGTCACAAGTCACAACTACGAACTGCGTCGCAAATACGTTGAACATAAGTACTGTAGGCTATTCACGCAAAATTAAAACTATATACTTTCATAATATTATAGATTGCGTAGTTATTGCGTACAGTACCTACCTACAAAATTAGTACTAACATATTGAACTCTTCGGACAATACTCGGTAGTCAGCGAACACGACGCCATAGCAGACCCCAACTAACTGAAGGCAAAGGCCGATGCGAAAAATCTTAAATCTCGGCAACGTTCGTGCACGTTTGAGTGTAAATGTGCAAGCGCGTTGCAAGCAATGGCTTACTTGTATCAAGATATTGATCAACTTCTTGAATTGAGAATTTAAACTACTTGGTTTGAAAATTATATACTGAGCCGAAACTAATAACTCTGAGATTGGGATATTCTTGAACTGTGAGAACAAGGAATTCTTAAATGAAGAAATTGTTTCAAACCAAGTAAATATTAACTTTCATCTAAAGCAATAACCGCAAGTAAATAATTTTCTCACGTTTTGAGAATATACTTCGCTGTGTGTACAAATTTGCCCATTTGCTTTATAGTGAGATAGAAGCCAGATATAAGAAAACACTTTTTAGCAGATTTTATTCCAAGCACTTGCTTCTAAAATGAATTGGCTTCCATGGTGTACTCCCTGACAGGGGTGCAAATTTTGGATTTTTATTACGGCCCCAAAACTACCATAATTTCCAAAAACAAACTTTTTGACTTTTTGCAAGCTCAAGCTACCCGTGGGAAAATGTTTGACGAAGGTACAAAAAGTGTCTGTGTGTGTGTGTACCTGTTTTTTTTTTGTGGCGACGATTCCGGCAAAACTACTAAAGCTATCGGGACGAAACATATTTACAAGTTCCATGAGCTGAAAATAGTTTTGTTTAAAACGGTTAAAATGAACTGGAAGTTTACTGGAGGTTTAGCATTTTTCAAGGATTTTGCAAATGAGCCGCCATTTCTGTAATGTCGCCAAAATAATCAAATAATAAATTAAAGTAGAAGAAATTTTGTATAATTTATGTCTATGATATTTTTTTGGTAAAATTAATAGTTTAGCTGCATGACCAAATTATATGTTCACCGCTCCTACTGCATTAAAACTTGTTAGCTAGGATTTGACAAATATTTTGATTCTATTCACACACGAATTGAAGAACAAAAACTATTTTCTGATGTGATGTCATAAATGTTTCGGTTACATTTAATAGATACATATATCTATTAAAGTCAGTACAAAAATAAGGAGTTGTCATAAAGAAACTGTCGATGACGGTATCTCCGTTCGTAACAAAAAGTTAATAACGTGAATCAAAAATTAAAATGTTCGTATCGTTTCGGACAAATTCGCATTTACTCGTCGATCTGGCAACTCTTGTTAACGGCAAGTAATTAAATTGTGACTTTAACTTAAATTATCACCAATATGATGCAACAACAGCTATAGAATTTTATCTAGCACACCACATTGCGGCATTCCAAATTTGTTAGTTAAAAATTCCGTTCCTTACTTGATTCGAAAGTATTTGTCAGAAAGGTTTGATTTTAATAAGTACTGACTATATTTGAAGGGTAGTTTACATAGGTATATACATTTACCACTTTTTTTTATTAGTTTCATTAGTTCAGGTTTCAACGTGAATAACAGATTCAATCTTTTGCAAGAACTACTTTATCATCCTGTATATCTAGTGAAACTCCATTTTATTTACTCATTTCAACATCACTATCGGCAGATCCTACAAAAACTCACAGCTTTAGCAAAAGCAACATCGTTAAATGAACGTCAAATGCGCAAGAGTGGCAATATAAATTTCAAATGTGCACCAATTAGCCATGTTTTATCATTATTCCACTTCAAACAGCACTTTTTCGCAACGCTTTTTTGAGTTTTTCTATACCTCATTATGCAAAGGGTTTGTGGAGCACGCCATCTGTTGGTTCACCTGCGATTCTCTCCGGATAATAGTCAATCTTGACACGTTTTACATATTCATAAACTCAAATTAATTTAACCTAACGCAGCTTAAAGTGTTCAATACGAAGATCTGGTCGATGATTAACCTAGATATAACTGGACATCGCCGCAGTGAATCTTATAATTGACTGCGAAGCATAAATTAACCAAATGTTTGTGTTGTGCTGATCGGTACGCAGACAGTTCGGTATATAACGCTATGTGGATACTTAATAATGCCATCGTGGCATGGCTTATGTGATACCGTATGATGGATTATAAGTTTGAGAATAGGCATTCAGCATTCATTGGAGCAGCTTTTGCGGAAAAAGTTGGATGATTACTGCGTTTACCACATGTGGTACGCTTCGGTTGTAATGCACGTGCCAAATTGAACTGTTTCTTTTGTCCGATGGTCATTAAAATGAATTTAAATAGAGGATTATATTTAGTGTTCATATTCAGTGGGGCCTGTAATGATTATTTCAGTATATTTTCAGTATATTTTTATTATGGTTAATATGTTTTTAGTATATTTATATTTTTTATAATTTTTATATTACATCCAACATTCTAGACTATTCATTAACTTCAATTGACAATATTACAATTACAATTATCTGTTACATAAAACCAAAATAACCTCTAGAACACAACAATCTGGCACAGGTATTGGTCAAACTCTAACATTATTTGTTTTCAATATTTTTGCTTTTCCAAATGTGTGACAAAATAAAACTATAATTTGAATCTGCTGCACATAATGGTACTTTAGGAGTGATTTGCAGTTATAAATATCGTGACTGCATTTAATTAAACAAAAAATAATTAAATTAAATTGAACTAAGTACTAATTTTGGTAATGAAACAAATTTAAAAGTGCTTCACATATTTTTATTTATAATTTGGTATGTTTTTGCATTTAATTAACATTTTTTTTTTGCATTTAACCTCGAGTAATAAATTATCTTGTATCAGTTCAGTTTTCAACATTGTATATGTATGAGCAAGTTTTTTCTTATTTAACAAACCTTAAGAGGAAATATAGAGATCATCTGTTATAGATAAAATTGGTGTATACAAATATCTTCTGCTTGGGTGTTTATTCCCACACTTTTTTTTCTTAGAACGTAATTATTGTTCTGACTAAAATGTTTCACAAGGATTTACATTTACATTTTCTTCAATACCTTAAAAATTTACAAAATATTAATAAAACAGTATTTTAAATGACTCTAACTTCCTAAGGAATATAAACTTGTTATCAATAGGTCCAAATGAAACTTTTTACTCAGAATAATGTTTCTTAATTTTTGTATTTTGACCAATGATTTCTTTAAAATTTATTAATGATTTTTTTTATTTAATTATTTGTAAAAGGACTTTTTGTATTCTTTGCTTACGCATTGTTTGATTAGTATTTTCTTCTTTCTTCCTTTGGTAATACTTGAAGGAAGTAAAAAGAACAAATGCATTTATACCTGGAGAGAAATATCTGCAATGTTACAGAAAATCAATAAACTATCAAAAAAGCCGTAAAAGAAGAATTAACTGTACTATCGCTGGTTATTGGATACCAGCTAAATTTCTGTATTGTTTTTACAGAATTCACATATTCCACAAATATATGTATTCCTGTGAAATTAGAACAGTTTCACCTTAATTTTACAGGGCATTTTTTAATTTTACAGGAAGAATATTTTAATTAAAATAAATACTTCACAGTAGTAAGTAATATTCAATCAGTGAACTGCGTTTTACAGACTTGTATTTGCTTACTTGAAATACGTTACATGTTCAGGTGGTATTTTCGATTTTAAACCTTCTCTCTCGAGAATTTGCTGACTTTTAAAGCTTGTTTTATATCAAATATTGTTTATTTACTTTATTATTAAGATGTCTTTTATTGATAGACAGTTTTAAACATTATATCTCGAAAACTGACAACAGTAATAAAGAATAGAAAGGCGACACGAATACAAACACGAGCTAGAAATTATTACAGAAATTTAATATTAAACATTAAACTATACCTACAAAAGCATGAATCGGAGAAAATTTTAAAGATTACGTTAAGTGTTCAATGATTCCGAAATAAATTACTATTACCAATAACAATTATTAAAAGACACCAATAAATGATAGAAAGATTAAAAAGTTGAATGATTGCTACGTTTACCAGGTGAAACTTTAGATTAGTCTTGATTTGGGGTTCATAAATGTTTTTAACTTCAAACTGACTTTTTTTCCCAACTGTTTCATGCCAAGGCATAATGTTAAAATAATATTTAATTTTAATTTCTGGTTAGTCGGGTAAATTTTAATATAATCTTGTTGCCTCTACGTTGTATATCAATTTGTTATTAAGAATTTTGATTTGATGTCACATCGAATTTTGAAATTTGACCATTTTGTTTCTGTATTTTCGATTTTAAGCATTCTCTCTCGATGATTTGGTGAATTTATTTTAAATGTTGTCGTCTTTCTATTGTTTATTAGTTTGTTATTAAGATTTCTTTTATCGGTGCACAGTTTTAAACATTTTCTTCTCGAGAACTGAGTGAATTTCAACTAACTAATAATACAATTGGCGAAGTTGAAGTTCATCACTTGACATTGTTTCCTTTTAAATTTTTGAACATTTCTGAACTTTTTTTAAGTTATTTTCAGTTATTTTGTATTTTTGTCGAAGAACATTTTGTTTACCACGTGTAATGAAAATATGTGGTAGCTAAAAGCAAGCGTTTGTTCTTCATCTCGCTATGCAAAATATCTGCCACGGTGGCTGAACTGACAAACGGCTCTAAGCGGGAACAGCACAATAAATGTATAAATCTCAGCCCGGCTACAACAATAGAACTTCCTCCTAATCTAGCAGGCTCTAACCCAACCCGGATAAAATTTATCTTCCTTCGTGCTTTTCCCATTCATATCACGACGCGACCAGCATGAACGCACCAGAATACAAGCGATTCTACCTATGTTCAAGCCGTACCAACGCGTACGTGTTTATAATTATTAAACAGGCTTCTAGTAAGCAAAAAGAACATGGTTTAGAAGAGCTACACGTTTGTTGGCTGTTTCATTGATACATTTTGTATTAAGCCAGGGCTACATATTCGTATACTTGCCAAATATCAAATATTTGCCACATGTTAAATATTTGGCAAATATATTTGCCACGCAAATCGAAAATTTTTGTTATTGATTGGTCTAAACGATGACATGAGTGATTTATTTTTCCTTTATAGTTCGTTCACTGAATGTTATTTCATAAAACTCAAAAAAATCTATGACCTACCAACAAATTTGTACAATATTCGTTTGTGATTTCGGACCGTCAGAGTTGCACTGCAAGAGTAAATGCATCGGACATTGATGCATCGCCACATAGCGTTTTCTAATACGTGAAAATCTTCTTTGAGGACTTGCTACATGTGCGTACCGAATGGGCACTAGCTATTTTTTAGATTAATTCCCCGTACTTGCACATTAGTTTTTTCAAGTCAAACTGATAATTTGATTACGAACAAGCAAGGTTTTATTTTATAATGCCGACATAGTTTTAATTACATAAGTGCAGAATTCACTGCGTAGGTAGGTACTAACAAGGCCATTCTTGTGGAAATTTACAAAACAAATCTTGACGAAACTGTTTGTTTCATTTTAATGATTTTTTGTTTAATTCATCAGCTTTCTGTATTGTTAATTCGCAGCATCTAATTTTAACAGACTGTAAAATAATACAATTGGTCATTTGATGTGAACTAGTTTAAATAAATTATTATTTTAATGAGAAAAAATATATATTTTTTTATTTAAATTAGGAAGATATTGCCCATAAAAGAAATGTTAGATATGGTTTCTTCGTCATCTTTAAAGTTCTACTAAATCCAATTGTACTACTAGGTTCGTTGTATACATATCTCCTAATATTGTATGAAATACAGATCAATTAGCTTCTGAAATAAAAATTTTAACAAATGAGCTTTCAAAATATAACCTTTTTGTTGAATAAAAAAGCTACACAAAATTGCCTCTCCTATAATATTTTTAACCACTTTCGTTTCTCTTCAAATAATAAACATAAAAATCGACAAATATAAAAATACAAGCAAATGAAGTATAAATTTTTTTGATGTTTATTACTTGAAGAGAAACGAAAACGATTAAAAATATTTTAATAGTAGGTAGAGACAATTTTGTGTAGTTTTTTTAATTTAACAAAAAGGTTATATTTTGAAAGCTCATAAATGAGTTTCATCTATAGGTATTGTTCATAGAAAAGCATCAACTTAGGATACACTCTGTATATGGTGTACGTTTTTCTTGGAAAGAAATAGAATTGCTTTTATGTGGACAGGTAAAATCAAGAATATTTCTTTTAATTTCTGTCTGATGGTTTCCGGAAAACTATCTGTCTGGCGGTTTCACAAAGTTACAATTTTATGCGGGTTTCACCCTTTAGAAAAATCAAAAATCTTTCGAATAATTACAAATCTATTGTCAATCTTCGTATACGACCTACCTGCTATACACAAAACGAAATTAAAAAATGGAAAAATTAAACATCGTACTAAAATGTTCATCGAGTAGAAATAAATGCACCAATATTTGTCGCCTTTGCATTTGCTATACCTACTTGAACTGGGTATTGCAAATACCAAGTATATGGCGTAAAAAACTCGTCCGCACAGCTGAACGTCGAATATATAAATTTATTTTAGAGGTGGACTCGCTACGAATTGAATAGAGCAGGTTTTTTTTCTTGACAAATATTCATAGGTATAAGTACTTGGCAAATATTTGATACTTGGCAAGTATACGAAGGTGTTGCCCCGGCTTTATACAAACATTTGACCAAAGATCATTTTGCATAAAAATTACATTATTCTTTATTCACGGTATTTGCAAATCTGCAATATATTTTGATGGAAACTTGAGCATAAAATTTGCATAAACTATTTAACAATGATCTTTAATCTTAAAATCATGCAATAAGGGTTAACTGCTGTCGATAGTTTATCGAAGAAGACAAACATCAATCTACAATAATCTTTGAAACTATGTAGATACCTACTAAAATCAAATACACTTGACTGTATAATTGCGGTCATTTGATCAACACCGAAAGGATATTCGCCAGGATAGCGTACATGTTAACGATGTCGATATTTTATCAAGTTGTCAATGCAGTGCCCTCTTTCGGCAACGTGTTCCAATAATGGAGGCGATAAATTGAAGAGGGACATACGCATAACAAAATACCAGAACCCGTTATGTTCCTTACCGAGCCGGGCCTACCCACATTTCTCGCTGCAAGAGATACACTACAAGAAATACAAACCACCCAACCGAAGATATCGAACATGAATAAATCATTGATACCAACACTAAACCAGAATATTACACCTGCATGCAAAAATTACACTGTTTTCTTACTTTGTATTCTTATTCAGGCGGGTTTGTGTTCTACTATTAACTATAGCATTGAAGTCTATAGGGAGATTTCAATTATACAGTAGAACATAAACCTGGCTTGGTCACATGGATCAACATCGATGGTTTGGGACATGTTCCGAGCAAATAAGGAGTGCCATTTCTCGTGTTCTGCTTAATAATGTTGTCCGTTGATGATTTAGTAGCGCAAGGCGTGATTTTTAATTGCCGAATTTACACTGACGGCATGTCCTGCTGCTGGTCATCCGACCATTGAGATTGGTTTCGGTGCTTGTAAGCATAAATTTCTGCCTCATGTTTATGAGTTATGCCCCTCTGTGTACCGTTGGCAGACCTGTGGAGCAATTTTTCAACGGCAATGCTCTCAGAGCAAATACGACGTCACGTTTTGGCAATGAAAATTTCATCTTTAATGATTTATGATTTCGGGAATATTATTTTTTGTCAACATAACATAAATTTCAACGATTTTTCAAGGTAGTAGAATATGAGCAAGAATTTTAAATAATATAAGAATGTTCAGTGTCCCGGTAGATCCTGAAAGTTCCATGAAAAAACTAAATTAAGGAACAAAAAGTACAAGGTCTATACCTACATAGAAAAATATGTAGGTAGGTATGGCATACAAAAAAAACTAAGAATAGAACAATGGAAACTATAACCACGATTCCAGTAAACTGGGCACCTTATTTTTTGCACACAAATCATTCTTGTCATTCAAATTAGCAATTTCAGATCTTATCTGTTCGAGTATTACCTTGCATTAATTTTGCTTCTAATTTTTGTCCATTGTAATTTTTTGTTATTAACTTTTTTTGTGGGTTAGGCATATTCTTATTTCCTTACTACCTGAAATGACTTGAATAAAATTATAGTTTATTGAACTGTCAAAAATGCAGTATTATAGTCACAAAATCTCCTTTAAGTTATTAGCATTAACGAATAAATCAGCAAGACAATTCCAGCATTTATAATTACTTTCACATAATAACCGTCATCTTTGAAAAAAAACTGAAATTTGCATCAATGGGATATGTTCGAGCGGTGTTAAAACCAATTCCTATTCGCACGCAACTCGATGATAATTTCCTTTATCTAATCGTTTCGCACTTAATTCACCAGGCAATGCGACTTCAAAACGCATTCCGTCATTATCGTGTATCAGGTAATAACCATCAACTACACTAGCCACATGTGGTAAGACTGGAATTGTGTTCGCGATCTCCATTCCGTCCACAGAAATTAGCTTCGAAATGGGCTTCCCAGCGATTATCTTGAGAATCCTAGACGCCTACGTCCAACTGTTACAACGCACACTGTTTCGAAACTGAACCGGACGGAGTTATTATATTTTTCCTGAAAAAGTTTGTGTTCGAATGTATCATTGAAGTCTCCAGCTATTACAACACCCCAGAGTTCACACAAAAAGAAATTTAAGAACAAAACAAACTGATAATAGACTATAAAACGTCTGCTACGTTTACAACAAAATTCTTTGGGTTTATAAGAAAATAGGTATTGGTAAAGCGCTGTTTTATCGTCACATATTTTTCCTGAAAAGGTTCGAATGCATTGTGAACCTCTCCAGCCATTACAAAGTCCCTGAAGGCACACAATAAGAAATTCAAACACAAAACAAACTGACTATATTATGCTGTAGAACGTCTGCTACTGTCTACAACAAAATTGTTCTGGTTAATAAGACAAGAAGTATTGGTAAAGCGCTGTTTTATAGTCACACATTTTCCTGAAAAAGTTTGTGTTGGAATGCATTATTAACTTCTTCAGCTACTACAAAGTCCACGAGGTCACACAATAAGAAATTCAAACACAAAACAAACTGACTATATACTGTAAAACGTCTGCTACTGTTTACAACATAATTATTCGGGTTAATAAGACAAGAAGTATTGGTAAAGCGCTGTTTTATAGTCACACATTTTCCTGAAAAAGTTTGTGTTGGAATGCATTATTAACTTCTTCAGCTACTACAAAGTCCCCGAGGTCACACAATAAGAAATTCAAACACAAAACAAACTGACTAGGTATATGCTGTAAAACGTCTGCTACTGTTTACAACAAAATTCTTCGGTTTAATAAGACAAGAAGTATTGGTAAAGCGCTGTTTTATAGTCACACATTTTCCTGAAAAAGTTTGTGTTGGAATGCATTATTAACTTCTTCAGCTACTATAAAGTCCACGAGGTCACACAATAAGAAATTCAAACACAAAACAAACTGACTATATGCTGTAAAACGTCTGCTACTGTTTACAACAAAATTATTCGGGTTAATAAGACAGGAAGTATTGGTAAAGCGCTGTTTTATAGTCACACATTTTCCTGAAAAGGTTTGTGTTGGAATGCATTATTAACTTCTTCAGCTACTACAAAGTCCACGAGGTCACACAATAAGAAATTCAAACACAAAACAAACTGACTGTATGCTGTTAAACGTCTGCTACTGTTTACAACAAAATTATTCGGATTAATAAGACAAGAAGTATTGGTAAAGCGCTGTTTTATAGTCACACATTTTCCTGAAAAAGTTTGTGTTGGAATGCATCATTAACTTCTTCAGCTACTACAAAGTCCACGAGGTCACACAATAAGAAATTCAAGCACAAAGCAAACTGACTGTATGCTGTTAAACGTCTGCTACTGTTATAACAAAATTCTTCGGGTTAATAAGACAAGAAGTGTTGGTGAAGCGCTGTTTTATAATAGTCACATCTACTTTCTGAAAAAGTTTGTGTTCGAATGCATTATTAACCTCTCAAGCCATTACAAAGTCCCTGAGGGCACACAATAAGAATTTCAAACACAAAACAATATGACTATATGCTGTAAACCGTCTGCTACTGTTTACAACAAAATTCTTCGGGTTAATAATACGAAAAGTATTGGTAAAGCGCTGTTTTATAATCACATCTTTTTCCTGAAAGAGTTTGTGTTCGAATGCATTACTAACCTCTCCAGCCATTACAAACACCCTGAGGTCACACAATAAGAAATTCAAACACAAAACAAACTGACTATATGCTGTAAAACGTCTGATACTGTTTGCAACAAAATCCTTCGGGTTAATAAGACAAGAAGTATTGGAATAGCGCTGTTTTATAGTCACATATTTTTCCTGAAAAAGTTTGTGTTCGAATGCATTATTAACCTCTCCAGCCATTACAAAGTCCCTGAGGTCACACAATAAGAGATTCAAACACAAAACAAACTGACTATATGCTGTAAAGCGTCTGCTACTGTTTACAACGAAATTCTTCGGGTTAATAAGACAAGAAGTATTGGTAAAGCGCTGTTTTATAGTCACATCTTTTTCCTGAAAAAGTTTGTGTTCGAATGCATTATTAACCCCTCCAGCCATCACAAAGTCCCTGAGGTCACACAATAAGGAATTCAAACACAAAACAAACTGACTATACGCTGTTAAACGTCTGCTACTGTCTACAACAAAATTCTTCGGGTTAATAAGACAAGAAGTATTGGTAACGCGGTGTTTACGTAAGTTTGCCAGTTAATTGAGAACAAACGTAACACGCGCTCATAATACACGCTGCCGTGTATAATCGGACAATAAAATTAAATAAATAATTCATTAATAGGCCGGTGCGGCGGTGGTTTGATCGGTATCTGTGTGCCCGGGAGAGCAAGTCGGGTGCAACGCACTGTTAAATCGGTCTGAAGGCTTAGGCGGCCGAACTGGCCGACGTTAATAGTGTAGTGAAATCCTGTCAAACATAGTCGGGTACATGTGTTCGCCGCTATTAATTTGCACAACCGGATGTCTGAAAGGGGTCCGTATTGCGTATATTATAAGCGAGATCACTGTTGGTCTGTGCCGCTGTAGATATCAGAGGTACCGAACCGTTTCGGCGTTTCTACACCTAGTTATTAATACCGGCAATTATTTCTAGTTATGTCTGTGGGGAGACACTCGAAGAAAGAAACATTATGTAACTTATGCTAAAAAGCATTATATTGTGGTGTGTTATGTAGTACGTTGTTGTTAAAATCACGGAAGTAAGAAAGAAATATTTTTTCAATCATTAAATGTTTGTATTAACTATAGCTGAGTTTCTATTACACCTACTCAGCTTCTATTACACTACCTATTACAATAAGCAATTTAATAATAAGGAATCATCCTGCGGAGTATGTCAGAGACTTCAATACCAAAGTAGAACACAAACTCGAATGTTTTAATAAATAATTTAAACTATGTTATACATCTACTACACCTTGCAACCAACGATCAAGTACATCCAGGAATGTAATAGTTATTAATATTTATATAAATCATCAGTCCGGTGCATCACACGCAGTGAAAATCGCAACACCAAAAACGGTTATTTACCACTTTCTCCCGGATAATGTGCACATAACGATTTTTATTAACAAATCCAGAAGCATTTATTGCTGTTACCATATTTGATCCTGCGTACATACCGCATTTGATTAATTACAGTACTTTGACTGTGCATATGTAAATTTTAGAGGAGCTGCATTTTATGTTGATAAATGTCACTGCACATCTCATCCATGACAGCAATTAATATTCAAAAGCGCGTAAAGTGTTTCTTAATGTCAAATGTCATTCACACCTGGAGTTATTCTACATTAATATAATTACATCATATGCTGAATATGGTCAGAGACTTCAATGCTATAGTAAAACACAAAACAAAAAAAAATAAGAAAGATCTATTATTCGTACACAGTTTAAGTTGTTTCTAATCAAGTGTAATAATCGGGTTACAGGTGTAACAACAATGATCGCAGCTAGCGTATGGTCGACCTAATTTGTTACTTCAACCTGAGCCGATAATTCGAAATGAATTGGCTTGAATTTAAATCTATGCAGGATGTTGCGAAATACATGTATTGGAGAAAATAGTAATCTGCGCACCGCCATAGGTATACCATTAGTTTATTGGCATGTATTGCTAAATACTAGTAGTGTGTTTTACAATGAAATTACAATATTAACACCATGTGCCACGGATATTGTTGATTATAAAACAAATACGTAACTAAAACGATTGATATTCATTACAGAAAAGCAATCTTCTAGCAGATATTTGTAATTATAAAGAAATTTCGGGTTTGTGTTCTACTGTGATTGAAATCATTGTAGTCTCCGGCTATTTTAATATGCCACAGTAAGATATCTTGTAATTTTTTTAAATAGCTTCATATAGGAATAAATGAAACTGATATTAGACAAAAGCTATTAAAATTTAAAGTACAAAACAAAGTTCCTGGTGAGATTCCTATCAATGAATTGAGCCTTGCTGATATTTTTACTATGCAATTACAATAGTAACACCATAAGCCACTGTGGATACTTATTGTTTATTTGAATACAAATACGTAACTAAAGTCATCGATATTTATTATGGTAGACCAATTGTCAAGCGGATATTTGTAATTATAAAGCAATTTCGGGTTTGTGTTCTACTGTGATTAAAATCATTGATATCTCCGGCAAATTTAATACTCCACAGTAAGATATCTTGTATTTTTTTTAAATAGCTTCATAAAGGAATAAATGAAACTGATATTAGACAAAAGATACTAAAATTTAAAGTTCAAAGCGAAATTCCTGGTAAGATTCGTATCAATAAATTGAGCCTTGCTGATAGGAAAACTGTCGCCTGGAGATCAGGTCGTGTTGCGTGCACAGAACTCATGGTGTCGCAATCAGGAATTTATTATTGCGTTAATAGATTTTTTTCTCGGGTCGTACAGATAGCGTCCGAAATTGACATACCGACTACCTATATCGATGAATACCATTTTTTTTTTCACTTGGCCGATCTATTTGGTTTGACTATCGAGATTCGATCTGGTGTCAATCAATTTGTAAAGGCCGAAATTGGTTTTCTCTACTAAGGTGGCTTGCCTTAGTGAACATATGATGATATTAATAATATTAATTAATCAAACGGAATATAAAAAAACGTTTTATATGGTGTTGCAAACTTGAGCTTGTAAGGTTAAGTCTTTATTATGATTGTTACATTTGAAACTTTATCTTATATGTCGGTAATAGTTGTTTATTAATCCATTACTTACGTAATACTAACATCTTCTTTATTTTTGTTTTGTTTACTTAAGATCAAAAAATCAACATCCAGGAAGAGTAAGCTTTTTTTATTTTTGGTGTCACATAGGTACGTACAAGTTAGTGCTTAATGATACACGCACTTAAAGCTTGGTCATAAAACCAGCGGCGTTAACTGCTTGTTCTTGTAAGTCCTCTTTATCGATTATGATCACTTCCTATATTATTAAAATATTAATTGCTTTGACCACTGCTTCACAATTCCTTTCTTAATGGTCACACAAGCTAGTTAAGCCAGCAAACTATAAATATAAGTAATATTACGTACCGTATATGCAAAAATGTAGCTTCCCTTGCTTCTAATTAGCGACTGGTACAAAACGATCACGTTAATTAATAATTATACACATTTATGTAATAATAACGGTTGTATTTTAATTTCCAGAAAAGTTGACATTTATTGGATAACTGTAAGGTGTTTTGTAATGCGTGATCAATAATTAATTGTAAGGTTTCTGGTGTTTTTTAATAAATATTTAATATGGCTACTACGCAGAGTATCAGAAGAACATTTTTGTTGATTTTGGTATTTAATTTTGAAAATGTTCGAGTTTGGGTTTTATTCTGGCGTTGATATCTCCTGCCAATTTAATGCTGCAGGCAAAGTTAAGGTGGCCAGAATGTAATTGGGACAAACCGGGACAAGAAAATTAATAAATCAGCCAAGATTTAAGTACTTACCTACTTACCAACAAAATAAATTTTTGTTGTAAATATGACTTTGAGTTGGGTTGCGAACACAATTGTTATGAACAGTTTTCTCTTTCTAACATTTGTTTGACACAAAAAATTATTTATTTCTTCGAATATTCTACATTATTTCGGAAAAGTTTCTTTATTTGTCGTGGTCAGACAAACACTGAAAAAATGTTTCATTGGACGTACATTTTGAAAAGTATTGCTTTGGCCAAATAGTAATGGCCTCTCAAAAATTGCCCTTTAGGTCAAGCATACTTAATTTCAATTAACAAGAACTTGAACAAGAACAAGTGTCTTGCAGCAAGTAAGTAATATACTTACCTACATGTTTCATTTAAAACAAAATTATTTAATTATAGGTAAACGTTTTTTCCTTCGTGATATGTTTAGGATGCCTGTTGGAATGAATTTTACCTATAAATTGTTTTTTTGTCATTTAACTTTTGAAAGTATTAAAAAACTGTTATTAGATTAAGATAACCTTTTAACATCCGGTCTTGGGTTCGGGTATGTTAGGCTGTGTTCGGAAGTAGTTCAAGGTCAGCCTAACTAACCCATTACCTACTCAAAGAAGTCAATGTTGTCATATATATTATTTTATAATATCATATATTTAGAACACGGGTTGGTGTTCTACTGTGGCATTGAAGTCCAATTACTTTTTATAGCTGGATGTTCTACATTACGTCTGTACAAAGTTGTAGGTACAATACATATATACATTTTTTTATTTTAGTTAAAAATCAGCATTTTTCGCTCCAAAATTTAATTTTCTTTTATTTTTATCTCAGAAATCAATAGTTCATTTCAAATGTTTGATATGGCATAGAAACTCGCCACACTTCAGTTTACAAACTAGAAGTTCTTTTAAATCAATTCGACAATATTATTGTTATTAACGACCACTCTCAACCTTTAACATCAAAAGCGTTACAAGATGAACTTTTGGTGTAACTTTTTCCTGAATCCTGAAAACTCAGTTATCCTTAAAAGATACAAATATTCAAAAACACCTTTGGTATATTATTCAGTTTATAACTAGCAGTCTTTTAAATAAACTGTCCAACAATTGTCATCAATGACTTCACTCTCAAATTTTAACATAAAAAACTTTACAAGAAGAAGCTGTGGTATAACTTTTTCGTAAATCCTGAAGACTAAGTTATCCTTACAGGACAACCATATCTAAAAACACGTTATATACTTCAGTTTATAACTAGGTTCACTCTCAACCTTTAAGATCAAGAGGAACTTTTAGAATAAATATTTCCTGAATCCTGAAAACTCAGTTATCCTTAAAAGATAAAAATATTCAAAAACACCTTTGGTACCTATATTATTCAGTTTATAACTAGCAGTCTTGTAAATAAGCTGTCCAACAATTGTCATCAATCACTTCACTCTCAAACTTTAACATAAAAAACTTTACAAGAAGAACCTTTGGTATAACTTTTTCCTAAATCCTGAAGACTAAGTTATCCTTAGAGGACAACAATATCTAAAAACACGTTATATACTTCAGTTTATAACTAGGTTCACTCTCAACCTTTAAGATCAAGAGGAACTTTTAGAATAAATATTTCCTGAATCCTGAAAACTCAGTTATCCTTAAAAGATAAAAATATTCAAAAACACCTTTGGTATATTATTCAGTTTATAACTAGCAGTCTTGTAAATAAGCTGTCCAACAATTGTCATCAATCACTTCACTCTCAAACTTTAACATAAAAAACTTTACAAGAAGAACCTTTGGTATAACTTTTTCCTAAATCCTGAAGACTAAGTTATCCTTAGAGGACAACAATATCTAAAAACACGTTATATACTTCAGTTTATAACTAGCTTCACTCTCAACCTTTAACATCAAGAGAAACTTTGAGAATAAATATTTCCTGAATCCTGAAAACTCAGTTATCCTTAAAAGATAAAAATATTCAAAAACACCTTAGGAATATTATTCAGTTTATAACTAGCAGTCTTTTAAATAAACTGTCCAACAATTGTCATCAATGACTTCACTCTCAAATTTTAACATAAAAAACTTTACAAGAAGAACTTTTGGTATAACTTTTTCCTAAATCCTGAAGACGAAGTTATCCTTAAAGGACAATAATATCTAAAAACACGTTATATACTTCAGTTTATAACTAGCCTTACTCTCAACCTTTAACATTAAAAAACTACAAGAGTATCTTCTAGAATAAATATTTCCTGAATCCTGAAAACTCAGTTATTCTTCGAAGACATGCACGTTATTACTTCAGTTTATAACTAGCAGTTCTTTTAAATAAAATGTTCGACATTGTCAATAAACTTTACAAGCAAAATCTTTTTTATAACTTTTTCTTGAATCCTGAAAACTCGGTTATCCTTTAAGGATAAAAATATCCATCTTTCCGCTGAGGTCATTCGCTGAGGTATTGGAAATGACCTCGCCGAGTGGCGGAATCAGAACGTGGATGTAATTTATTTTAAATTAGATGCGAGAGAGTCGGGTCCTTTAAGTACTCGATTGCATATGCACGAAGCCGCTGCCACATTGCTCTCCGCTGCACACAAATTGGATTTTGAATGCCCATCTTCATAACTGTACCGTAGCACCACGGCCGTAAATAATAACCGGGGTTGTCCTATAATAATCATCACTTTTATTGCATTCCTTAAAGTCGACTGCCGATTGTCTCTCCAAGTGTTGCCGCTGTCATCGTTGCAACTTGCAAGTTGCAACTTTTACGGTTCTTCAGCGCTTCCGACGGTCACTTGGATAGAGCGGTGACATTTGCCTTGCCTACAATCATCTCCTAACTGCTAATTATGGACGATTCAACACGCCGCGTTCGACAATGTTACGCGTTTCAATTTATATTACGGTTGTAAATCGTGTTCGGAAAGTTTTGGAGAAAGTAGTACCTACTGTTGTCCCGAATAAATAATTATTACAATTAAAGACAAAGGAGTATTAAAATGGGCGGATATTTCAATGATGCAGGAGAACACAAACCCGAATATATGTCAGTCACCTTTAGCTATGTTATACGTTAGTTCTTGTATAAAATTTTCTAGCGGATATTTGTAATTATAAAGAAATTTCGGGTTTGTGTTCTACTGTGATTGAAATCATTGGAATCTCCGCCTATTTTAATATTCCACAGTAAGATATCTTGTACTTTTTTTTAATAGCTTCATATAGGAATAAATGAAACTGATATTAGACAAAAGATATTAAAATTTAAAGTACAAAACAAAATTCCAATGTAGTAGGTACCTACTGTTGTCCCGAAGAAATAATTGTTACAATTAAAGACAAAGCAGTATTAAAATGGGCGGATATTTCAATTATGCAGCAGAACACAAACCCGAATATATGTCAGTCACCTATAGCTATGTTATACGTTAGTTCTTGTATAAAATTTTCTAGCGGATATTTGTAATTATAAAGAAATTTCGGGTTTGTGTTCTACTGTGATTGAAATCATTGGAATCTCCGCCTATTTTAATATTCCACAGTAAGATATCTTGTACTTTTTTTTTAAAATAGCTTCATATAGGAATAAATGAAACTGATATTAGACAAAAGATATTAAAATTTAAAGTACAAAACAAAATTCCAATGTAGTACCTACTGTTGTCCCGAAGAACTAATTGTTACAATTAAAGACAAAGCAGTATTAAAATGGTCGGATATTTCAATGATGCAGCAGAACACAAACCCGAATATATGTCAGTCACCTATAGCTATGTTATACGTTAGTTCTTGTATAAAATTTTCTAGCGGATATTTGTAATTATAAAGAAATTTCGGGTTTGTGTTCTACTGTGATTGAAATCATTGGAATCTCCGCCTATTTTAATATTCCACAGTAAGATATCTTGTACTTTTTTTTAAATAGCTTCATATAGGAATAAATGAAACTGATATTAGACAAAAGATATTAAAATTTAAAGTACAAAACAAAATTCCAATGTAGTACCTACTGTTGTCCCGAAGAAATAATTGTTACAATTAAAGACAAAGCACTATTAAAATGGTCGGATATTTCAATGATCCAGCAGAACACAAACCCGAATATATGTCAGTCAGCTATAGCTATGTTATACGTTAGTTCTTGTGTAAAATTATCAAAAGAAAATTAAGCTATGCACACTAAAAAAGAAATACATGGCATGAATATAAAGTTTTTTCTTAACAATTTTGTTCACTTTCAATCCATCTAATCAATTGTATGTTTGGTGCTATCTAAGTTCATATAGCACGGCTTTATTATTATTAGTTGAATTTAAGAAGTTTGATGCTTACCAGATGCAACAATAGGTTAATTATACAATACATTGTTTGAAAAGAAATAATTTATTGAGGTCAGTACATACATATAAATATATGTTACAATAGTAGAGTCTCTTTGTAGGCACACAAACACCATAATATACTAAATAACAAATAACTCTGTTTCCTGTTCGATATCCCCAGGAGTCTGAAATAAATTGCATTAATCATTATACACTGATCAATATACACTGAGCGGCATAAAAAACGCAACACCTAAAATGCTGACCAGTTTCAAACTGCAGTAACTTTTGAACGTATTGCTCGATTTGAATGAGGTTTTTTTTATTTGAAAAGTCCACTTTTTGCCAATATTTCTGTATGTGTGCTACCCATTTTTGCGCTCTTCCATTTCAGCAATGGTAAATAACGTTAATGCTTGTTTTCTTCCTACAGTTTGAAGCTTGCTGTGGGGTGCACCGACAAAAGAATTTAACTTTAAACAAAAGGAGCTTGTAGTCTCATCTGTTCTGATCACTTATGTTTTTTGTTCAAATTTCTATTGTTGTTAACGCCAAAGTTACAAGCTCTAAAAGATAACGCTGCTTCTTCGGCAGCGCCATCAGAAATTAAAGAAAGCCATCGATAACGACGAAATTTAATTAAACTGTGAAAGTAATGATCAACATGTTAATAACGAGTATTGCCTCCCCTCGCTTGAATTGTATTCCTCATCCTTCTAGGCATACTTCGAATTAGGTTTTGAATCTCATTTTGGGGAATCTGGTTCCACTCTTCTTCTAGCGCTATTCGGAGATCATCTAGCGTTTGTATCGCGGCACCACGGGCCCTAACTCGTCTCCCTAGCATATCCCACATGTGTTCTATGGGGTTTAAATCAGGGCTACGTGCAGGCCATTCCATTCTGCTGATATCCAAATCATCCAGGTATTGGGACACTATGCGGGCTGTATGGGAGCGTGCATTATCGTGCATGAACAAGAAGTTGTCACCAATAAATGGCCGAAAGGGAACCACGTGTTCCGCCAAAATTTCTACAACATACCGAGCCGAGTTTAGATTTCCGTTGATAAAGCAAAGTTCCGTACGTGCTTCGAAGCAGATTCCTCCCCAAACCATTACAGATCCTCCCTGGTACTGTACCCTTTCAGAGAAGTTGCTCTGAGAATAACGCTCTCCTGCTCTTCTCCAAACTCTCTCTCGGCCATCTGGAGAGTACAAGCCGAACCTCGACTCATCTGAGAAGGGTACGTTTTGCCAATCTGCATTTGCACCATGGCTAGCTATAATTTCTGATGGCGCTGCCGAAGAAGCAGCGTTATCTTTTAGAGCTTGTAACTTTGGCGTTAACAACAATTTAAACTTGAACAAAAAACATAAGTGATCAGAACAGACGAGACTACAGGCTCCTTTTGTTAAAGTTAAATTCTTTTGTCGGTGCACCCCACAGCAAGCTTCAAACTGTAGGAAGAAAACAAACATTAAGCATTAAGGGTAGCACACCTACAGAGATATTGGCAAAAAGTGAACCTTTCAAATAAAAAAAACCTCATTCAAATCGAGCAATACGTTCAAAAGTTACTGCAGTTTGAAACTGGTCATCATTTTCGGTGTTGCGTTTTTTTATGCCGCTCAGTGTAGGTTCTTCCGATCCGATAGTGAAGTGCTTCCAATGTTTGTTTCTAATCGTGCTTCTACATTTGGGGGAATTAGGTGAGGCACATATAGCTGAGTTGCAACCTTAGCATCTATAACACTAGTTAAATTTTGATATAGTGACTAGAAATGCAAATAATCTATAAAATAAGTAAACTACATGATTCAATAACATAAAAAGAATATACACATACATAATTAATAATAGTATCAAAATATAATAATAGAACAGCTTAAACAACTACATTTAATACAGTAGTTATTATTATTTAATATACGCGGAATTATGTCTTATTTATTAACAAAAGAAACACTTACCTGCAAATGCCGGTATGAGGCCTTCGAATTCCCGCAACATAGAATTCAATGAATCTAACACGCTGTCAAAGTCCAACTGGAACACTGTACAGACGACCACAAACTGCACAAACAACCATTACAAGATAAGCGCTGAGTCACATGGGTCTGTCACGGTGGGGGTAGATGTTTAAAATTTTCTTTAGATTGATTTGAATATACCGGATTCTTACCTCAACATTGAATATACATATTCCTTCAATTTACTCCAATAGATTTCTTGAATTGACGCTGTAGACACAAATGTACTATAGTCTCCCTGCGACATTATGATCTGTTCCTTATGATTTAATCTATTTTTGGTTAAAATAATCGATATAGTCCACATATTTAATTCAGTTGAACATCTGAACTATTTAATACAAGAAACGCAAATCTCAAATCTATTAAGTAAATTGATAAAATATTATTCTTGTAGGAAGAAACATATTTTAATTGAATATTATATTTGAATTGAGCATTTGTTTTTTTAATGTGTGATTATCTATTGCCTGGTCTAATAAGGATTGACCTCTTATATATTTTGGGTAATAATATGTTGGTCACTATAGATTAGTTCATTGTTTGAAACTTTTTTTAAGATATGATTAATATACCTTATCTATACATACCATATACTAAAGTCGTGCACTTAATTCAATTTGTTTCACGTTTTTTTCTATAATACCGATCCCAAATCAGATATAAATTCAAAGTAAGGCCACTCATTGTACCTTATTAGAAACACTTTTTTCCTCGCTTCAATGATTAAACCGAATCGAACCATATTTGATTAATTTTTTCTCAATACTGTGACATTGAAAAATCAATTCAGAGAAAAAAATGGTTCCAATAAAGCGGCGATATACACGGTATAATCTGAAATAATTAAATAAAATTTTTATGCATAGGTACGACGCATTTTTCTTCGGATAATGGAGTTGGTGGTCAAATGATTGAAGCCTTGGAATATGAATTTTATCATCATTTGGGCTGTGAAGCGGTAACATCGCTGTCATTAGTTGTTTACTGAAACTGTAATAATGCAGAAATTGTGTGATGGTTTATCACGGTCTTCTGAGCACCTGATTGGCCCGCACTGGCCAATTATTAGAGTTAGTATTTAGGCATAATTGATAGACGAGATGATTAAGATTGTTATTTTTTTTCTAACGATCTTCTCGCTTCATGAAGTAAATACAAGGTTGCAAAGTAGGATAGTTGCGATTTATTGCGATGCAAATATTAAAGACGTTTTTTCAGTACATTTACTAATTTTAAGGAGAATTTGGACATTCGTCAGTAAGTTCATCAAAACAGTGAAAACTGATTTTTGTGTTGATTACTTTGACCTCAAAAATATAGTTCATTAGGCCGGAATTGTATGCTCAACATTTGTGATTCTCGAGTGCTAAAATACCTCATAACCGTTTATGCTGCTTGAGACTGTACCATTTGTATTCCATTTTCGAATCCAAAAAGTTGCTTTAAAAGGAGTGTTAATACACTGCCTAGTGGTTAGTGGTTGAGTAGAGCGCTTGCCAACACGTCGGTCAAGCTGGTCCCACACGTGTTCAATAGGATTCAGTTCAGGACGCCGGCCATTCCATGACCTGAATTCCACGTTCTTGTAAAAAGTTTCTGGTGATGCCGGCGGTATGTGGCTTTGCATTGTCCTGCATTAGGATGCAATTTTGACCGACGCCATATGCAGGAGGCACCACATGGTCCTCCAAGATGTCTTCGATGTAATTCATGGCATTTAGTCTACCAGGGTCAGTTCACAACAAGGTCAGTTCTGTTGTCTATACTGATTCCAGCCCAAACCATCACAGATCCACAACCAAATCTATCCACTTCCTGTATAGTAGCGGCTGCGTAGCGTTCACCAGGACGTCTATATACACGTACTCGACCGTCGCACAGTGTGAAAAATTCCCAAAAACCTGGCCAAAAGTCGAAAGCATTTTCTATTTAGTTGAAATTTAGTATTCGGGGTTGGTGATTACAAACCCAAAATTAGAAGAGTAGAAAAATAGCGGACATTTGTTCCAAAATTACTTTTAATCGCATAACCGAAAATCGACAAATCCTGAAAAGTATGTCCCAACTAGGTTTAAATCCGGTTGTTCCCCTATTATGAAATGGAAATGCACTTAATTAAGTTCCTATCATAGTGAACATACATAATGTAATAGAGCATTTGTTCTAGGCACTAAAGGTGAAAATGTAAATATGGTTTTGCTTAGTATTCTTCTTTAATAATTGAAATATGAATGAAATAATTAATTTTAAAAATTTAGTAAATAAGAAGATATTGTGCCTATTGAATACTATAAAATTATAAAAGAGAATAGTATTTGTTCATTCGTCTTGGTCTTATTCATCTTCATCATCAGCTTCACTATATTCATCTATACTTCATTTTCTACAACTTCATATTCGGAACTGTCTTCTTTATTTTCAAGTTCCGTTGATACAATTTTTGGTACTAATTGTGATGAAATTAGAAAATAAATTGATTCCGGGTTATGCCATGGGTCAAAATAATTAATTGCTGACGTTTTGCAAACCATCTTGTTCGCTTCTTCATAACTAACTGAATATTTGTCATTATGGCTAATTTCAAAGTTTTAAAACTCCTTTTTGCGTCTAAAATATTCTGCTTTGGAATCGGTCCCTTTCAATATCCAGGCACACGTGCCGGCATCAAAAAACGACATTTTAGCAGTTTTTATCACCAAAATTAGCAAAACTAATTTTTTGTTGTTTATTGTGCTCAGTTGTCGGCAGTTTTTCAAGTCGTCCTATTAAAACACATTAAAAAATTTAAATGATGACGCAATTTTTGGCAAGAAAAATCAATCCAACCTCAAGAATATCTCATAGAACTAGAAATCCTTTAACAAAGTTGATTCGTCTAGCTTCATAAGAAAAAAAAATTAAACAGCCTTCCCTTAGACGCACACGTAAATTGTATGTATTACATTCTAAAAATAAAGAGAAATTCATTTTGAGTAAGTATGAGGAGAAACTGTCTACATATTCAAAAAGTACAAACTCTGATCTTTACAATGAGCTATAATTCCAACCGGGGATATGCGGGGAATTTTTTAAAAGTGTAGGCGAACTTTAAGTTTATAAAATTTTTGCTACGTTGTAATAAAAGTTGCAGAGAAAACATGTTAAATTATTTAACAGCTTAGAATAAATTATAAAACGTATTTACATACCTTGAGGAACACTATTCATTTTAGAAAAATAATTAAGTTATTCTCAACAAGCCCACAGAACATTACAATTGCAATGGTGTCAAACACCCAAACATACGCTTTGCACAAATCGACAACTTTGAACTGATACCATTCTTAACCGGTTCAGCAAACCTTTTTTACAATTTACGATTCTGATACGCGAGTGATCAAAGAGTTGTTATGTAGGGTCAGTTCCGTTCATTTTGAAAACTATAAAATATGAATTTTGGCCAGCTTTTTGGGAATTTTTCACACTGTGCGTCGCAACGAGTTAAACGAAATCTGGACTCGTCTGTAAACAGTACAGGCGTCCAGTGACGAAGTTGCCAATCTCTGTGATCCAGAGCAAACCTCATTCGCGCTGCTTTGTGATGCTGTGTATAGCGTGGTGCGCGGACAGGTCTTCTTGGTTTCAAATTCGCTTCTTTTAATCTGTTTCTAACTTAGGAGTAACTAAGAGTTGTAACATTGTTTTGTTGTGACAAGAAGAGTTGTGACATTATTGTAAGTGAGCGGTGTGAAAAAATTTCTCAGGTATCTTTTCAGATATGTAAATGACAATTGGCTTAAAAAACAACAACACAAATTAAAACAAAAGTGGCATTACATTTCATCTATAACATAGTATGGATACTGTTCAAAGTAAAGAATAAAAAATAATTTTTATTATTACTGTCCGTATAATATTTCTACGGTCCAATACGGTCCTGGAAAATGTGCTTCGTTTGATAGGTATGCATTTAAATCCGACATTCAATATTTAATTATATTATTTAACATAGTATATCTAAAGCCAGACAATGTATTATTTTTGCACCTTTTTGCTGTGAAAGAAAACTAAATTATCCTTGCATGTCTGACTGTCATACACCTCACAAATGTGTGGTATTTTAAATTGTGCCTGGGGAGAGCAAAACAAGCGAAATTCATACATAATTACCATTTTAATACATTCGGCGTTACAGCATTACAATAATTTTCGCGGACCTGTAAGCGAAACTAGTCTGCAATGTTTCGCGCGTCATTAGAAAAGGTTGTATACACGCTCCGTCTTTGTTCTTGAAGTGAAAACAGCGTTCTAATTAAATTCACGCGAAAACGCGCCGATTTCAAAACACAAACAATTTCAACCAATTTGCGTTCCTCATTTTGGCAAACGGAATTCGCTTGTCCTAATTTTTTTCTCATTCTCATAAAAATTTGGTAAATACGCTATATAATTACAGGCGTAGGTTGTTTATTTTTTGGTTCCCCGATAGAGCGTTTGTTCCAAATAGTCGGATTGAAATTCGATTTAAAACAAATGATATAAAATAAGTCGTACGTCAATAACCTGTCAGGTGGTGCTCATAACTGCGCTAATTGCATAAATTAAACAAAATTTGAATACTTACGGTTTTATATTTTGATGTGGTCGAAATAAATGGAAAAAGGATTAGGTAGAATCGACTGGGATATTTGAATAAACCGATTCGGTCGGTTTCTGTGACATAAATATGCAAATTCTGCTTGGTATATGTTTTATAAAATATGCAACTAAGATTAGTATTAAATGGATTTTGTATTAGAATATTGCGGTTACACTTTCCTTGCCGGAACCGACTAAAATAATAATCTATAATTTTCTCATATAGGACTTACTTCTATCTTTGTTTTATAAGTCTAAAGTAGGTTATATAGTAGGTACAAGTGGAGAGAAATAGTAGGTATATTGATTTTGTCTTATTATTTTCTGATGCCAGTTAATCTGCATGCAACTAAGTTTGTATACGTGAAAAGAAATATTTAAATCGACCTAGCTGTCATCTCTCGTTTATACCATATTGACGCTTTCATAAAAACCTTGTTTACAACATTTATTTCATTGATGCTTAAGAAGGAAGAAACGTGTTCTAACTTACACTGTGCAAAAAAAATCAACTTTTTGTGTTTTGCCTTACCTACTTATGATGGTATATTTCTCTTGGCCTGTGGCCACTGATAACCCCAAGTCAATTCATTTGTTTCTAATACGTCTGGTTTAGAATATACAGGCTTAGCCAAATTTACCGGAACACCTAAATAATTCTCCAGCCGTAAGAAACATCAAGAAATTGTTCAAACAAAAATTGTTTGGCTTTAAACAAGCTATGGTCTAAATATATTTTCAATATACAGAGAGCTGTTCTGAGATTAATGCTAAGAATTTTTTATAGGAACTATATTTTTATAAAATGCATTATTTTTTATTTATATGCTATTAACCAAAATTAGTCAAAACTACCAGAACACTTTAATAATTCTCCAACTGTAAACAAAATCAAAAATTGTTTCAAATAAAAGTCTTTTGGGCTTAAACAACCTCTCGTTCAAATATATTTTTTATATACAGGAAGTTTATTTTATTATGGAAATTTGCAAACCTTTCCTTTTTCTAACATAACACCCTGTATATTTGGCATTTTTTTGTGCTAAGATTAATTCTGAGAATGTTATGTTGGAATTATTTCTTTATAAAAATTTATTTTTTATTATCAATACTCATGAACTTTTACTTTACCCCATTTAAGTAAAAAATAAAAAAATCAAGAGAAAATAACAACAAAATTAAATAGAATTAAATTAAATGTTCAAACTGTCACATTAAAATAAATGTGTATGTACCTATGTGGAAAAATATTCTTAATTTGAAGTTCAGTAGTTTCGCTTTGACTATTTTTGGGTAATAGCTTCCAATTAAAAAATGCATTCAAATCTAGTGATTCCTCTTAACTAAATACGCTAATGTTTTCAAAATTGGCTAGAAAATAGATACGGCTGGGTCATTTTGTTGAGAAAGGTATGGTACACTTTAATATGCTAACAAACCCTGCTGTAAATGCCAGGCACCCGACTTGCCCCAGGTATTCAGTATCAAAAAACAAAATTTCAAATTTAAAATCCGAAAAAAAGTAAAAGGTCATAAGTAAAAAACAGTTGATGGTTGGAAATCGAATTTAATACAAAAATTTAGATAATTAAAAATTGACGTGTTCGAGATTTTTTTAAAATAATAAACTATTCAATTTTAAAGCATTTATTTCATATTTTGCCATTGTATCTGATGATAAAGTTTCTGCAAAATTTCTAAAATTTGTGACGTGTAGAAAAACTTTTAATAGCGTTTTTACAACTACGATGTTACACACAAATAAGCCAATGTTGCACTGTGTTAATTATCATTGGAAATGAGACCAAAAAGAAAACTCATTGCTCTTTAAATCAATAATCATATTTATATTTGTCTCAAAACAGTTGACATTCACGTCAAGCCGAGGCTACATATTCGTATACTTGCCAAATATCAAATATTTGCCACATGTTAAATATTAGGCAAATATATTTGCCACGCAAATCGAAATTTGTTGTTATTGATTGCTCTAAACGATGCCATGAGTGATTTAATTTTCCTTTTAAGTTCGTTCACCGAATATTTTTCATCCATCCTTGATTACCGGCTGATTTTTATAAAACTCAAAAAATCTATGACATACCAACAAATTTGTACAATATTCGTTTGTGATTTCGGACCGTCAGAATTGCACTGCAACAGTAAATGCATCGGACATTGATGCATCGCCACATAGCAATTTCTAATACGTGAAAATCTTCTTTGAGGACTTGCTACATGTGCGTACCGAATGGGCACTAGCTATTTTTTTTGATTAGTTCGCCTCTTTTGCACATTAGCTTTTTCAAATCAAACTGATAATTTGATTACGAACAAGCAAGGTTTTATTTTATAATGCCGACATATTTTTAATTACATAAGTGCAGAATTCACTGCGTACTAACAAGGGTATTCTTGTGGAAATTTACAAAACAAATCTTGACGAAACTGTTTGTTTTATTTTAATGATTTTTTGTTTAATTCATCAGGTTTCTGTAATATTAATTCGCAGCATCTAATTTTAGCAGACTGTAAAACAATACAATTAGTCATTTGGTGTGAACTAGTTTAAATAAATTATTATTTTAATGAGAAAAAATATATATTTTTTTATTTAATTTTTTTACATTGCCCGTAAAAGAAGTGTTACATGGTTTCTACGTCATCTTTAAAGTTCTACTAAATCCAATTGTACTACTAGTTCCGATCAATTAGCTTCTGAAACAAAAATTTAAACAAATGAGATTTCAAAATATAACCTTTTTGTTGACTAAAAAAGCTACGTAATAAACATCATAAAAATCGGCAAATATATAAATACAAGCAAATAAAGTATAATTTTCCAAATAAATTATTTTATAGACATGCTGTCTATAAAATTTGTATGATGTTTACTACTTGAAGAGAAACGAAAACGATTAAAAATATTTTAATAGTAGAGACAATTTTGTGTAGCTTTTTTATTTAACAAAAAGGTTATATTTTGAAAGCTCTTAAATGAGTATCATCTATATTGTTCATAGAAAAACATCAACTTAGGATACACTCTGTAAATGGTGTACGTTTTTCTTGGAAAGAAATAACATTGCGTTTGTGTGGACAGGTAAAAACAACAATTTTCTTTTTAATTTCTGTCTGACGGTATCCGGAAAACTGTCTGTCTGACGGTTTCACAAAATTACAATTTTATGCGGTTTTCGCCCTTTAGAAAAATCTAAAATCGTACTAATAATTACAAATCATTGTCAATCTTCGTATACGACCCACTACACACAAAACGAAATTAAAAGATGGAAAAATTAAAGAGCGTACTAAAATGTTCATCGAGTACAAATAAATGCACCAATATTTGTCGACTTTGCACTTGCTATACCCTCTTCAACTGGGTATTGCAAATACCAAGTATATGGCGTTAAAAAACCTCGTCTATTTGATATTTGGCAGGTATACGAATGTGTAGGCACGGCTTTAGACACTGAAAAGAGTTCTACAAATCACTCAACACCTTCTATATAATCTGTACCTAGAGATCTCCTCCATTTACCATCTATATGAATCATTAACTCCTGTGACCTTCGATATTAAAGGTTCGTAATCAGCTGGCGAGAGCAATTTTGCAATCAGACGCACACGGTAACTGCGTTATGGCGGAACATCATAAATGGACTCACTAAATCGCCGTGGAAGAGAGCTTTCCTTCGATTATTATTATAATGCATGACTGTTATAATGGCCAGAATTGAGAGAAACATTACTCAGATCGGCGCGGCGGGTATTTTATTAAATGGCGCTGCTCTCCGCGGCGCAGAATTTCTAATCTCCGGATTAGAAGTGAAAACTTGCGAGCACGGATTGCAGGTAATTTCATCGGCTCTAGGAAAACACGCCGGAATGCTGTTTTATTTATGTTTTCAGACTTTTTTTTCTTTTAATTCAATCGGAATTTATGTTTGTTTTTCTGCGCGTTGAATGGGTTATTAATTGCTATATTAATATGGAAAAGTAACTTGAAATGGTACAATAATGTCTTATAAATCATCTAGAAGAAATAACTGCATATTCCTTCTGGAAGAATTTAATGATAGCAGTATAGATGTCCAGAATATTTGAACATATCTAGGAATATATTTTTCTTAAAGCCAATTCTTTCTCTGAAAGTTTGTAACTATTTGTAATGTAATAAAATGTGCTCTTTAATTTGAGCAGTTAAATTGCAATTTTGAAATGTCTTGTGTTTCGAGGTGCTGAAGAAAAATCCAAGTTTTTGACCTTGAAGGTCCTGGATTAAAAGCATTATCAATTTTACGGAAAATATAGTTGCCTACAACTTTTCCAAAGAAAATTAATTAGTTATAGAATTATCTAATTTTACTGTAAGTTTTATGTTATCATACTACTTTTAGTAGGTCGTATTATAGAGGTCCTAAATTAAATTTTCTCGATAAAAAGTTATTCCTTATAAACAGTATTAGGTGCTCAAAAACTGTCGAAAAACAAGAAACTGTTATATTTTCTCAAGAATAAAAATTAATGATATAAATTTATTAAGGAATAGTTTTTTGATAGAAGTTTCGATATCCAGATTATTGGAAGATTTAAAGTACTTTTTACTTTATCATACGCAGTATGTAAAGTATTGTAATCGTGCCAAAAAAATTTTTGAGATTTTAGCAGAAATATATCTTTTTGGGTCCCCTGAACATTTTTGACCAATTCGACGATTCCGGAGAAACTACTAAAGGTATCGGGACGACACTTCATATTTAGAAGTTTCATGACCAAACTTAGAGCTGTAAAGCTTTCTGTTGAAAAGGGTCCAAGGAACTGGAGGTTTAGTCTTAGCATTTTTGAAAGATTTGGCAAATAAGCCGCCATTTCTGGAATTTCATCGAAATAGTTAAATAATAAATTAAAGATGAGGAAATTCTGAATAATTTAGGACTACGAAATTTTTTGGTACAATCAATAGTTTAGCTGCATGAGCAAATTCTATTTCATCGAGATCGGTCGTACTGCATTGAACCTAGTAGCCAGGATTTGTCAGTTTTTTTGATTCTAATGTCAGCAGGTAGTATCAAACGCTAATGTCTTGACAATAACTTCTGTCAATATAAGCTGCGTTCGGATATTGTAATACACCTACTAACACGTTAGTATCATTTGGACGGTATACCCGGTGTCAACGGAGTACAATATCCGAACGCAGCTTTAATCGACAAATCTGTCAAGTTCAACTAGTTTTATTTTAATGCAGACATGGCCGATCTCGATCAAATAGAATCTTATGCAGCTAAACTATTAATTTTATATAGTATGATAAAGTCATGTGGCTGGCCACATCAGATTTTTTATAGAAGTTTCGATATCCAGATTATTGGAAGATTGCTTTTTACTTTATCATACGCAGTATGTAAAGTAATCATGCCAAAAAAAAATTTTTAGATTTTAGCGGAAATATGTCTTTTTGGGTCCCCTGAACATTTTTGACCAAGGTACAAAAAAATGTCTGTGTGTGTGTGTATGTGTGTGTGTGTGTGTGTGTGTACCCGTTTTTTGTGGCGACGATTCCGGAGAAACTACTAAAAGTATCGGGACGAAACTTCATATTTAGAAGTTTCATAACCAAAATTAGAGCTGAAAAGCTTTCTGTTGAAGAGGGTCCAAAGGAACTGGAGGTTTAGTCTTAGCATTTTTGAAAGATTTGGCAAATAAGCCGCCATTTCTGGAATTTCATCGAAATAGTTAAATAATAAATTAAAGATGAGGAAATTCTGAATAATTTATCACTATGACATTTTTTGGTACAATCAATAGTTTAGCTGCATGAGCAAATTCTATTTCTACGAGATCGGTCGTACTGCCTGAAAACTAGTAGCCAGGATTTGTCAGATTTTTTGATTCTAATGACAGTAGAAGTCTTGGTGTCAAACGCTAATGTTTCGACAATAACTTCTGTCAATATAAGCTGCGTTCGCATATTGCATTACATTTTCACGCCCAATAACACGTAAGTGTCATTTGGACGGTGTACCCGGTGTCAACGGAGTACAATATCCAAACGCAGCTTTAATCGACATATCTGTCTAGTTCTAGTAGTTTTATTTTAATGCAGACATGGCCGATCTCGATCAAATAGAGTCTCATGCAGCTAAACTATTAACTTTATATATAGTATGATAAAGTCATGTGCCTGGCCACATCAGATTTTTTTTGTTAAAATCAATTAATGCAATTGAAAGTATTTGAAATGTAACAAAAGTTGCACCTTAATTTAGGCTTCCCCTGCTACACGCCCTATAAATTGCAATTTTTGGTATATTTTGTATTTTTATGTTATAAATAAATTGCCTACAACTATTAAAAAGAAAATTATTTAGTTATCAGTATTATCTAGTTTTACAGTAATTATTATTAACACTAATGTTTTAGTACGTCATATAAAGGTCATAAATTGTAATTTCTCGACAAAAAATGATTTCTTATAAAGAGGGATACTGGGTGTTCGAATAACAAAAGAAATGTTCAAAAACATAAAAAAAAGTCCATCTTTAACATTTAAATTCAAAATATATTAAGGAATAGTTTAGAAATAACAAACAGTAATGTTGAATCTCAAATTTCATCTTTCGGTCCAGTTCATGCAAAAATATCGATCTTTTTGTAAAAAATCAGTATCATATTTAGTCTAAAAATACGCAAAAGTTTAGAGGTTTTCTCAGGTATTTTTTAAACTCGGAATCGACAAAGAAATACACCAAATTGAAGATAAGGAATGTACTAGTTTCCTTCTAATGGAGGAAGTCATATTTTTGTATGTTTCTAAAATATCACTGAAGGAATATGAAAAGGAGTATTTAGCTAATTTTAAGATTCTTTTAATTGAAAACAAAGGTTATTGTAATTATTGTGCAGAATCCACACATGTTCTTTTTTTTTGTTTTAAATTATGTCTAGTTTCTGAGAAAAGAAAAATGCATATTTGGATTCTTTTGCGATTTTTCAGCACTGCTTTCCTCAAAAACTAGACTGAAGTAAAAATTTCTGCTACAGATTCAGATTCTACCAAAAATCAAACCGGAAATAGTTATCACTTGTTAGATTTTGTTCATTTTTGGTCAGGATAGTTACGTAGCTTACATTATTGTATTTTTAACAAAATTAAGTACTTGAAAATATATGCAATGCTGTAATATCAAGACTCAAGTATGGATACAAAGGAACTAGTATAAATAGTGTAGATTTTTCATTAATACTCTAAAACACAAAAAAACATATCAGAAATAACTAGAACATCATCTGATAATGAAATAACAAAAATTTATCTCAGTCTATGTTAGATAAGTTCATCCTTATGTCATTTTTCGTACATACCAACATTCTTGAGCAAACATATAAATATTATTCAAATTTGATACCAAAAACATCAATAACTAACAACACGATTTCTAAATAACTACAAAATACTTACTGAACTACTTACTACTACTACGAACTCTAAAATTAGAATACATAATTACCGGCAATGCTGCGTAACCAACAGTGCCAATTCCTAAAATACTAATCAATCAACCCAGTAAAGAAACTGATCCGTATGTACCACATCGTGGTCTTCGCGATCGCGCTCAAACGTAAACCACATTTCGCAACAACCAAGAGAGCATGTCCCGGCCAACACCGCTAACGTTATAACTCAAGAGTGACGCAACAGTTTAGAGACCAACCTAACCATCGAGATACCATCCACTCTGAACAACCCAAACACAAAATTCCTAGTTCAAACCAAACTAAATCAAGCGACACACTCATCGACTAACAATAGACGAGATCGACGACATTGGAAAACGCTAAGAAGGTGGAGAACTACGCCAATAGAAAAGAAAAACGTTAAACGAAGAAAGAACCTAGAGAACGATTCTTGCTATGTGGGTGCAGCGCTTTCGCAATGCTGGTACACAGGCAGTGCGCATACTTATCGACTGATATAACATCGACACAACTGTCTCTGTCGTGATCTTGTATTTTATTTTCAACACTATGCCCCAAGGGAGTTTCTAACTACGCCGCCTTAGCGTATTTAGAAGATATAATTCTAGAAGTTATTAGGTAATTATAGTGTTGTTTCTCACGTAGTAGGTATGAGTGTTTGTTTTGTAAGTAAGATAATTGTTATTTTTCGTTATTTTGTGTTTGTGTTTTCGTATTTTGCCGATTAAATATCAGATTTTATCGGCACGTTGCGCTTTCATAACGTGCTGTGTTCTGTTGTTGTGTAAGATTTGTTGTATGCTTCGTTTGTGATTTATCGCGAATATAAATAATAAAAGGTAGTGGTACATGGTGTTTGGAAGGTTAATATGTATTTAGCACGCTAATATTATAAATCGCGCTGTTAGAACAATGTGTTGTGCGATATGTTTGTTGGTATTACATGTACTGGAATGTACGAGAATTGTTAGAGATAATTTTTGTGGATAATACAAGTTTTGTACTCAGTTCAGGATAATTTATGTAAATGAAATTGATAAGTAGTGAAATTTATGGATTCATTGAACGGAATTGATCATAAAATGCACGTTTTTAACGTAAAAATGGTATGAATCGGTAATTTTATTGAAATAAAAAAAAATTCTACAATAATTTTAATACAAAAATGCTTTGTTCCCAAAAGAGCAGTGAAGTGACATTCGACATTACTTGATCATTTTTAATTTAATTAAAAAAAGAGTTATTTCTCATTTTCACTTTATCGTACGCAGTATGTAAAGTATTGTAATCGTGCCAAAAAAATTTTTTGAGATTTTAGCGGAAATATGTCTTTTTGGGTCCCCTGAACATTTTTGACCAAGGTACAAAAAAATTTCTGTGTGTGTGTATGTGTGTGTGTACCCGTTTTTTGTGGCAACGATTCCGGAGAAACTACTAAAGGTATCGGGACGAAACTTCATATTTAGAAGTTTCATAACCAAACTTAGAGCTGAAAAGCTTTCTGTTGAAGAGGGTCCAAAGGAACTTCAAATAAGCCGCCATTTCTGGAATTTCGTCGAAATAGTGAAATAATAAATTAAAGATGAGGAAATTCTGAATAATTTATCACTATGACATTTTTTGGTACAATCAATAATTTAGCTGCATGAGCAAATTCTATTTCTACGAGATCGGTCGTACTGCATGAAAACTAGTACCCAGGATTTGTCAGACTTTTTAATTCTAATGACAGTAGGTAGTCTTGGTGTCAAACGCTAATGTTTTGACAATAACTTCTGTCAATATAAGGTGCGTTCGCATATTGCATTACACTTTTTACACCCAATTACACGTGAGTGTCATTTGGACGGTGTACCCGGTGTCAACGGAGTACAATATCCGAACGCAGCTTTAATCAACATATCTGTCTAATTCTAGTAGTTTTATTTTAATGCAGACATGGCCGATCTCGATCAAATAGAGTCTCGTGCAGCTAAACTATTAATTTTATATATAGTATGATAAAGTCATGTGCCTGTCCACATCAGATTTTTTATTTAGAGTTTGGTGCTACATTTAATTTTTGCATCGAGATATAAATTTTAACAGTTTCCAACTTTTTGTATGTAGAAACAAGCTTTTTATTATTTAACAAACTTTAAGAGAAAGTTCAGAAATATTCTGAACATGTAAAAATAACAAAGAATGATATTTATAATCATATACGGGAGCGTTCTTTACCCGATTATTTTTTTCAGAACGTAATGTCTGAGTAAAAAGTTTTATATGGATTTATTAATTTTTCAATGCAAAATCAGGTTGAATTATTAAATTATATTCATTTAATTTTTATTATAGTTAATTTGTTAACCTATAATTAATTTATTTAGATTTTATTATTGTAAAAGTTATTCTTTATGTTCTTCCTTTGTTTTTGCAGATTGCACATTGTTTGATGTGTATTTTCCTTTTCCTGCGTTTTGATAATATTTTAAACGGCTGTAACGTTTAAAGGATTTGAAAAACAAATACCTACGTTTATAGACAGACAAAAACGTCTGAAAAGTTACAGAAAATGAATGTAATAATTATAGTGTCTTATGAAAATAACGGTACAATTAACTATAAAATTAAGGGAAATTATTTAAAAAATTACTGAGTTTTTGATACCGGTTGTATTGATAAATATATATATTTTTTACAATAAGTGATTATTTCCTTTAATATTGTAATATTCCTGTGAAATTACAGGGTTATCACAGTCATTATACATTATATTTTTGCAATTATGTACACAGGAAGACAAGACATGTTAGTGGTTACTACATACAGCGAAATTGTTCTACACCTTTTTTCTAACTGTATGTACATACTCAGAATGACATTTACTTAAAAGATACGGGATAAAATTATTGTTGGGGTTCCCGCGGGTAGGAATCC
The DNA here is from genome assembly GCA_963966075.1 of Aphodius sticticus. Taxonomy (NCBI): domain Eukaryota; kingdom Metazoa; phylum Arthropoda; class Insecta; order Coleoptera; family Scarabaeidae; genus Aphodius; species Aphodius sticticus. The sequence goes on along the minus strand of OZ014508.1, from coordinate 5,967,437 downwards.
TATTTCAAGGATTCCGTATGGGTAAAAAAGGCCGATTAAATTTGTCAATAAATTACTAAGGAACACTTCTACAATACTCTACATATTATTTTAAAATTGTGAAAAAAATGCTGTTTGATTTACAGATCATAAATGTGATGCATACAAAATGTTGTTTCCCAAACGCAGGGTTTTAAAAAACTATACTTTGTTAAAGTTGCGCAGTCTTATGCTGATCCTGGTGAATTATCTTAAAATATACCAACTAAAACAAATTGACACAAATTTTTGTATTGCTTTTGCATTTCTCAAGTAATACCGTTTTGCTTCCTGAAACCTCCATTACGCACATAATTAATTAAATAAATCGACATATTAATGCCATAAATATTAAAAACAGTATTTTTTACCTAGGCTGGATGTAATCCCTTAAAGTTTTTTTTTTCAAGACTAAATGGACGTGGTTTTGCTCTACATTGTCGATAAAAAATTCAAAAATGTATGGCACATCTTCAGCGTGTCAACCAAGAATATTGCAACCACTTATTATGAGAATTCTGATCATCTGAGCACAGTTTTGTCGTCTAACGTAAGAGGATGTCTCCAGAAAAAAATACAAATCACCAAATTTTCATGGACGTTTCCGACTATTTAGGCTATTGAGCCCCACTTACATCTATAAAAAATCTGATGTGGCCAGGCACATGACTTTATCATGCAATATATAAAATTAATAGTTACGCTGCATGAGATCCTATTTGATCGATATCAATAGTTTCTGCATTGAAATAACACTAGTTAACCTGGATTTGATAGATATTTTGGTACTATTGACGGTAGGTATTGTCAAAAAATCAGCGTTTGACACTACTTACTGTCATTAGAATGGAAATATCTGTCAAATCCTGGCTAACTAGTTTTATATTAATGCAGACACGACCGAATTCGATCAAATAGAATTTGCTCATGCAGTTAAACTATTAATTTTACCAAAAAATGTCATAGACATTTTAGTAGTTTCATCGGAATCGTCGCCACAAAAACGGGTACACACACATACACACACACACACATACACACACACACACACACACACAGACATTTTTTTGTACCTTTGTCAAATATGTTCAGGGGACCCAAAAGGACATATTTCCACTAAAATCTCAAATTGTTTTTTCGGCACGATTACAATACTACTGCGTATGATAAAGAAAAAAAAATTACCTGTTTTCAGAGACCATGTCAATTTGTAAACACGAACTTGTAAACGAGTAATGTTTCCTCCTTCTCTCCTTCTCATATAGCAAGAATCGACAAGAACGATTCCCAGTAGCTTCGGGATGCGCCATTACCTCGGCAATAGCCGCCACCAAAGTACCGGCAGAATTGCAGAAAACAAGTGCTCTCGGTCGATCTTACGCAACGCCGTTCGAAACCGATTTGAAATTTAAAGCGGCTCGAGCACACACAGAGAGAGCACAAGAAGAGGTACCGGGGCTATTTAGTATTCTATTACGGCGGTCGTAATTTGTTATTAGTGGGAAGATGTTCGCGAGGGAAGACGTGTGTTGCCGCGCACGGATACGTTGCCTCGGTAACGCCGCTATTTATTAAGACCATTAGTGCGCGCTGTACCGGGCAATTTGCTCGGCAACGTACCGGACGGTACCATTAGGTATTCAATTTCCTAAGGAATTTTTAGGTCCCATAGGAGAAACGTGGAACAACCTCCATGTGGTAGAGCGATGCTAGACCGAACCATCGCTCTTCCACTCAACATGTCTGTATCATGCTATCTGCACACATATACTCTCTAATCGTCTAATGGAACGTTTATAAAATTTCGGATTACGGAGTAATTTTGCTTCCCAGTATGTGCTGGTTGGAGTTGTGGAGGTTTTGTGAAGCTACTGATGCTTTTTCTTAAGTATATCACGTATTAAGGTGATGACTTAGAAAGGATAGATGTGTGGTATTATACAGTGCTTCCCAAAAGTAACGGATAAATTCAATAAAACCTTAAATAAAAATATTTCAGAAAAATGCTCTGACACGTCGATTTTTATTTTTAAATTGCTATCCTGACATACACTTTTCAGCCCCGCACCCCTTCGCCCCTAAGGGGTGGCAACCCCAACTTTAAAAATTCAAATAGCAAAGTACCCCTTGCGATACCTCAATTGATAGATTTTTTTATTCTGAATACAACGAAAAAAGGATTATCAAAATCAGTTGATAAATAACCGCGATATTTACCAAAATGTATTCAAAGAAGAACGTCAATATTCGAGTAAGCGCGGTTGAAGCGGGCATAGCAATATCGTTCAAACAATTGCAACTTGTTTTTACTTATGTCAAACACAATTCAGATTTTTCGTCATTGAAGAAATAGTAGCAAAATGAGATTTACAGAAACCGAAAGAATCGAAGTTTTAATGATTGGGTTTGGAGATAGAAGCCGGACGCATGACGAAGTTCGTGTTTTGTTCAATGAAACGCACCCGGACCGTCCGCCAATATCGGAATCTACAGTAAGTCGAATCGAAAACAAATTTCGCGATCTCGGTCATGTACGGGATAAGCCTAAGGCAGGACGTCCATTGGCCTTAATTGAAAACCGACAATTGGATGCTATTTTAATGGTGCAAGAAAATCATTCAACCCTCGCTTCACAAGTTAGTGCGTCAAAAAGCACAGTGTCCAGATTATTTCGAAAACACAAATTTCACCCGTATGAAGTGCACTTGGTACAAAAATTGTCCGATGATGACTTTGATCGACGAGTGCAGTTTTGTGAGACAATGATGGAACTCTCTAATGAAAATCCTTGCTTAATTAGAAACATCGTTTTTTTTCTGTTGGGGCAACATTTTGTCTGAATGGCACCGCCAATAAACAAAATTGCCGTTACTGGGCTCGTCAAAATCCGCATTGGATGGTGGAAGCGAACACACAATATCCTCAAAACCTTAATGTGTGGGCTGGTGTGGTGGGTTCTAGAATTATTGGACCAAATTTTTCGACGGAACACTGAATGGTGAACGTTATCTGAACTTTCTACGAAATGAACTACTACCTACTTTAGCGGTGTTGTTTCCCAACGCAGAAGATCCTGATAGATACAAGGACAGAATTTGGTTACAGCAAGACGGTGCGCCTCCACATTATGCGCGACAAGTTCGAGAATACCTCGATCAAGTATTTCCTAATCCAAATATTTTCAAATTTCCTAATGGATTGGTAGATGAAGGCTTATTGAATGGCCAGCAAGATCGCCAGATTTAACCCCACTAGATTATTTTCTTTGGGGCTATTTAAAAAGTGAAGTTTATTTTAATAGACCTGTAAATATTGAGGCGTTAAAGGAAAGAATTCCTGCAGTAATTCACTTAATGACTCCAGGAATGTTCGAAAACTCGAAATAAAATGTTAGAAAATGTTCAACAAGCGTTTGGGGATAGATTAGGGCATTGTCTCGTCGTTAACGCGCAGCACTTTGACAATTAATTAAGGATTAGTTAATTAAATTTTGTTATTCCTCAATTTCGTGTATAAATGAATTTTGATAAATATCGCCGTTATTTATCAACCGATTTCGATAATTTTTTTTTCTTTGTATTCAGATTAAAAAAGTCTATCGATTGAGGTATCGCAAGGGGTACTTTGCTATTTGAATTTTTAAAGTTGTGGTTACCACCCCTTAGGGGTGAAGGGGTGGGGGGCTGAAAAGTGTATATTAGGATAGTAAGTTAAAAGTAAAAATCGACTTGTCTGAGCATTTTTCTCAAATATTTTTATTTAAGATTTTATGGAATTTATCCGTTACCTTTGGGAAGCACTGTATATTCATTATTCCCACAACGAAAGATTGATTAAATTACTTGCACTCGAATAAAAATTTATTCCATTCACGCTTCAATCTTTCTTTGACACTAAACAGAAAAATACAGACGCCAACTCCGTCTACAATCGCGATATCTTACTTTATACCCACTCAATTTTATCATAAGCAATAATTGATCGTTTTTGCGATAGGTGCTCAATTAATGTGTGTGCCATAATTATTAACCCAACAAAAAGCGGGCACGAACCATCGCATCGCCAGTTACTCCTTCCTGCCGATGCCACTGCCTCAAACCGCTTCCTTTTCGTCCTGTTTTACTTTTTCCCTCCTCCAGATCCTAGAAAAATAACCACCGTCGAGACCAGTCGATAATTGCCGGTATACAGCAGGCTTTTTTGCTAATTAGAACCCGAGCATGCATGTTATGGACGTGTTTTACAAGCGTCGTCCTGCTGCAGAAGGACCTCATTGTCCTTCCTGACTGGCAAAACAAGGTCCTGATAGCGTGCCAAAGGAAAATATCAGAGCATAGCACGCTACGAAGAAGAAAGATAGCTGGTGTAGTCGTGTATAATTATATGTCGAGTACTCGAACTCTTTTCCTGCTGAGCTCTTCCTGCCTACCAGCTACTGTTCACGTTGTTCTGTTGGTATTATCTGCGATCTATGTGTAGCGGCTGTATTAGTTGGCTGGTAAGCAAATAATAAAAAGTTGCGCGGTCAGATCGTATCTGTGGTTGATCAGGCACAATAACAGTTTGATTACTGTATCAGATATGAATCTGGTCGGTGTACAGGCGATTTACATTCGTGATTTAGCCAGTTTAAAGTTATGTTCGGATTGCGTTTGCGCATGCTGTCAAATAATTTTATAATTTATAATTATAACGTCCAAACTGGCCTACAGCAAAACTTAACTGATTTCCTGTGTATGGCATCTGCAAATATGGAGTTAATAGTCCAACTTACAGTCAATTTTATTACGCACAGAGGAAACTATATACTGGAGCAAAATATATTAGGTATTCTTAAATCTGTCATTTAGTTAAGCGATTATTTTTAGATTGCGGTTGTTTGTTCTCGTTTCTTTCAATCAAAAAGTTGACAAATACGTCACTTTTCACTTGACACGTAATTATTGTTCTTGAAAATGTTATACAGAGTGTTAAAAGGTAGGGCAAAGTTCAACTTCTGCATTTATTTAATTAAATATTCGAACACACATTTCTTGACTTGGTTTTAAGACCAAAAACGAATTATTTTGTCTTGGCTAATAAATTACATAATGTAAACTTATTTTTTAAGCTTCAAAATTGAAAAGTTTGTCCATAGTCTGCATTTATTTAAATAAATATTCGAACACATAGTTCTTGACAAAAATATTGGTTGTAACTTGATCTTAAGATCAAACACACTACTTTTGTCTTGTCAATTAAATTTCATAATGTAAACTTATTTTTTTAAGCTTAAAAATTGAAAAGTCCGTAGTCTGAATTTATTTAAATAAATATTTGAATACATTGTTCTTGACAAAAGGCGTTGGTGTGACTTGATTTTAAGACCCAAAACGCATTTTTTTGCCTTGTCTATTAAATTTCATAATGTAACCTTATTTTTTAAGCTTCAAAACTGAAAAATTGGTCCGTAGTCTGCATTTATTTAAATAAATATTCGATCACATAGTTCTTGACAAAAGATATTGGTTATATGTTAAGACCAAAAACTTTGTTTTTGTCTTGTCAATGAAATTTCATAATGTAAACTTATTTTTTAAGCTTAAAAATTGAAAACTTCGTAGTCTGTATTTATTTAAATAAATTTTTCAAGACATAGTTCTTAACAATAGGCGTTGGTGTGACTTGATTTTAAGACCCAAAACGCATTTTTTTGCCTTGTCTATTAAATTTCATTATGTAACCTTATTTTTTAAGCTTCAAAATTGAAAAATTGGTTCGTAGTCTGTATTTATTTAAATAAATATTCTAACACATAGTTCTTGACAAAAAATATTGGTTGTATGTTAAGACCAAAAACACTTTCTTTGTCTTGTCAATAAAATTTCATAATGTAAACTTATTTTTTAAGCTTAAAAATTGAAAAGTTCGTAGTCTGTATTTATTTAAATAAATTTTTCAAGACATAGTTTTTAACAATAGGCGTTGGTGTGACTTGATTTTAAGACCCAAGACGCATTTTTTGCCTTGTCTATTAAATTTCATAATGTAAACTTATTTTTTAAGCTTCAAAATTGAAAAATTGGTCCGTAGTCTGTATTTATTTAAATAAATATTCTAACACATAGTTCTTGACAAAAAATATTGGTTGTATGTCAATAAAATTTCATAATGTAAACTTATTTTTTAAGCTTAAAAATTGAAAAGTTCGTAGTCTGAATTTAATTAAATAAATTTTTCAAGACATAGATCTTAACAATAGGCGTTGGTGTGACTTGATTTTAAGACCCAAGACGCATTTTTTTGCCTTGTCTATTAAATTTCATAATGTAAACTTATTTTTTAAGCTTCAAAATTGAAAAATTGGTCCGTAGTCTGTATTTATTTAAATAAATATTCTAACACATAGTTCTTGACAAAAAATATTGGTTGTATGTCAATAAAATTTCATAATGTAAACTTATTTTTTAAGCTTAAAAATTGAAAAGTTCGTAGTCTGAATTTATTTAAATAAATTTTTCAAGACATAGATCTTAACAATAGGCGTTGGTGTGACTTGATTTTAAGACCCAAGACGCATTTTTTTGCCTTGTCTATTAAATTTCATAATGTAAACTTATTTTTTAAGCTTCAAAATTGAAAAATTGGGCCGTAGTCTGTATTTATTTAAATAAATATTCGAACACTTCTTGACAAACAAATATTGGTTGTAACTTGATGTTATGACCAAAAACACTTTTTGTTGTCTTGTCTATTAAATTTCATTATGTAACCTTATTTTTTAAGCTTAAAAATTGCAAAGTCTGTAGTCTGCATTTATTTAAATAAATATTCGAACACATAGTTCTGGACAAGAAATTTTGGTTGTAACTTGATGTTAATACCATTTTTTTTTGTCTTGTCAATTAAATTTCATAATGTAAACTTATTTTTTAAGCTTCAAAATTGAAAAATTGGGCCGTAGTCTGTATTTATTTAAATAAATATTCGAACACTTCTTGACAAACAAATATTGGTTGTAACTTGATGTTATGACCAAAAACACTTTTTGTTGTCTTGTCTATTAAATTTCATTATGTAACCTTATTTTTTAAGCTTAAAAATTGCAAAGTCTGTAGTCTGCATTTATTTAAATAAATATTCGAACACATAGTTCTGGACAAGAAATTTTGGTTGTAACTTGATGTTAATACCAATTTTTTTTGTCTTGTCAATTAAATTTCATAATGTAAACTTATTTTTTAAGCTTAAAAATTGCAAAGTCTGTAGTCTGTATTTATTTAAATAAATATTCGAACACATAGTTCTTGACAAAAAATATTGGTTGTATGTTAAGACCAAAAACACTTTCTTTGTCTTGTCAATAAAATATCATTATGTAAACTTATTTTTTAAGCTTAAAAATTGAAAAGTTCGTAGTCTGTATTTATTTAAATAAATTTTTCAAGACATAGTTCTTAACAATAGGCGTTGGTATGACTTGATTTTAAGACCCAAGACGCATTTTTTTGCCTTGTCTATTGAATTTCATAATGTAAACTTATTTTTTAAGCTTCAAAATTGAAAAATTGGGCCGTAGTCTGTATTTATTTAAATAAATATTCGAACACTTCTTGACAAACAAATATTGGTTGTAACTTGATGTTATGACCAAAAACACTTTTTGTTGTCTTGTCTATTAAATTTCATTATGTAACCTTATTTTTTAAGCTTAAAAATTGCAAAGTCTGTAGTCTGCATTTATTTAAATAAATATTCGAACACATAGTTCTGGACAAGAAATTTTGGTTGTAACTTGATGTTAATACCAATTTTTTTTGTCTTGTCAATTAAATTTCATAATGTAAACTTATTTTTTAAGCTTCAAAATTGAAAAATTGGGCCGTAGTCTGTATTTATTTAAATAAATATTCGAACACTTCTTGACAAACAAATATTGGTTGTAACTTGATGTTATGACCAAAAACACTTTTTGTTGTCTTGTCTATTAAATTTCATTATGTAACCTTATTTTTTAAGCTTAAAAATTGCAAAGTCTGTAGTCTGCATTTATTTAAATAAATATTCGAACACATAGTTCTGGACAAGAAATTTTGGTTGTAACTTGATGTTAATACCAATTTTTTTTGTCTTGTCAATTAAATTTCATAATGTAAACTTATTTTTTAAGCTTCAAAATTGAAAAATTGGGCCGTAGTCTGTATTTATTTAAATAAATATTCGAACACTTCTTGACAAACAAATATTGGTTGTAACTTGATGTTATGACCAAAAACACTTTTTGTTGTCTTGTCTATTAAATTTCATTATGTAACCTTATTTTTTAAGCTTAAAAATTGCAAAGTCTGTAGTCTGCATTTATTTAAATAAATATTCGAACACATAGTTCTGGACAAGAAATTTTGGTTGTAACTTGATGTTAATACCAATTTTTTTTGTCTTGTCAATTAAATTTCATAATGTAAACTTATTTTTTAAGCTTCAAAATTGAAAAATTGGGCCGTAGTCTGTATTTATTTAAATAAATATTCGAACACTTCTTGACAAACAAATATTGGTTGTAACTTGATGTTATGACCAAAAACACTTTTTGTTGTCTTGTCTATTAAATTTCATTATGTAACCTTATTTTTTAAGCTTAAAAATTGCAAAGTCTGTAGTCTGCATTTATTTAAATAAATATTCGAACACATAGTTCTGGACAAGAAATTTTGGTTGTAACTTGATGTTAATACCAATTTTTTTTGTCTTGTCAATTAAATTTCATAATGTAAACTTATTTTTTAAGCTTCAAAATTGAAAAATTGGGCCGTAGTCTGTATTTATTTAAATAAATATTCGAACACTTCTTGACAAACAAATATTGGTTGTAACTTGATGTTATGACCAAAAACACTTTTTGTTGTCTTGTCTATTAAATTTCATTATGTAACCTTATTTTTTAAGCTTAAAAATTGCAAAGTCTGTAGTCTGCATTTATTTAAATAAATATTCGAACACATAGTTCTGGACAAGAAATTTTGGTTGTAACTTGATGTTAATACCAATTTTTTTTGTCTTGTCAATTAAATTTCATAATGTAAACTTATTTTTTAAGCTTCAAAATTGAAAAATTGGGCCGTAGTCTGTATTTATTTAAATAAATATTCGAACACTTCTTGACAAACAAATATTGGTTGTAACTTGATGTTATGACCAAAAACACTTTTTGTTGTCTTGTCTATTAAATTTCATTATGTAACCTTATTTTTTAAGCTTAAAAATTGCAAAGTCTGTAGTCTGCATTTATTTAAATAAATATTCGAACACATAGTTCTGGACAAGAAATTTTGGTTGTAACTTGATGTTAATACCAATTTTTTTTGTCTTGTCAATTAAATTTCATAATGTAAACTTATTTTTTAAGCTTCAAAATTGAAAAATTGGGCCGTAGTCTGTATTTATTTAAATAAATATTCGAACACTTCTTGACAAACAAATATTGGTTGTAACTTGATGTTATGACCAAAAACACTTTTTGTTGTCTTGTCTATTAAATTTCATTATGTAACCTTATTTTTTAAGCTTAAAAATTGCAAAGTCTGTAGTCTGCATTTATTTAAATAAATATTCGAACACATAGTTCTGGACAAGAAATTTTGGTTGTAACTTGATGTTAATACCAATTTTTTTTGTCTTGTCAATTAAATTTCATAATGTAAACTTATTTTTTAAGCTTCAAAATTGAAAAATTGGGCCGTAGTCTGTATTTATTTAAATAAATATTCGAACACTTCTTGACAAACAAATATTGGTTGTAACTTGAAGTTATGACCAAAAACACTTTTTGTTGTCTTGTCTATTAAATTTCATTATGTAACCTTATTTTTTAAGCTTAAAAATTGCAAAGTCTGTAGTCTGCATTTATTTAAATAAATATTCGAACACATAGTTCTGGACAAGAAATTTTGGTTGTAACTTGATGTTAATACCAAATTTTTTTGTCTTGTCAATTAAATTTCATAATGTAAACTTATTTTTTAAGCTTCAAAATTGAAAAATTGGGCCGTAGTCTGTATTTATTTAAATAAATATTCGAACACTTCTTGACAAACAAATATTGGTTGTAACTTGATGTTATGACCAAAAACACTTTTTGTTGTCTTGTCTATTAAATTTCATTATGTAACCTTATTTTTTAAGCTTAAAAATTGCAAAGTCTGTAGTCTGCATTTATTTAAATAAATATTCGAACACATAGTTCTGGACAAGAAATTTTGGTTGTAACTTGATGTTAATACCAATTTTTTTTGTCTTGTCAATTAAATTTCATAATGTAAACTTATTTTTTAAGCTTCAAAATTGAAAAATTGGGCCGTAGTCTGTATTTATTTAAATAAATATTCGAACACTTCTTGACAAACAAATATTGGTTGTAACTTGATGTTATGACCAAAAACACTTTTTGTTGTCTTGTCTATTAAATTTCATTATGTAACCTTATTTTTTAAGCTTAAAAATTGCAAAGTCTGTAGTCTGCATTTATTTAAATAAATATTCGAACACATAGTTCTGGACAAGAAATTTTGGTTGTAACTTGATGTTAATACCAATTTTTTTTGTCTTGTCAATTAAATTTCATAATGTAAACTTATTTTTTAAGCTTCAAAATTGAAAAATTGGGCCGTAGTCTGTATTTATTTAAATAAATATTCGAACACTTCTTGACAAACAAATATTGGTTGTAACTTGATGTTATGACCAAAAACACTTTTTGTTGTCTTGTCTATTAAATTTCATTATGTAACCTTATTTTTTAAGCTTAAAAATTGCAAAGTCTGTAGTCTGCATTTATTTAAATAAATATTCGAACACATAGTTCTGGACAAGAAATTTTGGTTGTAACTTGATGTTAATACCAATTTTTTTTGTCTTGTCAATTAAATTTCATAATGTAAACTTATTTTTTAAGCTTCAAAATTGAAAAATTGGGCCGTAGTCTGTATTTATTTAAATAAATATTCGAACACTTCTTGACAAACAAATATTGGTTGTAACTTGATGTTATGACCAAAAACACTTTTTGTTGTCTTGTCTATTAAATTTCATTATGTAACCTTATTTTTTAAGCTTAAAAATTGCAAAGTCTGTAGTCTGCATTTATTTAAATAAATATTCGAACACATAGTTCTGGACAAGAAATTTTGGTTGTAACTTGATGTTAATACCAATTTTTTTTGTCTTGTCAATTAAATTTCATAATGTAAACTTATTTTTTAAGCTTCAAAATTGAAAAATTGGGCCGTAGTGTGTATTTATTTAAATAAATATTCGAACACTTCTTGACAAACAAATATTGGTTGTAACTTGATGTTATGACCAAAAACACTTTTTGTTGTCTTGTCTATTAAATTTCATTATGTAACCTTATTTTTTAAGCTTAAAAATTGCAAAGTCTGTAGTCTGTATTTATTTAAATAAATATTCGAACACATAGTTCTTGACAAAAAATATTGGTTGTATGTTAAGACCAAAAACACTTTCTTTGTCTTGTCAATAAAATATCATTATGTAAACTTATTTTTTAAGCTTAAAAATTGAAAAGTTCGTAGTCTGTATTTATTTAAATAAATTTTTCAAGACATAGTTCTTAACAATAGGCGTTGGTATGACTTGATTTTAAGAGCCAAGACGCATTTTTTTGCCTTGTCTATTGAATTTCATAATGTAAACTTATTTTTTAAGCTTCAAAATTGAAAAATTGGTCCGTAGTCTGTATTTATTTAAATAAATATTCTAACACATAGTTCTTGACAAAAAATATTGGTTGTATGTCAATAAAATTTCATAATGTAAACTTATTTTTTAAACTTAAAAATTGAAAAGTTCGTAGTCTGTATTTATTTAAATAAATTTTTCAAGACATAGATCTTAACAATAGGCGTTGGTGTGACTTGATTTTAAGACCCAAGACGCATTTTTTTGCCTTGTCTATTAAATTTCACAATGTAAACTTATTTTTTAAGCTTCAAAATTGAAAAATTGGGCCGTAGTCTGTATTTATTTAAATAAATATTCGAACACTTCTTGACAAACAAATATTGGTTGTAACTTGATGTTATGACCAAAAACACTTTTTGTTGTCTTGTCTATTAAATTTCATTATGTAACCTTATTTTTTAAGCTTAAAAATTGCAAAGTCTGTAGTCTGCATTTATTTAAATAAATATTCGAACACATAGTTCTTGACAAAAAATATTGGTTGTATGTTAACACCAAAAACACTTTCTTTGTCTTGTCAATAAAATATCATTATGTAAACTTATTTTTTAAGCTTAAAAATTGAAAAGTTCGTAGTCTGTATTTATTTAAATAAATTTTTCAAGACATAGTTCTTAACAATAGGCGTTGGTATGACTTGATTTTAAGACCCAAGACGCATTTTTTTGCCTTGTCTATTGAATTTCATAATGTAAACTTATTTTTTAAGCTTCAAAATTGAAAAATTGGTCCGTAGTCTGTATTTATTTAAATAAATATTCTAACACATAGTTCTTGACAAAAAATATTGGTTGTATGTCAATAAAATTTCATAATGTAAACTTATTTTTTAAACTTAAAAATTGAAAAGTTCGTAGTCTGTATTTATTTAAATAAATTTTTCAAGACATAGATCTTAACAATAGGCGTTGGTGTGACTTGATTTTAAGACCCAAGACGCATTTTTTTGCCTTGTCTATTAAATTTCACAATGTAAACTTATTTTTTAAGCTTCAAAATTGAAAAATTGGGCCGTAGTCTGTATTTATTTAAATAAATATTCGAACACTTCTTGACAAACAAATATTGGTTGTAACTTGATGTTATGACCAAAAACACTTTTTGTTGTCTTGTCTATTAAATTTCATTATGTAACCTTATTTTTTAAGCTTAAAAATTGCAAAGTCTGTAGTCTGCATTTATTTAAATAAATATTCGAACACATAGTTCTGGACAAGAAATTTTGGTTGTAACTTGATGTTAATACCAATTTTTTTTTGTCTTGTCAATTAAATTTCATAATGTAAACTTATTTTTTAAGCTTAAAAATTGAAAAGTCCGTAGTCTGCATTTATTTAAATAAATATTTGAATACATTGTTCTTGACAAAAGGCGTTGGTGTGACTTGATTTTAAGACCCAAAACGCATTTTTTTGCCTTGTCTATTAAATTTCATAATGTAACCTTATTTTTTAAGCTTCAAAACTGAAAAATTGGTCCGTAGTCTGCATTTATTTAAATAAATATTCGATCACATAGATCTTGACAAAAGATATTGGTTATATGTTAAAACCAAAAACTCTGTTTTTGTCTTGTCAATGAAATTTCATAATGTAAACTTATTTTTTAAGCTTAAAAATTGATACTCCGTACTCTGCATTTATTTAAATAAATATTTGAATACATAGTTATTGACAAAAGGCGTTGGTGTGACTTGATTTTAAGACCGAAAACGATTTTTCTTTGCCTTGTGTATTAAATTTCATGATGTAAACTTATTTTTTAAGGTTCAAAATTGAAAAATTGGTCGGTCGTTTGCATTTATTTACATAAATATTCGAACACAAAGTTCTTGACAAAAAATTATGGTTGTAACTTAATGTTAAGACCAAAAGCACTTTTTTTTTGTCTTCAAATAAATTTCATAATGTAAACTTATTTTTTAAGCTACATTTTTTATATTTTTAAGCCACAAAATTAAAAAAAAAATATCCGTTGTCTGAATTTATTTAAATAAATATTCGAACACATAGTTCTTGACTAAATGCATTAGTGTATATTTGGTCTTAAGACCCAAAACAATTTTTTTGTCTTGTCTATTAAATTTCATAATGTAAACTTATTGTTTAAGCTTCAAAATTGAAAAATTGGTTCGGGGTCTTTAAAACACATTAGAAGTTGATGTTCCTTTATTTTCCACTGTATTTTATATTTGACATTCTTCTTTTTATTCAATGGTTTTCATTAAGTTATCTTGCTAAAAATGCTATTTATCACATGTCCTGCACAAAGTTGACCAAGATTTTTCAATAGATTAAAAAATATCTGGTTTACATGATATTGATAAGTTTTCTATTGGAATAAAAATTGTCTTTAAGTGCATGAATTTTATTTAGTTTTATTTATTTCTTTTCATAAGTAATTATACTGTTGCCCTGCTGATAAAGTAAGTTACAAGCTCCATAAATTTAGTAATTAAAACTGAAAATAAGTTTTCGGTTCTTGCGGTAGTCTTGGCTGTCGATTTTGTATTACAATGAGGCCGCCATAATAATGAACGGAATGCATATGTGATTTTACTGGCCGGTATTTCATCCGTTTTTATTCGGGCAATAAAATTTAATGCCTATATCACGCTTTTACTGGCGGGCAGTTGCGATATTTTCACTCAACGGCGCACACACGGTCGCGAGCTTTCTGGGGCCGCGCGTTTAACTCGCACGTTAAATAAATCCAACACTTAATATTTACCATAGGGAGACATTACCCCAGGTGCGGGTAATTTTATTGGAAAATCGACGGTACGTGTCACGGGTCAACCGATTTTCAAATGTTTATTGATTACGAATCATGGGAAGGGCAAATCACGCATCGTTAAATTGTATACTTTGATCGCTAATAGCTGATTTATGAATCATTTGAGCTAAATTGCTTGGATTGGAAAGATAACTGTTTTCTTCATGTCACATTTTTTTGACAAATATAGCACAGATAGAAAAGATTTTTCCTTGTGACATGTTATTGTTGTGCGGCTTTCTTGATAGAGTTAACACATAACTCATTGTACGCATAAATAAGAACAAAAAATAATAGTATAAAGTTGTTTTATAGTTTTATATAAATTTATATAATGATCTCAAATTTTTAACATTAAATAAATAGAAGTTCTTGACAAAAATGTTCTATATGTAATCATAAGTAAATGAAATTAAAAAAAAATAACACATAAACCCATGGACTATACTTACATATCGTATATTAAAATAAATCGAATTTCTAATCTGCTTTACATAGAGAAATATACCTTTTAAATATAAATTAAATCTTATTTCAAGAATATGTATTAAGTTCCAATACCTATGGTAAACTTACGTCACACACTTAGACTACATACAATGATTTACTTATTTAATTTCATAATAATTTTGAACACCTTTCAGTGGATTTGGTTTTATTCTTATTTTTTGAACCCTGACTTTTTGAAACCTGGAATAATTTTTAAAAAGCTAAACTGTCTCCACAGTAAGAGAAACCTCTGGGGATACTCCAAATACAGCATATAATATAGTCCAAAATGTGTCACCTGAAATCAAAATAACAAGTACATGAGTCGTACAAAAATCAACATTTTCTCTATTTATCATTTTGATTAATTTTGTTTATTTTTATTGTATGTTTGCAATATATAATAACATTAGAAATGATTCTAGCTCCTGCTTCGCCTTCTGTTCTTGTCGATATCTGATTCTCTTATGAGGAAACAGATATAATCCCCCATCATTCTTTCGTTCCAAAATCCCTGGTACCGCCTCTCAATGATCTTCATCTCCTGGTGGAACCTCTCATGCTCGTCACTAACGTCCCCACGATTCTCAGGAAAAAGAAATCCAGGTACGAATGTAAGAAATGAATTTTCAGAGACATGTTGATGCCTGTTGGAAAAACAAAGAAAATTAAAAGCATATAACAGAAAATGATTAGAATAACAGTATTCTATACCTAATTTTGCATATTTCGGAAGCAAATCTTCAACAATTGTCTGGAAGTTTGGGCTTTTATTGTTTCCAAGGAAATCAGAAACAATTAGATTAAGAGAATTCCAGCCTGCTGCCTCATCCGATGACAAATATGTTTAGAATTTTTCATCTTTCAACAGCTTCTTTATTTGTGGAGAAGCCCATCCACTAAGATTTACATGACAAGTAAGGTAGAGAATATACCTAATCCATGGTTCGTGAAGATTTTCAGCTGGTATTGCAAAATGTTGGAATAGTTGCTGACTTTTCTTGACGACATGATCACCACGCACATAACAGAAATCATCTGGGTTGTTTTTGCAGTCAAAGACTCGTTGTCTTTTGCTCATTTTATAAATATCACGCGATGTTAAATGATGCGACGCAACCCAATTTACACAACTGTTAAACACTGATGTAAACAGGGAAATACAACGACTTGCAATACAAAAAGTTGTTCTGTAGAAACATGGGCATCTTGGCACAAATCACGTGACGTACTCGTCATCCGAAGGTAACGGGTCTCTACCATACATTAAACTGCTCTAAATAAAGAAAAATACAAAATAGAGGAAAAGCTGAATTTTGGTAGTTTCGTACCCATCAATCATAATTGATCATAACTTCGTTATTTTTGCATAGATTTTCATCATCAACACGTTGTTCTCTTCGCAAAAGGACAAAGTCTACGTAAAAAATAACAAACTGAGCATATTTTCACGATTTCTACATTTCCCCGGCGATTAAGTAACTGTTCGATTTTCATTTGTACCAAACATTTTCAAAATTGTAGCCCATTGCACTAAACCTACTGAAGCGATTGGAAAAGAATATTAATAACTTGTGTTTAATAACCTGTGTTTAATGTGTTTAATAATGTTTAATAACTTAATAACCGTGATTCTATTGGCTTTCATTTGATGGGCCGAGCCACCAGATTGGATGTTCCGAACTCGAGATATGCTCCAATTAGTCAAACTACCACCGAAAAAATACATTTTTTTTTTCAAAAATCATATCTCGAAAACGTATCCATTCAAATTTTTTTTAATGCGATTTTTAATTTAGCGGACCAAGGTATCTAAGAAAAAAATAGTGGCACCTAATCTAGGTACATTTTGTTTTTTTAATTTTGTTGACTAGTGTTATACATATACAGTTTGTACAATTAATAAAAGTAACGGTATTTTCAACGATATTTTG
The DNA here is from genome assembly GCA_963966075.1 of Aphodius sticticus. NCBI lineage: Eukaryota > Metazoa > Arthropoda > Insecta > Coleoptera > Scarabaeidae > Aphodius > Aphodius sticticus. Next base: position 5,950,482 of record OZ014508.1, on the reverse strand, counting down.
TACTTTTGCTTAAAATTCTGGTAAAATGGCTGACAAATAGGCTAGGTTTACTGAAAATCAATTGCACTCAATAAAACTTATCTGCTGTAAACACAAACAAACAGCACTTAGTAGAATTGGTAGATTTACTGAAAATATTTAATTTCATTTGTAAATTCGCAGTCATTTTTATCAGTGCAGTATTATGCTTTATTTGGCTTGAAAATACGTTCACGCTTAAGGCGGATTAATCACGTTTATTTTCATTGCTGCCAGGACGCATTATCCGAAAGAACAAAGCTTCCTTAATTATGCGCATACTAAACCCAGAACGGTCAACAGTAATTTGACGAATGTCGAACTTGTTTGTGTACCGAGCTACTGTGCATGCCCGATTATCATGGGCTCTCATTATCCTCGTGCCGCCATTTATTACAATTTAATCAGATGCGGCCAGCCTGATGAATAAATGAATGAGGCGAACATGTTGATTACGAGGAAACGTTGACTCAATACCTCCGCTACGGTTTCCACGAGTAGCAAAACGTATCTACCACTAGTACGAGCTACTCGCTGCAGTCTCTGTGCATTGACAGTGCACTCGCACTACTTTTAATTGCAAAATGGCACGTCACGTTTCCTTTGCCACAGCAGACATAAACACGTCCTCATGTCGTCGTACTCGGTTGTTTTCTCTTTTGAACAGCAAAAAAAAATGAGTCGAGACGGTAGAGACAGAGTGCGAAAATCGCAAAACCGTTTTCAATTTCTATACTCTCCGATCTCTTGTGGAGCTGTTATGTCTGCTATTTTCACTTGCTTGGCCGGTATAGTGGATGCCGGCTACTCCCTAATGGTCCATTCAAACAGTGGTACGTGGCGCAATAAAAAGAAACTGTATCAGAGTACAGCACGGTTAAGATCTAGGAGCGGATTTCTCTAATTAATCTTCTAGATCTTCTAGATCTCGTCGTCTATTTAGATGGATTATTGATTGCCGTTATTATTGATAACTATATCGCTTCGATCTGCGGATATGGTATTTAATAGATATCTAGTTTCTAATGTCGATGTTATGTGGGGAATATATAATAATTTATAAAGTATGTGGTGGCGCTGCACAGAAACTATATCAGCGAGTTAATGTTCTGACCTATCATTGATATCTCTGCTGAAAAATCCATATTTCCTGACAATAGGATGATTACACTTTTTTATTTACTTTTCTTTTGTTGGCGTAAACTGCTATATAAATAAGCTACAATAATTTAATACAATAATTAATTATTAATTCTGGGTAAGCTGTACCAACAACCCCAACGTGGGGGTTGTTTGACACAAAGCAAAATTGTCAGGTATGGAATCTTGTCTATTGATTAGCGAATCGAAGTCTCACGTTGAAGTTTAAACCTAAGAGCAGACAGTTTTGATAGTTATACATGTTATATAGAAATGTTTCAGGAGTAGGTATTACGCAGTTTATTTGATTTTTTTCCCGTTAAGTTATTTTAGAGTTTTGAACATCTTTGACGTGTGTTTGAGTATGCTGTGTTCAAGTTCACGTTGCTAATCAAGTATGCGGCTATTTATGCACTACAAAATTATTAGATTTCTGCAAACTGATACCTTCAAAACATAAATTATTATTGCTTATTCCAGTCATACATATGGCGTACTGCTCGAAAAGAATTTTGTGAAAAGAAATTAAAATTAAATTTGCAAACGTTTCGCAAACTTGAACTCTTTTTCTCGAGTATAATGTTTTCATATGTATATCTGGAACGCACATATCTATTTGAAAATATTTTATTAAGTCGATTTCTTATTGATATTGTGCAGTTGATAAATTATTCATGCGTATTTTACTTTAAATAAGGAAAATGAAAATACACATCACACCATGTGACAACGATGTACGCAAACAGTACTTTTTAATATTAATTCCTCCGCGAAAATATAGTTTTGTGGAATCCTCTATCCAACTTCACCAAATATTGTCCGATTGATGTCGGATAAATGTTAAAGAATAAGATTCCAGCATTCCGAATCTGTCAAAACCCCAAAATCGATAAATTAGCCGTAATACCCCTTTCTTTGAAGCCGGTCACATATAATGACAAAAGAGCAAACTATATTGTGAATGGTTTAGAATTTTAAAATAGCCAGTTCTCAATTTAAAAAAAAAAGTCATTGGGCTAAAATTACTAAAATACCTACACATGTTTGTATTAAATTCAGTTCTCGACCACAAAATATTTTTCACTTATGATGCCAACCGTATATTTTTCTTATAGATTTTGATTTAATATTACGGATTTGAAAATTATATAACAGATTTCGTGAATGGAAATCGAACAGCTAATTTTGCTCGATTCCTCTGCGCTAAATGCAAGTGCAGGCTTTACGTAAGAGGTTTTAGTAAAAATGCAAAAAAAGCACATTTCAGAAGGGTATCAAATAAAAGCTTAACTTTTGTAGGTACTGAACACTGATATCTAAAGTTCTTGTATTTTTTTTACTTATAACCATACAGTTTGAAATTCAATTTAATAAACAGGTCTGATTTCATATCCTGCTGTGAAAATTAAGAGTTGAATTTGATACAATTTGAAAAGAAAACTATTTAGTAGGGCTTGCTGTGGAAGTTAAGCAAGTTAAACTTGTATACAATTTGCGTTAAAGAAAAATAACAAAAGAATCCGAATCTGAAAACAGAAATTCTGAATTGGGTCTAATTTATACGAAAATCATTGCCAGAAAACGCAATGAAATGCAAATAATCGCGTTTTCTCTCTCTAAAACTAGACACTAGTCACAGTAATTAAAAATTTCTCTGGTCAATAGTTGTGACTATTGTATTTTGACAAGTTAAGTAACTGAAATTAAGTTACTGATAATAAATGTGACTCAAATTTATTGTGTAATAAAAGAGTACTTTAGCTTATTTATTTGAAGGAAATTAGTATGTTAGCTTGTACTGAATACGTCAAGAATGTGAGAACTGAATGTCTATAGTTGCTACAAATATTGTAAATAATAAATAGGTTCTATCAATTTATTACATACCAATGATGTTACTGTTCTGACCTAGTATTGATATTTCTACCGGAAAACCTTCTGATGGGAGTTTAGGCTATACAGTATTACATAATTCTTTAGAAAACTTTTCAATACACGTGAAAATGTATGAATCCAGTTGTAGGTACGCGCAAATTTATTGTAATTTGCATACGTAAACTATGGAAATACGATAATGTGCATATTGGCGAAAGCCATTTAAACTGGGAAATATTTGTCTGTCAACACACTACAACTTACGATACAAACGAAGCGTATAGAGGACTCACATTACCATAATGGCAAATACACACTAGATTTTTCTATTGAATCTCTTCCTTTATTGGTTTGTCGATTCGAGATTTTGAAAAGGTGTATATTCTGAAAATAATTTTGTAAACTATTATACTAATTTTAATAATTTAACTAAAAGTAGGTATCGATATTGGAGTAAAACATCTTTCTATAAAAGGAAAAACTTCTATGGGTATAAAAAATTATGTGTAAGTGTCTACAAGAAAAGGCTATGGTATGTCTACAAGAAAAAGTAAAACTGTACAACAAAAAATAGACGTAAAAACAGCTTGAAATCGTTTTTATTCGAACGGCTACCGCATCTAGTTGCTTGGGCATCGTCAGCTGATCACAGAACGGGATTTTCTGACTCCACAGTCGAGGTAGTTTGTTACGTCCGTGTGCAGGAAGTATTAGTCCTGGTAGTACCTGGTTGTGGTGGGGGCAAACGGCAGAAGAACAGTTAAGTTACACACTTGGATCTGGCCGGCCTTGGAAACCACTTCGATGAGATCTACACACATACACGCCCCCTCTTCAATGCATATACACACTGCCACATCTGAATAATGACATATAGAAAAATCTTAACCGCTGGCTGGCTGGATATTTGGCATTTTGGACGCACGACCTTAGCTCCAGTTTGATTGATTTGGGGAATGTTAATGATTCTACCCACATAAGTATTAAGCATTAATCTTCATCATTATTTCATGTTTTTTATATAGTCGACAATGCACTTTGGACTACTTGTGTTGACGTAAAGATATCAGGTTTTGTATAAGTTTTAGCAATGCAATAGTAAATTTATTTTATGATTATTTTTTTCTAAAAAGAAACAACCAGTTTTTCAAATTTCTCATGTATATCACTGTATTCGACATAATTTTTAACCACAATAATTTTATTCGTTTAGTGATGTACAATTTAAAGAATACCTCAGACATAAAATCAAAATTAAATTCCGGAGACAACATAAAACAGTTAGAAGCCAATAATACTAAAACTATTCAATATTGTATTTTCATATTTTATTAACTACGTAGTACAAAGGTTACCCAACAATTTTTCAGAAAAGCTACTGCTATAAGATGTAAATATGGAAAAACCATTGGATTTATGTTTTGTTGTGAAAAAAGGTACCAAATGAACAAACAATAATTTACACAAAGGGGACGTTTTGTTTAATTTAAATATTTATTTATTTATTTATATTTTATTTTATTTATTTATATATATTTATTCATCGACTCAAACAAAACTGTTGTTTCAATAGAGGCAAAAAGTATTTGTTTGAGGATAAAAATGTATTGGCTTAGCAGAAAGAACGTTTATTAGTGTTACATAATTTTTTGTATGAATCAAAATATGAGTTCTTTGACGTATTTTGAAAAAAAAAAAATAATATCCAATAATATTACTATAAAAGAAAGTAATCTCTTCTTGTATACAAATATATTTGTTTGAATCAAAATTAGATTTCTCTGGCATAAGGAAACATATTTTTAAATCAAACAAAAATATTACTAGCGAAGATGTATTTATTTTACTTAAATTGATATCCCGAATAAATTAATCTCTAGATGCAAATAAACTAGAGCACCTTTAAGTAAGTAATTTTTTTGCCAAAAAAATATTTATTGATCCAAAAAAATAAATTCAAAATAATAAATTTCGTAAAAACAACAAATCTTTTTTATCTGCGTATTTCGATTCTTCATGAAAGCCTTTGTATTGTCTTAACTCTAAATTGTAAATATTAGAATGTAATTATCTGCTTGCATGTACAGGGTGTTACCAAAACTATGAAAAGCTCTTAAGAGTAAAGTAAAATTATTTTAAAAGCTATGCATAATACTATTTTTTATTTATATCTAGTTATATTTGAAAAGTGTTCAGAAATATTAGAGGGCATTAAATACGAAAAAAGTTACTCCTTTGTTCAAATAACTTTATTTACTCTTGATGTCATTTTCATATCTTTTGCAACACGCGGTATATGCAACGGAGAAGGTGATTATTATTTCGTATTTAAATTTTACTATGTTAAATGTTTCTATAGCTTCAGCGTTTTCATAGTTTTAGTAACATCCGGCACATGCAAGCAAATGCTTATTTTGTATTTTAGTTTTAGAAAATCCAGGCACTTTTATGAAGAATAAAAGTTTCTGAGAAATTGATGATAAGTACGTTATTTGTTAATAAAAATACCCGGTATATGCAATCGAGAAGGTGATTATGATTTCGTATTTGATTACCTCTAATACTAATTGTTTTTTTTTTCAAATAATATTTGTGCATAGGTATTAAAATAAATGTACTTTACTCTTAAGAGTTTTTCATAGTTTTGTTAACACCTTGAATGCAAAAAAACACATTTCAGAAGGGTATCAAATAAAACCTTAACTTTTGTAGGTACTGAAGAATGAAGACTGATATCTAAAGTTCGTGTATTTTTTTTTACTTAAAACCATACAGTTTGAAATTTAATTTAAAAAACAGGTCCGATTTCATATCCTGCTTCTTACTTTATTAAACATTGATTTTGTCAAGGGACAATTTGACAAAGAAACTATTTAGTAGGAGTTGAAACCGGCTGTGAAAATTAAGAGTTGAATTTGTACTAAATTTAGTTTGTAATAACGAAAATTATCAAAAGAGTCTGGATCTGAAAGCAGAAATTGTGAATTTGGTCAAGTTTATCAGTGATGATTGTCCAACAATGTTTAAGTAAAAATGTCAAAAAGCGGAAGTTTGGCAATTGTTTCAGGATGACCTAGACACTTCAGAAGGTTATAAAACCTTAATTGTTGTACTGTAGACTGACTTTTTTTACTTAAAACGATAGAAATGTAATTCAGGTCTGATTTCAAATTCCTGTACAAGTAGATAATTACATTCTAATATTTGCATTTGAGGTTTAAGACAATATTGAAACTTTTTACTGAAATAAAATTTTCTGAGAAATTGATGATCCCATTTGTGTTCATGTTAGTGCCGGACACAGTATGTAAAATATTAAAATGGGGCAAATAAGACTCTTCCAAATGTTTTAATTATTAAATTACATTTCAAAACCCTTAAATCTAATCTCAAAGTGATAAAAATCATCACTGTTGAATAGGTGGTAGTATTTTCACATATGGGTTGTGAATTCCGCAGCACTATGATAGCTGAAACTTATATCATATTCCTCTACACGGTTCAAATATTATATGTTAATTAATTCACGTCTACAAACACTTATCTTCCATTAGAAATCCCGCACTTATTCCGCTATAATTACTAACAGAATCAAAGCGTATGAAGTAGCCGCGTTCATACAAACTTTCTATACGATTATTACGAACTGAAAATTATTACTTCACGGCATGATAAAATTTATGGCTTGCGCCAAACGGCGCGATATTAAATATTTGCATCCATATACAGTGCCGTGGCAACATCAGATAGAAAAATGAACGCGTCCGACTTTGGTCTCATATGGAGACGTGTGTCCATTTTTCAGAGATATCTTTGGCGAAAACGGTTTGTTCCCATATATCTACGGCTGAAGGCTCGTGGTTTACGTTAGGAAGAGAGGAGTTGTACGCACCTGTGCGCGAATGGATACGACGGCTATAATTATAACTATAATTAGTCGCGGCTATATCACAAGCGGCGAATAAATTGTGAATAATACGCGGTTGCCTTACAAAGTCAAGTTGTTTCGCCGCTGCAACCGGCTCGATTTATAAGCGTGTGTACTCGCTATCTAATATCTAAATTTAATTACTAACCGTAGTGCTAATAAACTGTGACCGTATGCACAAGTGTGCAGTTGTTAAGGTTTGTCCATACTTGTACCAAACAGAAACCCAAGCTTGGTTACCGTGGAGTTATTATGGGGGTACAAACAAGTATGTGAAGGCTCAAGGCTTATTTTTTAGCAACTAAATAACTTTTAAAATACACTTGCAAAGCTTTAATGTATCGAAATACCGACCTAAATAAAAAATCAGATGTGGCCAGGCACATGACTTTATCATACTATATATAACATTAATAGTTTGCGTTTGGATATTGTACTCCGTTGACACCGGGTACACCGTTCAAATGACACTTACATGTTCTTGGGTGTAAAAAGTGGAACGGTGTACAATATCCGAACGCAGCTTATAATGACAGTAGGTATTGTCGAAACATTAGCGTTTGATACTACCTACTGTCATTAAAATCAAAATATCTGACAAATCCTGGCTAACTAGTTTTAATGCAGGCAATCTAGCCAAAACTGTGCTTACTACTTGTACCCTTTTTTTTAAATAGCACTTTACATATTCTGTAGGGCAAAAATTATCGTTGTAAACACCTAATTTGCCGGGCTGATATATATTCCCCAATTTAGAAATCCCTTTAGGGTTATTGTTAAAAATAGAACAAAATGTTCCTTACATGTTATTGATTGGCTGGCTCTTTAAGCCCAAGAAAATATTTCACGACTCTTTCATTACTTAATATTCGCAATGACAGTTTTTGGAGCCCACCGATTCTAGAGGCCAAATTCCATAGTTAGGCAATACAAAGCATCTCTTAAGTTTCTTGAACATACCTCATTTAGGTACCAATGGGAATCTCCATCATAAATATTAATTTTTCATCCTACTATTAGCATCACTTATACAATACTTATATACTCCATGATACAATACAACACCATACACGTACGAATTCTAGTATGTGACATACTACAAGCATGAAACTATAGGAATAGCGTAATAGCGTAATATAGCGTAATATTTCATAAAAATCAGCGTTAAAAATTGAATCACAAAAAGTCCCGCCAAAACGATACTATGTGTTGTGTGACGTCACACGATAGTAGATGTCAAATCGGCCCATTTGGTCTGTCAGCATCGACATCGTCGCCGTTTGGTAATTGTGTTGTATGATGTGTTGTTTTCACAATTTCTACATAAAAATGGGTTATAAATGGTGTATAAATCCACAATGCAGAAATACGTCAATAAAAACTCCGGATAAACTATTTGTAGCTGTTCCGCAAGATTTGAAACTGCGAAGAAACTGGTTGGCTCGTAGAAATCCAAATGAAATAAATAGCAGCCAATACAAGTGTTTTTTGTTGGGACGATTACTTCGACATAAGTAAAACTGACTAGAATAAGTATCTATCGTATTTTCGAACCAGGTATTATCTGATCTGACAGCTTATGGTTAGGGCTATCCTAACATACAAAGTTATGCTTACTTTACACTTTAGTGCTATGAAAGTCAAACGGAAGAAGCATTAGAGCGCGTTCGGATAACCCGGTATTGTACGGTGAGAGTGACGCGCTGCATAATAGGGGGACTAACGTCATACGGCGTTTATCTGCAAATAAGAGAGAGACAGCCGACCCAGTTTATCTGAGCATTGCTCTCCCCATACCCTACCCTGCCAAACCCAACGCGCTCTAAGCGTACTAACGAATGACGCCACTAGAGACTGCAGAGCGAGACCCATTACAGAGCGTTTTCAATCACGTGATAGGACGTGAATAAAATTCAATTTTAATTTTGGTTTTTAACAGAAATAAAACATATTTTTTTTTAAGTAATAACAAATATTTTTCTTAAACTGTAATCTATTAGGATGACCAGCCACATTTTTAATAGAGTCAAATACCCTATTGACTCAAAAAATTCTTCCACAAGAGCATGAACATCAAAGACAGTTTAGTAATTGGACCATTGAACAACAAAGAATGAATGCCGATTGTGTGGACAAAATCATCATTTTTGTTTGAATAATTTTTTGTTTGTTTTGAGATTATGTTTGTCCATAGTTCTTCATTATCATTGTACAAATAATCAAAAAGCAAGAAATGTTATGTTTTGATTTCCATATTTTTGCATATGGGATTAAGAAACTAACATTTGATTGTTTTTGAAAAGAAAGCCGTCCGTCGATATTATATATAATAAGGATAATATGGATCTTTAAACCCAAGAAAATGATAAAAATAAAATAATAGTATTTCACTTCCTCTTTATTATTTATATACATAAGAAGTTCTTTTTGAGCCCACTGGGTCTGGAGACCAAATTCCATAGTTAGGCAATACAAAGCATCTCTTCAGTTTCCTAAAAAAGTCTCTTTCCTTTACCCATGGGATCCATCTCATCCATCTCAAATATAATTTTTCCATCGTACTTACAGCATCACTTATACAATACTAATTATATACAATACAACACCATACACGTACGAATTCTAGTATGTGACATACTACAAGCCTGAAACTATAGGAATAGCTTGGCGTCTTTCGAAGCTAGCAGGCCCAAGCAAGCCTGCTTGACCTATGTTGCAATTGCGAAAAGACACGTACGGCCGGAATGTGCTTGGGAACAGCCAGTACTCTCTGTTCTTACTCCCTCTGACCTTCTTTTATAGCCGCCCGATGTTGGGCCGAGCAAGCGTTGTGCTCCCATCGACTCTGCTGCTGCTGAAGAAGAAAAAAATGCCGCAGACGTGCTCTAACCTAAGAACGAGAGGAAGGTCCCCGCATCTACCGCATGATTTACAAACTGCCGTTTATCTCGAACGACGTTACTGTCGCGGATATCACAACGAACAGCTGAAAAAACAAACCGAAGAGGTTTGTACCCATGGGTACTCCATACGTCGCATGGTGTAACGCGGTTAATATATTGGACACGTCTCGCTCGCAGCAAGGCATGATTTCCTAACCTAATGCGAGCAATTTATTAGGCATTGTGTGGCATCGGATGGAAATAGTAGGCGCGCTGTTTTCATAGTCATACTTATGTTACATCCGAGGTTCTGAACTAAAGATTATTTTTCTGAGAAATTGTGCTTTTGGTCTATGAATTTGAATAAAAAAGATGAAAGACTTCAACAATACAGTAGAACACAAACCCTGTATCAAGAGATTTGTTAGTAAGTTTGGTCAAGAATATTCTGTTGCATACAACACTGGATTGCATAAACTTGATCTGAAAAGAGTTTTACTCTTATAAAAAAAATTATAACCAATTGCATTTGGAAAAATTAGTATAGGTATATTCAACATAAAGTCAGTTTTCTTACTTTTGCACAAAGGGGCTCAAAATAAAGAATAAGATTTTCAAGTAAGTACTAAATTTGTTAAAGAAACAATCATCTAACCTAAGTATGCATTTTGTGTCGTAGAATCTGAATCTGAAAGCAGAAATGTTGAATTATGCCTATATGCAATTGCACACAATTGTAGTTTTTAAAACACCGGGTTTTTGTACCATTTGAAAACAGGTTTATCCACTTGTTGGTTTTTCAATTCCTTAATTTTTGTTAATATTTTTTTGTTATTTTATCAAACGGCTTTAACTTTCAAATGACTTGAAAAACTAAATCCATATTAAACTTTTTACTCAGTACAACATTTACTATCTGTAAAGAAACAGTTATAATAGTATTTTATAATAACTTTTCTCTGTTGGCATGCAGGAATATAAAATAGCACAATATTTATGCTACCATAAGCTTCGTGTCAGAAAATAGATAGTTTTAATCTATTTTTCCTGTAAAATGTATCTACTTAGTTTTTGCATCACTATAAAAAAGCCTATAATTATCAAAGAAAAGCTCATGGGAAAATCAAAGATAATGGAAATATTAACTCATTAGGTATTTTAAGAACCTGGGGAAGTAGTAGTTCTAAGATACTAATATGAAAAACATTTAGTAAATTCACAGGACTCCTTATGTTTCTTTTTATATATATTTTAGAATTTCAGTTTTTAAAAGTGGGTATATATTTTTGTATGGAGTAGATACATTTTGTAGAGTTTACCTGCAAAAATTCGAAAACGGGTTTTTTGAAAATTTGGACTTTGAAAACCGTTTTTATTCAAAAGGGCGTTTTTTGTAGAAACCCTACACATACAATGGTATCACTGAATTGTGAAACCAACATTTCGTTTAAAAAAGTTGAATATTGACAAAATGGTTGCTGTTTGAAATTTAAGATTGATTTTTCACAGCTCTTTTTCGTTTCTTAAATCATTATAAATAATATAATTAATTAAAAGTTTGACTTATTATGAGGTTCAGCCTACAATAAAAAGTATTTTCTCTAAGGGAAAAAAATCGACCCGTTTAACCATTTGAAAGTAATCGCGCATGTTAGTTTGAAAGATCGTGTTTCTAGAAAAACGCGTCGGTTGTATCGGTGTAATAAACTCTACAAGAGAAGGTAGAAACTATACTTTTTAAAACTCTTCTTCTATACGAATTCATCGAAATATAAAAATATGTACTTTTCTATTCAACGGATTGTATATAGGTTTAACCGAAATAAGTTTGATAATTGAAGCAAGAATTGCAGTATATTTATTTGGTAAACTGCACTTTCCGTTACCACTCTAATTTGACGATTGATTTGACATTTTAAGATTGAAATTCAGGTTATCCAACTTAAAACTTGAACAATGTTGCCAACAAAGGAAACAAAACCTCAAGATTTCTTTTATCTCCTCAACATTATTAAAACATGGCCATCAACAATTAAATTTTCAACTCCTCAATTGTTCCTCAATTTGAGTAATATTGCTCCTTAAAATTAAAGCACTTATTTCACATATTAAACAAGCCAATAAATCTTATATTTTGTTGCTCAGTTTTTGTCGTTAAAAAACAGTCTGTTGTTTGTTTCTTACTTTTATCGTTAAAACTCGTACTTTGCCGTTCATTTACACTTTTTGTCGTTAAAACACAGATTTTGTCGTTCAAGTGCATATTTTTCCGTTCCAGTACATACCTACATTTGCCGTGCTGAAAATGGCATTCTAAATTTATAAATCTATCAAATTTGTGTGATAAAATTCATATTTTAGATAATAATTTATCCTTTAAAAAATGCGGTTTTTTTTTTCTCTTAACATCTTAATTAAATAACTAATGTTCCTATTAATTAACTGACAGTTTTATTTTAGTAAAATAAACAAATGTTAATTTCTTAATGCTATACCTATGCAAAAATATGGAAAACAAAACATACCTAACATATTGCTTTCTTAAATTTGCATATATTTCTTTCTTTTTTTTTTATTTGTAGAATGATGCAGAATGAAAAAAGCAGTGAGCAAATTTATATGACCAGAATAATGAATCCTAATAAACAAAATCTTGAAATAAAATTGAAGTAAAAGCAAAAAGTATAACCGGTTTTGCGGCAGGCTCTAGACACTAACAATATTAATTCTCCAAAGTTTATGTAATTTTTAAACCCACAAACCAATCTACAAACAGCAATAAATTAATTAACAGTATATACACCTGTAATCTAAAGTTTTCACTTAGGTCATTTCCATATTTGTCCCGCAACATCTTTAATCAATCGACAAATAAACAAATCAACAAACGGCAGAAATTAGAAATCAACAATTAATGAGTCGAGTTTCCTCGCAATTTCTTCTTCGCAAGCATTTCAGATTAATTTATTCAGCGTAAATGCATCGGACGAGCGCGCATATCTTCTCTCGCTGTTCAGGCTTGATGAGGAATTCCATAAAGCACCATGTTATCTGTTGAAACGTGTGACGCACACCGACCGTGTTTACTTTACGGATTCTGCCCACCTAATAATAGTAATAATGGCTTGCATGTGCATGCGATCTCGCCTAAGTAAATTCCAAAATTGTCTGTATTAAATGCTCAGACTGTTTATTAGTTACTTTTACGTGGTCACGATCTTAGCGCTTGCTTGGTTTGCAGTGAAATAGGTACGCCTTGATTCATTGAGCGAATACATGGGAACTAGGAGAGACTCACAGTCTGACCTATATTCTGTAGTCGAAAGAAATCTCTTGAGGTTGATTATTTTTTTGTTAAATAACTTAAGACTTCACATAATTTTTTAGTTACCATCGAATTATCGGATTTGTGTTCTACGGCATCATTGATATCTCCAATTATTTTTACATGCCTGAACTTTATAGAAACACTTAAGAGTAAATGCCCCAAATTCAGAGAGGTTCAGGATTTTTTGTTACGCTTTTAACTTATAATTATTATACTTAAGTTGTGCTAATGACTATGACAACTTTTTTAAAAATAATATTTTCTTCTGAAGATATCTTGCTATTATTTTCTAAAGAAAATTGATAATACAAATTTAATTTATATCCACAATCGCCACTCTCTGCTGCTAGTGTCCTAACATTCTGTCTTATTTCATCATTTCCTATGATGCCTGACGATTTTGATAACGGAATTAGGGACTATTGATGTCGGTAATACCCCTGTCAGAATTAGGGATTATTGATGTCCGTAATTCCGATACCCTTGTCGGAATTTTGACGTAATGCGTACATTGTATTGTAATATAGCAAACGATGTAAAATATGTTATTTTCTTGTGTAAAGACAATAAAAAAGATTGGGAAATTTTCCAGAATTCGGAAATAATTTCAAAATTTGTCCAATCTAGTTAGAATTTTGCATGTCGACAGATTTCCGGTGACAATGCATGAATCAATAAAAAAATGTAGGAAAAATGTCTCCAATCGAGTTGAAATTTTGCATGTGGACAGATTTTCGGTGACAATGCATGAATCAATAAAACAATGTTGGAAAAATTTCTCCAATCGAGTTGACATTTTGCATGTGGACAGATTTCCGATGACAATGCATGAATCAATAAAACAGTGTTGGAAAAAATTTCCCTATCGAGTTGAAATTTTGCATGTGGACAGATTTCCGGTGACAATGCATGAATCAATAAAACAATGTTGGAAAAATTTCTCCAATGAAGTTGAAATTTAGCATGTGGACAGATTTGCAGTGACAATGCATGAATCAATAAAACAATGTTGGAAATAATTCTCCAATCGAGTTGAAATTTTGCATTACAGACCTATTTCCGGTGACAATGCATGAATCAATAAAACAATGTTGGAAAATTTTCTCCAATCGAGTTGAAATTTTGCATTACGAACGGATTTCCGGTGACAATGAATCAATAAAACAATGTTGGAAAAAATTGTCCAATCGAGTTGAAATTTTGCATGTGGGCAGATTTCCGGTGACAATGCATGAATCAATAAACACAGACTCACAGACACATAAAAAGATTTAAAATTTTCCAGAATTTGGAAATAATATCCAAAATTTGTCCAATCTAGTTGGAATTTTACAGATTTCCGGTGACATTGCATGAATCAATAAAACAATGTTGGAAAAGTATCTCCAATCGAGTTGATATTTTGCATGTGGACAGATTTCCGGTGACAATGCATGAATCAATAAAACAATGTTGGAAAAATTTCTCCATTGGAGTTGAAATTTTGCATGTGGACAGATTTACAGAGAGAATGCATGAATCAATAAAACAATGTTGGAAAAGTGTCTCCAATCAAGTTGAAATTTTGCATGTGGACAGATTTCCGCTGACAAGGCATGAATCAATAAGAAAAAGATTGGAAAATTTACCAGAATTTGGAAATAATTTCAAAATTTGTCCAATCTAGTTGGAATTTTGCATGTCGAAAGATTTCCGGTGACAATGCATGAATCAATAAAACAATGTTGGAAAAAATTCTCCAATCGAGTTGAAATTTTGCATGTGGACAGATTTCCGGTTACAATGCATGAATCAATAAAACAGTGTTGGAAAAAATTTTCTAATCGAGTTGAAATTTTGCATGTGGACAGATTTCCTGTGACAGTGCATGAATCACTAAAAGAAAGATTGGATAGTTTCCCAGAATTTGGCAATAATTTCAAAATTTCTCCAGTCTAGTTGGACTTTTGCATGTCGTGACAATGAATCAATAGAAAAAATCTCAAATTCTCAAAACTTGGAAAATTTGGCCAATCGAGTTGAAATTTTGGATGCGGACAGATTTCCGGTGACAATGCATAAATCCACCAAAAAAATTAAAAAATTTCCAAAATTCCAAGTTTTCAAACTTTGGAAAATTGGTCCAATTGAACTGAAATTTTGAACGTGGACAGATGATGATGGACAAATGATGAGGCAGTACCAAATTTGTTAAGTTGGTAGCATTGGTACTACCTTGGAAAATAGCATAGAGAATGTAGGTTATGTATCGTGGAAAATGTCTTTTAAAGCCAAATAAGTTCTTTCTAAAACTTTATTGAAGAAAGTTGAAGAAAACAGTAAGATAACGATTACCAAGAAGTAGGTCGTGTGATGCACTATAGGATAGTTTCTTTAAAATAAAATCACACCGGACAGATTTCCGATGGCAATGCATAAATCAATAAAAGAAATGGATTTTTTTAAAGAAAATTTAAGTAAAATTTTTGGATTTTTTTATCAAGCGTCAAACTTATTTTTTATATAAATTTATTTGACTTCAGAAGTCCACATTTTTGTTAAATTTAACTATCCACAAAGACAAAGGATTTCTTCTCGTTCCTCAGTACGAACTTCATGACAATCATGACATTTTACGTCGTGAGCATAATTGCATGAATCAATAAAACAATGGAAAAAATTCTCCAATCGAGTTGAAATTTTGCATGTGGACAGATTTCCGGTGACGATGCATGAATCAGTAAAAAAAGATTGGATAGTTTTCCAGAATTCGGCAATAATTTCAAAATTTCTTCAGTCTAGTTGGAATTTTGCATGTCGACAGATTTCCGGTGACGCATGCATGCATGAATCAATTAAAAATATCTTGAAAATTTTACAAAATTTGGAAAAATTCTCAAAATTTGGAAAATTTGTCCAATCGTGTTGAAATTTTGTATGCGCTCAAATTTCATATGACAATGGATAAATCCATAAAGAAAATTTTACATTTTCCAAAATTTAGAAAAGTTTTCAAAATTTGGTAAATTTGTCCAAATGAGCTGAAATTTTGAACGTGGACAAGATGATGATGCACAAATGATGAGGCAGTACCAAATTTGTAAAGTTGGTATCATTGGTACCCTTTGAAAAATAGCATAGAGAATGTAGGTATCTGATGTATCGTCGAACATCTCTTTTAAAGCCAAACAAGTTCTTTCTAAAACTTTATTGAAGAGAGTTGAAGAAAGCAGTAAGATAACGATTACCAAGAAGTAGGTCGTGTGATTCACTATAGGATAGCTCCTTTAAAATAAAATCACACTGGGCAGATTTCCTATGGCATTTGGCATTGACAAAATTTTAGTAAAATTTTTGGGTTTGTTTTTATCAAGCGTAGTTTTTAGCCAAGTTAAATTTATTAGACTTCAGAAGTCCACATTTTTGTTAAATTTAACTATCCACAAAGACAAAGGATTTCTTCTCGTTCCTCAGTACGAACTTCATGACAATCATGACATTTTACGTCGTGAGCGTAATTGCGAATGAACTCGCAGGCCGCGGCTATTTGCGAGAATTACTCGATCGTGCACTAATATCAAGGTGAATAAATAGAAACGGCCTTCGTTGCGGTTTTCTCGTATGAATTCCACGTCTAGATGTCGATTTTTTTGGTACGGCAACGTTCGCGGTAACGCAATCGATTCAGCGCTTATTGCCGACGGCTCGGCGTTCGCTTCCATATTGCAAGAAAAATGCGAGTATATGTAGATTTCACCGGTACTCTCGTGAGATGAATTTCGAACTGGAATCGAATCAAAACATGCAATTATCCGGTTGAAGTGGGAGCCGATCATCAGTCTAATTGAACGGCTTTTGCATAAGCTGTGATAACCTCTTTGAAATGCTAGCTAGGTCGAACCAACCTTGTGAAAATTAACACCAAGGTGGACGCCGTAAGGCATATCTTGTATATATGGTTTCCATAAAATTCTATCCCATGTAGATAGATATACCTGCACCACATTTAAGGACGAATATAAATATTAAACATAAAAATATATAATTTAATTTTTTTTGGGTTGGTGTATTATAGCATCATTGAAGTCTCTAATGGTTTATAATTAAATTAGACCCTAACATTAACTGACTGGTTGTTAAGCAAGCTAAATATAAAAGTCTTAGCAAGAAATTCTCATTTATCAGATGAATATTTTGAATTTGCGGCCTCTATATATAGTGTTGAATAAAAAGAACTACTTTTTTTATACAAAAATAATATATTCTAATAATACTGATACCTAATGACCCTAACATTTCGGAACAATCGACAAAAACCATAAATAATAGGTATGGTATTGACTTTTTGCAACAACATTTAATGTAATTAGCTACATAATTATTTAAATCAACAAACGACTATTCTTAACAAAAACGAAATAACAAATTGCTTAACAATTTAAAAATCAAAGTATGTAACAAGTAAAATATATGATATTAATAAATAAAAATCTGCTGTGGCCAGGCACATGACTTTATCATACTATATATAAAATTAATAGTTTAGCTGCATGAGATTCTATTTGATCGAGATCGGTCGTGTCTGCATTAAAATAATACTAGTTAGCCAGGGCAGATATTTCGATTCTATTGACTATTGTAGGTATGTCAATAGATCAGTGTTTGACATATTTCTGCTAAAATCTCAATTTTTTTTCGGCGCGATTACTATACGTTATCATACTATATATGATAAACTAAAAATAAAAAATATATATTATTTTAACAAATAAAAATAACTAATTTTTCACATTAGAGGTTCTATATATTTCACCCGCGTGAACAGCTTTTTATGAATAGTTTGCATATTGTAAAAACTGCGATAGTTTATTCTTAAATACGCCATCGTCAATATATATGTGCTCTGAATACGTGTTGTGGAATTTGTGATGCAGTTTACATAGTTTTTAAAAATGTTACTTTTAATAAACTTAATTTCCTGTTTGTTTTTCTAACATTGTCGCTTTCATAATTTTTAGTTCTTAGTTCTTAGTTTGGGAAAAGACTTAAGCTAGAAACTTGAATGACTTTTGAATGTACAGAGTGATACAGTTGTAAGAAGTAAGCCAAATTCCATTTTTTATGTAGCATCCTGATATGTTTCCAGTATTTTATACTCTTTTAAATACAAATTGAACTGTGAAAACCCCATGCCTCTTAGGTCAGTCGTTTAAATGGTACAAGACGTTAAATGTTAAAAGAAAGCAATTAAACAATGATAAAAGGATTGGTTACATTTTTCATTATACACATTGTGTAATAATAAGGATTTTGAAAGATTTACTGCATTTTGCAGACTGTAATTTTTATTTTGCAGACTTTTTAATTGTTAATTAATTAACTTATAGTTAATTAAAGATTGATTTTGGTCCCAATCCGGCGTGAGCGCAAATATAAAATTCAAAGTTTTTGACACAGTAATGAATTTGTTAAAAATTAGTTGTGGCGTTGCAGAGAGGAGCCTAAATGTGAGAAATGAGTTTCCAAAATACTGGTGTGGGGCCCCTTGTTGCTGGGGGGCTTGCCATAATTAACTGTATGGAAATTAAAAACTCAAAAACGAAATACTTTGAAACATTCCTATCAATAAATTAAAATTTAAATAAAAATCACAAATTTTAGATCTTTTCAGAACCCAGATACATGGATTTTTATGTCCTAAATAATTGAAGTCTATAAACATTAAAATTCTTAGAGAGATTACTGTAAACAAATTTGGAACGTCCGAAGTAAATTGTTTGGTCGTAGGACCTTGACTATAATTAACCAAACTTAAAGAGTTAAAATCGATTATCTGTCATAAGTTACCCAAAAAAGCTTATATTTTCAACAAAACCGAAACTTGGGTAAACCTAAAACAAATTCTTAGTGAGACAATGCATTTTCAGTGAAACCAGGGTATGTGTTTTACGGCATCATCGAAGTCTCCACTCATTCTCATTAAATTTAAAGCCGTAAGTAAGACTAAACCGGAAGATTAAAGATATTTTTGAGACAGCCTGTATATACTCACACAACAACATAACTAAATACGACTAACGTTAATAATAACGCTAACAGTAACGATTTCTGTATTTGTCAGTCTCAAGGCTGCGGAGAGACCCTTTTTCATTTAATTGTTCCGCGCGTATTTCTTCGACTCACGGCAATCGAAGCAATAATAATAATAATAACGATAATAATATCCTGGTTTGATTTTTATCGAAAATCCAAGCACAATGGATGTTTTTGTATGGTAGCGGTTGTAAATATCGCTATTATTATGGCCAGACATTGCCTGGATGACAATGATTAATAAAAATGTTCACCGTCGGGCAACACCGCTTCGTCATCCGTTGTGTTATTTATTGCCGTCTGGTGATGCAATGTTTCTTTTAAACGCGGAAGTGAGTTTTATTTTATAATAAATTAGGTTTTCGTGCAATTAATAAAACAACTGTTGAATTAAAGAATATGATGACGCAATCTTAATTATTTATATTTTGTTGAATATGCGAGATTTTCTCATGGAGATATCAATTCTCGGTCAGAACACAAACTTGAAGAAAAAAATGTTTTCAGTTTTAGTCAAAAATCCGATGAAAATTATAAATCTAAAATCTAAAATTATAATCTATAAATGTCGTACAGGGTGTCCCACGCTAGAAACAAAATACATTAATGGCCTTAAGAAATGGATAAGCACTGTTCTTCCGAAATTAATGCCAAAAATAAGCATTTTTCAAAAAGTCATTCTGATGTAACTAGCAAGGGTAAGGAAACAAATGAACTCGTTTTGCATAGTAGAAATATCACACTTTTCGACAGGTACAATGTTTGTTAAGAATCTAATTTAACATTTATAACCAATGCACAATAATTCGTAACTTAATATAAAATATCTAGTTGCAACGACAAAATTCAACAGTCGCACGAATGTAATGATTCTTCTTTTTATGCGCCAATTTTTTTAGTCATTGCAAACTGCATCTAAGAATTAGTTTGTTTAGTATGAGTTGAATATTATTTTAAATTTTTATTACTTGTTTTCGTAATGTTCTAAATTATTTAAAGAATATTAATGAGTCCTTGGATTGGTTACTGTGGTCTAACACCTTGGCCAGCTAAATGGTCAGTTCTATTTATTTATTTCGGGAGAAATTATGGTTAATATGTTAAGGGAGAAGTTTATGAGGATGTTGTAGTTACTACAGATAACAAAAACAAGGACTGCTTTGGTAGAAATGTGGCTTTCTGTAGAACTCTTCATATTTCCTTGCAGATAACACACTGTCAGTAATGCTAATGCAGTATGTTAAGATATACAGGGTGTTCAAGGCACAGGGTATATAGTTATTCGGGACACTGTTATTTCCACTGTTATTTCAATATTACATCTGAGGGACAACAACATGCTAGACTAATTATTTATTAACTTCAAATGACAATATTACTTACAATTATCTGTTACATAAAAACAAAATAACCTCTAGAAAACAACAATATGGCAGAGTTATTGGTCAAACTCTAACATGATTTGTTTTCAATATTTTTGCCTTTCCAAATGTGTGACAAAATAAACTTATAATTTGAATCTGTTGCTCATAATGGTACTTTAGGAGAAGAACAGAGTTATGGGTAGTGGATTTCAATATGATCTTACATTCCAGATGAGGTTACTAACCTATCACCAGACAAGTTCTGACCATCTATGACAAAAATTATGTCGGTCCCATTCATTGAAAAGTAATTAATCAACAGAGTGCTTAGCAATTCTAGGCGAACATTTATGCGGGTAGGAAGCTAAAGTGAAATTTAAAATTTCGTGACTGCATATAATTAAACAAAAACTAATTAAATTAAATTTAAGTAAGTAGTAATTTTGACAACGCAAAAGAAATTCAAATTCAACATTTGTTATTTAAAATTTGGTGTTGTTACATTTAATTTTCACCTCGAGTTATGACCTTGTATTAGTGCAGGTTTCAACATTGTACCTATATGTATGAGCAAGCTTTTTCTTATTTAACTAACTTTTTCTGACAAAATGTTACATAAGGACTTCTCTATTTTTTCAATACCTTAAAAAAATAACGAAATATTAATCAAACTGATCGAACAGTATTTTAAATGGCTCTAACTTCTTAAGGAATGTTAGCTTGTTATCAATAGGTCCATATGAAACTTTTTACTCAGAATAAATGTTTCTTAATTTTTGTATTTTTTTAAAATAAATAAAGTTTTTTAATAAATTTATGCAAGTATTTCATTATTTGTAAAAGGTACTGTTTGTCTTCTTCGTTTTCGTTTTGTTTGATTTGTATTTTATTTTTACTTCGTTTGGTAATACTTGAAAGGGCTGTAACTTTTGATGGAACTGAAAAGAACAATAATCCCAATAATACCAAGAGAAAAATATCTGCAATGTTACAGAAAATGAATGTAATAAACCTCCAAAAAAAGCTGTAAAAGAAGAACTTTACAGTATTCTCATATTCCACATACATTTTCCTGTGAAATTAGAACAGTACCACCGTAATTTTACAGGGCATTTTTTAAATTTCACAAGGAAAAGTAGTCTAATTTCACAGTAGTAAGTAATTTTGAATCTTTGAACTGCGCTTCTTTACAAACTTGTATCTGGTTACTTGAAAAACTGCTTTACACGTTTTTCTCTTCGCAAAAAATACTTGAAATGACATTGGGAAGGACATTGTATATTTTTTTTGTTGCAGTTCCGCCATGTTCCAACTCAATTTAAAGGGCTGTATGTAGAGCGGGAAACCCTGTATATCTTCCTTTAACGTTAAGTCCTTACCCATTGATCAACCACCTTTTTATTTAGCCAACGTACTTCTACAATTACATCATCAATGTTCTTGCTAATGGTACAACTAACATTGTTCATACGACCAAGGGCATCATAAACACAGAATTATCGTTACAGACTGTATGAAATATAACACGCCAAACTGCAATTAGCATACACCATTTCAGCTATACGAGTCTCATTTCCAGTAACAGTAAATGCCATTCAGAGTGCAGAATTCTAGTGTTGTATGTCCAAGGCGTTGGGTAATTTGTCACCATAGAGACTCTACATATTAATTGCTTCTATTCAACTGTTATGTGTGTGGAACTAGACGTGGAGTGTGGGCGAAAATGACGAGAACATCTTTAAAGCCACCTACTAAGCGAGTTACTATAGCTTCATAGGTGTGCCTCACTTATTTCATCCCGTTTCTGAAGCGGTTGATTTATTTTCGAAGTGCGAACGATGAATACGCTTAATGAATGTTCACTTTGCTGGGGCATATATTCGTAACACCTTCTTACAGTTATCTTCTGTAGTATGCTGTAATGCATGGTGTGTTCAATTGAAAATTGTAAGATGTTGCGCAAAACCATCAACGGGGATCGGTGTTGTGACCCTGATCCATAAATCATAAACGCGAACAAATTGTGTGTGTGAGATAATGCTCTAATAGCCTTTTCATACGCTAAGTACGCTAATCTTACGATCGGGCTGAATTGTACGAGGATGGAGCTCTATAAAAATCGAGGTCTTCGCGTGAAGAATGAGTCATAATGCGGAACTAAGCTAGGTATAAAGAAAAGGTTTATCCGTGATGTTGGAGTGTCTTATAAATATCTTTGCAGTTTCAGATTGGATTAACTAGAACTTATTGAAAAAACTAAAGTACTTGCTGAAATAATTCCGAATTACAAACACGAAATAATTTAATTATTATTTATTTTGGTTTTGAAGGATGAAAAACTGAAATATTGAAATTGTATTCGCAATTTATTGCTCAAGAACCAGTGGAACTTAAAAACTTCGTTTTTATATTATTTTTGCTTTGTATGCGCTGTTTGAGATTTTTTAATAAACTAGAATGGAGGGTTTAACTTATCTGTTTACTTTAAATAGGTTTTTACCTTATTTCTAACGAAATATTTTAGTTGATTAAACCACAGCAAAAAAATAAATTATATCCATTCAATGTTTTACTACTATGATGAATTATGACGTTTAGGTTTAGATTTTGAGAAATTTTACTATTTCTGTCTTTTTTAATCGTTCTTTGGAACTGGAATCATTTCAAATCAAGGGTGGTGGCAGATTGCTTATCAAATATATGTCCAAACTAAATAATATCCAATACCGCTAACTTATGCTTGCAATTTCTATGGTTATTTTTACTTTTCATCAATTTTTGCTCTTTTGAAATATACAGTGAGCGCGTAAAGTATGGAAACATGACAAAATCTCAAGAACGGTATGCAATTTTAAAAAATCCTTGAACACGTCGATTTATAACTATCAAAATACACCTTATGATATCAAATTAATTTTTTTACCTTCAATTGATTTTAACAGATGACGTCATCGACATTTTTTTTAAATGACAACCCTATATCTTTTTTAATGACTTTGACAGATCTTTTAAATGTCTTAATGGTATCATAAGTAGCATAATATATTTATGGCCTTACATCAAAAAATTTTCCAGAAATAGACAATTGAAGGTTATGAAATAAAAGTGACAATATCTCCGGAACGGCTCGACCGAATTTAACGAAATTTTGGAATTAAGTATTTTGCAACCATGTGAGGTCACTGGCGTTATTATCGTTGATACAACGTTTACTGTTTCTGAGATATAACCTCAAATTTTTGTATTTGAAATAGAACCCTGTATATTTTGATATTTTCTGTTACAGTCTTCCATTGTCTATTCAATGTTACTTACGCTTGTTACAATATTATATTAAAAACATCTAGGAATTAACAAAAACTTTTATTAGTTAGGTCTAAAAATTATAAAAGAAAACATTGATGACAAACAATAACAACAACAAAAAAATAAACCGATTAAATTTAAAACAATGTGTTCTTGTCAATGGTTGAGAATCCTCATAAACCAACTAGAGTAGTTGCAGTAGAAAATGTAATATTATGTTTTTAATAATTTGTTAATTCTTAGACCTAAGTAATAAAGGTTTTTGTTAATTTCTAGATGTTTTTGATATAATAATGGAGACTGTAACAGAAAATATCAAAATATACAGGCTGTTCTTTTTCAAATTAAAAAGTTTGAGGTTATATCTCAGAAACTGTAAACGTTGCATCAACGATAATAACGCCAAACCTTCAATTGTCTTTTTTTCGAAAATTTTCTTATGTAAGGCCATAAAAATGTTATGATACCATTAAGACAATTAAAAGATCTGTCAAATCCATTAAAACAATATAGGGCTGTCATTTAAAAAAAATGTCGATTACGTCATCTGTTAAAAACAATTGAAAGTAAAAAAGTTAATTTGATATCATAAGGTGTATTTTGATAATTATAAATCGACGTGTTCGAGGATTTTTTAAAATGGCAAACCATTCTTGAGATTTTGTCATGTTTCCATACTTTGCGCGCTCACTGTATAAACAAATAAATAAATTACCTATCAACTTATACATTTATATCATATCAGTTAAAAATACCATTTTGCGGAGATTTAAGGTAGATTCCTGGTCCAATTCACTCTTTGGAAAAAGAATAATGAAATCGTTACAAATCTATAGTCATTACAAATCAAGTGTGATTCGTATTTGGGATAAAAAAAAACTTGAAAATATCTTAATAACGGCCTAAAGCTTCTCAGAAACTTCTGAGAAATTTCATAAACTAAAACTTTTATTCAAAAACAAAAATTAATGTTTTCAAAAAGTTAAAAGTTATACCTAAGGTAAAAATATTTTCTTTCTTGATACTTGACATATCCCTCAGCATTCTCACAAAAAAATGAACATCCTGTATTTTCGGGCGGTACTTATTATTCAGGGTTAGTCATAATTACCGGAACAGCTAAATAATTCTCCAAACGTAAACAATTTTAACAAATTTTTCGAATAAAAGTTGTTTTGCTTTAAACTATCGTTTACATATGTTTTTAGTATACAAAATGGTCATTGTATTCTGGAAATTTGGTAACCTTTCGTTTTTCATATAGAATACCCCGTATATTTTACATTTTTTACATGCATCATTTTTGAGTTATAGGCAATTAGTGAAAATTAGCAAAATTACCAGAATAAATAAATCTCCCACCGCAAAAAAATAATAAAAAAAGTTTTAATATTTATAATATTAAGTATTTCTCAAATTAAGTAATTCTTAGAATTTTTTGTAGAAATAATTTTTTTTTACATTTAATCAATTTCGTTTAATTTGACATTTAATTCGATTTTATTTCATTGTTTTCTTATTTTTCTTGATTTCTTTATTATCTATCCGTTAATTATTAATTAATTGCTTATATCTCAAAGATTTATTTATTTTATAAAAAAATATTCCTACAAAAGATTTTTAGAATTAATCTTAGAATTAAGAAAATGTAAAATTTACAGGTAATCTATTAGAAAAAGAAAAATACCCGGCTCAATTCTGTCGAATGTGCTGATTTTTATGAATATCAGTGTTTTGTTAGCACAGCTTTTCTCAAAAATTAGGCTAAAAAAAATCAGATTCATATTCTGCGGAAAAAAATAGCAGGAATATCACTTACTATATTTTGTTGATTGTTGGTCAGAATAGTCATGTAGCTTAGATTATTGTTTTTGATAAATTAAGTACCAACTCGAAAATACGTTAAATTCTCTGATAACTAAACTCAAAACATAATTGTTTATTTTATATGGTACACAATATATATGTTTCTGGTAAAAGAAATCTTTTTTGTGGTATATTATAATTTACTAAACGTTGTAATAAAAAAAGAGGCTATAAAAGAATAATTCCCATTAAGAGGTTATTTTACAGCCATTATGACCAAAGTGTCATAAAAATAAATAAAAAAAAAAGTGATAAAAACAAAAAACAAAAGATGATTAAATTGTGTTCCCAGCCATTACGAATGGGTTACCCAGGCTCACTAAACTTCTATTATTTTTCCCAGACAAAATTAATCTTCGACCCGACAAATAACAGTTTTTATAATAATATTAATTACACACACATACCTGCTGCGTGTGTCATATTTGCGAGTTTAATTAAGGCCATAAATCAGCACCTTGTCAAATATTCCCACCGTCGAACACACTGAATAATTGAAACCGATTAATCATCCCCGGATATTTCTTAATAATTTAAAATTCTCACTACTTTTAAATACAATTTCTTCTTCAGCGAGTCCGACAGATTTATGAGACTCTTAGTGTTAAATGGGGAACCGCATTGTTACGTTTGATAACAGGACCCACTGAAATATAACCGTAAACGGTCCAGAGATCCAATCTCGAACATTACGACCTCTTTCACGGCTATCTGTGATTAATTAATCGCCGTAAATTTAAGAAAAATTGCGCGCTGCATATTTATCTAAAGTGGCGACAAAAGCGACCATAAATCAATCCCAAAACGTGCCACCTGAAGTCGTAAGTCTACACAGTATAGTAAGTAAACAGTTATATACAGTGTGTCCCCCGATGGACCTATCTATACCTATAATGGACGTAATTTTTAATTTCTCGAGAAAAAGTCATTCTTTATAAAGAGTTTTGGATGTCTTAAAAAGTCGAAAGCCATTGTTAATATTTTGATTTAACATACAGGATGGTTAGAAAACACGAAATTGTTAAATTGGCCGAAGAGAAAACTATCGGTTCTTCGGAATTAGATCAAAAATGTTATAGGTAAAAGTTAGTTTGAATTAATTTTATGCTCAAATATCAAACTTGAATGTTCTATTTCAAATTTTACATCTCGGACCAGTGAAAAGACATAGCTATGTTAGCTATTGATTCCGTGAACACTTGCCCAAAAAAATTGTTGAGGGAAAGATATCGAGACTAGAACATCAGTAAAAGCCACCTGCAAAGGATCTTTTCAAATCAAAAATTTCATCCATATAAACCAGTACTGATCCACACTTTAGTAGAAGGAGATGATGCTCGTCGATTAGAATTTTGCCTATTAATGGGAGAACGAATTATGGTCGCCAGATTTTTCTACAGAAAAATTATTTTCTCTGACGATGCGACGTTTACCACAAATGGAGTTGTTAGTTCACAGAATTGCAGATATTGGTCTCAAGGAAATCCAAATATCCGTATTATAACCAATTCTCAAAAATATAAAAAAGTTAATGTTTGGTGTGGGATTTATTACAAGAAAATAATTGGACCATACTTTTTTGACGGTAGTGTAAACCAAAACACTTATTTTGATGTGTTGGAAATTTTTTTGCTACCTACTTTGGACGAAATCAACTTACAGCTCAGGTGTTCACAACACTATCAGCACGACGGTTGTCCTGCTCATTGCGCATATCAAGTCAGGGATTGGTTGAACTGACATTTTCCAAATAAGTGGATTGGACGATTCGGCCCTATAGGATGGCCACCACGTTCACCTGATTTAACGCCGCTTGATCTTTTTTCTGTGGGGTTATTTGAAACAGAACGTGTATGCGAATTACTTTCATGATAATGTAGACATTTTAAATTAAAAATTAGGGAAGCTGTAGACGAAATAAATGAAGAAACAATTGATTTGGTAATACATTGAAATTTGATATCTGGGCATAAATTGAAATATAAAACAACTTTTACCTATAACTTTTTTGTTCTAATTCCGAAAAACCGATAGTTAACTCTTCGGCCAATTTAACGTTTTCGTGTTTTCTAACCACCCTGTATGTTAAATCAAAATATTAACAATGGCTTTCGACTTTTTAGGACATCCAAAACTCTTTATAAAGAATGACCTTTTCTCGAGAAATTAAAAATTACGTCCATTATAGGTATAGTTATGTTCATCGGGGGACACACTGTATATATATATAGTAAAAACACACCGAACAAATCACGAAATAATTGAAGGAATTTGTTAGTCCATCACGTCCGAATTAATTAATCCAAACTCTTATCTTAATTAGACGCATTATTCGTGCGTTGATTGACAACTAATTAGTTCAAACTCTCTCCGCCAGGTGGAATAATTTCAACATGTTGTTTTTGAAGTGTGTAATGTATGTCAAAGCTAAATCAAACGAAAGATTCTTGCGAAATGGCGTACAATACAGAGAGAAATAGGCGTTTAAATTTTGTGTGTTTGTTCAACATGACGTTTTGACACGCGGACAATTATTCAGGAATTTTTAAAATACACCTAATTTGTCCGTGTTCACAGTTATTTAATTAAGGCGTTGATTCATGATTAGTTAAACATCGAAAAGCTTTTGAATGTTTATGCTTTAATGGCGTTGATTGGGAGCTACAGTTATAATGTTTAGTGTCAGTGCCTCGTTAAAAATATAATTTGGTAATTTTATTGTGTATTCAATAAAGAATTCATAGGTATGTGAAAAGATTGTATTGAGTGTTACTGAAAAAAAGGTTGCAAATAGTTACAGAAGAGGTAATTTACATCTTATTGAAACAAATATGCTAATAGCCATTAGTATAAAATTCCTAAGTAGAAAAACATTGTATTCCACACTGATTTAACTTAAATTTGTATTTATGAATTGTGACCTTTTCTTGTAAAGTGTTGTTGAAGTTCACAGACAAAATTATCTAATAAGTCAAACAAAGCCGATGTTTTTTTTTTGTTTTAATAACTAAGATTTTATTATGTTCTGTTGTACACTTATGAATTTACGTCAAAATAAGTTAATAAATGTTAATTAATAGCTAAAATTGCTAAAATATTATTATAGAAAAATGAACATTATTAACAATTCACTTCATATTAAATAGGTATCATCATTTTCATCGATTATTATTTGTCTCATAGCAATAATTTACTCCGTTTACTTAACTAAAACACACGCGACTTCATCAACAACAATGGCAATTCTAAATACTGCGCCATTGTGTTGATTTCTTCTTTTTAAGTATCCAGAAAAGTGACAGAATGCCAAATCAATAGGTCTTTGACTCATGTTTTTCTGAAGTAGTGTTAAAAATTCAAGATTAGCAACAATGGAACAACACTAAATATGATGTTTTTCTTGAAAGAAACATTTGCAAGCACTTATTTAGTAAAGAACTAATTCTAAATGTGGCGTTTTTCTTGTGAACTTTGATAGGCACACTATGATTTGATCGACACAACTTTTGCAGCAATTTCGTCACCAACGATATGTCGACATAGCCAACTTCCTACTAATAAGCCCATATATTTTTCTAATAGTCCAGTAATTATTCTAGATATTTGATATACGTTGTATTCGGAAGATTATACGAGAAAATGCACGAATAATCAATTATAATTGATATATATAATCAATTATAATTGATTCAACTAATTTTTGGCGATTGCATGTCAACCGATCGTTTGACAGTGAACATACTTTTCTAATGTCAACTGACAATCATCAAAGAATCGTTGGATGTTAGAAATGCGTTAGAACGGGCATGTCTAATGTCATCTGACCGGTTGACGTAAAATCGCACCAAAATACTAAAAATTTTATGACAAATTTGGTTTGCTCCAGTTTGGTATTTTAATTTTTGCGATTAAGTGGATGATGATTTTTTTCGTCTAGTAATGGTTTTATCAGCAGTTTTTCCAATAGTCGTCAAAAGTTTGCAGTTTTCCAGATTGGCTCTTCAGCATAAAAATTATTTTATACAAATACGTATAATTGTCTAACCAAAGGTGTAAAAATCTATATGTTAGTATGCTAAAAATCTCAAAACAAAGAAATAACTAATTTTATTTCATCAAATAGTGATAAAAAATCAAACTTGGAGGTTATGTGGCGCCATTGGTGTACTTGCTTTAGGCTTAGTGTGAACGATCCTTGAACGGGAGGCATGGCAACGTGAGTACTGAGAGAAATCTGCACGGTTCACGTTACCGACATTTTTTACTATATTCTCAGCAGCGCGGTATAGATTTATACACGGTAGCCGCTATATTAATTACCATACCGTAGCGTAAATCAAACGCAAGCACCGAACCGGCGACATATTTTTGAAGAGCTTAAAACACCGCGATGTAGTATATAATTTACTTGGTATACGGTCGGTTATTTATGCAAAATCTACCAGAAGCGAATTCCTTAAAATAATTAAAATATTTACGCCCTAGAGACACCGGCGTGAAATCATAATTTCTAAAACGAATCATCAACTGGTAGCTAAAGGATAACAGAATTTTTGATATTCTTGTTGTGTGTTAATTGGTAGAAGAAAGTGTGGAACGACAGGAATTTTTAATTATAATATTTCCTTAAGCATCAAGACAGTTTTTATGCAGGTCTAGTAAAAAGTTAATTGGGTTTGGTTTTGATTTTAGCTGGTTTTAGAAACCGGTATCTAAAATATGATCGTTATTAACGCACACTTCATTCTTGCATTAATACAAAACTACCACAACTAATAACCACAAAAATATCCCTTATTTGTGAGCTTGGGCTAATGTGTCTCACTTCTGATGTTAGAAACTTGCAAATTTAATACTTCAAAACACATTTTACGTTGCTACAATCGCAAGTACCAATAATAACCTTCAAAAATTACTTAATCCCTTAATCTCTTACAAATTCAACACTTATTGTACAGTTGCGGTCCCACATCGAATAGCGGTATGGGCGAATAATGTTAGATTCCAATTTATTAAGCTTCGAGTTGACTCATCTAAATGCTTATTATATTTTAATTAAAATAAATCAATCTGATATTTTCTTCAATGGTTAATGCAATTTGTAAGGTAAAATTTGTTTTTGCAAACTACATATATTGAAAATCAAAAGTAGATACTGTATGTAAAGTCTTGCTGTTAATTAAAAATGTTATACAAAGAATATATAAAAAAAAGGCTTTATATTTAGTCATCTCTTATGATTTGCTACAACTTTTTTTAAAAGAGTCCTTGACTATACTTGAGACATTACTTTTTGTTCTACTTTGTAGTTTGCCAGATTTTTATTTTACTTTTATTTACTTTATTTTTATTTACTTTTATTAGATTTTCTAGTTAATTTTAAACAAAAGGTGTAATGCAGTGTCTATTTTATTTCAAATAAAAAATAGCAGTATTTATGATGCTTTCAAACAGATTATTATTAGGAATATAAAAAATCTGATGTGGCCAGGCACATGACTTTATCATACTATATATAAAATTAATAGTTTAGCTGCATGAGATTCTATTTGATCGAGATCGGCCATGTCTGCATTAAAATAAAACTAGTAGAACTAGACAGATATGTCCATTAAAGCTGCGTTCGGATACTGTACTCCGTTGACATCGGGTACACCGTCCAAATGATATTTACGTGTTATTGGGTGTAAAAAGTGTAACGGTGTATAATATACGAACGCAGCTGATATTGTGTCAAAACATTTGCGCTTGACACCTACTGTCATTAGAATCAAAATTTCTGACATATCCTGGCTACTAGTTTTGATGCAGTACGACCGATCTCGATGAAATAGAATTTGCTCATCTAGCTAAACTATAGATTGTACCAAAAAATTTCAAAGGCATAAATTATTCAGAATTTCCTCCACTTTAATTTATTATTTAACTATTTCGACGAATTTCCAGAAATGGCGACTTATTTGCAAAATCTTTCAAAAATGCTAAGACTAAACCTCCAGTTCCTTTGGACCCTTTTCAACAGAAAGCTTTTCAGCTCTAATTTTGGTCATGAAACTTCTAAATATGAAGTTTCGTCCCGATGCCTTTAGTAGTTTCTCCGGAATCGTCGCCACAAAAAATCGGGTACACACACACACACACACACACACACACACACACACACACACACACACACACACACACACACACACACACACACACACACACACACACACACACACACACACACACACACACACACACACACACACACACACACACACACACACACACACACACACACACACACACACACACACACACACACACACACACACACACACACACACACACACACACACACACACACACACACACACACACACACACACACACACACACACACACACACACACACACACACACACACACACACACACACACACACACACACACACACACACACACACACACACACACACACACACACACACACACACACACACACACACACACACACACACACACACACACACACACACACACACACACACACACACACACACACACACACACACACACACACACACACACACACACACACACACACACACACACACACACACACACACACACACACACACACACACACACACACACACACACACACACACACACACACACACACACACACACACACACACACACACACACACACACACACACACACACACACACACACACACACACACACACACACACACACACACACACACACACACACACACACACACACACACACACACACACACACACACACACACACACACACACACACACACACACACACACACACACACACACACACACACACACACACACACACACACACACACACACACACACACACACACACACACACACACACACACACACACACACACACACACACACACACACACACACACACACACACACACACACACACACACACACACACACACACACACACACACACACACACACACACACACACACACACACACACACACACACACACACACACACACACACACACACACACACACACACACACACACACACACACACACACACACACACACACACACACACACACACACACACACACACACACACACACACACACACACACACACACACACACACACACACACACACACACACACACACACACACACACACACACACACACACACACACACACACACACACACACACACACACACACACACACACACACACACACACACACACACACACACACACACACACACACACACACACACACACACACACACACACACACACACACACACACACACACACACACACACACACACACACACACACACACACACACACACACACACACACACACACACACACACACACACACACACACACACACACACACACACACACACACACACACACACACACACACACACACACACACACACACACACACACACACACACACACACACACACACACACACACACACACACACACAGACATTTTTTTGTACCTTGGTCAAAAATGTTCAGGGGACCCAAAAAGACATATTTCCGCTAAAATCTCAAAAAAATTTTTTGGCACGATTACAATACTTTACATACTGCGTATGATAAAGTAAAAAGTGGCGACGATTCCGGAGAAACTTCTAAAGGTATCAGGACGAAACTTCATATTTATAAATTTCTTGACCAAACTTAGAGCTGAAAAGCTTTCTGTGGAAAAGGATCCAAAGGAACTGGATTTTTACTCCAAGCATTTTTCAAGGATTTTGCAAATGAGCCGCCTGTTCTGTAGTTTCGTCAAAATAGTTCAATAATAAATTAAAGTTGAGAAAATTATGAATAATCTATGTCTACGTCATTTTTTGGTGAAATAAATAGTGAAATAAATAAATAGCTGCATGGGCAAATTCTATGTATAGCCAAAACATCAGCCCTACTGTCAAACACTACCTACTGTCATTAGAATGTAATATCTGTCAAATCCTGGGTAACTAGTTTTATTTTAATGTAGACACGACCGATCGCGATCAAATAGAATCTCATGCAGCTAAACTATGAATTTTATATATATAGTATGATAAAGTCTTGTGCCTGGCCACATCAGATTCCTTGGATTTTGTATAAATCCTAGAAGAAACGGAATGTGTTTATTTACATATCAAATCGTATTGCATAAAAGAATCCCTAGTTTTTAACTGAAATGTTTATTCTGACAATTTCAATTCCTTGTTGGAATTTCTTAATAATTACGTCTGGCAATTATTATTATCAGTTAAAATATACAAAATTATAACTGAAATTATGACAAAAAAAGAAATCGAAAGAGAATTAAATTTCAAAAATAAATAAAAAATTACGGAGTCGAACCTGGCTCTTCTACTTTATCGGGTTTTTCTCTACCACAAAATTATGTTATACGTATTATTTATGGATTTATGGAAATACGTACATATAAATAAATAGACAAAAGAATAATACACTTTAATAACATTCGTATAGGTTATGTTGATATTAACTGATTAATTTTAACATTAACGTAATTCAAATTCCAGCATTAACCAACCCAAAGTCAACACGAGATTTTATTCGTTCCGACGAAATGTAGAAATTATGTCAAGCGTGCGGCAAGTTGAGACACTTAGCTCTCCGCTCCTTTATTTATAACTCTCAGGGCGCTTAAAGCTTTTAAAGCTCACCGCTGGCGCTTCGCACGCAATTTTCGTGGAAGACGAGATGATTAATAACTGCATCGCGCACCACTTTTTAATTCGTTTTTGACTAAATTAAGATTTAAGATGGGTCGAGTTTTATCGTTCAAACTTGATATGCAGCTTCATATCTTCGCTGCTGCTCATCTCGGATTTAAATTTTGTATATTTTATGCGCGTACTTTATGACTTATTAACTCGGTTTCTTTGCTTATCCCCGCTGATTATCAATTGAGAACGAGGAGTTCAATGCATGTATTTATGCTCGGATTTAATTGAGGCATAACGGCTTCCTAGAAGGTTTTGTCGTCAATAATTGTTTGGTTTTAATTGTATGGTAATGAACTTTATTGTTATTTAATCATATAAACTTTGTTTGTTTGAATATAAAAAGAAATTAGGTAACCTAATCCCACCGCTGCCACCAAATATTTTTATTAAATACGCTAATCTCTACTATATTTGTTTCCAGTGGGTATATCCACATTTAAGTTTATTCCAGAGCATACCGTGTCGAATTACAATTCCTACATGGCCAAAAATTTACATCGAAGAGCTAAAAACAAAAGGCGAGCGACCATGCGAAAGGCCGCGAGTGAATACAATCTGAACAATACATCTCCGAAATTTGGGAACCGATTTCCATCTGCGGTTTCTAGGTTATGCCGGCTAGTCACCTCGTTCCTCTAATTTATGTATCCGCAGCTCATCTCGATTGTCCAAAAAGGAAGAAGAAGAAGACGGGCTTCCGTTTCTCTTCTTCGTCTTCCTGTTACGTCAAGCAGGCAGTCGATGTCCCATTCAGCGAGATTACACACTGTGGTGGTTAGTACCATGTGATACCCACATTCCGCTGAGGCGGCCATGGGAATTCGGTTGTTTCCTGTAGTATGAGCGCCATAGAAAATGAAACAATGGAGCCTCGTCGATTCGCAGACTGAGCCGCCGTATCGTACAACGTCCCGACGACGGCTTTTGTTCCGAATCGGTGGCACTCTTCGTCTTCTACTTAGGTTATTTTTCAATTGTTTTCGTGGCAACGTACACCATGTCAAAAAAAATCGAATTTTTGTTTATATTTTTTGTTTCACAGTCGATATTACATATGGTTAAAGAAATTTACCTGATTATTTTTTGACGTTTCTTAAAACCAATGAAATGCTTCTTTATTTGTCACAATGGTAAGTTTCAACCAATTATGTCATTATTATAGTGGGAATAAATCTCTTGTGATTATTCTCGGGAATAATCACTGTAGCTTTTATTTGCCTAGCAACTGTCAGATACTTGTCAAAATAATTACTTAATTGTGTCAACGCGAAATGGGTGAAAGTCATCGGTTTAGTACCTTTTCTAATGGCGAAATTACAAAAAAGATTTTAGAAACTACTTCGAAAAATACTCTAATAAGTAATCAGTCTATATGGAGACAATTTAAGACCTTCACCAAAGATAGAAATTATATTCTGGATCAATCTACTACAACAGCTACTCTGGCATTGATTTTAAAAGATTGGGCTTATAACATGAAAAGAAAAGACGGAAATGATTATAAAGAAGCAGTAATAAAGACAATGTGGAATAAAACGGCAAAATTAGTTCAAGAACTTTACTTTAATAAGTATAACAGGTCCTTTGATCCTTTTCATGATATAGAATTCAGAAATGCTCGGAATGCAAGAGATGCAAAAAGAAAAATTTTATAAAAACATCCTGAAAAGCACAAACAAAGTTCTGTGGCACTTTCTAATACAGAATTGTTGTAAATTTTTAACTATTGGGACGAAGATACACCTTGTGGATTGCAAAGAAAGTTTTTTCACGTTGCATCGTATGAACAAGCTTGGAGGGGAGGAGAAGCTACGAAATGTTTAGTTCATTATTTTAAAAAAGAAACCGACATAAAAAGATTAAGTACTGGCCGCATTGAATACAATCCCATCTTTACAAAAACTGCAGAGGGTGGAGCACAAAGGTGCGCTAATAGTAAATGGTTGACTCCAAACATAAATAACCCAGATATTTGCCCTGTTCGTCTTTTTGAAAAACTAATGAGTAAACGTGAAGAAAATATTAAAACCGAACGCTTGTTTCTTACTCCAAATCCGGCTTGGCAAACTCATGGTTTTTGGTATTAAAACGTTCCTGTGGGAATAAATTCCATTTCAAAATGGATGAAAGAATCCGCAGAAAAAGCAGGTCTAGACACAGTTACTAAAAAAATAACTAACCATTCTGCCAGATCAAGTGCAGTAAGTAACCTTTCAAAAGCTGGTGTAGGAGAACAAGAACTAATCAAGGTCACTGGTCATAATTCTGCAAGTTCGATTAAACCATACTTACAATTGAACCAAGAACATCATTCAAATATAATAAATAATCTTAGAGAAAATACGCAGGAGGAAACACTTAATATAACAAGCAATTCCAAATCCTCAATAAATAATGAGTCTCGAAATATTTTTAATAATTGCGTTTTTCATTGTACTAATTTAAATTGTTAATTCTTTTAATATATTCACAATGTGTCAACGATATTTTCATATATTGTAAGTAATAATTAATTAAATTAAATTTTTCAATAATTTTATGATAGTTTTATTGATCTTTTTTATTGTAAAAATTTGTGAATCAAAAAATAATCTAGTCAAATATAACTCGAGAGTTCCATAAATTAGAAAATAATTTGACAGATTTTGTTCAAACTTGTTGCCATTTGGCAATAGCCACTCGAGCCCGCACTCGTGACTATTGCCTGGCAACAAGTTTTCAAACAATCTGTCAAATTATTTTCAACTTATTCTCACTCTCTTGTTATATTATTACTGAAAATTTTATATTTAAATAAAGTTTTCAGGTAAGTGTTTTAACTAACATGTAAAACTACTGAATGCTCACTTAATAGTAAATATAGAAATTTAATAAAAATTTCTGATTAAACTGTTAGAAACAGATTAACAGAAGCGAACTTAAAACAAAGAAGACCTGTCCGCGCACTACGCCTTACGCGGCATCACAAAAGCAGCGTGAATAAGGTTTGCTCTGGATCACGGAGATTGGCAACTTTGTCACTGGACGCCTGCACTGTTTACAGACGAGTTCAGATTTCGTTTAACTCGTTGCGACGGTGGAGTACGTGTATATAGACGTCTTGGTGAACGCTACGCAGCCGCCACTAAACAGGAAGTGGATAGATTTGGTCGTGGATCTGTTATAGTTTGGAGGGAGTCAGTATAAACAACAGAATTGATCTTGTTGTGGTTCCTGGTAGACTAAATGCCATGAATTACATTGAAAACATCTTGGAGGACCATATGGTGTCTGCTGCATATAGCGTCGGTCAAAATTTCATCGTAATGCAAGACAATGCAAAGCCACATACCGCCGTCATCAACAGAAACTTTTTACAAGAACGTGGAATTCAGGTGATGGAATGGGCTGAAGTCCTGACCTAAATCCCATTGAACACGTGTGGAATCAACTTGACTGACGTGTTCGCAAGCGCCCTAATCCACCACTAACCATACAGGAACTGACAGAAGCCCTGATTGAGGAATGGGGAAGCATACCCCAAGAATCTCTTCGCAGACTAGTGCGAAGCATGCCACGCAGGTGTGAGGAAGTGATTCGTGCTCGTGGAGGGCATACACTGTATTAACATCACTAACCCACAGAAAACCCGACTGTCGTCGATACTATGACAGTCATTTCCATTTTGTTTTGCGTTATTAATTTCCATTTTTAAGTGTAACTTTGAAGTAACTAGAAGTTGTAATATTGTTTATGTAATTTTCTTTAGTTATGCCCTTAAAGCATCCCAAATTTGATTTGCCTAGAACTATTATTTAAAAAGTTATAGGTTTCGAAAAAGTGCTCCCCTAATTTTTTGAGCAGTGTAGATAAGAGAAATAACACAAAAATTCATAAAAATCCAGAAAAAGGCTGTTCATATTTAAGTTCGGTTTCTGATTCTGAATGATGCATTAATTATAAATTTTCGTATTAACTGAATGTGTAAAAATATGTACATGGCTTCAAATATGGGAATTTGCTTTTGTTTTACTTATTATGGACAATTTTCTCATTATAGTAGCAGCTGTTGGCCAATTTTGCAAAGTGTTAAGTTTTTCATGATTGCTTATATGAAAAAAATCTTGCATTTAAATTGCGTATTATTTCTTCAGCGTTCCTTAGGTACCTGCCCTCATTTGGCTATGTAATGTTACATTTATATATGATTATTTTCCATTATTTTGTGCTTATTTCTTACCATACCTAATCACGATAATTGCTTATGGCAAAGGTGTTAATCTTCATACCTTACTTATTGGTAATTGTATTATTATCGTATATATGGAAGAAAATTATAGTACTAATAATCGCAGTGTATGCTCCTTTTTGCGGCCAATTTCTTTCAAATCCAATCCTCCACTTACGTCAGTCTCTTTTTACTTATAATATTTATCTACCTATAACCTAGGTTATAAACTTATATCTGATCGACACACCTGTATATCATGAATGTTATTAATTATTTTTTTTCTTTTGTTTTAGGTAAGTGTACATTCCCTAGTATTGGGTTGGATAATAATCGCGACCACGCTTCACAGTGACAGTTTGTGCTGACAAGTAAGTGCCTGTAATTTCATTTAATTCAAGGGAGTTAATGTATTAGTTTGAATACCAGTTATAGTTTGTACAATACTTGATAGACTTGAATGAAAACTTTGAAATACTTGAACTAATAATATTTGTGATCTTGCATGTTAAATTTTCGGGTTAAATTTTATTTTAATTTTTTTTATTAATAAGCATAAGATGCTTAACATATTGAAACTAATCTAAAAGATCATCAATTTGAATCTGCATTTCTCAAAACTAGGTACTAATAGGCTATCCACTGTAGTCCTATATTTAATTTGTCCCAAACAAGAAGCACTAACACTTCACTCACTGTGCTCTGCTTTTTACACATTTCACTGATTCACTAGTTCGAAGGGTTTAGTTCATTTTAGTCTTCTTTTTAGTCTCACTAGATTCTGGTTGTTCAGTAGCTGCAGGGCTTCTACGTTGACGTGATGGCTTAGGCGAGATTCATGCTTAGTGGCGAATCTTTTTATCTCTTGGATGACTTGTGGGACACCAAGATCACGGTGCAGGTCACTGTTCCGTATGTACCAAGGAGCGTTAACCATATTCCTTAGTACTTTATTTTATTTTTTTCCTTAGTATATTGGAGTTTTTCGCACAACCCCAAAGCTGGATGCCGTATAACCCAATCGGTTTTAGTACTTGGTTGTAAACTTGTAGTTTGTTCTGTACTGACAACTGAGAGTTTCTTCCCAGAAGCCAGTACAGTCCTCTGTATTTTAGGCCAAGCTCTTCTCTTTTCTTCGTCGTTAATCTTGACATGAGGTATGTCCTCGATTCTTTCGTTTGTAAAGCTGATGTGGACAGATTTCAGTTCGTTGAACTTGGTCTTCCATTTTTTCGTCCATTTATATATTTTATTACTAGCTTGTTGAAGATTCCTAGTATATTCTGCAATAGTTGATCCCACTGCCATTAGAGTCGCGTGATCTGCGAATGTGACGACTGTTAAATTTTCCAGCTGTGGTAGGCCTCTTGTATATAGTAGATAGAGAATTGGTCCCAATACACTACCCTGGGGTACCCCAGATGTTACTTCTTTTAGTTCCGAGTATTCATCAACGAATTTAGAACCTGAATTTAATTAAAACAAAGCCAAAATTGTAATTTATAATACATATTCCCATGAAATATTCTACTTTTTATACACCACAACGATTAAATTCACATTATTTTTCCATCTCTTAATCGTAATCTTCCGGGAAGAAACCTCAATGCATATTAATACGAATGAGGAAGTAAGTGCGAAGGAAGATGCTGGACATCCATGATTGATGCATATATAACAACCCATGGGTAGACGCGGGCGGCTACGATAATGGTCGCCCGTGATGATGCGTTGAAAATACGAAATTTATTATTATTATTCAAATCGTTGCGCGCGCGTACGGCAGCACACATTCGATATGCAAGGAGGAAACAGAAGGCTGCCGGCCAACGGTGCATATAAAAATCTTTAGAGGCAGCGGTGAGGCGCGTCGACCGCATTTCGAGCACGTCTGGCCGATTCGAATTAAGCTTTCAGATCGGTCGGTAAACATCTCGAACGAATAGCCGCCGATATATTTAATCGCAAGTAATGACGATGATGATTATGACGTTGGAATAAAATGCCACGGGCAGCAAGTAGGCTATAAAAATGAGCAATGCTTAACGAAATTGCACATCGCTGTCTGTCTACTTGTTGTACCGATTTTTGTTATTTCATAATGTTGATGGACTGTGTTGAGGTTCTCTTTTGTTTTATTTTGTTCTTAAATGCTTAAATTTGACATAGTTTGACTACACTGAAAAAATTAAAATTATAAAAATTATAAAATTATTTTCTCATTTATGGAACTCTCGAGTTATATTTGACTAGATTATTTTTTGATTCACAAATTTTTACAATAAAAAAGATCAATAAAACTATCATAAAATTATCGAAAAATTTAATTTAATTAATTATTACTTACAATATATGAAAATATCGTTGACACATTGTGAATATATTAAAAGAATTAACAATTTAAATTAGTACAATGAAAAACGCAATTATTAAAAATATTTCGAGACTCATTATGTATTGAGGATTTGGAATTGCTTGTTATATTAAGTGTTTCCTCCTGCGTATTTTCTCTAAGATTATTTATTATATTTGAATGATGTTTTTGGTTCAATTGTAAGTATGGTTTAATCGAACTTGCAGAATTATGACCAGTGACCTTGATTAGTTCTTGTTCTCCTACACCAGGTTTTGAAAGGTTACTTACTGCACTTGATCTGGCAGAATGGTTAGTTATTTTTTTAGTAACTGTGTCTAGACCTACTTTTTCTGCGGATTCTTGCATCCATTTTGAAATGGAATTTATTCCCACAGGAACGTTTTTATACAAAAAAACCATGAGTTTGCCAAGCCGGATTTGGAGTAAGAAACAAGCGTTCGGTTTTAATATTTTCTTCACGTTTACTCAATAGTTTTTCAAAAAGACGAACAGGGCAAATATCTGGGTTATTTATGTTTGGCGTCAACCATTTACTATTAGCGCACCTTTGTGCTCCACCCTGTGCAGTTTTTGTAAAGATGGGATTGTATTCAATGCGGCCAGTATTTAATCTTTTTATGTCGGTTTCTTTTTAAAATAATGAACTAAACATTTCGTAGCTTCTCCTCCCCTCCAAGCTAGTTCATACGATGCAACGTGAAAAAACTTTCTTTGCAATCCACAAGGTGTATCTTCGTCCCAATAGTTAAAAATTTGCAACAATTCTGTATTAGAAAGTGCCACAGAACTTTGTTTGTGCTTTTCAGGATGTTTTTGTAAAATTTTTCTTTTTGCATCTCTTGCATTCCGAGCATTTCTGAATTCTGTATCATGGAAAGGATCAAAGGACCTGTTATACTTATTAAAGTAAAGTTCTTGAACTAATTTTGCCGTTTTATTCCACATTGTCTTTATTACTGCTTCTTTATAATCATTTCCGTCTTTTTTTTCATGTTATAAGCCCAATCTTTTAAAATCAATGCCAGAGTAGCTGTTGTAGTAGATTGATCCAGAATATAATTTCTTTCTTTGGTGAAGGTCTTAAATTGTCTCCATATAGACTGATTACTTATTAGAGTATTTTTCGAAGTAGTTTCTAAAATCTTTTTTGTAATTTCTGCATTAGAAAAGGTACTAAACCGATGACATTCACCCATTTCGCGTTGCCACAATTAAGTAATTATTTTGACAAGTATCTGACAGTTGCTAGGCAAATAAAAGCTACAGTGATTATTCCCGAGAATAATCACAAGAGATTTATTCCCACTATAATAATGACATAATTGGTTGAAACTTACCCTTGTGACAAATAAAGAAGCATTTCATTGGTTTTAAGAAACGTCAAAAAATAATCAATGAAATATGCAGTATTTTTGATTTGTATAATTTTATTCTGATCTTGACTAGATATTAACATTATCTATCATATAAAACAAAAAGAACAGTAACATCATGCACACAGTCAAACGTTACAATAGACGGTCAAACAAAATGGTATATATAAAATTACTTGTAAAGAAATAAATATATAGACGTACATACAAGTATAAAATAGTTTGAGGGACATAAAAATACATTAAAACTACAGAGAAGCAATTTATAAATACATAGCGTACGCAAATACTTAAACATAGAAAACACACGGATAAATATATAAATGCACTTCGGTCAACCATGAACACACATACTCGTTCACTCTTTTTCTGACAAACACACTTGGTGCAATCTGTAAGAACAAGGAAACATATTAGACTGACACAAACCTAAAAAGAAGATTGCACATTATCTTTCTGTTGGTATAAAACCCTTCAATCGTAAAGCAAATTTTCACAAAGAAACGTAGAAGACTGTACTTACAGCTTTCATCCAGGTATGGCGTTAACGGTAAGACATCAATTTCTAATGGCTAATTGTCGTCGTTGGTGATATACAAAGGCAATACAATTATTCTGCAGTGTGACATGGTATTTTAACCTACACCTACAAGGTATCTAGATAAGTTTTAGTTCACTGTTTCATTGTTACTTACCGGAGACAGAAATACAACGCGCCCAACTACATATTGCACTCGATGGTATGCGTGCCGGCATTCGTTTGCAAAACAGCTGATCAAACGTAGCGCATGCGTCTGGGCGTTACAATATCAACAAACCCGCTATTATAATAGTAAAATCACAACATACGTTGTAATTTTACGAATTTAAGGTATATTTCCATTGTATTTTTACTAAAAGATCATTGTAATTGAAATAAAGCAGCAATATCGCTGCAATAGTTCACAGACTTGTAAAAATAATTGGAATTGCGTGCAATTTTTATACTTACCACATTTCTATTGTAATTTTCACAATGATTTATGCGTAATTTTACAGCCATTTCTCTCAGTGTACTTAAAATTGTTGAAATAACTCAAGGAAGAAGTCAAACATTGCAACCAGAAGCTTATTTTGAACCATCGAAATTTATTTGGTTTGAAATATTTGCTTTCGTTAAACAGTTCTTGAAATGTAGGTCAAAGTCGGCATTTTTTGTTTGGTACACCTATAGATTTCGTGAAGTGACAAATTCGCCAGTAAATTTCCACTGCCTCGGTAGTTCAACTGGGGTAGCTCCAGAGTTAACAATGGGATATTACTGTTT
Organism: Aphodius sticticus; assembly: GCA_963966075.1. Lineage (NCBI taxonomy): Eukaryota > Metazoa > Arthropoda > Insecta > Coleoptera > Scarabaeidae > Aphodius > Aphodius sticticus. Next base: position 5,906,640 of record OZ014508.1, on the reverse strand, counting down.
GAATAAGAAATGATCATAATAAAAGTAGGATAATTAAAGTAAAAATAGTAACAATTAATAATAAATATTTTATAGTCTACATTTTGGGACATCTGTATAGCAGGCTACGAGTTCCTGGTATCAAGGTCGCAGGTCAACGACGCGCATAGACCACAGCATCCGCGTCTGTGATTTAAGTAACCACAATTGCTCAAATTTGTCTTGGTCGCAAATTTGCTGGCGTCGCACGATGGGCGATTTTGTTAAGAAAAATAGTCAAATAAATAGTCTCTGACCAAATTTGTTGCCAATATTTTTAATCTATAAGTGTGGCACCACAACAAATTGAGCTACGGGCAACAAATGAATTATTTGCCAGTTTATCTAATTATGTCAGTGTGAATTAATATAATGTAGGAAACTAGTGGTATCTTCTAATTTCTGGAAGCTGTATTTTCGTAATAATTTGATCCATTTTAACGATTGTTTCAGGATATTGCAAATTAATTCATGTTTTTAAAATTCTGAAACTTTGTGCAAATGTTATGGGAATATTATACCTGGAAATTGACGTACCTAGGATATGACCGGATATTATACCTGTAAATATACCAAGTTTTATCCCAGGCTTATTAATTGGTTACATGATATCAAAGAGTTCAATAGGTAAAAAGAATTAAAGTACAGTTATTGAAAAAGATTCTTCCTTAAGCTTGTAGTTTACCAAATAAACTATATGACATTCGATTACAGATAGTCTTTTTTAGGACAACTGAACTCACAGGTTATGCATATTCCATCACTGGTATTGGTTTTATTCGTGATTACGAAGACATTTTTCTACTAGAATGTTTCATTTTTAAATATCAATCCAATGATACCACATTTATGAGTAAATTATTACATTAAGGAAGGATCTTTTTCAATAACTGTACTTTAACTTTTTTTTACGTATTCAACTCTTTGAAATCATGTAACCAATTAATAACCCTAGGATAAAACTTGGTATATTTACAGGTATAATATCCGGTCATCTCCTAGGTACGTCAATATCAAGGTATAATATTCACAAAGTTTGTAAAAATAAACTTAATTTTTAAATCGCTACCCCGCCAAACTTAGATTTTGTGTTACTAGTTCTATCGTATACTTTCAGGTACAATATTATAATACTAACAAGGTTTTAGATTAGTATAACCAAACTTATATTTCAATATAAGTATCTCTCTTTATTTTTTTGCTTGATTTTTTCGTTTATCTAACGACTATTTAATGTTATCTACTCTTCAATTTACAAAAATGACGTTATTTTACCCATATAATTTAATATTCTATGAAACGAAGCACATCTTAATCCAAATAAGTTCTAACTAGACTACAAAACCAATAGTATTTCTAATAGAACCAAAAAGGACAACCGTTCATCCTTTGTCGGGCACAATATCTCCTAAAACTGTTAACAACACTCTTAAGAAGATGCGCCGAAAGCGACTTGCTACAATTAGCTGTTTAGCTCTGTGGGTCTCCGGTCTCACATCGCGAAGCTAATAAGACCAGATAGAGCGATATAGAGTAGTAAAACATTCAAGTGGAACTCAGGCCATGTCCATTTTAGCAGTGAAATTCTAGTTTAATGACTTGCGGCGCATCTAACCTATTTCGTACGACCGACCGCGCGGCAAGTCCGTTTTATGTAACAAATCGTCTAACGATCAAGAAAACGTGGTGCGGAAAAGTTGTAAAAAATACATTAAGCTTTGTGTCCTACACAGATAGAAAATTTTGTTTAATTCAAATAATTATATGCCAGTTCATCAGATTGTAGTATCTCCATTTCACTACTACAGCCACGTACACTCATGGAATTAAGTAAGTTCTATAAATATTTTAGCAGTGTGTCGATGATACATCCAAGTACAAGTTTTTTGTTATTCTGGTCGACCGCTCGGCCGCTAAGTGCAAAAAATTGTCCGTTTACGCTTCAACTCGTATATCGGAAATTTATTATTTGCGAAACCTTGTTCGAATGCTTTGAATTGGTTTATAATGATTTATATGTTTCTATTTATTAGCTTAATGTGTAATTAATTAATGTAATTCCTACATTGCAATGTAATTGTGTGCTTTTATTAAATATGACGTTAATTTTATATTAATAAACATAAAAGTTTTCGATTACATGAAATGAAAATCTCATTTCAAGATATTGCATACAACACAACAAATTATACTTACAACCTTATTGCATCTAATAGCTTTTTTTGTGTTAATAAATACAAAAATCAATTTGTTGTTGTCAATATTTTTACTTTTCAGGTTATTTCAGAACTGACATATGTATTAACATTTATTCACAAAATAGAAAGAAATTAAAATTAAATTGCTTTAAATTTGTCTTTATGGTAATTTGTTAATTGTGATTTACTGGTGTTTTCGAGATATTTAGCTTCAACGATATTTTGCAGTGTTTAACTTAATAAACAGAAAGGAGTATGTATTTTGTATAGCATGACTGTATGATTACTATTTTTTTATATTATTATTTTGTATTTACTTTACAGCAATATGTTTCAAATATCTGACAATTGAAAATAATGACAATTATGTATATCACTAATTCACAAAAATTTTTGGAAGCAAGCTCTAAATTTTCGACGAATTTTGATGGAATGTAAATATGTTATAATTATTATTAAAAAGAAATAAACCAAAATATACGACCATCTAAAAGAACATAACAACATAAAAATTATTTCATCAAATTTGACCTGGGATTTCCCAAAAGGAGACGTTTCAGAAAGAAAAGTTGTTGGTTTCTCTTACGTATAGTTTTTATTACATATTAATTACTCACAATCATATGCAATAAAAGGTATACGTAAGAGAAACCAACAACTTGACGATTTGAACCAGGGACCTTTGCGTCGCTAGCACAATGCTCTCCCATCTAGCTATTGACATTGTGCTAGCGACGCAAAGGGCCTTGGTTCAAACCCAGGTTGTGGCTGTAATTTTTGATATATTTAAAATTTACATCCCGCCTGTATGTTACCATATTATTAACTTATAATATTACTTTGACAATGTATGTCGTTAAACATTTACAGTTATAGTTTATATTGTTTGGAAATTAAAAAGACCTTCATTTTTAATGTATATGCATTTTAGCTAACCTTAGATACAGTAAACAATTCATAAATCAACATGTTACTTTTAACTTATTATTTAACCTATTAATTTATTTAGAAAACAAATTAAGAAATAAATTTTCCAATAATGTTCCAGCTAATATATAGTAAATGAAAAATGTGTGCTTATTGAACTGGAACTATATTACAATAAAACTTCTGTAGAGCTCTTTGACATATTAACAAAAATAAATACATATTACAACAATAAAAAATCTGATGTGGCCAGGCACATGACTTTATCATACTATATATAAAATTAATAGTTTAGCTGCATGAGATTCTATTTGATCGAGATCGGCTATGTCTGCATTAAAATAAACCTAGACAGATATCTCGATTAAAGATGCGTTCGGATATTGTACTCCGTTGACACCGGGTACACCGTCCAAATAACACTTACGTGTTATTGGTTGTAAAAAGTGTAACGGTGTTCAATATCCGAACGCAGCCTATATTGACAGTAGTATTTTCAAAACATTAGCGTTTGACACATTATATAAATTATAGAAAATTTCCTCTCCTTTAATTTATTATTTAACTATTTTGACGACATTACACAAATAGCGGCTCATTTGCAAAATCTTCGAAAAATGCTATGAGTAAACCATCCGTTCCTTTGGACCCTTTTCAACAGAAAGCTTTTCAGCTCTAAGTTTGGTTATGAAACTTCTAAATATGAAGTTTCGTCCCGATACCTTTAGTAGTTTCTCCAGAATCGTCGCCACAAAAACGGGTACACACACACACACACACACACACACACACACACACACACACACACATACACACACACACAGACATTTTTTGTACCTTGGTCAAAAATGTTCAGGGGACCCAAAAAGACATATTTCCGCTAAAATCTCAAAAAATTTTTTTGGCATGATTACAATACTTTACATTCTGCGTATGATAAAGTAAAAATTATTAATTATAAGTAAAATTTTAATAATTTGTCTTAACAAATGAACAAAAGAAAATAGCAAAATGTTTTGTTTTTCTTTTTCTAGAAAGTAGAAAGTAATATGTTTCATATGGTCTTATTGGTTTTCTCTGTTCCTTCTGAAGTTGGAGCCGTTTAAAATAAGATATTGTTAATAATTCAAACGGCTGTAACTTTTTATTGAATTGAAAAAGTAATTTACTTTCTGAAAAAAATTGTTTTGCGGAAGAAACGTGGGACACCTGTATATATTGCTATAATTTAAATTATTTTGGTTGTCAAGCATGTATTAGATGTCATGAAAGATAATTGTTCATTAACTGCTGTAAAGTAAATACAGATATAAAATTTCCATTGTCCTTCATACAAAATAATCCTAAATGTAAATTTAAATTAAATTTAGAGAATTTATTTACATTTAGTGAATATATTTTAATATTACAATTCTGAAATAGTCTATATTTAGTGATAATCCTTGGCATCAAGTTGATTTGCGCATTTACTTACTTACTTACTTAAGCCCGTCATCCTACTGCTGGGCAAAGGCATTTACTTGCGTAATTAATATGTGTATTAGTTAACATAAATTTATATAATGTGTCATGATATTACGCAATATCTTAAAATGAGCTTTTCGTATCATATTATCAAACATGTTTATTAATATTATTATAAATGTAATTCTATATTTAATTAAATGCATTACGTACTCGTAAACTTAACTGTAGTGATCATATTTCATTTATTACATTGCAATGACGATATCACAGTAAGGAAAAGGTCGGACACGCTAAAAATAAACTAAATCCCGTTGCATTACATCCATCGAAAAACCACCTCGTGACGGACAACTTTTTGCGATGCGGCCGGGTCGAGGTAGAACAGTACACGAATATATAACCGACATACTATTTTCAAATCCTGCGATAGCGATACGAACTTACTTATTTCCATGACTGTACATTCAAAGCCATCGTAACAAATAAATGTCCAGTATGACAGCTTTGTATAGGGCATCCTTGATTTTTCCAGCGATACCAATTAACGTTTAACTACTGTTTGTATTACTTATGTATCTTACTTTTGCTCTTACAATGCTATAAAGCTTAACAGATTCAAGACGTAACGCAAACATGAGTGTTTTAAACACTTTGGAACTTCATATCTTAGTGAGATCTTTACCGATTCACCTTGCGGCTGCGTCTGCTTTCCGGGTACCAAAAATTATGCAAATCGTAGGCTATAAATCTCAAAGTTTTTACTCGGAACCTTTAAATAGTCGCGAACACTTTGGATGTTTGATGTAAAATGGAATAATAAATAGGACATTATAATATATCGGTGAATTTCAACTTGATGGGAGCTGATTTATGTGGTTAGGTTGGTACGTAATCGATAAATTATTCACGAGTCATGCTGTTTTGGTATTTTTGCTGCCGGTATTGGCATCCAACCGGCTTAACAATATCTGTGTCTGTGTCTAAAGGTCGTCTAATACTTAATTGTTGGAATGCAAAGCTGGACAGTTGTGATGTCTGTATTCATAGAGGTTAAATTTTAGTATGCGTAAAGTAGTGTATGGTCTATTAAAACACTCTGTGTACGTGGAGTATACACAAATACACATGCTTCAAAAGGTATGGTTATAAAATTAATAATTTGTTAAGTCTGTTTTCTTTAAGAAAAATTATAAGTACAGCTGAGTATGTAGGTAATAAACGTTTATAACTTTTTGATCAAGATGGACAAACACTTATCCTACACAATATCCTACAAAACAGAATTATTGAAAACGCCATAGACTCAATTGAATTGATAAAAAAAAATGTTTTTTGACGACTGTAAATGTTTTATAATTCAAACATATCTGGTATTTAAACAGAAAATTTTACAATTTTATTATTGTATGATATTTACAATCTTAAAAAAATTGCTCTTAATGTAGAATTAAAATTCATTATTTGTTTATTTCTGTTTTCTTTAAGAAAAATTATAAGATCAGCTAAGTATGTAGGTAGTAAACGTTTATAACTTTTTGATCACGATGGCCAAACACTTAGAATATCCTACAAAGCAAAATTATTGAAAACGCCATAGACTTAATTGGATTGATAAGAAAAAAACATGTTTTTTGACGACAGTAGTTAGTAAATGTTTTATAATTCAAACATTTCTGGTATTTATACAGAAAATTTTACAATTATTGTATGATATTTACAATTTAAAGAAAACTACACCAAAGCACGTGATTTGTTTCCAACTGATTTCCAATAACGGAATTCATTTTCTGAAATTATTTTAAATTTTCGTTTCTTGACTATTTATCCAGATTGTAATTTTTTTTAGATTAATGAAAATTATCTGGAACAATATGTGATAACATGGTTAATATAATTTTAAATTTTTAAAGAAATTTTATGAACAATAAAGTGATGATGTTTTTCTTTGAACCGAAATTTGATAATAATATTTTTTTATTACAAATAAGCATCGATTAAAATTTAAAATTAATCAAAATCAGTTTGACTTAATTACAAACACAATACACGTTTAAACATAGTTTGAATAAGTTAATTATTATTTTAGTGAAAATGTTGCATTTCTATGACTATAAAATGCTATTCATTCACCCAATCAGGAGCTGAAAGTAGTACATTGTCCGTCAACAATATTTATTATAGAATTTGTTCAATCCTGACTGACTGAAATTTCTATACAATAGATCTGTTCTTTTACAGAATAAACAGTCGATTCGCTAAACACAAGGGGAATCTGTACCACCTACATTCTACTCGCAAAACACACGCTATTAGTTCACAGTATCGTAAAAGCTATACACCAAGCTAAAGATAAAAGGTATACAATTTTCAGTCTAGTGATGGATTTTTGATATTTTTGATCGTTTTTGACAAAAAGTTACTTAATCTGACATAAAATTGACTGATATTGCGATTTTTTTGCACGGCGAACAAAAGTTAAAATTGAAAAAAGTATCAAATAATAGATCTAAGTTACACCTTCCTGTATAAGTGTACAAAATTTCACGTAGAAATATCAATGTCCATAATCAACATTTCACTTCTTTAAGTACATGAGTCAGACATATTTTATCACGTGGCATGGATACAAGGTATAACATAAGATCGTTGATACAAAATTAAGCTCACTATGGATGCTTGTTTTGTAGGTCGTACTAGCTCTAATGATTCCTCCTAACTAGATACGTTAATATGTTTTCAAAATTGGATAGAAATTTACCTTCATTTCTTTTGGATACGGCAGTCATTTTGTTGAGTAAAGTATGGTACACTTTTATATGCTAACAAAATCATTAGTTTGATGGCTGGTGTATGGGAAATTCTGGACATTAGAATAACATTTTTATAAATCGTGGCAAAATTCGGGACATTTCATCAGGCGGGACGGTTGGTCACCCTACCTTAATGGCATTGTTCGATATGCAAAAACAATGCTATTTCCTAATAGACTAAAATAAAAGTTTGAACCGTTAACTCAAAGCAGTGACTTAACCTTGACTGTTCTAGACTCTTCTCAGACTGCCAGGTTGCCAACTGGTTGCGAACTGGTTGCCAACTGCTTGTCAACTAAGATGGACACTCAGTTAAATCTCAAACCATTAGAAGCTAGTTTCACACTGTATTTAGCACTGCATTTAACTCTCATGCATTTATTTGAATACTAAGAAGTCGCAGAAGAACAATAATAAGAAGAAGAACCAGCCAATATTATACCAAAAACCGTTACAACCCAAAGCAGCATCACACAGCACACCATCCGAAAAAAGAAAGAAGTAATATTCAAATCTGGTATAAAGCCGGCTAGGAAAACAAAAAACTGCTCGTCTAACGACAACGACATGCTGATTAGCTCTGTAACGGCTCGGTGCCGGAGCGTGTAGCAACGCTTCAGGAGTTCCTCATAAACAAAAGGAAGTTTTAGCGTGTATTCCGTCCCGCTGCCGTAATAGTACGCCGGTTGAAAAAGCGAAATCGAAAAAAATCCCGGGAATCGATCGCCGACAAGCAGCTGGAACATTCAAGGAAAGACCACCGATCCGTATCGGCCAAAGCGGTAGCTTTACGACGGACATAGCCGCGCCATCGCTACGATTAAATCTTTTCCACCGTTAAATGTATTAATTGAGTTTGGTAGCGCGACCTTAACTATGTAAGTAAGGTCAAATTGCTGCGGTCCCAATTGAAGAGAGTGAGATAAGTTGTTATGGCTTATGAACGTCTGATATAGATGATATGAATGATATTAAACGTTGTTCTGAGTAGTACATATATACAGTACGTCAAAAAAGTTTGGCATGTCATCTAAATACAACGAGGAGACATATTTATCTAACACAATAAGTGAGCTAAAATGAGCCCAAAACTAATTTAAAAATACAGCCTCCATATGAATTTGAACCTGGAGCACAATAACTAAGTGTTGGTGGCAGAAAATCGTTTCATTGAAGTTGATTTTTCTTGGTTTTGTTAAAATTTTAACATAATTTTATAGGTACATACACAGAGTTTTATTTAATTCAAATAAATATGCATTGACTCAAAGAAATCTGGTGTTTCAATAGAGGCAAAGACCTACATATAGTCAAGGTTAGGGCAGCAAAATGTACGCTGATTCGGATTAGGAACTAGAACCTGCGTGCACTGTGCCCTATACTGCGGAAGGCTTTTGCCAGTCTACTATTTATACTCAAGATAAGGCCGAACTGCGAGGAGAGTGTTTACAGCGCCATCTGACAATACAGTTTAATGGGGTATTCACACTAAAAATATATTTATTTGAATCAAAATATGATTTTTTTGGCGGAAGTAAACCTATTTTTAATCCAATGTAAAAATATTTCTTTGAGTGGAATAAATCTCTTCTTGGATACAAATATATTTGTTTTAATCAAACTTAGATTTCTTTCGTATAAAGAAATGTATTTTTAAATCAAAACGAATATATTACCTTAAAGGAAAGTAATTTTTGTTTGTATCCAAATATATTTATTTGACTTGAATAAATATTTTAAATAAACTAGGCGTCGAAGAAATATGTTTTCATCCAAAAGAAAAAATTCAAAAGAATATATTTCTTAAAAACAAGATATCTTTTCTATCTGTGTAAGTATGTTTCATATGATACTCATATGATACCCGAAATAAGTTTTTTTTTGTTTTGGTTTACAAAACAATTAAACAAATAAAAAATAGATATTCCCCATATTTGTTATTAATATATGTTTTCGTATGTAGCTATTCAATATAAAGATGGAATTAAGATTTTTGTAATATGTATACAATGAGCGGAAACTACGGAAACATGATAATCTCTGTAACGGTTGTTATTTCAAAAAGTCCTCGGACACGTCGATTTTCACTTATTATGCATCGTATTATACGAGAACTACTGGTTATATGTTACCACCTCCTCATAAAGGAGCCCTTTTTCAGAAAAGTTTGAGCTATATGGGTTGTAAACTGTACAATGTACTGCCTGCTCAGCTGAGGACACTGGTTAATGCGCGTAAATTTAAAATTTTGTTGAAGGAATTTTTGTATTCTGTGGGTAGTTATACCATCGATGAGTTTGTAACAGCTTGTGAGTTTTGTATTATACTTCATTTGATTTGTATATTATATTTTTTTGCCTATTATTATTATGTACGTGTTGACTTGTTTCTAATTTGTATTTGGTGCTTATTCTGAAGTAAACTTTATTCTGTTCTATTCTATTCTATTCTATTCTTATACGACATTCACTTATTTTCGTGTTACAAGATAGTCAATATATTTTTTAAATTGTAACTTCATACTTTTTGTACTGATATTGATAGATCTATTAATTGTCTAAATGCTAATTTACAAAATTTATGGCGTTGCATAAGAAATTTCTTTAGAAAAATACTTGAAAAGTTGAAAATTCGGTTACCATTGATCACCTTGGTTTGAGTATGGAAAAAGTTGCATATCAAGTCAGGATAATTCGTTTTTTTACACTTAGAGAATCCTGTTAATGCTTAAATAGTTATATATGTACCAAGGGCATTAGACGTATGTTTATACCCTGTGGGTGACAGTTCTCTTGGGCCTGTCGGCCCTCGCGCTTTTTAAGTCGCCCAAAGTTATAAACATCAAGAAATGCCCGTGGTACATACTAAATTTTATGTCCTACAAAGGTTTTGTTCCTCCGTTTGAATAATATTAACACATATTTTGACGTTACCAAGTGACATACGTATCTACGGAGTTGACTAACAATACAAACAGTTCGGAGTTGAGTGACAATACAGATAATTAATTGTCAAACAATTACAATTTGAATGACAAATATTTGATATATTTGACATATAACCATGGCAACCCTTATTGCCCTAGGCCGCAATTAGAATCTTTATTGCCCTAGGGCGCAATAAGAAGCTGTTTTCGTCCCGGTATCTAAGATGTAAAATGTCACTTTATGATTATTTAGCACATAAAAACAATTGTGAACCAACTTCCAGGGTTTCAGGCAAAAGTGCAAAAATGCGGTTTTACTATGCGGTTATTTTCAGGTTTCGGACAATGGGTTCAACTGGCACAAATTTGTAAAAAATTACCAAAATTGCGCTTTTTGATATTTTAACCTATTCTTTTCGAAAATCTTCCGCGATAGAAAATGTTAAAGCCCGGATTCGTTTTCAAGACGAATTATTCTACCCAAAACGTATTTTTTCATATTAAATTCACAATATCCATTTTCCTTACAGTTATCAATATTTTACAATTTTAAGTTGCCATTTTCGCCAAAATCTTTTTATTGAAGGTCATAAAATGTTTTCGATTCCGTTTAGAACTTTTCACAGAAATGAGTATTTTAATAATTTACTTCTTTCTAATAACATTTACTTCTTTCAACTGTTTTTCTTTGAAATTTCCTGACAGTGGAATTTAGAAGAAAGAATTTACGTACATTATATTTATTGTCAATTTAACTAAGGTGGCTTTTCTGGACAAAAATGTCATTCTCTATAAAGAGTTTAGGATTGCTGCAAAGAAAGAAATTTGAAATTTCTCACGCTTGTAAACTGTTCTCAAAAGTAATTTTGTCACAATTAATTGAAAAATGTCACGGAGAAAAGGTTTATTAATTTAAATTTAATTCTCAGATATCAAAATAAAATTTTTAAATCTTGATCTAAAGTAAACATTATTATTATACTTATTAAGCGATTATATTATATGTTGCTTATATCATTAAGTTTATTGTTTTAAAACTTTTTCAGAAGCTTGTGTCCCCAATCTCAATCTCATCAATCACATCATTCACGTAATTTCAAAACATTTAGACCTCCAACAGGTACGCATTCCTGTTCGTCTTTTCCTTTAAAACATCTCATCATTAAGCACACCGATTATCCATTTACCTTACCCACATTAACCCAAAGCGCAAATACTATCCTCTCCATTAAGCCATAGACTCAGAATCCAGGTTAATTCCCTTTAATTTTGGGCGTGTCTGAAGCCAGAAACTCTCTCTTACCACCTGATGACCACCATCCTGCGTAAGAAGCAAAAAAGCCAAAGCAGAAACGCATCAAACAGCTGTACGCTCCGCCAATGGTAAGTGAGAGAAAGATGATAACGATGTCGTCCTCTGAGAACCTGCAGAACGATTAAACCCATCGAATTACCAGCGTTCGAACAATTGCCAACTACGGAATAAATCAAGCCAGTCGGAGAAAGAGGCGCTGCAAAGTAGACGCGTTTAATAATAGATAAATAAATACCTGTTTCGTCGGAAAATTATCGCCTTCTAGATACGGGCCATAGAATCGCCAGAGCCACGATGATAAATTGTCGAAAGCCAAATGCAAACGTGAGGACTTTGCGCGCAGAATGCTTGCACAGTGCGCTTGCACAGTGCTTACTTTCTGCGCTGCAATTAGCCTTATCTTGTTGCGGAACTGTTTGGAACTGACCGAAGCTCGAAGTGAGGCTGGGAATTTCTTTTCAAAACGAACATCGTCGTACATTTGTAGCAGATGCTGATAGGAAAGCAGCAATGATCTATGGTGACGTGAGTGTTATTTGTTGCTATGGTTAAAAAGTAGCTAGCTGTAGTTACACAATGCGTTGTGCTGATTGTTATCAAAAGGACATTTGTATTTTTGACACTTACAGGTGTGCTCGCTGTCCAATACTGTAGAATTATTGCCGGGTTTGTGGCGTTGCATAGCTTTTCCGAAAGGAATATTAAACATATGGTTGAGGCCGTGGTAAAAGTGGCTATGTAGAAAACGCTACTAGATGTAATTAGGTAAATAAACGCTATATTAGAAGACAGAAAGTGCCGGAGGAACGTGTAAATATGAGGATAATGAGGAGATAATAATAAATTCACGAGTCAGTTGCTTTTGAATTTGATATTTGATACCTATATGATTTGGTTGATGAAACGAACAAAAATAATTTAAACCAATAAAAGCGACGATAATACCTTATTATTATTATTATTATTATTATTATTATAAATTTCCATTTTCAAAACGTGCCTGCTATCTACAATAAAATTATTCCAGATGTTGTGATAATGAGTAAGATACCTGCTATTTGGCAACAATGTCCAAAACAATGTCAAAATTATCAAATAAGAATCGGAGACTGTTTGAATTAGTTGAAGGAATATCTTGTTATCCCTTTCTGTTCCTAAAGTTTTCTGCAATAGTACCAGCTTATTTTTATTTACTGTTACAGACCTGATAATAAATCATGTGTCATTATGATTCCAGGTTATACGAAACGATTTTCCCTATCTTTAGAAAAGTTTTAGAACAGTTTTCTATTACCTGTAAACTGCATCCTAATAGGAATACTGAATACAATCTACAAGTGTCTCACGGAACTGGTACATTACAAGTTTCTCATGTTCAACTATTTCTGGAAACTTGAAATTTTGGATTTAGAATTTACTCGATCTAAGCTCTTCAGCTCAACTGTCACGTCCGGTCACCGGAAGTCGATATCAAGTTTTAAATGGAATGATATAATTTTTATTTTATTTTTGGTTTCTACGTATCAAAATACATCATTTTTGATAAGGTTTTCCTATACCTAAATATCACAATTTCTGAGTTTTTTTGATTTTACTAATTTTTTTGTGATTTTCGCGGTTACATTGATTATCTCGGTTATTATTGAAACTAGAAGTTTCATGATTGGTGGTCTAAAACTAGACAAAACCGACAAGAAATCCGAAGAGCGACGATGACAGAAGTACAGCGAAGAGTTTTAAAATGTTTGGAGCAGAACGGGCAGCATTTCGAACAAAATAATTAAGTTTTAATTTAAGTTAGATATCCCAAATATCTTATTTTAGTTTTAACAAACCTTTTCAATATTTTTCTGTTTTCCTGCTGTTCCATAGTTGTTACATTCTCTATAAATGAAGAATAAATCGTTTTGTATTTAGTTTGCATTCTATTATACTTATGATAACTCAAAAACTATTAAAGATAGATATAGGGAACCCTAATATAGATTGATAGGGAATAAGATTTCCTATCGAATGGCGTATCGGTATAAGGCTTGTTCCAAAAATGAGTTTTTTACGTTTGAAAATTCAATTATTGTGTTGTATATTTTGAACACCCTGTATAAGATATCATGATGAACTAAACATCGTCTTATTTGGTTATGTTTCTAGTTTTGGACCACCAATCATGAGACTTCTAGTTTCAATAATAACCGAGATAGTCAATTTTAAACGTAACCGCGAAAATCACAAAAAATTAGTAAAATCAAAAAAAAATCAAAAATTGTGGTATTTAGGTATAGGGAAACCTTATCAAAAATGATCTATTTTAATACGTAGGAACCAAAAATAAAATGAAGAGCTCAGGTCGAGTAAATTCTAATTCAAAAATTTCAAGTTTCCAGAAATAGTAGAACATGAGAAACTTCTAATGTACCAGATCCGTGAGACATCCTGTATAGCTCCACCAACTGATGGGAAATGAGCTATCCAGTAACACTCCAGTTGTTTTTTTCTCATATCATTCCCTTCTGGTATTTTGCAATACCGTGGTCGTAAGTTAGCATTTGCAAAGCTTACTATTTCAATTATAAGAGATAATGACGACTGGCTGATGTCACAAGGATTCGTCTACAGCCAAAAACTTATTTCCCGTAGCAAGAAAGACGATATAGTTGGTGGTATAGCTGAATTCATGTAAAATGGTTTACAAGAGAGCCACACTGAGAATTATATAGAGAATTATTCAACCAAACTTATCTCTGACTATGAGGTTTTATTACTATAAATAAAATCTTTTTAACAAAATATAAAGAAAAATTCAAAAAGCAAATTCGTTTCTTTATCCGTTACATAATCTTTCCATCTGTTTATAATCAATTTTATTTTAAATAATACTGTTTTATCATGATTTCATTAAGTACCATAATTAACACAAAACCCACATTGAATAATAGTATATTTTATACAAATTTTATAACAGGTCATATTGGCGCATGGGTTGTTTGGTATTTGCGGTACCATGTTGTAGTACTGGTAGAACTGTGTAGTAAGCTGTCAACTTTGTAAAGTTGGGATAAAATTGTGACAAAATCTTATTGTGGATAATTTTACTCTACTTTAGCCTACAAGTTTTAATAAATAATTAACAGGGCGCAACTATGATCACAGTAGAGCTTGGGGCAATACTATTAATCCGCAGCGGCTACTGTGATAAAAATTTACATGACAACCAGTGAATAAAGGATATACATATTGAAACATAACCTGAAAAGTTAACTTAAAAATAGTGGTCTAATAATTATAACAGTGATAATAGAAATGTTTGGTGGTGACTGATTAGTTACTTCGAAGAACAAGAACTTACTAAAGAATTGTTATAACGCTTAACATTCAATAGCGGTGTCTACCTAATTCCTCTAGGTAGCCGTTGAGGCTTATACATTTACACGCACTTATAATTTAAACTAAATTCTAATTTCGGTGAAGTAGTTTATTAGGATAAATTATACTTAGTAAAATTACATGCGATGGAGGTACCACAAATAGTTGCACACAACTAGAACTAAGACGAAGTTGGAAGCGACTTACAAAAAAGTAATTCGGTATTGGCACTACCAGAATTCTGTCTAAAATGTTACCGAAACCATATACGTTATATAAACTAAGAAATCCTCAACACTTTAGATGTACTATAGCTTGCTACGTGTATGCTGATATTCAATAAACTATTTATTGCGCATTTGCAATCCCGCGCAATAATAAACTGAAACCATCTATTAACAGAAAATATGCGATGTTTTATCTTTAATTAATAATTATTTAATAACAACACAGTAATTAAGCCGGTCAGTTTAAATATCTTGGACCAAAAAGGCATCTTTAAGCATACAAATTAAAAGCGCAACATTACTCAACTGTACAGTTAGTCAGTATAAATTCAGATGCAAGAATTAACAGCCACAATTAAAAATTAAAATACTTCCAGTGCCAAAGAATTCACTCTAAAGAATCCAATTATGGAATACCCACCGGTTGAATGAAAAGACATTAGTTTTATAAATAAATAAAAAAAAAGACATTCCGCACAATAATTATGCGCATGCCTTATCCATGCAAGTAACCTTTTTCAATGTGTAGATGGTGTATGCTAAACACCGTCATTATAATCATAAAACACGTGATAATAAAATGTCTTTATGGTTAAATTTGAGTAAACAACAGAAATAAGTAATAAAAGAATTGTATAACCTTATATGCGAAAGATTATATCGGTAAATATAAAAATTTTAGGTTAATTATACAATTGCGAATGCGCTGTCTGGCTTATAAAGCGGTCAGGCCTAGTTGACCCCTCGGGTCAGCGCAGAAATAACTCTTAACGCAATCTATGGTTAATTTTAGAGAGATTAATAGAAAATGAGTTTTTCCTATTCCGCGTAAAGCAAACAAATCGTTAAGTTTATTGATGACTCTGTCTGGCGAGCTATACATAGCATGAAATATAGCTATATAATATCAGCTTCTACAGTTTCGGGATATGACTGCATATACCGATAATCTATAATATTAAAATTTATTAATGTAATGAATAATTATATACACCTACCTTATTAAATTATATGTAATAAATAATGTAAATAAGATATTGCTAATTAGGTTTCTGTGATATATGCAATTTAACGAAAATGTTTTGAAAGTACTAAGCTTAAGACCCAGTTCTACCTCTCCTAAAACGCGTTTGCAAATAAAAGCGTTATTTATTGTTCAAAGTTTATGAAATTTTTTATGTAACTTCTTAGATAAATAACGAGTTGGGCTGGATGAAAAAAAAATTTTTTTAAAGATAAAAATCAATTTTACTTCTACATCTTTGGTTTTTTTCAAATATAAAACATTTAGCCCAACTCATGATACAAAAATAGGTTTTTTATTTAAGTACAATTTTAATCTAAACATTATAATTGCGATAACAAAGCGTAATTGCCAGAAGTGTATGTAATTTGCCTATATTACGGGCCCGGTGTAGACAGCAGACGTTAGGAGTTTTAAACACCGCCTATAACTACGCCACGCCTACTGCTATTTTTAGATTAGACTGTTCGCAAGTTATGGGTGTTATGACCGTAGCGTATATTGAATCGGGAGAACAGAGTTCTCGCATTTCACATTTATACGCACGGTTTACAAATTTAACACACGATAAAAGTCATATACTGTATGATATTATACTTAGTGTAGTTATACCTGCTAGGTGTTAGGTACATTTGTTTAATAATGGGTAGAAGTCGTGGCAAAATACCTAAACATCCGCGTCTGTCCTTTAGACGAATTAGTAAAAGACGACTACGTACCACCTAAGTTAAAATATTGCATAGATAATCTAAAAGAACAATATTGTAATTATTTAATTACAAATGAGACAAAGAGACCAGAACAGGACTCAAATGAACATTTTAATTAATGTCGGTTTTATGGACAGGAAGAGACAATTAGCAGTGACGAACTTGGGTCGGCTCTAATGAATATTAGTTCAGCGACTGTATTGGGCAGTATTACAGCGGGAATTGGATATAGCCAATGCCAGAATTTGTTTTCATTCATGAATCTTGCATTCATGGCGCCCAGAACGTTTATAAAATATAGCGAACTTGTAGGTGACAAAATATTTGGGATTTATATAAATGGTTTGGGGAACTTTGGACTATGTGCTATGATTTTACTTTATCATACGTAGTATGTAAAGTATTGTAATCGTGCCAAACAAAATTTTTGAGGTTTTAGCGGAAATGTCTTTTTGGATCCCTTGAACATTTTTGACCCAGGTAAAAAAAAAATTCTGTGTATGTGTGTGTGCCTTTTTTGTGGCGACGATTCCGGAGAAACTACTAAGGTATCGGGACGAAACTTCATATTTAGAAGTTTCATAACCAAACTTAGAGCCGAAGAGCTTTCTGTTGAAAAGGATCCAAAGAAACTGGAGGTTTAGTCTTATAGCATTTTTGAAAGATTTTGCAAATAAGCCGCCATTTCTGGAAATTTGTCGAAATAGTTAAATAATAAATTAAAGTACAGGAAATTCTGAACAATTTATGACTATGGCATTTTTTGGTAAAATGAATAGTTTAGCTGCATGAGCAAATTCTATTTTATCGAGATCGCTGCATTAAAACTAGTTAGCCAGGATTTGTCAGATATTGTGATTCTAATGACAGTAGGTAGTGTCAAACGCTGATGTTTTGACAATACCTACTGTCAATATAATCAAAATATCCGTCTAGTTCCAGTAGTTTTATTTTAATACAGACATGGCCGATCTCGATCAAATAGAATCTCATGCAGCTAAACTATTAATTTTATATATGGTATGATAAAGTAATGTGCCTGAACGCATCAGATTATTTTTTTTTATTTTTGTCTTCGTGTGTTACTGCCGTGCGTTCGTTCGATATCCAGCATGTTTATAGATGTATTGGGTCCTCATTGCTCGATTTTAATTAATTCCTTTCTAAATTGAAGTCCATAATTCACCGATGAGTTATCATGAGTTAGGTAATACATTTTTGTCAATTTACTATACAGTATGTATGTCACCCTGTTAAAAAGATTAAATATTATAATAGCAAGCGCGCTCTCTCTAACTTAAATCAATATATTTTCTTTTACCGCCTGGCGGCCGCCAGCCAGCTGTATGCAGTCCGGTATGCATATGCGACCGTGATGAGTGAGAACACTAATACATTGTAACTTGAGCGAAAGCGAAAGCACCGACGCGCGGCGACAAACTGGCTGAGTACTTCCCCTTCGAATGTACTCGCGTCGACTATGCTCCGCCTTTGCCTGCTTCCTCTAAACCCCCCAACTTCCCCTTATCGTAAAACTGTGGCCTGGTTGACGTTGGTGGGGGCCAGGCAGACCACTCCCAGCAAAAAAAAAACATCGCAACGAAATATTTCGTTTGGAAGTTGCGATGTTTTTAAAACGGAGCCTTAATATTGCACTGTTTACACTGTATATAATTCAGAACCCGTTTACACATAGGTATCCTTTTACAAAGTATTAACGTTATCAAGACATTAACAATTTTATATGAATTTATATATGAATATATATAATTTTAAGTGTATTTTGCCATTCTTGCAATTGTATTGAAAACAAAATTGGACCTAAGAACTTCAAATTACTACTAAAATAAACCCAAAACTCTGTACTTTTAGGTTACCTATCCTGAAAATTTGTTGACTTCTGAAAGTGTTAAACAGACTATTCTTCTGTGATGTGATTTGTGTGCTCACACATTAAAACAAAATATGCAAAATAGTCCAGTCATTCTAGATTTTGATTAGGAAATTCAAATGCAGTCGGTGAAACTGATACCAATCGATAGCTTATGGTTCCCGTAGTAACATATTAAAATGTTTAGAATCATAGTTAATAGGAAAATTTTTAATTAACGAAAAACCATCAAATAATTGTGCCTGTCAGACATTAATCCTTCATTCCTCGAATCTCAATCACTTAATCGTAAAACAAAAAATATCACACTGTAGCAGATAAAATTTAACATAAAAAATTTGGAAGCATTTAAGTACGAGTACAGATAGAAATTTTTGTTTAACTCAACTAAATATTTGTTTGGCGAGAAGCAAAAACATATTTATTTGCTACAAAGAATGATTATTTGAGTCAAAAATTATCTGTCAATTATAATTGATTATATATACCACATGAACCGTTTATTTTCTCGTATAGATTCCAGAAACATTTTGATAGTAAATTTTGTCCGCTACACTGTGGTATTTTTAGTTTTTGGATTAAGTGAGTAGATTCGAGGAATGAACGATTAAAGTCTGACAGACACAATTTTTCAATTGTTTTTTAATAATTACATATTTTCCTAAATTCTAAATATCTTAATATGTTACTACTGGAACCATTAGCTATTGATTTGTATCCAGTTTCATCGACTGAATTTAATCTTCTTAATGCAAGTTAGAATACAGTTAGAATTTCAAATTAATTTGCTGACTGATGACTAAAAAAACAAGCCGATAGGTCGTTAGATTCGGATTTTTATTCATAGTAAAAAAATCTATCCAAAGTACCTCCAAATGCGTCACTTTCCATTCTCGTTATCATTTTTATCATTCATGTTATCTTAATTTTGAATTGTCTCTCCAGAAAAAAAATATTTTGGATCAATTAACAATGATATAAGTAGGTATATATTGTTGGTTGTTATTGGTACTGAGATCAAATCCGTTCACAAACGTTGCTCATCAAGTGAGGTTTTGGCGTTTCCTGTTTGTTTTTGTAGGTGAGCGCTCATACCACCACAATGTGTGCGCAAAATTTTGGGAAGTAAACAAATTTTCACGAGATTCTGTCGAAAAGTACACTGTTTACGGTTTACTTAAAAAAAATGGCAAAACATACTTATAAATGTATCAAATAGGTTCTAAATAATCTCTTTTATAACCCTTTAAATGTTTTACATCAAACTGTTATATATGAATACTGAGCAATATTAAGGTACAACGATAGCAACTACACCGAAAAGAATTTTGATGTGAATTTACAGTAGGAATAGTTTTTTTTGCCCTGCGACAATCAGTGTAATTTTGCATCTCAATGGTATTTTTACATTGTCATTGTATATTTATACCGTGATTTTACAAGAATTTGGCTGAAATATTACACCGTTTTTAATGTAATTTTAAGTGATATATGGGGCAATGCGTAATAATTTTACATCTGTTTCAGTGTAATATTCAATGAAATATGCAGTATTTTTATTTGTATAATTTTATTCTGATCTTGAGTAGATATTAACATTATCTATCATATAATACAAAAAAAAACAATAACATCATGCACACAGTCAAACGTTACAATAGTACAAACGGCCAAACAAAATGACATAGATAAAATTACTTAAAACATAAATATGTAGACGTACATACAAGTATAAAATAGTTTGGGGGACATAAAAATACATTAAAACTACAGAGAAGCAATCAATAAATACTTAGCGTACGCAAACACTTAAACATAAAAAAACACACGGATAAATATATAAATGCACTTCGGTCAACCATGAACACTCATACTCGTTCACTCTTTTTCTGACAAACACACTTGGTGCAAGATGTTCCGCATCTGTATCTGTATCTTAGAACAAGGGAACATATTAGACAGACACAAAAAAGAAGATTGCACATTATCTTTCTGTTGGTATAAAACCCTTCAATCTTAAAGCAAATTTTCACAAAGAAACGTAGAAGACTATTTACAGCTTTCATCCAGGTATGGCGTTAACGTTAACACATCAATTTCTGATGGCTAATTGTCGTCGTTGGTAATCTACAAAGGCAATATAATTGTTCTGCAGTGTGACATGGTATTTTAACCTACACCTACATGGTATCTAGATAAGTTTTAGTTCTCTGTATCACTGTTACTTACCGGAGACAGAAATACAACGCGCCTAACTACATATTGGTCTCGATGGTATGCGTGCCGGCGTTCGTTTGCAAAACAGCTCATCAAACGTAGCGCATGCGTCTGGGCGTTACAATATCAACAAACTCGCTATTATAATAGTAAAATCACAACATACGTTGTAATTTTACGAATTTAAGGTATATTTTCATTGTATTTTTACTAAAAGATCATTGTAATAGAAATAAAGCAGCAATATCGCTGTAATAGTACACGGATTTGTAAAAATAATTGGAATTACGTGCAATTTTTATACTTACCACATTTCTATTGTAATTTTCACAATGATTTATGCGTAATTTTACAGCCATTTTTCTCAGTGTACTCTTTAAATTGCAAGTATTACAAAAAAGTAAAAAACTCCTTCACGCCCGAATGCAACATCCTGTATAAATAATAATAATAAAATAATTTTCTGTTGTGGAAAATGACGAGTCAAAATAACTTTATTTATTATTTATTTGTATCCCTTATGATAATTGAAATACAGATAGAAAAGATTTATTTTTAAGCATCTTATTCTTGTGAATTTATTCTTTTGGATCAAAACATATTTAATATATAGTCCATTTAATACTACATATTATTTGGTTGTGGAGATTAATTTATTTGTATTTATTCCTGTCCTCTATTGCCTGCTCTAATTATCAAAGGAAGGCAAGAAAACCTTGCTAAAGACAAAAACTATCTTATCAGATCAGTAACACATTTCGTTCGCATACAACGAACATATTTAATTATACGTTTAGTGTTAAAACGGTCAGTTATTGTTCGATCAGTCAGTCGATATGAGTCCTCATTATCGTCACACACAGGCAGGTTGCAAAACGAAATTCGAAATTTCGAAAATAATCAATCATGCCCATAATTCCGCCGTATACGCCCTCAAGTGGTTTTACGCAATTTCACTCGACTTATGTACGTATGTTGGTTGACCGAACAGGCGTCATCTGGCAAGCGGCAACCGAAAAATTTTCGGTCACAATTACTAGTTAGTCCGAGCTTTCGTTTTTCCGCGACTGCTTTTTTGCCATCCGGCGCGGTTCTGCTCTTTATTTAGCCATATGGACCACCGAAATGATCTCGATTTATCTGGTGTATATAAGATAATATTGATTGGAACATGAAGACATCACCAAACAATAAAATCCAGAAAAAGGTTGTTTACATTCACGTTCTGTCTGATTCATAATGATTATAAAATTATTATGTATATATATATATATATATATATATATATATATATATATAATTTGAACAGAAATATAGATAATAGAAAACATTGGTAAATAAAACAGCATTAATATTTTTGGCACCTGAAAGAATACGTCGGTTAAATTAACACCTACATTGAACCTATTAAAAATAAGATATGTTAATTAATTTTATACCACTTCTCAGCTAGTTGCAAAACCAACCGAGCAACTTTAACATTCGCAAAGTGCTAATCTTCATCCCAGAAAAAAAAACGATTAAATATCTCTTAAACTTTCTTATTTTTTGCGACTGCATTTACAAACATGAACAATAATTACGCTTGTGTGGATCGATTGATGAATAACCAAATGCCGAAGTGGGCGGACGTGGAGCCAATTATACGTTGAGATTCTTAAGATAAACTTTTTTTTCATATGATTTCGTATAATTACATCGGCAAACAATAAAAGCAGAGACAATGCATTTTAATTAAAACGTGGAACATACACATAAGCTGGTGGTATGCATATCCATGCGTTTCCCACTAAAACAATTAACTAATGGGCATGAACCGAGCTCAGAACGATGTTCCCACAAACATACTGGGCGTATAAATAGAGATGATACGAGAAAACATTCCTAGACGCATTGTTTGCTGTATAAGAAGTGTGCTACTTTAGATTTTGTATTTTGTTTATCTGGTGGGTTGACCGTGATTATTTAAGACTCACTTTTAACTTTAATATAGGGTGAAATGAAATTATTACAGGTTGTCCCACGCTAGAATATGCTTCAACGGCATATATTTAACTAAAGAAAATTACAAAAACCGTTCTAAGTTACACTTAAAAATATAAATTAATAACGCAAAACAAAATGGAAGTGACTGTGATAGTATCGATGACAGTCGGGTTTTCTTTGGATTGGTGACGTTTAATACAGAGTATGCCCTCCACGAGCACGAATCACTTCCTGACACCTCCGTGGCATGCTTCGCACTAGTCTGCGAAGAGATTCTTGGGGTATGCTTTCCCATTCCTCAATCAGGGCTTGTGTCAGTTCTAGTATGGTTAGTGGTGAATTAGGGCGCTTGCCAACACGTCGGTCAAGCTGATCCCACACGTGTTCAATACGATTCTGGTCAGGAACACCGGCCATTCGATGACCTGAATTCCACGTTCTTGTAAAACGTTTCTGGTGATGCCGGCGGTATGTGGCTTTGCATTGTCCTGCATTAGGGTGATATTTTGACCGACGCCATATGCAGCCGGCACGACATGGTCCTCCAAGATGTTTTCGATGTAATTCATGGCATTTAGTCTACCAAGAACCATAACAAAATCAGTTCTGTTGTCTATACTGATTCCAGCAGGGCCGCGTTATCCGTTAGGGCGGCAGTCTTTTTGGGGCGGCAAGAAATGGTTCCGGTCAAAATTAAGTAAATTACTATTTTATGTAACTAACATAAATACTGTTCAGTATGCATTAAAGACGAATAATCACAATAAAAGGTGTGGATGGTTCATAAATGAATAAATTATTAAATATTTTGGAGCGGTGCTTTGAACGAATCGTCTATATTCAAACCAACCAGGTAGATCTCTCTGTCACACACGTACTTGCGCGGTAGTAATGTAATAACTAGGGGAATCACCAGTGTTTACGACCCTTCTAGCTCACGCTTGTAACTTGTTCTTGTTGTGAGAGTTGCCACAAAGTCACGACTAACTTTTGACAGCGTATTGAAACACCCCCCTTTCATTTATTGTCTACTCATTTTATAAGTGACAATTTTATTATTTAATTGGTGGCGGGTGTTGGTAATGGAGAACAGCTTTCAGCAAGAAAGGAAATAAAAATCGGAACGTATTATGTCATCATTGATACACTGACAACACATTTAAATCGAGTCCAGTGACGAAGTTGCCAATCTCTGTGATCCAGAGCAAACCCCATTCGCGGTGCTTTGTGATGCTGCGTGAGGCGTGATGCGCGGACAGGTCTTCTTGGTTTCAAATTCGCTTCTTTTAATCTGTTTCTAACAGTTTGACCAGAAATTTCTATTCCCTGTGGTCGTCTTAGGTCGTTTAGGAGGTCTCGTGCTGTGGCAGTACGCTGACCTAGAGAGGGAAGGACAAGAAATCGGTCTTGATTTTGAGTTTTTCGATTTCGACCTTGTCCAGCTCTTCTAACATATTGGCCAGTCTTCCGAAACCGTTTCCATAAACCCTGAATAACAGAAGGGAAAACTCGAAGGTCCCTGCTTACATGTCGAATAGAGTGGCCATGCTGAATAAGGGCGAAATCACGAGCATCATGCACTATAGTATAAATAGGTACAGTTAATGCACATAAATCTTTAAATTTTTCCATAAAGCACTGTTTCTACTATTACAGCCAGTGACCGCTGAATCTATATGGGTGAACCATAAGAAAAAATTCTTTGTTTAAAACCATTTCATACAGAACAAATCAACTAATTTATCAAAACAACGCCACATTGAATTGAATCAATAATGAGAAGCCTTTTTTTTTGCTCAAGTCCTTACTTGTCACGATTAAATCTACCAGTCGTAGGCGTAATCAATTAAACTATTGGGCGAACAATACACGAACAGAACACGATAAAATCTTCCAAAACACATAGCAAGCTGTCGAGAATCTACTTCTTATGCTCGACGAACCAACAGCATTGTACACCTCGATATAATAGGACATACATCATCCATTTGACAGAGGGCAGCACCAAGAAGAGACGCGCCGCCGTGCTTGCTGCCAGCATCGAAGAATGGAGATGCTAATCCACCATTGGCTTAGTACTTTAATTAGCAGTAATAAATTATCGACACTTTTGCGACTTGGGACAATAATTTCTTCTGATATTTTTATGTTTGACGGGCGCCTTAATGGGTCTTAATGTGACTTTGCTAATGCTAAAGGGAAGGGAGATATATTAAGAGAGAAATATTTTGCGAGAGATATATTTTGCTAAAGAGATATATTGAGAGGAAGAGAGATGGAGTGAAAGCGTACAATTAGCAAGTGTAGGGTCGGAATCGTGTGTAAACCAACACTGAATAAGTGTGGGAGATGTTGGTCACAAAAGGGTACGCTGTGTTGGTAACCGGTCATTTTGTGGACCCCGCTCACGACGGGGGACCCATAATTAGACAAACTTACGTATTGCCTGTACAGTTAGAAGATGGACACGAAAATTATTTTTAGAGGCGGACGGTAATCTTTTAATTAAAATTACAGGGGGACTGCCTCGAGAGATATTAGTATTTCTGCTAATGGCTGTTCGTGAATAGACGTTTCTCCGCAGTGACACCACTTTGGTTGTTGTGTTGTTCTCATTTTTGAGCTTTCGTGCCAAGACTATGTTTATTTGACATTGATTTTTTTTACTAGTAGGAGTAATCAATTACAAAAATCTGAATTTGTTTAAAAATAAATGAAAATAAGGCAACAATGTTATAGCTATGGCCAACAGATTTGTTTGTTCTTCTTCATAAAAAGACAATCCACACAGATATAAATGAGAAAATAACTTGAATTATAGGCACTGTGTGGCACATTTTAGGTGGGTTAAAGTTTAGATTCTAATTTGAATCCTATACACCGGATTTTAACGCAATATTTGCATTTTGATTAAAACAACTATTAAAAAACTATTAAAACAATAAAAATTGTCAAAATAAAACAAAAATCAGCGGTTCTCCATATACTTCTAATGGCAGCTCGTCGTGAGAGGCCCTGTAAGTTATTTAATTTTTTTCATTCTAAGTATTTCTTATAGGATTGACCAAAAATAACCAAAATTACTGGAACACCTAAATAATTCACCAACTGCAAAAAGAAAATAATACATTTTATAGGAATAATTTTTTTATTAAATGCTGTATTTTTTATTATAAGCTATTGGCCAAAAATAGTCAAAATTAAGGGAACAACTAAATAATTCTCCAACAGTTACAAATTTTTGTTTTTTCGAATAGTAGTCCATTTTCAAAGGTTTCAGTATAAAGGATAATGAAAAATTCCTCTTATTCCTTTGATGGGGTTTATTTATATTAATAAGAACCGGTTTCGACTCTCAATTGAGTAATCATCAGCTTAAATGGTCAAATATTTGGAGAAATAGCGCTTATGAACATTTAATATGCAAACAATTAACATTTAAAACATTTCATACAGTTTCTACACGTGCACACGAAAAACAACAGCCGGAACGGAATAGTTTTTTGGCTTTAAACAAACTATCGTTTTAAAACCTTTCCTTTTTTAAATAGAACACCTTATTTTATTTATTTTATTTATTTAATTTGTTTCATTCTAAGAATTTCTTGTAGGATTAACCAAAAATAGTCAAAATTACTGGAACATCTAATTAATTCACCAACTGCAAAAATAAATATATTTTTAGTTTTTTGGGTTTAAACAACCTCTCGTTCAAATATTATTATATTATTATATTAATATACGAGATGTTTATTTTATTATGGAAATTTGCAAACCTTTTATTTTTCTAACAGAACCACCTGTATATTTGACAATTTTTAATGTTAAGATTAATTCTAAGGATTTTATAATAGTAATTGATTATAATTGAAGAATTATTTTTGAGTTGTACGCAATTAATCAAAACCCATACACTTTTACTTTAACCAAACCGGTAAAAAATAAAAAAGCCCATAACACAATTAAATTGAAATAAATTAAATATACAAACTGGCACATTAAAAGAAATGTGTATATATGAAAATATTCTTAATTTGATGGTCAGGAGTTTTGATTAATTGCCTATACTAAAAAATAATTTATTATCAAAAAAAAAATTATACTAAATGTTCTTAGAATTAACCTTAGATAAAAAAATAAAAATTTTAAAATATGATAATTCTATTAGTAAGGTTAGCAAATTTTCTGAATAACATGAAAACACTGTATATTAAAACTATATTTAAATGAGAAGTGGTTTAAACCCAAAAAACTTTTATTTGAACAATATTTTGCTTAATTTTGCAGTTGGAGAATTATTTGGGTGTTGCCTTAATTTTGACTATTTGTGGTCAACAGCTTATAATAAAAAATAACGCATTTAATAAAAAAAAATGAATCCTATAAAACATTATTAGAATAAATCTTAGAATTAAAAAATGTAATAATATAGAGGTGTTCTATTTAAAAAAAAGAAAAGATTACCAAATTTCTGTAATAAACTGAGTACCCTGTATATTGCAAATATATTTAAATGACAGCTTGTTTAAAACCAAAAAACTATAATTAGAACTTTTTTTTTAATTTCTTACTCTTAGAGAATTATTAATTATTAATTAGTTAGAAATGATATAAGAGCTTCTACCATCAATGGTCTCAAGGAAAAACTCATCTCACAATTCTGTGAAGTGGTAGTGAAGCTTTGACTGCAATTTTTCAGTAGAATGAAGTAAGAGCTTTGACGTTGATCTTGTAAGCTTTGAAGAGAAAAACCAGTGAAACTTCTGTGAAGTTGTATTTCTTTGTTCGAAGTTCAATGGTCAAGCTTTTATTTTAGTCCACTTAAACAATTCCATTGCTTCACTTTACTTTCAATGCACCTCTCAAAAACAAGGCAGGGTCAAAATACTATCTGCCACGAAAGATCTGAATTTTCAAACACGTTTTCCTTGAAAAAACCCACAGGGAGATCTTTTAAATCATTATTAAAGCCACACTGGCCCACAAGGCACTACTGAATCGCATTAAACAACCTCAAACAAAACCGTACGCACATATAACTACTATAGAGCGCGCAGACCGTAGTAAATCATTTCCTATTGTATTGGCCACAGTGACCAATCGGTATTGGTACGCATGTGTAACGAACGCCTAATATAGCGTCCAACCGGAACCGCTGCATCGCCGCTGCTGCCCATAGAATTTAAACGAGGAACCCAGCACAAACAGGAATTTTGATTGTTCGCTTGAAAACGCCAAATTATCGAAGATTTATGTTCGAGCAACTTCGCCCGATAAATCGTCCCTATAG
Source organism: Aphodius sticticus (assembly GCA_963966075.1). Taxonomy (NCBI): domain Eukaryota; kingdom Metazoa; phylum Arthropoda; class Insecta; order Coleoptera; family Scarabaeidae; genus Aphodius; species Aphodius sticticus. Next base: position 5,878,271 of record OZ014508.1, on the reverse strand, counting down.
ACGTCGATATGAGTCACGATCTCGATACCAAACGTCTTATTAAGCTTTTTCTGAGTACGGTTTGGTTGGAGAATATATATTGGGTGTTGTAAATTGAGCTTTGTAAATTGGGGTTTGTGAATTGGGTTTGGTAAATTGGACTGATCAGTGATCATTGCTGTCGTGTGTTCGACTTCTGTCTTCCAGAAAAGGCATTATTTCGAAGTAATCATTTAGTTATCTGGATTTTTTGTCGGTATTTTGTAACGTGGCTGGTTAAAGGTGTTTCCATGGACGTAAATTGCTTTCAAAATACAGTTAAATGTGTAATATTGTGCTCCTAAAGGTGTGTAATTGGTACACCGGGCAAAATTTTTTTCAGAGTCAAATTTAATGCGTATGGGGACAGACCTCACCTTTTATATGGGAATTGGTGTTTTTATATATTATGTATAAAGTTACTGAGTGCACAGTATGGGAAATTATACAGTTTCGTGGTGATGATTACAGTTTTCTCACAGTTTCTTACAGGAATATTAATATATTTCGATTGGTCTTTTAGTCTGATTTTTGATATCCTCAAAAGCAACAATTTTGATCCCATCACAAAAAAAAACCTAACCTGGAACACTACAAGCATACAAGTGGTGTGCATGCTACAGAAAAAATCTGATTTGGCCAGGCATATGACTTTATCATACTATCTATACAGCAGTGTCCGACGCTGATGATCTGACGATACTGTCAATAGCATCAAAATATCTCGAAATAGAATGTTTTGATGTGTGTAGTCGGGTTAGCGCTGGTTCGAATGAAAACTACTACCGCTTCACTAAACTATTTATTGTGTCAACTGCTATGCATGACTTTCAAAGTTAAAGTTTGCTCATGCAGCTGAACTATTACTTTTACCAAAAAATGTCATAGACATAAAATGCCAGTTCCTTTGGGCCCTTTTGAACAAAACTTCTTTCAGTTCAGTTTAGTCATGAAACTTCTAAAAAATATACAGTTTTGTCCCGATGCTTTTAAGTAGTTTTTCCGGAATCGTCTCCATACAAAACAGGTACACATATACACACACACAGACTTTTGTTTTACCTTGGTAAAAAATGTTCAGGGACTTTGTTACAATACTTTGTCATAATACGTATGATAAAGAAAAATCTTGCCTACGCATCTACTTTAAATATTTCTTTTAGTCTGACTTTTGACATCCTCAAACCGACATTTTGCTTCTAGCGCCAAAAAGACAACATAATTTAGGCAATTTTGAAAAGTTATAGCAACTGACTCTAAACACTGACAGCAATCCAACAAGTGGTGTACATGCTATAAAAAATACCTACTCATTTACTTCAAATATTCCGTTTAGTCTGACTTTTGCTATTCTCAAACCATCAATTTTGCTTCGCCAAAAAATCACAAAAAAAACAATCCTAAGAATTGGACTAGCAATTTAGCTGTAGTTGAAAGAAATCAAAAACTTAGAACTTGTTTAGAGACCAATGCCTTTAATAAAGTAACAAAAAGAGATCATTTAATGTACCGACCTTTGTCGAAATAAGATCTAAATTATTGAATAAAAAATATTACACTTGTCTTGATATTAAAACAAGTTTCTCGCGTGTTAAATTAGAAATAGCTTCATCAGATCTGTGTACATTTAGCTCACCATTTGGTTATTACAAATTTCTGAGGTTGCCCATTGGCTTACCATGTGCACCGGACGCGTCAATTAGGTTAATAATAAATCTTTTGGTAATATAGACGAAAATGATATAGTACCTACTATACTTTGACGATATTTTGATAGTAACAAAAACCGAAGAAAAACATGATAAATTGCTTAAATTGCCAGTACAAAAAGCTAAAGTATATAATGTAAAATTTAATGCTAGTAAACTAGAATATAAACAACATACGTGAAATATATGAGACATATTTTTAATAAGGCTGGAGTTAGACCTGGAAAAGAAAATGTTGAGCCCATTTTAAAATTAAACGAACCTAAAAATAAAACGAAATTACACCATTAATTGCACCTTTAAGAAAACTATTGAAAAATAATGTTATGTGTCACTGGGATCAAGAGATATCAAGAGTCATTTGACACAAAGAAAATAATCTCTGAACAGACCAGATTAAGTCAATTAATCTAAATTTGCCTGTAACTTTAACGTTTAATGCAAAATAAAAAACCTATCGCATTTAAATCAAGAAGCTTGACACCAAGTGAGGTAGCATACCCCAAATACAGAAGGAACTGTTAAGTGTAGTTTATTCATGCAAATTGAAAAACATTATATAGGGAACAAAAATTTAAGTTTAAACCATCAGCCTATACTGTCTAGTAGAATACAAAAATACGACTTAAACTTTTCGACTATAACATTGAAACTTCGTATTTACCATGAAAATTGATGCGTATTGCTGATCTTTTCAGTTGAAAATAGCATGCTTCAAAAAAAACTTACCTAGTCCTCTACTTAAAATGTTTACTTAGGCTAACTTTACAGTTAAACCAACAATTTTGTTTCTATCACAAAAGAATAAAATCTAATTTGGGCACTTTTGAGTTGAAGTTATAGCTGCTGAACCTGAAACACTGGCAGCGATTTTACAAGTGGTGTGCATGCCACAAAAACAGACTTACCTATGCATCTACTTAAAATCGCTTTTTTAGTCTGACTTTTTATATTCTTAACTAATTTTCAATTTCAAGGAAATTTTCCAAAATCTCCGCTTGTCTTTCGAGCCTATCATGTCTTTTATTTTTCTCAAAAATTAAGCCACTCTAGTTCCTGCCAATCATTGAAAGGCACATCTACTAACAACACTTACAGTTCTCATTCCATAACTGCCTTGTAATTACCACCACAATTGTCATGAACACCAAACACCAATAGTAACAAATCAAGTACCAAAAGTGTTTACAATTTCAAAGCGTCAATACTCGTAATAAAACTATTCAATCGAACTCAAATCAATGAACCAACCTATAAACCTAGGCACACAGTCCGCACAACTCATGTCGTCATATAACTCTGAAATAATTGACTTCTTCCACCTGTACGCGAAACTCGTCATTATTACGAATACAATAATAGTCGGTTGTTTGAATGGCATACTTTTTATGCATGCGCGCTAGTCCACAGCATAGAGACCTTACGTTTTGTATCACGATGGTAATTGAAGCACTGAAAGACGCCTTGACACCGTAAAAAGAAAATATAAATTAAGCGCGTTAATCAAATAAAGCGCGCATTGACAGAGCTGTCCGCAATTCCACGAAGCGAATTAAAGAAGGACTCCGATGCTATTAATCTCGGATTACTAGAGTTGGGACCATTCAGACCTAAGAGTGGCAAGTAATTTCGACATACACTCGTAGAATTGAAAGGACTGAAAGTAGCCCATAGGTTATTATGTTTGATGGAAGAAATTTTGGAATGTTATAATAGCTGTATCTGTGTTGTTTTCGGAGAATTTTATCTGAATGTTATTACGGAAGTGTGAACAGAAAGAATTACCGTTGTAGGTTCTATTGATTATATTTGATATCTGAATACACCTGCATCTTTAATAGTTAGAATTTTATACAATCCTATTTTGTATAGCTAAAAATATTGTGAAACAAATACGTCACCTTTTGTGCTACGAACAGAGGCATTTTTGATTTTTTTAGGTAAGAAGCAGTGGCGGCTCGTGATCTAGAAAAATGGGGGTTGCAAGTTTCAGGTACCTACCAGTTTTATATGACATATGTTTTATAGAAAAGTATTTTTATTTGTGCACTAAAAAATGACTCATTCTTATTCTTAAATACTCTAATTTTAATTATCTTTGGCTGCTACGTCCCATGGGTCTTCTCTGTTATTGTTTAGTACTATCTACGGTGTCCCATTTTTTTCGCGCAGAACTTTTTTTCAGATAGTAAATGTTCATTCTGAGTAAAAAGTTTCATATGGTCTTATAAGTTTATTCTATTCATTAAAAAGTTACAGCCCTTTGAAATATTAACAAATCGATATTTTAAACGGCTCTAACTTCTTAATTCGGTCGGTTAAATGATTTAAATCTGTAATACCTGTTTTGTTCACCGGTCATCGGCTCCAAACAATAGACAAGGAAAACAAAAAAGAAACATTTTTGACGCCACACCAACAAATCCACTCATTTTTGCTGTAAACATCAGCATTAAATATCCTTGTAAATTACCGAGATTTGGTCGACAAGCATTGTTTTATACTAAATTAGGGGTAGGCCTCCCACGCCTGTTTATTAATAACGCAAACAAGATGAAAAAAATTTCAAGTATGCTTAGAATTCACGTAGGAAAGCCTACTAAACAGGACAAATGAATTCAGTTGTCAATTTGCGTTGATTTGAAACGTCATTAGAAGTAAAATGAGGCATCTTAGTGAAGTGCAAGTTGCTCGTGCTGTCGCCCTTATTCAGCATGACCATTCCATTCGACATGTTAGCAAGGACCTTCGAGTTTCCCCTTCTGTTATTCACCGTTTATGAAATCGTTTTTAGGAGACTGGCCAATATGTTAGAAGAGCTGGAGAAGATCGAAATCGAAAAACTACTCAAAATCAAGACCGATATCTTGCCCTTTCCTCTCTACGTCAGCGTACTACCACAGCACGAGACCTCCTAAATGACCTAGACATTCGTATACTTGCCAAATATCAAATATTTGCCACATGTTAAATATTTGGCAAATATATTTGCCACGCAATCGAAAATTTTTGTTATTGATTGATCTAAACGATGCCATGAGTGATTTATTTTTCCTTTTAAGTTCGTTCACCGAATATTTTTCATCCATCCTTGATTACCGGCTGATTTTTATAAAACTCAAAAAAATCTATGACATACCAACAAATTTGTACAATATTCGTTTGTGATTTCGGACCGTCAGAGTTGCACTGCAACAGTAAATGCATCGTACATTGATGCTTCGCCACATAGCATTTTCTAATACGTAAAATCTTCTTTGAGGACTTGCAACATGTGCGTACCGAATGGGCACTAGCTATTTTTTTGATTAGTTCGCCTTGTTTGCACATTAGCTTTTTCAAATCAAACTCATAATTTGATTACGAACAAGCAAGGTTTTATTTTATAATGCTGACATATTTTTAATTACATAGGTGCAGAATTCACTGCGTACTACCAAGGGCATTCTTGTGGAAATTTATAAAACAAATCTTGACGAAACTGTTTGTTTCATTTTAATGATTTTTTGTTTAATTCATCAGCTTTCTGTATTATTAATTCTCAGCATCTAATTTTAACAGACTGTAAAACAATACAATTGGTCATTTGATGTGAACTAGCATATTTTTTTATTTAAATTAGGAAAGTATTGCCCATAAAAGAAATGTTAGATGTGGTTTCTTCGTCATCTTTAAAGTTCTACTAAATCCAATTGTACTACTAGGTTCGTTGTATAAATATGTCCTAATATTGTTTGAAATACAGATCAATTAGGTTCTGAAACAAAAATTTAAACAAATGAGCTTTCCAAGTATACCCTTTTTGTTGAATAAAAAAGCTACACAAAATTGTCTCTACTATTAAAATATTTTTAAACGCTTTCGTTTCTCTTCAAATAATAAACATCATAAAAATCGGCAAATATATAAATACAAGCAAATAAAGTATAATTTTCCAACTAAATTATTTTATAGACATGCTGTCTGATAAATGAGTATCATCTATATTGTTCATAGAAACGCATCAACTTAGGATACATTAATATATATGGTGTACGTTTTTCTTGGAAAGAAATACCATTGCGTTTATGTGGACAAGTAAAAACACATGGAGCACATGGGAAAGCATACCCCAAGAATCTCTTCGCAGACTAGTGCGAAGCATGCCACGCAGGTGTGAGGAGGTGATTCGTGCTCGTGGAGGGATACACTGTATTAACCCTCACCAGTCCTCTGAAAACCCGACTGTCATCAATACTATGACAGTCATTTCCATTTTGTTTTGCATTATTAATTTACATTTTTAAGTGTAACTTAAAAGTAACTAAAAGTTGTAACTATTATTTAAAAAGTTACAAAAAAGTGTTCCCCTAATTTTTTTGAGCAGTGTATTACGTATATTTAAAAGTCCATTTCACACATTTTATTCACAATAAAACGCGCATCTATTGCCAAACAATTCAGCCTCTGTTCCAATAGCCACTCATCGGTCAACAAGTGCAGGTTAACTTTATGCTGCAGGCCGGTGTTTGTGGAAGCTGCCTTGAACGCTTAGAGTAGGACACATCAAGTGATTCGTAAATACCGTTGACCCATGCACAATTTAAATGTCATCCGTGAACAAATTTCGCCAACCAGTTTTCACTAACCGGCCACCACACGGTGACCGCCACAACAACAAACATTTACACATATCCTCACCTGACGGAGAACCTGCTGACATTAGAATAACATCGGTGATATTTTCTTTTAATGTCACTTGCAATTGGTGATGTATTATTAATGATTACTGACCAATGCCACTCGTGTTGGTTTTGTTTATTATTTGTTTTGGATGGCTGATGCACACATGCAGAATATATTTAGTGCAGTGCGTTATTAATTTACATTTCTAAGTGGAACTTAAAAGTGACTAAGAGTTGTAACATTGTTTTTGTAAATATCTTTAGTTAAATATATGCCCTTAAAACATACCAAATTTGAGTTGCCTAGAACTATTATTTAAAAAGTTACTGGTTTCGAGAAAAGTGTTCCCTTAATTTTTTTGAGCAGTGTATATACAGGGTGAGTTATTAGTATCCCGGCGATTGATATTTATCAAATCATTTAAGAAAGAAAAAATGTTTTATATAAGAGTTGTTTGACTCATCAGTTTCTATAACGCAAAATTATTTTCTTTTATACAGGGTGTTGCATTTAGGCGTTACGGAAAGTATGTAAATTTGTTTAAATGGAACGCCCTGTATATCTTACCATATTATGAATACTAGAGGAGTAGTCTTTCCAACTGTTTAAGTTATACCTGTGTAAAGTAAATAGTTTCTGAGATACTCAATTGTTTGGCAAAAAATTGGCAAGTGCAGGGATTTTTTAAAAACTACGTAATTACTACATTTTTGCGGATATTGTTCTAAAAAGTTTATGTGACTAACTAAAACCATAGCTTGACGATGAAATTATATTCGCTATACAGGGTGATCGTAGCATACAGTAATTTTTAAACATTTTCAAATAGCTTTTTCTTGAGATTTTTAATGGAGCACCATGTATATTATTTGCTAGTTGAAATGTCCCGTAAGTTCTTTTTAATTTATATTCACTATGTCGTATATATTTTTTTACTTTTCTGTTATATTTGCAATTTAAAGAGTATGTACTATGCTATCACTTGTGAAAATTATACGGAGACGTTTCATTGTAATGGTATGTGCGCTTATACTCAAAAACAAACACAAACGCTCAAACTTGTCTTGATAAGCTACGTTTGAGAACGGATTTGTACAAGAAAACAACCAACATAATCTACTTACTTATTGTTAATTGATTTAAAGTTGGTTATTTTTCTGGCGAGATAATTCAAATTTGGGATAATATGAATTTTATATGAGTAATATTGATAACGTGAATGGAAAGTGTGTTATTTGGACGTGTTTCTAATAGATTTTTTTTTTCTGTGAATAAAAATCTGTATTGGATGATGCTTTTCAGCTTGTTTTTGTTGCATATTTGGTTTTTGTGTGTGAGCACATAAATCACATCAAAGAAAATCCATGTGTTCAACACTTTCAGAAATCAAAAAATTTTCACGGTAGTTAACCTAAAAGTACAGGGTTTAGGATTTACTTTATTAGTAATTTGAAATTTTTAGGTCGCGTGTTCGTTTGCCATAGGATTGCAAAAATGGCAAAATATACTTACAAAATGTCATATCAAAATTGTTAATATGTTGTATAAGGATAAATCTGGTTAAATAATTTCTAATTAGCTCTTCTATCGCCCCTTAAAGACTTTACATCAAACTACCAAATACTTCGTATGCACAGCAATATTAAAGTTAGCAATTGCATTACATTTTAAATTAAATTGCAAATATCACAAAAACTAGTAACATTCAGTCTATGACATACTATATGTAAATTGGAGCGAAGTAAATGGTTATTACAGCCAACACATATTATACTGGGTGTTCCATTTAAAAAACTCAAGAAAAAGCCATTTGAAAAACATTAAAATTTACTAACTTCAATGAACTTTAGATACTATCATCTACCTACTGGCTTTGACTATTGTCTCACATAGTTTAAAGGGAAAATCGACAAAAATGTCGTTTTTACATCATTTTTAAGAAGATCCTGGAACGGGCATATTTTGGTAAAACAGTTGAATATCTCTGGAACTATTAACTATTAAGTGTTTATAATATAATAAAACATACAGGGCGTTCCATTTAAAAAAAATTACATACTTTCCGCCGCACCTAAATGCAACAAAAATGAACCTAAATGCACCTAAATGAAAATAATTTTGCGTTATAGAAACTGGAGTCAAACAACTTTTGTATAAAACATTTTTTTCTTTCTCAAACGATTTATTTTTGTCTTATAAAACTTGTATTATAATATAGGTAGGTACTATAGAAGTATTAGAGGTCATAACATATGAAATTATAATCACCTTCTCCATTGCATATACCGGGTGTTTTTATTAAAAATTAATTTTATTATCAAGTTCTCAGAAAATTTAATTCTTCATAAAAGTTTATGAATTATCTTAAATCTAAAGTGCAAATATTAGAATCTAAGTATTTGCATGTACTGGGTGTTACCAACACTATGAAACCACAGAGGAGTAAAGCACCTTTATGTGCAAAGCTATGCAAAAATATTATTTTACACCGCGTGTTGCCAAAGAAATGAAAACGACATAAGAGTAAATAATGGTACCTTCATCTTCAAATCTATGCCAAAATATTATTTGAAAAACTACCTTCTACGTTCCATATACCGGGTGTTTATGCAACGACGAAGTAGATTACAATTTCGATACCAATTTACATTATTAATTAACAAGAACCGATGCAGTTTCTAAAGTCTAGACTAGTGCGTCACAACTATGGAGTGCGTTGCAAATATGTGCATCCATACGTTGAACATAAGCACTGGATGCTACACACAGAAAAGTAAATACTTCACTCAAAGCAATATGCTTTCATCCAAGTAAATGATTAGTTTGCTATAGCCGCAAGTAGATATTTTCTCAAGTTAAGAATAAAGAGATATTGTTGAATTAAAATGATCATATGCTTGTATATGTGAGAAAATATTTTCTTGCAATAAGTATAGATATTATTCATTCAAGAAAACTATTCTCACGTGGAGAATAATGGAATTTTCTTAAAGTGAATATATATGCTTGACAATGAGAAAATATTTTCTTTAAATGAGTATAGATATTATTAGTTCAAGAACATGATCATAATGTATTGAATAGACATTACTGTTTTAGTTTTTTTTTAAAAAGGTAGGGAATTGTGTGAAATAAGTAGACAATAACTTAGCGAATGATATTTGTTTTATTGTATGAAATTTCTTTGCTTAATTACATATATACTTACCTATTTATAAATTATCACTACCTACAATATCTAAGGCATGGAAAAAAACACCATATTCTATTAGACATCAAATTGTTTCCATTATATTACACAAGTAAGTTTTCTGTGGCATGTATGTTGATTTGGTGACCACTGTATGGCTAGGCAAAATTTACGTACCGTGTGCGTCACAAGTCACAACTACGAACTGCGTCGCAAATACGTTGAACATAAGTACTGTAGGCTATTCACGCAAAATTAAAACTATATACTTTCATAATATTATAGATCGCGCAGTTATTGCGTACAGTACCTACAAAATTAGTACTAACATATTGAACTCTTCCCGGACAATACTCGGTAGTCAGCGAACACGACGCCATAGCAGACCCCAACTAACTGAAGGCAAAGGCCGATGCGAAAAATCTTAAATCTCGGCAACGTTCGTGCACGTTTGAGTGTAAATGCGCAAGCGCGTTGCAAGCAATGGCTTACTTGATTCAAGATATTGATCAACAACTTCTTGAATTGAGTAGTTAAACTACTTGGTTTGAAAATTATATACTTAACCGAAACTAATAACTCTGAGGTTGGGATATTCTTGAATTGTGAGCACAAGGAATTCTTAAATGAAAGAAATTGTTTCAAACCAAGTAAATATTAACTTTCATCTAAAGCAATATCCGCAAGTAAATAATTTTCTCACGTTTTGAGAATATACTTCGCTGTGTGTATGGAGTGCGTTGCAAATATGTGCATCCATACGTTGAACATAAGCACTGGATGCTATTCATGCTAAATCAAAACCATGTTGTTTGTACCTACCTTCATAATATTATAGACCGGAAATGTCTTCTGGACAGTACCTATAACATTAGCAAAGATAGAATAATAAACTTAATGTTTTAATAACATTCTGAACTTCCAAATTGTTGTCTGTCCTTTAATAATGGAGATACTAACAAATCAAACAAGAAAAAAAAAGAAAATCCGAACTAAAAAAAAAATATAAAAACATCCGCAAAGATGTGCCTTTTATCTTCACGGTAAATTGCGTAATATCTTCAGAATCCATTAGCCTAACAGGCTCTTAATTTAGTCAGATATCTGGTTCTCGGTCGAACCGGTTTGCGGACGCGGCACGCTGAGATTTTCCGTTCCACGACCGGCTGCGATGTCTATGCATGCTGCTTCTATTCAATGCGGCCGGCGCGTCGACGGCACCGTGGTAAAAATAACTCGGATACGGCATCGACACACTGACTGACATTTACAAACCAACCAAACATGTAAATTTTACGAGAAATTCCCCAGGTTAGATGCCGATGACGGCGACGCGATAGAACAGATTCTCGAAACTTGTTCCTCGTTTTACATGCGCGGGTGTGTTTATTACTCGATTGTGTTTTTTTTTCGTTTGGTAGGTATTTAATTTGAATATTATGCTGATGAGTCTGGTGAATATTAGTCTTGCGGTATTTTGTTCGTTCGCGCGTAGAACTAATGGTATTCAGGCGTCTGGGAAATATTTGTTTGCCGTTAATCGATTGTTTAGAAATTATGTTGGAAATAGAACTCTTTTATGGTAGGTAGGTAGGTTGGTATATGTTCGATGTTAGGCACGTGATCTTGTTGATTTTCTAAATATGGGAGAGTTTATAAAGAATCCGTTATAGGAGTGCTTGTCGTGGTACATCAATGCGTGCTGAGACGAGCAACCTGCTATGGGAGATAATTCTAATCTTTTTGTAGGAATATTATCGAACTGATTATTGGCGTAGTGAATTCGATAGATAAAACACATGTCTTATATATTTTTCTAGTAGATGTAAAACTATTGCGTTTCTTAAACAAATACTTACGCTAAAACTCAATAGCAAAAGGAAATCAAACAAAAGTTTGTTGGTTTTAAACAAGGTATTGTCTATATATATTCTCAATATGGGTACAGGATCTTCATTTTATCTGGAAATTTGGTAACCTTTGCCTAGAACATCCTGTATATTTTTAAATTTTTTAAAGTCATGAAAAAATAACAAAACAATGAATATAATTAAGTTAAATGTTCAAACTGCCAAATTAAAAGAAATGTGTATGTAAGTATGTGGTGAAACATTCTTAATTTGTAGTTCAAGAGTTTTGATTAATTGCTAAAAAATGATTCATTTTATTAAAAATTTTATTAAAAAAAAAAAAAAGTTTCGTGCAAACCTTTGAACGGTACAGACGTATGTTGATCGCTCGCGAATTACCAAACGTATTGCCCAATCAATTGCTTAATAAACAAAAATAGTGCCGCGCGCGTATTATTGTGCTGACTATGAGTGAGTGCACGAGTACTAGCAATAAGTAGGACACCATGTCAACACAAGAAATTGTGATTACATCAGAAAATGAACATCTACTGTACAAGGAATTGCAAAAGGAAATATCCGCAAGAAAGCAGATAGAAGCCAAATTTAAGGACTTAGAGGAACAACTCAAAGCCCTGCAAGAGAAATTTCTGGAGCAATCTAGTAAAACAGAACCGAGTACTCCGAATAATAAGGAGTATTATACAGATGAGGAAGAATTGGCCAGAGAAACAGAATGGGTAGTGAAAAAGGCAAGGAAAAGCAAAAAGCGCAAAATGCATGAATCACTAGTAGTCTCACCCCAGCCCACAAACACAAATCAAAATAAAGAAACAAAAAAAGACAAAACGTTCTTGCCACCACCTGTCATTGTGAGCCAAGTAACAAACTACGAGTCAATGCGAAATTCTTTAAACAATAAAGAATTCAAGTACAAAGCTACGCTAATGAATTCTGGCGATATAAAACTCAACGTAGAGAAAATCGATGAATACAGGAAACTTACCGAACTGCTAAATGAACAAAAAGTAAACTGGTACACTTATGAAAACAAACAAACAAGACCAATTAAGGTCATGGTCAGGCGCCTACATCCAACCTGCAAAAATGAAGACATAGTGAAAGAACTAAAAGAAGGCGGCTATTCTATAATTGACGCCACGAATATACTAAAACGAAGCGATAAAACTCCACTACCGATGTTTATGCTTACGTTTAGTAACGAGGAAGATATTAAGAAAATCTATAATATTAAATCCATCTTAGGAATGAAGGTAGAAATAGAGGCGGTAAGAACGCCTAAACAGGTACCGCAATGCAAAAGATGTCAAGCTTTTGGACACACCCACCGATTCTGCAACAAAGAACCCCGATGCGTTAAATGCGCGGGAAAACATTTTTCGACAGAATGCAAGAAACCAAAAGAGGTACCACCAAAATGCTGGAACTGTGGAGATGCTCACCCTGCAAACTACAGAGGCTGTATGGTGGCAAAAGAAATACAACGAATCAGAGACCAGAAAGGGCTACCCAACTTACCAACCCAACCAAAAGTGGGTCAACAACAGCGTGCAGGTAACATCCCAAAATCAAAACCAATTAAAAAAACAAATACAAGCACAACATATGCTCAAGCGACAGATTCCTCAAAAAAGGACAAGCCATCAACTTCAGGTGACGCTACTATGCAGCTGCTACAAAAAATTCTAGAAAGGATGGACAAAATCGAAGAGAGATTATCTAAGCTAGAACAGTAAAAGACACACACATAAGATGACTAACGACTTACGAATCGCAACTTGGAATGCCAACGGTATACGAAACAGAAAATTGGAAATAGAAGTTTTTCTAAACACACATAAAATCGATATATGTCTTGTTTCAGAAACACACTCAACAAATCAGACATATCTAAAGCTGAAGGGATATCAGGTGTACGAAGTATGTCATCCGGATAACCAAGCTAGAGGAGGAAGTGCCGTAATAATAAAAAATAGCATAAATCACTATGAGGAGTGCCATCTCAAGAGCGCAGAAGTACAACTTACGGTCGTTGGTATAAAATCAACCAAACAGAATTTTACTGTAGGTGCGATATATTGCCCCCCAAGGTTTAATCTCAAGAAAACAGATTATAATAAATTCTTAGAACATCTCGGAGAAAGGTTTATACTGGGTGGTGATTATAACGCCAAACATACAGACTGGGGCTCCAGACTGATAACCACAAAAGGGAGAGAGCTGAGAAACGCAATCCAAGAAAGAGGATGTCGATTCCATTCCACAGGTAACCCAACCTATTGGCCTACTGACCAGGACAAAACCCCGGATCTTTTAGACTTCTTTATAACAAGAAAATTTTCGCCGAACTTCATTGATATTGAGGAGAACTTTGATCTGGACTCTGATCACTCTGCAATACTAATGACTCTAAGCGAAAGCATAATCAAAAAGGAATGTACCCCAACCTTGACCAATAAAACTACAGACTGGGTAAGCTTTAAAATAGAGCTTGAAAACACTATACAGCTAAATATCCAGCTTAAAACCAGAGATCAGCTCGACGTAGAAGCCGAGAAATTCATCAACACCATCCAGAAAGCCGCTTGGAACAACACTAAAGAAATCACCCACAGAACTATTGGAAATAATTATCCTATGGAAATTAGAGAAATGGTCAAGCAAAAAAGACAAGCTAGAAGAAGATGGCAACAGTCACGAGATCCAGCTGACAAAACCATACTTAATAATAAATCCCAACAACTTAAACGCGAAATTCAAAAACTAAAAGAGGCATCATTGGAATCCTTCTTAACCAAATTGACTCCCGATAAAGAAACAGATTACTCGCTGTGGAAAGCAGTGAGGAAATACAAGAGGCCAGTGGCCCATGTCCCACCTATAAGACGAAGAGACGGTACCTGGGCAAGAAACAATAAACAGAAGGCTGAAATTTTTGCAGAACATCTAACAGAAATCTTCCAGCCACACAACATCGAATCAGAGCCAATCACGAATGAAGATATAACCTATGATGAAGAAGCCATACAGCTAGTTACTCCAAAGGAAGTTGCCAGAGAAATCAAGACAAACCTGAATCCAAAGAAGGCACCTGGATATGATCTTATCACAGGAGAAGTTCTTAAGCAATTACCTAAGAAAGGTATTGTTATGCTGACGTACCTAATAAATGCATCGTTCAGATTAAAATACATCCCACATGTCTGGAAAGTAGCAGAAGTCATCATGATACCAAAACTAGGCAAACCACCGACCGAGGCCAAATCATATCGCCCAATATCACTGTTACCAATGATATCGAAACTCTTTGAAAAGTTGCTTCTAAAGAGAATGAAACCTATCATTGAGAGAAAAGAACTAATTCCTAATCACCAATTTGGTTTTAGAGAAAAGCATTCCACTATAGATCAAGTCCATAGAATAACAGATATCATAGAGAAAGCATTAGAAGAAAAGCTTATTTGCTCAACAATCTTTCTTGATGTGACACAAGCGTTCGATAAGGTTTGGCATGAAGGATTGATACACAAACTAAAGAGTATGCTACCTTTACAATACGTCGAGCTGCTAACATCCTATATATCTGATAGACTATTCAGAATAAAACAGATCGATGAATACTCGGAACTAAAAGAAGTCAAAGCTGGGGTACCCCAGGGTAGTGTATTGGGACCAATTCTCTATCTACTATATACAAGTGACCTTCCACAGATGGAAAATGTAACAGTGGCCACATTCGCAGATGACACGGCTCTAATGGCAGTGGGATCAACTATTGGTGAATCTACCAGGAATCTTCAACAAGCTAGTAACAAAATATACAAATGGACCAGAAAATGGAAGACCAAGCTCAACGAACTGAAATCTGTCCACATTAACTTCACAAACAAAAGAATCGAGGACATACCTCATGTCAAGATTAACGACGCCATAGTTCCATATGCGAACACTGCAAAGTATTTGGGTATGACACTGGATACAAAACTAAGGTGGAAAGAACATGTTAAGAAGAAAAGAGTAGAGCTTGGCCTCAAATACAGAGAACTGTACTGGCTTCTGGGAAGAAACTCTCAGTTGTCAGTACAGAACAAACTACAAGTCTACAACCAAGTACTAAAACCGATTTGGTTATACGGCATCCAGCTTTGGGGCTGCGCAAAAAGCTCCAATATACAAGGAATCCAGACCTTCCAAAATAAAGTACTAAGGAATATGGTTAACGCTCCTTGGTACATACGGAATAGTGACCTGCACCGTGATCTTGGTGTCCCACAAGTCATCCAAGAGATAAAAAGACTCGCCACTAAGCATGAATCTCGCCTAAGCCATCACGTCAACGTAGAGGCCCTGCAGCTACTGGACAACCAGAATCTAGTGAGAAGACTAAAAAGAACTAAACCCTTCGAACTAGTGAATCAGTGAAATGTGTAAAAAGCAGAGCACAGTGAGTGACGTGTTAGTGCTTCTTGTTTGGGACAAAGTAAATATAGGGACATCAGTGGATAGCCTATTAGAGACAAGTACCTAGTTTTAAGAATTCAGATTTAAATTGATGGTTAATCTTTTAGATTAGTTTCAATATGTTAAGCATCTTATGCTTACCTATTAATAAAAAAAAAAAAAAAAAAATTTTATTAAAAAATTATTTCTACAAATAATTCTAAGAATTAATCCCAGAATTAAAAAATGTAAAATATTCCGGTTGTTCTATGTGAAAAAGGAAATGTTTACCAATTTTGCAGAATAACCCCTGTACCTATATTAAAATTATATTTAAACAATAGCTTGTTTAAACCAAAAAAAACTTTTGTTTAAAACAGCTTTTGAATTTTGTTGGTGAATTATTTATGTATTCCGGTAATTTTGTCTAACTTTTATTAATTGTTTATAACACAAAGATGATGTAGGTATTTTATTAAAAAAAATTCGATGTGGCCAGGCACATGACTTTATCATACTATATATAAAATTAATAGTTTAGCTGCATGAGACTATTTGATCGAGATAGGCCATGTCTGCACTAAAATAAAACTACTAGAACTAGACAGATATGTCAATTAAAGTTGCGTTCGGATATTGTACTCCGTTGACACCGGGTACACCGTCCAAATGACACTTACGTGTTATTGGGTGTAAAAAGTGTAATGCAATATGCGAACGCAGCTTATATTGACAAAAGTTATTGTCAAAACATTAGCGTTTGACACCAAGACTACCTACTGTCATTAGAATAAAAAAATCTGACAAATCCTGGCTACTAGTTTTCATGCAGTACGACCGATCTCGTAGAAATAGAATTTGCTCATGCAGCTAAACTATTGATTGTACCAAAACATGTCACAGTGATAAATTATTCAGAATTTCCTCATCTTCAATTTATTATTTAACTATTTCGACGAAATTCCAGAAATGGGGGCTTATTTGCAAAATCTTTCAAAAATGCTAAGACTAAACCTCCAGTTCCTTTGGACCCTCTTCAACAGAAAGCTTTTCAGCTCTAAGTTTGGTTATGAAACTTCTAAATATGAATTTTCGTCCCGATACCTTTAGTAGTTTCTCCGGAATCGTCGCCACAAAAAACGGGTACACACACACACACATACACACACACAGACATTTTTTATACCTTGGTCAAAAATGTTCACGGGACCCAAAAAGATATATTTCCGCTAAAATCTCAAAAAATTTTTTTGGCATGATTACAATACTTTACATACTGCGTATGATAAAGTAAAACTGATTTCTACAAAAGATTCTTTAATTAGTCCTAGAATTACAAAATTTAGAAATATACCGGCTGTTCTATATGAAAAAGGAAAGGTTACATATTTTCCATAATAAAATTAACACACTGAATCTATATTAAAAATATATTTAAACGATAGCTTGTTTAAAGCAAAACAACTTTTATTTGAAACATTTGTTGAAATTGTTTAAGATGGAGAATTATTTAGGTGTTGCGGTAATATTATTAATATCAAATATGTATCAAAATGGTAAAATTGACAATAAAATACGTAAGGGAGTATGTAATTCGATGGTTAACGGATGTTGTTAGCTAGGTAGATACCTAGCTATACGTATACATTTAAAAATTGAAACGGTTGCATTTTTAAGGAATTGTTGTACCGAGTGTACAAAAATTATTTGTCATAATGTCAGAGAAAAAGTGTTGCACTTCAAAAAGTGATTTTTCGCGCTTTGAAGGACCCCCAGCCTCGCCTACGACTCACCTGGCGATACCTTCACAATATAGGTAGTATTGACTCAAAACAGTTTTTAAAAACAAATATCTCTACATACCTATCACTTGTACTTATATTCATGTCAAGAAAAGGAGAAAAATCATTATGAAGTACATCAAGAAGCAACGGAAAATAGTGACAGTTTTTCTTGTGCCAATAGAGAATTTACTGACTATACTGAGATAAAATCGTCATATAAATATTTTGCAAGTTATTCAGTCATGCCATTCACGAATAGTTGCCTCTTTGTGTGCTGAGCCGGCATTTTCAAACAATGGCTCTTAGCGTTCGCCCGTTTATCACCATGGTAACCTAAATGCAAAGCGTACAAGTGGAAGGAAAGAGAATTACACGCAGCAATGCCTCGCTTACGTCTCACTACACACGTACTACCACAAACACATCGCGTATGCAGCCGATGCAAATGTCAATGTCAACATCAACGTGTCAATGCTATTTAAAATGCGTTCTGGTAATCAAAGCGGGCAACGACGCGGCGGCGGCAGCGTGATTCTCTTGTATACCTGCTAAGCCGGCTTACCTTATTTCACAATTACGCGCCCGGCGCTCGCAGCGCGCTCTAGCGGCGATTACATGAGTAATAGCGGGTAGCGCCGCGCGGTTCGGTAATTTATCAGCCGGCAAAACGTTGAATTTACAACGTGACAAAAGCCGGTGCAACCGAGTGGACAACGCAGTGGTTATAACCTTTATGCAAGGTTGGCGTTTTAAATGTGCAGAGAAACAGATAAGTTCATGGAGTAATTTTGTTGGGCAAACTTATATGGTTTCAAGAAATTTATAAAATGATGTGTTTTTTTACAGTTAGGAAATTTCCGGATTGTAAAAAAAGACACAGTAGACACGGAAGGTTGCTTGATGGGAGATATCAATTCTCAATCAGACAAGAAACCTCTGTGAACGATTTTAATTTTAACTCAAACTTTTAACATTTAACCAAACATTTCTTTAATTCAAACGACCACAATTGATTCACTCAATTGAGTAAATTGTATGAACTAAATCAATGAAATTTCTATGATTCACTAGGACATCCAAAACTCTTTACAAACCTATAAAATATCACATTGTAACTCCAACTTTTAACATTTGAAGCAATCATTTATTTAATTCAAAAGGGCATAATTGATTTGCTCAAGACAGTACCTAATTGTTTGAACTAAACACATAAATTTTCTTTGAGTCACTAGGACATCCAAAACTCTTTACGAACCTATAGAATGTCACTTTTTTTGTCTAACTTTTAACATTTTAACCAAACTTTTTGTTTAATTCGAATGGGCACAATTTATTTACTCAAGACAGTACCTACCTAATCGTTTGAACTACATAAATAAAGACTCTTTGAGTCACTAGGACATCCATAACTCTTCATGAACCTATAAAATATCACATTTTAACTCTATATTTTAACATTATAACCAAACATTTCTTTAATTGAAAAGAGCACAATTAATTCACTAAAGACAGTACCTAATTGTTTGAACTAAATAACTAATATTTCTTTGAGTCGCATCCAAAACTCTTTATGAACCTATAAATTTTCACATTTTAACTCTATAACTTTCAACATTTTAACCATACATTTCTTTAATTCACAGAGACACAATTGATTCACTCAAGACAGTATCTACCTAATTGTTTGAACTAAATACATAAAATTTCTTTGAGTCACTATGATATCCAAAACTGTTTATGAACCTGTAAAATATAGGTAACATTTTAACTCTTAAGTTTTAACATTTTAACCAAACATTTCTTTAATAAAAAAGGGCACAATTGATTCACTCAAGACAGTAGGTACCTAATTGTTTGAACTAAATAAATAAAAGTTCTTGAGTCACTAGGACATCCAAAACTCTTTATGAACCTTTATGAAAAATATCACATTTTAACTCTATCTTTTAACATTTTAACCAAACATTTCTTTAATTCAAAAGAGCACAATTGATTCACTCAAGACAGTACCTAATTGTTTGAACTAACTAAAAAAGTATTTCTTTGAGTCACTAAGACATCCAATACTATTTATGAACCTATAAAATATCACATTGTAACTCTAACTTTTAACATTCTAACTAACCAATCATTTATTTAATTCAAAAGAGACACCATTGATTTATTCAAGACAGTACTTAATTGTTTGAACTAAATAAATAAAATTTCTTTGAGACACTAAGACATCCAAAACTATTTATGAACCTATAAAATATCACATTGTAACTCTAACTTTTAACATTCTAAGCTATCATTTATTTAATTCGAAAGAGCACAATTGATTAACTCAAGACAGTAGGTACCGAATTGTTTGAACTAAATAAATAAAATTTCTTTGAGTCACTAAGACATCCAAAACTCTTTTTGAAGCTATAAAATATTACATTTTAACTCTAACTTTTAACATTTTATCCAAACTTTTCTTTAATTCAAGAGGGCAGTCGATCCACTCAAGACAGTATCCAATAGTTAGAACTAAATAAAAAAAATTTCTTTGAGTCATTAGGACATCCAAAACTTTTTATGAACCTATAAAATATCACATTGTAACTCTAACTTTTAACATTTGAACCAATCATTTGTTTAATTCAAAAGGACACAATTGATTTACTCAAGACAGTACTTAATTGCTTGAACTAAATAAATAAAATTTCTTTGAGTCACTAGAATATCCAAAACTCTACAAACCTATGGAATGTCACATTTTATGTCTAACTTTTAACATTTTAACCAAACTTTTCTTTGATTCGAAAGGGCACAATTGATTCACTCAAGACAGTACCTAATTGTTTATATTAAATAAATAAAATTTCTTTGAGACACTAAGACATCCAAAACTATTTATGAATCTATAAAATATCACATTGGAACTCTAACTTTTAACATTCTAATCAATCATTTATTTAATTCAAAAGACACACAATTGATTTACTCAAGACAGTACCTACTTAATTGTTTGAACTAAATAAATAAAATTTCTTTGAGTCACTAGGATATCCAAAACTCTACAAACCTATAGAATGTCACATTTTATGTCTAACTTTTAACATTTTAACCAAACTTTTCTTTGATTCGAAAGGGCACAATTGATTCACTCAAAACAGTACCTAATTGCTTATACTAAATAAAATTTCTTTGAGACACTAAGACATCCAAAACTATTTATGAACCTATAAAATATCACATTGTAACTCTAACTTTTAACATTCTAACCAATCATTTATTTAATTCAAAAGAGCACAATTGATTTACTCGAGACAGTACCTACTTAAATAAATAAATAAATAAAAAGGCTTTATTGGTTCTCCTAAATAAAATAATACAAAATAAAGGCTCAACACAATAAAAAATAAAAAAATAGTAAAATTGTACGAACTACATAACTAAAATTTCTTTGAGTCGCTTGGACATTCAAAACTCTTTATGAACCTACAAAATATCACATTTTAAAACTAACTTTGAACATTTTAGCCAAAGATTTCTGTAATTCAACAGGAACCAATTGATTCAGTGAAGACAGAACTTTAGAACTAAATAAATAAAATTTCTTTGAGTTACTAAGACATTCAAAATTCTTTATTAACCTATCAAATATAACATTTTAACTTAACTTTTTAACCAAACACTTCTTTCATTCAAAATGGCACAAATGAATCACTCAATACAAAATCTAATTGTTTAAACTAATTAAATAAAATGTATGTGAGTCACCAAGACACCCAAAACTCTTTATTATGCTATAAAATATCATATTTTGACTCTAATTTTTAACATTTTACCCAAACATTTCTTTAATTTCAACGGGCACAATTGATTAATTCAAGACAATACCTAATTGTTTAAAAAAATAAATAAAATTTCTTTGAGTCACTAGGATATCCAAAACTTTTTATGTATCTTTAAAATATCAGATTTTGACTGAAAGTTTTGATATTTTAATCAAACATTTCTTTAATTCAAAACGGCACAATTGATTCACTCCAGACAGTTTTGTTTTTGTTTCGAGCTAAATAAATATAATTTCTTTGAGTCACAAGGACACCCAAAACATTATAAATGCGTACTAAATACATACTAAATACATTGGAGTAAGTAATTGTTATTAAAAAATCCCACACGCCGCGTCAGAATATAGCTAATGGTATCCGAATCAATTATGCAAAAAGATTCACGTATTTTTGGCTAATTTACCCCACAAAAGAGCGACTCACATCCAAAGATAAGTAATTTATTCCCCATTGAGGCCAATCGATAAACATCTTGTTATTGTAGCCGATACTTTTCCTGCGTCATAAATTTGGCAATTTATGTGTAATAACTAAGGAGATAAGCCTCTTTTCGGCAGTGAAGGAATGCAGAATCCTCATTTTTTGTTCATTACCTCCATTATGTTGGTATCCCTAGTACCGCACACGAGTTTCAAACAGTGCTTCTGTATTCCTGAAAATAAAAGAAGAATCGTTTCGATTTTTGATTTTCTGGTTTAATGAGTACGTAGGTACTATTAACTATACTTACCTACAAGAAGTATCTCTTATGATTAAAAAAAAAATCTTGGAGATTTCAATGCTAGGTTACAATGCAAACCTTTTAAAAAATTTAAAGGCTTGTAATTTTATTTCTTTTCTATTTACTTCATTAGGCATTAGTCTGGAATAACTTTTGACGTCACCGTTGCTTTCCAGTGTATGTGTGTGGTACAGTATCGCCATTAATTAGAGCTAATCTCTTATCTGACGGTCCGAGCTCCGGTTGCTCATTACATCGAATTCTTTTTGTTCGCGCTCGCGATCTACGTCGGCGGTGATCCAAGTTAGCCATGCAGGGAAGGACGCCTCATGCGATCATCTCATAAAAAGAAGCATGAGGCGCACCTCGCCACTCCGCGAAGAATAACGAGAAGCGACATGGATGCTGTAATTGGTTAATTATGGTAGGTTGGCGCGCGCTGTAAGTCCATGTTTACCCGCGTTTATTATTTTGCGGCTGCGCGGAAAGGGCTGGCGGCTCGTTATTAAATTTTTTAAATGGTTTATATAAGATCGCCACCCATTAAAACTAATGACTGAAGAGTGGTTCCCGGTAGCTGGAGTAAAAGCCCAGTGGCTCTGGAATGTTGAACGTCTTGGTGATTTCGATGCTACCTTACATTGCAAACCTTATGAAGAAGGGAAAATTAAACTTAAGTTTTATTTCAGTTAAATTTTAAATGTTTAAATAGGGAAAAGTTGTTCTGAATTTAAAGTTATGCTCAGAGTCAAAAACATAGGATAGAAAGCAATTAAATTACTTAATCTCGAGGCCTTGATTATTAATGATACCTATCAAAGGTTAACGTCAAAATTAGGTTAGAGTACTTATCTAGTAATAATTTTGGTCCCTGATTGCTGTACGTAAACTTAAAATCTAAAATCAATTTAGGTAACTAGGTTCTTAACAAAAAGTGATTTCCTTCATTCAAAAAATCATTTTTCTGTGTGTATGTGTGTACCTACTTATACGATAGTCCAGGCATAGATTTTAACTCTGAAAAAAATAAAGTAAATCAGCAAATTGGTAAATACTGTCTATTTGATGCCGTGATTAACATAGGTAAGTATTAAAATTCCTGTGTCTGTCATGTGTTTTTTTCGGTATTTTACCCTAAACAAGGCATTAAGAGGTTTTGAATGACACTGTATCCCAGTATGGCGTTTAAATTGCAAAATTAAAATAGTGGACCAGAAAATGAAAAGTTTGCATTTTCTCGACATTTTTGCATAAATTTTGGATTTTTAATGGTTCTTTAGGGACGCCAAATTCCTACAAATCTGACAATTAACTTGAAAAAATGCGGTAAAAGATTTACAAAGAATGGATGAATTAATTAACTAATTGATTAGTTTTGAAATTTTAATGCCATAATCGAACACGCAATTCAAAACCCCTAAATGCTACTAAGGAATTATGACCATAACTAATAATAATTAAGTAAACTCGTATTCTGGAAACAGCATAGGTATTACATGTTACATTTTCAAAAAACGTTACATTGCATGTATTTTTATTTAATAGCAAAAAAAAACATGGTCAAATTTTGAACTAAATCGATCATTTGCATTTTACCAGTCACCATTTCCTTAAATATAAGTATTTTTTATTTCTGGTTCATCTAACGATAACTACCCATATACAAGGTGTTTCTTAATAACATGCTAATATTTAATGAGGTTATTCTTGGGTCTATTTTGAGGAAAAAGTTCCACAGGGTGCTAAAGTTTTAAGAAAAAATCTGATGTGGCCAGGCACATGACTTTATCATACTATATATAAAATTAATAGTTTAGCTGCATGAGATTCTATTTGATCGAGATCGGCTATGTCTGCATTAAAATAAAACTAGTAGAACTAGACAAATATCTCGATTAAAGCTGCGTTCGGATATTGTACTCCGTTGACAGCGGGTACACCGTCCAAATGACACTTACGTGTTATTGGGTGTAAAAAGTGTAACGGTGTTCAATATCCGAACACAGCCTATATTGACAGTAGCATTTTCAAGACATTAGCGTTTGACACTAGCTACTGTCATTAGAATCATAATAATCTGACATATCCTGGTTACTAGTTTTAAAGCAGTACGCCCGATCTCGATGAAATAGAATTTGCTCATGCGGCTAAACTATAAATTCTACCAAAAAATGTCATATACATAAATTATGGAAAATTTCCTCTCCTTTAATTTATTATTTAACCATTTTGACGACATTACACAAATAGCGGCTCATTTGCAAAATCTTCGAAAAATGCTATGAGTAAACCACCAGTTCCTTTGGACCCTTTTCAACAGGAAGCTTTTCAGCTCTAAGTTTGGTTATAAAACTTCTAAATATGAAGTTTCGTCCCGATACCATTAGTAGTTTCTCCGGAATCGTCTCCACAAAAACGGGTACACACACACACACATACACACACACACACACACACACAGACATTTTTTTGTACCTTGGTCAAAAATGTTCAGGGGACCCAAAAAGACATATTTCCGCTAAAATCTCAACAAATTTTTTTGTCCTGATTACAATACTTTACATACTGCGTATGATAAAGTAAAAAATCGTTTTTTTGTTATTATTCCAAAATGTCTTTAGATTACTTTAATTTTATTATTTTACCGTTTAAACATTATTCTCTTAAATACATTTTTATTTAAAGTTGTATATCATTTAAATTGTTTTTTCTCGTAAGGACTTTAGAGATGCAAATGAATGAATTTTATTGTTTATGCGAAAACCGTTTGTTAAACAAAAAAAAATCAAGAAACCTGATTTGGTGAGAAAGGAATGAGGATATAAAAATTAATTTTTACTTTAAGAAAAAGCAGTGGCGTATCACTTTTCTCTTTGATATGATTCAGTACAAACCTCGCACGAACGCCAGCTGGCAAGAATAAAAAAATATGTTGAATAGCAGGAAATGCCTTTTGATGCATAGAAGATGCGTACTACGTTTCACAAAAACATCTAGAGTCGTACCAAAGTTCATCATAAAAAAAGAATTTTTTCTTAAAACTTTAGCACCCTGTAGTTCAAAAGTTAAAGACCTTTAAGACATATGTTCATATGAATTTTTTCCTCGAAATGAGCCCAAGAATAACCTCCTTAAATATTAGCATGTTGTTAAGAAACACCCTGTATAGAATACAACGGAATTCGACATTTCTAATGGGCGTAGTTTTTCATAAAAATGATTATATATTTTTTTCGGGAAATACACGTAATATTAATACCTAAATGGGGCTACGAAATTTTGGAATCAACTTATCCCATAATGTCGTCAATAAACAAATCTAAAGTTTGCTGACATTTTAGCGACAAAAAAAACGGAATCTCCTTTATTTAGGTATAAGTTTCTAATCAGCCATTTTGAATTTTGCAATGTTTATGCCAGATTTTGATACAGCGTCCTTAAACACCAATAAAAATGCTTAACTAAATTTGGCCGAAGATTCTCTTAATTTTCATTTTTGGTCAGTCATTTTGGTTTCGCCATTAATTCACCATAAATTTTCCAATTTAAAATGAAACTAAACATTAAATAAAACTAAAAAAGAAAATCAACATTTTTCCAAATCAAAAGTTCCACCTGGTGCTTAGAAATAATCTATTCATCGCACGCCACTGGCTGCACATGATCCAAGTTCTACCATTCAAACCGCCCACACGGCATTTCGTCTGTCGCACGTCGCGCAAACGCGTCATAATTAATTGCCATATGCCATAATCTTTATGGATCCAACATGCTGCAGCCATTGGTGCATCCGTTCAGAGCAATTTATTACGTATCCAACGCTGTTTTATTGTAGTATCGTTTGTTTACTGGGACCATTAATGGTGACGACCATTCGTATCCTGACAATTAAACGATAATTCCATCGTTAATCTGATGCATTGTCAAAGATTGTACGCTTTGTACGCATATATATATATATGTATGAACGAGACAAGCGTATAGAGTATAGACGAAGTAAGATGAAAATGTATGTAATAGGTAGTAGGTACAACATAAGGATTTGTGTGAAATATGGTCTTCTTTTGATGTATTGTGAGGTATGTGTGTCTAAAACTGTGTTCTTGAGGTATGGATAAGTAAAGTTGGCCATAATTGTTATATCTGGAGACAGTGCATGAACATCAACCAACCTGATGTAAAAAAATCTTCCACAATAGCAATGACACTGTGCAACAAAAACTTTCCTCCCGGGAAATTTTAGCTAAAAATGATTCTTTATGATCCCCTGAACATTTCCACAAAGGCGTTTTTCTAGGTTAGCTCGAATAAGCGAGATATTTCCAAATTTATTTTTAATTTTATTCATAATTTTAGTTCATTCTCATGGTGTTTTGGCCAGGAAAAAAATATAGTTTTGTTTTTCTATATGTTTTTTGGGGAGCTGAATCCGAATTTCAACTTTGCTACTTCCCACGGAAATGGCTTCACAACGAAAATCGCAAATAACTCAAAATTTTTTACTTTTCTGCAGTTTATTGCCAAAAAGTCATAAAACTATGCACTTTTCGACGTAGACCACTATATACAAAAATAAAGTATACTAAATTTGCTATAAAAGGCACTCTCAAGTGTATTTTTTGGTTCAATGGTTTGGCCGCTCGAGCGCGCTGAAAAGAGGCCAAATTTTCCTACTTTATGTGATGTGCGTGTAATTACAAAAAACAGCTTAGATTCTGATAAAGCTACATTAAATTCTCTACAAATTGTATAACTTAATCAGTTATTTTGGCCAAACTGTGTAGCCGCTAAAGCGCTTGTTACGCGAAATCGCGATAACAATAGCCCTTCACCAAAAATTCAGTAGAGACCTATATTATTACTATTTATTTATTAACTATATATTTGCTCTTTTTAATAATTAATACTTAATGTATCATGTATTTTTTTATTTTTACTTTATCATACGCAGTATGTAAAGTATTGTAATCATGCCAAAAAAAATTTTTGAGATTTTAGCGGAAATATGTCTTTTTGGGTCCCCTGAACATTTTTGACAAAGGTACAAAAAAATGTCTGTGTGTGTGTGTGTGTGTGTGTGTGTGTATGTGTGTGTGTGTGTACCCGTTTTTGTGGAGACGATTCCGGAGAAACTACTAAAGGTATCGGGACAAAACTTCATATTTAGAAGTTTCATAACCAAACTTAGAGCTGAAAAGCTTTCTGTTGAAAAGGGTCCAAAGGAACTGGTGGTTGACTCTTAGCATTTTTCGAAGATTTTGTAAATGACCCGCTATCTGTGTAATGTCGTCAAAATAGTTAAATAATAAATTAAAGGAGAGGAAATTTTCTATAATTTATGTATATGACACTTTTTGGTAGAATTTATAGTTTAGCTGCATGAGCAAATTCTATTTCATCGAGATCGGTCGTACTGCTTTAAAACTAGTAGCCAGGATATGTCAGATTTTTTTATTCTCATGACAGTAGGTCAAACAGTAGTCAAACGCTAATGTTTTGAAAATACTATTGTCAATATAGGCTGCGTTCGGATATTGAACACCGTTACAGTTTTTACACCCAATAACACGTAAGTATCATTTGGACGGTGTACCCGCTGTCAACGGATTACAATATCCGAACGCAGCTTTAATCGAGA
The DNA here is from genome assembly GCA_963966075.1 of Aphodius sticticus. Taxonomy (NCBI): domain Eukaryota; kingdom Metazoa; phylum Arthropoda; class Insecta; order Coleoptera; family Scarabaeidae; genus Aphodius; species Aphodius sticticus. The sequence continues at coordinate 5,850,408 of OZ014508.1, read as the reverse complement.
TATTTGTCTAGTTCTACTAGTTTTATTTTAATGCAGACATAGCAGATCTCGATCAAATAGAATCTCATGCAGCTAAACTATTAATTTTATATATAGTATGATAAAGTCATGTGCCTGGCCACATCAGATTTTTTTTTATAAATTTGGGCTCTTGACTTCGCGGCTTCGCTTAGAATAATATGACATAATACAATAGAGCGTCGATAATCCGAACCTTAATAATCCGAACGTTCAAAAAGATAATAATAAAATAAATCACTGAGTAACCTAGGGAAAAGCAATTTTTGTCGGTTCCTGTTTATTGAAAAATGTTGCTTTTGTTTTATATACATATATTAGTAATCCGAATTACTTTCGGTCCCAATTAGTTAAATGAATAATAAATAAATCCTTTAGATATCCCTTTGATATCCCTTCGATATCCCTTCGATATCTATTCGATATCCTTCGATTTTTACTTTTTGACATTCCTATAGTTTAAGAAGAGCGGGATCGAATGGTGTTGGTTTTATTAAGATTGAACTTCTATCCAATACTCGTAGTTTCTAGTATTTAGCTGCAATATTTGATAGTCCGAACAATTTGATAATCCGAATCACCTGCGGTCCCAATTACTTCGGATTATCGACGCTCTACTGTATATCAACCCAATTTCGCGGTTACACGGGTTGGCAAAATAAGTGATTAAGATGTGCAATTTGTAGGGAAATTAATGTAGTTTTAGCACAATCGGCCTTTTTAACTAACTTAAAAACTGGGTTTTATATAAAGTAGGAAAATTTTCCCTTCTTTCAGCGCGCTCTAGCGGCCAAACCGTTCAACCAAAAATGCATTTCGGGAGTGCTCTTATAGGAAATTTAATGTACTTTATTTTTGTATGGAATGGTCTACCTCGAAAGGTGCATAAAGTTTTATCACTTTTTCGCAAAAAACTGGAAAACGATCGAAAATTTTTAGTTTTTTTTTGCGATTTTCGTTGGGAAGCCACATCCGTGGGAAGTAGGGAAGTTGAAATTCGTATTAAACACCCCAATAAACATATAGAATGAGAGAACAGGCACCCTCGGAAACGATTTGACTGGACTATAGTAGCCACAGTATACAGAGTGTTTTCTTACCCGTGTATTCATTATTAGCTAAAATTTCCCGGGAGGAAGAAAGTTGATCAAAATTTGTCGCACAGTGTTATTTAACAAGCTGTATGTAGAATGGCTCTTTTCATCCCAAATAGTTTTATAATATTGAACATAAAGTATGTACCTACCTACGTTTGGGCTCATCTCTATTAATACCGCCCACGCTTTTGCCAAAAATTACCATTCTAATTATCTCTCTTTAAAGACAAATAAAAAAAACTAAACAACAGTTTTAAAAGGTTTTAAAAGAGCCATTCTGTGATGTGTTTCCAAATATTGTAATATACCCTTCGATAAAACAAAAAAAAACTATGTAAAATCCATTAGAAAATGCATAGATAAAAACATTTACTGTCCTTATTTTCTCAAAGGAATTTTCTCCACATTATTATACTTATCTATTTATAAAATAATTTATCATACGCACTGGATGTAATAGAAGAGGAATACCGTCGGCAGATCGCTCGAGGTAGAAACCTGTATAATCGGCCTACCGACCAGAAAACGATCAGAAAAAATGTAGGTTAATGACAAGTTACGACCAGCTACTGTGCGTCCATTTCTTATTATAAATTCATTACGCTCTCCACTAGACGTCTCTCTAAAAACTTCGTCGTGGTCATTGGCACCGAAATATATTTGAGGCCATCACGCTTATTTATTTAAGTTGATATATTTTGATGTGTAATAGTTTTCTTTTCTTTTCTAATCTATTTTGTTTTTTGTTTTAGGTTTACGACATTCAACATTTAAGCAAAGGTAAATAACACCTCTTTTTAGATTTAACGTATAATATTCATATACATAAAAACTTAGTTAATTTTGTATTTTTCAAATAGTTTTTCTTGATTTTCTTTTCTAAAATGGAAGTCCCTGTATAATATGTTGGTTGTAATAACCCTTTACTTCCCTCCAATTTATATTTAGTACCGTAACCTGGGGCTACTTCGACATGTTTTCGGCATAAATCATTCCAGGACTTTTGATACGAGTTATAAAATCATGAGCCAAATATACCATTATACCATTTGAAGCATTGGCTTTCGAAACCACTACATGCCGAAAACTCAAAATGTTGAGAAATACTTTTTTTTAATTTGTAATGTCGTGTCGAAGTTACCCGTAGAGTGGGGTCACTTCGACATCACTTAAAAAAATATGTATTATCGAAAATATCTCAGCGTAGAGGTTACTTCGACAATAGATTTTGGTTTTTAAAAAATACCTAAGATAAAAAACAATATTCTCATATAAAACTATTTATTTAGTATTCTAAAAAATAAACTTCCAACGACTATAACCTAAAAGCAACAACAGCCGTATTTGGCGTCTTCTTTGGCCCCAAAAAATATATCTTAGTGGTCATATGCTTGTTAAGATCGTTATCACTATAGTTTCGGTATCTTCTACCAGTGGCGTAGCTATATATTCAGCGCCCTGATGGAGCAAGAAGAATCTGTGCGCCCCATTCGGAGGAGGTCTGGCATTTAAAAAAAAAATGTAATTCACTTTCAATTCCAATTTTTCAATTCCAGATTGAACCAAAAACGTATGATGTACGATGTCCACACGTTTTATGTAGAGAATTAAAAGACTAAAAGGTTTCCTAAAAAATCCATTGTCGTCCGATCAATAAAAAAATCCAATTCCGTCATTTTTGACCGTGAATAACTCTCAACCCAGACACGATATTGATGGGAACTTTTTACATGTTATTTCTAATGCCCAATCAAAGGCATAATTAAAAATCCAGTTGGATTTTAACTTTTCCGAAGTGAATAGCTTTCTTTGTTTAACTTTGTTTACGAATCCGTTCTCAAACGTTGGTCATCAAGTGAGGTATTAGCGTTTTCTGTTTGTTTTTGTGTATGGGCGGTAAAGGACATTTCAGTTAGCAAACAATATGCTGTCAAAGAAAAAATCTAAAAATCTAAAGAAAAAGCCATTTAAAAATGTTCAAAATTTACTGCATGCTACGATCGCCCTGTATAGCGCATCTAATTTTTAATGACATCAGCATCTAGGTGTGATTTTATTTATTATGTGTTAATATGATAAAAGTAGTATTTACGTAGTTTTTTTTAAGGCCTGCAATTGCCAGTCTTTTTACAAACAATTGAATATCACAGAAACTATTTACTTTACACAGCTGCAACTTACCCAGTTGGGAAGACTACTTCCTTAGTAATCATAATAAGGCCTAATCAAAACAGGGCGTTCCATTTAAACAAAAAATTACATGGTTTTATTACAATATACACTATACAAAAGAAGAAATGCTTTGGACGCATATAATACATATCTTCACATGGCTGGAGGTTCTCCCAATATTCTCAAGTTACAATAAGTGGCCTCTAAAAGCAGATGTTATCACCACTGCCCATAAAAAAAGTTTAGCATCTCAGTGAGACATGTACCCTGTGTACTGTCAGGTATAATGTGAAATGCAGATGAACCTTTGTTGGAACACTTGCGGCTTCCAGACAGCAATAAAAAGACCAATCACGACCTGGGCCGTAAAAAACGTATAAACGAAATGCTAATTTTCAGGTAGTAAACTCGATAATTAAGATTATATTTGAGGTATCTTTATGGAAAGTTGGCGTATCATTATTCAATATTCTTGCAATTGTTGATAATGCGTAATTGCGTAATATTAATAATAAGTAATGATCGTACTGCGCGGACAATAAAAATTAATGAACCAAAGTCGTAACTTTTAATTTCAAATACGAAAGACTCCGTGATCATAACACGCATTAATTCACCTAAAGGTTAAACAACTAAAAATAGATTGGATGCTTATACAAGTTGCTTTTATACTTTAAGCCATTATTATCGCAAATGTAAGAATTATGTTGATTTTTATGGGATGTGAAATGTCAGAAGTGTCTACATGACCATAAAAAAAAGTTGTACTCAGTGTTCTCTTTAACTTCCTGGTTATGTCGAACCCTCTTTTATAAGAAGAAAAAACAGTTCTAAATACCTACACTAAATTTTGAGGTGTACACACAGAAAAGTGATTATTTGGATAATTATTTGTATAATGTCGACAAATAAATTCTTTCTTCATAAGAACCAATATTGTATTGAAAGAAGTAATTGAATTTTTCGTCCCAAAAATGTCAATTTCTCCAACGAAGTAATAGTAAATCCATCCAAGTGCGTAGTTACTTGATCCAAGAAATATAAGACATTTAATATAAGTAAGTATTGTTTACTGAATAAAAACCCACCAATTATTTAACTGAAGTGATTCTCACTTCTTTCAAGTAATCCCTTTCTCTGGAATAAATATGCGCATCGTGATTTTGTCAAGGTCCGCGCGCCCGCGCGGAGGGCTGGCGCCGCAAAAGGACCGAAACCTAGTACGAAAACAACAACGAACTACCCGTAGGGGATGTGCCTTGTGATTAGTCTACAATAAACGTTTCAACACGGAATAATTTGATGTAAGGCACGCAACAGGTTAGAACGAGTAAGTAAATATAACATACCTATCTTGTTAATTAGCAATAGAAAACGTATTTGTGCCAAATCTTTAAAATTCTTACATTAAGTAGCTAAAAATATTTACCGGGAATAAAAATATACACTTCATTGAAGACTGTTTACTTCCTTTACCAGAGTAACAACTTTCTTATATCTAGTAATTATTCCAAGAAATAAAATTTCTTTGTTGAAGTCAATAATCTCTCGCGTATATACGAATCTACCAACTACTTCATCCAAGTAATTCTCTCTTCGTTCGAGAGATCACTTTTCTGTGTGTATACAAAACGATTCGCTGTTTTGCGGTGCCAAATTTGTTATTCCCAACATGTAGCGACCAATAAAAATATAATACGTCCATTTGTCAGACTAAATGGAATCATACACTCTCGTTGAACGTACCGTGAATCTAAATTGGCCGCATTATATTTGTTTTGTCGACGTAGGGTCTCGAAAAACTGCATGTCGCCCGGTCTGTATTTATTGCATTTTTATACCACTTTCGAGAGCGACGAAAAACGTTTAAATGTTACTGAAATATTGCGGGACATGTCTGGAACAATTACAACTTGAAAGTACTGACACTGGTATTTATTGGATTTTGATATAATAAATAAACTTTCGACAAAAACGTGATGACTTGATGAATTGGTTTCGCAGGAGAAAAAGCAGGTGTTTTACTGTCGTACTTAGTACAACATGATGTTTTGAATTGGGTTAAACATGAACCAATAAGATTCGCTGGTTTATATATACTTTTCTTTATTTTGATTTTATTTAACTCTATTTAATTTTTTGTGTTTGATATACTGTTTCATATCTAATAGTTTGAAATCCTTTTTAAAATAGTTTGTTTTGCATAGCTTTGAAGATGAAGGTACTTTACTTATATGCCATTTTTAACTTTTTGGCAACACACAGTATATGCAAAATATAAAATATAATAATATTTTTCTAAAAACTGTTTTAAATCACTTTTTTTTTGTTAGCTTCGAGCATATTAAGGTACTTTCCCTTTTTCTTAGTTTTTCATAGTTTTGGTAACACCCAGTACATGCAAGCACATAATTGCATACTTATATTTGCATTTTAGGTTTAAGATAATCCAGACAGTGTTACGAAGAATACAATTTTCTGGAAAATTAATATTAAAAATCTGATGTGGCCAGGCACATTACTTTATCATACACAGCAGTGACAAACTGTGTCAAACTCTGATGTTTTGACAATACTGTCAATAGAATCCAAATATCTGTCAAATCCTGGCTAACTAGTTTTAATGCAGACACGATCTCAATCAAATAGAATTTGCTCATGCAGCTAAACTATACATTTTACCAAAAAAATGTCATAGACATAAATTATACCAAATTTGCTCTACTTTAATTTATTATTTAACTATTTTGACGAAATTATAGAGATGGCGGCTCAGTTGCAAAACAACACTCACACACACACACAGGCAATTTTTTGCACCTTGGCCAAAAATGTTCAGAGGTCCCGAAAAGACATATTTCCGCTGAAATCTCAAGTTGTTTTTTCGGCACGATTACAATACTTTGTCATACTACATATGACGATTTATTTTTCTGTTGTAGTTATTAAAATTTATTGAAAGACTTCATGAAACGTACTCAGAATAACACTTTCTTTCTAAAATATTACCAGTAAAGGTGAAATGGAAAAGAAAAATATTGATTTATGTGTTTCTTCATATTTTATTCAATTTATTGTCTATTATTTTGAATTGTTATTATTTATTTACCTTTTATTAATCGTAATGGGTATTGTTTGTTTTCTTCTTCGTCTTTAACATTTTCTTTCTTATGTTTCTTTGTTTTGTTAAAAATTGTCCATTCTGTAACTTTATCATGAATTGAAAAAACAAATAAGTCTGTATGAAACTTTTTACTCATAATTCCATTTACTTCTTAAAAAATCGGGTGAAAATAGTTAGACACCTGGAGGCCTACCATTTGTCTTTAATAACCAATTTCGAAACCAAGATAAAAAGGTGGAAGGGCGTTTTGTGAATAAATTTAAAAGATTTATGATATATAAAAATTTTAAACGTTATTTTCAGTCTATTTTTAAGGTTCTAGGACATTTGGTTTGGCCGGCGTAACAAACTCACGTTTTTAATTTGCAAATTTTTAATCTAATCTAATAATCTAAGATAATTAAAGGGCCTATTTAATCCAACAAGAAAAATAAGGGTTTGCTATTTGACGAAAATTTCGATGACGTAATAAAAAAAACAAAAATTATGATCGGAAATTGAATTTTATACATAAAGGTCAATTTTGATAATAAAAAATTGAAAATGAATATGTTTAATGACATACTATGTCAACATAATATTATAGGTTAATAATATGCTGACATACAGGCGGGATATATTTTAATTTTATTTTTTTATGTCATAAGCCTCAATAGCTCAGATGGGAGAGCATTGTGCTAGAGACGCAAAGGTCCCTGGTTCAAATTCAGGTTGTGGCTGTAATTTTTGATTTATTTAAAATTTACATCCCGGCTGTATGTCACCATATTATTAACATATTAAAAATGGAGTTCAAAATTCAGTTATGATTCAAAAATTTGAAAGATTTCTCTCATTTCTTTAATAAATTAATATCTATAACAACAAAATCATCATAAACGATGATTAGGAATGCTCTTAGGAATTAAATGAAATAAAAACCTCTTATTGCACTTATTGACAACTACAGTAGAGCGTCGATAATCCGAACCTCGGTAATCCGAACGTTCGCTAATCCAAACGTTCCAAAAAATAATAATAAAATAAATCACTGAGTAACCTAGGGAAAAGCCAGTTTTGTCGGTTCCTGTTTATAGAAAAATGATGCTTTTGTTTTATATATGTATATATTAGTAATCCGAATTACTTTCGGTCCCAATTAGTTAAATGAATAATGAATAAATAATAAGTAAATCATAAATAAGTCATAAGTAAATAATAAATAAATCCTTTAGATATCCCTTTGATATCCCTTCGATATCCTTCGATTTTTACTTTTTGACATTCCTATAGTTTAAAAAGAGCGGGATCGAATGGTGTTGGTTTTATTAAGATTGAACTTCTATCCAATACTCGTAGTTTCTAGTATTTAGCTGCAATATTTGATAATCCGAACAATTTGATAATACGAATCACCTTCGGTCCCAATTGGTTCGGATTATCGACGCTCTACTGTAGTACCATTTCCGATAATTGAACGTATTTTAACTTATAATACTCTTATCTCTAAAACTATTGAGTTTGGAAAAAAATGTAATTGGGCAATATTGTAGAGAATTGTGTTCTCTACAATCATCATTATTTTTTGTCTGTGATGTACCTAGTGGAAACAAGACACAAGAGAAAAATGAGAAAACGAAACCATGAAAATTTACTAGAATTATAAATCGACGAAGATTGATATGGATTCACCGATCGATAAATCTGGTAATTATGCGCAGCTTCACTTGTTATCAATTTAATTCGGAAACCAGTCTACAACAAGTACAATATCAAGACCATCTGCATATAAACTACCGTTTATTTTTCAGCAAAGCGCCGCCTTTTGAGTACATCCTGAATTTATGTGGAAACCACGATATGAATATCAAGTAACCCACGTATTCCATGGCCGTCGCGATCGTCATTTCGAATACTATAATTTCTCCTCGGCCAACAGAGAAAGAAATAAAATACCAGTGTCTTCTTTTTTTGCGGCGACCACATAGGAAAAACGTCAGGCGAATTTTGGCGACCGCGGTCATTTCGGTCGCCATTTTATGACGTCATACCGGCCAATTTTACGACGGAACCGCATTGGACAACGGTAAAAAGGAAATCCAGCGTGCCGTGGCGAGATTAATATTATTGTTTTTATCGGCGTGCACACGAGTGTGCCAAATTTTGCTCGCAACGTAATTAGCGGTCTCTGGGAGTTCAAGACGGAACAAATTGCCAAATGCAATTTTCGGTCATTTCGTTGTTTTTTTTTTGTTACCGTTAAGTCCAAAAATGTCCCAGAAAAAGTTTTATTACTTTGAGAACGGTTATACCTTGTGTTGGTATTTACAGGAACAATTTAAACCGAATTATACGGTACATTAGGTGGTAATTATTAGGGTTTTGGGACAAAAATAAATTTGGAGAATATAGAATATACAGGGTGTCTCACGGAACTGGTACATTAGAAGTTTCTCATGTTCTACTATTTCTGGAAACTCGAAATTTTGGAACTAGAATTTACTCGATCTCCGCTCTTCAGTTAAAATATTCTCAAGTAAACTGTCACCTCCGGTCACCGGAAGTCGGTATCAACTTTGTTATTTTAAATGGAATGCACTTCAAATTTCAGAGTTTTGCTAAATGGCGATAATCTTCGTTCGAGTAGCAAACGTATTTCAATTAGTCACTTGTTTGTTTCTGTTTTTTTTTGTAATTGAAATCTGTGAATATGTGTAAATTCAGAAGTTTATTAATTATTTTTTAGTATTAAGTTCTATTATTTTATTATTTTTTTTTTCAATTAAATGTTAAATGTTTTTAACACTTGTTTATTATTCTCTTGTTGATCTTTCCCCTGTTATATCAAAAGCCAGGGGGGTGCAAGTGCACCCCTTCCCCTCTCTGCGGGCGCCCATGGTGAGACACCCTGTATACAGGGTTAGTCAAAATTATCTAAATAATTCTCCAAGCGTAAACAATTTCAAAAACATTTTCAAACTAAAGTTTTTTTGGTTTAAAACAAGTTATCGTTTAAATATGATCTAATATATTTAAAATAAAATTTTATAACGCTTTAATTTTCTTATAACATCCTGTACATTTTCATTTATATAAAGATTAATTCTAAGAATTTTTTTGTAAGAATATTTTTTTATAAAATGCTTAATTTTTTAGTTATAAGCAATTTACAAACAAAAAACCTGAACCAAATTAAGAATATTTTCCCACGCTCATTTATTTTAATTTGGCAGTTTGTTAAATGTTTATTTAATGTAATTCTATTTAACTGTTTTGTGGATTTTTCGCATTTTTCTCGGAAGTTTTGAGGTTGTTATATAGCAACATCTACAAAACTTGTAGATTTTTTCATGATCTAGAACTTTTGTATTGGAGATTGTATTGGATACTTTTGTATTCCAAGACTTTTGTATTCTGCTTACTTATCTGAAGCTTCGTTATTCTAATTTAATGGTTATTGAATTAGTGTAGAAATGAGAGACAGTTTCTTTTGTATTTTTTTCTGTGCAATTGAATGGTGTAACCAGTTTTGAAATTTTCTCAAAAATTTAAACAAATAATGAACAATTACTGAAAAATTCATTTTTGCAAAAGTTGTTTTTTAGTTATTTAAATGTTTGAGCATGTTGTTAAATAGGGATCCTTATTTTTATTATTGTACCAATAAGTACATGTAAAAGCAACAAAAATGAGCACCAGTAGGACTCTGTACGACGATTTTTCACCACAGAATTTCTTTTTGAAAATAAAAACTGATTTTGATTGGAAAAACTAAATACTCAAAAACTTCTTGTTTTTTGCATATAAAAAAATCTATGATCATTTAAGACATAAAAAGCCACGCTTTCACAAAATTTCATCAAAATTCAATTATTGTTGCGACAAAATAAAATTTTATAACGCTTTCATTTTCTTATAACATCCTGTATATTTTCATTTATATAAAGATTAATTCTAAAAATTTTTTTGTAAGAATATTTTTTTTATAAAATGCTTAATTTTTGAGTTATAACCAATTTACAAAAAAAAACCTGAACCAAATTAAGAATATTTTTCCACGCTCATTTATTTTAATTTGGCAATTTGTTAAATGTCTATTTAACTGATTTGTGGATTTTTCGCATTTTTCTCGGAAGCTTTGAGGTTGTTATATAGCAACATCTAGAAAAGTTGTGGAGTTTTTCATGATCTAGAACTTTTGTAAGTATTGGATACTTTTGTATTCTAAGACTTTTGTATTCTGCTTACTTATCTGAAGCTTCATTATTCTAATTTAATGGTTATAGCATTAGTGTAGAAAGGAGAGACAGTTTCTTTTGTTTTTTTTCGTACAATTGAATGGTGCAACCAGTTTTGAAATTTTCCAAAAAATTTAAACAAATAATGAACAATTACTGAAAAATTCATTGTTGCAAAAGTTGTTTTTGAGTTATTTAAATGTTTGAGCATGTTGTTAAATAGGGATCCTTATTTTTTTTATTGTACCAATAAGTACATGTAAAAGCAACAAAAATGAGCACCAGTAGAACCCTGTACGACGATTGTTCACCACAGAAATTCTTTTTTGAAAAAAAGAACTGATTTTGGATGGAAAAACTGAATATCTGAAAAACTTCGTTTTTTTGAATATAAAAAAAATGTATGATTATTTAAGACATAAAAGTGCACGGTTTCACAAAATTTCATCAAAATTGAATTATTGTTGCAACAATGAAAAATAGAAAACAGAAAAATCGTTTTGGCAGTGGAATTCACATTTTTCTCGGAAATTTTGAGGCAAGTAAAAAGAGACCCTTATGAATGTTGTAGAAAACGCAATAATATACTTTTCACCCGCTTTTAACACCCCCAAATAAACACTATACCACCCCATCACCTGCAATTATTTTTTTTACGTTCAGTATGAGCCCCTTTACCATTTCCAATGATAAAAGTCCTGTCTACAATTAATACCCACTCTCAACTTTATTTGCCTAAATGTTTATTTAATGTAATTCTATTTAACTGTTTTGTTGTTTTTTTACTTTATCATACGCAGTATGTGAAGTATTGTAATCATGCTAAAAATTTTTTTTGAGATTTTAGCGGAAATATGTCGTTTTGGGTCCCCTGAACATTTTTGACCAAGGTACGAAAAAATGTCTGTGTGTGTGTGTGTGTGTGTGTGTGTGTGTGTGTGTGTGTGTGTGTGTGTGTGTGTGTGTGTGTGTGTGTGTGTGTGTGTATGTATATGTGTGTGTGTGTACCCGTTTTTGTGGAGACGTTTCCGGAGAAACTACTAAAGGTATCGGGACAAAACTTCATATTTAGAAGTTTCATAACCAAACAGAGCTGAAAAGCTTTCTGTTGAAAAGGGTCCAAAGGAACTGGTGGTTTACTCTTAGCATTTTTCGAAGATTTTGTAAATGAGCCGCTATTTGTGTAATGTCGTCAAAATAGTTAAATAATAAATTAAAGGAGAGGAAATTTTCTATAATTTATGTATATGACACTTTTTGGTAGAATTTATAGTTTAGCTGCATGAGCAAATTCTATTTCATCGAGATCGGTCGTACTGCTTTAAAACTAGTAGCCAGGATATGTCAGATTTTTTGATTCTAATGACAGTAGCTAGTGTCAAACGCTAATGTTTTGAAAATACTACTGTAAATATAGGCTGCGTTCGGATATTGAACACCGTTACAGTTTTTACACCCACTAACACGTAAGTGTCATTTGGACAGTGTACCCTGTGTCAGCGGAGTACAATATCCGACCGCAGCTTTATTCGACATATCTGTCTAGTTCTACTAGTTTTATTTTAATGCAGACATAGCCGATCTCGATCAAATAGAATCTTATGCAGCTAAACTATTAATTTTATATATAGTATGATAAAGTCATGTGCCTGGCCACATCAGATTTTTTTTTTTTCAATTTTTTATTATGTATCCGTTTGGTTAAAATATAAGTTCATGTGTTTTTATTAATTGCTTATAACTAAAAAATGATTCCTATAACAAATTCATAGTATTAATCCTAGAATAAAAAATTTTAAAATATACAAAGCTTCCATAAAAAATGAACAGTCTGATATTAAAAATACATTTTTTAAACTATAACTTGTTAAAACCAAAAAACTCTAGTTTGAAATTTGTTTTAAAATATTTTACGATTGGAGAAGTATTTCGTTGATCATAACTCACAAATGATTTATTTTATAAAAAAATGGTTTCTACAAAAGATTCTTAGAATTAAAAAATGTAAAAATATACAGGCTGTTCTATTTGGAAAGGAAAAGGTTACAAAATTTCCAGAATAAAATGAACATCCTGTATATTAAAAATCTATTTAATAGAGAAAAAATTGTTTAATTTTTTTTAAATGCCTTACGATTGCGAATTATTTAGGCAAAAAATTCTGGTAAAATAACCCTCAAAGGGCTCGGAATATAATCAGCCATCACTCACTCTGAACAAAATACACGAATGCTAGCCTGTGGTTCTTTAAAATGGGTTTTCCAGGTTTATCCAAGTAATATACAGCAGAAGAATTCAATGGAATTCAGAAATTTATCTGTAACTTACACTCTATTCAAATTATAAATTGCAAATGGGCTCATTGTTTTTTTAATACTTTCTCTTAGATCAAACATAACATAGCAATAATGTTCATTAAATTCAAATGTTAAAATTAGCATTACTTATTTGAATGATTGCACTGACTGTTTAAAATTATACGATTCAGTTGACCTTATGCTCCGAGTAGATGTCATTTCTTGACTTTCCCATGCAATAGCGTTACCTTTGCCATTGACCATAAGATGTGTCATTAACCATGACTTGAGGCCACCACTAAAATATTTTAAAAAAACTGTTACGTATAAAAAAATGCAATCATTAACTTTCTAGAGATATATCATTTTTGGTGTTCTTATGTTCTTGTTTATGTTCCATTCTTGTTTTGATGGCGATTTCCGCAGTATGGAGAATGTTATAGGAGCGACGGTACCCTTTGATATTCAAATGGGTATGCAAAATAACGAAAACGAAAACTGGAAATGTCAATTATAGCTGCAATGATACCGGCAAATAGAATACATTTGCAGAACAATGGCTTGAAATGGAGATCGAAAATATTACACGCAACGTATCGACAACTGCTCCGTTATTATAGATGCTTGGTGCGACACAAGATATCTGGCTATTCATTTTTAAAGAAAATTAATAATAGTTATGTAATTTATATTACATTTTGTAAGTTTAACAATTGCCCGTATACATTATTCCGACAAATAAACATTCAAGTAAATATAAAGTGTTTTGAATATTGTGAAATAAGATTTATTATTAAGAAATTTTAAACATTTGTTTTACCGTTTTTAATGAAACACAGTATAAAATAAGTCTTCTTCAGTCTGCCCTCTTTACCTCATCTGTATTTCAATGTTTATTCCATCTGGAATTTTTAGTGTTCTCTTTTTCTTGGCGCAGCTTTTTATTCTGTGCCTTTTTCACTACCTTTCTTATTTCTCTAGAATTTTCTTATTTTATCCAACTAAATAGAAATATGTCGGAATTTAGGGGAGTATCTGAATTTGGGACGTTTACCTTATTTATCCATACCTGTAGAACTCAGTTTTTAGACGCACAGGTCACACAATTGAAGATCTTAAAACAGGGTACTGGAAATGTTACTGAAACGAAATTTCTGCAGGTCTGAGGCAATTTGTAAAAGCTACGTCCCGGGTTATTTACACATAGATTCATGTGTAAATATTACAGAATAACACGGAGAAATTTTAATAGGTTTTCCGGTTCAACGATACGCCCAAGAATTTTTACGGAATTTTTCTGCAAATGCTTGTATCGAGTAGGTATTTCTCGCACAATAATTTAACACACAATCAAACTATAAATTTCGCACAGTCCTTTGCCACGGGAGATTCTTTCGTACGTAAGAAAACAACTGTAGTTTGAAAAATTTCGTTTACTTACCGAGTTTAAAGTGTTCACAATACCAGCTGTCCGTTTGAATTTAAACATTGCGATTACGGTGTTCCGCAAGGGACTGCGTTTGGCCCTGTATTGTTAGTCTTTTAGAGATAAGAATTATTTTGCTTTTTTTCCCGGATTTTGTAGATATGCGCTTATTTTGCTATATTCTTGCTTATTTGAACTTTTTACGAATTTTACGGATTTTTTTGGGTTTTTATACCTGTCTTTAGGGGGTTTGGGTCGTTGGTCTGCGCATTTGCGTCCCAAAGCTGCTTATTTATTCTGGGAGATCAAAAATAGTGCATTTGGTCTAAGTTTGAAATATCCTGTGGGATAATTAACAAACTAGTTCTCTCGCAGGTTGGCAACTAGGTACTCTCTTACAAAACCATATCAATTCTCAAATCTTGTTTTCTAATTCATCTCAATATCTGAATTTTTGTAGAATATACACAGTTTGAAGTAAGATTTTGTATTTCACTCATAATCAAGTAACATTTGCTGCAAGGTTTAACAGCAAATTTAAATTGCTAAGTTTTATTTGAAATTTGAAATTGTTAATCTTCTACAACATTCAAATATTGGAATGAACTAGTACTTAAAATTTGCTCATGCTCTGCAATTATTTCACAGCGTGTGTCGAAAGAGATCAAAGAACAAAATCGTGGTTTGTTTTTAAAAAATTACAAATGTATGTGCTTATCTCTAAGAAATTCAATGAATTTCTTTAAAATGCATTAAAAAATAATGTAAACCGGTCAATATTACAAAAGTTTAGCAAAATAAGCGTTCCTTTAATTGGGCCGGTCAGTGTACTTTCTCAAAACTGTACCTTTAAAATTGGCACATCTTGTTGTGCTGTACGGAGTCGTTAGATTAGAACATTGTTATTTTTTTACCTTAAGATTTATTTATTATATAAACATCTTTCTTAGTCCTTCTTACTATATTTATTAGTTGATACAAATGTTTTTAAAAAATATAAAAAGTTATTTAGAATATTTATTTCGTGCAAAGGGCATATATTTGAAGAATTTATGTTAAAGGGAAGAGTTAGGTAATATACAATTTTAATCCCTATAATAAACGATAATGAAATAAACTTTGTCTTGAATCAAACAAATTTTTTTTATTTAAAATAAATATGGCAAAACAATTAATCGCTAATAATGCAAATAATGTCTAATATTCAATGAATTATGAATTAATTGTTCAAACAAATATGTTTTGATCATCAGCACAACAATTTAGAGAAGTATGTGTGATGTTGCTTAAAATACAAAAATCTGTGTAACCAACCAAACTAAAAAAACATACTAATAATAATTTTTGTGTTTATAAAAATCCTAGAAATTGTCTATTTTTGAGTACGATCTTTTGAAAAGACGGATGGTTGTAATTACCACCGCCCACCCTGCCCCGCTACTGTCCCGCTTTTCTACAATAAAAATCTGGTCACCTTAGGTATACCACAAGACACTTGTTATCCTTTGAAGGACATATCATGGAAATGGTAATGTTTTAGCCACTTATATGAGTAAGGTTGATTACTGTACATTGAAATTTCACCTGTAGAATAAAAACACGGTTTCTATAAATACCCATCTCAAGATATGATATGTGTGCACTTACCATAAATTTGAATCATTTTAGGTATGCCAGACAGCTACATTATGCCTATACTTTATTGCACTACATTTAGCTATAAATGGCAAGTAATAAACGCATCTACCTGTGCCATCTTCTGGGTCACGAGGATCTTGGGTTTTCTCATCCTTATTTATACCAATACCGTAACCAGTATACTCACTGCATATACAATAATTTATACCAAGGGAATAGTGCATAGGAGAAACAGTCGTGTTGTACCTATGGAATAAATCGTACCTATGTAAATATAAACAGTTACCCGGTATAATATTTGAGTCGTTCGAAATAATTCAAAATGGTTTTGCGGGCTCTTTCTCCGGCTGTATGTTTGGTTGAATGGTTGTCTGCTGAATGGACAACCGCCTGGTTTGTATGGTATATTGCCTGTTTCATATATAGGAGGACATAAAGTAGAACCGGTACTAAATATCGCTATATAATAGTTCAACCTGCTGAGTTAGTACCTGGGAGCTCTTCCAGAATCGTTTTTACCTTTCTTGTCGAGGTAATTTTGCGACATTACAGTCGTCGTATTGCTCTTATAACTTATATCGATCGGAGTAGTAAAAAGTATCGGCAGAACGCTGAGCTTATTTTGATTTATTGATTAAGCGATTTATGTTTTAAGTACGCCTATAACTACAATATTTATTTGTTTGAATCCTTAATATTTTTTTGCTATTTTTTTTATTGAAAGCCCATTTAAATTTGCGTCTAATACGCAATTGTTTATTAGAATCTGTTGAAATATATTTACAATATTATTCTAAATTTATGACACTGTTTTTTTTCTTTTCCTTTTTGTTGTTACCCGCCAGACTATCACAATATGTTACTAAGTACCTACATTAGAGTTCATTACATTTCCAGGTATATTTAGGTTCAAAATAAATTGCACCAACAGTAAAATTTGCAGTCGTTCATTGGAACAGTACTGAGTTACCATCGTGATTTATGAAAAATAAAAGAAAAGAAATACAATAAAACTTATAAATGTTTACTCGATCTCCGCCGTTTATACAATACATTATCTGTTTCGCATTTAAGTGACCAGCAGTAGTCTGCGATCATGTTGATGGTGTTTTTTTCTTGAAAACGTTTTTCAATAGCTTCCATTTCCTGATGAAATCGTCCACCTTGTTCGTCACTGAGTTGGCCAAGACTGTCCGGAAAGAAATTCAAATGAGAATGCAAAAAGTTAATTTTGATGGACATGTTGCACCCAATTTCACCGAAGGCACTCAAAAACTCTTGTACAACATTTGCGTAGTCGCAATTTTATCATTTCCAAGAAAGTTATCGCACAACTTAACAACTTAATAACATATCAGATAGACTAAAATACAATTACAAGGTAATAAAAAAATCTGATGTGGCCAGGCACATGACTTTATCATACTATATATAAAATTAATAGTTTAGCTGCATGAGATTCTATTTGATCGAGATCGGCTATGTCTGCATTAAAATAAACATAGTAGAACTAGACAGATATCTCGATTAAAGCTGCGTTCGGATATTGTACTCCGTTGACACCGGGTACACCGTCCAAATGACACCTACGTGTTATTGGGTGTAAAAAGTGTAACGGGGTTCAATATCCGAACGCAGCCTATATTGACAGTAGTATTTTCAAAGCATTAGCGTTTGACACTAGGTACTGTCATTAGAATAAAAAAATCTGACATATCCTGGCTACTAGTTTTAAAGCAGTACGACCGATCTCGATGAAATAGAATTTGCTCATGCAGCTAAACTATAAATTCTACCAAAAAATGTCATACATAAATTATAGAAAATTTCCTCTCCTTTAATTTATTATTTAACTATTTTGACGACATTACACAAATAGCGGCTCATTTGCAAAATCTTCGAAAAATGCTATGAGTAAACCACCAGTTCCTTTGGACCCTTTTCAACAGAAAGCTTTTCAGCTCTAAGTTTGGTTATGAAACTTTTAAATATGAAGTTTCGTCCCGACACCTTTAGTAGTTTCTCCGGAATCGTCGCCACAAAAGCGGGTACACACACACACACACACACATACACACACACATACACACACACACACACACACACACAGACATTTTTTTGTACCTTGGTCAAAAATGTTCAGGGGACCCAAAAAGACATATTTCCGCTAAAATCTCAAAAAATTTTTTTGGCATGATTACAATACTTTACATACTGCGTATGATAAAGTAAAAAATCTGATGTGGCCAGGCACATGACTTTATCATACTATATATAAAATTAATAGTTCAGCTGCATGAGATCCTATTTGATCGAGATCGGCTATGTCTGCAATAAAATAAAACTAGTAGAACTAGACAGATATCTCGATTAAAGCTGCGTTCGGATATTGTACTCCGCTGACACCGGGTACACCGTCCAAATGACACTTACGTGCTAGTGGGTGTAAAAAGTGTAACGGTGTTCAATATCCGAACGCAGCCTATATTGACAGTAGTATTTTCAAAACATTAGCGTTTGACACTAGCTACTGTAGAATCAAAAAATGTGACATATCCTGGCTACTAGTTTTAAAGCAGTACGACCGATCTCGATGAAATAGAATTTACTCTGCAGCTAAACTATAAATTCTACCAAAAAATGTCATATACATAAATTATAGAAAATTTCCTCTCCTGTAATTTATTATTTAACTATTTTGACGACATTACACAAATAGCGGCTCATTTAAAAAATCTTTAAAAAATGCTAAGAGTAAACCACCAGTTCCTTTGGACCCTTTTCAACAGAAAGCTTTTCAGCTCTAAGTTCGGTTATGAAACTTCTAAATATGAAGTTTTGTCCCGATACCTTTAGTAGTTTCTCCGGAATCGTCTCCACAAAAACGGGTACACACACACACACATACACACACACACACACACAGACATTTTTTTGTACCTTGGTCAAAAATGTTCAGGGGACCCAAAAAGACATATTTCCGCTAAAATCTCAAAAAATTTTTTTGGCACGATTACAATACTTTACATACTGCGTATGATAAAGTAAAAATAAACAAAATAATCTCTAGTAAATGTGAATCAAGAGTACGAATTTATTACGGTCGGGCCGTAGGTATATTCCTTATGCCTAGTGTGAATGTCAAGACGGTGACTAAACTTCGATAACTCAGTCAAATTTCAACCGATTCTGATAAACAAACTCGTATTAAACGCAAATTTAAATGGGTTTTTAATACAAAAATAGAAATAAAATATTATGGATTGAAACAGGTCATCAAACTGTTGCTAAAGTTCAGCAAAACTGAAAATAATGGGAAACTTCTGAATTTGAACGTCCATAACTTTTCGACTTTTTAATCGAATGGACAATGACGGAGTCTGTGTTATCTATACGATTTTTGTGTTTTATAAACAATTACGATTTTTATAAATAAATAAAGGCAGATTTGTTTTTTAAAAAATCGTTTTAAGTGCTCCCAAATTTGCAAAAGTCAAGATTTTTTAATATCCATGTGTACTTCTGTAGTTATTCTCGTGTATATCATGGAAAATGTGCTCCTGGCCGCGGGACTCCATAAAAAAAAACGACATTCTTTCCAAAATTTCACATTGATCGACTCATTAGTAGAGTTTCAAAAAATTCACAAAAGAAAACGGGATATTACCCCTTTAAAATGTTTAAAGAAGTTTTCACTCTACTACGTTAGTCAACATGTGAATTAAGAATCTATGTTCCACTATAGAGGAAACGGAACTTCTGGCTATCGTTTTTTCCTTAAATCATGTTATACCTTATTATTTATTCCGGCAAAAAAATATGATAATCCAGAATTAATTATGAAGAATTATAGTAGATGACCATCATCACTAACTAATCACTAATGAATATTTTCCATATGTTTCCAACAGGTGGACATGCCTGAATCAAAATTTCTTTCATCTTTCAGAAGCTTCGCTGTGTTTGGCTATCAGTCACACATTTGTACATTTATTCGTTTCATTTATTTATTAAATTTAGCGTGACATGTTTGACCAAAAAAATCAATTGATTCAATGCAATACTGGGGTACAAAATACCAGATTTCAGTACTTCGGCGCATTTTTGTCTGAATTTCAGCAAAACGTACACGTTGTTAGGTTTAGTTTGTTTCAAAATAGCATTATTTTAACAGTTATTGGTATTTTTGCAAGAACGCAAGTCATTTGATTATTTTTTTTTAAATTGGACCAGAGAAAATACATTAACAAGGGGAGAAGCCTGCCTTACAGAGTAGCAGTTGACTACATAAAACATTAAATTAGTTAGTTATCTATGAATGTCCATTTCTTTACAACTAGAATTTTACTGTTGGACGTGGAGACTAAAATGAAAATGTAAGATAGTTAAGTTAATAGCACCAACAGACATAGATAACTAAGATAATAACTAAGAACAAGATTACAAGGACACAAAAATGTTAATATCAGCTAAAACTAAGGGTTATCAAGATGATTTGTTGGCTGATCTAGCTATTAACTTAGCAAAAGGCTACTTCAAGCATATTAAATATGACAATTTCCAAAGAAAAACTGAATATAACGTATGGTATTTTCTGAGAGGTCAACCTACAATTAATCAAAAAATCGTTAAAGATATGCAGTTACAGTTAAGAGGAAATGAAATGTATTACTTCTGAACTCCATTTAAGAGAAGATTAAAATTAATAACTTTGTACATTCTAGTTAAGGTATCTAAATCCTCAACCGTCCGGCATAAATCTTGCTGGAACGTGTTCAATGGGATCAGTGGCGTGCGGCACTTCTTTCCCCGTATTTTTTCAACCCGACATAAACGTATGGCATCATAGGATAGTGGATGATTAATGTGTCACTTTATGTACAGCGTACCTACTTATTTACAGCCGCTGACAGGCATTATGTCATGCTCTCCGAAGAATCTAGCCTCTAATCCGCAATAAATGAATTTAATTGCCAATTCCGTCGCTTGAAGAATTGAAACAAGTCCGGTCTTTGGTCAAGCAAGCAGGTGTACGGCTTGCTGCAAAGTTGGCTCTGTCGCAACGAACGGTACAGCGTCAATTTTTGCCGTTTACCGTTGCATTTTGCATAACACGTGGCTGCCACTAATTAGCGAGAACTTGTCTCACTTAATCCCTTCCGTTTATGTACCTGGTATACCTTTTGACAGACGACTAGACTTATTGGCACACGCCTGAATGCGGACGAAGCACTCTACAAAGTATCAGTTGCGAGTCGATGACAAGTATTACGCACTTTTTGCGAATAAATTAGTGCGAAGGAATGTGCTCGTGAAGATTTTCAAGGAGATATGTTCATTAGGTACGTAAATTTAAATGAATCGTGGTTCAGCTTTCATGGAATTCTTTTTTTTACTTGTATTACCATTTTTATTGTTGAGAAAGTTAAGATATTGTATGTATATTGGTTTTCTGGAAATACACTAGCTTTAGCGATGAAATGAGGACAAATTACATCACAGACACAATTGAAGAAATATTTAATCCGTATATGAAATTAGCAAAGCACAGACATATTGACAAGTATTAAAATATTGGCAAACTTAACTTTTCTTTATAACTTTATAACTCGCCATTTAGGTCTACCAAAAAAATGTAATTGTAATAGTGTAATTTTTGTAATCTAAAATCTCCGTCTTTTGCATCAAAACATATTTATTTGGCAAAAAATTTTGTATTTCATTGAACACCCTAGTTTATTTGCTTGTAAAGATTAATTTATTTCGAATAGAATAATATTATTTGGAATTTATTGTGAAATATATTTGAATACAAACAAAAAATAATTTTCTCCTAAGTAATATTTCTGCTTTGATTTAATAGTGGGTCAGTCCATCTGAAATGGTCCAGAAAAAGATAAGTTGGTCGCTTGACTATTTTAGAAAAAATTCATTTTTTTAAATTGAATTTGCCTATCTTCTGGGAGTGCAAAACCATTTTTACTTTATCATACGCAGTATGTAAAGTATTGTAATCATGCCAAAAAAATTTTTTGAGATTTTAGCGGAAATATGTCTTTTTGGGTCCCCTGAACATTTTTGACCAAGGTACAAAAAAATGTCTGTGTGTGTGTGTGTGTGTGTATGTGTGTGTGTGTGTACCCGTTTTTGTGGAGACGATTCCGGAGAAACTACTAATGGTATCGGGACGAAACTTCATATTTAGAAGTTTTATAACCAAACTTAGAGCTGAAAAGCTTTCTGTTGAAAAGGGTCCAAAGGAACTGGTGGTTTACTCATAGCATTTTTCGAAGATTTTGCAAATGAGCCGCTATTTGTGTAATGTCGTCAAAATAGTTAAATAATAAATTAAAGGAGAGGAAATTTTCCATAATTTATGTATATGACATTTTTTGGTAGAGTTTATAGTTTAGCCGCATGAGCAAATTCTATTTCATCGAGATCGGGCGTACTGCTTTAAAACTAGTAGCCAGGATATGTCAGATTATTTTGATTCTAATGACAGTAGCTAGTGTCAAACGCTAATGTCTTGAACATGCTACTGTCAATATAGGCTGCGTTCGGATATTGAACACCGTTACACTTTTTACACCCAATAACACGTAAGTGTCATTTGGACGGTGTACCCGCTGTCAACGGAGTACAATATCCGAACGCAGCTTTAATCGAGATATTTGTCTAGTTTTACTAGTTTTATTTTAATGCAGACATAGCCGATCTCGATCAAATAGAATCTCATGCAGCTAAACTATTAATTTTATATATAGTATGATAAAGTCATGTGCCTGGCCACATCAGATTTTTTTAATTATTTTATTCAGTTCAGAAATGGCGACCAGTATTGAGTCAGCGAATCCGACATTTTTTACATTGATATGTGTTTGCGTCAACCGAAATAACTTTGTTTGAAATTGTCATAGAGAGTTGAAATAAAAACCGATCGATTAAGCACATTCTAAGCTATCTGTTAGGTATATAATGCATAGAGTTTACGCTTATTTTCTGTTTAGAAAAATATCTGAAAGTTTACTTACGATAGTCCATTAAAAGGCGTTTTCATGATTTTTTTTATACATGAAGGGGTACTTAATTTGTCCATTCAATATTTTTTAGTTATAACCTTGTATGCAAAGGGCTTATAATAAAAAAATAGCTTTCTTACTCCTTTTCCCTATTGATGACAAGCTATTGAAATTTCAAAATTTCTTATTTTTACGATATTTAATGTCAAATATCTCTGATGGGACCAAAAAATCTGAAACTTTCAAAATTAATTCATCTTTTCATAGGGTTTAATAATAAATAAAAACATTCTTGTGTATTGCACTGTGTTTGGAATAACAACCCTTTAAAATGAGAAAAATCACATGACGGTAAAACAAATTTAATTAAAAATTTACAGTCAATACAAAACAAACCATACTATTCATAACAATGTCACTTTTTACAAAAGAGACTTATAAAACTAAGTGATCTTCATACTTTTTGAAGTTGATATGATGTAACATCTTATTACACCTTCTGTTGGTTGAGGAGGGAATTTGTGGTGCTATACACAAGAATGTTTTTATTTATTATTAAACTTTATAAAAAGGTGAATTAATTATAAAAGTTTCAGATTTTTTGTCCTGGTCCCATCAGAGATATTTGACATTAAATATCGAAAAAATGAGAAATTTTCAAATTTCAATAGCTTGTTATCAATAGGGGGAAGGAGTAAGAAAGCTATTTTTTTATTACAAGCCCTTTGCACACAAGGTTATAATTAAGAAATATTGAATGGACAAATGAAGTACCCCTTCATGTCAAAAAAAATCATGAAAACGGTTCCTAATAAGCAATTGTAAGTAAACTTTAGGATATTTTTAAAATAGAAAATAAACGTAAACTACACGTATTATATACTTAACAGGTAGCTTGGAATCTGCTTAATAGAGTGGTTTTTATTACAACTCTCTAGGACCATCCCAAAAAAATATTTCGTTTAACGCAAACACATACCAATGTCGGATTCGCTGACACAAAACTGGGTGCCATTTCTGAACGAAGTAAAATAATTTTAAAAAAAGATGGTTTTGTACTCCTAGAACGTAGGCAAATTCATTAGAAAAAAATGATTTTTTTCTGAAATGGTCAAGCGACCACCTCTGGACCACTTCAGATGGATTGACCCTAGTATATTATAATAAGTTTTATAAGACAAAAATTGGGACACGACATTAATTGTACCTACATAAATTTCGAAAATTGCGGTTGTCATCTTACAATCTAGAGTAGTTTTATCTTTAACAGTTGGTAGTTGTAGCAAAATTCACAAATACGACTGAGGCGAGCCAATAGCGATTGAGACGTCAGCCTTGTTTGACACTTGACGTCAATATTATAATATTTTTTAATCTTGGAAAACTACAAATTAAGATCTAGTTTTTCCATAACGACACCGAAAGCGGACACCGAAAGCGGTTTCGTTATGAGTTTATAGCGAACGCAAAAGAAAACATAGTCTATTACAGTACAAGTGGAATAATAAAAAACAAATTATAACTGTGATTAATAACTGTTTTATAATCCAAACACTTCTAGTTTTAACATTGAAATTCTTTCAATCATTGTATATAAGTTATAATACAACGACATTTTTATTGTCAGAAAAATCTAGCTAATTTTTCGAAGCCTTGGTCATTTAGGGCGCCTAATAATGGCTTATTTAGACATACTTTGAAACAATACAGCAGTTAAATAGTTAAAAGTCAGACTTTAATAAGCATTAATCAATTATTAGGATGATATTCACTCAATCAGGTTTTGTTTCCTCGTGTGAAATCTTTCGAGCATTATTAATGATGGCACTGTTTCAACTGACAGCCTCATTTCGCACAAAGAAAAATCTCAGACCACCTATCTGTAAATGTGAAGATACGGTAAGTCGCAAAATGTTTTCAACCTATAAACCAGATGTCATGTTTAAATACCCTCAAAAGAATTTGATACTATCTATCTGACTACTATCTATTTAATATGACTACCCTTACTGGTCTTAAGTTGACATTTTTGTCATACCAACCAATATAAAAATACATTTTGTTACCAAGCGTATTTCTCTATCTTAAAGCAAGCTTATTTTAATTATTTTAATTAGCACGGTATGAATTTCACGTAAATAATCGTCATCCATCACCAAATATAATTTCTACTGACAGATGTGACGTTAATGCATGGGGTATTGCAAAAAAAAATGAAGCACCATTAGAATTAATGACAGTAGGTAATAATGCTCCTCACTTTTCTATAGCGTGCAACTTTGTATCATGTTAATTTAAATAAACAGTAAATCCAACCTGAACGAATAAATTATCTTTATTATTATATCCATCATGTTTTAATGATCGAAATGTGCAAATAGGATATATAATAACTTGTTTTTTATAACTTATGTCGATCTGTATTTCAAGGTGCCTGATATGAATAATAATAATGTGTGATTAAATCATTTAGCTTAGACTTAGATAGGCTGTATTCGATTTATAGTTACATATGTGACCCCCTCGGAAAAGGAGTCTTACTGCTAAAATCACGTTTTTGAGAAATACGCATCTAGAATATATCTAGATTTAGGTATCTAAATAATAGTATGGAGACATGTGTTTGAAGATTCATAACTCTGTAACTACTTATCAAAAGCAAATGAAATAATGTGTGATATATTAGTTAATAGGTTCTATATGTAGTGTATTACTATCAACATTTTCTGCCTTTTGGTTTAAACATGCGCGCGAGAGCAGTGTAAAGAGTTACCTGGTTTTTGCAGTTTTAACTGTTTTAAATTAACACTCGCCTTCCCGTTTTTTTTTCTTGTAAACCTCTTACTGCAAAAATGTCACATCTTATTCGAGTAAAATTCGAAATCTTCTCTATTGATTGGAATTAATGTTTTCCTATGTTTTATTGTAATAAGTTTAAACCTAAGAGTAGACAATTTTGATAGATATACGTTTTATATCGATATATTGAAAAATATCTGGCTATTCATTTAAAAAAAAAATGATGATAGTTATGTAATTTATACTATATTTTATAAGTTTAACAATTGCCCCTAATACCGACATTAAACGTATATTTTGATCCGAAATCCGACACCTCAGTGAACTTAGAGCACAATGCACGTTGCTAATCAAGTCAAGTACTCTGACTGCATATGTACCGCGGTTGTTTACGCTCTACAAAATTATAATATTTCTGCATACTGAAGCAAAAACTTCAAAATTGATATTTTAGTAGCAAGACCACTTTTGACGGCAAATATTATGTTTTTGAGAAAGTATTTCTTAATATTACGACTAGTCGCTCCGTGGCGATTTTACCAATTGTATAATTTCTATGTTTCCTTAGTGCAAGTTGCATAATATAATATCTATGCTATTACACAGTGATAAGTGATAGTGACAGTGATAAGTTCACAATTTGTTGATTTTAGTTTTAACTATTCCAAAAATAAACATTACAAAAGTGAGTTTGTGATGATTCTTGAGCACATGGACAATTTTTAAACATTAATAATAATATTTAAAAAAATATGCTCTATTTTGAATAGTAATTACAAGTGAATACTGTTTTTTTAATATAGTTGTAAATAAGTTTAAAGCGTGTTTTATTAATTTTTACCACAAGATCATATTAATTAGTATACATTTTCTATTAAAAACTTAATTTATTATTGATTAGATTACCTATTCAAGTAACACATATACATATTATGTATTCTAAAACTTACCACAACATCTCGCCTGCAGTACGGTGCGGCGTAGTGCTCGAAAACAATTTTTTGTGGGCTGAAGAATGTATTTTTCTGTGCAACATTTACAACGTTATTCGACCTTATTTATCTCACATATTTTGAATACGTTGCCGAAGAAATTCTCCAGCTATGAAACGAATCTCTTTTTTCCGTTTCGCAAACTTGAAACGCTTTTTCTTGATATAATGTTTTCAACTCTATATCTGGAAACGCACATGCTTGTAAATATTTTACTATATCGATTTCTTATTGGTTTTGTGCAGTTGATAAATTGTTCATGCGTATCTTATTTTATATAAGGAACACATCAAACCATGCGACAACGATCTACGCAAAAAGTACCCTGAAATATTGAATATTGATTCCTCCCGCGAAAATGTACCTACACTCAGAAAAGTGATTATTTGGAACGAGAAAACATAATTTCTTGAATTTATTTACTAGATTCAAATGCATTTTCACTTGGATGTAGAAACTTAGGTATATACAAGAAATACCACATACTCAATCTAAGTAAAATAATATCTCTGATAACTGCTGTCCACAAATAAATTCTTTCTTTATAAGACCCAATATTGTATTGAAAGAAGTAATTGAATTTTTCGTCCCAAAAATGTCAATTTCTCCAACGAAGTAATAGTAAATCCATCCAAGTGCGTAGTTACTTGATCCAAGAAAATATAAGACATTTAATATAAGTAAGTATTGTTTACTGAATAAAAATCCACCAATTATTTTACCGAAGTAATTCTCACTTCTTTCATGTAATCCCTTTCTCTGGAATAAATATGCGCATCGTGATTTTGTCAAGCCTTGTGCGCCCGAGCGTAGGGCTGGCGCCGTACAGGAGCGTAACCTAGTACGAAAACAACAACGAAGTACCCGTAGGGGATGTGCCTTGTGAATGTGATCAGTGTACAATAAACGTTTCAACACGGAGTAATTTGATGTAAGGCAGGCAACAGGTTAGAACGACTAAATAAATATAACATACATATATACATATAAATATACATATATCTTGTTAATTAGCAATAGAAAACGTATTTGTAAGTGTATAAACATATACACTTCATTGAAGACTGTTTACTTCCTTCACCAGAGTAACAACTTTCTTATATCTAGTAATTATTCCAAGAAATAAAATTTCTTGGTTGAAGTCAATAATCGCTCGCGTATATACGAACCTACCAACTACTTCATCCAAGTAATTCTCTCTTCGTTGGAGCGATCACCTTTCTGTGTGTAGTTTTTTTCAACGCTCTATAACTTCACCTAATTTTGTCCGATTGATCTCAGATACATTGCATGCTAAAGAATAATATTTTGAAAAATATTTTGATTCAGTCAAACGAAATGGTGTAGAAAGAAATCTAAATCTATTGATTAAATTGATTTGAAAATCGATTCCTGGTGTAAGAGAAAATGAGAACGCATAGGCGATCTGATCAGACTTGAAAGTTGTTTCCATTAGCACAAATTATTTTGAAATTGCCGGCGTGGCAATTTGCATGCGTGCATTTTTCCGGGAATCCGTACGAACCGCGTGTACTGGTCTTGATGATAAAAATGATAATTGCGCAGCATTGAACGGTACTCTTGTGTTCAACCGCAGATCCGTACAACATGCACACTAGAAGACAACCTGTCATCCGTCCATGTCGCCTGTTCTTCTATGTATACATCTAAGAACACCTTAATAGTTAAATGATAGCAACGCCTTATTTGTATATACGTGTCTGCACTTAATGCGACCCGCATGACGTGAATCTAGTGGATATTCGAATTATTTTAATGCGTTTTTATCGGAGTGACATGAAATCATTGATTTCCTATATAAACAGCGTATTTCCAATTAATTTTATTTTAATTCGTATTCTATGTTGGTATAAACCATAAAAACTTATAATGAATTTTTCATACACGAACTTTCAGCTCATTTTCAGGATTTAACACAGTCTGTCCCCAGATGGACCTAACTAATTATACCTATAGACCTATAGTGGACAAGAAATTTAATTTCTCGGGAAAAAGTTAATCATTTCTTACAAATAAATGTAAAATATCGCAGGAAAACGTTTCTATCAATTTCATTTAAAGCTCTGCCTCTGGCGTGAAATTACAATATACACTGTGGGCCAAATCAACAGTACAAATTTTCAATTACTCTGATCTACAATGGTATTCAGTAAATTCAAGAATGTCTTTAAAAAACGAATTGGTTTTATTGTGAAGATTGAAAACACACCATACTTGCAATATATGAATGTTTCAATCCAATGTTATGTTACTTTATATACCATGGCTAATGGCTATGCAAAATTTTTGATAGTATCGGGTAAAGCTTCAAACATCGTTTTTTTTTACTATTTTTACCCAAAAAAGTAGTTGTCGGACGTTTGCAACGATAACATTGCACAGGCAAGACAAATCGAAATGCGTGCTTGAGTTATCTTTAAAGATGGAGGGAGAAACCATGTTTGAAGAATTTTTATTGATTCCTTTTTACAAACTGTACCACACTTGTTGGGCTGTAGATTTTTTGCAAACTTTTATGTTTTTGTTTTAGCAGTGTCTTGGAACTAAATCAACATCCTTTTTTATCCAAATAAAAGAGGACTTGGTTTGAAGAGATGTGACATTCTCAAACAATTTTGTTCCAGCTCCGATTCAATTCTTGCAAAAACAAACAAATGATGTAACTTTTGTCTAAAATTTACAGTTAAGCTGACGAAAAGACAATCTAAAATGTTAATATCAACATGCCACCCACAATAAAACCAGAAGTTGGCAATGTTTTCTCCACAATCTTTAAAGATAACTGAAGTACACAATTCGATTTCTCATGTCTGTGCAATGTTTTTGTTAAAAATGTCCATTCGGCTGTTTGTTTTAGTAAATAACTTTATTTAAATCGATATGTGCATTAAAATAAATACTTTGTGCATTAAAATAATAAATATTGTGCATTAAATAAATATGAATGTGTTACATAAACAAATGCATATTGTGCCCTAGAATAGATAACTTGTGCATTAAAATAATACCTAATGAGCATTCAATAAATATAAATGTTACATACAAAAATGTTGTAATGAGCAATATTTTATTCCCATTGTGCCCTAAAATGACTATCATGTGCATTAAAATAGTAAATATTGAGCACTAGATCTACTGCGCATCACAATTAAAGCTGATCTGATTTCGATGATTCGTATGTTAATGATAGCGCGTACTTTCAATGATATAAAACTTTATTAATTAATTCAAATGGCTCACCCTACATATTGAAAAGGTATGGTCTACATGTTAAATAACAATTCAATTATTTTCGACTTCTGATGACATCGATACTTTTTTAAATTACAAACCCATATTTTTTTTGTTTTGATATTGATAGATTTGTTAATTGTTTTAAAGATAATTTACAAACTTTATGGCTTTATATAATAAAATTTTCGAGAAAAAGACAGTTTAAAATTAGAATAATATTGATTGATAACTTATGTTTATGGAATGCGAATAGGCGTTTTTGATTGATTTATTTGCGCTGAATATAAATATGAGCTTACAATAGGTTCAGGTGGTATAAATTTGTAAAAATTACCAAAATCGCGTTTTTATATTTTTACCCCACTTTTTTTCGAAAACCTTGCGCGATGGAAAATAAGATTATTTTATTAGATTAGTTTCAGAGCAATTAATTCTTACCCAAAAGCCATTTCATATTGATTTTACAAAATCTGTTTTCGCTAAACATCAATATTAGTCAATTTTCAATTGTCTCTTTCTCAAAAATTTTCGTATGTAGGGCCATATAATGATTCCGATGCCATTTACACATTAAATGATCTACCAAATTAAGTAACAAAAAAAATGCGTTGCCATTCACAGAGGTCGATGACGTCATAACTCAGTAATAATTGCCGGTCGGAAATTGAACTTTTCACAAAAATGTGTATTTTAATCATTTAAAATCGACTTGGTCAATGTTTTTTGAACTAACCTAACATCTCAGAAATGTATCCATGTTTCCATACTTTCCATACTGTATGTCCGCTTAAGATTGCAAAAATTAATGCACATTATATTCCTTCAAGGGCGCATAATAATTTTCTCTTGGTACAATTGAGATTATTAAATGCACTTAATTATTTAATATAATATTTAAATGCTGTTTTATTTAAACCATTGGAAATATATTTTTTCAATGAACCAGTATTTTTAAGGTGCTCATTATATCTTTGTAGAGGTATTGCACATTTATTTATTTAAGTGTACAAATATATTATGAAAGGAACATTCAAATATATAAATACACAATTATTTATTCTGATGTACATTTATATAAATTTATTCCACATTTATTCTTGTTAATGCACAAGTAATTTTTTGCATTGCTCAAATATTTTTTGTATTTGTCAAAAATAATTTATCAAATGCTTACAATAAACGCACGTTTTACTTTATACATTGCGTATATAATTTGTACTGGAAAAAAATCTCCCTGTATTCGATGCTATAAAATCTCTATTGTCCTTTTTTTACCAAAAACAAGACCAATGCCATTACCTATTGAATTTATTGAAAGTATTAAACATTTTTTTAAACAAACAACAATTAAGGTATTAAAAAGTTCCTCACATACTATTAGTTATTGACTATAAAGCTGTGACTAGAATAATTTATTTCTGGCAGTATAGTCACAAAATAGGGGTCTAATTGTTCATTCTGTTGATAGTCTAGTGTATTTTAAAAACTTCAAAAGCTCTAAAGACCAGAAAAGCAAGAAGATGAATAAAGTAAATATTTTTCTGTTTCTTTTATTAATATAAGCCAATGATATTGAAATAATAAACATTTTTTTGTTTTTATGTTTTTTTATGTTCTATTTTAAGTTCTTTTTTTAATAGAAATAATTGACTTGGTCTACAATATCAA
Source organism: Aphodius sticticus (assembly GCA_963966075.1). NCBI lineage: Eukaryota > Metazoa > Arthropoda > Insecta > Coleoptera > Scarabaeidae > Aphodius > Aphodius sticticus. Next base: position 5,818,683 of record OZ014508.1, on the reverse strand, counting down.
ACCTTTAATATTAAAACAAAATTTTACTCTTTTCCACAACACTGCAAAAAATTAATCAGTTATTTCCTCAGTTCCTCAATCAGTTCTTGACTTTTCTCAACTTTCTATGCAGTGTCCTGGCTGTTACCAAGTCTTTTTTTGCTTCAGGATTAATATCATCATAAACATCTTGTTGCTTTCAAGTCCTTTCAGGAGTTACATTAAGACGAAGCTCACTAATGACTATGACATCAGCAACATCCAGAAAACCAATAAAAGTCAATCTTTCTGGTACTATTGTAATCTAAAAAGTCTGTTACCTTGGTCTAATCTTCCCCATGTTTAATCTATTCAATCACGTGATCACTGAAGATATAACATCATTAGTTCGCAGCAAATAATTAACCCGATTAACAAAACCCAGCTATCTAACATAAATAACTCAAACCAAATTGAACAAGGCTGTATTTGGACTAATAGCGTGAAAGTGTACCGCACCCAGTTAAGCCCATAAACCACTGAAATTCAACCATCTCATCTTCGCCCATAAACGCTAACAAATGAGCGCTTTAATTAACTTACTCTGACCGTAATACCCATAGAACAGATAACACAATAAGTACACACAGCGAAGTATATTCTCAAAACGTGAGAAAATTATTTACTTGCGGTTATTGCTTTAGAAGAAAGTTAATATTTACTTAGTTTGAAACAATTTCTTTCATTTAAGAATTCCTTGTTCTCACAATTCAAGAATATCCCAATCTCAGAGTTATTAGTTTCGGTTAAGTATATAATTTTCAAACCAAGGAGTTTAAATTCTCAATTCAAGAAGTTGATCAATATCTTGAATCAAGTAAGCCATTGCTTGCAACGCGCTTGCGCATTTACACTCAAACGTGCACGAACGTTGCCGAGATTTAAGATTTTTCGCATCGGCCTTTGCCTTTAGTTAGTTGGGGTCTGCTATGGCGTCGTGTTCGCTGACTACCGAGTATTGTCCGGGAAGAGTTCAATATGTAAGTATATCTTTACTAATTTTGTAGGTACTGTACGCAATAACTACGCGATCTATAATATTATGAAAGTATATAGTTTTAATTTTGCGTGAATAGCCTACAGTACTTATGTTCAACGTATTTGCGACGCAGTTCGTTGTTGTGACTTGTGACGCACACGGTACGTAAATTTTGCCTAGCCATATAATGGTCACCAAATCAACATACATGTCACAGAAAACTTACTTGTGTAATATAATGGATACAATTTGATGTCTAATAGAATATGGTGTTTTTTTTTCCATGGCTTAGATATTGTAGGTAGTGATAAATTATAAATAGGTAAGTATATATGTAATTAAGCAAAGAAATTTCATACAATAAAACAAATATCATTCGCTAAGTTATTGTCTACTTATTTCACACAATTCCCTACCTTTTAAAAAAAACTAAAACAGTAATTTCTATTCAATACATTATGATCATGTTCTTGAACTAATAATATCTATACTCATTTCAAGAAAATATTTTCTCATTGTCAAGCATATATATTCACTTTAAGAAAATTCCATTATTCTCAACGTGAGAATAGTTTTCTTGAATGAATAATATCTATACTCATTGCAAGAAAATATTTTCACAGATATACAAGCATATTATGATCATTTCAATTCAACAATATCTCTTTATTCTTAACTTGAGAAAAATCTACTTGCGGCTATAGCAAACTAATCATTTACTTGGATGAAAGCATATTGCTTTGAGTGAAGTATTTACTTTTCTGTGTGTAGAAACTTAGAGTCCGGTACAACTGACACAGGTAATGCAAGACATCTAACATAAATCCAGCAGGTCGTTTTATATATGGAATGCACAAAAATAACCTGAGGAACGCGTGCCCAAAACAGGATGACCTGTAGTGTTGAGCCGCCACTGGGTTGCTTAGCAACCAGGATGGCCTTCCTCGTCTTCTAGACAAGATGCTTCCATCCGTGTCTCTGCGATACCGGCTTCATTTGCATATCTTCAGTTTATACGTCAATACCAACGGCTGGCTCATCAACTAGCCTGTCCTGTCGTTCTTCTGCGATAATGTTTTTATCGTCACTTGCAGTACTCCTGTTTTCGCGTAATATACCAAGGTAAGATGATGTTTTTCGTCGTTAACTGGTGCGCATAATTACCGCTGCGGTATTATCGTGGCAAAATGTCCACATCTATTAAGCGTGCGGTTTTCTGATGGCGTATATTTTGCATAGATTGAAAAGATATGGTCTATCATTTAATCATATTTATGACCTATGTGGGATTTTAATAGGAATATATAGTGTGTAGTTTTTGTTGGGGTGCCTAATCAACATGAGGTTAAGTAATTACTGTAACGTGTGAGAGATATTGCTAGTTAAACGTTTTGTAGTTTAAATCGATTGCTCCCAAAAAGAAGTGTTATTACTTATTAGTTTCGTTTGGAAAATGTTTAATATGAAGTGATTAAAACTGAAAATGTTTAACGACATATTGTCAAAGTAATATTATAGGTTAGTAATATGGTGACATACAGGTGGGACGTAAATTTTTTAAATAAAGCAAAAAATACAGCCACAACCTGGATTTGAACCAGGGACCTTTGCTTTTTTTGACCTTTTCATAGGCCTCAGTAGCTCAGATGGGAGAGCATTGTGCTACACAGAGGAAAAAATTTCTTAGACAGTAAGAAACTTTATTTAAGTCAAATATACATGACTGTTGAATATCAGCAAAGAAACTTTAGTTTGAAGTAAACATTTTTGGTTAGTTATATCAAAGCAGGAATTTGCTTGCTACAGCAAGATATTTATTTGTTATTAACGTATATTGTTTTAGGATAAAGAAAAATCATATTGTATGTAAAATTAGTTAGTTGTATCAAAGTTCCAGTTCGTTTGATATAGCAAACTATTCATTTGTTACTAACATATATTGTTCTACTCTAAAGAAATATTCCACTGTAAGGGAAATTAGAAATTATTAAATTAACTGTTTATATACTTAATGTTTTCATAAATTTGTTAAATTTAAAAATTTAAGTTTGTTACACCTAACAAATATATGGTGAAATCAAATATAACTTCTTTCCATTCAAATGCTAAAATTTCCTTCGGTTTTGTATTCACAAATTTATACCTTTCTTTGATATAAACCATTACATGCATAGAAAGAATTAGTCATGTTGACTTTATTAAATATGATACTCAATTTAAATAAATATACTCTATAATTTAAACAAGCGTTCTAATAAATGTCTTTCCATCAATATTAGAGCTGTTGGACATTTCTACGTCAGGTACATTGATGATATAATGGCACAATCACTGATGCTGCATCGACATGTATGCGCTTATATACCCTCTAGGAGACCTCTCTTACGACGAGAAACTAAAGCGCAATCTATCGGCATCCTTCACATTATTTTCAAAACAACTACTCTCTTAAATCAAAACAATCGTTTGATTAAAGCAAACATTTAGGTTGTTTTATATTAAAGAAATATCAAATAAAGTTTCAAACAAGCAAACATTTTGTTGTTGTTAACAAATCATCAAAAATATGTGTTTATTTGACTTAAAACATAAAATATAAACATAAAATAAAAATCTATTCACGTCAATAAAATATCTCTTCAGGGCCAATATATTTGTTTAAGAAATGGATTCTTTGATTCAACACTGTTTTTTCTCTCTGTGTAGAAACGCAAAGGTCCCTGGTTCCAATCCAGGTTGTGGCTGTAATTTTTGATTTATTTAAAAAATTTACATCTCGCCTGTATGTCACCATATTATTAACATATGAAGTGGTTAAGTTAAAAGAGTATACTGGTCGACTAGATAACCAATGAGGACCCACTTATTATACCTTATTTTACTTAATTACGTTTATATGAAGCAATAAATTTGCTATTACATACCTTGATATATCCAGTATAAACAACTCTACAAATGATTGAACGCCGTTACGTTTTTCGTATCACAATTATTCGTCGGTTATCTAAAGAAAAACACCATACGACTCTATGTAAGCACAAATAAATTGGCAAACTAATGGCGGATTTGTACCACGTGACCAAACAGGCAATCAAAATGGTGACTACGCTTGTCCACACTGTCTTGCTAAAGCCACTGTAGTGTACATTCAATATTGGTGACATCTAACATGTCTCAAGCTGTAATCAAAAAGCCAATCATATCTATTAGTTTCCTTACTATTGTTTTCGTAGTAGGTTACCTGCGCGGTGACAATCGCTATTTGTCAAATTTTACCATATTATACCAATTATGGTTGTATGTATAGGTATTAAGTACACATTCGTACGTAACAAAGACTAATGCGAATTAATTATTATTATTATTATACGTACAACATGGTTATTGGTTTCTCAAAGGATATTTGTGGGGACGGACTTTGTGATCATCAAATCGCTTAGCTTTGTACATACCTACTGCAATTTGAATAGGTTATGGTTGCGTTTTTGACGTTTATAGCCGGTAGCCAATAGCGAAACGAATGAAACAGCTACTGAAATGTTGAGGCGCGTTCACAAAAGTCGCTCGCGTTTTTTGAGTATTTTGAAGCAAAAGCGCCCGACAGGACGTTTTGCGTCTATTTCGAAAACTCACGCAACATAAAATGGTTCATATAGTGTGACGAAAAGTCCGAAAAAAAGACCTAAACGTCGTCTCCAAATTTTCCATAAGCAATTAAAAAGCCACTTTTTCGCACGTGAATTGGTGAGGCAAAATCGTCGAAATGAGTTTACTTAATATAGACAAGGTTTAGTAACCTATATAAAGGACACTGTTTTAATGGCAACCCCCTTTTTTAACTGATTTTTGTAGATCCTTTAATTGTATTAATAGTAGCGGAAACACTTTATGGCATCACATCAGCTTATGCATTTTGTTTTTTGATCCAATATCTGAAATTTTGGAGAGATACACCTCTCACATACACCTTAAATTTATTTAATTTTCAATATAGTTGGACCTTTCTGTAAATGGTAATTTTGTTTTGGTTAACTGAGAGTAATAATTTAGCTTTAAAATTTGATCCTAAAGGATGTGGCATAATTTTTGGGCTACAGACTAACCATAGTTAGTCTGATAAGCAAATGTTTACTTGAAACTGTGTATCTTCGACAAAAATGTAGATATTCGAATGAATCAGAAAACAAAATGATGAGATTAGATGAATGATTGTAATAGAGTGCTTGAGACCCTGACCTATCTTCTTTACTCGTTAAGATGCCTCAAACTTACAAAACAAAAAACCATTTTGGTTTTCCCAGTAGAATACCTAATTTGTATATTTTTTTCTACTAAAATGAGGATTTATGTTTTTTATGTCAAAATTATGGAAAAACTACATCAAAATTCCAAAAAAAAAGTATATTTAGGTTAAAGTTACCGACAAATTTGTCGACAAGTGTAATTAACTCACTTAGTTTGGATAGTTTATGGTCCGAATAATGGAGGATGTATAAAAATTTAACTATCAATGTTTTATGGGTTCAACTGGGTGCGTTTCATAAAATGTAGATGGCGCAGCCCGCTGTGCACTTTCACGCATTATTCCAAATAAAGCCTTGTTCGATTTGCTTTAGGTCATTATAGGTTGAATTTATGTAATTTTCGTTTAACGCACTTGAGCAATTTATGTGACGACTCAGTTTTCTAATCGCGACATTTTCCATATCGAATTCTATTTATTATAACATAACTATTATAATTATTGATAATTTAGCATAAGTGATTAACATAAACTTAATTAATTGCCATTACACGAGTAGGTTGGTAAATAACTAATTATTTAGTAATTAATTATCATTATATAGTAATAATATTGGTTATCTTTGGTTTATACACAATTAGTTGTAAAGATTAGTTTTGCTAATCAAGTCGATAAGTAAGTATATAGCTAAAGTTTATCATTAGTTATGGATGTTCTTAGTATTTAAGATTAACATTCATTGAATAGGTTAGAGTATAATATAGTTACGACATGGTACTTAAATAACTTTCTGTGTCGATACTTTTTAAATTAATGAACGGAGACAAAGAGTCATTATGCAAAGAAAAGTATTGTATTGTATGGTATAAAAAGCGTATGTACTGCTAAAACTGGTGAATATATGTTTTTACCGAACAAAGTTACTTTATGGAACATAAACTTTTCTATAAATGAAGTCCAGTTAGAAAACTGGCCTCTGTTAACCAAATATAATCATCTACAATGTAAACATACTCATATGTATGAGATTAAAGAAGACTTAAAGCTGGTAATTGAGTACTTGAAAAAATCCTTTTCGAGTGCGCCAAATAGAAACTCAATTGGTTGTCGAAATAATCCATTGAAATGACTTGCAGAATAGGAATAGTTGTGCACTTGTCCGCAATAGCAGCACCTTGCACGATCCTTTACAATTTGGAGCCTTATGAATTTTAATGAGGTTACACATGGACAAAGACATGCACTATTCTATATTCAGATCTTTATCTCATCCAATTCATAAAAAATCATTCTTTAATTCCTCTGTATGTGTAACGCGACTTCAAAGAAAGTCGCGTTACGTAAGTATATCAAATCGGTGGTAATTAAAATAGCTAGACCGGGGAGACATCTAGCGGCTAGTTGGCGAAGAAGGAGCGAAAGCGGTTGAAGCAAAGTCAAACCGGCCGTTTGAAAAGTTGATTAATTGCGGTGATATTTTATAATTGTGCGTGTGATTTATCTGGCCATATTATGACGGGCCATAATTACGATGCTTTGCGTAAGATACCATGCGGCACCCACATATACGCGGCTTTAGTTCGTGGAACGGCAACGAAATGATGAACGCCCTTCGAGATAACGCGGATTGTGAAGACGCGACTGAAATTTGAGTACCGCAATTGAAAACAGGGAATATTAAGCGTGTACGTTAAGAGTGTGCGATAAATTGCGCACCAATGTCAAAGTTAATTAATTGAGAATGTGGAAAAGTTGAGGTTATGCGATTTAGATAAGTATTTGATATATTAAGGGAAATCAGGAACCCCTGTGTTCTGCTCACAAAACAGAGTTTCTTTTCAGAGATATTTGTGGTACAATATATGCCAGAGAGAGTTGACCCAGGTATTTTAAATATTAGAATGTAACATCTGATGATGCTGATGATCATTGTTTGTGAAACCTGTCGTTGTCGTTTTGTGAGTCGGTAATAAATTACAGTATTTTATACTATAATTATTGAAATTTGGATATTTAATTTGATATGAATGGATCAAATTAGTTATTATTCAAAAATAAATTCCTTATTCATTTCATATTATTATATTTTCCGAGACGCGTTAGTAATGCTGAAAAAACAAACATGTGCATACTTCGTACAAGGATATTATTTCCTTGTCGAAATTGAAATATAAAAAGACATCTCGTACTATGCCTCGAAAACAATTTCTTTCGACAAAAAAGAATGTATTTTTCTGTGAAGCATTGACGGTATGAGTATGTTTTCGTCAAATGTTCGAGCAACATTCGGCGTAGTTATTTTACAGCCATAATGGAACACGTTTTTGTCCAGCCGGCCGGTCCGCTTCGAAAATTTGAAACGTGTTTTGTAAGTTCATATGTTTTGAATCGAAATACCATTTTTATACTCTAGGAATCTTTAAGCGTTGACGTATTTATAAAATATCAATCTCAGTTTAATTTGCTTATACGAATAATATACTGGGTATTAAATCAACTTAACATTTTTTTTTATTTCTGCAACGAATTAAATTGAAAATTCTAATACTTCTAATACTAATAACTTCTAATACTGTTGTTGGAGTAAAACTCTTTGTTTTTTTTTTAATTAAGGATTATATTATCTAAATAGATACAGGATCTAACGATGCTATTAACTTAACAAAATCGGTTACCCAAAGAATTTTTAAATGAAGATTTTCAAAGAAAAACTTGTTTGTTGATTTATCAAATTTATTATGCTGTTAGACTGTCCATTTTATAAATTGCTGGTATAAAAAGTATTTTATTGTGTCCCTGCTTTCATGTTAATAATGAATTACTTAAATCCAGAAAAGTATCAGCGATTGGTGGTTATGTACAATATAATGACTTATAAGGCAGTACCCAATTTTTACTGTTATCGGTAAATTATCATTTTGAATTACACGGTAATTTAAGAAAATATAATTTACCAATTGCAATTTTTCATTGCGTGGTAATTTAAATTTGAAAGTAACAATTTTCATTTTAGCGGTAATTTACTGAAAAAATAATTACGGAAATGTAACATCCAGTCAGATTGCTAATTATCTACAAAATAATGACTTTTATTTACCAAACTTTTTTATTAACATAAGTAGCATTCATAACCTACAGTGATCGGTATTAACGCCGGTTTAATTTAACATTTTGAATTTTTAATTACCCGATAATTTAAACCAGCGTAATTTACCATTTTGAATTTTTAATTACTCGGTAATTTAAGCCAACGTAATTTACCATTTTTAATTTTTATTTACGTGGTAATTTAATATTTGAAATTTATAATTTTAATTTCAACGGTAATAGACGAAAAAAGTTAATTACCGTAATTTAACATCCCTGCTCATAACTGTTCTTTTAACATATGAGGTGTAGAAAATACAATCCCTGACAATTTTGCCGATATGGCATGTGGCTCTTTCCAACTGCATAAATCTATAAAAAGGATAGTATGTCAATAAATTTGTAAAAAATTAACATAAAATTATAATGTTTTGAGTTTTCCATGATACTCTTTATCATTTCTTGGCCAAACTATTTTGAATACAAAATTTTAACATCGAAAGATACTGCTGTCATCCCTTACAAACTTTCTATTATTATATGTAAATAAGAACATATGTACTAAGTTCTGTGTTCTTCTTAAAATAGAGAATCTATCTATATATTCATTTTAGTTATTTACCCATTATGGCATTTTCTGAATAACCTTTTCCAATTTTAAAATTAAATAATGATATTGACGTCAAATGTCAAATAAGGCTGACATCTCAGTCGCTATTGGCTCGCCTCAATAGTATTTGCGAATTGTACCACAACTGCCAACTGTTAAAGCTGAAACTACTCTAGATTGTAAGATCACAACCGCAATTTTCGAAATGTATGTAAAAATAATGTCGCAAAATACAAAAAATAGTATAATACCACTCGTTTTATAAGACGTATTGGCGCACTCGTTCTTCGTCTTATAAAACTTGTATTATAATCTACGATATTTATGGTGCTACTTATTGTCCAAAATTCAGAGCCACTTCAAAATGGTATACAGAAATGGTATACAATCGGAAAACAGAAATGGCGTTTTAATCGCAATTTAAAATTTCTGCCTTGAGATTTAGATTTAGATTTTTGCCTTCAGATTTAGATCTAGATTTCGAACAGTTTCAACATATTTACATAATTTTAAAATGATATTAATTATATTTGTCTATCAAATATAATAAATATAATTAGATTTTTATGGATACGAATATTCTTTAGTTCATTAAATTTTGATAAATTTGCAAAAAGATAAGAATCTACATTTTTTCTGTCTGTGGAACGCAAGGGTCACAACAGTCATTTAAAATACATACATTTGTATCGTACATGTTTGATAAACAAGAATTTAAAAATACGTGTCACGTGATCTACTGCAATTTTAAACATTTATTTTCTTGTAATTATAAAATTTTTATATACGTTACTTTATAAAAGTTTACTGCTCTAATTTAGTCGTTATTTTTATTGTAAAAAATTTTCAAATAACAAATAACAGTTTCATATCACAACTTTACATCAAGTTATTCAAACTGACTGAAGTTATTCAAGCAGATAAATAATTAAATAAATAAATGATACCAACAAAAGCATTCTGGCAAAGAACCACAGCGAATGTTCTGTAAATCTGTCAGTAATTGTGAGATTCTTTACTTTAAGCCGAAATAAGACTTAAAATACCTTTGATTCACAATATTTGATAATTGTTTTTTTTTTGATCAGACAACATTTTGATACCATAAACACCTGATGGGCTTTCCTGTTGTCTGTCTTGTTATGACTACAGCGCACCATCATTTTTTAAATAAAAACTCATCCCGGACAAAAATAAACTTAATAAGTTGTTTTTAAAGCTAAAAATACGACCGTTAAAAATCCCTATTAAACCATACAGATCGTAAAAAAGTCATCGTAAGAGAATTTAATTAACCCAGCCGTATTCTAAATTTAGGTGACAATGGACGAACGATCAACTGAAAAGACATTACACAATACCAACAGTTTTATTATCCTACGGAACTAACAATATCTTCACGCATGCTATCACACCGATAAACTATAAGATAAAAACTTTACACTAAGACGAATCTCAATGTTAAAGTTACGCCTCAAGCCGCTTTGATCTTACCACCTCAAATTTATTACTAATCAACCAAAACAAATACACTGATTAACTATATCATTTTTTTTTCAAACCAACCCAATCCAAAACCAATCAATCAGAGTCAATCCCCGGTAGTCTTTTGTTCATTGATTACGCGTAAGAGATGACAATCACTGCAGAGGAACAAAGAACGAAGAAGATAATCGCATCGAAAATTGTTTTATCGTAGTTTGTTTTGGACTTGTTTCGCGCACTTCGATTGGCTTTGTTCGGTTCTTTGATTAGCTGTTAAGTTGTCGTAATGGTATTTCAGTTAAACCTCGAGCTGTCAACGAGCGGAAGCGGCACAGTCACGCTGTCAACCGATGGTATCACGCCGGTGTTATAGCAGATAAACATCTCAATACGCACGCTGCGATCCTGCGAGACTGAAGTTGTTTCCTTAAAAATTCTATGGGTAAATTGCCTGGTTGTGGTACGCTGATTGACGTCAGATGACGAGGACGCTTAGAAAGTAGGATAATTAATTGAAAACTCATCAGCAGCGTGTCTGTTTAGAGACATGAATGCGCAAGTGGAAAAATGCTTTATCCTGAAAATGTGTATACCTGTTATGAGTATTTTTTAGCTGCAGACTAAAGAGAATGAAAACTTGGTAAAGTACCTTTTGGAATGTAACGATTTTAAACTCTTGGTTTGGTTGACTAGATCTGCAGTATTGTCCTGGACAGATGGTCTTTTTGTAAGCTTAAAAACTTGGTATTTTCAGAGCTTATCTTTTCTGATTTCAATTATGTGTGGTATTATGTTTAACTGTAGCTTTCAGAACGAGTTTTGAAGTAATAATTGTGACAGTTCGATCAATGTCGTTTGACGAATTCTACTTTTAAATTTCCTCATTTCTTGGTCTGTATTTTGACGTTTAAATTTTATCTATGGATAATTTAGTGAATTAATAACCTGCAAGAATCTAACATTCTTTATTATTCTTCATAATTATAGCCTTTTTATTGTTTATTACTTTCTTTGTTATAAAGAACTTCGTTCGATGATCGATTAATACGATTATATAATTTTCAATTTTGTTAATTTGTTCTCTCTATTTTCAGTTGTAAGCTCTCCTATAAAAGAACTCAATATCAAATTATGTAGTAAACAAAAAATTAGAAGTAAATTAACAAGACTGACATCTTAATAAGCAATAAAAAAGCAATCATATTTTTTTGTGAAATCTGGCAAAGGGTTCTCGTAGTATTAGTTCAAAGAAAACTGCTAGATGTACAGGGTGTTTCTTAATAACATGCTAATAATTAAGAAGGTCGTCCTAAAGGTCTTAACTTTTGAACTATAGGGTGCTAAAGGACTCTAGATATTTTTGTGAAACGTAGTACTCTATGCATCAAAAGGCATTTTCTGCTGTACTACATATTTTTTTATTCTTGCCAGTGGCGTTCGTGCGGGGTTTGTACTGAATCATTTCAAGGATAAGTCATACGCCACTGCTTTGTCTAAAAGTAAAAATTATTATGGAAATCCTCATTCCTTTCTTACCAAATCTGGTCTCTTGATTTTTTTTGTTTAACGTACGGTTTTCGCATAAAAAAATAAAATTCGTTCATTTGCATCTCTAAACATCTTACGAGAAAAAACAATTTAAATAAAATACAACTTTAAACAAAAATTTATTTCATAGAGTAATTTAATAATTTGCGTACTATGTTTCACAAAAATATGTAGAGTCGTATCAATGTTATCAAAGAATCTTTTCTTAAAACTTTGGCACACTGTAGTTCAAAACTTAAGACCTTTAGGACATATGTTTATATGAATTTTTTTCCTTAAAATGGACCGAAGAATAACCTCCTTAAATATTAGCATGTTATTAAGAAACAGCCTGTATAATCGAGAGATGATGTTTGAAATCTATCTCAGACCAATGTTTCCTACTATGTACTTTTAAAAGATTTCATCCATTTTGACAATTTTCCAATTCTTTTCTATAAAGCTAAGTTATTTTTTCATGTAAAAAAATATTCTTTTTTTTGGTTTATTCTTCTTTGTTTATTTCTTTTCTATTTTTAGTATATGACAGCATTTCGTAAATACTTACAATGTTGAATTGCGTTTGTCTTACAAAATATTATGAAAAATGCATTTTATCGACACAAAATAGTTTCATTTAGAATGCCTTTCTAAAATAATAGCTCAAAAGGTCAGCTATCTTTATTTTACTTTTTAAAATTTGTTCTAAACAACAATTCGTTTGTTCCAGCACGAGGAAACCGCCGTTTATGTCTAGTTTTTTGTTTGTTATTAAATTAAAATTTAAATTTAAATTAAATATTAAATATTAAATTTACGCCTCCTGCTAAAGATGTACGCAGAACGTTTACTATCCTGAAATTTCTTTTCAGAAAATTTTAATCTTCATAAATAATAATAATAATAAAATGTCTTTATTGAATAATTATAAAGTAATGAAAATACAATCTTTAAATAGTACAGGCGAAATCCAGGTCCACGCATTATTACGTGACCTGCTCAATTTAACCCCCAATGTGGAGTCTACAGATTCTCAAGAAAACAACAAAAAAAAAGCTCCCAATATTCAATTGCATTTTTTGTATACATTTAAAACTTAAACACTAGCCGATTATACCTACTAAAAAACTATATTATATTATTATTATAATGCTTCTGAATTATCTTTTACCTAAAATGCAAATATTTGAATGTAAGAATTTGCTTGCATGTACCGGGCGTTTGCGAAACTATGCACAACACTGAAGAATAAAGTACCATTATAGCTTCTCCGTTGCATATACCGCGTGTTGCCAAAAAGACGAAAATGACGTAAGAGTAAAACAGCTTCATCTTCAAAGCTATACGCAAATATTATTTGAAAAAGTAGTTAAACAAATTAGAAGGCATTATGGTCACCTTCGACGTCCCATATACCGGGTGTTCATGAAAAGACGAAGGAGATTTCGTATTTAGTACCCTCCAATATTTCTAAACTTTTTTTTCAAATAATATTTTTTGTATAACTTTTAAAATAAAGGTATTTTACTCTTAAGAGTTTTTCGTAGTTTTGGTTTTTTTATATAACACCCGGTACATGCAAGTAGATAATTACATTCTAATATTTGCATTTTAGGTTTAAAACAATGTACGAGATTTTATAAAGAATAAAATTTGCTGAAAAGTTATTAAAAAAACTCTTTTGTGTCCAACTTTCTGCCTTACACGGTATATGACCTGGAATAAAGAAACACCCCTTCTGAAAAAAAGTAGAATTTAATTTGAGATTTTGATCTAATCAAGTAGCCAATAGAAAGGGTCGCCAATAGAAAAATCAAAATTATTGTTTATTACCAAAACGATTAACGCACTATGTTGAGGTAGTAATCTCAGTGATTTATATGATATGATATGACTATATTTCTTTGTGTTGAATACGAATCCGAACTATGTCAAGCTTTTGGGTGTTTATCGAACTGTTAAAAATCGCCCACACAAATTTAAAGTATCGCTGTCGGTTCTTAAAAAAGCACTTCGGTTCAAACATTCAGGATTTCAGGTAAAAGCAAAGACTAGATATATAAGACTGGCCACTCCGCGCAAATCCTTTGATCTTTATGACCTGCCGCTCAGGGACCTTGAACCGTTGTCCCTTTAATTTGGTTTAGCTTTCTGGCGGGAAGTTTGAATGAGTTATTTTAAGTTTATTGCTTTGATATTCAAATGTCAATTATAATCATTGAAATAAGTGACGTACTCACTGGTCTAATGCTGTTCAAGTTCGAGACCGACTAACTACTTGAAAACACAAAAAGAAACATCGCAATAAATACCGATCAGATAACCAACAAATGTTAACGTCAAAACAAGTGTTGTTTGAGGTTAGAGTTGCCGGTTAGGACAACAGCTGATTTTAAAATCCACGCGCTATTTTGTCGATATCTACCGAGTACTCACGAATGGGCTTTTGAATCTGGTTTAGCCCTCTATCTCTCTCTCGAAACGCAGTTCCTTTTTCGAGTGGCCAGTCTTATATATCTAGTCTTTGGTAAAAGCCCAAAGTTTATGGTAAAGTTTATGATGCCTTGAGGTTTCTTGGGCATTAGGTTAAACTGGAATAAAATTGAAAACATTCCTAAAACCTCTTTTTTAAATATGTATTTTGTTCCTTTTTTTATATTAAAAAACAATACATAGAATAATAGTTATAGTAAATTTTAGAATATTAGATAGTTTTTGAGGTAATCCTAAAAAGTAACAGTTCGTAGAACATTTCCCCACTTAAAGAAATGTGAAATAAAAAGTTGTCCTGGATTTTTGGAGTATGTCATGCCCTATTAAACCACCTGTCCTGCTAATTTAATTTTTGGACTGGCAACCCTATAGCGAACTCAGTGATTAAAGGTACCACTGGACCAGACCTGCTGATGTCAAATGTATACCAAGAATCAACAAATAATTTTAAATGAAGCAAATAAGAAAATAAGTCATCATCGGCGATGAAAATAATGTAGGCACGGAGTAATTTATCGGTACGCGTTTAATAGGACGGCCGTGTTAAGCGCGATAGACAAAAGCGACAACTAGGAGTGACACAAGGAAGTAAGCCGGTCGTCCTATATATCATACACTATATAGGAACGTTGACATTCCATCGTCAATGTCCGCATGGTCATAATGGCTTGCCGCGAAGAAGGCGAAGAAGAAGAAGAAAACCAGGCGGCGCAACGCAGCCGGTAATTTATTCGCATCACTCACCGTCGTAGAAAATTATTAATACGAGTAATTAGTGGGATGTGTTTGGCCTCAAAGTATCGAACTTCCACGTTAATCTCCTATGGATGTCACGTCCCACGTTTCGGACGCGCCGTCACACATGTATATAGGTATACTCACGGAAAATATGATGTCTACATTCTATAATCTTTGCTGCCCTGTAACTAAACAACTATCCAATGAATTATGGTCTGTCTTTTCTTGAATATTGCCTAAAGTACGAAGAATTTTTGGGTGAAACTCCGATCAAAATTGATTGGGTAGTTTCTGAGTTATATCGAAACGAAAAAATTAAGATGTGAACATACTTCTTTCCGTGAGTGTACATGGGTACGTGTATAAGCTGTGTAAGGGGATTAGAAAACGCATCAACGCTGCTGGTTGATTAATTATTGGTATAAGACGATCAACGGCACACGTTCGATAAATTAAACACGGCGTACTATGGTGCGTCTCAAACTGGTAGACCTATGCCGGCTTGATAATACTTTTTCCAGGTGGTGATGGAACGTACGTATGTACGAGCTGGCAGAGGTTTTAAATTCACGCTACTGGAGTGGACGTTGCTTTACGATACACCCATCTTCGACTTATCTTCTTTGACCAATTGACACTCACTTGAAATAAAAAATGTTGGATTTAAGCGTCTGTCAGAAATACCAACATATTGAGTTGTTTAGAAGATTGAATTGGAGGATTGAAGAATGAAGTTGGTACCTAAATTAGTCAACATTTCTTCGAGTTTGTTTGTACAGTTAGAACAATTGAAAGCAAATACTAATATTTTCGAAAATTACCTACCTTGTAGGGTAATTGACATTAGATTGTCGATGGACCTCATTTGGTATTTATACGTCCCCGTTACAGAAAATATGAAACGCTGAAACAGTTGAGTCAACTAAACTACATTCCTTTCTTAATTCCTGTGGAATTAAGTATAATAAATATATAGCAAAAGAAAAAATATTGATATCTCTTATAATTTGTTTGAAAAACTGCCAAAAAGTTGAGCTTTTTTTGGTCTCTATATGAGAACCTCCCCTTAAGTTAATAACTATGGTATGAGACTAATTGTAATACAAGCAAATAAAAAGGTTTTACATGAAACGTCACAGGAATTAAATATGGATATAAAGAAACAAAACAAAAGGATCCTGCGGAAAAAATTAAAAGTTGAGAACTAATAATAATATTTTGATTTTAATTACTGATTTCTAAATTTCAAATCTCTATTTTGTAGTTATCGAGGTGCACAATTAACTTGTTTTGAGTCCCCCTGTGTGACACAACAACATTCATGGACTCAGTAAGTTCCTTTCTTAGGTATAAGCAGTTTTATTCGTTTGAACGCAACAATTTTCTATTTTTTTTAACTAAATTTTCTCAAATTTCCTCACTTTCCCAATTTTTATCCGAACTATCTTAATATAGGGCAAAATATAGAGAATTGAATAAGACAAATATGAAAATCGAATAATCAGACGTACAGGAATCTTTTCCACTGTTGCATCACATATACACTGTGTCCCACTTAAGAGTGTAACACCTTCGTATCTTTTTTATTTTTAGTCCAATTTTAGTAATTTTCTTTCAAAAATAGGACACAGTGCTTTATTTACTGCCAAAAAACAATTGCCTTTTTTAAATGCAAATTTTGCCATCACAAGGTGTGATGTCAAAATAAATGGCAAAAATCAAGAAATCTCTTTAGGGATTCTTTTATCGACAAATTTTACTAGTAGTAATTGTTCAGAATTGTCCAAAAACCCTAAATCCAAAATTTCGTGAAAATTAAAAAATATTGAAATTTTCTTCAAAAATAAGTCCGTAAATATTATTTTTCTACTTTGCATTCACAATGCACACATTGTAACACTGTTTTCGGTGTTACAATTAACACATTGTAATACCGAAAACAGTAACATTTTTGTCTAAGATTGGTACACATTGATATCAAATGCCATATGTCAAACGTACAATACATAACCCAACATAACCACACACTGCATCTTCTTAATCGCTTGCAATCGCATAAACTGCGAAATATCAATATTCTATACATATTTAAACACGGGTGTAGCCTGCTATAGCATGGCCAAAGGATTGGGGTTTCTTAGTTTTGCTGTGTTCATCAAAATACGTCAGCATAAAGTTTTCGGTGATGTTTTACAACTCTGGTAAGTGATCGTTATCATTCTTTTCAATTAAACATCAAATCCCCTTTTCAGATATAATTCAAGGACCACATTTACTTTAATAAGGTATTATGCGAAGATCAAACCTACATCGTAGATATGAACGATTTTAATTACTGCTGCGAGATTGTATATGCGCAATAAATGGTTTATCAGCATACACGTACGAAGCTATAGTACATTTAAAGTGTAGAGGATTTCTTAGTTTATGTAACGTTTTCGGTAATATTTTGGACGCATGGATGCTCGGTTCAATTCGTATTCGTTTTTGTCCGTCGCTTTCGACTTCGTCTTAGTTCTGGTTGTGTGCAACGTATTTGTATTACCTCCATCACATGTAATTTTACCAAGTATAATTTATTCTAATAAACTACTTTGCCGAAATTAGAATTGGGTTTCAATTATAAGTGCTTGTAAATATATAAGCCGCAACGGCTACGTAGCGAAATTAGGTAGACACCGCTATTAAACGTTAAGTTATAACTTATAACAATTCTTCAGTAAGTTCTTGTTCTTCGAAGTAACTAATCACTAATCAATCACCGCCAAACACTTCTATTCTGATTATTATACTTATGAAACCACTAATTTAAAGTTGTTAACTTTTTAGGTTAAGTTTGATGTATTTATCACAGTAGGGTTAAAAGTGTTGCCCCAAGCTCCATTATGATCATCGTTGCGACCTCGCTGAATATTTATTCAAACTTGTAGGCTAAAGTAGAGTAAAATTTTTCACAATTAGATTTTGTCATGATTTTATCTCATCGATCTCATCCTTAACGAAGTTGACAGTTACTACAGTGCTGCCACGTGGTACCCGCAAAATACCCTAGATTCTAATTTAGCGCGATATAGTAACCACGATTTCTAAATTTATATAAAATTAATGACGCAAAGTAGAAAAAATAGTATATTACACTCGTTTTATAAGACGTATTGGCGCACTCGTTCCATTTGGGTTCCAAAACAACTCGTGCGCCAATTTGACGTCTTATAAAAGTTATAGTATAATAATATACTATTGCAACATCTTATCTCAATTAAATACGACAAAGCTCTTTGACTGTTCAGGTTTTATTTCAAACAAAATTTCCACAGCACACTTTTTTAAGCGCAGCTGCTAAATAATATTTACGGATTTTTAAAGAAAATTTCAATATTTTTTAATTTTCATGAAATATTGGATTTAGGGTTTTTGGGCAATTCTAAAGTGATTCCTTGATTTTTGCTATTTATTTTGCCATCACAAGGTGCTTTGCATTTAAAGAAAGCAATTGGTTTTTGGCAGTAAATAGAGCATATCTGTTCTATTTTTGAAAGAAAAGATTAAGTACTAAATCGGACTAAAAATAAAAAAGATATGAAGGTGTTACATTCTTAAGTGGGACACACTGTATATTTTTACCTACGACTGTATGATTAATTATGGCGCTTACGTCACGGACGCTTCACTTGTATATCGCTTATAAACAACATATGTTTTTGGTTGTGCTTTTGTGATTTTAACGCACGACATAATGTCAGTTCTCCGTAGCTACAATAGATGTCGCGCGAATATTTGGATTATTGATTTGTAATTTTCGATACAATTTATTGGAATTTTCGGTCGTAGGTAAGTGGAATACTCGGGCTGTAACATATATTACATGCGCGTGAAAATTTATGTCGAGTTTGTATTGGAATTTTCACATTGGACACTTTAGACAAAGTTCTCCGTAGTTGCAATAGATGTCACGCGAATACATTGGTTAACCGTCAAATATCCTTACTTTTATTTGTTTGTCATCTTTGTCGAAGGTAAAATTATGTACAATACTCGAGCTGTAACGCATAGTACGTGCTCGTTAAAAATAACAAAACTCATGTTAACTTTTCACGCGTATACTATTTAAATATTATAATATCTCCTCGGAAAAAATATAGTAGTATGTAAAGACAGGACGTAAACTATGCTATAGCATCCGACCAAGATCTTTTGTATAGAATATTGTCACAAAGCAGGTCGTTCCATAGGTCTTCCGAAGTTTGTAAACCTAGCAGCAAAACAGTTAATAATCGAGTGTGCATCTGTAGTATTCTAAAGAGTGTGTGTTGTAAAGTGACATAATATTTATGGTTTCTCCGATTCTAACCTATATGATGTAATTACGAATATTGACCACTAGATGGCGCATGTTGTTCACAAACGATTAACCAGATTAGCATAAAATCCAAGTAGGTCACTGATAAGCGGAATTTAGTGTTAAATTTTCAATTAGATTTTATGCAAAGACAAATTATCAACGATCATCAGTAAAAGTTATCACATCATATCATTCTGGATTAAGTTTGTGAGATCTTAAAATATAATAACTGGGAGTCTTTACAATGTTGTAAACTATTGCACGCGCTGTTGGTTTGTTTTTTCCTACCTTAAACGAACCCAGGTAACATTAAAATAACGTTTTACAGTATTAATAGAAAAGATTGGCGTTGATGACTGTAAGACGTGCCTCTCGATCATATTCAATAAATAGGTATCAGCAATACCAATTTACTGGATACGAGCACTCGGCACGTTCCATAAAATTTAATTAACTTCTCGAATTTACGACTGAAATTTGCATGAAAATGGAAACGACATTGCTCGCGAAAGATACCTCATCAACTAAACTGCACGGCTAACTGCCGCATACCATCTTCGGTTAGTAGTGTGCTCTTATAGAAAACGCAACACCACAAGATACGTGACATAGCAAAACCTAGAGAAATAGCAAGGCTAATTCGGTTTGATTTATTAGTGGATACAGAATTTTCCCCCATGTTATGTTTATCTGTTTAATCGTATTTATATGTAATCTCTTCGGATATCTCTTAGATGCAGAGAAAACGGTACATGCTTAGCATTTACTGTAATATGTATGAACACGTGGTATGCAATTTGAGAGATGTGTCGGCCTGGATTTCTTGAACATCGTTTTCTGTTGAATAGAATTGGGAATAGCGTTGTTAACAATTGACTGATTCATATACTGAGATTCAGACCGCATTCTCTTCAATTATTGTCGTACGGATTATAACATTGACTTAAGGTATGTAAGTCTGGTTAATAGTTAAATTTATACAGTTAAAGTATGATTTTCTTCCATCTTATTTATAGACGATTTAAGTTAGATTTAAATTAACATCCTATCGGTTTATGTTACACTGACAACTTTTTTTAACTGACCCCTTAATTTGGCAATTTATTATTTGTGACCCCGCACGAGGGAAAAAAAATAAGTACAGTGTGTCATACTCCTGAATCATTTCTACATAACTTGTATGACTATCAACATTTTTGCCTCTCGGTGTAAACACGATCGCGAGAGAAATGAAAAAACTACACACTTGCCAAATATCAAATATTTGCCACATGTTAAATATTTGGCAAATATGTAGTTTGCGCCATCGAAAAATGTTTTTATTGATTGCTCTAAACGATAGAAAGTGATTCATTTTTCCTTTTAAGCTCGTTCACCGAATATTTTTCATCCATCCTTGATTACCGGCTGATGTTTTAAAAACTCAAAAAGAATCTATGACATACCAACAAATATTCGTTTGTGATTTCGGACCGTCAGTGTTGCACTGGAACAGTAAATGCATCGGACATTGATGCATCGCCACATAGCATTTTCTAATACGTGAAAACCTTCTTTGAGGACTTGGTACATGTGCGTACCGAATGGGCACTAGCTATTTTTTAGTTCGCCTTATTTGCACATTAGCTTTTCAAGTCAAACTAATAATTTGATTACGAACAAGCAAGGTGTTATTTTATAATACCGACATATTTTTAATTACATAAGTGCAGAATTCACTGCGTACTAACAAGGGCATTCTTATGGAAATTTACAAAACAAATCTTGAGGAAACTGTTTATTTCATTTTAATGATTTTTTGTTTAATTCATCAGCTTTCTGTATTATTAATTTGCAGCATATACTTTTAACAGACTGTAAAACAATACAATTGGTCATTTGATGTGAACTAGTTTAAATAAATTATTATTTTAATGAGAAAAAATATATATTTTTTTATTTAAATTAGGAAGATATTGCCCATAAAAGATATTTTAGATAAGGTTTCTTCGTCATCTTTAAAGTTCTACTAAATCCAATTGTACTTCTAGGTTCGTTGTATAAATATGTCCTGATATTGTCTGAAATACAGATCAATTAGCTTCTGAAACAAAAATTTAAACAAATGAGCTTTCAAAATATAACCTATTTGTTGAATAAAAAAGCTACACAAAACTGTCTCTACTATTAAAATATTTTTAACCGCTTTCGTTTCTCTTCAAATAATAAACATCATAAAAATCGACAAATATATAAATACCAGCAAATAAAGTATAATTTTCCAAATAAATTATTTTATAGACATACTGTCTAGTGTCTATAAAATTTTTATGATGTTTATTACTTGAAGAGAAACGAAAACGATTAAAAATATTTTAATAGTAGAGACAATTTTCTGTAGCTTTTTTATTTAACAAAAAGGTTATATTTTGAAAGCTCATAAATGAGTACCATCTATATTGTTCATAAAAAAGCATCAACTTAGGATACACCCTGTATATGATGTACGTTTTTCTTGGAAAGAAATAACATTGCGTTTATGTGAACAAGTAAAAACAACAATATTTTTGTGTGTGTTGTCTGACGGTTTCACAAAATTACAATTTTATGCGGCCTTTGGAAAAATCAAAAATCTTACTAATAATTACAAATCTATTGTCAATCTTTGTATACGACCTACTACACACAAAACGAAATTAAAAAATGGAAAAATTAAACAGCGTACTAAAATGTTCATCGAGTACAAATAAATGCACTAATATTTGTCGCCTTTGCATTTGCTAAACCCACTTCAACTGGGTATTGTAAATACCAAAGTATGTGGCGTAATGGCCGCACAGCCGAACGTCGAATATATAAATTTATTTTAGAGCTACGAATTGAATACAGCAGGTTTTTTTTCTTGACAAATATTCATATACTTGGCAAATATTTGATATTTGGCAAGTGTACGAATGTGTTGCCCCGGCTTAAAAGGCACATCAAATGATGACAAAGTAAAGTCTTAATATTCAGTCAGAAAATATTCTTAGAATCAGTCATATCTGACGAAATGAGCCATGCCTTAATTCAAAACATTTGCATTCGCGTTTCGAATCGTTAATCACCCATTGTGCTCAAGATTAAAAGATAACACAAAAACTGTAACACGACACAAATGCATATCATCTAAATAACTAATTAGCCTGACCGAATTGGGTTAATTATAAAATTCCCTCGATTAATTCTGATCATATTAATTACCCGAAAAAATTTCGATTCGTCATAATTTTATTCCTATGCACTTTTTCCTCGCGTTTCACATTCTCAAAAACTTATGGGCATCACAATGGGTATAAACGTCGACATTTTTTGGATCTGATTTAACTTCAGACAATGACTGATATCGGCAAAAGAGACTACGTTGAAACTAAAAACGTATAATTATATCCGAATATACAGTTATAGACCGGACTGCGGATACAATTGAAACGAAAAACAAAGGCTAAAACGGTCGATAAGAAATGTTACTGCCTGAAGAGTTTCTGTCGGACAACGGAGGCGAGGTGCTGTTGGACTGCATGCTCCACTTAGCCTGCACAATGTGAAACAACCTTTGACGTGCCTCGCCGGAGCAACCAGCTTCTTTGTCGTTGTGGGCGGATGTCGGCGCCTCGGGCGTCAAAATACCATTTCAACATCACGGCTAGCTAGAAGTAAGAAGCAGATTTAACTAGTTCTATTTTTCTTTGGTATTCTGACATGTTTTGACCATACCGAGACAACGGGAACCTATCTGTTTTGGAACATCCAAATTTACTGCTATTATTAGCAAATTAGAAAGGGGAACTAGAAGACGGGAAGACTGCAGTTTTTATTAGGCATGAAAAAACTATTTGTAGTAAGAAATTATTAGTAAGATTGGAAACCAACGGAATGAGCGGAAAATATATGAAATGGTTTGAAAACTATTTAACAAACAGGAGTCAAAAGGTTAGGTTAGGTTAGGTTAGGTTAGGTTGGAGAAAATGAGTCAATTGAATTTATAAACAGCTTGGTGCTACCACAAATTTCTGCGCTTCTGTTTTATTTAATTTCTACATTAAGTATGTTGTTTTTTTTGACGAAAGCTATGCTATTGGGAATTAAAAATTCAACACAATCGTCGAGATAGTGGACAAATGTAAATATTTAGGTGGCATAACAGAGAACACGTTGAAAAGAATGCAGGTAATGTAGTTAAAAAGGTGAGAAGAAAGATTACCTACTTATGAAGCATAAAATAATAAAATGATGACTTGTCAATGTATGCATTGTCCTGCATTAGGATGAAATTTTATTATTATTATTATTATCTAGCAAACTAAAATTGAAAGCTAGAATATCTTTATACCATACGATAGTAGAACTATAATTTAATTATTGCAGTAATTTTTCGGTACAGCTTAACTCAATCTTAACTTGATCAGCTTTAAGGGCATGTATTTAACTAAAGAAAATTGCAAAAACAATGTTACAACACTTAAAAATGTAAATTAATAACGCAAAACAAAATGTAAAAAATGTAAAATCCCCTTTGAATTCATGATGACAATGACAAATGAATTCAGGTGTCATTTTTCGTTGATTAGAAGTAAAACAAGGCATCTTAATGGAATCGGGTTCGGGAGACTGCCCAATATGTTAGAAGAGCTGGACAAGGTCGAAATCGAAAAACTACTCAAAATCGAGACCGATTTCTTGTCCTTTCCTCTCTACGCCATCGTACTGCCACAGCACGAGACCTCCTAAACGACCTAAGACGAGCACATGGAATAGAAATTTCTGGTCAAACTATTAGAAATAGATTAAAAGAAGCGAATTTGAAACCAAGAAGACCTGTCCGCGCACGACGCCTTACGCAGCATCACAAAGCACCGCGAATGAGGTTTGATCTGGATCGCAGGATTGACAACTTCGTCATTGGACACCTGTACTGTTTACAGACGAGTCCAGATTTCAGTTAACTCGTTGTGACGGTCGAGTACGTGTATATAGACGTCCTGGTAAACGCTACGCAGCCGCTACTATACAGGAAGTGGATAGATTTGGTCGTGATTGTTTGGACGGGAATCAGTATAGACAACAGAACTGATCTTGTTGTGTTTCCTGGTGGGGTAAATGCATGAATTACATGGAAAACATCTTGGAGGGCCATGTGGTGCCTGCTGCCTATGGCGTCGGTCAAAATTTCATCCTAATGCAGGACAATGCATCATTGACAAGTCATCATTTTATTTAAAATGTTTGTCCAAAGTCGACAATAAAAATATAGTTTTTAAAATAGTTTCTACATTTAAATTCTATAAGTGACCAGATTTCGAAATCGAACAAGTGCACACAGCGAAGTATATTCTCAAAACGTGAGAAAATTATTTACTTGCGGTTATTGCTTTAGATGAAAGTTAATATATACTTGGTTTGAAACAATTTCTTTCATTTAAGAATTCCTTGTTCTCACAATTCAAGAATATCCCAATCTCAGAGTTATTAGTTTCGGTTAAGTATATAATTTTCAAACCAAGTAGTTTAAATTCTCAATTCAAGAAGTTGATCAATACCTTGAATCAAGTAAGCCATTGCTTGCAACGCGCTTGCGCATTTACACTCAAACGTGCACGAACGTTGCCGAGATTTAAGATTTTTCGCATCGGCCTTTGCCTTCAGTTAGTTGGGGTCTGCTATGGCGTCGTGTTCGCTGACTACCGAGTATTGTCTGGGAAGAGTTCAATATGTAAGTATATCTTTACTAATTTTGTAGGTACTGTACGCAATAACTACGCGATCTATAATATTATGAAAGTATATAGTTTTAATTTTGCGTGAATAGCCTACAGTACTTATGTTCAACGTATTTGCGACGCAGTTCGTAGTTGTGACTTGTGACGCACACGGTACGTAAATTTTGCCTAGCCATATAGTGGTCACCAAATCAACATAGATGTCACAGAAAACTTACTGGTGTAATATACTGAAAACAATTTGATGTCTAATAGAATATGGTGTTTTTTTTTCATGCCTTAGATATTGTAGGTAGTGATAATTTATAAATAGGTAAGTATATATGTAATTAAGCAAAGAAATTTCATACAATAAAACAAATATCATTCGCTAAGTTATTGTTTACTTATTCCCTACCTTTAAAAAAAAACTAAAACAGTAATTTCTATTCAATACATTATGATCATGTTCTTGAACTAATAATATCTATACTCATTTCAAGAAAATATTTTCTTATTGTCAAGCATATATATATTCACTTTAAGAAAATTCCATTATTCTCAACGTGAGAATAGTTTCCTTGAATGAATAATATCTATACTCATTGCAAGAAAATATTTTCTCAGATATACAAGCATGATCATTTCAATTCAACAATATCTCTTTAATGACCGTTCCTCTTATAATGCTCGCATGTGACTCGTATATTCGTTGGTTAGAACGCAATTTTGTCAATTAAACCCTAAAAGCGTTAAAACAATAATTATTTTATCTTCTGAACGTTCGAGACTGTGTATTGACGTGTTTTGATATCTAACCTCACTTTCTGCAGGTGGTGATTACTTTGACTAGTTTTAAAGCGCATGAATGGACTTTTCGCTCGACTTGGATGACATCACCCTCAGAAGCTTATTCTTCACACCTGTTACCTCGTGCCCGGGCTTGGCAGCTGTAAACCCGCGCCCAGGAATATTATTTTAACGATTGCATCGTAACCAATCACATGTTTTTTGATTCAGCTATTAGACTATTTGATCCGAAGGTGGGGACAAGAGCCCCGAAATCGATTATCAAGCACTAACGTTTTGAATAAAACGACACTTCCATATTGATATCCTTTTATTTTATCTTTAACAAACCTAAATATGGACGAGGTTGCAAATTTCATCCATCAAATATCTCTTTATTCTTAACTTGAGAAAATATCTACTTGCGGCTATAGCAAACTAATCATTTACTTGGATGAAAGCATATTGCTTTGAGTGACGTATTTACTTTTCTGTGTGTGGTAACTGATTCTGATGTACTTACTTTTTCGTATAATCTGGATCTCCAAACAGTCTTTTTAACAAATTATGTAATACAAAATCTATTTTTTACGTTACATTTTAAATTTTAGATTCACAATTATTACGCCAGAAAATCTCTTTCACCATTTTCATTCTACATTTTATAAGGCATCAATTCCCTAGTAGCGTTTTCCGTATTCAAACGACGTTTTATCGTACACAGCATCTCAGTGGAGCACATATCACAGTCGATCTTACCCATACCTCACCTGCGAAACAAGGCGAAAAAGTCTCTAAAATACAGCTCGCTACTCCTCGCTACCATTACATAACGCATAAAATTGCATTATGCTCGCCCTGACGCAACACAGAAACGGATAATTGGCGACATTAGTTTCATTAAACTGGAGTATATAAAGATAATAGTTGGCGATTAGCGAAAATTGCGAGTACCGAGACTTCCCTAGACACTAGTAATCTTCGCGAACCGTGGTTCATAAATCAAAGATTCGCGGGAAAGTCGACTGCCATCATCAAGTATAAATCACAAGATACCTACTAGGCCGAGTCAGCTCGACTCGACGTTTATATATTTTACTTAAAATGCACTTAATACCTTTATAATTGGACGCTTACGTCTGCGGTTTGATGAGATAGCGCTCGAACGATGCATCGTTCGATTTTTTCCAGATTTCTCCGACTTATTTGGGTTAATGTTTCCATCGAATTAATGCGCAAGAGTGATACGAGATGCCGCCACTGTATAGTTTTTATAAATGCTTCCGTTTTGTTTCATACAAAGGCGTATTATGATCAATTATAAGAGTTTGGCGTGACTTTTACTTGGATGTACTTGCGATTGGCGTTGTAAATAACACTTTCACGGCGCGGAGTATACCAGCAAAGCATCACTCCAGGATTCAATTAATTCCTTGGACGTGTGAATTTTATTTCGTACTTTGGTGGCCTACATTCTACGAATTATTGAAGTATCGAAGGTCAAAGTACGTGCATATGTCCTGTGTGCTCATTCGCGAGACTCTCATGCTCATGTAAGCATGGGAAAATTGCCAATCCGGTGCCTTAATGGAGTTTATTTGTCGGGAAATGGTAAATTCTGGTATATAAAGCTATTTTTGTTGAGTTGAATTGTGCGTTCTAAGTGTAATTAAGCATTTTTGCATAGAGGTACATAGGATACAATCGACGTAGATCTGCCTAAATAGTCAGAAAATAGTAAAAGAATTGACAAAATCGCTATTTAATTTTGGAGATATCAACGACGCGTTAGAAGACGAATTTTGCTCATACCTCTAGAATTATCAGCTAGTTGAGGACGTCCCTATTTGAGAGGAACTGTGCCAAGTACAACAGACAAATCCCAAAACACACATTTCACCAAAAATCCGATTTAAAAACAATTGCCCCTAATTCCGACACTAAGCGTATATTTCGATCCGAAATCCGACACCTCAGTGAACCTAATTCAGACAGTGATCCTAAATCAGACACTTGTGATACATTAAGAAATGTTAACATTTTTGTTTTGCCAATTTTAATAAAACACAGTATAGAATAAGTCCTTAGACTTCTTCAGTCTGCCCATCTGTATTTTAATGTTTGCTGCATCTGGAATTTTTAGTGTTCTCCTTTTCTTGGCGCAGCTTTTTATTCTATTCCATTTTCGCTTCCTTTCTAATTTCTCTAGAATTTTTTTTTATGAATCAACAGCACCTCATAGGTACTTGTGTATAACACCTACTCTGATGACTATCTAGCTATGTTAATCTAACCTAAATTGCTACGTATAAAAAGTGTTCGATATTAACTGTTCCCTATTGGTGTAGCTTAAATTTAGTTTGGATGCTGATGCTTGAAACTTCACACACTGCACGTTGCTCTGCTTTGTTCACCTATCACTCACATAACACTGTGATCTGCTTTTTTAACATCACTTCACTAACTCAAAAGGTTTAGTTCTTTTGAGTCTTCGCACACTGTCACAATTGTCATGAAGCTGGATTGCCTCAACATTCGTGTGCTGGAGAAGTCTGCTCTGATGATTCTCTGCAAACTTTCCAATTTCGTTGGTTACTAATTCCATCTCAAGATCCCTGTGGAGATTTCCATTTCTTATATACCAAGGTGCACCCACGATGTTTCTTAGCACCTTATTTT
This sequence comes from Aphodius sticticus, assembly GCA_963966075.1. Taxonomy (NCBI): domain Eukaryota; kingdom Metazoa; phylum Arthropoda; class Insecta; order Coleoptera; family Scarabaeidae; genus Aphodius; species Aphodius sticticus. The sequence goes on along the minus strand of OZ014508.1, from coordinate 5,789,976 downwards.
GGAAGCGTTGAATGATGGCGATATTGCTTGGCTTAGTGCAGCCCCACAGTTGGATACCATAGGTCCACACAGGTTTAAGTATCTGCTGTAAAGTAGGAGTTTATTATATGTCGACAAAGCCGACTTCCTACCAATAAGCCAAGTAGATTTTCTTGTATCTTATGTCCAATTCTTCTCGTTTCCTTTTAACGTGTGCTTTCCAGCGAAGCTTGGTGTCCAGCGTCATACCGAGGTATTTTGCGATGTTCGAGTAGGGTACGGTTTCTCTAAAATGATTTTCTTTTTTGCTTCCTTCTTTTTTTATTAACATATGTTCTCTCCAAGCATTACAGAAGAACAGTTTCTTTTTACTTTATTTGAGTGTTTCAGTCCATAATAATGATATTTTTAATGGAGATGGCATCAGTTCAACTGTTATCTCCAAAGGAGGTATATTAATGCCAAAATCGCTTCTCTCTGCTGCTGGTGTTTCATCATTCTGTCTTAATTCATCATCTCCATTGATGCCTGTCGATATTTATGACGGAATTAGGGACTATTGATGATTGTAATTCCGACACCCTGTAATAATTGGGGATCATTGATGTCCGTAATTCCGACACTCATGTCGGGTATTTGTCGGTATTATTAGAATTTTCTTAATTACTGTTATCCTGTAGCGATTTAAAAAGAAGTCGAATTGCAGTCACCTTATAAGACAAAAATCAACTTTTAGCATAACACTCAATTATCAAGATCAGTCAAACTTCTAGGTTATATTCTGACCGTTAGAACATTGGTAGAATCGGAAACGATTGTGGGTTGATAAGTGTAATGTCAAATCAACAAACCGGAAGTCCTAGAATATAGTTCAATCTTATAGATTTCTTCTTATTTTGACCCACTTAACAGAAATATGTCGGAATCTAGGAAATTAACTGATTTTTTTTTTAAATTAAAGCTAAAAGACTTGGAGAATTCACAAAGTCTGAAGTAATAGTATTCTTCTAGAGAAGTAAATTAGAAATGTAAGAATGTCCAACTTAATTAAAATATTTGCGTTGTAGTAATAAAACATATTGAAACATTAAAACAAAAATTATTTGGAAATTATCACACATTTATCCCTTATTTATATTTTAATATTTGGCCCTGACACTATTATGTATACTTTTGGAAAAGGTCCATGATGCGAAGGATAAATGTAGAATATTGATAAAGAAAACGCCTCTTAGCTTTGCAGATTAGTTTAATTTAAATTGATACCGGTTTCGGCAATGCTGCCATCTTCAGCCAAAATCTACAGAACAAAAGGGAATAAGTAAAATCACATGTAAGGGGAAACAAGAACTCACTGTCAAATAGTTAAAAACTTCTACAGCTGCAGAAAATCATAATTCTTGCGTCAAGAAAGTGGTTTGACATCTAAATACAAATAAAATAATATAGCAAGCATAAATATGAAACTGACTACAGCGGAATAAATGAAAATCGAAAAGTGAAAAACGTGAGAGAATGTCAAAGCAGCAGCGAGCATACAAAGCGAGATAAGCAAACAAAAAACAACAAAGACATTGGATACGATAAGCCGGATATAATGTCGCGAAGGTAGACTGACACTCGGTCGCCTCGATTGGGTAAGTAAGAAGGGGGGTGGGGGTGTTTGTTAATTTTCAAACCAAACAAGGAAAACAAATGAAGTGATAAATGAAGTGATATTCCCTTTTGTTCTGTAGATTTTGGCTGACGATGGCAGCATTGCTGAAACCGGTACCAATGTAAATTAACCTAATCTGCAAAGCTAAGAGGCGTTTTCTTTTTCAAATTCTATTATGTATACAACATTTGAAAAAGTCTTTAGAAATCTAACAACCCTGGTTATCATAAATAAGATATAACTGATGATATTTTCATACTTTTAAGACTATTGTCCTCCTTTGTCCATCTAACAAATACCAGATAAAACGACGAGTCATCCGCTCAACCACCCACGTTTAGAATACGAGCAGGACGCGTCGTCGTACCTGACGTTAAGCTTGTAATTTTCGAGTTCGCACGACACTATCTCGCAGCGCCATCTTCCGCTATTCCGCCTTAGCTGAATAGGCTCGAATTCCATTCATTCCGCGATTTTTATCCGAAAAGATTATCGCAACACTGCACATTATTATTCTCGCTTAATTGTTAGCCGTGAATTTTTAAGTACGCGCGCCATCTATCGCGTACTGTTCGCAACAAACGTTCGTAGAGATCGCAGATAACCGGTCGATGTTAATTTCTATTATAATGCGGATTATGACGAAAAATTTATAGGTGAGGCCGTTTATTGTGAGGGCATCTAAGCGATGATATCGAGATATCTGTTGGTGGATTGTATTGGAATTTCTTGTCGCGAAAGAAAAACGACTGTTATAATGTTTATCTGATTATTATGTGTGTAATTTTATTGCTATGATCGAGTCGATGTGACATTTAGATCTGTCATCACCTCAGGTTGTAATGTTCTTTTGCAAGATGTATTGGTGTTTGATGTCACATCAGCATTATAAAGGAGAGACGGTTGATTTAAGTGATTCAATAAGAACTCTGTTTTTCCTCTTGACCCTTGTATATTTATTCTAATTATTTTAATAGAAAACGTTTCGATATATTTCAATCATCTTCAATCCTAAATCTACAAAAGATACAACAAAATAAATCACAAAACGGTCACATAACCCTAAAACTACATGAAATAGTACTTACTGTCAAATTAAAAGATGCTAAAATCAGGCGTATGTATATCATTTACCGTTCAACTATTACAATTCTATAATTGGTTAATTCCTCCTCAACGGGGCGTAGAAGGATAAACTTAGAAAGATTTTTCATAAGTAAAATAGCTTCACACTCCGTTCTTTCAAACGCTAACAGTTGTGCCAACCCTGAGACCTTGGAGGAACTAAACCAACCAACGTGAAGGTAAACTCTGTATATAAGATAGGCGAAAAGTTCCCAGAACCATCTAATACTTATTTTAAAATTCTCCTTTTAAACTTTGATGTTTGTGAAAAGTGGCTTGATGTGGAAATCCAACTGATCGTTTAATAAATTAATGTCGGGGTTTATTTTTTGTTTATGTATTTCCAGTTGCTCCAATAAATCCATCTCGAACCCTTTTCCGCATCTATGCAACAATTTAACATTTTTGTAGTCTATCTTGTGTCCGGTTTCTAAAGAATGTTGGTATAAATTAGCTGAATTTCTGAGATTTGATTTTTATTTTTATATGCGGGAATAATATTGAATTTTGTTAAGGTTCTATGAAACGTGTGGTTTAAATCAGTGCTGCGCAAGCGCCTTCCGATGTCCTCCTCCCGCACACGGGAGTCTCATAGCTGCGTTTCGCACAACTGTGCCGCGGCACAGTGGTTGCGGAGCACTGGTTTAAATTGTTAAATGTAAAAGAAGCTCTATAATTTTTGTTACTATAGGTCGTATTATTATTTTTTTTTATTATAATGGGTCTAAAATTTTTTGTATTCTATTAGTTAATGAATTTACAGTTCTTTCGGTAAAGCCATATTCTTTTCCTAATTGAAAAATAAATTGAGTTTCTTTAGTTTTCGATTCAAAGGTTGTGGGGTAAGTGAGATTTCTTCTAATGTAAAATTGTAAGGCCGAGAGTTTATGTTTCATATCATGGTTGGAGTCTAATGGTATTATGGTTGTCATATTTGTTGGTTTCCTATAAATCTCAAATTTTAGTCTATTGTCCTTGACGACGGTGATATCAAGAAAGTTAAGTCTATCATCGATCTGTAATTCCATAGTAAACTGCAAATTTGGATGTATTCCGTTCATATCGGATAGTAAGTTATTAACTTCGTCTATTGTTCCATTCCAAAGGACAAATACGTCATCAACGTATCTTACCCATTTTTTAATTTTGTTGTGATATGGGTTTTTAGGATGTATAATAAATTCGGTCTCAATGTGGCTTATTTAAGTGTTAAGGGACAAAAATGCATTTTTTGTGTGATTTTTAGGTCACATTTTTTTTTTAATTTATTATTAAGGTCGTAAAGTATAAATTAAGTCCTTACATTAAGGCCTTTTCAAAAAAAAATCAGTTGTTTCAGATTCTCCAAAATATAATCTAAAATTTTATGCAGAATTAAAATACTACAAGGCAACATAAAAAAATTGTTTTTTTTTTTAAATCTACATTAGTTGTCACAAAATAACGTAAAACCCTCTTAAAAAGTTCAGTAAAAATTTATACAAATGTATGAGTTTTTATTCCATGGCGTAGTTTTAACTTCGGAGTTTTGCTGTTTAAAAAACCAAGGCTGTGCTAGAGAAACTACCATCAAAATTTCGGCAAAAAACGTTATTTAGAACTTCTTTTTCTTAGATTTTGATATTTCTCTAAAATTAAAAATACCAAGTTGGCATCTTGTGATGTCACAATATCTACATATTATAATTAGCAAAATGTTTGTATGACATTGTCAGGTAGTACTTTGATTTTAACTCCCATATTGTCATTAATGTCTTTGACAAGGTTATTGGCTTATTTATTTGCTTATTCTAGCTACTACACATTCTGAAATCAATATAATAGTTATAGCTAGCCTAAATTTCACATAAAAACTAGAACTATTTATTAACTTTATTAGAATAGAAAATTTACAGTAGGGTCATTCCGCGAATTTTTAATTTTAGGTTACCAAAGCCAAGAGATCGCTGTGCTGGTAACGACCATCACGGCTATTTAAAAAGGTTTTTCATAAAACTCATCAGTTTGAACATCTATCTACAACAATTCTAAAAGATGAGTCGTCTTTTTGTTATAATGTTGCATCAAAATAATAATAAAAACCCCCACTGCTTTTGTATAGTCGTTAAACTGGCGTGACGGGTGTGACACGTTACTGCGGAATAACCCACAACTAGGAGTCTGAGGTATTTTTAAAAAATCACAATAAAAATTTCTTTCCTCTGTGCACCTCAATCCGTGGAGATACAGTATATTTATTTGTCAGGAAATCGTCCAGATTTAATTTCTAAAATTCCTCTGGTAGTTTCTCATTTGTATTTGACTGTGCAATCGCCTTTTCAACTGAAATAATTCCCCTAATTATCGTATCTTTCCTGGTCCATTAACGTCATTTTTAAATTTGGAAATATTTCAATTGCTCTTAGCCCAGGCGCCAATAAGAATAGATTGTGACACTTTGCAACTTTGTAGCAGGTACTTGAACTGGTGTACCAAATATTATTAAACGGCCATGTGTTTCTCTACATAGCACAGAACAAAATCTATATTATTATTCAAATTGTTTCGCTTTCGATATTATGGTAACTTGATTGACCACAGATGCATATAAAATCAGGCGACCAATTATTATAAGCCGCGGTACCACTTTCTACTGCGACAGTTTTCATTCTTTCAGGAATTTTGCAAAAAGTTTCCAGATATCTTATATGAATATATAAACCACCGCGACAATTATTTAAATCGGTTGCATTTCTCGGTCCACGGATATACATATGATATTAGTGACTTAATTAATGGTCTATTAATATTTATACGTCGTGAATAAAATAAAATTGTCGCGCTGGTTCGTAGTGTACTAAATAATTGATACGTAATTATAAGACAGTTTTTGCTCTTGGCTTGAGCTTATGTACCCACACTAGTCTGCTGCGGCAATATCAATATAATAATTGGGTAGGAAATATGTGAGATATGTGTGTTTCCAGTAATTTATATCGTAATAATCAGTAATAATTCGCGTGTAATTCGTACGCTGTAAGATTCCGATATGTACTGAAACAGGTACAAGAGGGTAATAAACTAAATTCAGGGGACAGACAATCACATTTGCGGGCAATTTGCAGTTTAGTTTAACGCTTAGTATGTACGCTATTTATCCAATTTTTCTAAAGTGGTGCAGTACCTACTGCTAATTTATTGATTTGTTAATTAGGTATATATTTTATAACACAGTTTTCTTTTTGTTCCAGGTAAAATACCCACAATACGTGCACACAATATTGGGCATACATACGCTTGTTATCTCTGGTATGTAACTTTAAACATTTGTAACACCCTTAAGGAGGCGTGGCAGATATAGACTTATATATATATATATATATATATATATATATATATATATATATATATATATATATATATATATATATATATATATATATATATATTGTATATTGTATTATTATTATATATTGACAAAAGATACTTATTTATTGTAGTATCCACAATTTTTTTTTACTGATTCTTTACCTAAGGGATTTAACGGTATTTTTATAAATTAATTCCCTAAAAAAGCAATTATAAAATCATGCATATCAATTGCTTGTAAACTCCAAATTTATTAATTAAAAACTCAAATATGATCTAACGGGAATAAAAGCAAAATAAAAACGTACCGAGAAAATTGGAATGTAAAAAAAGCAGATTGCATTAATTAATTTTATGTAAATTAGGTTCATGATACAATGTAAATTGCCTTAATTTACATTTTAATATGAATGGATGTGAAGAAATAGGAAACAATATACTTTAAAAATAAAATTTACAAAAATCCGTTCTGTAAAATTTACAAAAGTGTTAAAAAATGTTTCTTGGGGTGCTGAATCAGAATTTCAACTTTGCTACTTCCCACCGATATGGCTTCACATCGCAAGAAACCTCAAAATTTTCGACTTTTCTTCAGTTTTTTTGCCAAATAGTCATAAAACTATGCATTTTTCTACGTAGACCACTATATACCTAAATAAAGCACATTACATTTCCTATAAAAGGCACCCTCAAGTGTATTTTTTGGTTGAATGGTTTGGCCGCTAGAGCGTGCTGAAAGTAGGCCAAATTTTCCTACTTTATGTGCGTGTAATTACAAAAAAGCTTAAATTCTGGTAAAAGTACATTAATTTCCCTACAACTTGCATAACTTAATCAGTTATTTTCAATTCACTGCAGTCATTGCTAATAATGTTGTGTTTTCCATTCATATTTCAGATGAGAAACCAGGATCTTCAACCGCCAAACTTAATAAAAAAAACAAAAATACATAATACATTAAGTATTAATTAAAAAGAGCAAATATATAGTTTCTAATAAATAAATAGTAGGTAATAATATAGGGCGCTACTGAATTTTTGGTGAAGGGCTCTTGACTTAGCGGTTTCGCGTAATGTGACATAAAATTTCAACGCGCTCTAGCGGCTACACAGTTTGGTCAAAATAACTGATTAAGATGAAAATTGGAAATAGTTAATACAAGATGGCGGTACTTTTTTAAGTTAAAAAACTACAACCACGCCTGGGATTAGCTATTTCCAATTTTCATATTACTGTATGCAGATTTCTGCAAGAATTAACTCCCTTCGTAACTGATTCAGGTATGCAATTTGTAGGGAATTTAACGTAGTTTTATCAGAATCTAAGCTTTTTTGTAGTTACACAAACCATTCAACCAAAAAATACAATTGAGGATGCTTTTTATAGGAAATTTAATGTACTTATGTATTTTTGTATATAGTGGTCTACGTCAAAAAGTGCATAGTTCTATGACTTTTTGGCAAAAAACTGAGGAAGAGCTGAGATATTTTCGTTTTGAAGCCATATCCGTGGGAAGTAGCAAAGTTGAAATTCGGATTCAGCACCCCAAAAAAACATACTAGATTTTTTATTTCAGGCGATTTTCCGCCTGAAATTTGATTCTACAGTGCTTAGGCTTTCGATGTCCTCCAATTTCCGCCCAGTTCTCGTTATTTTTTACCTCGATTCGGCTAAATTTATGGATTATCGTTTGGGACTGTACTCGTCAGCGCGTCGCCATGGCAATCGATCGAGGTTGCTAGGCAACGGCCGCGCGCTTCGCGACGCGGTCACCAGACGGCAACACAACGTCATGTCGCTGTTGAGTTTACGCTATGAAGCAATAGATGGCGCGCATCACGTCGTGCGTGTAAGAGCATCCGGGCTTTTTTTTCCTGGCTAAAACACCATTTGATTGGACTAAATATGTTTTTTGTTTATATCTGCGCCATTGTGTTGACATATTTAAGTAATCCAGAAAAAAATTGACACAATGACAAAACAATTCCTCTTTGCCTCTTTTGTCTGATCTAATGTTAAAAATTCAGGAATAGTGTCATAATTTAAAATACTGCACGAAAAATAATTAATAATACATTATTAAATTACCTTACTTTTTACCAAAAACGGCACAATAGACTACTGGTTATCGCATGAACTATCTTAATGACGTTTATTTCTGGCAAAAAAAGAGGCTTTTGCAAGTATATTATGCAAGTATGTATATCATTTAACTAAAAAATGCCGAATTGTGAGATGTGTTACTTTTTTGTGCACCGACAACATGTACACCAACAACAAGGAATTAAACTTAATTTACAAAGTTTATGTTTCCTTCAGGCCATTCTTTCACTATATATGTCATCATGGTTGTTCGCTAACCATGACTAAAAATGTCACAATATGCATTTGAACTACTTGCAAGTACTAAATAATTCTTAATTATAAACTAAAACACAGAAATTCTGCATTAAAGTGTTGTTTTATAACCATGCATGTTCTTGGCGCTAAAATGAACAAAATTGTGGGTAAATTTCCATGAAACCGTATTGAAGGAAAGTTCATACTTTATTCTAAAGAATATACAGTGTCCGGCACTAACTTGGACACAAATGAGAAAAATGTTTATTGTCTATTTTTCAGAAAATTGTGTTTTAGTTAGAAGTTGTTTGCATTGTCTTTAACCTAAAATGCAAACATCAAGATATAATTATCTGCTTGTGTATACCGGGTGTTACAAAATTAAGAAAATGACTATTGATTAAAATAGTTTTTAGTTAAGGATAAGCTATAATTTTTGTTTGATTAAGGTATTTACAATTACAATTACAAGCTAACATTTTTATCAATTTTATGAACTAAAATAAAACAAGACCAAAAATAACAACACAGTTTAACATTTCATTCATTTAAACATAACTGGCCAACTGAAAAAGCGAACACAAAAATCTTAATAGTATCACAAACAGGAATTTATTATTAAAACATTTACATTACGTTTACACAATCTAACATTTTACACCATGCTGCCTCTTCCATTTTCAATGCATAATATCGATATACATACTTGTTAATAAAGAATTTCTGTTTTTCTGACTTTTAGTATTTTATTCCAGAATGTCTCTTTATTAATTTTAACAATATATTTCTGTTTTTTTGAATGGTGTTTTTTCTGTTTTTTCTAGTTTCTTTTAGTTTATAAAATTGCTAAATATGTTAGATTTTGATTTAAAAAAAGTTTCGATAGTGATTCTAATTTCGTATTTGATACCTTCCAATTTTTCTAAATACCTTTTTCAAATAAAATGTTTGCTTATATGTAAACATAAATAAACTTTACTCTTTAGTCATTTTCTTAATTTTGTAATTTAGGTTTAAGACAATACAGAAGCTTTATACTAAAATAAAATCATCTGAAAAATTCATAACACAAAATTTTCCCATTTCCCACAGATTTCTCTGTGGGAAAAATCACATTCTTCTTTTAAACGTCAACTTATTTTTCTTAGGTTCTTAATACATTCATTTAATGAGTTTATCATGTTCTTACTAGTAGTCCTGATCCAAGCTTACTTTTCTTGTTTGTTCTTTCTTGTATCCTTCATACCTTTTTTAAATAGTCTGTCTTCTCTTCTAGCATTTTTTCTCACCTGACTCCAAAACATATTTATCTTCTTTTATTGGATATGTCAACCATACTCAGTTTGGTGTGGACCCATATGGGAATACATCCAACCACAGGTAGAAAGAAACAGCTGAAGACCGTAACGAGCAAAACGTGCTCTAAGATGGAGTCACGTGTCAGTTAACCAAGCGCACACACACACATTTCGTGTAGCCTTTTATTACTATCGTATTTTTTCTAATCTCCGTCCGGACATAACCTCAACCTGTGATGGCTTTTTAAACGGCACCACAGACAGCTTAAACATAGGTTTATTTTTAGGCTCCTTTGATATGTAAATAACGTAATTAAACCTACCGTCTTGTCTAGGTAACTTTACAATCTGCTCTCAAAACTTTGAAAGCTCCTGATCGATTTTGTATTAAGTTTTAACAAATTACACCTTTTGTTGTAACTGAACGCGCTTATAAACGAGCCGTTTAAACTGTTTAATAGTTGTTTACTATAAATGGATACTCGGTTAACTGTCCACAGGACAAAACATCCAATTTTTAAAACGTTGTTAATTTTAATTTTAAATTAAAACAGTCTCTATCTGTACTAAGATATATTCAGATAAATAGCTGACATATCACACGCCAAAAACACATTAAAAAAAGGTATCCTGTGGCGAGGATTACACGTTTGACCCGTACAATTCAATTACCCTGCCATGGCGTGTTTTGCCGCAATTTTAAACATCTTAAAATATATCTCTTACGTCGCGTTTGCGGCCATAAAAATGTATTGCCATCGCATTTTAGAGTTTGTATTTATTTTATGGTCGACTTGTTTCAATTATCGTTGCGTAACCGTAATCTGGGTGCGTTTGTTTATTCGTTTTGACAACATAATTGTCGATTTAGTGCGTCGTAAGCAGCGTGATTAATTTTGAACAGTAGCGGATGCGAAAAAAATTGGGCCAGATGTAAATCATTAAAGTCTAATTAAATCTTTGTAGTTTTCTTTTTGTTAAATTGGATTATTATGGGGAACGTGCTGGTGGGGCGAGATGTGAAATAAGATTGAGAGTGATTAATGATCTGTTGGTTATTTTTGGTTAATGGCATCTTCCTTCAAGGTGTTAAGGTGTATATTGCACTAATAACATCTCCTGCAAATATAACTGCAACTTCTGCTATAAATAATACTAATATAATCTATTTTAACACTTATGTATGACACAAATGTTCCTATAATTTGAATCTGCTGATCATCCTGGAAAGTTGATTTTAGAAGAAGAGCTGAGCTGTGAGTGTCTATCTGATCTTACATTTCACATGAGAAAAGAAACCAACCTATCACCTGATAAGTCCCAGTTTCTGTGAAGTAAATTGTATCCTACTAATCAGTGTTGCCAGGTCTACCGTTTTAGCGGTAGATCTACCGTTTTTCACTTCAGGCTACCGCTCTACCGTTCTGTAGTTGAAATCTACCGTTTTTATTGTTATCACTGAAAGGGCCACTTTTGGACATATTTAATAGATATGAAGTATATCATTCGTTACTATTTTCTGTTGTTAGAATGTCGATCTCCAGCGACATCTACGAGAGAGTAGAACTATAACACACATTATTCACTAATTTAAACAGAGAAATGCAATCAACAATGCTTCAAAGCCATAAATTATACAATAGTGTTCGTATATTATTTCGTACATTGTTAGATTTTTTATAAAGAAGTCAGTATTAGAAACAACGCTATTGTCACAAATAGATGTAAGCAACAAGGAAAATATTAAAAACTTAGAAAATATTTATCTTGGAGTAAGGTAGTTGAACGCTTACTGCAAATTAATGTAAACGTTAGCGATTTAAATCAATTTGAATCAACTGTTTAAATTTTTATATTGAAGGGGCAGAACAAATTAAAAAAAGGTTTGATTTTATCAATAACGTTTTAGAAACAATGAATTTGATAGACCCAGAAGTAATTTTAGTTCTGAAAAGGAATCTATTGGTCCATTAGTAATTCATTTTCCACATTTAGTGACGAATGTGCAACAACTGAACACCGAGTGGCGCCTACTTCGCAATTCTGATAGAAATTATAATAGAGACGCGGGTATAGAACAATTTTGGAATGAAATATATCAGGTAAAATTGGCGATGTGGTAAATATAGTTATGATTGGAAAAAGAAGAGCCTCTTTATTGCAATAATTGTTTTTTATTATATACTTCGTTATATACTTCGACGAAGTATACAATAAAAAACAATTAATGCAATAAAGAGGCTTTTCTTTTTCCAACCTTAATAATTCTTGCAATATGGACTTCTCTCTAAAAAAATACAGTTATATTTTACAACATACCGTTTTTCCCTTTAAATCTACTGCCTTTTTGCAAGGTCCCTACCGCTAACCTAATATTTTACCTGGCAACACTGCCTACTATCAATAAGAGTAATTTACAATTCTAGGTGAAAATTAATATGTTAACCGTTTGACTTACTTAATTTAATTAATTAATTTATTTAGATTTTTGTTTGTTGGATATTAATTGTTGTTGTTGTATCCGCGCTACGTGATAAAACATGAACTTGTGCTCATGTACTCAAGAAAGTAAAGTTTTGAGTTAAAAAAAGCAATAAGACATTTATACGCAAAATTTTGTACGTTTATAGAGATATATGTAACTTAGACCTATGTATTATGTCGTAGTTTTTCAAATTTTAACCTGTTCTCCGTAAAAAAAAATTGCAAAATCCGTCAATCTTATGTCAGATTCAACTGTATTCTACAGATTCTACTATCTGTTACTACAGATTTGTCAAAAACGAACAAAAATATCAAAAATCTGCCACTGACGGAATTGAAAAAAACAAGTACAGAAATTTTTTTCTACAGCTACATCGGTTGTTTGATACCAGTTATATAGCTTTATTTTTTTTTTTCAACTCTTGATATAATTCCTTTGATTTTGAGATTCTTATGAAAGAACAGAGTTATCACAGTAATTGTACAGGATGTTTTTTCATAATAGCAATTAATGCATAATAATAATACTTTGTTATATTTCACATTAATAGTACGATAATTTCACAGTATGTTATTTTTTACAACTGAATTGTTTTTCCTTAGAATATGTTGCTGGTTACTTGATGCAGGAATGTTGCTCCATAATTTTTCTATGTGCATGGGAACGACAATTACCTATTTTATTTAGTTTTTTTTTTTTATTTTTGATTTTGTTTAGCTCAGAAAGTATAACTACCCAACAAATTTTGATCGGATTTTCACCCAGAAATGTTTTGTATTTTAAGGAATATCCTAGAAAGTTTAGATACGTATTTATTCAACATAATTAACATAATTCTATGGCTTGATAAAGTAGAACATACCTCACCTATTTCTGTTTTGTTTTAATACAAACTGGTATACAGGTGCCTCATAAAACATTATGTACTCTCATGACATAAAAAATTGCCAAACACGTGTTTGATTTTGAACGTTTTTGCCAGGGAATACACGCGCTGTCTTGTGGTAAATTTTCTAATGAGATACCATGACATATTCTCCATAATTATAATAATTGCTATAAGTTTGCATCGCAAGCAGTGCTTTACCAGTTTCCTCTTTGAATTAACCATCCTATCATTACACCTCAACTTCCTGGTCTCAAATCTTCGCTTATTCGCGCAACAGATTCGATTTTAATATCCAAAACAATTAGGCCAATCATCCTATTAAACTCGTCTCGCTCTTATTTTATCACTTTATTATTACCAACGTCCACACAGATTATACTGCAGGACGAGTGCAAGCTGCAATTTCGACCGGTTACTCGTTTTTCGTTCGGCCGCGTTACGTCAGTAGGAATTATGGGTAATTTGCGTACAAGGCAGGCTCTCCCTTATATTATTAAACCGTCCGCAAAGGCGGAGACGTTACAAAGTTGTCAGCAAATGTCGGCACACTCGAGTTATTGGTTGGCTTAACTGTGAACGTTAGTTATTAGTTTGAACATAAATAAAGACCACACATGAACGCGCGCGCGCGCGAGCGGTCTTTTTGGAGTGTTTGCCAACGGACAAAAAAACAAATGAATGTTTTACGACGGGGCGCCACTGTCGGTAGTGTAAACACTAGGTGGCAGCACGCCTGTGTTTACCTGTTAACACCTCGACACATTGACAAGATTTACACGAACAAACATGTGGGCATGTTTGCTTCATCGATAACTTTATTGTTTGATCTTCCTTTGAGTGATTTTATACCGGTCAGAGAATGACCAAACTTTGAAAAAAAAAACTGTTGATGTCTAGAATACTTACATTTATAATTAATACTGTTCGACAAAGTTTTGCTAGCTGTAATGTCATCTCAGGTTGACTTAGGACTATATTTCTTCTACATAAATCTAGATATTGAGATGAATGAAAAAACAAAATGACGAGAATTAAAAAATAAATAAAAATGCTACACACGTCACATATAAAAAATTTGGAAAATTTGGAAGAATTTTGAAATATATTTCCTAAAATAAACATAATAAATATGATATTTTGATAATATATTTATATTTGCCCTATCTACATATCATCTTCATATTATATGTGGATATATTATGCTTTATATTAGTATTAAGCTATATCAAAAATGAGCGTATAAAAACTACTTGAGTAGGTACATAAGTGCTAATATAAAGACTCCAAATTAGCTAAATATTTGACAAATAGTTCACAAGCAAAATCTTCTGGACCCAGAAAATCAAAACATACACACACACACACACACACACACACACACACACACACACACACACACACACACACACACACACACACACACACACACACACACACACACACACACACACACACACACACACACACACGCGCGCAAATAAATTTCATTCGAGTATGAGTATTTTCAATTCGTTAAAAGATTACACCTGTTTGAGTGGTACCCGATTTGTGCAGTTTTAATTATTTTAAATTAACTCTCGCCTTTCCATATTTTTTTCTTTTAAACCTCTTACTGCAAAAATGTCAGATTATGATCGAGTAAAAGTTGGAATCTTATCTATTGATTAGCATTTATGTTTTCTTATATTCTTATGTAATACTGGTTGTTAACAAATTTGTAACAAATCTGTGTTGAATTTTAAACCTAAGAGCAGACAGTTTTGATACTTTTACAGTTATATAGAAATGTTTCACGTTGCTAAGCAAGTCAAGTGCTGTGACTGCACATGTTCCGCAGCTGTTTATGCACCACAAAATTATAAGATTTCTGCAAACTGAAACCTTCAAAACTTAAAAATTTATAATTTAGTAGTATATTATCTATTATGTTTCGTTACTGCAGTTGCATACTATAATATCGGTGGTATTAAACAGTGAAAGGTGAAGAAACCCGAAAAAGGCAAGCAATTTCTGAAAAGTTCATGAAATTCACAATTTGTTGATTTTAGTTTTATTCATTTCAAACATAAGCGTTGTAAAAATGAGTTTGTATGATTCTTGAGCTACTGGAGAATCAATAAATAAATATCAATAAAAATTGTTTAAAAATGTTTAAAAAGATATGTTGTATTTTGAATTTTACGGTTGCTGATAATAGTTACAAATAAAGTGTATTTGTTTTTCTAGGTCATATTAATTAGTATACATCATTTTGAACTAAACATAAATTATTATTGCAGTCATTATTGTAGTCTAAAACTTACCACGATAATATTTCGTTGATAATATTTCGTTGGTAATATGCCGTAGCGCTCGAAAACAATTTTTTGTGGGCATAAGTATATATTTTTCTGTGCAGCATTTACAAAGTTATTCGACGTTATTTAGGTGTCTCAGAAAACAAATTAAAATTAAATTCGATGCCGAAGAAATTCTCCAGCTATGAACCGAATGTTTTTTCTGCGTTTCGCAAACTTGAACGCCTTTTCTCGAGTATAATGTTTTCAACTGTATATCTCAAACGCACATGTCTGTTTGAAATATTTTATTAAGTCGATTTCTTATTGATATTGTGCAGTTGATAAATTACTCATGTGAATTTTATTTTAAATAAGGAAAATGAAAATACACATCACACCATGTGACAACGATGTACGCAAACAGTACCCTTTAATATTGATTCCCCCCGCGAAAATATAGTTTTGTGGAATCTTCTATCTAAGTTCACCAAATTTTGTCCGATTGATGTCGGATAAATTTCATGTTACAGAATAAGATTCCAGCGTTCCGAATCTGATAATTTAGCCGTTAGACCCCTTTCTTCGAAGCCGGTCACATTTATGTTTTTTGACTCCTTAATTTTGATGCTCAGCGAATTTTTCTTGTGATCAAGAGTGCACCCTCACTTAAAAACGGTTAAGAATCACTGGGTTAGGATGTCTCATATTTACACAACGAAATACCATTTTGGTTCTCCAAGTATAACAGGTAATTTGTATTTTTTTTTCAAAATTGTAAAAGTATTTTTCCATTATCATGATGTTTCTTACAATGTACTGAACAAATCATAAAAATCGTGAGGTAGTTCAAAAGCGATCAAAGTATTAATTACTTCGTAGGTGTTCAATTTTTTTTGGTACATGAGTATAGTTTAGTAGTGCGAGTAAATTTTAATATAAACAGGCGTAAAATATTCATTTGCTTGTTTTTTCTTAGATAAATGAACAATAACAATAAATAAATTGTATTTTTTTTAAAGAAAGTTGTTGGACTTATTTATTGCTTTTTTATAAAAGTTGTTGGATTTATTTATTACTAACACCAAAATTTGCACAACAATTAGGTCTTATTTTTTGAAATTCTAAATTACGGAAAAATTAGACAACTGCCAACTTTTTTAGAGCCATATTTGAAACCAGCTCGTCCAATTCAACAAAAAGAAAGTATATTTAGGTTAAAGTCACTACAACAATGTTCCATACTAACAGATGATCTTTGCATATACAACGGTTAAAATTAACAATGCTCTCCATACAATGTTGCTCTTATACACGCTGTAACAGTCTGAAGAATGCCAGGAATGTAGACTATCGTCGTCAAGTTTTATTAATTAAGGTGGAATTAACGTCAACATTTTATTATCAACCGGTAGGCATTTGTTATCCATCCATCTTACGTAAACGACTGTAGCGGACTTCATAATTACTGCAGAACCACGTCGTCCACAACATGTGCATAATTAATAAAGCGATACATGCGCATGCTTATCTGTAATCATTTTTCAACGAATACATGGGAGTATCTCAGAAAATAAGCAATTTTTCATAGAGATAAATAGGGTTAAATCGTCTTTAAATTATTTGTATAGTCAGAAAATACTTAAAACTCGTCGAAATTTGAATTTTATTCTGGAGATATCAACGAGGCGTTAGACGACAAACCATGCTCCTAAAACCTAAATTTCTGGTGAACATCTTAAGTTCTCCTAGAAATGAGTTACAATTGGGTTACAATTACTGTCGTGATTAAGAGATATAATTTTGCATGGTGCTGTCTCCGTATTCTAAAAGTCTTAATGCCATTTGCCAGGGTGGCCATTATCACTAATTAAAATAATTAACATCCGTTATGAGTCCTAACATGGGTCGTAGTCTACTCGCGTGCTGTTTATCTGATCGTGTCTCGTATTCTTCGTGTTTCTTTCTGTTTTTTTTTATAATATAGTACCTATACAAAAATAAAGTTATAAAAAAAAATATGATGCCCAGAAAGATTCAAGGAGGTTTCTAGGATGTATATAGCAGTTGTAATATGCACTTTCCTTTCTTGATATCTACTATTAGTTTTGATTTATTATTTTTTTTTATAATTGTGAACCAGCCTTTGTACAGTTCTATATGGGTGAAGTTCGTCATCGTTGGGATAATGCTTAACACACCCAGGTAATTTATTTTAATTACTTAACCTCATATAATTCTTTAATTGCTCTCTCTCTCTCTCCACAACAGTTTTAATGCGGAAGGTTTATCGTAGTGATAACTCTTATCAATTTTAATGATCGTGAAAGCTTTAAATATCTAAAAATGTTGATATTTTTTTAAGGGGTAATACCTAGTTTTTTTACCACTGTCCTAAATTCCGAACCATTTCTGTTTACTTGGATAAAATAAGAAATCTACAACGTTGAACTTTATTTTAGGACATCCGGTTTGTTGATTTGGCATTTTGACACTTATCAACCCACAATCGTTTCTTATTCTACTAATGTGCTAACAGTCAGAATATAACCTACAAATTTTACTGATCTTGATAATTGAGTGTTATGCTAAAAGTTGATTTTTTCCTTATAAGGTAACTGTAATTCGACTTCTTTTGAAATCGCTACAGGATAACAGTAATTAAGAAAATTCTAATAATTTCTATTTAGCCTGACTAAAAATGCTTTATATTTTCAGTAATAATATAACAAGAGAGTGAGAATAAATTGAAAATAATTTGACAGATTGTTTGAAAACTTGTTGCCAAATGGCAACAAGTTTGAACAAAATCTGTCAAATTATTTTCTAATTTATGGAACTCTCGAGTTATATTTGACTAGATTATTTTTTGATTCACAAATTTTTACAATAAAAAAGATCAATAAAACTATCATAAAATTATTGAAAAATTTAATTCAATTGATTATTACTTACAATATATGAAAATATCGTTGACACATTGTGAATATATTAAAAGAATTAACAATTTAAATTAGTACAATGAAAAACGCAATTATTACAAATATTTCGAGACTCATTATTTATTGAGGATTTGGAATTGCTTGTTATATTAAGAGTTTCCTCCTGCGTATTTTCTCTAAGATTATTTATTATATTTGAATGATGTTCTTGGTTCAATTGTAAGTATGGTTTAATCGAACTTGCAGAATTATGACCAGTGACCTTGATTAGTTCTTGTTCTCCTACACCAGCTTTTGAAAGGTTACTTACTGCACTTGATCTGGCAGAATGGTTAGTTATTTTTTTAGTAACTGTGTCTAGACCTACTTTTTCGGCGGATTCTTTCATCCATTTTGAAATGGAATTTATTCCCACAGGAACGATTTTATACCAAAAACCATGAGTTTGCCAAGCCGAATTTGGAGTAAGAAACAAGCGTTCGGTTTTAATATTTTCTTCACGTTTACTCATTAGTTTTTCAAAAAGACGAACAGCGCAAATATCTGGGTTATTTATGTTTGGAGTCAACCATTTACTATTAGCGCACCTTTGTGCTCCACCCTGTGCAGTTTTAGTAAAGATGGGATTGTATTCAATGCGGCCAGTATTTAATCTTTTTATGTCGGTTTCTTTTTTAAAATAATGAACTAAACATTTCGTAGCTTCTCCTCCCCTCCAAGCTAGTTCATACGATGCAACGTGAAAAAACTTTCTTTGCAATCCACAAGGTGTATCTTCGTCCCAATAGTTAAAAATTTGCAACAATTCTGTATTAGAAAGTGCCACAGAACTTTGTTTGTGCTTTTCAGGATGTTTTTGTAAAATTTTTCTTTTTGCATCTCTTGCATTCCGAGCATTTCTGAATTCTATATCATGGAAAGGATCAAAGAACCTGTTATACTTATTAAAGTAAAGTTCTTGAACTAATTTTGCCGTTTTATTCCACATTGTCTTTATTACTGCTTCTTTATAATCATTTCCGTCTTTTCTTTTCATGTTATTCCAATCTTTTAAAATCAATGCCAGAGGAGCTGTTGTAGTAGATTGATCCAGAATATAATTTCTTTCTTTGGTGAAGGTCTTAAATTGTCTCCATATAGACTGATTACTTATTAGAGTATTTTTCGAAGTAGTTTCTAAAATCTTTTTTGTAATTTCTGCATTAGAAAAGTTACAAAACCGATGACTTTCACCCATTTCGCGTTGACACAATTAAGTAATTATTTTGACAAGTATCTGACAGTTGCTAGGCAAATAAAAGCTACAGTGATTATTCCCGAGAATAATCACAAGAGATTTATTCCCACTATAATAATGACATAATTGGTTGAAACTTACCCTTGTGACAAATAAAGAAGCATTTCATTGGTTTTAAGAAACGTCAAAAAATAATCATAATAATACGGTGTACTATTCTTTTAACCACTATTATTTCCAAATTTATGGGTGTCGGAATTAGGTACATGGAAATATAGCACGTCCGTAAGTCAGACATGATGACAGATCGAAGTCTGACAGATAGTTGCAGTTTTTGTAGACTTGAAAAAAAAACCTTTGGGACTATTAATTTGTGGCAAAAGATTATTGCTAAAAATGAGAGGAAAAGCATTGAGTTGGTTTGAATAGTATATTACATTACTAGAGCTGTAACTAGCATATTACGTGCGAGTGGAAAATTAACATACGAGCCGCGAAGCGGCGAGTTTTGTTATTTTCCACGAGTATGTAATATGCGTTACAGCTCGAGTATTGTACATAATTTTACCTACGACCGACAATTTCAATAAATTGTATCAAAAATGACAAACAAATGCAGGTAAGAATATTTGACGGTTGACCAATCAATGTATTCGCGCGACATCTATTGCAACTACGGAGCACTTTGTCTGAAGTGTCGATCGAAAACTCCAGTACAAATTCAACATAAATTGTCACGTGCTAGTAATAATATGTTACAGCTGGAGTATTGCACTTACTTACGACCGAAAATTTCAATAAATATAAATTGTATCAGAAATGACAAATAAATAATCAAAATATTCGCGCGACATCTGTCATTATGACATTAGGTCGTGCGTTAAAAACACAAACGCACAGCCAAAGGCACACGTATGTTATAAGCCATATACGAGCTAAGTAGTCCGTGACGTAAGGGACATTTACACATACGGTCGTAGGTAATAGTATATTACATTACAAGAGCTGTAAGTAGCATATTACGTACGAGTGGAAAGTTAACATACGAGCCGCGAAGCGGCGAGTTTTGTTATTTTCCACGAGTACGTAATATGCGTTGCAGCTCGAGTGTTGTACATAATTTTACCTACGACCGACAATTTCAATAAATTGTATCAAAAATGAGAAACAAATACAGGTAAGGATATTTGACAGTTAACCAACGTATTCGTGCGACATCTATTGCAATTACGGAGAATCTGAAGTGTCGGCCAAAAATTCCAATACAAATTCAACTTAAATTATCACGTGCATGTAATATATGTTACGTCGAGCTGTATTGCACTTACCTACGACCGAAAATTTCAATAAATATAAATTGTATCAAAAATGACAAATAAATAATCAAAATATTCGCGCGACATCTGTCATTATGACATTATGTCGTGCGTTAAAATCACAAACGCACAGCCAAAAGCACACGTTTGTTATAAGCGATATACGAGCTAAGCAGCCCGTGACGTAAGGGACATTTACACATACGGTCGTAGGTAATAGTATATTACATTACAAGAGCAGTAACTAGCATATTACGTACGAGTGGAAATTTAACATACGAGCCGCGAAGCGGCGAGTTTTGTTATTTTCCACGAGTATGTAATATGCGTTACAGCTCGAGTATTGTACATAATTTTACCTACGACCGACAATTTCAATAAATTGTATCAAAAATGACAAACACATACAGGTAAGAATATTTGACGGTTAACCAATCAATGTATTCGCGCGACATCTATTGCAACTACGGAGAACTTTGTCTGAAGTGTCGATCGAAAATTTCAGTACAAATTCAACATAAATTATCACGTGCAAGTAATAATATGTTACAGCTCGAGTATTGCACTTACTTACGACCGAAAATTTCAATAAATATAAATTGTATCAAAAATTACAAATAAATAATCAAAATATTCGCGCGACATCTGTCATTATGACATTAGGTCGTGCGTTAAAAACACAAACGCACAGCCAAAGGCACACGTATGTTATAAGCGATATACGAGCTAAGTAGTCCGTGACGTAAGGGACATTTACACATACGGTCGTAGGTAAAACTATTTATCAACGATATTGCTTTTAAAACAAAAGCTATCAACAATTGTCGAGATAATGGACTAATTAAATATCTAGATGTCATATTAGTACCTAATATTAGTACATGTAAATATAGCACGTCCGTAAGTCAGACATATGTGTCGGAATTGTGTACATGGTTAGAAGTAATACATACGGCTCTATTGCTGTCTTTACACAAGAAGATAACATATTATAAGAAAGGTACCGAAAAAGGAACAGAATAAAAAGCTGCACCAAGAAAAAGAGAACACTAAAAATCCAGATGCAATAAACATTAAAATACAGATGAGGTAAAGAGGGCAGACTGAAGAAAACTAAGGACTTATTTTATATTGTGTTTCATTAAAAATTGCCAAACATAAATGTTTACCATTTCTTAATAATAGATTTTTATTTAACAATATTTCAAATACTTAATATTTACTTGAATGTTTACATTTGTCGGAATAATGGACCACAAGTGTCTGATTTAGGATCACTGTCTGAATTAGGTTCACTGAGGTGTCGGACTTCGGATCAAAATATACGCTTAGTGTCGGAATTAGGGGCAATTGTTAAACTTATAAAATATAATATAAATCACTTAACTATTATCAATTTTCGTTAAAAATGAATAGCCAGATATCTTTAGAAAGAAATATTGGTTTAAAAAAATTAGTTTTTGTCAAGAAAGGATGATGTCAGACATTATTGTTGACATGCTTTTGCGTCATTCAAGCCACAAAAAATGGAAAGCAAATAAGATAGTGCCCATTAAACACTTGACTTTGCTCACATAGCTTAACCATGAAAAATAACGCTTGTCTTATCTTATTCTACATCAACCTTTGCCAGATCATTACGCCAATAAAAAGATAAAGCCTACTATCACCGACTTTAACTGTAACAACAGAATGGAAACGGTATCCATGCTTTTAAGATCGATTGAAAGTCGGTAGGTCGATATACAGAGATTAAATTTAACGATAAGATAAATATTGGGTTTTGTCGATTTGCTAGCTATGGCTAGTAAGTTCCATCTATTAATCTCAATTATCCATTTTGCGTAATACCAGCAATTGGTGGCAAATGTAATTGTTGCTCGTAATAACAGTAATATTTCGGCGTTCGGGGTCACGTTGGTAAAATGTGCTTTCTAACTTATTAAGCAAGTCAAATCTAGAACGATCGATGTGATCTATTATAAATTTCACCCGATATGATAGAAAATAGCGTAGCATTAAGAAATAAATTACATATAGTGCAACTATTACAGTTTTCCATTTATGTAATTCATCACTTTTGCGCAAGATGAGTTTCACTAATGAAATTTGTTCCTCGGTAGTCTCGGTGATTTATATTGCCATTCAGCGTTTAAAATGTGACGGAAATGGCTGATCTTTATCCAGTTTGTGGACAGTTTGTTTTTACTAGTGTTCCGCCTCACTTAGTTTATAGTTTCTTCGGTTCGTTTGTAATGTTCCGAGTTATGACACAGCGCTCTCTAGCGGCGGACAATGCTACTACTGTTTGGACACTTCCTGGTCTAAACATTCGGACCGGAGTGTTGTAATCGGACTGCGAACGACGTTAGGTAATTGGAAAATTTAATTAAATTTGTGAAGAGGAAAATTATGTTCGGTTACACCCAGTTTACGTAATGAAGAAATGTCTTCATTTGACTATTTAACCGTGTAGTTGATGAATGTCGTATTTATTTCTTGGTAATCGTTTCACAAAATACGATAATACTTTGTTATAACGATAATTGACCGTAGCTTATGCTTAAAGGATTA
Source organism: Aphodius sticticus (assembly GCA_963966075.1). Classification (NCBI taxonomy): domain Eukaryota; kingdom Metazoa; phylum Arthropoda; class Insecta; order Coleoptera; family Scarabaeidae; genus Aphodius; species Aphodius sticticus. The sequence continues at coordinate 5,766,510 of OZ014508.1, read as the reverse complement.
AAGAGTGAGCTTATGATGGACAATTAGTTGAAACATTGTTGATGTAGCGAAATGGTTGATATTTATGTATAGAAAACTGTTCCTAAAATTCTTTTTTCATTGTTACGGAGATTTTAAGAAATGTATTCTTTTGAATTATACTTTTGGATCAAAACATAGTTCTTTGACGCCAATAATATTTACTTCATTGAATACTACAGTTTATTTGCTTCTAGGGATTAATTTATATCCTTGTACATCGCGTTGATGAGGCATTAGCCATTGAAGCCATTGGAAGTCATTGAACAGGAAATGATATACATAGGCCTGATTTTGGGATCTTTATAATTTGACAGTAAGTTTAAGTTCATTTTAACATGTAATTTTAGCGTTATGCCATGTGACCTTGTTGTGATTTATTTTGTTGTATCTGTTGTAGATTTAGGATAGAAAATGATTGAAATAGATCGAAACATGTCTCCTATTTAAATAAATATAGCATAAATATACAAGGGTCAAGAGGAAAAACAGTGTTTTTATTAAATTATTACATAACCTTGTACCATGGAACAACAAACGAATTAATTTATTTGTTTTATGTGCTTTCCTTTAGAGTAATACAACCGCTTTGATTTAAAAAAAAATCTAACTTTGATTCAAACAATAATATTTGTATACAAGAAGAGATTTATTTCCTTAAAGTAATATTTTTGCTTTAGTTTAAGTTTAAGGAAGTAAACCTATTTAGGTTTACTTCCGCCAAAGAAACCATATTTTAATTCTAATAATTTTGAATTCCGAATCAACGTACACTTTGCTACCCTAACCTTAACTATATGAAGGTCTGAGAAGACCAACCACTTGTCGAAGATTTGCGACGTCTCAGAAGGTGGTGACACACGTGGAGATTTTGCAACTAAACTATCTATTCTATATATACAGTTACCGCGTAAAGTATGGACTTTCAATTGTTTTTAACAGATGACGTCATCGATAGTTTTTTGAAATGACAACCCTATATTTTTTTAATGAATTTGACAGATCTTTTTATTGTCTTAATGGTAGCATAATATTTTTATAGCCTTACATACGAAAATTTTCGAGAAAAAGACAATTGAAGGTTATGAATTAAAAGTGACAAAATCTTCGAAGCGGTTCGACCGAATTTAATGAAATTTTGGAATTAAGTATTTTGCAACCATGTGAAGTCACTGGCGTTATTATCGTTGATGCAATATTTACACTTTCTGAGATACAACCTCAAACTTTGAATTTGATATAGAACCTTTATATTTTGACATTTTCTGTTACAGTCTTCCATTGCCTATTCAATGTTACTACGCTTGTTACAGTATTACATCAAAAACATCTAGAAATTAACAAAAACCTTTAGTACCTACTCCTACTAAAATTGGTAACAAAAAATAACAACAAAAAACACACCTATCAAATTTAAAACAATGTGTTCTTATCAATGGTTGAGAATCCTCATAAACCAACTAGAGTAGTTGCAGTAGAAAATGTAGTAATGTGTTGTTATCAATTTTTTCTTAGTTAATTTTTAGACCTAAGTAATAAAGGTTTTTGTTAATTTCTAGATGTTTTTGATATAATAATGAAGACTGTAACCGAAAATGACAAAATATACAGGAAAATGTTCTAATTCAAATTCAAAAGTTTGAGGTTATATCCCATAAAACGTTGCATCAACGATAACTTCACATAGTTGCAAAATACTTAATTCCAAAATTTCGTTAAATTCGGTCGAGCCGTTCCGGTGATTTTGTCGCTTTTATTTCATAACCTTCAATTGTCTTTTTCTCGAAAATGTTCTTATGTAAGGCCATAAAAATATTAGACAATTAAAAGATCTGCCAAATTCATTAAAAAAAATATAGGGTTGTCATTTAAAAAAAAATGTCGATGATGTCATCTTTTAAAGACAATTGAAGGTAAACAAATTCATTTGATATCATAAGGTGTATTTGATAATTATAAACCGACGTGTTCCAGGATTTTTAAAAATAGCAAACCGTTCTTGAGATTTTATCATGTTTCCATACTTTACGCGCCCACTGTTTAGTGTGATATAGTCATGTGCCACATTAGATTTTTTAAATATTATTAAATTAGGCTTATTTTCGATTTTGACCCCTTAAGATGAGGGGTAATATATTCATCAATCTCAAATTGCACAGAAATTAGATAAGTTAAGAAAGTATAATATAATTTTATTATTATTATTAATATATTATAGCGGTTTAAACCATCCTATAAGACGAATAAACAGGGTTGCCAACTTAAGAAAAATCATAAAGCGAACGTTTTGGCTTGTGTTTAAGATTGAATGATGGAATTATCATGGACATTTTGACCCTTGATTAAAATTCTGCTAAAACACTATTATTAGTTTCTATTAATTTTTGTATAAATGGGCACAAAATGTCGGCGTCATTTTGTAGATGGTACAAAAAAACTAAATAATTCGATGTGACAAAATTGTCTAATCTTAACAAAGGCTTAAATGAATTTTAAAGATAATGTTAAGCAAAAACGCATGACATTGGTATCCGAAATTGTGTGTAACGAGCTGTTATACATCATACCACTCTAAGGTGGCGTTTGAAAAGGGTATAGGCAACCAAATATACTTCATGGCTTTGAATTTTTCTATTCACACACTATTTTGACTACACTGTAAATAGAATCAAAATATCTGTCAAATCCTGGCTAACTAGTTTTAATGCAGTACAAGCGATCTCGATGAAATAGAATTTGCTCATGCAGCTAACCTATGAATTTTACTAAAAAATGTCATAGACATAAATTATTCAGAATTTCGTCTACTTTAATTTACTATTTAACTATTTTGACGAAATTACAGAAAAGGCGGCTCACATGACAGCTTGAGTCCTAAACATTACAGCAATGATGTGAAAACCCATTTAAAAAACAATGTCCTACTATTGTCCTAATTTTCATAGTTTAAAAAATCAGGTTGTGAGATCTCATTGAGGGGTAAATAGATGACCATGTCGTATTAATAATTGAAGAACAATTGAAGAGCATTAGAAAAAAAGAACGCAATTTTTTTTTTGATAATTGACGAACAAAAATCAATACAAATGCAAGACGAGTTTCTGAAACTCCAATACTTTTATATATAACTTTTACCACTTTCCAGAAAACCTCGAAAGCTAATAAACATCAAACAAGTGTCTAATATACGCTTATTACAACAATGTCTATACATGGCGATCTTCCTCTAGCGCAAACTTATCCCACATAAACCTTATAGCGCATTACTTTCAATTACAAAACCAATCAGGACGCCGCATTTCATCGAATTGTCAAAAGGCAGTTAACTTTACAGTTTGTGCAAAATTTGCGACGGTCTCTTCAGCCATTAAACGCCTATAAATAAGCCTTTTACGCATGTAAAATTGAAGCTTTTACACGGCAATTTCACAAACTTGGGCCGCGGATCATTTTTCAGCTGAATTTACGCTGACGCATGACCATTTAGCCATAACTGCTAAGTCGAATTTATTGACAGATGATTACAGGGCTCTGTAGAGCTGTTATCGATCAATTCGGCACTTTAAGAAGGATATTCGCCGCAAGTATTTATTTCTGCAATCAATTTTTAGGTACCCGACACGGTCGTTTTGATTTAATATTGGTGAGAAGGTAGTAGTTTATGATCCTGTTTTTATAAAGTGGACTTATAACGTGTAAAAAAAGTATGTCACCAGTTGTAGCACAACTGCGGGAGAGTGTTGACGATTTTCTTGCGTTGAACAAGGTCGGACTCCAATTTTCTTTCTCCTTCAAAGTTATCCATTATTTCTGAAACATCCTGTATACAGAGAAGGTAATATAAGTTTTTCGAAGAAACAGGACATAAGTTACAAGACACTACAGATAAATAATAGGTGTATATAGCGGTGTTAATAATAATCCTTAGTTGTTTAAAGTTATAATGACGTGGGAGGATGTTCAGAATCGTTAAGTTTATGGATATTGTTTCCTGCATGCTCGCCGGCGTCTTCTATTCGTTTTAACGAGAATATTTGCGTTTTGAATTTCAAATGCATAATCGTAGGTACAAGAAACGTGTTGCTAATGGTGTCAGGATCAAGTGGATATTGTAAATAACTTTGCTTATAGCAGTTTAAATTTAGAATTGCTGCACCTACACTGCTCAAAACACGTACAGGAAGTGACGTTATCTTGAAGATTGTAAATGTGGAGAATCTGCATTCTGTCATCGCTCATTTTGATAGTATTGACTCCTGTGTTTGAAGGCTCATAACTCCAAAACTACTAAGAAAAGTTATTGTGTGTCTAACAGTGCTTTATTGTTGATAATTGAAAACACGTTGATAGTCATAACACTTATGTATCTACAAACTCTATAATATCATACTATATCATATCGCCATATACAGGGTTAGTCAAAATTAACAGTCTATCGTTTAAATATATATTTAATACACAGGGTGTTAGTTTTATTCTGGAAATTGGTAACCTTTCCTGTATCAAATAGAACAGCCTGTATAATTTTACTATTTTTAATTCTAAGAATCTTTTGAATGAATCATTTATTTATAAAACGCATAATTTTTGAGTTATGAGCAATTAATCAAAAACAGACAAAATTATTTTGTGAAAATTTTCAAAAATTTATCAAACAAAAAAATTTTCTGGGTTTCAACATACTATGATACGAACTGTATATTTTTAGTTTTTAAATTCTAATATTAATTTTTAGAATTTTTTGTAAAAATGATTTTTTTATACAATGCTATAATTTTTTTGTTATAAGCAGTTAATCAAAACTCCTAAACTTCAAATTAAGAACATTTTCTCATATACATACACATTTATTTTAATATGGCAGCTTGAATATTTAATTTAATACTATTTCATAGTTTTGTTATTTTTACTTTATCATACGTAGTATGACAAAGTATTGTAATCGTGCCGAAAAAAAAATTAGATTTTAGCGGAAATATGTCCTTTTTTCTTGATTTTTTTTATTTTTATCCGATAATTATCGATTAATTGCTCATAACTCAAAGATGATGAATTTTATACAAAAAATTATTCCTACAAAAAACAGTTAGAATTGAAAAAATGTCAAATATACAAGACACTATTACAAAAAGATAAGTTTATCATAACATATTTTTATAACAAAATTAATACTGTGTATATAACTTGACGATGGCTTGTTAAAAATTAAAAAAGAACTTGTTAATATTTTTGTTAAAATGCTAAATTTTTGTACGGTTGGGGAATTATTTTGGTGTTCCGGTAATTTGGACTAATTTTGATTACTTGCTTATAACTAAAAACTGATGCGTTTAGAAAAAAATTAAATCTACAATAAATTCTAAGAATTAATCTTAGAATTAAAAGATTAAAAAATATACAGGATGTTCTATCTGAAAAAGAAAATATTACCAAATTTCCAGAATAAACTGAAGACCCTGTATATTGAAAATATATTTAGACTATAGTTTGTTTAAAACAAAAAAAAAACCTGTTTGAATATGTGTTTCAAATTTTTTATGGTTGAAAAATTACTAGAATTACAAGGTAATTTTGACTATCCGCCATTTTGATTTTATTGTGAAAACCTGACATATTTTTAATCATCAATCTTCAAATATTACGTGAAACAAGTTTCATGCAAATCAAAGATTTTTTACATTTTCGGTCGCCATATTGATTCCGCTATCTCAAATTTTGAAAACATTGGATTTGGGGTCTAGAATCTTCAAATGTCACAGCAAATAAGTTTCATAAGCACCCGGCATCTTTCTAAATTTTCTGGTCGCGATATTGTATCCGCTATTTTGAATTAAAAAAATATGACAACGGGTTTGGAATCAGAACCCCAAAATCCCTATCGATTATAATAAAAATAATATTTAAAAGGTTTAAGTAAACAAAAATTGTTAGTAATGTACGCTGTTTTTCCGGTTAGTTCAAAACCTGTACATATCCATTATGATTGTTTCAATCATAGCTCTGCTTTTAATTCAAATTTAAATAAAAATGTAATACATTTAATTCTCTGTCAATTACTTTATATTTTGTCTGTTGGCACAAAATGGCTAACTGCTATACTTTTCAAGCTTTTGCATCGACAAAATTATTTTGTTAATTTTCTCTGAACTCACTTTTTGGACTTTTTGTACTGTTTTCGAACCGACCGATTCATTTATTTGTTTTTTTCATTACTTTTAGAGTTATGAGCCTTCAAACACAGGAGTGTGAGTCTCTTTCGGTATATAAATGTATAAGTAGGTATAAGTTTTATCTACGACTCATAAATTCCATTTAATGACAAATATTTTAGATGTATTTGTCTTAGGTGGCCATGTAAACTGTCAATCAACTGTCAACCACGTAGGCGTTAACCGTAACCAAACATAATACCCAAATCACTACACAACACAACTACATTTGAATTTCACAATCCAAAAGATCCTTACAGCGCAACTGCGGTAGGATGTCGACGATTTTCTTGAACTGAACAGGGTCGGACTCCATTTTTATTTATTAATTTTCTCAAGAATAACTTAAAACTTTTTACGTCTTTGGGCATATGCTCCTTCAAGGTCACCAATTTAAAGATAAATTGTAACTCTTGTGAATAAATGCATACATTCGCTGCCCTAATTGTTCGACTTCCGAAAGTGAGATGGTCTGTAATTAAAATCAGACCATCGGAGTTCAGTGAAATTATTTATTTGGACGTAATGGGCGGTGATACGTGCGAACTTTGTTCGTGAAGACGTTATCTCCAATTAACGAATGTGTCCATCCGTCGTCGTCCAAAGGAAACGACCAGAATTTTTAAACTGGTTAAGAAATCGAGAAAAGATACCGACCTGCAATTAAAGGTAGATCTTCGTGGCGCCTTTTTATTTCGCTGCTGATGTTATTTTGGGCGTGCCTCTGAAAGTCATTTTCAGTCTTGATTTGCACTTTCTTAACGTTTAAATTGAACCAACTCCGGTCATTATTAAACTATGCTGTACTGTATTTATGACGTTGGACAAATGCAATTTTGAGAAGTACTAATACACAATAAATGTCGTTTTTTTTTGATACCCTTGAGATCAGTATGACTTCCGTTTTTTTCCGGAAATTGTATTATTGAAATTTTAAATGGCACCGTATAATATTTGTGTGATATTTTTAATCATGATCACATTCAGAACACAAAAACATATCAATCGTCAATTTTTATCATACAGATAACGACAAAAGACTCATTTACATCAATACAAAGAACTGCCAAATTTGGATGTTATTACACTAGCCAACAAAAAAAAATGCCGTACAAATGACAACTGATTCGGATAGGATTTTTTCCCAGGAATCCGAATCTGTACACAGAACTGGCGAATTGGCTCTAGTTTTCTCGAAAAACAGTGTTAAAGGTACAGAAACGCGTTTTTGGCTACGTTTGAACAGATGCAAAACAGTAACGTTATTTAGTAGATGTTTTTATGTAGGATCAAATAAAACTTCTCCTTTAAGACCATATAGCTAGAAACCAGATAGAGACCGTGCTCATTGCAGCACCGGACGGACCACACTGTTTGTTCCTTTATTTATAAATTGCATTGGTGAATAAAAAGTTGTTGGAAAATGACAACCGATTTCGGATTTTTCTCATGGAGTCCGAATCTGAAAAAAAGAAATAGTGAATTCACTCTAATTTGAGCGAAAACCTATAAAAGTAGTTTTGCATTTTTACAATGCCTTGCTAAAAAAACTATAACTTTCAGATACGAATTCTACAGAAAAAAGAACCTATCCGATCAGTTATCATTTGTACGACAACTTTTTATTTGACCAGTGCAAACTATAAATAAAGCAAGAACCATAAAAATGTGGTGTAAAATGTTCAAAGTTTATGCCATCAGATTTCTAGCAATATGGCCTTAATGCAGAAGGTTCAAAGTTTAATTTGATTCTACTTATCTACATCAGTATCTCCATCTACATCATAATGCTATTATTTTGCATGTGTCAAAAAGTAGCAAAAATACGTTTTTTCTAACTTTAACACTGTTTTTCGTGATAACAAGAGCTAAATCGCTATCGGATATATCGCTAAATCGGATTTCTGGGCAAATGTCCTATCGAAATCAGTTGTCATTTTCCCGAAAACTTTTTCTTTGGCCAGTGCAATGTATAGCGCGCGCTCTTACAAAAAAAGAGGTGTTCAAAGTTTATGCCATCTGATTTCTCGGTATATGGTATTAAAGCAGAAGGTTCAAAGTTTTATTTGATCCTATATACACAGTGGGCACAAGAAAAACGGTACAAATTTTCAATTACGCATATTTCGAAAGATATTAAGTAAATTCAAGAATTTCTTTGAAAACTTAATTGCTCATGTTATGAAAATTGAAAAGATACCATATTCGCAATAATTGAACGTTTCAATCCAATGTTATGTTGCTTAGGTATACATAGCTATGCAATATTTCTTATAACATCGGATACATTTTATGGGAAATGAAAGGTGTATTGAGATTTGTTTTCTTTTTGTCAAAAGGAACACTAGAGATTTTATAGCATCGTATACAGGGTGATTTTTTTAGTATACAGGGTGAAATTTTAAAACAGTTTTTTTTACTCAAAAATGCATTGAAACTGGATTTTTCAACGATGACATTGCATAGGCACGAAAAATCCAATAGGATTATCTTTCAAGATGGTGGGGAAACTATGGCCAACGTTTAGTGTTCTTACGGGCGTCATGTTTGAGCTTATTGAGCTGCAGTTTTTGCAAAAACATACAAATTTGTATGTTTCTCTTGTCTGACGGTCAGGTCTTTGCTGTTAGTTTTTCACATATAAATTCTTCAAATGAAAAATATCGAAGAAAGGAGCAAAGGGTTCAGGCTGATCTTGGAAGTGCTCTTCATTTAAACATAACATAAAAATAAAAAGCAAAACTTGGTTTGAAGTGATGTGACATACTCAAAAAACGTTGATTCTAGCTCCGTTTAAATCCTTGCAAAAACTAAGAAAAGAATAAGAATAAGTAACATTCGTCTAAAATTTACGGCTAAGCAACAAGTGTGATACATCATAATTGAAACTGACGAAAAGACCACCTACAATGATAAAGTCAAACATGCCGCTCATAACAACACCAATGGTTTCTTCACGATCATTAATAATAATAATAATAATAATAATAATATTCATTTATTGTCCAACAGACTGATCCAATTACAGGACAATACAATACCACAAAATAAGAAATATAAAATATAACTCCTAAACTATATATACTACTAAACTAACCAATAATACAACATGACAAAGTTCAAATATTCGAGTAGGTCCACAATAAGTCAAATAAGCTGATCGTTTAAATTTCTGGCCATATGAACCATGGGAGACTTTAACAAAATGTTAGTTCGCGCCCTCGGGACAAAAAACGGATCACAATGACGAGCATTTTGGCGCGGGACCACAAAACCAACTTGGGACAACAAGACGGGCGCATCAACTTCACCATTTATAATCTTTAACAAGAAACCACCACTTGTCAGCTCTCTACGGGCAGACAGCGCACTGAAACCAAACGTCCGCAGGAGCTGATCATAGTCTGCACCCCTCCCAGGGTAAACGCCAGTGGTTTTGAAAGAAATATACTTCAGGAAGCGCTTCTGTACCCGTTCCAAAGATAGTTGTTGATAAACATAGTACGGGTACCAGATAATCGAGGCGTACTCCAGACGAGATCGCACAAACGTGTAGTAGAGGATCTTCAGAGTCGATATGTTGATAAATCCTCTGCACGACCGAATAAGAAAACCCAACGATCTCGAGGCAGTCCTGCCAACACCAGTAATATGCTCTTCAAAGCTCAGTTTTGAGTCAAATACAACTCCAAGGTCTGTCACTGTAGTTTGTCTTGAGAGTGCCTCGCCTCCAACACCATAATCGCAAGCAATGATGGAAGTATTTCTGCAGTAACTGACACACGCGCATTTATCTATATTTAATCTTATTTTGTTCATTCTGGACCATTCTCCGATTAAATCGAGATCAGATTGAAGCATAGCACAGTCACTCATAGAAGATATCTTAGCATAGATCTTCAAATCATCTGCGTATGCAAGTACTCCACAGCTCATTCCGGTCAACAGATCATTGACGTAAATGTTAAAAAGCAAAGGTCCCAGGTTAGAACCCTGCGGAACTCCCGAGGTAGCAATATAAGGTGCAGATTTGAAGCCGTTGTAGGTTACGTAACATGTGCGATTGCTTAGATAAGAATCAATAAACCTTATCATATGTGCCGGAAAACCAAGAGCGCAGAGTTTAGATAACAGGATTCCGTGGTCGAGGGCATCAAACGCTTTAGAAAAGTCTGTATATATAAAGTCTGTATATATAACATCAACCTGCTGTTTCTTATCCATATTATCACTAATGAACTGAGTGATCTCGACCAAATTCGTGATTGTAGAACGTCCAGGCATGAAACCATGCTGCTGAACCGAGATGTGGGGAGCAACAGCGCGGGAAATTCGCGAATGCAACAACTTTTCGAAAACTCTGGCAAAGTTGGACAGAATACTTATGGGTCTATAATTCTGTACGTCACAACGATCATCTTTCTTAAAAACCGGCGTTATTCTTGAAGACTTCCAGGCATCAGGAAATACTGACGTAGCAAGAGAGAGGTTGAACAAAACAGTCAAGGGCTCGCAAAACACACGGGCACAATCACGAACAATAAATCCAGGTAGACCGTCATCACCCACGCTAAAGTCAGCCTTCACTTTTAGCAACGTCGCCAATACTTCCCCAGAAGTGAACGGTGGTGAATAGAAGCAGGTGTAGGTATGGTTACTCAAATCCACAGTGCCGTCAGCAGGACCACGATCCCCAAACGTAGCTGCAAAAACATCGGCAAAAGCATTGACAATCCCCTGTGGGTCCGAAATTTCTTTCCCCCTGAAGGCGACGCAACCAGGAATCCGAGTGGTGCCCTTACGCTCACGGATATAACGCCAGAACTGATTTGGGTTTGCAGCTATCGACTGCTCAGTGGTACGCAAATAGTCATTAAACGCATTGCTAAGCTCAATCTTGAGCAATTTACGTAGTCTAACGAACTCGTCATGGTAGCGTGGTATATTAGTACTTCTCCACTTCCCAAAGTAATACTCCTTCAGTTTTATTGTACTCTTGATGGATGCGCTGTACCAAGGTGGAAACCACTTCCGAGACGATGAAAACCTTGGCACATGTCTGTTCAGGAGCACATCAAGTGCCGAGTAAAATGCGGCAACACCCTCATTCACGTCACCACATCATTAAAGATAACTGAAGTACCCAATTAGATTTCTCGTTCCGTTGCAATGTTTTTGTTACAAACGACAATTCCGCTGTTTTTAGTAAAAACAATAAAAAACATTGTTTAAAAATTTTACCGTGTATAAGAAAAAAATCAACCTGTATACGATGCTATAAACTCTCAACTGTCCCTTTAGACCGAAACAAGACAAATGTCATTACCTATTGATGTTAATACAACTTTCATTTAACATTAAATTGACCCAATATTATCAGAAATTTGGCATAGCCAAACATAAAGCAACATAACTTTAGATTCAAATGTTCTGTTAGTGCGAATATGGTACCGTTTCAATCATACACTACAAGCAATTCGTTTTTTAAAGAAATATTTGAATTGACTAAATATAATTAGAAATACGAGTGATTAAACTTTTGTACCGATTTTTTTGGCCCATGGTGTATATATAAACATCTACCTACTACATAACGTCGCTGTTTTACATGTAGCCACATGTTTTAAAAAAACGTGTTTTTTTGCACCTTCAAGATTGTTTTTTGAGAAAACTAGAGCCAATTAACCATTTCTGTGTTCAGATTCGGATTCCTGGGAAAAAAATCGTATCCGAATCAGTTGTCATTTGGCAGCAAATTTGAAGTCGGTCAAATTTGGTTGGCCAGTGTTATTCATCCATAGTTCACTACACTGAATTTGATTATTAACCCATCATTTTTTTTTTACTATTTCCTTGCTTTAAACGACATTTCCACATGATTTTCAGCAAAATTATCAAGTATTTGGTGTCATTGTTACCGGAAAACTGTTTTCTATTAGATAAGCAGGGTGAACACATGAAGTACACGGAATTAGCTGACTCATTGGCCAAAAACTAATCAAATCACGCTAGAGGGCACCAGTAATAAAATAAGTAATAATATTGCCACCAAGATTAATAAACAAAAGAGTTATTTTTTCTTTGCCTTGGTGCTTAAAATTGACGATCGATATGTTTTTCTTTTCAACATGTCACCCTGATTGAAAATATCACAAAAGTAATATAAGGTGTCATTTAAAAGTTCAATAAAGCCGTCATTTCCGGAAAAACCGGAAGTCACACTAATCTTAAGAGTATCCTAAAAAAATGGCCTTTTTTTGTCTATTAATCAGCGCCATAAATAATTTCAAACCATTAGAGATCTTAGTTAAAATTATACTGAAAAAATCTCAATTTATTGCAAAACCGTCAGAACGACCAACAAACGATCTTGTTGAAAACGTCTAAGCCAACCGCTTTATATATATCGCATAAATTATTGCTAATTAATTGATCCGCAGCCTTAGAAACAGTCGTTTGCGTTCACTGGGCATGTAATTAGTAATTAATTAGTGTCCATTTTGGATGATATATTAACCATTGCAATAAAAGACAGAACACGGTCTCAGACGAGCATTAATCGTTTATTAGCTCATATTCTACCGTTAGTACCGGCTAGCTTATTTTTTTGTATTCATATATCATCAATATTTTGCATACCAACATTTTAATTTAACTGTTGACTAAGAAAACCAGTGACGTATTCGTATTTTTAACTTATAAGACGTGGTTCCCCTTTTAGTACGTATATTTTCTGAAATAATTTCTAACACTTGAGACTTAACTAGAATGTATACTGTCGCTTTTAATTATTACTGCTTAACGTGTTGGATATAAATGAGAGATCAATTTAGATTAACTTAACAAACTTGTTGCAAACGCTATTATATTAATTGGTTAAATTTATACACCATATAATTATATCAAAACATTCTGTTGTGATTGGCAGTAAGCAATTATAACAAGTTGTGTGTTATATTATCATCATACTCCATCAGAGGTGAAGTTTCAATCATATTTTGAGAGATTATACAGACAAAAAGACGAAATAAACGTAATAAACAAAAAAACTATATTATGTAAATTGCTTATACACTGCTCAAAAAATTACGAGAACACTTTTTTTTCGAAAGCTGTAACTTTTCAAATAATAGTTCTAAGCAAATCAAATTTGGTATACTTCATGAGGCAACTAAGATGCCTCATTTTACTTGTAATGTCGTTTCTAATCAACGAAAATTGACAACTGAATTCATTTGTCATCTTTAGTAGGCTTTCATACGTGAATTCAAACCACACATTTTTTGAGCAGTGTATTTTAAAGCTTCCTAGTGTAATACAAAACGTGGAGTAAAGCTAATGGTGATGCAGTTGTTTTAGTTAGTGTATAATATCCCTATAAGAGAGATAACAAGCTCATATATTATTAGTTTTACAAAGAAAACTGCGGATGTCTACTCGTACGCTCTACTCGTTCGTAATGAATTGAAATGCTGCTCGATCTGGTTGAATACGTCAACCAGTATATAGGAAAAACTGCACACGCGCTTTAAGCGTGTTCCGATATTAATTTATTCGACTTTGTAATTACCACTCTATGAGCTCGTTCTCGCATTCCCTGCGCGAGAAATAAAATAAACAGACTGTATAAATAGTCGAAGCACCTGATCAATATAAATAAAGCCTGATTGCTTCATTAAAAACTTTCTTTTGACGCTGCTTGCATTTTCCAGACCTCCACGATAATGAAATTTAAATAACAAATTTGTCCTGCATGTCCTGTTACGAATCGATTATGTAAAATATTGAAAAGGAGATGTTAGAGGAAATTAAATGGTTGAAAAGGTTTCTGGGAAAGTCTAGTTTAATTCCCGAGGGAAAATTAAGAAAATAAAACGTTGTCCCGTCCTGTGCCTTGGTTGTAACACAGTTGACCTTGTAGACACTATAGATAATTTTACAGTAGATCAAATTTCAGTTTCTAGTTTTAAATTCTTTGACAAAATAAGTAATTTTAAAAGAAATTGAATTATATGATATTTCATTATGAATTTATAACAAAATAGATTAATTTTTCATAAATATACTGTTCGACCTTACAACTAAACTTTAACCTTAACAAATAAACGATACAGGATGGTTGTATAGCGCGGCAGTCCCCACTTATCTCTCCTTAGAATGTTCCGAATGTTGGAGACCTTAAAATTTGGAATCAGGAATGAAGGAGCATGACGGATATAGCAACTTCGGTTGTCCATCAGATTATACAGGGTGATTTATTAATGTCGCATAGAGCGATATTTCCGTTTTCTTAGGTGAAAGATAAAAATGCTTTTCACAAAAGTTGTTTGACCCAGTATTTCCCATCATGTCAAGTTTCTATTTTGTCCAGTTTCTGTGATATTTGGCGTTAACAGAAAATTATTTAAAAGCGAAAAATTATTTCCAAGGGTGTTCCAATTAAAAACTGAAGAAAACCATTGTTTTAAAGAATAAAAGATTACTGCATGATAGGACTATCCTACACACAGAAAAGTAAATACTTCACTCAAAGCAATATGCTTTCATCCAAGTAAATGATTAGTTTGCTATAGCCGCAAGTAGATATTTTCTCAAGTTAAGAATAACGAGATATTGTTGAATTGAAATGATCATATGCTTGTATATCTGAGAAAATATTTTCTTGCAATGAATATAGATATTATTCATTCAAGCAAACTATTCTCACGTTGAGAATAATGGAATTTTCTTAAAGTGAATATATATGCTTGACAGTGAGAAAATATTTTCTTGAAATGAGTATAGATATTATTAGTTCAAGAACATGATCATAATGTATTGAAAAGAAATTACTTTTTTAGTTTTTTTTTTAAAGGTAGGGAATTGTGTGAAATAAGTAGACAATAGCGAATGATATTTGTTTTATTGTATGAAATTTCTTTGCTTAATTACATATATACTTACCTATTTATAAATTATCACTACCTACAATATCTAAGGCATGGAAAAAAAACACCATATTCTATTAGATATCAAATTGTTTCCATTATATTACACAAGTAAGTTTTCTGTGACATGTATGTTGATTTGGTGACCACTATATGGCTAGGCAAAATTTACGTACCGTATGCGTCACAAGTCACAACCACGAACTGCGTCGCAAATACGTTAAACATAAGTACTGTAGGCTATTCACGCAAAATTAAAACTATATACTTTCATAATATTATAGATCGCGTAGTTATTGCGTACAGTACCTACAAAATTAGTAAAGATATACTTACCTATTGAAGTCTTCCCGGACAATACTCGGTAGTCAGCGAACACGACGCCATAGCAGACCCCAACTAACTGAAGGCAAAGGCCGATGCGAAAAATCTTAAATCTCGGCAACGTTCGTGCACGTTTGAGTGTAAATGCGCAAGCGCGTTGCAAGCAATGGCTTACTTGATTCATGATATTGATCAACTTCTTGAATTGAGAATTTAAACTTATTGGTTTGAAAATTATATACTTAACCGAAACTAATAACTCTGAGATTGGGATATTCTTGAATTGTGAGAACAAGGAATTCTTAAATGAAAGAAATTGTTTCAAACCAAGTAAATATTAACTTTCATCTAAAGCAATAACCGCAAGTAAATAATTTTCTCACGTTTTGAGAATATACTTGTGTAGATATCGTATTTATTTCTTTATACTTAATTTAATTTAATTTAATTACTTAATTTTTAGAGCGTTATAATATGAATGATATAGATTTCAACTAAAGAAGCGAATGATAATTAATCCAGGTGCTTTTTCCAAAAATTATCCTCACCTGGATTAATTATCATTCGCTTCTTTAGTTGATTCTCCATTACTGACGAGTTTACGTAATTAACCATTTTCCCTTGGATATAGATTTCGTTCAGCGCGCAGTACGTCAATCGTAACGGTAAATGGAAACGTAGCTGGGAGAGTGGAAGATTATTTACTATTAGTACGATATGATCAGAACAATTTAATTTCGGAATTTTTAATAGTAGTACGAGTTAAATATAAATAATGAATTTAGATGTACAATTAATTATACCCAACAATATTTTACAAACACGGATTCAAACGGATTCACTGATCGCGTCAAAACTCCGCATCTCGTTCGACTGCCTCGCACCAAAACCCACAGCGAGGGAAGCCGAACTGCGTAAAATATTGCTCATGTTTATTTCGGTCTTAAAAATTAACAAATAGTCGGAATGCTATTAAATTCAAGGGATATGTATCGCTGTAAATAAAGATTATTTGCATGATAACTGCGTTGTCCTGCTAATATTCGCTCCTGTGATATCGGCTTCCATCAAAATCTTGTTCGCAACCTTTATTACATAAAAACTGAAGAAAACAAAAACGCCAATCTATAGAAGAGACTCTAAATGCACCCTGAACAAAAACTGAAATGTTTGTAGTAAGTGGTTTAAAAGAAAATAAATCATTAATTTGAATACTTACAAAAAACTTACTTGAATACTTACAATAATTTAGAACTACACGCCTAAATGCAGCATCCTGTATAAACGGAAATAATATTTGTTTGTAGAAAATTATATACTAAACAACTTCGATACAATTTTTTGTATACCTCTAAAGATAACGTTAACATCTACTACTGCAATGCTATGACTCTCCATGTATACTAAAGTTGGTTCCAACACAACCAAAACTGGTTATCTAATAAAATTTAAAAATACCTCACTTTTGTAAAAAAAAATTAAGAAGTGTGTGCTGTAGTGTACTAAGTAGTGTGTGTTTTAAAGCGAATCCGCCAAATATCGACAGATTTTTCTCGTAGGTAAAATAATTAATTCAACTAACATTTACCACAAAAATGCATACTCATGATTCATGAATTTATAAATAATTATTTGACTTCGTTTTTTTTTTGTTCACCGATTACTTTTTTTTCTTATTATACTTTTAGTAGTGAAAGTTGATATTTAATTAAGAAATCAGGTCATTGTAATTTCGAATTTATTTTTTTTTCTCTTAAATTATTATAAATCAAATAACAGTATGTGTTCACCCATTAATTTTCAAGCCAGCTGCTTACAATTATAGTCACATAAAAACTCGACCATAAAAACGGTGTACCTACAAAAAAAACACGTTTTTAACCACAGGGTGTCTATTGATTTAAAGACACCGGGTACAAATATAGGAAACACTGGGAAACCTAATACATATATTACTGTGTCTTACATGTTGTAAACCATAATAATTTCAAATGCTTGTTAAATTTCATAACTAAGTCCATAACTTAATAACTAATTTTATAATATAATGCAATACTACAATAATTATCCATTATTCTTTAGAGGTTTTGTTATTACTTCCGGTTTCAAATATTAAATCTCCGAACTACATCTGGATAACAAGGACATAAATTTTAAGCTTCGCATTCCAACTGTTAAATTAAATATAACTGTAATGTACGACTGTAATATACTTTTCTAAGTACATGTAGTTTTATTGGTGATAATTTTCATGTGGGCTCCCGATGTGAGAGTTTTTTATGGCCACTGGTTATAAAGGAAGCCATCTTGGACGTAATTATACGAAAAGAATTTATGACAAACCATAAAACGTAAACTGATACTCTTGCTTATCTCTTGAGCTGAGATGATGAAACAGTTTGTTGTAATTTATAAATAATTTATAAATAATTATTTTTAAATAATTCTTTAGCTTAACTTGTAAAATTTCGAAGGAATGCGTGTTATTGGAATAATTTATTAATTAATATTGAAAACGCATGCAGTTATGTGCACGTGCAAGTATTAAAACTTTTATTTTATTTGCGCACTGCTTGTTAAGCTAAAGAAATCTGATCGTAAATGTTGGGAATAATTAACAATTTGCAGTAAAACCGGCATACCGTAAAATCTGAATATGATCAATTTATAGTGACATTTGTGTTGATAACCAAAGATTCGTATATCGTGTAGTTATATTATTCTTTTGTAGGGATTTAGTTTATTAAATGAAATAACATGTCTCCGATTGTTGGATATTTGGTTGTGTAATAATTGTTCTTAAAGAAACGTAAATAAAATGGTGTAAGATCCTGCAATTTTTGAAGTTATGGCATGTTTTGTAATAAATGTGAATAGTGGAATTATACTCTGAGCCTTGTTGAATAACGTTTGTAATCTTTTACCTATTTTAATGATTCTTTTGGTGAATAGTAAACAAACTCATCATGATTATCACCGGCATTTGTAATTGTGAGAAAATAACTTCTTACAGTTGCTATACCGAGAGAAGCAACGTCATGTTTTACTGGACCAAGTTTAAGAATCCTTGTGGGGAAAACTTGATTAGGTTTCTAAGCAGACTGTTAAAAAGCTGTATCGATTTCCATCTTCTTTTGTTTTTGACTCATAACCAAAACTGAATTTTCGTGAAAACTCCTTTAAAAGTAAAACATCAATTTTAGCTATAATGTTCGAATAACTTTTGCAAAGTTTAACTAACCAATTGTGATTATCATTCCAGCACATAAACAAATTTATCAAGAGTTCCAAAAGCCTTTGCGATTTTGAAACAAAAATTCACAGGTTATTATACCCGCAAAACCAAAATGATTTTCTCGTTAACTTTTATTATATACTCTGGTGCAAAGTCATATCAACTTCCAAACATTTAGTCCGATTTTTATTTTTTGTTTATTTGTTGGAAGGCAATTTCTTTGTCTTTAAAAAAAATTAAAGTAGTGGACTTTTTTCAAAGTATTCTTAATTGTAGTTGAAAAAACTGATACCATGTTTTTTTTTACTCATTTTTGACTCACCCTATGTGTTAAGCAAGTAATGTATAGAAACACTCTATATGAAACCCGTATCTTTTACAAGCATGCTGTTTTTTTATTCATTGATTTATCTCTAAAATTGTCCGATTTACAGCCTTTTTTTAAGCCTTGCATATTACCAACTTTCTGAATTTACCAAGAAACAGTTTGCTAGTGAAAGATGTTAATTTAAAAGCTAGGAGACATACAAAAAATTCTAAACTATTGCCTGTACATCGTCCTGTCAGAAGATTTTCTTGAAAATATTAGAGAATGGACTATTGCTGAATGGTCGAATGTCTTGTTTACGGAAGAGTCAAGGTTTTGCCTTAACATAGTGGATGAAGGAAATATAGTGTGGAGAACAATTCCTCCCTACACCATAACCGACCCACTATTATAACTTTTCCGTTCAGTTACAAATGAATGGAAAGACAACCCCCTTCATGTTTTGCCGGTGAGGGGTCGATGACAGCCCAAATCTACATTGACATTTTACACTAGTATAAGGACTTAGTGGGCAATAAGTTTATATTGATGCAGGATAATGCCCGACCACACCAAAACAATAGTGCGAAACTTCTTTGAAGCTACGGGTATCACCACTTACAGTGGCCTGCGAGCCCCAATATGAATCCTATACAATATTTGTGGGATGAATTAGGGAGAAGGGTGAGTTCTCGCTAGAGGCGTCAAGTTTCACAGAAATGGCTGTAAATTAGTGGAAGAATGGGATCGTATACCAATAGAAACGTTACGAAGCCTGATTTCCAGTATGCCGCGTAGATTAGAAACGCTTAAAGTTACTAGGGAACGCAATACACGCAATGACAAAATATATAAACCATTCACTTACAATTACGTCAATGTAAAACAAAATTCTACCCAAATTTAACATTTATCCCGTTTTTAGAAGCAATAATACTATCTGCAAATTACTTTCAAATGTCAAAAACCCTAAATCGGTTATGGTTGAGTCTGGAGTCTACTCAGTCAAATGCTCTAGTTGTAATGTTGTTTATGTAGGTCAAACCGGAAGGAAGTTGGCAAAACGGATAGCGGAACACAAATCCAGAACCTCTTCTAACATTTATCAGCACAAAATTTCAACAGGTCATTGTATAAAATACAACGAACTTACACTTCTTCACAAATGCAATAAAAACTACAAATTAGACCTATTAGAACAACTGGAGATAGAAAAACATAAAAGAGGCCACAACATAACTTTATTAAATGATCAATTAGACTTCCTTAAAAAGCCATTGTTCATGTTTACATTACAATAATTTTTAAAATTGATGTACTTTAAGTTGCCTACTTGAACCAATTTTTCACTATTTTCGCTATCCCTCATGCTAACTTCCATCCGTATGTCAGTTGTTTGTCGTCATTCACACATGGCACACGTACTTTACCTTGCTTGTGTTTTTAATTACCTGACCGTGAGTAATCTGTTAAATTGTTATTTATTTGTTTTCGTACCAACATTTTCGTATTGTAGATTTAGGCTGATGATGTTGTAACCAAAGAAACCGGTACCCAAGAAATTACATATTTTACAAAGGATTAGAGGCATTTTTTAGAGTATATTGTTACGTCTAGGGTTGGGGGGTGTGTTGCGATAACTTAGACACTCTTCGTCTTCAACGGTATACTTATTTATTGAGTATAGTTATAAAGATGTTATGCTTATCGTAGTTCAACTAATTTACTATTATATGTGCTCGTGGCACCTTCCCGCGGCGAGTCCGTTCAGTTGCTTCTTCGACCAATCACAGCCCTCCACATAATTCGCGTGACTTTACATGGTTTCTGGAACTCAGCTATGGCTCCATGGTTCATAAGCTGTAACTTGATTCTTTGAAGGCCTTAAAAGTGCGCTCCTTGCTACAATATCATACACGGTATTAGGCAATTTTCCCAGTTTATAATTTTGTGTTTAATAAAAACATTTTTAAAAATGTGTATCACTTTATTTTACTAGAAAGCTGTTTATCGATAAATTCAAAAAGTTGGTTAATGGCAAGGTTTCAAAAAAAGCTATATAGGATAATTTTAGAGATAAATCAATGAATAAAATACAAGATGCTCGTAAAGGAAGCGTCTTTCATATAGAGTGCCAGCACTTTCTATACCCTTGTTTGATTAACACGCAGGGTGCGTCAAAAATGAGGAAAAAAAACATGGTTCCAGTTTTTCCACTACCCAGAATACATTGAAAAAAACTTCCTTAAAGACAAAGGAATTGCGTACCATCAAACAAAAAAAAATAAAAATCGTCCTACTGGTTTAAAAAATCAAGTGCGTCACTTTTTTTGGAACTGAGCGTATATCCTTCTGATAAATATTTCCCATCACACAATACATAAACACCAGAATTCCCATTTAACCCCATATACGATCGTCCGGCCATCCGTTAAGAATCTAAGTGGCACATCTCTATACTATTTTTGCGTCACTTTAGGACTCTTCCAGGCTGAGAAATGCGCACTTTTGCGTCGTCCGTCATCATTACTTCGGGCAGCACAATTCGCCGGTAATGAATCGTGAGTCGATATGTTTTTTTTTTCTGTTCGGTTTGAGCTGTTTGTTATCCTTTATGGCGGCAATATAGAGTGAGCGATCGGCAGAGCACTTATATCGATCTAGTGTGCGAAGATTAAAGGTGCCGCCGTTTCGTAATTAACTTGTGTCATCCGAAGCGGCGCAAGAGGTCGAAAAAAGCGCCGGGATGTCCTCACGTTCCAGCGACAAATCCATCGCAATCGAGCGAAATGCGTTTCAGGTTTTCAGGTATTGGAAGCGTATCGGAGCATTGAATTCCGTGACCGGTTGCTTTGGTTATTACTGGGTATTATTATTATTGCTGATCGTTATTATTATTATAATTAAGTTATTTCTGAAATTGAAGCAGAAGGAATGGTAAATATGATCGAAATATTATAAGTGGAGTATACAGCTTGATAATCAGTGGATGAGAACAGGGCCTGAAAATATTTGCTTGCTCATTTTTGGACAGTTGGTATGAAAATACCTGCTTCGAACAATATTGTAGTAAATTTGGTCAATAATAAACGATATCCTCAAAAAACATAATTGAATCCGCTAGAATAGGGTATTTGACTGTATTAAAAATATGGCTTGTATAAACGCTCTGTAATTGGCTCAGTCTCCAGTGACGTGTTTCGTGAGTACGCTTAGAGCGCGTTCGGTTTGTCAGGGTAGAGTATGGGGAGAGCAATGCTCAGATAGCCTGGGTCGGCTGTCTCTCTCTTATATGCAGATAAACGCCGTATGACGTTAGTCCGCCTATTATGCAGCGCGTCACTCTCACCGTACCCTACCCGATTATCCGAACACGCTGTTATGCTTATCTCGTTTGAATTTAATAGCACTAAAGTGCCATGTAAGCATAATTTTGTAGGTTGGGTTAGCCCTAACCTTAAGCTGTCAGATCAGATAATAGCTGGTTCGAAAATACGTAGATAACTTATTCTAGTCAGTTTTATTTATGTCGAAGTAATCTTCACAACAAAAAAACACTTGTATTGGCCGCTATTTATTTCATTTGGATTTCTACGAGCCTACCACTTTTTTCGCCGTATCAAATCTTGCGAAACAGCTACAAATAGTTTATCTGGAGTTTTTATGGACGTATTTCTGCATTGTGGATTTATACACCATTTATAACCCATTTTTATGTAGACATTGTGAAAACAACTCATCATACAACACAATTAAACAAACGGCGACGAAGCCGATGCTGACAGACCATATGGGCCGATTTGACATCTACTATCGTGTGACGTCACACAACAGAAAGTATCGTTTTGGCGGGACTTTCTGAGATTCAATTTTTAACGCTGTTTTTTATGACATATTGAGCAAATAATTACGAAAAATAATGCATTTACAATGTAGAGTGAAGGAATAAACACACTAAGATGGTTTTCCAATAATAGTCAAATACCCTATTGAGTAAGCAGGGAAAAATCAAATTTTAAACTGTGAACAGCCCTACCAAGTGATATCTGTTTGAAAAGTAATGAACTATATGTTTTAGATATTACAATAATGACTTGAAATCGATGTTGGAGTATCTTAAAATCTATCTCGTATCTTAAACTATGGAATATTGTAACTATTATTCAATTTCTCGTATAGATTCTGATTCTAATAAATATATTCTGTCATATATGCGCTATTTTGGTGCTGTGCTAATTGGGCACTTTTTTTAAATAGGTATTTCTCTTGTAAAATTTACCTACTTTTGACAGAGCTGTGCCACTATACATACCAATGTAGCGATTATATAGATGGAAAACTAAAATTATCAAGGCAATGCTTTCGAAAAATCAATTCATAGATTATTTGAGGAACCTGAAGGAATAATATATCAATGACAACCAATAAAATACCAAAGAAGTTAGATGGACCCATCAAATGCTGTCATGCTACTATAAATCCAATAAGTGAAATCTGTTAAGTTAAATTAAGTTGTTAAAAATCAGTTCTAAGCAAAATTTTAAAAATTATGAAATTCTAAACAATATTCCAAACCATGGTTATCATGGTAAATCATGGTTTTGTGGTCTAACGTCTACTTCAAAACGAAATAATTTTGATTTTTTAATGATTTGATTTTGTAACCGAAAATTCGAAAATTAATTATTTTTATATCAATAAATAACCTGTTATGAATATTTTCTTTTATTCTTGACAATTGCCATAATATCAAACACAGAAGAATTTATTTTAATGGTATCGTAACGTTCACAGTGTTCACATTTTATATCAGTTTTTTTGGAAAATGCACAGTGTACTAATTAATGGGGAAGGTTTCGAGGTTATAAAATCGATAATTTTTATCATGAAACCACAAATAATATTAAGTAACAAAACTGATTAAGAAATTGATTTCCATAAAGAGGTAAAACACGTTCGGCAAATGATACATCTTCGAACACTTAAGATAAGAATATTAAGGTAATTGACCATTAACGCTTTATATTTTAACCGGAAATTTTCTGTTCCAACTCTTGTTGTTCACCGGTGAAAGTAGCCCAACAATGTATTTACACAAACAATCTACACACAAAAATAAACACACACAAATAAAATCGTTACCTATTCCAACACCAACAGTTCAAACGCAATTAACCATCTCACACCAGCCAGATAACACCTAGATAACACCACATTGTTCATCCACAACCACATACCCAAGCAAAACGCTTGAAATAGCGCAAATAATCCAAGAGTGCACGCCCAGAATGTCAGATCCAATTAAAAGCAAAGCAATGCGAGAGAACTCGAAAAGAAAAATCCATATAACTGTATATATAAGTCCCTGTAGGAAGACATAGTTATAGGTGTTGCCGATGGCGTTTGGAATATTTTCATAATTGACAGTGGCTGCAAGCAAACAGGTTAAACAATAGCGTCGGCCTTGACAGCAACGTGCGGCGAAGCAGGAAAAGAAAACGCTTTCCGCTTCATTTAGTAGAGTGTCCGGTGGAACGTCGCGTTTCCGGTGTGTTGTGCAGGTGTCTAGAAATAAATACTAGTGCTTCGGGATCGTAGAGTGCTATGCTAGGATAACGTAACGCGGGACAGATGACTAACGCGATCACTCAGTCAAGGACGGCAGTGATTTATGATGGACTCGAACTGGAAAGGAGTGTCGTCTTCAGGAATTGATCTGTGCTGGTTTGTGTAAGGATTTTTTGGTTGAATGAAATACTAATATTTTGAGAGAGACGAGTTTATATCCAATTTCTGGCGAGTTTTTTAAGTGTGACATCTGCCTGTATTATGAAATATAATAACTTTAATAGAGGGTTGAAAGCCCACTTTAACTTGAAGCTTACTTTAAAGTCGACTTTAAAGTGTTGCTATCAAGTTGGTTATACTACTAAATTTTGGTTTGTTGTGTTTGCAACATCTGCCAAATCCAGTAATTTTATTTTCGTTATGTCATCTTTATGGCATGTGTCACATTCTTCACAATACGACATGTGTTTTGGAAATTCCTGAGTAATTGGTAATTGTCTTTATGGTAATTTATAAAAATTATTTATTGCCCAATATTTTCGCAACGCGAAAAAGCATTTTGGATTGAATTATTCCCGCTGAATACGAATCCGAGCTTGGACGTTGCATATCACATCAGCTTATTGTTTTTGTTTCTTTTACGGATACGCCCGCATGTCACTTACAAAATCGTTAAAAGTGCTTCAAAAACATGTGTGAACATATTTTCAGATTTTCA
This sequence comes from Aphodius sticticus, assembly GCA_963966075.1. Taxonomy (NCBI): domain Eukaryota; kingdom Metazoa; phylum Arthropoda; class Insecta; order Coleoptera; family Scarabaeidae; genus Aphodius; species Aphodius sticticus. The sequence goes on along the minus strand of OZ014508.1, from coordinate 5,741,204 downwards.
GCTAAACGTACAAAGGTTAAGGGCAACTATGAAGCGCTTTTGAGGTTTCTAGGACAATACCTATAAATTTGCAAAAACTGCCAAAATCGCGTTTTTTGTTATTTTGACTCACCTATTTCTAAAACCTTACGAGATAGATTAAATACTAAAATATAAGTAGCGTATTCTACTAACTTAATCAATTCAAAGAAAAACAAAGTTCGATAAACAGATGCAGGTTTTCAATGTATTGATTTTCTCAATTGTTTTTTAAATAAATAAATAAAAGACCTTTTTACAACTGCAACCCAAGAGATGAGTTAGTTTTGACAATAAAAGAAGCTTTCCCCATATAAAATGCCGTATATTTGCTATTCTATGGAACTATGCATAATCACTTTGAACTGACTGCGTTTATTATTTCTATTATAGGCAATTTAGCGGCAACTTGAATACATCTTAAACAATATTAACACAGAAACGAAAATTTCACTTTCCCGTAGCATTAGTCACACTCATACTATAAAGAATATCTCCAAAGAAACAGCATAGTTTACATATTTTAGCTTTATTAAAAGTGCTTATAGTAATTTATTTTTACTATACCTTATAAAGCAACACAAAACCACCAACACCAAATCTAAATTATCATCAATTGGTTTTTCCAATCTTTTTCTTGATGTGTGTGACCTGAAAATTCTATTATTAGACCTAATAACATGTGAATCCATGACAAAAGTGCGTCAGGCACTTATATAATTAGCACTCGATGGCAAACCGCTATCCGTTTGCCAATTTTAGACATCACCATCATCAATATTACTCAGAAGTCAGCAGCTATACAGTATTCGCTTCTGAATGGTGTGGTGTGGTAGGCAACAACACCGGTGGAACTCTATTATCATAGTCATTATGGCTTGAATCGCTGTTGTAACAGGGGGGCATTAGGTTTCAAAATCGCTAATTGGACGCGTCTTAAATGGAATGCAGGTTTCGTTAACTGTTTTTCTTTGGTGGGATTCCACAGCATCATTAACAAGATAATACGAATGGTCTGTGGTGAAGAGAAGAAAAGAATGAAGTATTTTGTGATCGTTCTACGAATATATTGATGCCTACTTGTGTTTCTTCGCTTCTAACTTTATTTGACTATCAAATATCTATATTCTTTTGTTCCTGTTTTTTTTTTTCGTTTATACTGTCAAGTTGCCGTTGACAGTTTAACACTGTGCAACAGCAAAAGAAAATCCTGCATGCTGATGCATGTGGCTTATTTGTGTGTTCATCGTAGTTGTAAAAACACTATTAAAAATTATTCAATTTTGAAAATTTTTGCATAAACTATATAAATAAATAGTATATACATTATATGGCCTTACATTAAGAACATTTTTGAGAACAATACAATTGAAAATTAAGAAAATATTGCTCACTATGTGGAGTATGGATTATGTGGAGTATAAAATTAGGTTAATATGTAAAAAAAAGGTGATTTTGTTACAACGGCTGAACCAAAAGTCCTAAAAACTTCAAAATACCCTAGAGTAACCTTTACATTTTGTATTTACCTAACACCCTGAAAATTTATCAAACCAATTTTCCGATATTGAAATTTTGCTTTGTTTTTTGAAATTGAATACCTGGGACTAGAAGTATGCCTCGGCATTTACAGGCATTTTTTAGGAAGGTCTTGCCTTTCTGAGTGAAAAGTTTCATTCAGAATGATTTGTTTATACAATTCAATAACACATGGATCTTTTAATGTTTTTTAAAATTATTCTGAGTAGGAAGCTTCATGTGGTATTATTCCAGTTTTCAATTCCATAAAATATTAGACCCATTTCAAACGGCTGTAACTTTTTAATGAATTTGAAAAATAAAGACCATCTGAATATGTTCAGTAATGTCTGCCATCTGCTTTATGAAAAAGCGCGGGACAATTGGAACAGCTTGAATGTTATGCTGGTTGTGCGGTTACATTGAGGATGTATCTTAATACAAAGAACAGTACTATGGTAAACTCAATCATCTGGCAACAACAAACAAACTATTCAATAGATAGTTACTTTCGCAATTACTTTCGCATCAGAAAATCTGTGGAGTCTCATGAAAAAATTAAAAACAAAATTAGTTACTAAAATTTACCATCAACTACTAGATTGACCTCAGTCACGTATATGGTCAGTTTCCAAATCGATTGCAACACTATGGAAAGCATATAGAAGATGTGGTAAAATGATCAAACAGGAGGGATATTTGGAATTTGTGTAATTCTATAAAATAAAATGGACATTTTCGAGTTTTTTTTTTATTCATCTTTTTTTCGATTTTAATGCGTTTATTAGTAGAAAGCACTAATTTTACTAATTTGGGGTTATCAGTGGCCACAGACCAATCGAAATATACCATCATAAGTAAAGAAAATAAAAAGCAAAAAGTTGAATTTTGTTGCATATACTTCAATCGTATTCAGTTATACTTATTTGTTCGCTTATAAACACTTTCAACTGTCATTCGGTTACATAAATGTATCTAGTTTCAATAAAAACCTCATCTTAACGAAGAAACACTTTAAAGAAATAATGTTATAAAATTTAAACATACGTTGCCATTCTAAAGTTATTTCTATAACCTTTCATATACAAAAAAATAGTACATATTTAAAAAGAATGTCTTTACAGTAGACTCTCCTACAACGCGGTTTAATATTATTTATTATTATTATTATTATTTATTGGAATTCTCTGATACATCTCATTAAATACATTAAACCTAGATAATATAATTTAGATACAACATATAAATACTAAAATTACACTAATAGATTTTGACAAGTAATGAGGATCATCAGGGCAAATTGGTAGTACCGAGCTTCGCTGAAGCCTAGGGTACTCCCTTTGCGGGTATCACCACAGCTCAACCCAATTTTGAAAAACAACGCCATTTATGCTTTGCAACACAAGTTTGCAAAGCAAAGGAAAACTGTGGAAACCCCGTACAGCGTTGTGTACAGGTCAGTAAAAACACATGCAGATATTTATTAATAGACATATACAAAGGAAGGTAAAGATGAAAAGTAGTACGATAGCAGTAAATTTAGGATGCTTTATGATAAAACTCTCCTCAAAATATTCGCGCTTCCCAAAACCGCAATTTCCTGAATTTCCCAGGGCGAAATTTTGCACGGTAACTCCTTGACATGTTTACTATAATTTAGAGTAACTGCTCCCAATGAACCTACAATCACCGGAATAATGTTTACTTTCATTCCCCACATACGTCCAACTTCTATTGAGAGATCCTTATATTTAAGTTGTTTTTCAAGCTCCTTCCTTACAACATTCGCATCAGCAGGTACCGAGATTTCTATGAACGTGCATACCTTCCTCTGGAAATCCTTTACCACGATATCTGGCTTATTAGCATCAAGCATTCTATCAGTGACAATAGGCATGTTCCATAATATGGTAATATGATCATTACTCACAACAGGAGATGGAACGTGGTCATACCACCGAGACACATCCATTGCTAAACCTAATAGTTGGGAACACAAGTTGTTGTTTTATTATTATTATTATTTATTGGAATTCTCTGATACATCTCATTAAATACATTAAACCTAGATAATATAATTTAGATACAACATATAAATACTAAAATTACACTAATAGATTTTGACAAGTAATGAGGATCATCAGGGCAAATTGGTAGTACCGAGCTTCGCTGAAGCCTAGGGTACTCCCTTTGCGGGTATCACCACAGCTCAACCCAATTTTGAAAAACAACGCCATTTATGCTTTGCAACACAAGTTTGCAAAGCAAAGGAAAACTGTGGAAACCCCGTACAGCGTTGTGTACAGGTCAGTAAAAACACATGCAGATATTTATTAATAGACATATACAAAGGAAGGTAAAGATGAAAAGTAGTACGATAGCAGTAAATTTAGGATGCTTTATGATAAAACTCTCCTCAAAATATTCGCGCTTCCCAAAACCGCAATTTCCTGAAGTTCCCAGGGCGAAATTTTGCACGGTAACTCCTTGACATGTTTACTATAATTTAGAGTAACTGCTCCCAATGAACCTACAATCACCGGAATAATGTTCACTTTCATTCCCCACATACGTCCAACTTCTATTGAGAGATCCTTATATTTAAGTTGTTTTTCAAGCTCCTTCCTTACAACATTCGCATCAGCAGGTACCGAGATTTCTATGAACGTGCATACCTTCCTCTGGAAATCCTTTACCACGATATCTGGCTTATTAGCATCAAGCAAATTATTATTATTATATATTGGAATTCTCTGATACATCTCATTAAATACATTAAACCTAGATAATATAATTTAGATACAACACATAAATACTAAAATTACACTAATAGATTTTGACAAGTAATGAGGATCATCAGGGCAAATTGGTAGTACCGAGCTTCGCTGAAGCCTAGGGTACTCCCTTTGCGGGCATCACCACAGCTCAACCCAATTTTGAAAAACAACGCCATTTATGCTTTGCAACACAAGTTTGCAAAGCAAAGGAAAACTGTGGAAACCCCGTACAGCGTTGTGTACAGGTCAGTAAAAACACATGCAGATATTTATTAATAGACATATACAAAGGAAGGTAAAGATGGAAAGTAGTACGATAGCAGTAAATTTAGGATGCTTTATGATAAAACTCTCCTCAAAATATTTGCGCTTCCCAAAACCGCAATTTCCTGAATTTCCCAGGGCGAAATTTTGCACGGTAACTCCTTGACATGTTTACTATAATTTAGAGTAACTGCTCCCAATGAACCCACAATCACCGGAATAATGTTTACTTTCATTCCCCACATACGTCCAACTTCTATTGAGAGATCCTTATATTTAAGTTGTTTTTCAAGCTCCTTCCTTACAACATTCGCATCAGCAGGTACCGAGATTTCTATGAACGTGCATACCTTCCTCTGGAAATCCTTTACCACGATATCTGGCTTATTAGCATCAAGCATTCTATCAGTGACAATAGGCATGTTCCATAATATGGTAATATGATCATTACTCACAACAGGAGATGGAACGTGGTCATACCACCGAGACACATCCATTGCTAAACCTAATAGTTGGGAACACAAGTTGTAATGTATATATATTCCCACCCTATCATGCCTAGCAATGTAATGCGACTCAGCTAAGACTGGACAAGCCGCTAACAAATGATAGACATGTTCCGGAGCCTGATGACACAGTCTACAACTCCCATCATGAGCAACTTTCATAATCTTCTGTTCATGATATCTGGTACGTATTGCCTGATCTTGCGCCGCTATGATAGAGGATTCCGTTTCAGCCTTAATGTTTCCATGACAAAGCCAAGATAACGATCCTGACTTTGAAATACCATCACCCTCCACAATTCTTAAAAATTGGCCATGCATTGGCTTACTAACATAATCCTCTCTCATTTTCTGATTCATTTTTAACTTTATCTGTCGCTTTAAACTCTCCACTGAAATTTTATTTTCATAATTACCGAGTTCTTCCACCTGAAATTTTTCTAAAATTAGTTTATGTTTACTAATTATTGACTTACCAGAAGTATCCCTAATTAATTGTTTAATAACTTTATCCTCCTTGTTGGCCTTTATAAAATTTCCTAAATTTAACATTTCCAAATCATAAATATTTTCCAATTGCTGCAAGCCACGACCTCCATCTAAACGGTGCAGGTATAGTCTGCAGACATCAGACCTTGGATGAAACATAAAATTTAGTGTTAACTGTTTTCTAGTTTTAATGTCCAAATCGCGTATTTCCTTCTTAGTCCAGTTTAAAACTCCAACACTATATCGAAATATTGGAATAGCATATGCATTGATCGCTTGCATTTTATATTTTCCATTTAATCCAGATTTTAGAATTTTTCTGACTCGCTTAATGTATTCGCCTATAACCTTCGCCTTCATCCCTTCATCATCTATACCAAAGGCTTCATCCATTCCCAGATACTTATATCTAGTATTATCTGTTAATTCATTAATACTAGTATGATCATTCAGGCATATGTCAGCGGTTCTCTCAATTTTGCCTTTGACAATACTAATTTTGGCACACTTCTCTAGACCAAACTGCATCCCAATATCGTCAGAGAATTGTTTAACTATACTGAGGCTCCTCTTCAACTGCTCATCATTTTTGGCATAAAGTTTCAAATCATCCATATATAATGAATGACCAATTAACTTTTCGCCAGGTAATAACTGAACACCAACTTTGTCCTCATTCAATTCACTGGACAATGCAAACAGGCCTATGCAAAAGAGCAAGGGTGATAAACTATCACCTTGAAATATGCCACAATTAATATTAATCGGCTCTGAGAAAACACACGACTCTCATCCCCGCAAGCATAGTTTAGTAGACCATAAGGACATACATGAGTTTACCAGAAAAATAATTTTTTGGTTTACCCGATATATCTCCAAGGCTTTTACAATCCATTCATGCGGGATACTATCATACGCCTTCTTATAGTCAATCCAGGCCATGGATAGGTTTCCTCGAGTCTTCTTGATCTTTTCAACAATCTTCTTGTTAATTATTAACAGTTCTTTTGAACCATAACTGTCCTTTAAAATGCCTTTCTGCTCAGAGGGCAATACATTATTTTCTTTAAGATGTTCATAAATCTTGGTACCTAAAATTTTAGTTAATAATTTATAACAACAATTTAAACAAGTAATTGGCCTATATTGGGATACTTCCATTGTATTCTCCGTTTTGGGAATCAAAACAGTTACACCTTCCGTCAGCCACGACGGTATCATTTCCGGATTATTAACCATATTGTTAAAACATTTTACTAAATGTTCATGCAATATGGTTATCCTTTTAAGCCAAAAATTAGGAATTTTATCTGGTCCAGGAGCTTTCCAAAGTCCCAAACTTTTGCAAGCATTTTGGAAGTCATCTTTGGAGAGAAGTACATCTTCCATAGCTGGATAATGCATATTCCGCCTCTCCTCGCGTTTAATCCATTCCGCATCAGAATTGTACTTGCCAGATTGCCCCCAAATGCCTGTCCAAAAATTGGTAACATCCTGCATGTTTGGAAAATTCTGGATACAGATGTTCTCCTTGCCAAGACCCCTATAAAATTTTTTAGGATTTTCTTCAAAATTTTTGTTATCATTGTAAGTCCGAATTCTTTTTTCAATTCTTCTGATACGTTGGGCCTTAGCTTGAATTTTCTGTTTTAACTCCTCTTCAATAATTACTATATCCTTCTCTTCGCCTAAAACACTGTATTTTAGTATTATGTTTTGCCGTAACCGTTGTAACCTCTCTGTTAAATGAATAGATCTTCTAATTTCAGAAATCCTGGAAACGTCCTTTCTCCAATTAGCAATATTATTTTGGAGTCTACGCTTCCAACGGTTTTCCCGGATTCGATTATTGTGTATTGATGTAAATTTTGGATTCACCATCTTAGTAATAACATATGCGGATGCGTACAACAAATTATTTATTTCAATAATGGACAATTCTGGCCTATTCCTCAGAAATACTTCCAGATCAGAATTAGCTTGCGCAATCAACTCCCTAACCCTGTTAGTCTCCCGTATAAAAGGCAATCTAACTATGCTATGAAAATTTCCTGAAGTAAGCAATTCTTGTTGTACCAATATTAAAAACTGACTTTGTTGTACTACATTATCATCATTATTACCCAGATTTGGCATTCCATTTACCTCAATATCTACAATAACAGACACCTCATCATTGCGGCTATTCTGTTCTAATTCTACCACTTCATCCAAAATGTTTCCTTGTTCTACTTCAACCACTTCATCATTTACAAGATTTAGAAAAATCTCTACCTCCCTTCTTATAGAATCTATCTCTATATTGGATAACTTATTACTATTTAGAATGCACCGTCTCTGGGATGCCAAAGTATTAGCAGTCAACTCCATTCTTTTATCTGGGTTTCTTTCTCGCCATATTCTAAAGCATTCCCGTTGATTAGCACATCCAAACTTTAACAATGAACAAAAGTGACACCAAATCACCTCCTTATATTCATTTATGGACCATTTATTACGCATTCTTCTTGAATTATTTAAATCCATTTGTTAAAAGTAAAGTGGGCCCAATAACAATAAAAATTATGAGTAACCTCTTTACTTACACCTGAAATTCTAAGGATAATTAGGTATCACAATAACACTTACTACAAAGAAACGTAGAAATATTACGTATAACTGACAACTTCCTGGATAATTAGAATTGTCAAAATTGACACTGTCACCAATCTGAAACATAAAATATATTAAAAGATATGTTACTACCTCCCAATATACTCCTTCTATTCCAAAATGATGGGCGTCCACTTGTAAAAGCAATTCCAATCAATTAATGATTTTAAACTGCTTCTTTAATGTGATAATTCTATTTCTTTAGGAGGTCAGATTTGACACTGCGTGCCAAATATTATTATAATATTATTATTATTATTATTGTTATAGGAATTTGAGGATCGCAAATTTTGACGCATGCGAGTTGTACGAGAATCGCGTTATATGAAGAGTCACAAAATTTTTAGCGCGTTTGTAGTATTTCGCGTTGTAGGAACCGCGTTATAGGAGAGTCTACTGTATATCGAACTAGGTCGTTTAAATATTCTACAATCAACTCAATATTCACAGATTGTTTATATATGCACGCCAGAACTAGCTCAATTCTCCCTGGGCAACGGAAGAAAAACAAAACACACAAATAATGTCTATACAATTTCGTACCATATGATTTTATAAATCGCTCCAGCGCATTACTCCATTTAAAATGGTATTTGGAAATGATAAAATATCGATCACAAGCTAACTATTTTTGCCTTAAACCTCAACCGGGCCACTTAGAACTTATCCCGAAGCGTCAAAATGCTCCGTACTTACTGTACGAACTACCTACTTTCCTGCCATTTCTTTAATATTCGCGTATCGTGTAACAATTGTTAGTTTTCTCGGACGTAAGTACACGCTTCGAAATCAGTTGTTGGTCTCCGGAGTGACTTATAGCCTGCGGCTAGCAATATGCCTTGCATTAACCCGAAAGATATTTAACATTTTTGACTTTCGGAAATATTCATATCTCTTCGGGCTGACACAATAATATATCTACAACGGGTGCTCAGGTAATAAACGATGCAGAAATAAACGAAATTAAATGTTTACTAACCGCATCGCCGTACTAAGCAGTCTGCACGTTTTTCAAATAACCATGAATGGACTCCACTGTGAATGCCTTTCAAGCTGCCTTCAAGCTGGGTGAGCTTTTACCGTAAGGATAAATACAGATTTGTTTCTAGATATTGTATTATACGATTTCTAAAGAGAGTAATATATTAGTTATCAAATTTTAAACAACAGTGATGTATAATGTGGAGGTACAGTCTAATACACTTTGTATATGGAATCAGAAGCAATACGTCATCATTTTTTCAATGTATCTCAGGCTATTGTTCACTATTTCCTTCTTGCTAATTATGCTCGTTACTACTGTGAGAATCAAGATCAAGAAAAATAAATTAACTGCTTAAAAAACAATATTTGTTAAATATTTATCATTATGTTTATATTATCTTTAATATAAATAAACACATCTTAGTGTGTTTATTCCTTCACTCTACATTGTAAATGCATTATTTTTCGTAACTATTTCCACTATATTTCATAAAAATCAGCGTTAAAAATTGAATCACAAAAAGTCCCGCCAAAACGATACTTTCTGTTGTGTGACGTCACACGATACTAGATGTCAAATCGGCCCATATGGTCTGTCAGCATCGGCATCGTCGCCGTTTGGTAATTGTGTTGTATGATGTGTTGTTTTCACAATTTCTACATAAAAATGGGTTATAAATGGTGTATAAATCCACAATGCAGAAATACGTCAATAAAAACTCCGGATAAACTATTTGTAGCTGTTCCGCAAGATTTGAAACTGCGAAGAAAGTTGTTGGCTCGTAGAAATCCAAATGAAATAAATAGCGGCCAATACAAGTGTTTTTTGTTGTGAAGATTACTTCGACATAAGTAGAACTGACTAGAATAGTTATGTATCGTATTTTCGAACCAAGTATTATCTGACAACTTAAGGTTAGGGCTAACCTAACGTACAAAGTTGTGCTTACATGGCACTTTAGTGCTATTAAATTCAAACGGGAGAAGCATAAGAGCGCGTTCGGATAATCGGGTAGGGTGCGGTGAGTGTGACGCGCTGCATAATAGGCGGACTAACGTCATACGGCGTTTATCTGCCTATAAGAGAGAGACATCCGACCCAGGTTATCTGAGCATTGCTCTACCCATACCCTGACAAACCGAACGCGCTCTAAGCGTACTAACGAATGACGTCACTGGAGACTGAGCCAATTACAGAGCGTTTTCAATCACGTGATAGGACGTGAATAAAATTCTATTTTAATTTTGGTTTTTAGTAGAAATAAAGCATATTTCTTTTGAAAAGTAATAACAAATAGTTTTTTAAACTGTAATCCATTAGGATGACTATAATACAAGCCATATTTTTAATACAGTCAAATACCCTATTAGCATGGTTTCTTAAAATTTGGAGAAATACAGTAAGTTGAAATCTGTATCAATTGTCTTGTATCTACATTCAAATGATTAATTTATATCTCTGAATATTTTTTTACATAGTGTTCCATAGATGCCTCCTAGAGATTGAGTATTGTTTGTTAACTTAAGAACTCTCAACAATTTAAATGGTCAAAATTAAAAAATTGTATAGCTTTGAATAATTTTTAATGCTCCCTGATAGTTTATTATTTTATTGATTTCAAACAATATATACAGGGTTAGTCTGCTAGTCACCACCGCCACTTATTTTAGGAATTAATTTAGATCTGAAACTTCCGAATTAGTATCAAAATACTACAAGATTATGTAAAAAAAGTTTTTATTATTTACATTGACGTCAAACGTTACCAACTTGATTTTTGATATAGAATTTAAATGGAAAAAGTTTCTAAATAACTTCTTGACTATACTACAGTAGTTAATTTGTCAACATTTAGACACATGTTTTTGAAATTACTTATTCGGCGTCAAAATTTTTGACCAAAAATAACACAAAGATAACAAGAATTAAAAAAAAATGGAAAAAGTTCCTAAATAACTTGTTGAGTGTACATACTACTTTACTTTTAGCATTCACAGTACATATTACGTTGTTAATGAAAATTTCCTATTAAGAATAAACATTTTTAAAGATTCTAAGACCAAAGGATAAGAAGAAGTTAATTTTAAAAAAAGTTAAAAGGGATGTGGATAACGTCTTGAATATACAAAAGTACTTATCTTGTCAACATTAGACTCATAAGTAGTATTTTTTAGTATTAACAATATTATTTTCTTGATTAAAATTATCTATTTAGTGTCAAAATTTTAAAACATAGTACAACAGTAGGTACAGTATCGTATTTTGGCAATTGTTAAAAAACTAAAAAAAAATACATGTTTAAAAAATGCGTTGAGGGCTTATGACGTGATATGTTAATAAAAAAATCCAAAATCCAAAAATGTGTCCACATGACTTTATCATACAGTAGTGTCAAACTGTGTCAAACTCTGATGTTTTGACAATACTACCAATAGAATGAAAATATCTGTCAAATCCTGGCTAATCAGTTTTAATGCAGACACGAACGATCTCGATCAAATAGAATTTGCTCATGTAAGTAAACTATTAATTTTGTCAAAAAATGTCATAGACGTACATTATTCAAAAGTTTCGTGTAGGTTAACTTATGATTTAAACAGTCCCTTTGGACCCTTTTTTTGTCATACATATATGATAAAGTAACAACCTTTATGACATAATCTTGTATCTATTATTCATCAAAAATATACCAAAAGTGAACCGTAGTTAGTGCAAATCACAGTATTCAAATTATTTAGAATGTTTTATGACGTTTGTTTCATTAATATACAAAAGAATAACTCCCCCTTTTGTGAATGCAAATGAGTTGTTTTGTTTTGTCAAAACAAAAAACAGTTTAATTTCCGTAATCACTAATACGTTTCACAAATTAAATTTAAATTACATTAACATGCATCTGTAATTACTAGTTTCCTAGTACCACTAAAAATTTCCATCGAGTCCATAATATCACCGACTGAACAAACACAACAATACGTAACACTTCCTCAATAATTGACTTTAAAATTAGATTCTCGTTAATTTGATAAGAAAACTTTACATACGCTTGTGTAATATTTTCTAAAACTTTCTCCTCAATCTACTTAACTATTCCATAGTTTTAACTCTCCTAACATCAAAATACCGTTAAGCACAAACTTATAACAATACTTTAAAAAAGCGACTGCTTATATTAACGTGTCTTCACTTCTCCTAAAGACGGCCCAATTAAAATAACAAAAAACCCAACGTCGCCATTGTCAAGAGATTCGCTACAGATCCTATGATGTTATTAAGCACCAATTCAGCAATAAATTAACTCAATTTCCTTCACAATATTTTAATATACACACGGTAGAGCATCTCACAATAGACTAAGGAGTAATTACGGTTAACACTTTCTTCTTTACCGGCCGTTTTCAAACGCCGCGAACTGACTTACTTCTCGTGTAAACTTTTATACGCTAATTGCCTTAGACTACTGGCCTAAACTGAACCTAACGGACGACCTTGCATTCTTCACGGGAATTATTAAAATATAATTACACGCAATTGGTTTTTTTTTCGTATACGGTTCTTTGTGTTGCGTATCGCCTAATAACGTCGACAATGATGTGGACAAATTGTGTGGTTGCGACCGAAAATTTTCCGGTGAATAAATTATGTGGCCGTAATTCGTTCCTGATGTAGACCTAGATATGTCAATTTGCTGCACAACGCAAATATGCATGGTTATTTGATTTTAGATCGTTTATCATTTTGAAATTAGATATTTAGGTACTTATTACTTTGATAAAAGTATAAATATACGTTTTTTTCTTTCAAATTTTAAGTTAGTTGCTATAGCAAGTTATAGAAGTTGTAAACAAATTAAGCATGCTATATCTTGTAGCAGAATTACCAAAAATATATTTATTTGCCTAAAATTTTTTACTTTATGTACATATCGAATTCCTTGAAAAATCGAGAACACAATAAAAATTTGAAGTTGTTGTATTGAGGAGGATGAAACAATATTAGGCTTCTCTGTCATCAGTTTAAAAAACTAGTGTGCACAAAATTTATTTGTCTTTCTACATTGGACATAGTACACATGGAATGTCAAAGAGTTTTTCATGATTAATTGTACACATGACAAAAAGCATTTAGAACCAATGTTAATACACAAGATTGTAGACTACAATTCGTAGAATAGTGCACCACCTTTGGTTGAAAATTTCAAATTTCGGACAAAATGCACATAAAAAGTCTTCTCCTCATTTCAAATTTTCTTTGTAGTATCACTTTATTTATTCTTATTTCCTTGTTTTAGGTGCCATGGGATAATTGATACAATCTAACAATAAAAGGTAAGCTTCTTAGTCTTTTTAGTCAATGGTAGCAATGTGGTATTTCTATTTTTTCTTAAGTCTCGGTTACAAGTTAGTAACGTACTAATATAATATGTTACATTACAAGAGCATGACAAGAGGTATACCTAACTAGCATATTACGTACGTTGACATACAAATTTGATATTTTTCACGTGCACGTAATAAGCGTTACAGCTCTAGTTGTGTACATAATTTTACCTACGACCGACAATTACAGATCCAATCACTTACTTTAAATAAAGCAGAAATATTGCGACAGAAGTAGATGTATTAGGTTAGGTTAGTATATTTGACAGTTCAACAAGAAAGTAGTTTACCTTATTCTGCTCGTAGATCTTAGCATTATACGAATGTATTCCATGATATTCTGTTTCATAATAATCTTCTTATTTTAAGTCTTACATTTACTTATCATACAGTTTTCTCTCCAAAATATTAATAATCAGGTAATGTATTTATTATTAACCCTGAATGAGGCACCGCAGGGTTGTTGCCGATTTCCTGATAAACATACGTGCCAATTTCCCTTATTTTGGATGGAACTATACCTGACCCTGTTCGTAGTAACCAACAACAGTGTTCGTGGTAGCAAGTGCCGAGGTTTTAAGTCGGTCTTAACCAAGCCAGGGTAAGATACTTCCTCACAAATAAAGAAAAGAACCAGGCATGCATATGCAGGAAAAAGTAAACCACCCTTTTGAAACCGAAGAATAGCGCAATCAAAAATCTGTTGATTTACTACATCACCTCATTTTAAATACTATAACGATTATTTTATTCGTCGATATACTTTGGTGTTGGATACAATATTTTGACAACCAAAACGGTGAAAATACCATTGTATGATTGTGAAACAAGCGGCCTTTGTTTGCGTCCTTCGTCCTTCGTCCTCCGTCCTTCGTCCTTCGTCCTTCGTCCTTCGCCCTTCGTCCTTCGTCCTTCGTCCTTCGTTCTTCGTTCTTCGTCCTTCGTCCTTCGTCCTTTGTCCTTTGTCCTTAATCCTTAGTCCTTCGTCCTTCGTCCTTAGTCGTTCGTCCTTAGTCTTTAGTCCTTAGTTCTTCGTCCTTAGCCCTTAGTCCTTAGTTCTTCGTCCTTAGTCCTTAGTCCTTAGTCCTTAGTCCTTAGTCCTTAGTCCTTAGTCCTTCGTCTTTCGTCCTTTGTCCTTCCTTCTTCCTTTGTCCTTCCTTCTTCCTTCGTCCTTCGTCTATAGAGAAAGAAAACTAATAAATATTAACAGTAGTACCCAATGTAATTCCATAGCTAGTTTTAAGCCAATTTTTGGTTAAACAAAACCACCGGAAGTACGCCTTAGACAAATTACCTAATTGCTGGTGGGTCACCTTTAGTTTCGCACCTAAATTACCGAGCAGTACCTACATCGTAATTGGGCTGTTGTTTCACGCTCTGCTATCATATCGGAACAATGGTCTATTATTACAAGATCATTTTCATTAGATACAGTTCTTGACCTTTTGCGATAATTGCGCCGTCAAAGGTCAAGCCCGTGTTTCTCACATTGCGTGAATTGTCCGCAAATTAAATGCTGGGTGTTTAATTTAATGGCTTATGGATTGCAACTCGTTCGCATTAATAGAAGAGATGATATCATTAAAGGAAAGTATGACAAAATAATTAAGGATGGTACCAGGTGATTATGGTGTAAATTTCAATTAAACTCGATTGTATGGTGTGGATTCTCAGTCTTGCGACTGAGAATCATGAGAAGCTAGGTAGAATTAGCGTCAGTAAGTTTTAATGTCATCAAACACTGATTTGAAAATTATCGGAGTTGAGGCTTGGATTCCAGCTGTTAGGTGGGTTAATTACAATTCTAGTAGCATCTTGAAAGAGACGCTAACCGTTCGCGGAATTAGCACAACATGGAATTAAAACTGTAACGCAGATGTTAATCATGTTTTGTCTGGAATACCGATGCCTACGTTAGAATACTAATTTCAAGGATTCTAAGACTACAATATGTAGTGTGTCCAGGGCAGTGTTTATTCAGGCAGCATAATCTTTCGCACAGAACACACCTGACGGAATTATTGGTCGAAAATTCATCATTATTTTGTTTTTCTAAATTTCTAAGTAAAAAATTAAAAATAACGGAAATAATTCGAATAAACAAATGAAGAAATAAATAAATCCTTATCAAACGTTTGATTTCAAGCGATATAACTTTTTAAGGACGTAAAAAAACAAATATGTCCAAATGAAGATTTATATCAAATAAAAAGTGGTACAAATATAAAATAACAAATATAAAAAATACGTAAACGAAAAGATTAACAAAAATATCTATTTACGTCCAAAGGCTGTCAAAAATTAAAACGACTCTATTTTGTAAATGCGTTAAAAATACAGCCGTTTGAAATAATAATAAAAACAATTTAAACCGCTCAAACTCCTTAAGGAATTGAAAAAGAATAATTCCATATAACACTTTTACTCAGAATAAAAGTTTATTCATCTTTATGCTTGAACATTTTTTAAATAATGTATTCATTTAGCTTAATCATATGTAAAAAAATACAGTATTAAATCTGTAAACAAAGGTAATTTTAGAGTAGATGTAAGTAAGCTAAACGCTCCAAATTCAACCGGCTTATAGAATTTTTGTTACATTTTTGCTTTATCATACATAGTATAGAAGGAATTTTTGTTCAAAAGGGTCCAAAGGAACTGGAGGTTTACTCTTGGCATTTTTCAACGATTTTGCAAATGATCCGTCATTTCTGTAATTTCGTCGAAATAGTTAAATAATAAATTAAAGTAGAAATAATTTTGTATAATTCATATCTATGACATTTTTTGGTAAAATTAGTAGTTTAACTGCAAGAGCAAATTCTATTTGTTCGAGATAGCTCGTACTGCATTAAACTAGTTATCCAGAATTTGACAGATATTTTGATTCTATTGACAGTATTGTCAAAACATCAGAGTTTGACAGTTTGATCCTGCTGTGTAGTATGATAAAGTAATGTGTCTGGCCACATCAGATTTTATACATTTGAACTGCGTTTTTTTTACACTCATGTTGCTGGTTCGGTTATATAGCTCATTTGCTACAGCAATGCTGTAGCAATTTTGCTGTACATAAATCACTATACTCAAAATGACAGTTGCTTTCTAAAAAAAAAGAATGCTGATAAAAGTGAAATATGGTTTAAACCCAACTTTAAGGGTTTTGCTTAAATTGTTAAAATTTCCCATTCAAAATTCCATTATCGTGTAAAAAGGCAACTCCTTTAAAATAGGGTATTTGACTAGTATTGGAAAACCATCTTAGTGTGTTTATTCCTTCACTCTACATTGTAAATGCATTATTTTTCGTAATTATTTCCTCATATTTCATAAAAATCAGCGTTAAAAATTGAATCACAAAAAGTCCTGCCAAAACGATACTTTCTGTTGTGTGACGTCAAACGATACTAGATGTCAAATCGGCCCATATGGTCTGTCAGCATCGGCATCGTCGCCGTTTGGTAATTGTGTTGTATGATGTGTTGTTTTCACAAGTTCTACATAAAAATGGGTTATAAATGGTGTATAAATCCACAATGCAGAAATACGTCAATAAAAACTCCGGATAAACTATTTGTAGCTGTTCCGCAAGATTTGAAACTGCAAAGAAAGTGGTTGGCTCGTAGAAATCCAAATGAAATAAATAGCGGCCAATACAAGTGGTTTTTGTTGTGAAGATTCATAACTAAAACTGACTAGAATAAGTTATCTATCGTATTTTCGAACCAGGTATTACCTGTCAGCTTAGTGTTAGGGCTAACCTAACGTACAAAGTTATGCTTACATGGCACTTTAGTGCTATTAAATTGAAACGGGAGAAGCATTAAGCGTACTAACGAATGTCGTCACTGGAGACTGAGCCAATTACTGAGCGTTTTCAATCACGTGATAGGACGTGAATAAAATTCAATTTTAATTTTGGTTTTTAATAGAAAAAAAGAATTTTTTTTTTAAAGTAATAACAAATAGTTTTCTTAAACTGTAATATATTAGGATTACTATAATACAAGCCATATTTTGAATACAGTCAAATACAATATTGTGGGTGAAAACTTCTATCAGTGGTTAAATACCTATTTATTATATACAAACTCTAAGATGGCGCTTATCTATACTGTCGACATTAGTAAAGGAGAAAATCTCACTAAGCAAATCCTTAGACTGCGTACGGTGTATTCGTCGCACCCAATTATCCAAAGAATTCAACACAGCGTCAACACATTCAACGAAAGCCTGTCGACACTTAAACGCGTACGATTTAAATGGAAATATTAGTCAGATCGCACAACATGAACCTAATCCTTTCCCCCGATCCATTAATATTAATTTAAAATCATTCATCTACCAATTTATATAAGTATGTAACGGGAACGAACAAGCATCTGTTGCCAACCATTCGCACCAATGTTTACATAATAAATAAATAAATATACATATAAATAAGCTTCATATCTTCAATGTATCGTTATCATGGCTTGAAATGAAAAAAACCGCAGGACATCGGGTCATATTTTAACCAACCACCTGCCACGGTTGAATTTAAATAATGATCCAAAGCTTACGTGTTATTATTGTATTATGGGGCGCCTTAAACGACGTCAAAGTATTAATAATTGGCCGGGAGATCTGACCGCCTCACATGAAATCAATTAATTTTTAATTGATCGTCGTGTGCTCCGTTGAGGAGGCCGGTGCTCCACCGTGAGCTCCTCCGCACTTCGGAAGGTGCGCCGACGGATTTATTTGTTGATTTACGTGTGGCGATCTGAATTATGCATGACGTCGAATGTAACGCGTCTACCTGCGTGTAGGTTAATCCGATAATAAATTTTATGTAACATAATTTTATATTTATGGCCTTATGCTTACAGGCGAGATTAGTAGACTAACGAAAAATTGTTTTAGAGCGCTCCGTTAGGTATGTTTTGCTTAGTTTGAAATGTTTACCTAGTCTGTTTATTTTGCATGCTGTAAAATGTGTTGATCTGTTTAGGAATATAGAAATCATAGGGAAAGCCAGTCCAGTAAGGTGTGTAGTATTATTTACCTTTAAATAAGCTCAAATTATGGTACACAATAATGTAACACGGTTTGGTAAAAACCTGGAGTAGATTATCTTTGTCCTGGGCTGCATTATATGTGGACCAAAAAAAATTGTACAAATTTTTTACTCATATCTCTAATAACACTAATATATTTCTTTAAAAAAACAAATTGCTTATAGTGTGACTATTGAAATCATACCACATTCACTATAATTGAACGTTTCAATCGATTGTTATGTTACCTTTTGCGTACGTGAGTTTTTTTTAAAGCTTTTGTGTTTTATTACGGGTTGGATTTTGACATTTTTGTAGGATTTTTCTTGATTCTGTTTCACGTAATGTTGCTAGGATATAGATTTTTGTAGTTTTTCTGTTTTTTGTTTTTGCAGTGCTTTGGTAAACCATTATATTTTTTCTTGTACTAAAATTATAACAGTTGCACATAGTAACTATATTTGTTTAACTAATGAAAGTAAAAATATATATTAAACACAAAAATACTCCGGATTAAGGTTATAACAAATAATGTAAAATAAATCTTATATTTGTTTAACTTAATGTAAAATTAGTCTTATAAGAGTAACATAAATCTGAATATGAATGAACAAAATAAGTATTATACATTTTGTAACCTACTAACCATTAAACAAAACCATTTTATTATTTTAATGTCGAATGCTGGCGGATTTATATATTTTTGTTATTCTGATGTAACACATTCGAATACGTGTGTACCTATTTAGAATTCTTTT
The DNA here is from genome assembly GCA_963966075.1 of Aphodius sticticus. Lineage (NCBI taxonomy): Eukaryota > Metazoa > Arthropoda > Insecta > Coleoptera > Scarabaeidae > Aphodius > Aphodius sticticus. The sequence goes on along the minus strand of OZ014508.1, from coordinate 5,721,819 downwards.
AATTAATAATGTTCTATTACTATCCAACTCATCTTGATCGAAACCATGCTTTACTAAATTAGAAAATGTATTTGATGCGATTTGGTGATGTTCTGTCTTTACATACAGTGTTACCCACTTAAGAGTGTAAGAGTGTACCTTCATATCTTTTTTATTGTGTCCAATTTTAGTAATTTTTTTTTTCAAAAATATAACACATATTGCTGGATTTACTGCTACAAAAACCAACTGCCTTCTTTAAATGCAAAGCACCTTGTGAATTCAAAATAAATGGCAAAAATCAAGAAATCACATTGGGGATTTTTTCATCGAAAAAATTTACTAGTAATAATTGTTCAGAATTGCCCAAAAACCCTAAATCCAAATTTTCATGAAAATTAAAAAATATTGAAATTTTCTTCATAAATAACTATTATTTGCATAGACAGCTGCGCCTAAAAAAGTGTGCTGTGGAAATTTTGTTTAAAATAAAACCTGAACTGTCAAAGAAAAATTCAAAAAATTTATTTATTAAACTTCTATTGAATAATAAAGGCTATTATGCAAAAAGTAACCTACAAACATGTAACATCTTATCTTAATTAAATACGACAAAGCACTTAGACAGTTCAGGTTTAATTTCAAACAAAACTTCCACAGCACACTTTTTTAAGTGTAGCTGCCTATGCCAATTATATTTACGGACTTTTGGATTTAGGGTTTTTGGGCAATTCTGAACAATTATTAATAGTAAAATATTTCCATAAAAAATCCCTAAAGTGATTTCTTGATTTTTGCCATTTATTTTGCCATCACAAGGTGCTTTGCAATTAAAGAGGGCATTTTTTTTTGGCAGTAAATAGAGCAATATGTGTTCTACTTTTGACAGAAAAAATTACTAAAATTGCACTAAAAATAAAAAAGATATGAAGGTGATACACTCTTAAGTGGGACACACTGTATATCCGTATGCTTCGAACAAACAACACTGGACTTTGTCGGCTTCCAGTTACATCGGTCCTGCTGGGCAGGAATCTTTGGAAAACTGCATTTAATTGTTAAATAAACCAAAAATTAAGTCAATGTTTATTGAATACGGGCTTATTCATTGTCATTTAACTGACATCCAACGTCACTAACCGATGAAACGTAATTCCCGCTGATTTATTGCAGCCAGGACCCTCTCTGCTGCGACAGCTTCTTACATCACATACTGTCATGCTAATTAGTTATAAAAAAATACTTATAGCGCACTAGAAACCACTTAAACCTATATAATGTATCGGCTTGTCAATTTGACTTTGTGGCACTAACGGACAGTATGATTTGACGAACAGTGATCCCAATTTTGAGCTCATATGACTCCTCGTCTTTTATACTATGTCGATGACTAAAACAAACAAAAAATGTAACAATTCGTTAAATTGTACAGCTAAATAACAAACGTGGCACAACATAATTGAAACTGAACGAAAACCACGGAAAATGTTAAAATAAACCATAGAAAGAAAATGAAAAGCTGACAATGATTTCTTCAGTCTTTAAGGATAACTGAAGTACGCGATTCGATTTTTCCTGCCTGAGTAATGTTTTTTGTTACAAACGTCCAACTCCGATGGTTTTTAGTAAAAACAAAAAAAATATATTTCAAAACACAAATGTTATTATCTACTAATTTTAATACACCTTTCATTTCACATAAAATTGACCCAAAATTATCAAAAATGCTGCATAGTCAATATAGTCATACAAAAAGTAACATAACATTGATTGAAATGTTCACTTATTGCGAATGTGGTATGTATTCAATCGATACAAGTAACTTGTTTGTTAAAGAAATATTTGAATTAAGTAAGGATAATTGAAAATATGAGTAAATTAAATTTGTTTATTTTTGCAGAAAAATATTTTTTTCTAATTGCAAGAAATTGTTTTCGGCTTAGTACGAGATCTTAATACGTTTCAGTTGATGAGAAAATCATGATTTGTAGCATGTCTTGACAAATATAATAATACATGTCCACAGAATTAATTATGAATGAATTCATTGTTTGATAAGAATAAAAAATAAACAAATTATTGAGAATAAATATAATTTCAACAATAAATTAATCCCAACGAAAGAAGTTCTCTCAAATTTTGAAGACCAACACCTTCAGCATAACAATGACTAGAGAATTTAATAATTTAAATATCACTTCACATTCTAGCCTGGAGGATCTTCACCATTACTTTTTATGCATCTACTTTTTATACCTCAACATTTAGAGGATTAAAGCCCTACTTACTATCTATTATAACCATCTTAAATAAAACCCATTAAAAAACCCAAATTACCGACAAGGTGGTCTTCATAATTTTTTTTCCTAACTAACATGAGAGAAAGCATGTCCAGTATTAGAGATACCAATGTCGATTTACTTGGTCAAATGTAAACGTTTGCAATTGTGTAAAATGTGGGTCAGCCGATACAAAAATTGAAGAGCCCGACTAGGCTATGAAAAGAGTGACATCCATTGGTGGATATATTAATAGCCACTTCATTGTATTTCCAGACGTGTCACGCTTTTGATTTTGATAATACGTACACCCATTTTTGGAGCGTGCAGTAATTAATTATTGAAGTGGTTCTGCTAACTTCAATTAGGTGATTGAAAGTTGACGCTCTCGAGTCGGCCTTATAAGATTAAAGTGCTTACTTAACTTTTAAACTATTTCCCATACGAGAACATTAATTTATTAGTTTAGTTTTACGTATTTATTGACGTATCTTCTGTATTTTCTATTGGGTAAACAGCAGCGCGACTCATTCTAGTGACAACCGCAAATTGTACCGTTTATTTCTTGGAAATTTTAAAAGGTTGTGGTATATTCGTATAAATATAAGATCGGAGAAAATCGTTGAATAAAAAACAGAGACCACAAAATGAGTTTTTAAGCTCAACTAACCGTTTATATGAGACTATTTCAACACCATTGACTGGGTTTGTCATTGAGACACAGGAAATGCCTTTGCATAATGAAATTTTAAATATGTAGCTAAAAAATAGCCATATTATCACAAATTGATCTTGTTGTACCCTCCTAAAACGTTTCAGATGTTTAATTTATAAAGTGATGATTGTACCTGACCAGAACTATGAAATAAGTATTGACTAAATAAGAAATGAAGAAAAAACCTCATCAAATTACTTCGCTAGCATAAAATCAACCACAAACGAATTAAAATCAGCGTAAATCCAACCGACAGTAAACAAACTAATAAAACGAAAACAATATCGTTTAATTTAAAAGCACAACCACAATTGGCTGGCTTCTAGTGATAAAAAAGGATTATAAAATATATCAGGCAATAAAGAGAAAGTCAAACGTATTTTACTGAAGAATTCATGAAAACCTTAAATGTGAAATCTCCAATTATATACTTCATGACATTTTTCTATAAGAGTCTATGGAAATATACTGTGTGAATACAATTGGAATAGCATGATTAATAATATAATTAGTTCTGGTAATTCCAATTTGCAATGACGGTAGTTGTTTAAATGTAAATTAACATTGGTGTGACCTATTTAACATATTATGTGGTTAGTTTCAGTATATTTAATATTCACTTTTGCTATGAATTTGCACGAACAGTTTGGCGTAGATGTTTAGAGCGTACGCTTCAAAACCGTAGCAAAAGCCTATCTATATAAATGTACCAATAGGGTATTTGACTATTATTGGAAAACCATCTTAGTGTGTTTATTCCTTCACTCTACATTGTAAATGCATTATTTTTCGTAATTATTTCCTCAATATTTCATAAAAATCAGCGTTAAAAATTGTATCACAAAAAGTCCCGCCAAAACGATACTTTCTGTTGTGTGAGGTCACCCGATAGTAGATGTCAAATCGGCCCATATGGTCTGTCAGTATCGGCATCGTCGCCGTTTGGTAATTGTGTTATATGACGTATTGTTTTCACAATTTCTACATAATAATGGGTTATAAGTGGTGTATAAATCCACAATGCAGAAATACGTCAAGAAAAACTCCGGATAAACTATTTGTAGCTGTTCCGCAAGATTTGAAACTGCGAAGAAAGTGGTTGGCTCGTAGAAATCCAAATGAAATAAATAGCGGCCAATACAAGTATTTTTTGTTGTGATGATTACTTCGACATAAGTAAAACTGGCTAGAATAAGTTATCTATCGTATTTTCGAACCAGGTATTATCTGATCTGACAGCTTAAGGTTAGGGCTATCCTAACCTACAAAGTTATGCTTACATGGCGCTTTAGTGCTATTAAATTCAAACGAGAGAAGCATAAGAGCGGGTTCGGATAACTAACGTCATACGGCGTTTATTTGCATATATATTTCAATGTAATGTGAAATGAAGGTGTAATGAAATTAGTAGGTAATAACATTTGTTTTCTTTTGGTCAAAAGGAACAGTAGAGATTTTATAGCATCGTATACAACGCCTGCAAGTAGGGTAAAGTGCATAGACGCTTAGAACTGTAGGGTAGTTAAGTAGGTTGTATGTTATATGTTACTTTTAAGGGTAATTATGTAAACCTCTTAAGGTGTCAGCTCCGGCTGGGTTTAGTTGTAATTTGTTTTTTTTTTTAAATAAAGTCTAGAGCATAAGTGCGAAGGGGTCCAGATTTTTATAATTCAAATTGTTGTGGTGGTAAGGAAGGAAGATGCCGCTGCACTGCAGAATGCCTCACGGCGATACCAGGCAGCGGCTGAAATTTTGAAACATCGTTTTTTTGCTGTTTCTACTCAAAAAAGCAGTTGAATTTGGGCTTTTGCATAGATAAAAAAATAGGACTCCGTTGCATACGCAAGAAAAGTCCAATTGCGAACTTGAGTTATCTTTAAAGATGGTGGAGAAACTATGGCCAAAGTTTAGTTTTCTTATGATTTTGAAATTTTTGAAGGATTTTTCTCACCTGTTTTCCATATTGTACTACAATTATTGGGCTGTAGATTTTTTGCAAATTTGTATGTTTTTGCAACAAAAACATTAAATTTTGCTTTTGCAGTGATTTGGAACTAAAATCAACATCGGTTTTTATTGAACTAAAATTATGGCAGTTTGCTTTCACTTGTCTGACGGTCAGGTCTTTGCTGTTCGTTTTTCACATAAATGTTACATCTTCAAATAAAAAATATCTAAAAAAACTAACAACATAATGTATTCAGGCTGGCTTCAGGCTGTTGGAAGTCCCCTTTATTTAAACATGACATAAAAATTAAAAAGAAGACTTGGTTTGAAGTGATGTGACATACTCAAAAAACGTTGATTCCAGCTCCGATTTCATCTTAGCAAAAACAAACACAAGAACAAGTAACACGTCTAAACAACAAGTGTGATACATCATAAATGAAACTCACGAAAAGACCACCTAAATGATAAATTCAAACTTGCCGCCCATAACAACACAAATGTTAGATTTCTCTTGCCGTTGCAATGTTTTGTTACCAACGTCATATTCCACTGGTTTTTACTAAAAACAATAAAAAAACATTGTTTAAATATTTCACCCTGTATAAACAAAACCACCCTGTATACGATGCTATAATATCTCTAGTGCCCTTTTTTACCAAAACAAGACAAATGTCATTACCCATCTATTTTAATACACCTTTCATTTCACATTAAATTGACCCGATATTATCAGAAATGTTGCATAGCCAAACATAAAGCAACATAACTTTGGATTGAAACGTTCTGTTATTGCGAATATGGTATGGTTTCAATCTTCACACTACAAGCAATTCGCTTTGTTAAAGAAATATTTGAATTGACTATATATTATTGGAAATACGACTGATGAAAAATTTGTACCGTTTTTTTTTTGGCCTACTGTGTACAAAAACTTCGAATGAAACAGTACCGTGGAACACCCTGTACACATCTCAGCCTAAAATAGCCTCGGGATTTGTTCGCGATTTCGAGAATTCGAAATTTTCGCCGCATTTGTGTAAATTGGCCGCCATGGTAGTAGCCAAATAGTTGTCAATTCTGATAAATTGTCTGCCACTTTTTCGGGCAATTCTTTCGTGCGGCAGCGAGATAAATGCCGTGTCGAAAGGGTTCGTTAATTGGATATCTGATTCCCGAAAAGAAATCGAGGCACGTTTCGATTTGGTACCAATTAAAATTTCGAGCCGCCGTTTCGGCCATGCCATCCGAAACCTTTCCGAATTAATTAAGAAGTAAAGAGCGAATTTGCGTTCTCGTCTACCCATTTTGGTGTCGATCGGTATCTTCGACGTTTCGATAGTTCAAAAAGTATTGATAAATTATTGCTTTACAGTACATAAAGTACACACAGAAAAGTGATCTCTCGAACGAAGAGAGACTCACTTGGCTGAAGTAGTTGGTAGGTTCGTATATACGCGAGAGATTATTGACTTCCACCAAGAAATTTTATTTCATGGAATAATTACTAAATTTAAGAAAGTGGTTACTCTGGTGAAGTAAGTAAACAGTCTTCAATGAAGTGTATATTTTTATTCCCGGTAAATATTTTTAGCTACTTAATGTAAGAATTTTAAAGATTTGGCACAAATACGTTTTCTATTGCTAATTAACAAGATAGGTATGTTATATTTACTTACTTGTTCTAAACTGTTGTGTGCGTTACATCAAACTATTCCGTGTTGAAACGTTTGTTGTACACTATAAATCACAATACACATCCCCAATAAATCACAAGGCACATCCCCTACGACTTCGTTGTTTTCGTACTAGGTTAGGATCCGTGGCGCCAGTACCACGCGCGGGCGCGCGAGCCTTGACAAAATCACGGTGCGCATATTTATTCCAGAGAAAGAGATTACTTGAAAGAAGTGAGAATCACTTCAGTTAAATAATTGGTGGGTTTTTATTCAGTAAACAATACTTACTTATATTAAATGTCTTATATTTTCTTGGATCATGTAACTACGCACTTGGATGGATTTACTATTACTTCTTTGGAGAAATTAACATTTTTGGGACTAAAAATTCAATTACTTCTTTCAATACAATATTGGTTCTTATAAAGAAAGAATTTATTTGTTGACAGCATTTATCTGAGAAATTATTTTACTTATATTGAGTATGTGGCAGTTCTTGTATATACCTAACTTTCTACATCCAAGTAAATATGCATTTGAATCTAGTAAATAAATTCAAGAAATTATGTTTTCACGTTCCAAATAATCACTTTTCTGTGTGTAGACAAGGTACAAAAATAATTCAAATTTATTAATTTTGTAATAGATATCAAGGCAAGCAAACAAGCAATGTACTCAGCAGACGGGCATTTTATAGGCAGGTCTGTCAAGTAATTTTTGCTTGGCAGATACCACCAAGCAATCCCTATTAATTTTTTATTTACCAGTGAAGTGTGTATGTATTATTCATTGTTTTGCAATGTTCAGGTTTCTGATTCAAATTCACCAGTTGATATATCAGAGATGCCGCCAGTTACCGAGAGATTTGCGACTTATTTGAAGATTTGAGCAAATAAGAACTTTGGGTTAGAATTGTACCATCTTATAAAGGAAATAAACTCGTGCTAGACTGCAAACCAATAAGCTGGTACATTTGAGGTTCATCTCGGGTCTCCGGCAGACATTCAAACATCTTCGGAAAAATCAAACATGAAGCAAAAAGTTTTACATTCTTGTAAATAATATATGCACACGCAGACATATATTTTGGTTCAATTTGCCATAGTGAAACGGCTAATTTGCCAAGTGGAACGGCTAATTTGCCAAGTGGAACGGCTAACGTTGTCCCTGAATTCAATGTTATTTAATATCATTTTACACGATGCAATTTATCCCGCAAGAACTTCTACAATTAGCAATAAAAAATATCGTAGTGTCCGAAATTGTGTTGAATATGTTGTATGGACGCAATATAACTTCAATTTCAGTTTGGAAACTTTGATATTTATCCTTCAAATATTTTTGAATAATGACGTCATCGACATATTTTTTAAATGGTAATCATAGTAGCATACGAATTGTATGTACCGTATATAAGAAACTTTTTGGTAAAAGACAGTTGAGTATTAGTGTAACATATATAACTTTTGAATGATTTAATCCAGATTGTGGCTGTAATTCTTTATTTATTTAAATTTTATATTCTGCTTGTATGTCACTAATTTTTATACAATTGATATTTGATCATTACGCTACTTGTCCGTACTACCTTCTTCAGTTATCAGCAGTGGCCGGACAAAAATGTATATTTTCCATTGTAGTGCATGGGACACGTGCTGGTGGGGACGTGAGCGGCTAGCCGGTCTGGCTTCGGCTCATTTAGTTTGAAAATCCTGCAATGAATCGTTTGCTAGCTGAATTTGGCAATACTTTCACGTTCGTTAAGAAAGGGGAAGTGATTTGCAATTTCTGCCTACGAAACTTAATTATTCGTAATAAACAATGTCTTCGGGCTCATGTAAAAACAAAAAAGCACATGGAAAATGTATCAGGAACGTCAACTAAAAACTTTTTTGATGATTTATGTGAAACATTTATTTCTGCTAATATACCTTTCACAAAAATTAACAATCCCGTTTTAAAAAAATTTATCAAGAAGTATACTGGACGGGACTTACCCGATGAATCCACAATTAGAAAATATTACGTACAAGGGTAATATGACAAAACAATTTCTACAATAATGTCAAAACTATCCGATAAATATCTTTGGGTTTCTGCAGATGAAACTACGGATATGTAGGGTAGATGTGTGGTCAACGTCGTTGTCGGATTGTTGGACCCGCAAGACTTATATAAACCCTATTTAATATCTACTCAGTTACGCTGTACCGTCAAAGCTGAAGAAATATGTGCAATAGTAAATGTCATAAAAAAAAGTAGGAATCACAGACGCTACCAAAGTATTACTGTTTGCTTCTGACGCTGCTGCGATTATGTTAAAAGTTGGAAAATTACTTAAGCAACATTTTTCAAATATTCTTCATTTGACATGGTTTGCACACGCTATTCATAGAATTTGTGAGTTTATTCGGGAAGAATTTCCAGACGTGAATACGCTAATAAGCACATGCAAAGGAAAATGAAAGCTCCTTCCAGATTGTTTCTTTACAAGGAAAAGTGCCCTAATCTACCTTTGCCACCACAACCAGTTATTACGAGATGGGGTACATGGTTAGAAGCAACAATTTTTTATGCAAGAATCTTTGATCATCAAACCCTTCATCTTAAATTTGTCTGATGAAGCAGTTAGTATTAAAGACTGCAAAAAGGAACTATCACAAGATTTGCATGAACAATTAAAATGTATTGATACAAATTTTGCGCAAGTATTGCCAACCATAAAGTTTCTAGAACAACAAAATGTTGAACTTGCAAGCAGTTTGCAAAGGATTGAATCCCTGTACGAAAGGTTACGAAGCATTGAAGAAGCACCAATCAGTAAAAGATTACTACAAAAAATTGATGCGGTAGTACATAGAAATCCGGATTTTAATATTTTAAAACAAATCTCTACGAATTCATTTACGGATGAAGGAATATGTCAAAAATATTCCAATTTGGTGTTGGTTTATTCTTTTGCGCCTGTGACTAGCTGCGATGTAGAAAGATCATTTTCAACGTTTAAAGACATATTAACATCTAAGCGAAATATTTTTACTGAAGATAATTTTGAAAAATATTCAGTAATACCATCGTTCAATGCATATCAAAGAAGTTAGTCAAATATTTCAGTGGGCACGTGTTGCATATAGTTACGACAAACATTTAATATTAAAATCACTCGGTTTACTACCAACCTTTCCTATACTATACCTTTCCCCCATCATCTCCGGCATTCTTGTGAGACTAATTTTGCATGGATTTATTAATATTGAAGAAATGTTTATCAAACTTTATTTTATATTATTTTAAATCCCAATATTTCTTCATTCTATTATTATTAATATTATTACATAATAAATCATATTATTTATAATCTACTACTGAGTGAATGAATTTTTACTCTGTCGAATTTCTAGGTAGTATTATCTAGTTCCAACCTTACAAAAATTAACCTAAATTGTTCACATCCAAAAATTAGATCTATAATATATTTTGGCTACAAGTCACCACCACAATATTCTACAAATTATATTATACTTGGCATTAAATTTAGAGAGGTCGTTTATAACACCCGGCGTAAGCAGAGTATTATTATTAACATGTGTAAAGTACAAGTTTAAAAACATATTTAACTTAAAATATGCTAAATACAAGTAAATAACACATGCCACGTCGTATAATTACCTCTTTAACGCTCAAGTATTCCTCTAGAATGCAATTCTTCGGTCGCGTTACAACCCATTGCGGACAAATCTTAACATAGAAGACTTAACAGACTTACAGTTCAACTGTTGACACATAACGCTAGGCTGCTTCATTTATAAGTGTTTGTTCTCCTCTCGAATGAACAATCCTTGTTAAATCTCCGTTACGGTCGTCGCGGTTGGCGTTTGTCGGGTGGGCCGCGTTGATGTTCATTTTTTTCCTGATGGAATTTCCTACTACTATTAGACACCTGTGGTGGTATCCCGTGTATTTGTGTACAATCAACAGGGCCAGCGGAGCGTGCCGTACTTTATAACCGGCAATGACTATAAAAGTAATGCCATGTTACTGATTACTGTTACCTCATTTCATCCCATTTATTTTGCTGCTTTATATCGACGTATTGTCTATCGCAGATCGATTGTTACCGTTGTTGTTCGTAGCGAAACGTAATTTAAGCGGTATAATGGAACGCTGGTCGACGGTGATTTTTAAAACGTAAATAATTTATGATTTTTATGGTATCAAAAGTTAACATAAATTTAAAAAATACCTTTTTTTAACACGAGTTTATACCCAAATATGTATAAAATTAATATAGCACCCATAAGAATAAAAAAAGTTTAAGTTTCATTTGTTTCCAGTGAATTAAATGGCGAACAAAATATCAAACTGACGTAATCTAATTCAAAATTAAAAACTGCCTGTAAGATGTCAAAAAGGCATCTTGATTGAACTACAAATGAAAAAGTTGGCCATATTTACAAATGACGTTATTTGTTGTTTTTTTTTTCTGAAACCGTTAGGAATTCAAATGTTTTCTCAACTGATTATAGAGAGCACACAAATCTGCACTACTTTGTCGACTTACCCGAGTTTCTATCTCTATTAATAGCAAATGAACAAAAACCATACTCGAAAAACCATACTCGAATATTGTTTGACAAATTGCAATTGTCACTCAAATATTGAATACAACGTAAAAAAATGCATCCATTGCACGCAAAATTAAAAAAAAAATGTTGACATTTGATTTTCTTCAAAACAACTTGTAATAACATATATGATCAAATAAAATCAGTATACTATTGATGGGACCTTATTATCTTCTGAATTAAAAGTGGTAGTTTTTAACATTTTTCCTAGAATTTGCGATTATCTGATTTCAAACTAAAATGGTTCTTTTTCGTGTTTATTAAAATGTTTATTAGTATTATTATTAATTTATGTTTAGTTGTTATAAATGACTCCATTTTATGGAGACAAGCTGAATGAGAAACTGATATGAATGTCACCTAATAATACAAAATCTTAAAGGCAACAACTTTCCATTGTTTATTAATTTGTTTTGTCTTTTAAATTTTGTCAATTTTTCTCTGCATTTTCGGTTTAAACATTGTCTTTCGAAAACTTGAGCGAATTCCAAGTAATATTGTCGCCTTTCTACTGTTCTCGATGAACAAGAGCCAGCAATTCTTATGGAAAATTAAGAAACATTAGAAATACGACAATAGTTTAAATTCACGAAGAAAGTAAATTAATTAGTGAGAGCAAATGTTGAAAACCAAAAATGCACACAAAAATTAAAAGTTTTATAATCGTACACTCAAGCATTTTATAGAAAATCTTTGAGAAGAAAATTAATGAGAAATAATGATTAGAAATATAGATGGTGTACCTAATGCACAAATTTGAAAATCTATTATCATCAACAAGGAAATAAAAAACGATTGTTATTACTATTATACTACATGCAAAAAGAGACAATATTCGGTAACTAGATTGATGACATTTCAATTTTTAGTGAGAATTAAGATATCTTCAAATCATTGTCTTTCGATCAATAGAAAGCTAGTGACACCAATGAGACCAGTCATAGGTAACAGTAGGTAAATAAATATAGCAAATTAGGCTAAGATCTGGCGCCGGAATTCACAGCACACTTGCCGTTTTGCATAACGACTCTAATATCACCAATTAAACTAATTGCCTAGCTTAAATGCGTCCAGATATATGCAATACTTACCCCATAAATTAAAACAACTAGACAACGCGCCAAAGATTTTATTATAATACCGCTCAAAGTAAACCTATTGCGTTATACAAACACCACATTTACATATATTTATGTATATTCGAGAGAGAAAGTAATCTCATTACTTCGCCACTAAACACCAGAGTAAAATAGGCTGCATACTGCCAATATAATCTATTGCGGCTGTTAAATTGAGTAGGTATCTATAATAATCTATAGACGGTGTTTACGATGAGCAAATGGAGCAAACTGGAAAATCTCCTTACAATGTATATAGAATATAGTTAGATATTGCTCGATTCTTTTAGGCTGTTACATCGCTAATGGCAACGGCATTATGGAAATTGAGGTGTTGATTAAACTGGTAATGGCGATATTATAAATGCGATATAGTTTTAACGTTATGAACGCCGAGCAGATGGAATATATAGACCATGCTTTATTTGGCATACCCTCGGGTGTGAGCATGACTAGCCGCGTTTAGCATTAATTACGTTTCTATCAACAAACATTTTTGTCTAATTAGATTTTACCAGTACCATAACTTTGTGGTATATAAATTCTCTCCTTCACAGTTAACATAGCAAGAAAAAATTTCACAAACGAATAACCAATGTAATAAGTACAATTTTTACATAAAAATAGGAATTATTAATTATTAACTCGACCCAGAGACATACTGTATAATATACTCAATACATATTCCAACAAGAAACACATCAAAACTTCAAAACACTCACCTTTATGCAACACGGGCTTCACACATAACCTATATTCTCCGTAACACCGCATAAAATCACTTAAATCTCTGCGAAAACATCATCAATCATATTCTACACACGTTTACAAGCATTTCGCAATATAATTAAATATTTTTCCTGCAAAAATCCGATCACAGTCGGGATGAAATAAATATTTTTGCTCTACGGTGCAAATTTGCACATATGGTGAAGAAAAACTGGTCAGGTTGTCTACATTGCTAGGCAACGCGCACCGGCTATTCGACTATGACCGTAGTTACTATAATATTGTCGAAATACGACGCAGCATGCTGTGACTGGCTGCTATGCTATTAGAACTCATATTTTTGGTTATATTAGCGGGCTGTACTGTAATGAGTGAGTGTATAGATATTTAATAGTGTTGTGTGCGTGAGTGTGTTGGATTATGTTGCAGATGAGTGATCTGTTGCTAAGGTAGGTCCTTTTTGGTATTTCTGATGTATAATATGTATAAATAGACTATATGTCATATTGCACTGCGAATGGAGCTTATTTTTGCTCAGGAAACGCCTTTAATATCGTTTGGTGATGGACTCTTCTCTGAATAAGACACTCAGGCCTAAAAATTACCACAGCCTACTACATGTTATGTTTGTTACCGTGCGTTCAGTCTTGTCATTACTGTTGCTGTTGTATTTCGGTTATTAAAAGAAGTACTGAAACGAACCAAAGAACAAAATGTTTACAATAGATTGCGCTACTGTTTTGATCTACTAGATTGCTGTGGTTGTAGTATAACCTAGTATAAGCCACAGGGTGTTACAAACTTCGACCAAAAACACTTATCTTCATTCTTATACCCTGTATAGTGTATATGCTCAAAACTGAAATTTAAATAACAATTTCTAGTGCAGTATCGTTACTGATAATCTGATAATACAACTTACAACTTAACAAAAGAATAATCAAAATCATATGAGCGATAAGAAAAAAAGTTATATATCCAACACATTGGATTTTCTAGTGAACTGACCCTCTACTAATATATTACATTTTCATTGCTTGGTCGAGATGTCTTCTTCTTTAAAAGTTAGACACTTTAACGTTTCAGGCTTACACGTTTTTACTATATTTTAACAAATTTTCTAAATCAAGGGTGTTATATGTTGAAATATCAGCTTCTTAGTTGGTCGATATTCTATTTTAATCCGTAAAAATTCAATATAATATATAAAATTAATGCTTTATGTAAGAACATTAATAATACAATCAAATTTAAAATTTTTTGTGCCAAGTAGGAGGTAGTTCAGAAAATAATTAATTTTATATAGCACTAAAGCCCATTTGGTTTCATTATTACCCATAAATGTTGTTTGGAAAGTGCATAGGTGCATATTCTTTAGTTTTATTTTAAGAATACGTGAGGCTTACAGAACTATAGCCAATATATTTGTTTGCATAACTCTTTAGAAAAATTATTAATACGGTCCCTGTCGACCGATTTTGTTTTATGTGCCCACCACTGTTCGATCACAGTGGGCAATTTTTTATTTCAATTTAATTTAACAACTTTCAATAAAAATATAAATACTTATTTTACTAAATATTCGTACTACGCTGCTTCTTATTTTGTCACGTTTTCTACAAGTCTAACTATTTAAAATTTTAGATGACTTGAAAAACAATATGAAAAATCGTATTTTTTTTTTATATTTTAAAATTGTTAATTATATAAAACATACATGAATCAAATCTTTTATAAACTAACTGATTTACTGGCATTCGGCGTCGGATTTTCTGACTGATATAATGGAAAAATTAAATTGTTCAAACTTGCAATTGCAAGGAATAGATAGGCAATACAATATGCACACCTACAGTGATAGACACTGTGTAAACCCATTTACAACTAAACTGGCTTGCATTTTCAAAATTTGTGGAAACGGATAGGTGATGATCGATTTGACTTCGTTTGACATCAACCTAGCTGCAAATGCTTAAAAGAATGCAAACACATTTTAGCAGTTTGCTAAAATCTGTAACCATTGGATAGATTTCCAATGGTTACAGATTTTATCAATCTATGCCAAAAAAAATCAGAAATAGCTACATTACGCTGACAACACACATTCGGGCATTTGGCAAATATCTCACGTTTTTACTATTGGCTTAGACAACCATAAGTTAAAATAGAAATCAGATGTGATAAAGGCCTTTAAACCCACGATAAAACGTTGGAAATCACATCTGATTTGTATTTTAACTTATAATTCAGACAACGTTATGGATAATTTAATCACATTATTATCTAACCATGAGATCTCGACTCACAAATGAATATTTTGTTGAATCTAAGAACATACCAAAACAGTAGTTTATATAACACGTTCCTAAAATTACACTTTTAAAATTGAATCTTTTTTTGTATGAGGGGTAAGTACTGTTATTATTTCTCAATGTCCAACTAATGATTATTTTGCTTTGAAAAAAATTATCTTATTCCGGAATGTGCTCTAGTGTTAAAAAAAAGTTTGGGGCTCCTGGTTTCTCTTGAGCTTTAGTATACAACTTACCGTACTGTTATCAGCTGTATATTATGGTTGTTAACTGTTAACAATAATATGTCTAATAGCACACTTTTAATATAATGCTAACTAGTCTTAAGAATGTTGGGCCGTTAATGAAAATATATTCATAAAATTAACATTAAAATAAGTCATAAACATACGTCAAAACTACAAAAACTCACCTTTACACAACACGGGATTCACACATTTCCAATATTCTCGGTAAACCCGCATAAAATCACTTTAAACTCCGCGAAAACATCAGGTATCACATTCTACACTCTTTTACAACAATTTCACACGATATTCCGGCAAAAGAAGTCGATTAAAATCGCGAAAAAATGAATATTTTTACTTTACATCGCAAATTTGCCAATATGACAGCGAAAAAATAATCGGTTTGTTTATATTGCTAGATCCCGCGTTATTAGGTTGAATCAGCGGTTTGTACTGTATTAAGTGAGTGTTGAGATTTTTAATTGGGTTTTACGTATTTATTCGTTAGTTTATGTTTCAGATAACTGATCTACACTGATTGTTTGGTATTTTTGATTTATAATTTGTTTAAAATCGCGATATTCACGTTTTATAAAATAAGCAAAAAAGGTGCTTAACAAATTTTAATTAATAATTAGTCGTTTATACCTCATTTGCTCTCTGTACAACTTAACCGATCCCAACCCGCATGATTTACAATAATCGAACGGACCATAGAGAAATTATTAGTAGCACTTTATCAAGATATTATTGACCCAGTAGCCTATAGTCATATCTGATCTACCGGCAGATTTATTAGCCTGAATACGGGAGTACTGTCTCCCGGCACAATAAGCAAGGCCCAGATCACTTTGATTACGCCTTTTGCATGTCCCATTCTTACCAATAAATCACGCCAATAATGGCAGTGTCAAAACTGTGAGCGACGAACGTATTACCCGCGTAGCGCCTAGATGGCGCTGGTCGCACACGTACCCATACAAGCATCGGCGTAACTAATCGGAACGTGTCACTTTAGTTACGGACATTGTTGTAAACAGAAACGGGTCGTATTAATATTAGCAGTGGTGATTATTGTTAGTCATATTTGCCAAGCCTCGCTCGCGCCACCCGCTAAGCGGAATATCTCTCAGTGTCACTGTGATTGCGATCGAAAGGGCTGCTAACATGTTTATTACTCGGTTAATAAATTCTGGGTGTTGGGTTTTGTATATCGTATGGATGATAAATGATTGGGTGTATGGAATTTTATAGTATATTATGGCTATTGCTAGCTTTGTGTTTAGTAATTTTTGCGCAATTTTGCCATCAATATTGATGTATTTTGAAGAACAAAGAACACGTATTTTTAAAAGCAAATATACTCCTAATTCCTGTTTTGCAAAAGCTAAATCACAAAAAAAAACTCACAACTGTTTTGGTTAATTAAATTTAAGTACCGTTAAAGTATACGTGCGTATGGTCGCATGCGATATACTAAAAATGTGAATTTCTTTTCGATTATCGTTGGTGGACAGGTTCGCCTACAAGTCGTGACAGTTATCCGCGAACAAAAACTGCTAATCTTAACTGTGAGGCTAACTATGCACGTCGCATTCTTCTTGTGAGCTTTAATTTGGCAGCGGGAATTTCAAATATGAAGGCCTTTTTGTCGGCGAGGCGGTCTTTGGCGCTGTTGACCGGTTTTTCGTCGACTGGCTTTTAATACGTTCAGGAAATTGAAGAAATACAGGCGCTTGTGTGTGTTGTTATAAAGTAAAAATTTTGCTGCAGTATCTGTTAGTCGCTGGTAAGTACTGTAATCAAGTTCATGAGCAGAAAAATTTATATTACGTGACGTTCTTTACGTTAATTATATGATTTCGTAAGAAAAATGTCACAAGAATAAATAAAAATTGCTTATCACAAATATTAACTTAATCACAAAGTTAATCAATTAAATTTTGAGACGGTTTCTAGTAAGCTTTTTTTTTAGTAGAATGAGTTTAGAAATTACAAGAAATATACTTTTGGGGTTATGACAAGAGTTATTTCATTAATATTTCGTTTGCTTGATTATCTTGCATCCTAATTGCACCTTAATGAAGACAAATGAGACCCATGTTCATTTATTTTGCTTTATCTTTGATCTGTCAAATGTTTATAAAGAAAGATTACTTTTTTGTGCAGTGCGCATTTTTGTTGCATTCGCCAAGAACCCACACCATGTCAAAATTACTTCCTCCTGGGAAAAGTTCGCCATAGTTTCAAAAATTATGGAAATCTAACCTAACAATATCACCACCACTGACAGATACCATAATAACTTGTTTATCACAGTTTTTCATAGCCTACAGGGTATAAGTAAAATTTTATTTCAAATTATAATATGAAACTGCAGATGTGGTCAAATGTGTTGATTTATTTTATTAAAAGATGAAATCATGCGAGAAAACAGTAATTTAGTAAATACTTAGCTGGCTTAATGGTTAATGGCGGGGTAGAAGCTCTAATTGATATAAAAATCGATTTTTTTATGAAGAAGACTAGTTATCTCTGTAATTGTTTATTTTAGCACTAGTGTGTGCTAGTACTCTTTTGTGCAGAACGATGCGTAGAATACAAAAAAAGTAATTAGATACATGGTATACCATTTAAAAAAAATTACTTTCTTAGGAAAAACTCTTTGCTATATTTTATTGCAGATTATGACCACCCTGTACACAATCTAGATATGGTGGGTATTCACGGTAATAGAACACTTCTTACTTAAAAACAGGTATTAAGCTATACAATTTTTCTTGGACTGCTGGTTTTTCATAAAAATGCCAATAAATCAAAAAGTATAAAGTTTAGGGTAGGTAATGTTATTTTCCATTGTCGTAAAATTTTGCGAGGAATTCAAAATTGTGCCGAAATATAGGTTGTTCCATTTAAAAAAACATAAGTTTGGGTTGGTACTACCTTATGTAACACCCTGTATACACGCTAATAATTTTAAAATGTGCGCCTCGGCGTTCTGTATATATGAGTGAAATCAGTTTTAAAAAATCTTCATTAACAGCGGCACAATCTTCCGAGATCGCACTGTTGAGACACCCTGTATATACGTTTCCCCTCTAATCGCACACTTCCCCCATCACTCGACCACTCTAGTGGGCGCGGGCGTTTTCGCTCATGTTCTCAGTAGTTTATTACCCACTTAAACGGGTCTTAACGAAAAATCAGCATAGATATTTTGTTGCTGTTAACGTCTAGTTTCCAAATCCGTTTTTTTTTAAATTGCAATCGGACGACCTCAAACGCATCCAGCTCTCCGCAAAAATATTGCCAAAGAAAATTCAAATGAGGATTGTGCGAAAACTATTAATCCGACCGAATCCAAGTTTTGCAAACATGAAAAGGCAAAATTTCCCGGTTTTTCCATCTTTTCTCCGGTTCTAATGGGGTATTCCGGTGTTTTTGAAATTGTCATTTTTTATAAAGTATGGGAGCTACTGTTTGCTACTTCACAAGTAAAATATCAAACATTGTTTTAAATTAAGAGAAATCGTTGTTTGAAGTTTGAATTAGGATTGGTCTTTGTGACGTCACAAAGACCGCTCAAAGTGAGCGACTTGACAACGTTGCTATATCTAGGGTGTACGTAGTAAATTTTTGACTTCTGTTGTGTCAACGTTTAGAATCGCTCGTTTGTTGACACCTGCTTTGGTTATTGAGGTTATATCAAACACTTGTTCAAAATGTATAATCTCCAACGCCGACATTGTTCTGTGCCGGGCTATAACAGCAGTAGAACAGTAACTTCTGATAAGATTTTCTTTACATTGCCGACTAGCGAGATGAGAGATGTTTGGCTTCGAGTTTCAATTATCAAATCATCTCTCAAAAAAGGTACCTTTATTCGTTGTCAAACAACAGGGTCGCCAACCGTCAACTTGGCCGATCAGCTGTTCGAGAGCTGTCCGCTGTTGCCACCGCTACTAGGGATCGGTAATCATCGTGTATTTCCGAGGGTGGTCGGTGAATTCAAACGAAATGCACTTTTAATTGCAATTATCTTATAGAAAAACTAAATCAAAAAGCTCATAGCTTAACTATATGAATCCTCATAAATTGTACAACAGGTTAAACCAAATATCTGCTTAAATTTTGACATGACCGGAATACCCTTGACCTGTCATTCTTTTCGTACTTTAATTATCTACAGTTCATCCCGGTGCACCATTAAGATTGCTTCAATAGTTTTCACTATACAATAAAAAAAGTAAAAACGCGCGATTTTTTGTTGATAATTGTTTATAAAAAATTAAAAAATGTCATTTTCGAGTAGGAATCATAGTGGGAATATACTACGGACTGTCGTGCACAGGATGGCGCAGGCGGCTTCCTGCTAGTCTTTATGTCAAAAAAGCAATCATTTGTAGCTCTATTGCTCGGCCTAACATAATGTATCATTTTTTGTATGGACTACTTTATTATTTCAAACGTTATTTCATTCGTTTGACGACTGAGCACGATGATGTGCCTCGAATGTTCCTCGTACGTGTTTGGATGTGTTATGTAAATCGATATTCTAATTGATTTTAATTAGTGGTATCTTAGTCCGCACCTCATATACTTAACTATCAATTAAAATTTCGTACATACCAGCGTAGGTGAAGCATTTACATTTCGGCTAATGGTAAAAAGCCTAGCTTAGTATTTGAGGCGCTCGCTTTCTTCTGCTAATTGCCGAATGTTGTAACTCACTCGGCGCTGTTTATTGCGAACTATAACTTCGTAAAGGTCGAGTAGTGTACAGTGTAATGCACTCAGATAAGGTTTATAAGCGTTGGATTATAATAATAAATTAGGTAGAGTGACTTGCATCTTCGATAATTACTTGTATGGGATTGTATATTTAATTTTAAATGCCGATTGAGAGATAATTTATCTAAAATCAATTATAGTTTTTTGGGTCACGAGAAAAGATATAAGAGATATTTGGAACCAAACAGTGGGTTTTTAAAAATAATTGTGTCGACAAATCTTTATTTCTTCTAGGTTCAAGTATTGGTCACTATGTTTCATAATAATGATGTTTATTTAGTTAAAAGAAACTAATAATAACTATAAATTTGGTTGATATATTGGAATACAATTCTGAGTGCTTTATTTTGTTGTACTTCATTTTTTTTTAAATGTCTTTGTCTGAACACAAAAATATTATAGGTACTGCTGAAATATATGGTATAAATATATTTCTTATAAATATAATATGGTATAAAGATATTCAAGTTTTTAATGTTAGTTTATTAGGTATGATTGGCGTTTTCATTTTCTTGATTTTGTATGTAATAATGTTTGTAAATGAGTTATTTGGCATTTTTTAATAGTCAAATGAATAAGATCGATTCTGTGCGCAAGATGGTTCCCCTCGGGGAAAGGGGCTTACGGGCGGGAAACGATGCAAGGCTTCGCGCGATGATTTCAAACGATCAACTCTCAGGACCGTATTCAATATTTTTGTCATTTTCTCGTTCGGTTTTATCTTTTAAACTAGCATACGTATTTTTTTCCTTCATTTGTGGAATTGTATACATATTCTGTTTTGTGATTTATTATTACTTCGCAATATTATTTCTGCCGAAAATAAGTTGTTGATGATATTATGCAACACAATATTGCCATATCTCTTTTGATACAGTGCTTCGTTGCATAAATTTAAGATAGGTTTCTCTAATTTTAAATGTGTTGTGGCTTTGTGCAATTTTATTTTTAACGTAAGCCCAGATTAATTCATTTGCATTAAACTCGCAATGGGCTACAGGTAACCACAATAATTTAACTTCGTTGCATTTGATTTTTTTTTTGCTATAAAATCAGCATTCTGCAGCATTCTAGAATGCAAGTGCTGGGATGTACCAACAAAAAAGTTCAACACAACAATCGGAATTGATGCGGAAATTAAAAATTAGCACAAGAAATCTACATCGGACTTTAGCCCGTTACTATACGTTATCTAAATTTTCCAGGGTAGCAAACCAGTTGGTTTTAAGAGTCATTTGGTTATCTAAAATAGTATATTATTATACAAGTTTTAATTCAAATTGGCGCACGAGTTGTTTTGGGCACGACGAGCGTAGCGAGGAGTGCCCAAATGGAACGAGTGCGCCAATACGTCTTATAAAACGAGTGTAATATACTTTTTTTTCTACTTTGCGTCATTAATTTTATATAAATTTAGAAATTGTGGTTACTATATTGCGCTAAATTAGAATCTAGGGTATTTCGCGGGTACCACGTGGCTGCACTGTAGTAACTGTCAACTTCGTTAAGGATGAGATCGATGAAATAAAATCATGACAAAATCTAATTGTGAATAAAATTACTCTACTTTAGCCTACAAGTTTGAATAAATATTCAGCGAGGTCTCAACGATGATCATAATGGAGCTAGGGGCAACGCTTTTAGCCCTACTGTGATAAATATATGAAACTTAACCTAAAAAGTCAACAACTTTAATAGTGGTTTTATAAGTATAATAATCAGAATAGAAGTGTTTGGCGGTGACTGATTAGTTACTTCGAAGAACAAGAACTTACTAAAGAATTGTTTTAACACCTAACGTTTAATAGCGGTGTCTACCTAATTCCGCTACGTAGCCGTTGCGGCTTATATATTTACAAGCACTTATAATAATTGAAACCCAATTTTAATTTCGGCAAAGTAGTTTATTAGAATAAATTATACTTAGTAAAATTACATGTGATGGAGGTAATACAAATATGTTGCACACAACCAGAACTAAGACGAAGTCGAAAGCGACGGACAAAAATGAATACGAATTGAGCCGAACAGAATTCGGTCCAAAATGTTACCGAAAACTTATACGTTACATAAACTAAGAAATCCTCTACACTTTAAATGTACTATAGCTTCATACGTGTATGCTGATAAACCATTGATTGCGTATATACAATCTCGTAGCAGTAATTAAAATCATTCATAACTACGATGTAGGTTTGATCTTCGCATAATACCTTATTAAAGTAAATGTGGTCCTTGAATTATATCTGAAAAGGGGATTTGATGTTTAGTTGAAAAGAATGATAACGATCACTTACCAGAGTCGTAAAACATCACCGAAAACGTTATGCTGGCGTATTTTGATGAACACAGCAAAACTAAGAAAGCCACAACCTTTGGCCATACTATAGCTGGCTACACGCATGTTTAAATATGTATAGAATATTGATATTTCGCAGTTTATGCGATTGCAAGAGATTAAAAAGAGGCAGTGTGTGGTTATGTATTGTACGTTTGACATTTGGCATTTGATATCAATGTGTACCAATCCTGGCAATCTTAGACAAAAATGTTACTGTTTTCGGTGTTACAATGTGTTAATTGTAACACCGAAAACAGTGTTACAATGTGTGCATTGTGAATGCAAAGTAGAAAAACATGTTTATGTCACTTTGTATTAAATTAGACCATAGCGCTACAAAAATTTTGAACGGCTAGCACTACATTTTCTACCACTGTGCGTCGTGTTGGATGTATATTCCTACTATAGTGAGATTTAGCCTAAAGCGGTGACCAACTGACCATGCGGAACTGCACTGCGCTGCTATGGAGTGAACCCAGTGATAAATGTTTACTTCTGTCGCGGCTAGAGCCTCTCTCAGCCGTCTAGATTCAAATGATTGATAGGTCTCGAATTATGTGCCCATTGCTCGTAAGTTTCTATCAGATAGCCAAACTTACTTATACCGGCGAGCTCAGCTTAAAGGCTTGGCACAGCGGTGAAACCACAACACCTAAAATATCTTTCTCACAGCTTCGTAGTACAAATCCAACGTATTCAGATTAGAATTCAATAACTCAATTATGAATATACTGAAATTAAAAGATTTAAATTTTTTTTTTAAGTTTACCTACCTAAGAAGTTTTAGAGGGTTTATCGCCTAACGCAACGTTGAACTCTCCGGTCTTACCGTGTGCTAACAGCGTAGAACTGTTGACTCATCATATTATTATGTAATAAATAAGATCAATCGATGTCAATTTCAAAATTTTACATGACGTTATGCCTACGTACTCGAGCCGTGAGTAACAAAACTGGATAACTTTCTATTTTGTTTGAACGACGCAGTACTCCAATTGTTCGAAAAGCTGGTCGGTAGGTATATTAATGTTAATTACGGGTTTCTGTTGAGGCCATTTTCCGGTCGACAAAAGGAAACCTAGATTCGTCTTAAGAACTACCAAAGATTATTACCAATCATCATTGTCCGTCGGTAATGAAGATATTATTAAATTGCAATTTGCAATAAGTAAGTGAAACTTGAGTCCGCGCGGTGGTCGGCGACTTCCGGTTTTCTTTGCTCGGAAGATCTTCCTTCACCGTTGTTGGAATTTAATGTCTGCCCAGTCATCATCGGTGTATCATCACAATTTCCACAATGGAGATTATCTCAATTGAGATTTCTCTTTCGCGTATGAAACGACCTTGCGAATTGGCATCAGCAATCATACTATCACCATTGTCGGTAGGCTTGTCTTGGCTTGTCGTCTAACTGAACGTTGAGGTTTCCATTACACTTGTTTACAAATTTTTGATTTCATTCAGTTTTTAATACACGCTGGTCTTTCCAATTTCTTTTCTCCTAAACCGCTTGCCCAAGAAAATTCAAATTTACAGAGTATAACTAAATATCTTGTCTACAGATTGGCATTTTTTGTATTTTCCTAACTTTCCTTGCAATAAATTTTGTTTCATGAGACTATTGAAATAGAAACACATTTCAGATGTTCATTAATTTTATAAAGCGATATAAATATGCAATATAATATTATCATATACTCAAAAGATTTCAGAATCTTCCTATAAAGCTTAGATTCTTTTTCACTATTTTTCCACCTATCTAACCACTATAGTCATATACAAAAGGAAGTTTGATTAGCTAAAAGTGCAAAATCGACCACTGTGCGACGCTCGTATATACCAAATTCTTTACTAATATCATCTTTAACAATTCCAGAAATTTGCATGACCAATTTTTCTGCAAATCGTTATTAGGAAAGACATATTTAAAGGATTTCTTTGTAGAGATCTCAATGCGAAATTAGGCGAGGAACCCAGTTTAGAATTTTCTTAGGATATGTGTTGCTTGAACTGCAGCTTGATGTGGTAAAAATGGTTTTTGGTGTCGACAAAGGACGCATTATCATAGCCGTGAAGTGGGCGTGCATACATAAAGCAAAACATGCACGCTTAACAACGCGGATAACCGAATATGTAATGTACGTTGTGCAGCGTACAGGTTGTGTTTTAGGTCCATACGATTTGCATAACATCCGCGAGAATGTAAGGAGTGCTTGTCGTCTTTCTTCTTTGCGCAACGATGCTCTGGATGGTCGAGACCAACTGAGAAGAGTATTGTTACTTCGGTGATTTATATAGGCACCAAAATAACCAATAATGGCATACATACTCATACTCATACATAATATATTTTTTTAATTTTGTTTTAAAGATTTTTTATGGTTTATGATGCCAAGTTTGTATTTTCTTTTAGGATAAAGGATAATATCGGAAACTCTAATGCCTAATCCTTAAAAACTTCTTCCATAAATGTCTCAGAAGGTCTCAGAATTGTTCCTGTAAGAGGGTTTTTCAAAATTCGCCCTAGTTCCGGAGTTATAGCCGGTGATTTGTGTGTGCGTCGACCAGTGTTGTGATATGGGAGAAAGAAATCCCTCCGACCGTGCGAAATGCGTACTTATACACACAGAAAAGTAAATGCTTCACTCAAAGCAATATGCTTTCATCCAAGTAAATGATTAGTTTGCTATAGCCGCAAGTAGATATTTTCTCAAGTTAAGAATAAAGAGATATTGTTGAATTGAAATGATCATATGCTTGTATATCTGAGAAAATATTTTCTTGCAATGAGTATAGATATTATTCATTCAAGAAAACTATTCTCACGTTGAGAATAATGGAATTTTCTCAAAGTGAATATATATGCTTGACAATGAGAAAATATTTTCTTGAAATGAGTATAGATTTTATTAGTTCAAGAACATGATCATAATGTATTGAATAGAAATTACTGTTCTAGTTTTTTTTTAAAGGTAGGGAATTGTGTGAAATAAGTAGACAATAACTTAGCGAATGATATTTGTTTTATTGTATGAAATTTCTTTGCTTAATTACATATATACTTACCTATTTATAAATTATCACTACCTACAATATCTAAGGCATGAAAAAAAACACCATATTCTATTAGACATCAAATTGTTTCCATTATATTACACAAGTAAGTTTTCTGTGACATGTATGTTGATTTGGTGACCACTATATGGCTAGGCAAAATTTACGTACCGTGTACGTCACAAGTCACAACTACGAACTGCGTCGCAAATACGTTGAACATAAGTACTGTACGCTATTCACGCAAAATTAAAACTATTTACTTTCATAATATTATAGATCGCGTACTTATTGCGTACAGTACCTACAAAATTAGTAAAGATATACTTACATATTGAACTCTTCCCGGACAATACTCGGTAGTCAGCGAACACGACGCCATTGCAGACCCCAACTAACTGAAGGCAAAGGCCGATGCGAAAAATCTTAAATCTCGGCAACGTTCGTGCACGTTTGAGTGTAAATGCGCAAGCGCGTTGCAAGCAATGGCTTACTTGATTCAAGATATTGATCAACTTCTTGAATTGAGAATTTAAACTACTTGGTTTGAAAATTATATACTTAACCGAAACTAATAACTCTGAGATTGGGATATTCTTGAATTGTGAGAACAAGGAATTCTTAAATGAAAGAAATTGTTTCAAACCAAGTAAATATTAACTTTCATCTAAAGCAATAACCGCAAGTAAATAATTTTCTCACGTTTTGAGAATATACTTCGCTGTGTGTATAGTTAGGTAATTGAAAATTTCTGCTGCATTTTCTTGCAGACAATATATAATAATAATAATAATAATACTTTATTTGCCGATTGATCTTGGAAGACATGGACAATTGTCAAAAATACATGTTACATACATGGTATATAAATACATATATACACATATATACAGATACACATCATCTCGAAAAAAACATACATCAATATATACATCAAGGCATTACACACACAAAAAAAGAAATGAAAAACAATAATCAACACCTACGGTGAAGATATGTCGCAGATAAAAATTCTTCTACAGAGTAAAAAGAATGGGCAATTAGATAATTTTTAACTTCTCTCTTAAACCCGATTTTTGATGCAGTCGATATGCTGAGTGGCAGGGCATTAAATGACTTAATCACCATATATCTCGGTCCTCCCTCAAACGCCGTCAACGAGTGGCGAGGAATCGCAAGCCGAGAAGTCCCCCGAGTTTGCACAGATGTCGATATATCACCGTTTGTCGCGAACTTACTCATATTGCTTATATAATAGCACAACAGGCGATATATGTATAAGCAAGGGAGGGTTAAGATTCTTTGTTTCCTGAAATGATCTCTACATGACTCCAAGTAACCCAAATGCAGCATGCATCTCAAAAATCTCTTCTGGAGACGAAACAGAGTAGCGACCTCCGGTGATGAACCCCACATAATAATTCCGTAGGACAACACGGACTCCACACTGGAAAAATAATAGGTTCTTGTGGCTTCTAGCGGTACAATATCTCTCAGTTTAAACATTGAGTAGTAAGCACGATTTAATTTCTTAGTTGTGAAGCTGATATGGGTGTCCCACCTTAAATTACTCTGAACGTAAACTCCCAAAAACTTGGTAGACAAACACAATGGCACAGTTACTCCTGATTTTCTAACCAGTATAGATCTATCAGGACCATCCAATGAAAACTGAAGTATGGATGTTTTGGAATGGTTCAATAACATACCGTTTACCTCGCACCAACGAGTCATCAAGTCTATAACCTCAGTCGCAAGGAGAGAAAGCCCCTCTAAGCAACTATGAGAGATTATTACACTTGTGTCGTCTGCGAATTGAAACACGTCTCCAATGTTCATGAACTGTTGTAAATCATTAACATAAATAAGAAATAACAGGGGTCCCAAAATAGATCCCTGCGGAACTCCCACCCTTAACACTGCAGATTCAGTACACACAGACCCACCCACACTAACTGTCTGTTGTCTGTTTGCCAGGTAAGACTGCAATAGACTCAATGCAACTCCCCTGATTCCCAGTAAACGCATCTTGGAGATTAGCCGCTCATGGGACACAGTATCAAACGCCCCAGACAGATCAAAAAATATGCCTGCCACACACTGTCTTTTGTCTATATAATTTAAAATTTTAGAATTTGCCTGGAACAAAGCCGCATTCAGTGCAGCACATTCAATTAGCTATTTTAATTGTATGGTTTTATTGGTGGCCAACTGAACAGTATTATTTTAAATATATTTTTCTTTGGTTTGTTTTATTTCATTTTGGTCGTCTTCTACAGATACAGGACAAGTTGGATGGTACCATCAAGCAGGTACCAAAGAGGTCCCAAACGGGAACCAAATGGGTACCAAATACAACATGCAAATTTTCGATTACAGCACACAACGCCCACCGTTCTGCATTACCCGTATAGCCCATGCATTATGTAAACTGCCCGATCCGCGTATACGCTCTTGATCGCGGTCGATTTCGCTAGAGCAACAGCCCCTTAAGGAGATATCCTTAAGTCGCGCTCCAGTCGCAGTCTTGTGACCTAAACTCGCCGCATGCATTATATATCTCGGCCTTAGATAAGGAAATCAGATCTTAAATGCCGGGCTGCTGCACCTGCTGCACGACTTCGACGCGGAACGCCACCGGTCCCTTATTTTCTCCTTCTTTTGTTGCCTCTTGTGTTGTGTTAATCGACCTCTTGCGGCGGGCCGTGTCCGCCGCGAGACACTTCGCTCGGAGACTCGAAATACTTAAGTTATAATAAGAGCGAATGGCGCCAATGCAGGATTGTAAAGAGAGCAAAGAGGTGTTAATAAACTGAAGAGGTGCTAACTGTGGTATGCTTGTAGATAGTTACAGATGATGGACGTGGCTTTCTATTATTGACTGTTATTGGTCTGATGTGTATTGTTGATACAATGTCAAATGCTAGGAGACAAGGTGGAATAGTGTTTACGTAAATGTTTGTGAAAAATTGCGATTTGGGTCAGGCGATAACATGGGTTGATTGGAGTATTGGAGGAGATGATTGTTTCTGATATTGTCCGACATCGATTTGACTTTCACAGTATTAATTTCCTTTGGTGTGATTTGCTAATTTATATTTGTACATTTTAAGTAAAGATATTCCCTAAATTTCGCTCTAGATTTAAGAAAATAATAGGATTAAATGGGATTCAAATGGAAAGTATACATTTTCAAACTGTTAGAAACAGATTAAAAGAAGCGAATTTGAAACCGAGAAAACCTGATCACAGAACTGATCTTGTTGTGGTTCCTGGTAGACTAAATGCCATGAATTACATCGAAAACGTCTTGGAGGACCATGTGGTGCCTGCTGCATATGGCGTCGGTCAAAACTTCTTCGCAGACTAGTGCGAAGCATGTCACGCAGGTGTGAGGAAGTCATTCGTGAAGTCATTCGTGCGTGTGAGGGCATACACTGTATTAAACCTCACCAATCCACAGAAAACCCGACTGTCATCGATACTATGACAGTCATTGCCATTTAGTATTGCGTTATTAATTCACATTTGTATGTGTAAGTAAGTGTTGTAACATAGTGTTTGTAATTTTCTTTAGTTAAATATATGCCTTTGAAGTATACCAAATTTGAGTTGCCTAGAACTATTATTTAAAAAGTTACCGGTTTCGGTAAAAGTGTTCCATTAGTTTTTTTGAGCAGTGGTTAAAAAGACAAAATTAGGGGGTAGGGAATATCCATTTTGTCTGGGTTTTGGTCAAATTCCGTCTAAAATTCCTTGGTTAAAAAGACCAAATTAAACAATTTTTTTCCATAGTCCTGATTAAGGAATTCCCCTTTTTTCATTATCCTGGTGGAAAACTAATTTAGTTGGCCGCTTTTCGAGCCTATTTTAAGGAATTGAAAATGAAAGAACCACACAAGATTTATAGACAAAGTGTTTTTTTATTCTTTTGTGTTAATATCGATGTATAAAATTAACAATTTCAAAATTATTGTGATGACCTCGGTGACCTTGCAGATTACTTTGTGCGCGCTTTTGTGCAAAATGAACTAAAGCAAAAATTTAAAAAGGTGAAGGATCGCACGAAAACTAGATGTGTGCTGAACATAAAAAACAAAGAATCATCTCGAGATATGAAATACATTTTCCAAAAACGTGGTTACCAGTTGGAAAAACACGACTTTTGGGAAATCTTTTTTTTAATCATTATTTTTGCTTCTGGTTTCCATATTATACTACACTTGTTAGGCTGTAGATTTCTTGCAAATTTTTGTTTTTGGTTTTGCAGTGCTTTGGAACTAAATCAACATTTTGTTTTATTGAAGAAAAATTATGACAGTTACCTACCTCTGACGGTCAGGTCTTCAAATAAAAAAAATATCGAAAAAAAGATGAGCAACAATATATTCAGGGTCCAGATTGATGTTGGAAATGCTCTTCATTTAAAAATTCCATAAAAAAATACTTACTCAAAAAGCGTTGATTCCAGCTCCGACCCAATCTAAGCAAAAACAAACAAAAGATGTAACATTCGTCTAAAATTTACAGGTAAACAAGAATGTGATCATAATCTTTAAATAATAATTTTAATAGCTCAGATGGGAGAGCATTGTGCTAGAGACGCAAAGGTCCATGGTTCAAATTCATTTATTTAAAAGTTATATCCCGCCTGTATGGGACCATATTATTAACCTATAATATTTCTAGTTAACCTATATAGTTCTAGTAGTACAGAAATTATTTGGCTCTTACACTGTTAACAGAATAATGACGCTAGTGTCATTATAATCATTGGCAGTGTATAATGATGGGAATTATATAGTCATGGATACGTATGCAATGAACTTATGATTTGTGAGTCGTAGATAAACAACTTTAATTTTTATTATACAGAGTGATTTTGCAAAGCGGTAACCCCCCTTTTTTCTGAGGAAACGAATATGAGACCCGTGACCTGATTCCGAATTTTGTAATCAGGATTTTCGATCAAAATAATCCAGTAATACTATGATATTCTAGTCATAATATAAGTGGGGGTCCCACTTTGATGGGACTCTTCACGGAAAATACGACAAAGCAAAATAGTTTTGAAACTTACTTATTTGAAATTATTACATTTATATATGTATTTAGTTTAATAAGTAAGAAGAAATAAATAATCAGAACATCAATATGTTTTGATTATTTATTTCTTCGTCGTAAAAAGAAACGAGGAATTCTTTGATTTAATCGAGAGTAAAGTCAAATTTCAAATTGAAATCTTATGTCTCAATCTCAGAGAAAAGAAAACAGTAAGAAAATCACAACACTTTAAAGACAAATCGGAATCTTGATACTATAAAATAATACACAATTTATTGTGTGCCTTAAGCAATATAAAGGGCATAGTCAAACCCCTGAAAAGTCCATGAAATGTGTTTGTTGAAATTTGTGTTTATTCCACAAAATTTAAATAATCCCCTAGAATTAGGTACCTGTCTTAAAGCCGTTTGTTTTTTTTTTATATTTTAGAAGAATGATTTTGCCAGACACTGTCTGTATTTATTACATTCCAGCTATATATTAGGAATAAAACATGATACTGAGAGCACAAGTCCAGCCATTATTCTGAAAATGTATTTTGTTCAATTGGTTTGATTGCTTTGAGTTGTACCGTTTAACATGTGTGGTAAAATAGCGTACATGACTCTGTCTTATTTAAAAAAAAAATACGTCTTAAAAACCACATTCAAATTTCAAACACAAAAAATGCATTTTTCTTTCTTAACAGTCAAATAAACAGTTTCTCCTTTACAATGTTGATGTGACTTTATCACACACCAATACATCTTGCAAAAGAAAATTACAACCTCAGGTGATAACAGATCCAAATGTCACATCGACTCGATTATAGCAATAAAATTACACTCATCATAATCAGATAAACATTATAACAGCCGTCTTTCTTTTGCGACTAGAAATTCCAATACACGTCACAAATAGATATCTCGATATCATCTCCATTAAAAAATTATTATTCTGGATCCAAGGTTAATCCAAAAAAAGCAAAAGACTGTGTTTCTGTAACTATCTCTAATGCTTGGAGAGAATATTTGTTAATAAATACGAAGGAAGCACAAAAAAAAATCTTTCTAGAAAAATAAGAAAGAAAGCCATTTATTTTGTTTCTTTAAAAATGGTAATGTTTAACATTTCTTAATAATAAATCTTATTAACAATAGCTACAACACTTATGTACTGGAATCTTTTTATTTGTCGGAATAATGTAGGTACCGGAAGTGTCTAATTTGGGCGCACTGTCTGAGTTACGTTCAACTGAGGTGTCTGATTTCGGTTCAAAATATACGCTTAGCGTTGGAATTAGGTGCAATTATTAAAGTTAAACAAAATAATTATTATCAATTTTCATTAGAAATCAAAAGCCAGATATCTTCATGACAATAGTAGGCGACGGATGTATGTATGTGAAATAATTTTGGTCGACCGCGGCGCGCAGTTGCTGCGCTATCGCAATCAGAATTTTCGTAAATCACGTTTATGGATTATGTACTCACGAATCTTTGTAATTTTTCAATTTAAAAATGTAACAAATACAATCGGTAATTTTATTTATTTCAATAACGCAATAATTCCCTACACACAGAAAAGTGATTATTTGGAACGAGAAAACATAATTTCTTGAATTTATTTACTAGATTCAAATGCATATTTACTTGGATGTAGAAAGTTAGGTATATACAAGAAATGCCACATACTCAATATAAGTAAAATAATTTCTCAGATAAATGCTGTCAACAAATAAATTCTTTCTTTATAAGAACCAATATTGTATTGGAAGAAGTAATTGAATTTTTCGTCCCAAAAATGTTAATTTCTCCAACGAAGTAATACTAAATCCATCCAAGTGCGTAGTTACTTGATCCAAGTAAATATAATACATTTAATAGAAGTAAGTTTGTTTACTGAATAAAAACCCACCAATTATGTAACTGAAGTGATTCTCACTTCTTTCAAGTAATCCCTTTCTCTGGAATAAATATGCGCACCGTGATTTTGTCAAGGCTCGCGCGCCCGCGCGTGGGCTGGCGCCACGGATTCTAACCTAGTACGACAAGTCGTACTCGTCAACTACGAAGTCGTAGGGGATGTGCCTTGCGATTTATTGGGGATGTGTATTGTGATTTATAGTGTACAATAAACGTTTCAACACGGAATAATTTGATGTAACGCACGCAACAGTTTAGAACGAGTAAGTAAGTATAACATACCTATCTTGTTAATTAGCAATTGAAAACGTATTTGTGCCAAATCTTTAAAATTCTTACATTAAGTAGCTAAAAATATTTACCGGGAATAAAAATATACACTTCATTGAAAACTGTTTACTTACTTCACCAGAGTAACCACTTTCTTAAATCTAGTAATTATTGCAAGAAATAAAATTTCTTGGTGAAGTCAATAATCTCTCGCGTATGTACGGACCTACCAACTACTTCAGCCAAGTAATTCTCTCTTCGTTCGAGAGATCACTTTTCTGTGTGTAAATAGAAACAATAACAGAGCTGTTGATTCTTCACCATCAATTCAATACACTAATTACAACCAGTTTGCCATAATCGACCAGGTTTGCGCAAGTCATACACCAATAAAATTAATAAAAGATTAATTTTCATTATGTACACAACAACCCACGCGTGTTTTTTTTACAACGTCCGATCTCAGAAAGAGACTTGCTCAAGATGTTATCTTTCTTGTCCCACTAAGAGGTCTACCGGTTCAACTTCCTCAACGTATCAGCTGTACGTTGACGTACACCAGACCATAACAGAGGGCGACGATATCTATCCACATGTGTGTGTGTGTGTGTTTGTATACCTGACTCAAGGTGAACAAGTCAGATTTTAAAGAAGATAGCTGTATGAGAGGAGAATCCACTGAAGAAAATACCTGCTAACAGCAGAAGAACGCCGGTAACAATGCGCGCGCCCACACTTTTTGCAGAACCCGATCGGTGTCATTTTCACTTCTTGTCAAAAGGTTAAAAGTTTCTTTGCGAAAGGTGACGCAATCGAGATATAGTACGTTAATTTTAACGGGCATAATGATAGAGGAGTGCGTCCGTATATGCTAATGGCGCTGTGTAATAATTGTTATTAGTGTTTGTAATGATTAGTTGGTGGTCCAGTCTTCTTCATTGTATCGGTTTAAGAGTATTTCTTGTGGGTTGTAATTTTTCTGTTTGTTGATGTTTTTCTATATTCGCTATTTGTCTAAAAACAGCATTTTACACTGTTGGAAACGTAAGAAAATTTACATAGATTTTACCTAATATATTATGTTAATATTGCAATAAATAACCGTGAATGACAATATTTCATATTATGGAAAGAAGGCTCGTATGTCAAACCTATTAGTAGGCTGCACGATATTATCTAAATAAAAGTACGTAGAGCGCAAAATAATAAGTATTTACAATATTAGTATTGACTAATATTGTAAATAGTTGTTATTTTGCGCGAAAGATTTTTTTTTGTGCTTCCTTCGTTTTTATTAACAAATATTCTCTCCAAGCATTAGAGATAGTTACAGAAGCACAGTCTTTTGCTTTTTTTGAATTAACATTGGGTCCAGAATAATAATTTTTTAATGGATATGATATCCAGCCTATTTGTGACGTGTATTGGAATTTCTAGTCGCAAAAGAAAGACGGCTGTTATAATGTTCATCTGATTATGATGGGTGTAATTTTATTGCTATAATCGAGTCGATGTGACATTTGGATCTGTTATCACCTGAGGTTGTAATTTTCTTTTGCAAGATGTATTGGTGTGTGATAAAGTCACATCAACATTGTAAAGGAGAAACTGTTTATTTGACTGTTAAGAAACAAAATAGTATATTATTATACAAGTTTTATAAGACGTCAAATTGGCGCACGAGTTGTTTTGAAAACAACGGAACGAGTGCACCAATACGTCTTATAAAACGAGTGTAATATACTATTTTTTCTACTTTGCGTCATTAATTTTATATAAGTTTAGAAATTGTGGTTACTATATCGCGCTAAATTAGAATCTAGGGTATTTTGCGGGTACCACGTGGTAGCACTGTAGTAACTGTCAACTTCGTTAAGGATGATATCGATGAGATAAAATCATGACAAAATCTAATTGTGAATAATTTTACTCTACTTTAGCCTACAAGTTTGAATAAATATTCAGCGAGATCGCAACGATGATCATAATGGAGCTTGGAGCAACACTTTTAACCCTTCTGTGATAAATACATGAAACTTAACCTAAAAAGTTAACAATTTTAAAATAGTGGTTTCATAAGTATAATAATCAGAATAGAAGTGTTTGGCGGTGACTGATTAGTTACTTCGAAGAACAAGAACTTACTAAAGAATTGTTATAACGCTTAACGTTTAATAGCGGTGTCTACCTAATTCCGCTACGTAGCCGTTGCGGCTTATATATTTACAAGCACTTATAATTGAAACCCAATTCTAATTTCGGCAAAGTAGTTTATTAGAATAAATTATACTTAGTAAAATTACATGTGATGGAGGTAATACATTACGTTGCACACAACCAGAACTAAGACGAACTCGAAAGCGACGGACAAAAACGAATATGAATTGAACCGAGCATCCAAGCGTCCAAAATATTACCGAAAACTTATATGTTACATAAACTAAGAAATCCTCTACACTTTAAATGTGCTATAGCTTCGTACGTGTATGCTGATAAACCATTTATTGCGCATATACAATCTCGCAGCAGTAATTAAAATCGTTCGTATCTACGATGTATGTTTGATCTTCGCATAGTACCTTATTAAAGTAAATGTGGTCCTTGAATTATATCTGAAAAGGGGATTTGATGTTTAGTTGAAGAGAATGATAACGATCACTTACTAGAGTCGTAAAACATCACCGTAAACGTCATGCTGGCGTATTTTGATGAACACAGCAAAACTAAGAAAGCCCCAATCCTTTGGCCATACTATAGCAGACTACACCCATGTTTAAATATGTATAGAATATTGATATTTCGCAGTTTATGTGATTGCAAGCCATTAAGAAGATGCAGTGTGTGATTATGTTGGGTTATGTATTGTACGTTTGACATATGGCATTTGATATCACTGTGTACCAATCAGACAAAAATGTTACTGTTTTCGGTATTACAGTGTGTTAATTGTAACACCGAAAACAGTGTTACAATGTGTGCATTGTGAATGCAAAGTAGAAAAATGCATTTTTTGTGTTTGTAATTTGAATGTGGTTTTTAAGACGTAATTTTCTTTAATATGGCTAAGTCATGTACGCTACCAAACGTGTTAAATGGTCCAACTCAAAGCAATCAAACCAATTGAACAAAATACATTTTCGGAATAAAGGCTTCACTTGTGGTGTCAGTATCATGTTTTTTGCCTAATTTATACCTCGAATGTTGTAAAAATAGACAGGAGTCTGGAAAAATCATTCTTCCAAAACATAAAAAAAACAAACGGCTTTAAG
The DNA here is from genome assembly GCA_963966075.1 of Aphodius sticticus. NCBI lineage: Eukaryota > Metazoa > Arthropoda > Insecta > Coleoptera > Scarabaeidae > Aphodius > Aphodius sticticus. Next base: position 5,685,516 of record OZ014508.1, on the reverse strand, counting down.
ACAGCTACTTAATTCAGAAGGATTTTTTAAATTTTTTGGCATGAAATCAAATTACTCAACACTGATAATAACATCAAAAATATTATTCAACAGATTTCAAGGACATTTCAGGGTTTGAACATTGCCCTTTATATTGCTTTAGGCACACAATAAATTATGTATTATTTTATAGTATCAAGATTCCAATTTGTCTTTCGAGTTGTGATTTTCCTACTGTTTTCTTTTCTGTGAGATTGAGGTGGTGTATTAATGCCAAAATCGCTCTCTCTCTCTCTCTCTCTGCTGCTAGTATTGCAACATTCTGTCTTATTTCATCATTTCCTATTATACCTTTTGATTTCTATAACGGAATTAGGGACTAGTGATGTCCGTAATTCCGACACCCATTGTTCATTTTCAAAATTTATTAGTAATTACAATTTTTAGTGTATTTTGTCATTATTTAGTAATCTTACTTTAATTTGAATATATGTGGTGTTATCAGTAGATCACAATGAATAATAATATTAATAACAAATTTCTTTTTTTTTCAGGTCAGTTTCAGTAATTCTGCTGTTGGTCTGCAATAGTGAGTATTGTTTGTTAAATTCCTTTGACTTCATATTGTTTTGATTTATTTTCATTTGCACTGCGTTTTAATTTTTTTTAAGGAATTGAAAAAGAAAATATATCCATATGAATTTCTCAACCAAGAATGTCATTTTGTTTCTTTAAAAAAATGCAGGAATTAGTGGAAATTGAATGTTTTAAATCTATTGACACGACTTGATCTTCACATCCAGCAAACAGTATAATCAATCATCAACTTTTCTTGATGCAAATTAGCCAAACACATCAGGTGTACCCACTTCTCCTATAATTACAATATTAACCATAAAATCTGGCAAATCGACGAATCCTGCGTTGCCGATTGCTGGCATCCTTCGTCATCGTTAAGTCCGTCCATCTGGGTACAATGGACTGTGAAAACTGCGAAAATTAACCGTGTTATCAAAGCGCGAATTGCACGGTCCACTAATCGATTTACGTACGTTTGTCTAAACAATTTATCTACTCTGCGGCCGAGGTTGGATCCGGGAAGGTAGAGCTCTTATAAATGTCGTGAGCGCCGCGGGCGGACTAACTTCACACCTATTTTGTACCACGAGGGGCCTTAATAAGTATTAGCGGTGCATTTAAATTTAATAGTTGAGAGATATGTAACTCCGAAAGGAGGCGAGGATCCTTTCTTCCTTGTGTTCGATAGTTTTTTTTGTTTGTATTCGTTCGTTCGAGGAGTTTTCAACCGAACAATGTGCAATTTGCATAAATTACGTTGGCAAATTTGAGGAAATAGCGTTCTGTATGCCATATAATATTAATTTGCATGATTGTCTAGGTATATGTATTCTTAATTTGTGTTTATTTGCTGATTTAAATAGATTTTAAACACCAACGTGCAAATATAGTATGTAGACTGTGAAGGGATGCGTTTGTATTCTTCAACCATAATTAACAGGCTACAATAGAGGAATTCATCACGTTTATATAATAGCTTAGATGCTCTGGAATTTGTGTGAAATGGCATGAATTGAAAGTTTCAGATGTTTCAGTTTCAGATGAGTCCAAAGGTTTTATTAACAGACACGTCAAAATCTGGCTATTTGAGAATGTTTCTTTAGCAAATCGAAAAAATTGTAAAACCGTGCCTTCGTTTTTGTATTAAATAAGTGCGTTGACAAACGCTATGTCTGAAACAGTATTAAATTATAAACTATATACTATATATACCTGTAACAACTACCCCATGTGAATGTTCAGTTAAGATTTAGCATATTGAAAATTGTAAAGTCGTACCATTGTGTTCTAGTGGATCAAGAGCAATTGAAAGAGGTATTTCAAAGTTATATTTCAAATTAAATTCGTAAATTAAGTTTAAAAAATTAGCCTTTTTTCCACACTTTTTTACATTCTCAATTTCTGGGAAAACATCATACCACAATCGGTGTGGAATTGGAAAGCTGACGTTGTTTTGACGTATCCACCCTAGGGTGCTTCTTTTTTTTGCAAAATATCTTTGGTTTTCAGAGTCACCGTTTCAAAATATTATGCGTAAAGTATGGAGACATGGGAAAAAATTAAAATAACAAACCGTCTCGTTATTTTAAAAAAATCCTCGAAAATTACTTACATACTAAAATTTTCGAGATAAAGACAATTAAAAATTGTAAAATATTGATAACTTTAGGGAAAATAACTTTTGTGAATTGAATATGATATTGATTTTTCAGTATAATTAATTGCTCCGAAAACAATCTGGGCTCAAAAATTTTTATCGAAAGAGGTTTTCGACAAAACAAGGGGTTAAAGAGCAAAAAAAAAGCTATTTTTGGAATTTTTACAAATTTGTTCCTGATGTACCCATTGTCCTAGAAACCTCAAAATGGTATTGTAGTAATCCTTAGTCTTTGCACTTTTACTTACACCTGACGTGATATGCAACTTTTGAGCTCAGATTCGCATTCAGCGCAAATAAATCTATGGAAAACGCCTATTCGGTTTCGCCTATATTTTGATTAATTAGAAATCGACGTGTGCGAGAATTTTTTCAAATAACAAACCGTTTCGAAGATTTTGTCATTATTTCCATAATTTGCGCACTCAGTGTATGGTCAGAAAAACAATTACATACAGTATTTTTTTATTTCTTGTTTAATTTTTGTTATTTAAAGATTGAAATATCTTTAAAATAAATATCAGAACGTTTCACTGATTTCCAACTATTTTATTTGTCGAGAATACAATAATTGAATCTGAATTATACCATTGTTCTATTTTTTGCTATTAAAAATACAGTAAGTATTTTTCTGATCATTGTATATTTTAGGTTAGAGTCTAGAGGAGGGGTTCTCAACCGATGGTACGCGTACCACTGGTGGTACGCGAAGGACTTCTAGGTGGTACGCAAAAGGTACCAAACTTACAATCATATTTATTGAGATGATATTGTTAAATTGTTTGACCCAAAATTATAGCGGTCAAATCAGATAATACCCATTACCGTACGCACACGTATTTCAAATGGCACATTGTGTAAAAGGAAGTGTAGTTAAAAAGATAAATCAAAGTTAATATTTTGCGCTACAGTTAGATGAAATAGTGACATAATTAATTTTTATCAATTATTAGTCTTTATCCGATTCGAGGTGGAAGAGAAAATTGCAGAGGAATAATTATTTGGAAACCTCTGCTCGAAAGAACAACTGGTGAAATATTCAAATTTCTTAATAATTTTATGTTTAACAATTCCAATCCATGAGCGAAATGCACTGGTGTCCGTCTGCATTGATGGAGCTCGGACTTTAACAAAAAAAAAATGCCGTCAATATTATTAAAAGTCGAGCATTCAGTTCTGGAATGTTTTCAATGTTATGTCAGGAGATAGAAGTCCGTATGATACGTTATGTCCGTATATTCATTTCTAGTTATATTTACTATTAAAGGTAAGTTTTCCTCGAAGTGACTTCTCTTCGAGGTGGAAGAGAAAATTGCAGAGGAATAATTATTTTGTAAACCTCTGCTCGAAAGAACAACTGGTAAAATATTCAAATTTCTTAATAATTTTATGTTTAACAATTCCATTCCATGAGCGAAATGCACTGGTGTCTGCACTGATGGAGCTCGGGCTTTAACAAAAAAATAATTGCAGTCAATATTATTAAAAGTCGAGCATTCAGTTCACGAATGTTTTTAATATTATGTCAGGAGATGGGTAGTAACAGAAGTCACTCTTGTTACATTCCGATGATAGATGGCTCTCGAGAGGTAAAGTTTTGAATCGTCTCTTCGAACTTTTTCTTGAAAACCCTAATTTCGAATTCATAAATTCTTTCTTTGAAGAATTGTTGATGGCCCGGTTAACATATTTAGCTGATATTTTTAGAAAGCTGTATGAATTAAATTTAGTTTTGCAGGGATCAAAGGTTCATTTAATTATCGTTGAAGATAAAATCATCAATAAATAAATCGAGTTAAGTATAAAAGAAGTTAATAAAAATAAATGTAGTTTATTGCCAGCATTCGAAGGCTCCCTTGAAGAAAGACGGGAAGCATCAATGATTAGTCGGATATAAAGAAATTATTGATTGCACCTCTTTAAAAAACAATAGTTGTTTTCCCAAATCTATGATAATGAAAATTGGATCAGAAATCTAAAAGGTATGTAAATACCAAACTTCACAACCTAACAGAAAAAGAACATTTAAGAACATTTTATAGACATTTCCTCACACACAGCGCTGATAGAAGAATTTAAAATTACTACAATCACCGTTTTTTGGATCCAGGGGAAGAATTATTTTAAAGAAACTGGAGATTAAGATATTAGACTTTTAATGCATTTTTGCGCCACGATTTATGTAAAATTTACGTAGGTATGGGTTTTCATCAATATTATATTTAAACAACAAACAAGCCAATTACAAAATAAATAAGTAGGATTATTTCTTTCCCTGTATTAATGGGTGGTGGTACGAAGAAATTTGGATATTTTTTAGGTGGTACACGGACCCTAAAAGGTTGAGAACCACTGGTCTAGAGCTTTAAAAAATCTGTTTTTAACCAACTGAATCTAGTAACCAATATCTTCCTTCACAACTGTCATTAAAAATAACCGTTACTAAGTACTTTACAGATTATTCATTTAGGTACATTTTTTCATTTTTGGACTACATATATCTATATATCAATGGAATGACATATTTAAACTTTCAAATAGAGACTACCTTCAGGAAACAAAATTCCGGAAACACTATTGTAGATCATTAGTAACATCCAGTCAACATCGAGAGATTGTTTTTTTTTTTCAAAGCGTTTCCTTGTACCGTAGCTCTGTAATGACCACAACCATATACAAGGATAATTTATCTACAATAGGCTGGACGTCTGTTTGATTGTCTACCAACGCGAGGTGCTGAACAAATCGGCGGAACATGGTCTAACATAGCCGTCGGGAAAAATAAATAAACCACCTGTTTTGAGAGGTAGGGCTGCGCCGCGGTCAAGTTGTTCATGCTCTATTACGTACCGTACACCAGTTTCAGCGATAAATTTTTGCCAATCCGCAACTCTGGTGGCGGTACATATTAATGGTACGGGCTCCGGTTATTAGTGTGCATTTTTCACAATACTGTTATTTATTATCTAGGTTAAACGCTCTGTGTGTTTGAACACTGCTCCGATATCAATCATAATTTCTCGTTGCGAACAAAGGATCGTTAATTACGCTTGCTGGAGCAATTCTTCACGTATATATATATAGTGGTAAGAACGGGCCGAGAAGAAACGTGTGAGCGTTTACTTTGTATGTGTTGCGCGCCGTGATCTCACGTTGTTGCTCTGAATTATGGTCCATCTGATAAGACGGACAGACACACAGACACAGTTCGTGTTATCAAAATGCGAATTAAACGGGCTAATAATCGATTTAGGTTCGGTTGTCTGGCCAATTTATCTAGTCGTGTTGTTTCCACACACCAATGTTAAACAGGGTCGCCAGTTGAGAATTAATTGACGTATTATAGATAAGGTTTATATGGTGGAAAGTGTTTTTTTTTGTAGTTTTGAAATTTATTAAAAAGTATAACGTAGGAATTAGAAAACCATGTTTAAAGCTATAGTTATAGCTATACTTTGCTTTATAACAATAATAGGAGATTGGCTCATCTCAATATGTTCCAATACTAAGTCGGTCAATTGCTTCTAGTGTTTTTTTTTCGTATTTAAAACATATTTTGTGATATTATTGTATTTTTGACAATTTAAGAAAATAGAACCATAAAATTATGTACAAATTACCAAATACTATGTACAAACATTTAAAGACTTTTGATAAATGTTAAACAAAATTCGTATGACAAGATAAACCACAAAAAAAATTTAAAATCGAAACTCAAACTAAAAATAGGATAAAAGGAAATTATTATTTTCTTAAAAAAATTGCAAAATTATTCTAGCTAATAAATAGGATAAAAAAAATAAATATGTACCTACAAAAGGACTTTTTTCCTCCTTGCAAGCTGTAAACACATATTTCACAGGACTATATGTTTGGTACTTTTGGAATATCATTTAAATTATATCAAAATAAAGCATATTTGTTTAATTTTAATTTTTGATAGATACGAAAGAACCCAAAAATGTTAAGTTTCGAAACTAGACAGTTGTATTCCAAATACAGGCACAGAAGATTATAGAAAAATGTATTCAATAGTACAAATGAATTTAAATAACCGTTTTTGTATTGTTTTTTTAAACAAAAAACGTAACAGATTATACTGACAATTGTTGACTATCTGTTCAACTGTTGGAATTTCTTTTTTAGGTGCCAACTCAGTAAACTGCATAGAATTATATAACATGAAATTGTATAACATTGGAGGATTGTGATATAATAAAATCAAACAAACAAAATAAATATAGTATTGCTGTTTCGTGCTAATTTCGCTTGTTGTGTCCCTATCTATTCCGTATTTGTTTCACCAGCAGTAATTTGAGGAGATAAAACTTATTTACTAGATCATAGTTTAGTTCATTACAGCAAAGAGATAAAAAACAGCTTATGTAAGTATAATATTTCTGATACATCATTGGAGTCAAGAACGAGAAGTAGGTACAAAGCCCATCTATCAAAAATCGATGATGATCACAATGAAAGCAAAAGTTGAAAAGTTAACAACTCTCAACTCTAAAAAATATCGAGAATTTTAGGGCTATCAACACTTTACACCTATTGAAAAGGTTATTGAACTTGCGATTCATCGTATAGATTGTTGATTATTTTCACAGTAATCAACTCCTTATGGAAAATCAATCTGAATTCAGAAAATATTATTCATATGAAACAGCGTTGCAATTATTGTTGACCAGGTTGAATAACATCGATCTATTGTACACCATTGTGGTTGTTCTGAATTTAAAACGTGCATTTGAGACGTTGCCCGAACCTTACTGTTAAAAAAACGTAATTACTTTGGCGTAACAGGTGTTGCTCTCAGGTAGTTTAAAGATTATTTATTTAATCGTACAGGGTAGAGATTGTTGATAATATAAAATATCTAGGGTTTATTGTCGATAAGAGCTTAACTTTTAATTTTCACTTTGATTATATTGCACGTAAAATATCAAAAAACTGTTTTTCTTTTGTAGAATTTCAAGGTCTATTTCAATTGCAACTAGGATAAAAGTTTATAGCGCTATTATTCGGCTTCATTTTCAGTATTGTGCGTGCATTTTATTCCTTTTTAACGAAAACCAAAAATCAACTCTCGACTCATACAGCTCTCATGCTGAACACACTAAATTGGAGGTCAGTGGCAAGTCGTCTCAGGTATTACATTAGTTTTTATTTTTAAAATCGTTAAGGGTTTGGCACCACCTTACCTTACGAGCTTCATAAGCTACAACAGCGATATATATTCGTATATGACAAGGTGTAGGAACGACATTTACGTGTTCCTAAGTCGAACAAGGGGTATGAATTCGTTATTCCATAAAGGAATTGTTGATTGCAATAGTTTGCCGACTACTCTGAGAGAAATCATGAATTTAAAGTTATTTAAAGCGGAACTAATTAAATATTTAACATAGTTAAGTTTGTTATGGTGTTAATGTATAGTGAATTATATTCTATTATTGTATAAGGTCTCCTACTTGAAATAAAGTATTATTATTATTATTATTATTATTATTTCCGTTATGAGGGATAGTAAAAGCGCATTTATTAACTATGATATGATTTGATATGGAATATTTAACAATGTTCAGTTTAATTACAAACGTCTAGGTAGTTTTTTAATAAAAAAAAACTAAAAACAAACTTCATGTTTTTGTTTGTTTTGTTTTACATCGTGTGAATAACATTATCAACGTAGGATACACCCTGTATAGAATGAGCAATGACGTCCAGCATTGACCTACTAAAAATTTGGTTACTCTATCCAGCAGGAACTTCAAGTCCTAAAAAAGGAATCTCATATAATCGTTCAAATTCTTATATTTTCTCGTAATTTTTTGTACCATGCATTATTGTTGGATAAATATAGGTGTATTGATATTGTTTGTAATACAAACATCTAAAAATAAAAACGATAATAAATAGTTTTAGTAGTTTGGTTGATCTCTTTAAAACTATAACTAATGGGGGTAATTTATTTTCAAACTATTGTGAAACCTGAGAATCTGCAACTCTTTCTTAATATATTGTAAATGCTGGACATACCACCCAGCATATTGCAGTAGATACATCTGGTCATCCTACATTATTCACTGAGAAAACTGTATAGGAACCATTATGTATAATAATTCTCATAATGCTATGATAAAGTATATTACCATTTGTGACAAGAATATTGAGTTACAAGTCTTTCAATACGCATATGTAAAGTACAGTCTATGAAATGTTATAATACTGTCTTATAGTAGATTTTATAATATGATATATAACATCTGATGAAGTACTTACACCCATCTTACTCCTATGTTTTCGCCGTCTTCCTTCCGGCCTTATATAGTCAAAGGTGGTAGCTTTATAGGAGGAGAGTGAACTAACACGCCATCTATACGTACCCTTTCTAATAAACTACATATACTTACTCTATAATCTATATTATGATAAATCTATAATATAACATACAATATTATAATGTATAAAGAATGGTTTTACACGGAAAATATAGATACAAATTAAAATACCTATAGTATTTTACTGACTACAATAAATTCCGTATTTGCAGCATTCTAAAGAATTTTATTGTAGGTAGGTAAAGGTAATAAAACTGTATCTTAATTTTTAAAATGTAACCACATAAAATTTAAATACTCGTATTTTAGTTTCAGTAATGTATTGTTTCTATTGAATCCTATAATAATGTTTCATAAATATTAAGATACCTACAGAATTATAATAAGTAGGTATTTCAAATTCAAATTCAAATGATACTTGGTACAATACGTGTATTAGCATTTATTATCCGGAATATGTGTTTCTAACATACACTTTTATAGATATTAAAATACTTTTGGCTATAATACATTTTTACTATATAGTTTTCTCAGTGTATAGTGAAAACAAGTTTCATTCATTAAATCAATACAAATTCGTATAATAATCGACATTTTAATTAAAAATAGAAGACATTTCAGGTTAGAATATCGCCTAAAAACAGCATCTCGTTAATCAAGCCTCGTCGGCGTCCGCATTCGGGCCACAAAATTCGCAGAAAATGCTTAACAGACCATCTCGAATCAAACCCATTCGATACGGATATGCAACCGTAAGCAAGCGGCTATGTAATTTGAGCGCGGAGCACAATTATTATCTATGGTCATTTGCGAAACTCGACCGGCGCGGTAAGTATCCTCCAGACCGCTAATAAAACCCGAGTAATTAATGGTATTATTTACAGTTGCCGGTTTCCCGTCTCCCCACCCGTCGGACTCTCCGCGACCGCTTCCTACATATTTCGAATTATTACGATCATTTTCTTCACCGCGGTTATTTTCGGGGGTCTACAGGGGATCGCGGCGAGCCGTGGTCACTGTTCCGCGTCCATCTAGTAGACTATGACTGGTCAAGGTTAGGTTCATGCACCTAGATAACGGTTCTACAGTATCCCGTGTCTATGCGATGTTAAAATTACTTTGTAAGTGTGTACGTGTGTGTGTATCTAGTTAATACACGTGGCTGGTTGAGGAATTTATGTCTAGGATACTGTAGCAACTGTAGGGAGGCGAAAATGCGACATGAGGACAACGTGGTTGTCTGCACGCTGGAATGATACCTACAGTGCGATCTGAAGTACAACGAATGCCACTTCTCGGGTCAGTGTTTATAGAGCGGTGTGTGTAATGTAAGGATTGCGGGCCGTTTTGTTCTTGAGAAAAGTCGCTTAACACGAACGCGATCTTGTAGAAATTGTTTGGTTGCTTGTGGTCGATGTCCGGCTATATTTTTGGAACACAGAAATATGCAGGCGCAAATGCGGTCGATACCTAAGGATTAACAATAGATTCTTCAAGTTAATCATTCACCAAAAATAGTAAATTTGTTTTTGAAAGTAACGCTATAATGTAAACATCATCGTTTAGATATTTATCGAGACGTTTAGATCGTCCTGGTTCGTCTACAAAAAGAGTGGCAATTTTTCATTACATAAATTACCATTTCGGAGATAAATATAGTCGTAAATAAAGTCGTGTGAATGTGGTTATGAAAAATAATAACCATCAACTGCTAGACAATTACACTGCTCAAAAAATCGCAACGAGTTAAACGAAATTTGGACTCGTCTGTAAACAGTATGCAGGCGTCCAGTGACGAAGTTGTCAATCTCTGTGATCCAGAGCAAACCTCATTTGCGCTGCTTTGTGATGCTACGTAAGGCGCGGTGCGCGGACAGGTCTCGTGGTTTCAAATTCGCTTCTTTTAAGCTGTTTCTAACAGTTTGATCAGAAGTTTCTATTTCATGCGCTCGTCTTAGGTCGTTTAGGAGGTGTCGTGCTGTGGAAGTAGGCTGGTGTAGCGAGGATAGGACAAGAAATCGGTCTTGATTTTGAGTAGTTTTTTGATTTCGCACCTTGTCCAGCTCTTCTAACATATTGACCAGTCTCCCGAAACCGATTCCATAAACGCTGAATAACAGAAGGGGAAACTCGAAGGTCCCTGCTAACATGTTCGAATAGAGTGGCCATGTTGAATAAGCGCGACAGCACGAGCACCTTACTTTTAGTGATAATGACGATTCTAATCAACAAAAATTGACAACTCAATTCATTTGTCATCTTTAGTAGGCTTTCATACGTGAATTCAAAGCATACTTGACATTTTTTTCCATTTTGTTTTGCCTTATTAATTTACATTTTTAAGTGTAACTTAGAGTAACTAAGAGTTGTAACATTGTTTTTGTAATTTTCTTTAATTAAATATATGCCCTTAAAGCATACCTACCAAATTTTATGTGCGAGAACTATTATTTAAAATGTTACAGGGTTCGAAAAAAGTGTTTGCCTAATTTTTGTGAGCAGTGTATAATCAAGTGGAATTCTTGAATACACCTTTACTATTATGACAGAAAAATTAGTAGTGAGCTGGACTTTATTTAGTCGCAAACATTTTATTAAGGGTGTAAACGGCAGCGTTTTGCCAATGATTCGCAAACCACCTGCTTTACAGTAAACTAGACTATTTTTAAAGCAATAGCTAGTAATATTTTCTATACAGTAAAGTATGGAAACATGATAAAATTTAAGAGACAGTTTAATGTATTTACAAATCCTCCAACTATCAGACTGCAAATTTTTATATAAAATTTCATGTCCCACCTTCATTTGATACTGACTTATGACGTCATCGATATTTTAAACCATTTCTTAGTGATTTTGCTAGTGATTTTAGTTGTCTTAATGGTGGCCAAAACATTTTTCAGCCTTCCAAACTCCTCGAAAATTACAAAATATTGATAACTCTGGTGACATGTTTGTGAAAGGAATATGAAAATACGTTTTGAATATAATTATTTTTCCTGCAGACAAATTCCGACAAAATATTTCTTATCACGTAAGGTTTTCGTGAAAAGTGAGGTGAAAATGCCAAAAACACGTGAACTCAATGTCCTAGAACAGGCATGTGCAACCTACGGCCCGCTACCCCATTTTCTCCGGCCGCGATGACTTTTCCAAATCTTACTGAATCCGGCCCGCACGCCCGGCAGCAAACCTTACTGAATCCAGCCCGCACGCCCGGCAGTAAGAGCCTTTTCAGACGGGGCACGGCGTCCGTGCGGTTTTGACCGTCCACGGTCGTTGGGTAGCTGTTCACACACACGGATTTCAAACGACACGGCGCGGTACGTGTGTAAGGTTCCATTTAATCTCATGCGTGTCTACTCCCGACAAGGCGTGTCTACTCCCGACATCGACTGGTTCGCGTCAATGTGTCGCCTATGACGCCTATATGAATACTTGCGTGGAAGAGGTGGAAGCTATGGGTGGAAGTCGCACTCAGTATTTAGTATTCTCCCATATATCACCATTAGTTGTGCATAGGTACCTAATCTTGCAAGTTTCATTGCTTTTATTTCGAAAATTGTGTCGGTGTTCTAAATCTAAATTCTTAAAATTACTTCATTGAAGAACCGAAAAGTAGACAATGAATAGACATGAATATTTCAAGAAAAGTGGACTGATGAGTATTTTTTTGTTATGCTGAAAGAAAAGCATATTTGTCTGATTTGTATGGAATGTATTTCGGTTATAAAAGAGTACAACTTAAGAAGACATTACACAACAAAACACGCTAATTACAGCAATTTCAGTGGCCAGTTAAGAAGGGATAAAATACAAAATTTTAAAGAATGTGTAGCTGCGCAACAGATGATATTCCGCCAACAGAATGATACAGCCGATTGTACGAGCAAGCTATATTGTAAGTGAAAAAATTGCAAAGCACTCAAAGCCGTATTCCGATGGTGATTTTGTAAAAGAATATATTGTTGCTGTATTTAAAGAAATGTGTCCTGGGAAAAGTAGCGACATTGAAGAAATAAGCCTGTCTCGATGGACAGTGACACGGCGTATCGAGGAAATGGCCAGTGATATCAAACTCACCTTAAAGCACTTGCTTCACAATTTGAAGCATTTTCAATTGCGCTAGATGAGAGCACAGATAAAACTGATACTGAAATTATATTATATTGTTTGTTTACTTTTAACAATAAAAAATTACTATAGAAGAGAACTAATAAATGTGAAGTATGTGAAGCCATGCAGCTAATACATAGTCCTAAAAAACGACCGGCCCGCCGAAATATTTCTAATTGGCTATCCGCCCCCCCCTCTTATCAAAGTTGCACATGCCTGTCCTAGAATTTAGAAAAGAGTCTCATACACTGCTCAAAGAAATTAGGGGAATACTTTTCTCGAAACCTGTAACTTTTTAAATAATGGTTCTAGTATCGACACCAGAACTGATCTTCTTGTGGTTCCTGGTAGACTAAATGCCATGAATTACATCGAAAACATCTTGGAGGACCATGTGGTGCCTGCTGCATATGGTGTCGGTCATAATTTCATCCTAATGCAGGACAATGCAAAGCCACATACCGCTGGCATCACCAGAAATTTTTTTAAAGAACGTGGAATTTATGTCATGGTATGGCCGGCGTTAAGTCCTGACCTGAATCCTATTGAACCCGTTGAGCTTGATCGACGTGTTCGCAAGCGCCTTAATCTACCTCTAACCATACAGGAACTGACATAAGCCCTGATTGAGGAATGGGAAAGCATACCCCAAGAATCTCTTCGCAGACTAGTGCGAAGCATGCCACGCATGCCACGCACAACTGTTTTTTAAACATTTAAAGCGATTTTTTTAAAATAAATATAAAAAATAACAAACAAGCAATAATTGAACAACAACTTATCAATAGGTATTACCATAATTCAAACTTTTCTAAAAACTAATAAATATTTAGTTTTCCTTTAAAAAGCTAATCCGGTAGATTCATTTGAATTGATCATTGGGATTAGAAAAGTGTTCTGTGGCAATTGTTTGGTATAAAGCATGAACTGTAAAAGTGTCGTAACTTTTTTGAAACAATATAGTTTTGGTTCCATTTATCTCTTGTAAACATTCATAAGTTGAAACTATTGCTACTAACTATTTTCGACAAAAACGCGTAATGTATTTCTTCACTATTTCTACTAGTATTTCCACTTGACAAATAATATTATATTGTTTTGCAAGATTTTGTTATAGAATATTTAATAACCAATAGTGAAATGGGTGAATATATGGTCCTTAGACGTTTGATGTATTTATAGGAAAAGCAAAAAAGTCAGTCGCATAAAAACCGCAAAGCTGGTTATTACAGTCTAGAATGGGGCACACCCAATATTGTATAAAATGGCATCAAAACAACAAAAGCGGTATCAAATTTTGACATAACCTAAGGACACGCCGTATCAAAAATGTTCTCCGTTTTATCTACACCGGATATATCTACATCTCTACACAAAAAAAAAAAAATAACAAACCTAAAACGTATGTTATTAAGCTTCGACTAATTAATCTTAGATAAGATCCAGATGCTAAGCACTGAGCTCTAACAACTAAAAAAAACACGATCAAAAGATCTCTTCCATGCAAATACAAGCACAGATTATGCATCATACGTATATAATTAAATTTTTACATCGACTGATGTACCGCCTGGACACTTTCATCGACAATTAATCAGCAACAGGTGGTAATTAGAAATGTTTTCTTATTTCTTTCGTCTCGATATTCCCTCGGCCACAGTCGTAAGTCATTTGTCTTGGCGAAAAAAAATGCCAGAGCATAGCGGCTGAGCCGGTTGACCCAATATTGCAACCGCAAACTTATATAACAACGAACAAATAACGAAAGAAATGATTGACGATTGTTGTCACCGGGCAGTCGTACACGACTGAAAATATTAGAGAAATAAAGCACTAGCGAGCGGTTGGTCGGGGTACATTTTTCATATTTGTCGGTCGGTTCGTGTTCGGTTCGAATTTTTGCCCTGGCAGGCCGAGAAAAGTAATTGGACATGGTTGTACGACAAATTTCATTCAGCGGATTAATAGCCTTCGTGATCGCTACAAGAATTATTTTTCAATATTGGAAGGCCGAATATCTAGAAACGATTTAGCACAATTCTTTACTGCTTGAGTTTAGTAACCCGATAATTAGGATTTAGCAATATCCTCTTGTCGATTTAACAATACATAATAATAACTTTCCTTGAGTTATTTGAGTGTTGGGAAATGTCTGATACCTAACCATAAATATTTTTGAGTTATTGTTTAACTGTAGGAACTTGGCGATGCAATATTTGTGATAATTTTAAATAGATTTATGTAGCTATAAAATAATACCTACCTTGTAGTTGTTTTTACGAAGTTATATGATCATTTTAATAAACTACGACAGTATCCCACATTAATATTGATATAATGAAGGCAAATCTGGTAGATAAAGCCTCAAATGTAATAAAATTGCTCGTTAAAGTGCTAATTACTCACATTACGTTCTTTCTTGACTGTTTTATTTAAATTAGAACTTATCTGAACGCTAAAACTGCGTTGAAAGTGCATGCTTAATAAGCCGTTCTATGAAGCGTGAATATACTAGGTATATTGTCTTTATATTAATAATGTTGTTGTGGAGGTACAGTTTGTGTCGACATTTATTTCTAGTATTTTAGATCCTGTTGGATATAATTTAGTCAAAATTTATTCACAATTTTTCACCATTCACGTAGGTAGACTATTAAGAAGCATATTTTTGTGAAAGTAAAACCAAAATCTGCTGGATAATTAAAATCTAGGATCTAAGAATAAAGAAAAGCCAAACGCAGTTGGAAATCGAAAGTGAATTCTAAATGTAGTTCTTATATATTATAATAAATTAACGAAAATATATACAAGTAAACATAATTTATTACTACATATTGTACCTATTGTTCTTCTTTGAAACTAAGTCATTGTTGACTAATAAGTTTAGTTAACTAATCAACACTGCAATACTGCTGATGGTATCCATAATATTTGTCAGAACAAATTTACTTCTCTTTTATTTCAGCATATTTAAGTAAATTCTGTCATCTTAATAATATTTTTAGAGATTATCAAAAAGTGACCTGTTTTTGTCATTTTGGGATTATTTTCTTTTTTTAGAAATGGTTAGGAAAGGTAGAAAAGATGTAGAATTCTTTAGGTAGGTTGAAATAAAAAGCTTGGCCGAACTTTCGAACAAAATTTCCACTTATACATTAAACGCTAAAACACTCACTAAAACACACTAAAACGTCACATTTTCTAACAAAGCAAAAATGTTTTGAAGTCATCATAAAAGTAACTGAATTAAGTAAGAAATTTGATCTTAAAGCTAGGACCTTAAACTTCAGAGTTATACATGAATAGACAAACCAGTGACTAGTATTTCCTCGAAACTACACCTGGGATCAAAAATTCGGCCAGTTAAAAAGCTAAAAAGTTGTCACTTGTCTATTCACATAAAAAAAATCAAAAGTGTTTTTAGGATCATTTCTGTTTAAAAAAATGCTAGTATTTGTTACCACATTTGTATTCTTAGAGGAAGATCCTGTCGAAAAACCTTTTGAGACACAAAAACGTTCGAAAAATTATGGCTAAAACGATCCAACCCAACCCAAAACGCCTGTTTGATGATTTTCGTTGATAACTCTAGTTATCAACATTATTTTTTTAAAAACTTTGTAGTTGCAAATTTTAACGAAATATACTTCAATTTTTCACATTTGGGGCATATGTACCCACTTAAAGACGCGTTTCTTATTTCATGTGTTCGATTTCAGAAATATTTCGGAGATTTCTGTATCGATTTGGCTGATCTTTTTTTATATTTGTTTGTCTATACTATTATCTAATACCTACTTGCCAAAAGATTTTTTTAATATGTTATGTTTTAGATAATAAAAATAAATAAAAACTATTGATTTTCACGTCTCAAAAACAGAATATCTAGTGGATATGCCTCCAATTTTGCAAAAAAAAATGTTTTTCTTTTTAATCGGCAATGACAATGTAGTTAGATTTACCATACATTTAGGTTAAATAATTTTTGTTCTTTTTTGTTGACGTGCTAGGTGTTTCAAAGAACCTTTATATAATGCATTTACCCCAGTAACAAATTGCAAGACAAGCTTTTTTATGTAATAGGGAGTATTTTCGCTTTTATATTTATAATTATAAACTACAGAAAACTAAAACCAGAAACTTTGTACAAAAATGTTCTAGGTGTGTCAGTACCGAATATATATTGTTGCTACTGTCTAATTGTACAGTTCTTTTATGTCCACTATACAGTGTGTCCCCGATGGACCTAACTATACCTATAATGGACGTGATTTTTAGTTTCTCGAGAAAACGTCATTTTTTATAAAGAGGTTTTGATGTCCTAAAAAGTCGAAAGCCATTGTTTATATTTTGTTTTTACATACAGCATGGTTAGAAAACTCGAAAATGTTAAATTGGCCGAAGAGTAAACTATCGGTTTTTCGTAATTAGAACAAAAATGTTAAAGGTAAAAGTTGTTTTATAACGGTAAAGCTTTATATTTTATTTATTTTTAACAAAGTAATTTAACAAAACATTACTCCACATGTTCCCCTCCTACAGCTACACATTTTACCAATCTTCTTCTAAACTCCCGATATACCAAATCAATTATTTCTTCATTTATTTCGTCTACTGCTTCCCCAATTTTTAATTTTAGAATGTCTACATTATCATGAAAATATTCGCATACACCTTCTGTTTTAAATACCCCCAAGAAAAAAAATCAAGCGGCGTTAAATCAAGTGAACGTGGTGGCCATCCTATAGGGCCGAATCGTTGAATCCACTTATTTGGAAAATGTCTGTTCAACCAATCCCTGACTTGATATGCGTTATGCGCAAGACAACTGTCGTGTTGATAGTGTAGTGAACACCTGAGCTGTAAGTTGATTTCGTCCATGGTTGGGATCAAAAAAATTTCCAACATATCAACATAAGTCTTTTGGTTTACAGTACCGTCAAAAAAGTATGGTCCAATTATTTTCTTGTAGTAAATCCCACACCAAACATTAAGTTTTTTATATTTTTGAGAATTGGTTGTAATACGGAAATTTAGATTTTCTTGACATCAATATCTGCAATTCTGTGAACTAACAACTCCATTTGTGGTAAACGTCGCTTCGTCAGAGAAAATAATTTTTCTGTAGAAAAATCTATCGACCATAATTCGTTCTCCCATTAATAGGCAAAATTCTAATCGACGAGTATCATCACCTTCTACTAATGTGTGTAGTACTGGTTTATAACGATGAAATCTTTGAAGGAAAAACCCAATTGACTTAGAAAAATATCCTGTACATCATATTTAAATGTTTACTGAATTATTGATAATATTTTATTGGAATTAATTTAAAACAATTATGGGTTAACGCCAAAAACATTGATAACTTCAACTCAAATCAACCAATTAAACAAGATTTTTCTCCTCTACAACGTCGTATTTTGTTTAATTTGTTTGGTTGTGTTGAACTTAGCAATGTTAATAGCATTGGGCCATAATCGCTGATAGTTTTTAATTATTTCAATAACAATATCATCAAACATTCAGTAAACATTTCTATATGATATTGATTATATTTTTCTGAATCTAAATGGACTAAACAACTACCAGCAAACCCACGCAGTGAACAGCTATCCTTCATACATGTCCTTTTGTCGCTTGAAAATTACTCAGACTTATCCGCTGATTCATTATTTATTCGTCCTTCGATCCTTAATGAATTACCAGGCTTTTTGCCGTCCGCATACAATTTTCCCGCTTCAATAATCTCTCTGCTCCGTCGTCCGTCGGTCGGCTCGTCAGAGCGCGCGCATTTTTTCTCTAGATTTCATTAATGGTTCATTAACGTGACTTACGCAAGCAACATCGGTCCGCTAATGTCTCAATGGGTCGGTCGCACTAGCGGACGAATCGATAATTGATTCAGAAAACGTCGGTCTTGGTTCGGTTGATGAACGCGAATGCCGATAGAGTTAATAACTGGCATTAACGTCGGTCTAAGTTTTCTCGACATGTCAAAGTGTGGCCGAATACGACCACGACCGATGCTTTTAATTAGAGGTTGTTCAGTCATGCAAAAATGTACGTTTGTGAAGATGAATGTGTTTGGAGATTATTTCTCTTTTTGTCGTGATGTTGTGTTTTGAAGTTTCGAGTGGTTGAAGTATGTAATTAGAAAATGTATTCCTAAATTTTCTATTTTTTTTTCAATCGATTATTATGAAAATCGAGACGTCAATCAACAGATTCTTATTTGCTATTTGTCAATTTTTGACTAGAAATAGCCTAAGGTCTATCCATATCTTGTCATATATTTAATTATATAAAGTTTACCGCTCCTAAAGTAATTGTGAACTAACAAAGTATTTGTTTTTTTATGTAAACAAGAAAAAAAACATATATTAGTAGAAATAGAGAATAGAAATATTAAAATACCAAAATTTCCACTGCTGCAGATAATGTCATAGGGGTGAATAGGGTAAACATTGTAAAATTTTTCGTTCTTACACAGTGTATTTGAAGAAAAGTCAACCAGACAAAACTGGAAATTTTAACATCTCAGCATTTTTCAATGCATTTTTCTTTTGAGGAGGCATTTTTTCACCATTGATCAGGAACACAATTACTTCTTTATTTTTTTCTGTGCTGTCGTGATACGACGTGCACGTTGAAGAACTCTTACTGGAGGTTGGAATTCCTTCAGTTCGACAAAATTCCTGTGTGTGTAGCCTGCCCTCAACGTCGGCGATTGGCCTCAGTTGCGGAAAATAAACAAGTAAAAAAAGGTATGTTATTCGCTGTAAATTAATAAAAAAAACGTTAAATTATAAAAAATTAATTTAAGTTGTATTAAATTTTTAACTACAACAAATTTGCACTAAAAAAATTATCAACTTTATCAAAAAAAAAGCCAATAAGCTCCTAAATGAAGATAATTGATAATAATTGATTATGAAGATAACAAAAAATTGTACAGATTTCTAATGAATTAATTTCTAATACTGCAAGCAAGTTAAATTTCTTTTCTAATTATTTTTTTTTTTCAACACTGTGTCCAAGGACAAAAGAAATCTGATAAATACTGAAGTGATTCTGAATCTGAAGGCTATTATTATAATTTTGTTTTCTTAATTAATTGTAAATTTTTCTGATAAACACTGTGCAAAAATGCCGGTAAATACAAAATAAAGGAAAGGAGTTAATTAAAACCTCTTAATTTTACAGAAATAACTAATTTACTTTGGTACTAGTTTCGATCCTTAGATCATTATCAAAATAAATCTCAAAATAATTCATGTTAATGTTTTTAACTTAACTTATACAGCCGATAGCAACCCCTACGCATTTTGAGAAATTGTGATTTTTTATATTGCTTGAAATAACAAAATTTGGGGATAAGATCATCCGTGTACAGAATGTTTAAAGAATTTTCTGATATTTCAGCACCATGTGTATCAATCAAGTCAATATCAACATCAAAATAATCCAGTTCCTATAAATAGTACTTTTTACTATTCTATTTTATTATTTCTTCCATTTTATATTTTTATTTTCTTTCAATAGTTAAAACAGTTACATCGAATTTATATTTGAAAATCTCATTAAAAATACCACTGCTTCAAAAATGTTTACTTTATCATACCTAGTATGACAAAGTATTGTGATCGTGCCGAAAAAAAATTGAAATTATAGCGATTATTTTTTGACGTTTCTTAAAACCAATGAAATGCTTCTTTATTTATCACAAGGGTAAGTTTCAACCAATTATGTCATTATTATAGTGGGAATAAATCTCTTGTGATTATTCTCGGGAATAATCACTGTAGCTTTTATTTGCCTAGCAACTGTCAGATACTTGTCAAAATAATTACCTAATTGTGTCAACGCGAAATGGGTGAAAGTCATCGGTTTAGTACCTTTTCTAATGCAGAAATTACAAAAAGGATTTTAGAAACTACTTCGAAAAATACTCTAATAAGTAATCAGTCTATATGGAGACAATTGAAGACCTTCACCAAAGAAAGAAATTATATTCTGGATCAATCTACTACAACAGCTACTCTGGCATTGATTTTAAAAGATTGGGCTTATAACATGAAAAGAAAAGACGGAAATGATTATAAAGAAGCAGTAATAAAGACGATGTGGAATAAAACGGCAAAATTAGTTCAAGAACTTTACTTTAAAAAGTATAACAAGTCCTTTGATCCTTTCCATGATATAGAATTCAGAAATGCTCGGAATGCAAGAGATGCAAAAAGAAAAATTTTACAAAAACATCCTGAAAAGCACAAACAAAGTTCTGTGGCACTTTCTAATACAGAATTGTTGCAAATTTTTAACTATTGGGACGAAGATACACCTTGTGGATTGCAAAGAAAGTTTTTTCACGTTGCATCGTATGAACTAGCTTGGAGAGGAGGAACTACGAAATGTTTAGTTCATTATTTTAAAAAATAAACCGACATAAAAAGATTAAATACAATCCCATCTTTACAAAAACTGCACAGGGTGGAGCACAAAGGTGCGCTAATAGTAAATGGTTGACTCTAAACATAAATAACCCAGATATTTGCCCTGTTCGTCTTTTTGAAAAACTAATGAGTAAACGTGAAGAAAATATTAAAACCGAACGCTTGTTTCTTACTCCAAATCCGGCTTGGCAAACTCATGGTTTTTGGTATAAAAGCGTTCCTGTGGGAATAAATTCCATTTCAAAATGGATGAAAGAATCCGCAGAAAAAGTAGGTCTAGACACAGTTACTAAAAAAATAACTAACCATTCTGCCAGATCAAGTGCAGTAAGTAACCTTTCAAAAGCTGGTGTATGAGAACAAGAACTAATCAAGGTCACTGGTCATAATTCTGCAAGTTCGATTAAACCATACTTACAATTGAACCAAGAACATCATTCAAATATAATAAATAATCTTAGAGAAAATACGCAGGAGGAAACACTTAATATAACAAGCAATTCCAAATCCTCAATAAATAATGAGTCTCGAAATATTTTTAATAATTGCGTTTTTCATTGTACTAATTTAAATTGTTAATTCTTTTAATATATTCACAATGTGTCAACGATATTTTCATATATTGTAAGTAATAATTAATTAAATTAAATTTTTCAATAATTTTATGATAGTTTTATTGATCTTTTTTATTGTAAAAATTTGTGAATCAAAAAATATTCTAGTCAAATATAACTCGAGAGTTCCATAAATTAGAAAATAATTTGACAGATTTTGTTCAAACTTGTTGCCATTTGGCAATAGTCACGAGAGCCCGCAGGGCTCGAGTTTGGCAACTGGCAACAAGTTTTCAAACAATCTGTGAAATTATTTTCAATTTATTCTCACTCTCTTGTTATATTATTACTGAAAATATGACCTTTTGGGTCCTCTGAACATTTTTGACCAAGGTGCGAAAAATATCTGTGTGTATGTATGTATGTATGTGTGTGTATATGTGTGTGTACCAGTTTTTTGTGGCGACGATTCCGGAGAAACTACCTAAGGTATCGGGACGAAACTTCATATTCAGAAGTTTCATGACCAAACTGCCAAACTACCAAACTGAGCTGCAAAGCTTTTTGTTCAAAAGGGTTTACTCTTAGCATTTTCCAACACGTGTGAAAATTAGCCGCCATTTCTGTAATGTCTTCAAAATAGTTAAATAATAAGTAGAGGAAGTTTTGTATAATTTATGTCTATGCCATTTTTTGATCAAATGAATAATTTAGGATTTTCAAAACATCAGCGTTTGACACAGTTTGACACTGCTATATGTAGGTATAGTACTCTGTGGTATAGTATAGTATGCTGAAGTCAAGTGTCCTTCTAATTCGAAAATAATATAGGTACTTCAGTCGACACCACTACGGAGGTAGATAAATTAATCACTTAATAATCAATTATTCAATTTTACACAAAACATTTTTTGCAGCAGTTCTTCTTCTTTTATAAAAGCATTATTACTAAATAATATTTCACTAAAATAGGTAGTTTTCAGTTTGAGTGTATCTAAAAGTATACCCAAAGACTCTAGGAATCTAAATTGAACATTAAACGTTTTTTTCCATTAAAATGATTTTGAGAATAAAAATCTCTCAAAAACCTGGATAGCCAAAAATAAATAACAAACACACTAGGAAAAAAATAATTTAAAATTAATTTAAATCTATCGCAAATTGGAACAAAAAATTATTCTGTTATGTATGTATTTTTGTATTATTATTGTAAAATGTAGCTGTTTTTGAATGTTTCCTTTTACCTACTTCACAGCTAATATCGTCAACTGATTCTTTTTCTTTTGCTTGTTGTGTACACTACTGAGTAACTTGCTCAAGTTCCTATGCCTTTGAAAAATGATATTATTAATTGGAGACGGTGTCGTAATTTAAGTTGCTCCAGAGCTGAGATGAAGTGATTCAGCCGGGCTGCTGCAAGCTCGGCTGCCTTGGATATACGAGTATGTCAGCCATCAGAGATGTTTATAACTGTATTGTAATGAAGCGCGACCAGACCAGACCAGACCAACATCCGGGACGTAATTTATCTGTTTCTAATTGCCGCACTAGTATGCAACGACACAAAACCTATGCCTTACATTTGCCACAGAATATCGCAACTACGAATATATTTAAATAACAATGCAATATGTATTGTAATCGTATGTCATTCCTATATACTTTGATTACAATACGCAATGTTATTCTGAAAATTGAACCGTAATAATGTACCTAGTAAAGATGTAGTTGTAAGTTTAGAATATCTTATGGCGTAGTAGGAATTTGTTAATTTTGTTTTAGGATAAGCTTAGTGATGCGTAAAGTAATTTAATAAGAAGAACTTAGTTATTTTTACATAGACTCAATAATAATTAAATCACTTTCTACAGTTGTGAATAAAGAAAAGGAGTTTTACATATTTATACATTTGAGTTTCTTGCATGGAATCAATCCTAAGGAATTATCCATTTGCAAGATTTTTCACTCAAATTGCAGAGTTGCTTGCAAATCAGAAAGTCAATTAATTATAGTGTTAACTTCTTCTAATTTATGCAGTGCTGATGCATTGGTACTTAATATTCATCCTTGTTTACATGCAACATTCATTGTATATTATTAAAATATGACAACTATATCATCAATTTTACGTGGATATGGTATAATCAGAAAAGCAGAAATATCTAAATGGTTCATTGAAAATTTGCATGAGCCATGGACCAAAACAAATGCCTGGTTTGGGGCGTGTAGCGTGCGAAGTAAACACGTGTAAAGTCGAAGAAAATGCATGTTAATGACTTTGTGAAATAATTTCGATTGGAGTTCAAGATAGCGATGCTAAATTCCCTGCAAGTATATCAAGGCGGTGTCCTTGTTTCGCAGTTTACCTTATTACGTCACAACTAATACGCATATTAACCATTGAAACCAAATATACAAAGCATTAGATAGTATTTAATCAAACACTTTTGGAACTGAAGAAGGCAGGAGCACAATTTTACAACTATTCATTTTTAATGCAATGAATAAACACGTGAGTAAATTTTTGTTAGCCTTGGTTTTTTCATGTCGTTATGCATTAGAAACAAATGGATTTAATTATTTTTTGTAATGCTTTTGAACTTTTTGATAGATTTCTTTGCAATGAATCCGGACTCAATTGCGTAGAGTTTTTAAGTTGTGGTTGAGTTTGGCAACTTTAGGAAGTTATAGCGGTTGAACACAATTCTCTAGAAACTTCAAGAGGCATGAAATCAGAAGATAAAACTACCAAAAAATCAAAATCAAACCTGGCCAATAGAAAAGAAGCGTTTTCTGAAAAAAAATAATGTTCTACACGTTGTAATAAATGGGTTTGGTGGCAATCAGAACCTGAAAAACACCAGTAGTGCTAGTTTCAAACACCATTAGCGCCAATTTTAAATAATCGCAATAATTATAAATTTTTTTTTGTCTTATAGCAAATTAACAAGAATTAGGTAGGTACTATAAATAAATTGGTTTCAATCATCTTAAAAATTTTAAATTTGTTAGGGTTAATCATAAAAAACATGGCTTTTTGGGGAGATTTCTACGGTAAATCACGCGTCAAACCCGCGATAAACTTACACGCAATATAGATAAATCGACCTCAATCGTCTTATACCGGGTGGCCCACGGCATAGGTAGTCCTGCTTATTTTTCTTGTTTATAAAGCTGGACGAATGAAATGTGGGAAAGTGTTAATCGACAAAAAGTGCCATTCTTTGGGATACTATTGAGGTTAATATGACTTCCGGCTTTTGCGGAAATGACGTCATCATTGAAATTTTAAATGGCACCCTATATTCTTAGTGTGATATTTTCAATCAGGATGACAATCTGAACACGAAAACATATCGATCGTCAATTTTTATCACCATGGCAACGCAAAAATAACTTTTTTGTGTATGTGGCTATGAATGTGGCTATGAATTGGTGAAAATAGTCGAAAATTGTCAAATAAACAAAAAACTAAATCGATTTTGGCCGGCATTGCATTACTGGCGCCCTCTAGCGTGATTTAATTGGTTTTTGACCAGTGCGTCATTTTTTTCACGGGTACCCAATAGATAGATAGAAAACATCTTTCGGATTACAATAATACCAAATGCTTGATATTTTGTTGAAATTGGTGGCGTACAAATGTTGTTAGAAGCAAGGAAATCGAAAAAAATATTGACCTAATGATCAAAGTCAGCGTACGAGTCAAAGTCACTATGGACTACTCGAAGGAAGTACCCTGATTATTCGAGGAAAAGCATTTTTCCGACACAATAATACCAAATTCTTGATATTTTGCTGATAATCGTGGCGTGAAAATGACGTTTAAGGGTACTTCCTTCGAGTAGTCCTGTTTTTGAATTAAAATATAACTATCAATCATAATTATTAATATATTATTAATGACACACTAATAAAAATGGAAAGGCGTCAAAATTAGTTGAAATTGTTATTTAGGATTTTAACGAACCATGTAGGCAGCCGTTTTGAGATAATAATTTTCACCTTTCATTTCTTTGATCTTTGGGATTTATTTTAGAATAGTAATTAACAATTAAAATGCTACAAAACTGTTATAATTCAAAATGCCGTAGACTAGCGATGAGAAGAAAAAAAATTTGACGACTGTGGTCAGCATTTGTTGTATAATTTAAATATTTCTGATTTTGATATAAACATTTTTCCAATTATTGCAATATATTTACCGATACTAATGGGTATTGGAAAGCCTATTGGAAAGGTATTGAAGCTTAGAGATTTTCTTGGTTTAAATTTAAGTGGCACCATTTAATAATAAGAGAAAAATATCTTGTTGTGTTAACGTGTTTTTAAGTTTAACACATCATTCTGTAGAACCTGGTGTTATAAAAACCTGGCACTATAAAACCTTTGTATCATTCTAAAAAAATTAGGTCAATTCTCTTATATTTATGTATCTTATTGAGCATTATTTGCTTCTCTTCTAATGTCTCTCGTTGGATTCTTCAGCGTCGCCATAAGTCTAAACCATAGCCTGTACCTTCCAATTTCCATCTAATGTCGGAGAGTGATGGTCTTATCTAAAACAATCTTTGACGATTTTCTACCGTAGTGGTGCTGGGATGTCTCTTTCACTCAATCGGCCTGGGTTCGACTCTAATTCACATTCCAGTTTGAAAACATTCTAATGCCTCATTTGGTTTTGTTTAGCTTTAAAGGAAACAACTATTTAACATTAAACAATTAATAATTGATTTCAATTCAAAGCTCTTTTTTTAAATATATTAATTACCTTTTTTGTACAACATGGTTGCTTTCTTGAAAAACTTCTAAACCTTCAAAGGACTAATTCTTTCATGTTCATACATGTATCTTATTAAATGTTATTTCATTGTCTCGCTTTTCACTTTTCAGCTTCAGGTTTACTATAACTCATTGGAAATTTTCATATTTGTCTTGTCAATGTTCATTCCAGTTTCAAAACATTCGTATGCCTCACTTCGTTTCATTTTTTGACGAAAACAAATATTAATATCAAAACAGTTAATAGTTTACTTCCTTTCAAAGCCACAATTTGAAACTATAACAATATAACACCCATCCATCCCACAAATGCGAATTATCCGTTGATTGGCGAGATATCAGCGTAGACAATGGCCAATAAAAACAGGTCGGCCGTACGCATTATCCTCGAAGCAGGCGCATGCTTGAAAAGTCGTTGCGTGGGTGGCCATGATCAACGCCGCCGTGCTTTTGTCGAATCACATTAGCGCATGATTTCGCGCACAGTTGACCCCGTTAAGGAACGGATCGTTTTGCAAGAGCAATAGAGAGCCCATAGGTGCACCTAATAAGAGTAAAAGAGAGAGAGAGAGGCAGCGAGAGAAATGATAGAGAAGGATGGAAGGATCGTTGGAAGCTCGCTGAGTTTCAGCATCAAACGTACCGACTTTGACGTAGTAGGCTTGATACAGAACATTGATTTTGAGGAATGCAGCCGAATGCCACCCCGCAGCCCTGCGTGAAATTAAAATTTGAGGAGTAATTTCAGAGGTATTATGGTGCATTTACGATCGAATGTTTATGTGTGCGCTCATTTGTTTCTGCGTTTAGACGAGTTAACGGGCGCTGGTGTTGCGAAATTTCCAATATGGAAATCGTGGCCTAGGGGGGTTTGCCTTTTTTGCTGGGTTTTATGATGGTATTTGCGGTGCATGGTTTTCAAATAAGTTTGATTTGTGTAGGTGCGTAATTGAAAATTAATTTGAATATTTTATGGCAAACCCGTTGAGAAAAATTGTTGACCGGCAATACGAAGGTTCCAGGTTCGAAACCAGCTCGTGGCAACAATTTTTAATTTATTTTAATCGCTTGTTTCATCGATAACAGCTAAAGGAAAAAGTAAACCAATGAAATATTTATAAAATTTTGCATACCTAATTTCTACAGATCCTGCACGATATTAATTTGCTTACAATAGCACAGAAATATCAATGAAGCTATAAAAACCCCAACAAAAGTATTTACTTGGTTCTTGAACTCCTTCTGATAATAATTTTTATTACATAAGATTGGTAAATTCTAAAAAATTATACGAAGAAAACAATAGGGTAGGATCCATTTTGAGATGAAAAAGCAAGACAGGAGTATAGTTGTATCTTTATGTAAAATATTTAAGGAATTTGTATTAATATTTATTTAACCAACCAGTAAATTTAAAAGAGCGATTAATGATCGAGACTTTTTAACTCACGAGCGATAGCGAGTGCGTTAATTGTCGGGATAATTAATCGTCGTTTAATATCCGGGTTGGTTACAATTTGTATTCATCCTTCGCATTCTTCTGGCGGGGTCAACATAGATTTTCTTTCAACGATGTCGTTTTTTTCTTAGGCTATGTGACAATTCATGGAATTTGACAATGTCAGTTCTGCACTGGAGAATGTTTTCATAACGTATTCTGTAAATTTCTGATCAAGGTAAATTAAACATTACTAAAAATCTATCAACCTATTTTTAGCTGGTTTTGGGAATGAGGCAAGGACCAAATATAATAATTTTAATTATGTAATTTTTTTTTCAATAGTGTTTAAATACTATATTTTCTATAACCATTATTTACTATTTTTATTTAAAATTTTCGAGAAGTATACTTCATTAATTGGACAGCAAAATGAGTAACATATTTCAATATTCTTGATGGCTTGGGGGACTGCGTTTAAAATAAAACTCTTACCTTTTAAGTATTGTTTGCATCCACTTAACTTAACTTACGTACGAGAACTTAAAAATTACTGAAAGTTGAGCTCCATTGAATTATGTGTGTTTTTACATTCACTTAACGTACGAAAACTTAACGTTTCGTACGGATTTGTTAAATCAACCTCAACGTAATAGAATCCGTGCGCTTAGTGCGTCAATTACAGATGAATTACAGCGAATTACAGACCGTCGATTTTGACAATTCTGGTGATGGTGACAGTAACATAACCTAAAAATTAACTCGTGCATAACTTGCGTAACTTAAACTTTGTTGTCTTTGTATTGTTTTGCAATATTATTAGCTCAATTCACTGATTATTATCATAGATGATGGCGCCTTCATCCAATGTGTGTGTACATAAACATATTTGTATAGTAAAAGCGATAGATTTCATTTTGTGTCATGTCAAGCACCTCAACGTAAGTGAATGTAAATGCAGCAGTATTTCGTACGTTTATAAGTATAATTTTTCGGGGGTATACAGGAAGTATATGAGTTGTTACATCAATAATTAAAATATCACAAATCCATATAAAATAACAACACATGGTCCGACACACAGATAGTTGTGTGTCGGACTGAAAACTAAAAACTAAAAACAAGTTTTTAATACCACGGGTCTAAATTTATGAAAAGGTTCTTTTCGAAGTTTTGTTAAAAGTAATTAAAATAAAAAAAAGTATAGTCTCTAAGATCTGGTCGTAAGATGGATCACATATGAACATATACTGCTCAAATTATCTCTATCAGTTCTTAGGTTTACTATGCCTTCAGTGAATTTTAAAATAATATTTTAATACTATACCTTTTTCTATAATTTGATTATTTTTTAAAATTTATTTTACCATTATATATTTTTTTTGTTTTTGCCTCAAGAAACCTTTATACGGTGCCAGAAATATCTTGGAGACGTTTGGACCAATCTTACTAACTTTATCATACACAGTATGATAAAGTATTGTAATCGTGCCGAAAAAAATTTTAAGATTTTAGCGGAAATATGTCCTTTTGGGTCCCCTGAACATATTTGACCCAGGTAAAAAAAACTGATGTGGCCAGGCACATGACTTTATCATACTATATATATATATATATATATATATATAAAATTAATAGTAAATGAGATTCTATTTGTTCGAGATCGGTCGTATCAGCATTAAAATAAAACTAGTTAGCCAGGACTTGACAGATATTTTAATACTATTGACAGTAGGTATTGTCAAAGTATTAGCGTTTGGCACTACCGACAGTCTTTAGAATGAAAATATCTGTCAAATCCTGGCTAACTAGTTTTATATTAATGCAGACACGACCGTTTTCGATCACATAGAATTTGCTCATACAGCTAAACTATTAATTTTACAAAAAGATGTCATAGACATAAATTATTCAGAATTATCTTACTGCGTACGATAAAGTAAAAAATGTTCATGGCGAAACTTGTTCAAAAGTGTCCAACTGGATGCTTACTCTTGGCATTTTTGATTTTGCAAATGACCCGCTATTTCTGTAATTTCGTCAAAATAGTTAAATAATAAATTAAAGTAGAGGAAATTTTGTATAATTTATATCTATGGCATTTTTTGGTAAAATTATTGGTTTAGCTGGATGAGCAAATTGCATTTGATCGAGATCAGTCGTGTTTGCATTTATATACAACTAGTTAGCTAGCATTTGACAGATATTTGCGTTCTAATGACAGTAGGTAGTGTCAAACGTTGATGTTTGGACAATTCCTACTGTCAATTGAATCAGAATATCTGTCAAATCCTGCCTAACTAGTTTATTTTACTGCGGACCCGACCGATCTCGATCAAATATAATATCATGCAGCTAAACTATTAATTTTACATGTAGTATGGTAAAGTCATGTGACTGACCTCATCAGATTTTTTTTTAATAGTTGTCTATATTATTATCTGTGTGTTGTCAAAGGACTTTTTTTCTATACGTCGCTTCACTGCACTTATAAAAATAAATAAAAAAAATATTTATTTTTTAAATAAAAACAGATATTTCAATTAAGATGGCTGCTATTGCGCAAAAATTTGCTTTTTTTGCTTAATTCAGGTGAAATGGGTCTAAGACATTTGAAGGACCGAACACGAAGCTTTTAAAACCGGGTCCCATGGCTATTGCTTGTATTTCCGTAAATTTTAAATAATTTTAGTAGAAATTTAGTGGAATATTTATTACCAATCATATTCATCAGAACTACATAGATGACAGTATGGTATTTCATTATGACAGTTGGAAAATTTGTATATACCTATGACAAATAATTTAGTCATTTTTCAGGCAATTTTAACGTCTGGTGGTCTCAACATTCTTCTTATTACGACTTTCTTTCTCAGTGTCAATTGACGTTTTGTGATAATCATCAGCTACTAATTCGACAGCGACAAATCTGGAAATACCTCTCCTTATAAAATATTGTTAAAAGTGTTTCTTGTTTTTGTCCACCATTTTGTATGCCTCTCACATATTTAACGAAAGAATACATTTTCTCAATTTTGTCAAAAAAAAGATATTTTTATCTCGCTCCATCGCGATTCACCACAATCGACCAAACCAAAAAATTTACAGTAACCACCAACAATACCACTTCATTTCTTCATTCCAACATCATAAACGCCGTACCGTTTCGAGCAAACCTTAATCACCACATCCTTTAGAACACTCTGCAAGCAACTGTTCACCGATGGCTATCTTCAAAGGACAGAGATAGCACCTAAGATGTCTTCTGGTGGGTTCGTGCGACGGACGTGCGCCAACTAGGATAATGGGAGCTAGGAATGGCAGACAATGCCACGGTTAGCCCAAATCTGATCTGTGGAACGTGTGGCTTCGGGACAGTGCGGTGTGCCAACCGAAGTGAGACAATTGCCGATAGATCGATCTTGGCGATCTCGCCGACCACAAAAAGATCGCGACGTCCTTTGTGGGCACGCTCCATTTGCGGAAACGGCAATTAAAAATGTGCGCGGTCACCAGAATGTAGATGGGTGCCTGTGCTTGTGTTGTACGTGACTGTAGATTAGTTGGAAATTCTGTGGATTAACTGTTTAGGGTGCCAAGTGGTTTCTAGCTGTAAAATAAGAGTATATTTTAAAATATATATATATATATACATATATATATATATATATATATATATATATATATATATATATATATATATATATATATATATATATATATATACACATCTGGTACAATACCTTGTAGTACCTGAGCGTCTCTGTGTTGGAAAAGACCTAATATTTCAAACCGCTGTAACATTCTTAAGGTATCTGAAAAAAAAATAAGTCCATAAAAAAGTTTTGCGGAAAAAGAAGTGGGATATCATTATAATTTAATATTGATTAATAATAAACCTATTTTTGTAAAAATAATTTATAAAGATTAATTTTGTGCAGATGTTGAAATTGCAAAATTGTGGGTGCTTTTCGGAAAAATGCAAAAATTTAGGATCCAGGGGTTCCAGGAACTAAAAAATTGTCGGATCCGATAGAATATTAAAACCCAACCTTTTCGCGCCAGATCTCGAAATGGCAACTATACTGGATTTATTTCTCTTAGTTGCATATTTTTCATCACTTCCACTATTGTACTTAGTTAATCTTTAAAATATAAACACAATTTGATTTTAAAAAAACGTTACCTACAATTGTTTTGAAAAAAGACCAAATTTACGAAAACTTTACATTTTATGGTAGGTATGTTATTTTCAGATTTTTCTATTTTGATTTGATATCTTGTCTAAAACCTGCGCTGTGTTTCAAATCTGTTGAAGCATAGAGAAACTTTGACAGCATAGAGTCAAAAATAACACATTTTATGAAGTATTATCGTCGACAATTTTTTTTACAAACTTAAAAAAAATAGAATAGTACCAAGAAACAAAAAATAAGTAATAATAATTCGTGGATACTTTTTGTATTGGTAACACTTAAATTGAAACCTATTAGTAAACGTTGACTGAAAAGCGGTTTCTAAGGAAACAATGTAATGTCCTTCGGTTGCTAAGGTAAGCGTCAATCGGCCACGCGCAAATCGCTGTAATAATCACAAAATAACATCCGTACCAAAAATTTTAAATTTTTTGCCCAAAGAAATCATTCCAATAGAGGCAACAGTCAACTTAGATGATTTTTTCATTAAATACACCACTTGCACTAAATACAATGCATGTGTCATTCCATGCTTAATAATATTTTCCACAAAAAAATTGTGTTTGGAAGCATTTGGCCATATATTTTTTTTTGGAAATTTCACAAATTAACAATAATCTATGTCTGTAATCTTCTGTGTCTGTAGTCTTCTCTCAAATCATCTGTTTTTGGTCATCTGTGATACTGTTTTCTGTTAACACATTAAAAGCAGCGGGCGGCTCGTTATATAGAGCCAAGGAGCCATGGCACTACCTGTAGTTTCAACCTCAGCAAGAATTTTTAATTAATTCTGAAAAACCTTTTTTTACTTTATCATACGCAGTATGTAAAGTATTGTAATCATGCCAAAAAAATTTGTTGAGATTTTAGCGGAAATATGTCTTTTTGGGTCCCGTGAACATTTTTGACCAAGGTACAAAAAAATGTCTGTGTGTGTGTGTGTGTGTGTGTGTGTGTGTGTGTACCCGTTTTTTGTGGCGACGATTCCGGAGAAACTACTAAAGGTATCGGGACGAAAATTCATATTTAGAAGTTTCATAACCAAACTTAGAGCTGAAAAGCTTTCTGTTGAAGAGGGTCCAAAGGAACTGGAGGTTTAGTCTTAGCATTTTTGAAACATTTTGCAAATAAGCCCCCATTTCTGGAATTTCGTCGAAATAGTTAAATAATAAATTAAAGATGAGGAAATTCTGAATAATTTATCACTATGACATGTTTTGGTACAATCAATAGTTTAGCTGCATGAGCAAATTCTATTTCTACGGTATCGGTCGTACTGCATGAAAACTAGTAGCCAGGATTTGTCAGATTTTTTATTCTAATGACAGAAGGTAGTCTTGGTGTCAAACGCTAATGTTTTGACAATAACTTCTGTCAATATAAGCTGCGTTCGCATATTGCATTACACTTTTTACACCCAATAACACGTAAGTGTCATTTGGACGGTGTACCCGGTGTCAACGGAGTACAATATCCGAACGCAGCTTTAATCGACATATCTGTCTAGTTCTAGTAGTTTTATTTTAATGCAGACATGGCCGATCTCGATCAAATAGAGTCTCATGCAGCTAAACTATTAATTTTATATATATGTAGTATGATAAAGTCATGTGCCTGGCCACATCAGATTTTTTTCATTTTAAATGTTAAACAATGCTTGCGTAAGTTTAATGAGTAGTGAAACATCGCAACGCATTTCTCTCCCCAACACAACGCGGTTAACCGTGCTATCTATCATACCGCCAACCGGGCCAACTTATTTCTGGCCCGGCAGATCGATAGAGTTAGGGCTAGCGCGGGTCGGTGCGCGGGTGGGTGGGGGTATAGCGACGTCGCCTTCTGTATGCATATTTGGAGCCAAACTCTAGCTGGCTCAATCGAGTGCGGCGTGCATGTGTTACCCGTATTTCGCGTCTCATATCGTGTAAATCTAACACAAAAAGTTCCGCTCCGCGCCATACACAATGAATCAAATTAGTTCATTACAGAATAAGCCTTTTCTAACATGTAGGTACTATTGAGGAAAAAGTGCAAATTAAACAGTTAGGTAGGCCTTTACCTGATTTGATCATTGTGAAAAAACAGACTGTGGCAACATCTTCAAGCTCTAATGCGTTGACTCGTAAAGATCGAAGATTTCAATAACCGTGTGATTGAGTTATTTGCAAGTAAAAAAGAACGTCGAATGGACTTTATATATCGCAAAATATAACTTTGAGTTTATTTTCAGTTAATTTTTTATACTTACTATCTAACTACATATGTATTACTTTAATAAAAACTGTTTGAAATTATAAACCTTAAAGAAAGTTTTTTCTTTATTTAAAAGCCAAGGCATATTTTTCATG
Organism: Aphodius sticticus; assembly: GCA_963966075.1. Classification (NCBI taxonomy): domain Eukaryota; kingdom Metazoa; phylum Arthropoda; class Insecta; order Coleoptera; family Scarabaeidae; genus Aphodius; species Aphodius sticticus. Next base: position 5,651,067 of record OZ014508.1, on the reverse strand, counting down.
CTCTGTGGCTCTACCATCAAAATGTACCACGGGCCGCCACTGATTAAAAGCACATTCAAATCTAATATTGAACGAAATTTAATCACCAAAATATAAATTCTGTTCGGTTGGTTAATCCTCTGATTCCAACAATCAACAAAAAGGGTTAAAATTATTGTACAGTCAGCCCAGATTGAGTATTCAGTCGATGGACAACGACCAGTCGCTGACAATCAACTTTCCTCGACTCTTTCCCATAATTAATTACGAACGCCACAGACCTTGCGCAATATAAAGTTTAACAGCGTTCGTAATTAATGTTGCCGGTGAAGTCGCGAATAGAAAACGTCCATTTTCGCCCGTATAGAGTCATATAAGCGGCTCGGTCCGCTTTAATTTATTAGATAATTTCTTATTGTAAGTGACCGCGCGTTCCATACCGTACACACATTCAGACTGAAGAGTAAATTCGACATCTCATCGGCAACAAATATAAAACTAATCGCTTGTCGACTTAATTAGCATTCGCGCTGCGCGCACCGACGAATGGCAATTACGCGCGAGGATTTATTTTGTAATTAACTCTTTTTCTGTGCCGTCCATAAAAATGCCTTAAATCGTCGCTGAGAAGCTGCGCGGACAGCCGGTACGTCGGGTACAACAAAATGATAAAATTGAGAACTGTTGCGTTACCCTTATTCGAGTTCTGAGTTGTGTTGATCGCGCAGTTTACGCTCCAACGGAATACCGAATAAAATTTTATAGCAAATTCGACACAAATTACGAAAGACGCCGCGCCGTTCATGCTGCGACAAAACGGACCGACTAGTGTCGAGCGCATTTTGTAACAATTAACGTTTACACGCACATTTCTATTGCTCTAATTGACACATCTTAGTTTTATTAGTATTGTCCTCCCTTGCTTTTTATATAGATACAAAATAAAGTATAATTGCTTATATGCTCTAATTATTCTAACTGTTTTACAATAGGGTATTTGACTATTATTCGAAAACCATCTTAGTGTGTTTATTCCTTCACTCTACATTGTAAATGCATTATTTTTCGTAATTATTTCCTCAATATTTCATAAAATTCAGCGTTAAAAATTGAATCACATAAAGTTCCGCCAAAACGATACTTTCTGTTGTGTGACGTCACACGAAACTAGATGTCAAATAGACCCATATGGTCTGTCAGCATCGGCATAGTCGCCGTTTGGTAATTGTGTTGTATGGTGTGTTGTTTTCACAATTTCTACATAAAAATGGGTTATAAATGGTGTATAAATTTACCACAATGCAGAAATACGTCAAGAAAAACTCCGGATAAACTATTTGTAGCTGTTCCGCGAGATTTGAAACTGCGAAGAAAGTGGTTGGCTCGCAGAAATTTTTTGTTGTGAAGATTACTTCGACATAAGTAAAAGTGACTAGAATAAGTTATCTATCGTATTTTCGAACCAGGTATTATCTGATCTGACAGCAACAAGGTTAGGGCTATCCTAACCTACAAAGTTATGCTTACATGGCACTTTAGTGCTATTACATTCAAACGGGAGAAGCATAAGAGCGCGTTCGGATAACCCGGTATTGTGCGGTGAGAGTGACGCGCTGCATAATAGGCGGACTAACGTCATACGGCGTTTATCTGCATATAAGAGAGAGACAGCCGACCCAGGTTATCTGAGCATTGCTCTCCCCATACCCTACCCTGACAAACCGAACGCGCTCTAAGCGTACTAACGAATGACGTCACTGGAGACTGAGCCAATTACAGAGCGTTTTCAATCACGTGATAGGACGTTAAACCAATAGTTTTTTTAAACTGTAATCTATTAGGATGACTATAATACAAGCCATATTTTTAATACAGTCAAATACCCTATTAAAGATAAATGGTATATAATTATCCGTCTAGTGGTAATTTTTTGATATTTTTGTTTGTTTTTGACTTTGAACTGTTACTGAATCTGACATAAAGTTGACGGACTTTGCGATTCTTTTACGCAGAATACAGGTTAAAATTGAAAAAAGTACCACATAATAGATCTAAGTAACACATTCCTCTATAAGTATACAAAATTTCATGTAAAAATATTAATCTTACATGCGTTTTTCACTCAAAACTTTACTTCTTTGAGTGCATGAATCAGCTAATATACTTTTACACTTTTACTTTTACACAACAAGTAATATACTTTTATCTATAATTTGATGTATAACATGTGAGAATTGATTTAAAATTAAGCTCACTATGGATGCTTGTTTTCTAGGACGTACTAGCTCTACTGATTCCTCTTAAGACTGAAAATCGTAACCGACAGTTCAACCATTTAAGCTTGTCTGATAGTGGGAAAAGTTTACAAAGTATACCTGAATTTTTTTCAGTTGATAAAAGTTTGCATCCAATATATAATGATATTCAAGACAATATTGTAAAAGGGTACCTTTGCAAAATGGTGGACTAATGTTAAGGAAGTGATATTCTTAACATAATTTGTATGTTTTACTACAACACATACTTACACATAAGAATATTCCTTTAATATAAAAAAACCTAAATATCTGCTTTAAAAAAACGATTGTTTTGGTGACTACTTTAAATTGAAATTCTTTAGTTTAAATTCAAACAGCTGACAACTCTGTTCGAGAATATTAGATTCTCCAAATAAATAGATATACCCGTTTGGTTTTAGTCTTCGTTTGGTTGAATCCAAACATAACTTATTTGTGCAAGAAAATTAGTAGAACTGCTGAAACGTAACAAACTTTTTGATAGAAAAAATTCGTAGTTTTAAAAATATTGTGAAGAATGCCGATAGATAGAGCTTTAGTTATCTCGTTGTAAAAAGGATCTCCGAGAGGGTATATATTGGCCGTATACATGTCTATACAATACCAGTGATTGTGCTATTCAGTGCTGCCAGGTTAAAATGATATTATCCCCCAGTCTGACCAGTCAAAATATCCCCAGATGTACTATTTTTGTAAGTTTTTTAAGTTACCTACTATAAAATAAATAAAAATAAGTACAGAAAAAAATTTCACATGGTGTCAAACTGTGTCAAACGCTGACTAGTTTTAATGCAGACACGACCGATCTCGATTTGAATCAGCTCCTGCAGCCAAACTATTAATTTTACAAAGAAATGTCGTAGACATATATTATACAAAATTTCCTGTACTTTAATTTATCATTTAACTATTTTGACGAAATTGCAGAAATGGCGGCTCATTTGCAAAATCGTTGAAAAATTCTAAGAGTAAACCTCCAGTTCCTTTGGTCTCTTTTGAACAAAAATTCTTTCAGCTCTAAGTTTGGTCATGAACCTTCTAATTATAAAGTTTCGTCTCGATACTTTTAGTAGGTTTTTCGACACGATTATATGTACTTTGTCATACTGCGTCTGATAAAGTAAAAATTGGTATTTTTACGGTATATTTAAAAAATACTTGTAATAAGAATATTTGTTTAATATAAAATAACATAAATTGAAATTCTTTAGTTTTCATTCAAATAGCTGACAACTCTGTTCGAGAATATTAGATTCTCTCTAGATTTCTCTCAAATAAAGATTACCGGCATGATTTGAATCTTTTCTTGGTTTTAATCCAAACACAACTTATTCGTCCAAGAAAATTGCTCGCTAATTGAATACTGTATTCAATTAGCTTTGAAGAAGCGAGCAACATGGCTCGCGAAACGTCAGCATTAACAAATCTTGACACACGGCATAACCCGGAAGCAGTTTATTTTCATATGCATTATGTTGCAACTTACTTGTATATCGCATTCTTTGCATCATAGTTGAGTGTGTGAGAGATTTAATATAATTTCCAGATGTAGGTACATTAATCTGTACAGTAAAAAAGGATTCTCTAGATTTACTATATATATGTAGAGAATTAAGTAAGTAGAATATATTATAAAACAGGATGCTGTCGATTTTTACTGTAGCTTCTGTTATATTTTAGCTCTATTTAAAAGAGGTTTCAATCAATATTGTGTTAATGTTTAATTTTTTGTTTGTTTAATTTTAAAATTCTCTCAAACTCCCCATCATCTTAAGCTTTTGACCCGTTGTTATTGCCAAGGGAATCCTTGGAATACAAACCATTTCTCCCATACCAAATCTCCGCCTCAATTACATTCTTCTTTAATGATTTAACTCGCAAAATCTCAACCCAATCCAACAAAGAATTCAACTTTTTTCAACCTTTTCACGACATCACTACTTAAGATAATAACGTCCCGACAAAGATTTATCGTTCACAAAATGCCTCTTGTTCACATTGTATTCTCTTAACTCAACCAATTATTTTTATTATATTTTTTTTTGATACAGATCTTGTTAAACTACCTTACTTCTAAAGTATACCTTCAGAAACACAGCCGTACGTAGCAACAAGATTTCTGAAGCTTGATTTCCCGTAATTGCCACAACTAGGTCAACAGAAATGTCGATTCCATCAATTGTAAACTAATTAACGCCTAGCTGCGATTTACATTTAAACCGAGTTACACCATCGGTACTCTATGCCAACGATAAATAATGACAATGTATCTTGTGCACCTGCCAATGCTGCAAAACTGAATATTCCCACCGTTACACATTATTAACTTTCTGATCGCAGTTTACATTTCAGCAGAAGCAAAATTCAATCGTCTATTCGCGAAGAAATATCGTTGCAGTCGCAAAGAGTCGATCGTTGAATTAATAGCAAGGTAATGAATTATTATTCAGTAGAGTCGGGCCATAATTTATTGTCGCTTGTAGATTGATTGTATTCTTGATTCACTGTTACAGACCATTAAGATTTTGCTAATGAAACTAATTGATTTTGCTTTGTCTGTGTGTTTGCGATTGGTCTGCAAACTTATACAGGTGGTCACAATTCATAGCTTGGTCAAATTACATACTTTTCATTTCTGAATTTGTTATTGTTTTGTTGATTATTATAGTTAAATAATCCAGGGTGATGCAATAATGACGTTTTGCAGCTAACTTTTCAACCATAAATGTTTTCTGCAAAAATGTCGATCGAAATAGAAGGATAATTCTATCCAAAATATGTAGATTCATCATGTTTTTAACGGAGATTAATTGACTGTGCAAGATTTTTTTTAAACCGTCCGTTTTGACTGCTTTACGACAAATCAGTCCGCTCAATTTTTAATTGTGAGTGCGACAAAAATTTATTGATGGAAATATCAGGTCTTGAACGATTTTTCGAATTGATGATTTTGCAATTGCTGTCAGTGAACTTTGGATGTAAAGAAGAATCGTATAGAAACAATTATTTTTTACTTTTTATTTGTGACTTGAATAGACTGAAATATCAACTTTTTATATATATTTTTTTGTTAAACATGAAAAAAGTGTAACTGCAAAAAACATCACGTCTTAAAATATGTTCAATTTAGCTGACAAGTCAGGTTTATTTGATCAAAATACACTTCTATATCAATTTCAACATGACCTACGACGCCTATGACGTAATTTTTGATAATGGCAAAAATTTTTTTTATTGACTTTCGTAGATACTTTATGGTCAGAAAATGTTCGAAGAAAATTAGGAAGACAATTGACCCAGAAGTTTGCTAACATGAAGGTTTTCGAAAAAAAATATACTTTAAATTGTCAAAAAAGTAATTTTCGCAGTGGTTGACACTGGTTCTCAATAAACTTAGAATGTTGCACTTTTGTTAGAAATGCGCTCACAAGTTTTGTGTCATCATACAATGTTTTCGAAAGAAATATAGTAGTAGGTAATTTAAATGAAAACATAACAAAGTTACTTTTACTGTCAAAATATAGCTGTATATTAATTACTCAGTCGAGTACGAGAATTCAACGGTTAATTTTGTATAATTGATTGAAATATTTTTGCGATTTTACGTCAACCGGTCACATGACATTAGAAATGCCCGTTCTAATGTCAAACGATTGTTTGATTATTGTCGTTTGACATTAAAAATGTCCGTTCTATTGTCAAACTATCGGTTGACGTGGAATGGCCAAAAATTAGTTGAATCAATTTAGACCAGGCAATAGAGATTTTTGCGTGGCAAAGATAATTGCAGGAAGCCGACGATCCCAGGTCACGTGGAACAGTCCGTAGATGTATTGTGATGTGTTTCCTACTAGCAAATATCTTAATTCTTAATTTGTTATAAACAAAAACCTCAAAAAATCGTGTTTTTTTCGTTTTTCGCTTGTAAAAACTGAACCGATGGAGCAATCTTGATGCTTTCAAATCACAATTGCGATTTGAATATTTGTATGCAATATGATTCGGCGAGCCTGGATGCGTCGGAGGTGGTCCGATTTTAAATTTTTTACGTATTTCGAAAGTAGAAGTATTGTGCTACAAAACGTCTATTCTGATTTTGCGTTAAAATGTTGCGAAATATGTGAAAAATGCTTGCAAGCATGACCGAAAACTGCCGCGCGCTCCAAACCGGTCGAGTAGTGGGGGTAGGCGGTCGACGTGGGGAACCGCGTATTCCCCACTTATCGCACACTACCCCCATCACTCGACCACTCTAGCGGGCGCGGGCGTTTTCGCTCATGTTCTCAGTAGTTTATTACACACTTAAACGGGTCTTATCGAAAAATCAGAATAGACGTTTTGTTGCTGTTCACGTCTAGTTCCCAAACCCGTTTTTTAAATTGCAATCGGACGACCTCAAACGCATCCAGCTCTCCACAAAAATTTTGCCAACAAAAATTCTAATGAAGATTGTGCGAAAACTATTAATCCGACTGAATCCAGGTTTTGAACACTTAAGTACATGTGAATAGCTACCTAAAAAAATCATTATCTGTTTTCTTTTCAAAGTACTGTATTAGATCCGCTTTTTTGAATTTAGGAAATTCTGATAACAAATTCGTACCGACCTTAAATCCTCTGAAGTGACTTTTTTTGTCACTTAATATGTCCTACTTTTCAAAGGATACTATGACGTAATACTTAATACAGTTCGAAAAGTACACCTTCTCATTGGGGAAGACTTTGATAAATAAGGACAAAGCAGAGATTAGAACAAATTTATATAGTTCATAGAAAACTACATCAGAGAAATCAGAACTTTTACAAACATATTTACGTAAAACTGCCGTTACTAATAGCTCAATTTCGACTTATTTATTCATTCAGTTCGCTTCCCAAACTATATGTGTTTTCGCAATTTGCACGGATAGCCACATTTAAAAGTTTGACGTAAACAGAAGAAAAAATATCCCGCTAAAAACATTACTTAGCACTCAATCCTCGTTAATATTAATGTTCCCGAAATGGTAGCGAACTGTCTTGCATTAAAATTTCTTCTTTTACGTTATTACATCCGCTCCGTTAATTAAAACTCCCGCCCGGTATTTGTGTCAAGTTCATACAACGCCTATCAGATATAACTATACCGGGTGCGTATAGATATATGTATAGTTCCTGTTTTTATTTTTTTTGTTATTGCGTATCGACTGCTTATCAAGCAATTGTCCTCCAGTATATATGCCAATTTATATGTATCTGTGTCACATATTATATTATTTAAAGTATTATGTATACAGTGTGTCACACGGGACGTTGGATTGTATGGGTACTTTTGTTATTATTAAAGATAGAAAGTCGGTTAAATGGGCAAAGTAGTGCATATTTATGTGCTCTTTCATAATCTCTTGAGAAAACAGCTGAATTCCAAATGGTTTCCAAGCTATTTTGAAAAACCAAAAAATTGTTTTTTTTAATTATGATCATAACTTCGTTATTTGTGATCCCATCAAAAAAGCGTTTTGACACTATAAAGCCACTTTTTTGTCTACAATTTGATTATGTCAGTTTAAATTTTTTTTGCCCATGTATTCGTCAGAAGCAAACGAAACTTTTGTTTCTCTTATGGACGCCATATTGGTTTTATACATGTTTGGATTCAGATTTTTTTTTCTGAGTAATTTGGTATGCCACATGCCATATTTAGAACATAATAAGCCGATAAAATTGAAATTTTTTTTTAATATATGAAAATCGCATGGTGCCATGAAAAGCACATTTGAGTGATACAGTATTTATGTGCCCTTAGTCAAGTTACAGTAAAATTTTGGAATGTATTTATTTGTACCAACTACACAACATAAAAAAGTAACAACATTTTAACAAACTAAATAATGTTCTCAAAAATTATAAACACCATACACCTTATTTTTAAGTCACTCCATAGATAAAAATCACAAGGGGTAAGATCTGGCAATCTTGGTGGTCATGATACTTCTGAGTAGGCAGCAATTACTCTCTGTTTATGTCTTATATCTAAATAGTTCCTCACAATTCGGGTATTATGTGCAGGTGCTCCGTCTTGTTGGAACCACATACCTTAGCGTAAGGCCAACGGTATATCGTCCATTCGTTCTTCCACGTCCTCAGAGAGCAATATTGCCGGTACCTCTCCGAAGTTAAATTTTTGTTATAAAGAATTGGTCCGATTAATCGGTTGGCCACTATACCGCACCATACATTAAAACCACACCGCACCTGATTATGGCGCGGTACAAAAAGGTGCTGATTTTCGCGGGCCCAGTGTCCAGTAGTGCGTCTTCTTTCAGTTAAAAATACCGGATTTAGAAAATATGTTTCATCGGATCATAATATTTTTTTTCATAAAATTCTGGGTTTTCATTAATTTTGTTCAACAGATGGGTACAGATGGGTAGATATCACATTGTTTCACAAAATGTGTTCCATGCGATTTTCAGGAATTCTCGATATGTACAATTTTCAGTCAATTCTATTATGTTATTGTATTAAAAGCATGGCATGTGGCATGCTATATTACTCAGAAAGAAATGATGAATCCAAACATGTATAAAACCAATATGGCGTCCATAAGAAAGACAAAAGTTTCGTTTGTTTCTGACGCATTCATTGGCTAAAAAGACCACATAAATATGCACTACTTTGTCCATTTAACCGACGTTCTATCTCTAGTAATAACAAAAGTTCTCACACACAGAAAAGTGATTATTTGGAACGAGAAAAGATAATTTCTTGAATTTATTTACTAGATTCAAATGCATATTTACTTGGATGTAGAAAGTTAGGTAGTATATACAAGAAATGTTACATACTCAATATAAGTAAAATAATTTCTCAGATAAATGCTGTCAACAAATAAATTCTTTCTTTATAAGAACCAATATTGTATTGAAAGAAGTAATTGAATTTTTCGTCCCAAAAATGTTAATTTCTCCAACGAAGTAATAGTAAATCCATCCAAGTGCGTAGTTACGTGATCCAAGAAAATATAAGACATTTAATATAAGTAAGTATTGTTTACTGAATAAAAACCCACCAATTATTTAACTGAAGTGATTCTCACTTCTTTCAAGTAATCCCTTTCTCTGGAATAAATATGCGCACCGTGATTTTGCCAAGGCTCGCGCGCCCGCACGTGGTGCTTGCGCCGTAAAGGAGCCTAACCTAGTACGAAAACAACAGCGAAGTACCCGTAGGGGATGTGCCTTGTGATTTATTGGGGATGTGTATTGTGATTTATAGTGTACAATAAACGTTTCAACACGGAATAGTTTGATGTAACGCACGCAACAGTTTAGAACGAGTAAGTAATATAACATACCTATCTTGTTAATTAGCAATAGGAAACGTATTTGTGCCAAATCTTTAAAATTCTTACATTAAGTAGCTAAAAATATTTACCGGGAATAAAAATATACACTTCATTGAAGACTGTTTACTTACTTCACCAGAGTAACCACTTTCTTAAGTCTAGTAATTATTCCAAAAATTTCTTGGTTGAAGTCAATAATCTTTCGCGTATATACGAACCTACCAACTACTTCAGCTTAATTCTCTCTTCGTTCGAGAGATCACTTTTCTGTGTGCATACAATCCAACGTTCCGTGAGACACACTGTATATGTTTGATACATGTAGCTTTCTTTGTTAAATTCTTTTTTGTGTTTTTATTGGATAACGGTACCTAAAATTATTAGAAAACTAGTGGAATTCCTCTATTATATTTTTAGTAATAATGCTAATTGGTGATTATGGCGATTAGAATCAGACACAGAGAAATTTAGTCACTTTCATTATTATTCAAGGTCACTGGAGCTATAATTAAATTACAATTAATGCAATTCCGAGTTGTATAAACAATTTTTGTCTATTCTACTGCTATAGCGAGCTATTCTGTTGTTCGACTAACCTCAATATCTAGTTAGGTAATTCCCAAAACATTTTCTAATCCCCCCAATTTCGTTTTGCAACTTTCCACAGACTTACAGCGTTTTTACTTAAACACAAACGCGTCTCAAAGGACCTCACGGTTGGATGATTTCAATGACACACTGCTAATGAAGAGGCACACGAGCAAACATTCGGATTAACTCGGTCGGTTTCTCGATCGAATTAGAACCGACGATGATGATTATCGCTTTTTTCGCCGGCGTTTGTTCAGCTCTTTTCTCTGTTCTGCCGGCGTCTTTTTCTAATTAAAAACGACTCTTAATATGCTTTCACTGGTACACGCGACCGAGCACCTTTCCGATGCAATGTAAAAAAGTAGGTCGAGAAAGAAAACTATTTTTGAACAAAAAATTATCTACCTATCACGTGAGTTCTAAATTGGATATCTAATTTTTTGACACATAACTACAATGTTGCGCTAATGGTTGAGAGTGTATTTAAAAACAAATCTATTTAATTTTTTTGTGTTTAGGTTAGGTTGTTTAGTCAAAACTGCTCTTTTGTTTTATGATACTGGTTTTGATGTAGATAAGGTAGTAAAATAGTGAGGTAGTAAGATAGTCTGTAAGGAAGATTCAAATTCATCAAATATCATCATGTAGGATCATCAGTAGGATTCATCAGATCAAGATGCTTAACATATTGAAACTAATCTAAAAGATTAACCATCAATTTAAATCTGATTTCTTAAAACTAGGTACTTGTCTCTAATAGGCTATCAACTGATGTCCTATATTTACTTTGCCCTAAACAAGAAGCACTAACACTTCACTCACTGTGCTCTGCTTTTTACACATTTCACTGATTCACTAGTTCGAAGGGTTTAGTTCTTTTTAGTCTTCTCACTAGATTATGGTTGTCCAGTAGCTGCAGTCTACGTTGACGTGATGGCTTAGGCGAGATTTATACTTAGTGGCGAATCTTTTTATTTCTTTGATGACTTGTGGGACACAAAGATCACGGTGCAGGTCACTGTTCCGTATGTACCAAGGAGCGTTAGCCATATTCCTTAGTACTTCTTTTTGAAAAATCTGTATTCCTTGTATATTGGAGTTTTTCGCGCAACCCCAAAGCTGGATGCCGTATAACCAAATCGGGTTTCGTACTTGGTTGTAAACTTGTAGTTTGTTCTGTACTGACAACTGAGAGTTTCTTCCCAGAAGCCAGTAAAGTTCTCTGTATTTGAGGATAAGCTCTACACGTTTCTTCTTAACGTGTTCTTTCCTCCTTAGTTCTGTATCCAAAGTCATACCCAAATACTTTGCAGTGTTCGCATATATGGAACTATGGCGTCGTTAATCTTGACATGAGGTATGTCCTCGATTCTTTTGTTTGTAAAGTTAATAAGAACAGATTTCAGTTCGTTGAGCTTGGTCTTCCATTTTTTGGTCCATTTATATATTTTATTACTAGCTTGTTGAAGATTAGTAGAATGTGGCGACTGTTATATTTTCCAGCTGTGGTAGGTCACTGGTATATAGTAGATAGAGAATTGGTCCCAATATATTACCAATATTTTTATAGATGAAACTATTATCCCAAAAAAAATATTTAGACAAGAGTATTCTTGTTTTTATATGTAGTCATAATGACCAATAGAAATTACCTCAAATGAAAGTAAAATTATAGTAAATTTTTTCTTTTAGATTGTTTAATGTTATGGTGAGTAAAAAGTGTGTTACGGACGCGTTTGCTTTTTCAATACCTTAAAAAGTTACAGCAGTTTAAAGTATCAACAAAACCGCATTTTGTCAGTTCTAACTTCTTAAGAAATTGAAAAATACAAGAAGTTCACATGACACTTTTCACATGACAGCTCCTTCTAAGAAAGGTCAGTAAAACGTTTCATAGAGTATTATATGTCAATTTATATTTTATTCATATTATATTTGATTATTACATTTCCTTCTAAGACAGGTCAGTAAAAAGTTTCATAAGGTATTATATGTATATTTAGGTACAGTTGATTCAGTTTTATTTTAAATTAAATTTTATTAAATTTATCTACTTTTCATAGTTAAAAACAAATATGTCCTGGTTACTTTCTTTCTGTATTCTTTACTTTTTTTGTGGGTAAAAAAGTGGGACAGCCTGTATATATATATATATATTTAATGCTGCTTCTAAACAAAGAAATTGCCTACTTCTTCAAAACTATTTTAGAAAAATATCTTTGTACTTTATAGGCCAACATTTTGGAAAGAATTTAACAATAGCTATTTTTATTTAAAAAAAAAAGATGTCATAGCTTTTGTAACACTAGTGCCATCTACAATAAAACAAAAAGTTTTGTGTATTTTTTTAGTAGGAGTGTTTATCAAAAAAATCCAATGTTAACGTTAAAATGACCCAACTTATATGCGGAATAAAATAGCTATGTTTCGACTTGGTTTCATAATAACCAGTTTTCAGTTTCATAAAAAATAATTCCTCTGTTTTAATACGAGTATCATTATTCATTACTTTACAGTGACTTTTATGGTTCTATTGTCTCCCTTTTGTTGACGTTGCTAGGAAACAGTTCACGTACTAGTGCTAGACTACGGCTGGTCACTTTTAACTCCAAGTTTCATGTGATATTTTTTTTTGCACTGGTGTTGCGACGTTTTTTTGACTCCTGTTAACAACTGTCGCCCCCAATGGTAAAGACATTTTTTTATAAAAGAAGATTTTGTAAACTCAACAAGAAATCACGTAGCTTCAAATCTTGACTTTAAAAAATTAAATCTAGAAGGTCACTTACAATTCACTCTCCGAGCAATACCATTGTTCTTATTTTGTTTTGAATCGTAGCATAAATGTGTATATCAGAACATAATTCTTCCTTAAAGAGGTCAAATAAAAGCAGTTATAAGATCCCAATTAACCCAAATGTAATTAACCACATATCAGACAACAACAATGATTATAATAAATGACAATAACAACAATATTCCTGCGCAAGAGTTAAATTAAACCGGCAATCGAGATACTGTCGACAAACCGATCACCGCCAACCATGATTCTTACCCGACACAATGGTGACACCTCATTAGTTCAAAAAGAACTCACTTACTCCACCAGGCCCACAGATGGCGGTTTCAATACATGGAATTGAAGACACAGTATATGTTTTTAAGTAATAGGTCAATCGTTTACGCAGATAAGTCCAAATTTGAAACAGTTAATTGTAGGATAAATTGCGAAAGGGAGATGCGCAACAATCACTCGTGGATTTAGTATTGGTTGTAATGCTGAAATATCTAACGAATAATGGACACTTAAAAGAGAACGTATTTATTTACTTTAGGTACTTTTCTGTTAATTGCTTTCAAAAATGTTATGAGAAAAATCTTCTGCGTTTTAAAACTATTTTTACTGTATGTACCTATTGAATTGATATGTACCGTGGATGAAATAAGAAAAAAGACAATATGTATTTATGTTATCCTTTTGTAATTAGCGTCCAATTCCTTCAGATATAAGAACAACTCCGTAACCGAACGGTCTTAATATTATAATCCGTAATATTGTACTACGCGGAAGAAGTTGAAATTACATCCACACCAGAGTGTTCGCATTCCATTTCGACACGCTGGCGCATGAATTATAAGATCGAGACTGTATACCGTACAGCACTTGCTCGCTTAGGCTAGCACAGTAAATGATTAATGCACCGGGTTGGCACATTGCAAATGCTCCTATGAAATTAGATGGACGACATATTATTTAGTACCGCTCTGTGCAAAATTAGCGCCAATTATAGTGCGTACTAAATCGCAATCGTTAACACCTCTCTCTACAAGAGATTCGTGGGAACTAACTTTGATATAATTTTAATAAGCAAGAATACTTGATTGAAGGGGCTGTAACTCAGAAACCGTGCGATTTCGTATAGAGATAAATAGAGGTCATTTGTCTTAGAATTGCCTAAATAGTAAGAAAGTAATAAAAAATTCACAAAATTGTAGTTTTTTGCCGGAGACTTCGACGATGCGTTAGACGACAAACCACGCTCAAACACCTGGACTCAAACACCACGGACTGGGAATTAGTTTCAAAGCAATTCTGATTAATATACATAAGATATAATTGATTTCTAATCATACATATGCAGAATTGTATTTATATTATAGACCAGTGCGTTTAAAAATGTCGCACCCTTATCTAAGCAAAATTCTCCGGTCATATAGAAATAACTCGCTTAGAAAATTTATTCATAAGATAACAAGTATGGAATTTTGATTGATTTATATAACACGACTATGAAACAGCACAAACGACGACTATGCTTGTATACTAACCTATAAATCACATCGGAAATTTCAAAATAAATACGTTTTGAATCGAACGGGGCCCCGATTAATATGTATGAGTAATTGTGAACAATGGATATTAATCAATTGTCATAAAGCGTAAAAATCCTGGAAGTATATATCTATATTGTCCGCAGAGTCACGATAAAATGCGTGTTATTCAAATTTAAATGACTTCATCGACACTCGAGATATATTTTTTAAGCGTTATTAATTGACTGTGGGTCTTGTGCAAAAGTCTGTTGTGTAATAACGGCTTATCTCTTTGGATCTACTACTACACCTATATAGTATTACAAGAGGTCTATGAATGTACCGAACGGAATATACACGTAATATATATACGCACAAATATTTAGGTTAAAGTCTTTGCGGCACAGTTTGGGTGTTGTGAGTTTACGCAAATGATTTCACATAGTAAATTACAAGTTCAATATTCATCGTAAATGATTGATCGCTGTCTAATTTGTTGGGTAACTAACATTAATTGGTTCATGGTTCAAAAAGATATCTAGGTGTATTTTTGATTTTTTGTGCTATGTGATATAGATATAAATACTTATTCATACAAAGCACCCCCTATACCCCCTCTATTTTAATTAATTCTAATAATTTTCTTCAGGAGTTTGTGTTCTGATCTAGTATTGATTTCTCTAAACAAACACATATTCGACATATTCGAGTTTTTGAAAGCAAAATCAATCACTCTTTTTGTAGATATTATTATTTGACAAGGAGTTGATGATGTATATATCTTTATGGAGTTAGATTTTTTTCATATAAATGTAGGTATAATACTAAACAGTAAAATATTATGGGGTGCAACAAAAATTTCAAGAATTATGTATGTCAGTTTATAAGTTTTCTGTGTTATGGTCACTAATCAATGAGAAACAACAGGTTAATTAGATGTTTATTTTTACTGAGAGTGACTATAACACAGAAAACTTATTAATTTACAATATATCTGATTATATACATAACACTTGTAGCTTGTATTAATCCTTCATTGTGTTCAGTATCATAATATCTCTTACAGAAACCACTCATAAAAATAGACAATACCTAATAATAATGTAGTAATCTGAAATAACCGTCTTGTCTGGTTTTTTTTAAGTTCTAATGATAAGGAAACCTGTAATACAAATCCAAATTAATGCATATCAGTTCAGGTAAACGTCCCAAATTCAGACAGTACTAAATTCCAACATATTTCTGTTTAGTTGGATAAAATAAGCGAATCTAAATTTCGTACGTTAAGTATAATTTTTCGTACGTTAAGTTAAGTTAAGTGGATGTAAACGATACTTAACAGTTTGATCAGAAATTTCTATTCCATTAAAAAGTTACAGGTTTTGAAAGAAGTGTTCCCCTAATTTTTTAGATGTGTAGTAAATGATCTTATTATTATTATACCACCTACTAAAATTGACATTTTTGTGGTAAGTAGTTTTGGAGACAAGAAATCGGAAAGACGAGCTTTAATTTAAAGGCGCAAAATAGATGATAGTCATAAAAAGTAGAAATGATTCAGGAGTATAACACACTTTACTTTTATTTTTTATGTTTTGTAGTATTAGAGTTATGAGCCTTCAAACGCAGACTAAAATTTTCAGCAATTTTTGTCTTTTCATGAATATTGGTTAGGCGTTTCTTATTGACTTTTTACATTGGTTTGCGACAAGTGAAACTGTTAACTATTTTTTAACTTTTCCCATTTTGTATTTGCACCAGTCAAACAAAATAAAACAATTGAGTAAAACACTTGCATTCAGCACAAAAAAAGCACATATTCAAAACTAGTCACTTTCCATTGCGAATTATCACAAATAATGTCAGAGTAACAAGTTCAAACTTCAAGGTTTATAACGAGATAAAGGTTCAAGGTTTATGTTTATTAGTTTACAAAAGCAGAACAAATTATTATTTCTTTTTTACTGAATTCTTTAGTAAGGTAGGTAAATTACATTTCATTAATTATTTACTGACTTTCTCATTTGAAGTCTTCATTTATAGACGCGAATCGACATTCTTTTACAAATACACAGAATAAAATTATTTACAAAAACTTCTATGTATAATTATTACGAAATTACTCAAAGAATAGTGCTTCTTTTCGTTATAAAAGTTATAATTTGCCAGTTCCACCAGAGCGACTATCTGGAATCTCAATTAACAGCAGCTAACAACTTAATAGTAGCTCCTAGCAGCCGTCGAAAAGTACTTTATGCATACATGAGAGCGACGATGCGGAGAGGCAGCGACCGTCTATATATGTGGAACTGTGTCGTTTCGGTCGTAATGTCGTCGGCGAGATCTCTCGCTAATATTGCAAAAAGTTATAAATCGTCATGCGGCGAGGTCTTATCTGTTCGATTGGCGCGTTCATTTTAGGTAAAACGGGAGGTAATTATCTACCGGTTGCCATCGCGCACTGTTCAATGTTCATTCATTGATTGTCCGATGTGAGTTATGTCGTTTCGAACCGGCCATTACAATTGAATGAGTGCTGCCGTACAGCAGTGACGTTTCCTAGAAATAAAATACGCACTTATCTATACGAGCTGATCATGCACAATAAAAATACTCATATAGAACCTAAACTCTTACGTTTGGCATTATAATGTTGCGCTATACTTACTTGATCCAAGAAAATATAAGACATTTAATATAAGTAAGTATTGTTTACTGAATAAAAACCCACTAATTATTTAACTCAAGCGATTCTCACTTCTTTCATGTAATCCCTTTCTCTGGTATAAATATGCGCATTGTGATTTTGTCAAGGCTCGCGCGCCCGCGTGTAGGGCTGGCGCCGTAAAGGAGCGAAATCTAGTACGAAAACAACAACGAAGTACCCGTAGGGGATGTGCCTTGTGATTAGTGTACAATAAACGTTTCAACACGGAATAATTTGATGTAAGGCACGCAACAGGTTAGAACGAGTAAGTAAATATAACATACCTATCTTGTTAATTAGCAATAGAAAACGTATTTGTGCCAAATCTTTAAAATTCTTACATTAAGTAGCGAAAAATATTTACCGGGAATAAAAATATACACTTCATTGAAGACTGTTTACTTCCTTCACCAGAGTAACAACTTTCTTAAATCTAGTAATTATTCCAAGAAATAAAATGTCTTGGTTGAAGACAATAATCTCTCGCGTATATACGAACCTACCAACTACTTCAGCCAAGTAATTCTCTCTTCGTTCGAGAGATCACTTTTCTGTGTGTATCAGAATATGTATGTGGTTCCTTGTCGACATGAATGCTATATCAGAAGACTAAGTTCTATGGAAAATCTAAATCTATAACAAACTACTAATTTCATAAAGGGATATAATGTCTGTATGATTTGATCATGACCAAATCCGAATATAATACCTAAACACTAAGGATTTGACTTAATAATACTGTACTATAAACTCTGTTAGAATATATGTTACCTGGTCTACATTAACGCAAGATTACTAAAATAAATTCTAAAGAACAGGTACACTATGACGAACGAGTGACTTTATTCAGGGACATTGACCGCAACCTGTGCGGGGGGGAGGTGAAGTTTAATTGCCCATTGTTACAAGGTATCCATATTCCTAAGTTTTATTTACTATGACTAAGTAATTAAGGTAAACATCGCAGAGATTAGCAAATTCGTCGCTGAACGCCTGTTGTGTTTACAGACGAGTCTAGATTTCGTTTAACTCGTTGCGACGGTCGAGCACGTGTATATAGACGTGCTGGTGAACACTACGCAGCCGCTACTATACAGGAAGTAGATAGATTTTGTCGTGGATCTGTGATGGTTTGGGCTGGAATCAGTATAGGCAACAGAACTGATCTTGTTGTGGTTCCTGGTAGACTAAATGCCATGAATTACATCGAAAACATCTTGGAAGACCATGTGGTGCCTGCTGCATATGGCGTCGGTCAAAATTTCATCCTAATGTAGGACAATGCAAAGCCACATACCGCCGGCATCACCAGAAACTTTTTACAGGAACGTGGAATTCAGGTCGTGGAATGACCGGCGTTAACTCCTGCCCTGAATCATATTGAACACGTGTGGGATCAGCTTGACCGACGTGTTCGCAAGCGCCCTAATCCACCATTGACTAAACAGGAACTGACACAAGCCCTGATTGAAAAAATGTTGATAATCGTACAGCATATGTTGATATGATTCAGGAGTATGACACATTTTATTTAAATTTGATTCTGTCGATTCTCTCGAGCGGGGTCACAATATTATTTGGTTGTTAAATGCGTTGGTTGATATCTATTATTTCTATTTTCCCCCATTGTTCTAAATTGCTCCACTATGGCGGTCTTTCCTGACTTCACACTTGCTACAGATAACATCTGCTTTTCATGTGCTAGTGTGCTGCCCATAAACACATGATATGTATATTTTGTGTGGAACTTCTTGTGGAACCTAATGAGCCTATACTGCATAATTTTAACACTTTACTATGGAAATGAGGATGTAGTATATTGCGTGTTACACCAGACTTGTAATATTTTTAAGTGGATACTTGACATTAAAACACTGAATAGTTTAACCTCAAATATTTCAAGTTACCTTTTCAAAAGGTTACGATTTTAGGAAGTAATTATTAAGTCATTATTTAATAATGTAGGTATATAATTTTATTAGACCAGATTTAACCTAATTGAGTATATTAATGGTGTTTATTTTTTGTTATTTTCAGGAAAATCAATCATTTCGCCATCTACAACATCAATTACTTTCGTGGTAAGTCAAATTATGTTATTTTGAATTTCGTACTATTTTAGACACTCTAAATGTTTATGTGAGAATTTTCTCTTATTATATTTACGAATACTCTTGACCATCGTTACACAAAAAAAAACAATAGTCATGACCGAGATTTCCTCCTAGATAAGTGCACTCAAGTAATTTTACCACATAGTTGTGGAACATCTTATCATTTTAGCGCATCCATTTCGCAACAAAAATATCATTAATGAGTAGAGTTTCTTGGCAAATAGAAAATATGACGTAACAAACTAACCATAACCTAAGTATATCCGATCTGTTCGGCGCAGACCACGTCTTTGCATCGCATTCTTCAACGCGGACGGCGCGTTTCCCAACCTGTAATGTTCGTAATTGTCGGTTTATTAACTCTTGTGTCTTGTGCGCCGATCTCATTTCGTGTGCCGTACCGGCCTACCTGATATTTGTTCTGTTGATTAAGCAACGCGAATCTCAACCGAGTTCTCGACGGAGTCAGACTGTAATTAAAGTATTTGTCTACGACGGACGTTATGAAACTCTGAAACGGCCTTCGAGGGCGTTAATGATTAATCTACGTGCTCTAGATATGACCCCAATGTTCTTTTGTGTTTACACTACGAGAATTTTTATAATATCGAGGAACTAGAAGTATTCATACTGAGGAAAAATGAGTACTTTACTATGAATGAAACTTTTATCAAAATAAATTACTTGCGTTGCTACTCAAATTTTAATTTTTTTTGTTTAGTTAGATCAGCTTTTTACTTCTATATTTCATAACCTACACTAAATTTTAGAGATGTGACGATTTTTTGTTGAAAACAAGTATTTTTGTAGTATTTTTTTCTGTAAAAAATGAAGTGATAACGAAAAGTATTGTTAATGCCTACCTATATACTTGAAAACATTACAAATCTATTAACTAAAAACGTTTATAAGGGTATGTGTTAGGTATTGGGAGAATTTAAATCACATGCTATCTATATCTGTGATCAAAAATAGGAGTTTTGTGTAGAATAAGCTTCTCAGATAAATACATAATAAAAAAGTTCCCATGTATCCAAGTTTCAGCCGGACAGGGTATGTAAAATATTTATAGGATGGACTTAAATTTAATTATATCACCTAACCTATATTTATACATCCGTCAATTTAAATTAATTTTGACGAATTCAATTGCGGTCAGCTCGCTACATAATTTGCTTTGACCGTTCTCGTAAATTATAGTTTATTTATTTGAATTCCTCAATATCATAGTGTATTCAACGAAAAACGTGACTAGCTCAGTTGTAACAGATATATTTCAATATACCTACTAATGAAATAAAGAATTGTATACCTGATTTGCTTGCGTACAAAGCACAGGATGTCCAGGAATACCAAAATTAAATCTTAATTATTTTTATTTCCGTTCTCATGAGACCGCATTCACCTGAAAATAAATTAAGGTAATGAACTCCTTTTTCAGCCTATAGAATCTGCATAAAGGAACACGGCATGTATTGCTTCCGTTTGGTAGGTATCCAATTACTATATTAAACAAAAAAGGAACAGAAAAAATTGATCATCCTGCATAATTTAAAATTTAGGAAGTGTTACAATGACTTATCTTGAAGTGTTGAAGTAAATAAAGAGGTAAATGCCTAAAATTAAAAAAAAATGCTTTATTGCATTAAGGTGGTCTAAGCATTGCTGACAAAAAATTATAGATGAAGTATTTTTACTTTATCATACGCAGTATGTAAAGTAGTGTAATCATGCCAAAAAAATTTTTTGAGATTTTAGCGGAAATATATCTTTTTGGGTCCCCTGAACATTTTTGACCAAGGTACAAAAAAATGTCTGTGTGTGTGTGTGTGTGTATGTGTGTGTGTGTGTATGTGTGTGTGTGTGTGTGTGTACCCGTTTTTGTGGCGACGATTCCGGAGAAACTACTAAAGGTATCGGGACAAAACTTCATATTTAGAAGTTTTATAACCAAACTTAGAGCTGAAAAGCTTTCTGTTGAAAAGGGTCCAAAGGAACTGGTGGTTTACTCTTAGCATTTTTCGAAGATTTTGTAAATGTGCCGCTATTTGTGTAATGTCGTCAAAATAGTTAAATAATAAATTAAAGGAGAGGAAATTTTCTATTATTTATGTATATGACATTTTTTGGTAGAATTTATAGTTTAGCTGCATGAGCAAATTCTATTTCATCGAGATCGGTCGTACTGCTTTAAAACTAGTAGCCAGGATATGTCAGATTTTTTGATTCTAATGACAGTAGCTAGTGTCAAACGCTAATGTTTTGAAAATACTACTGTCAATATAGGCTGCGTTCGAATATTGAACACCGTTATACTTTTTACACCCACTAATACGTAAGTGTCATTTGGACGGTGTACCCGGTGTCAACGGAGTACAATATCCGAACGCAGCTTTACTCGAGATATCTGTCTAGTTCTACTAGTTCTATTTTAATGCAGACATAGCCTATCTCGATCAAATAGAATCTCATGCAGCTAAACTTTTAATTTTATATATAGTATGATAAAGTCATGTGTCTGGCCACATCAGATTTTTTTCTTTTTTGTTTAAGCGACCTCTAGTTCAAATATACTTATAGTACCTATACAGTGTGTTTATTTTATTATGGAATTTTGCAAACCTTTCCTTTTTCTAGCAGAACTGGCATTTTTTTCACTTACATTTTTACTTCCAAAAATTAAAAAAAATGCTTTATTGCATTAAGGTGGTCTAAGCACTGCTGACAAAAAATTATAGATGGAGTAATTTTTTTTTATAAAATTCATCATTTTTCTATAAATTATAAGCTAATAACCAAAAACAGGCAAAATTACCGTAACACCTAGGTAAATAATTCTCCAACTGCAAAAAAAAATCAAATAACTTTGTTTTGGTTTAGGTCCAAAAAACTTTTATTTGAATTTTTTTGCGGTTGGGGAATTTTTTTTTGTTTAAACGACCGCTAGTTCAAATATACTTATAGTATACAGTGTGTTTATTTTATTATGGAGTTTTGCAAACCTTTCCTTTTTCTAACAGAACTATAATTTTACATTTTTACTTTATCATACGTAGTATATGGATGTTCACTAAGCAATTTTCAAGGATTTTGCAAATGAGCCACCGTTTCTGTAATTTCGTCAAAATAGTTAAATAATAAATTAAAGTAGAGGACATTTTATATAATTTATGTCTATGACATTTTTTGGTAAAAATAATAGTTTAGCTGCATGAGCAAATTCTATTTGATCGAGATCGGTCGTGTCTGCATTAATATAAAACTAGTTAGCCAGGATTTGACAGATATGTTAATTCTAATGACAGTAGGTAGTGTCAAACGCTGATCTTTTGACAATACCTACCGTCAATTGAATCAAAATATCTATCCTGGCTAACTAATATTATTTTAATGCAGACACGACCGGTCTCGATCAAATAGAATCTCATGCAGCTAAACTATTAATTTTATATCTAGTATGACAAAGTCATGTGCCTGGCCCTGAACTTCAAATTAAGAATATTTTCTCACATGCATAGGTACACATTTATTGTAATGTGGCAGTTTCTCTTGAATATTATCAGTTTGCTTAAGTAAGAGTTTATGAGTTTTGATTAATTGCTTATAGGTAACTCAAAAATAATGCAATTTATAAAAAAATAACCCCTACATAAAATACTTAGAATTAATCTTAGAATTGAAAATGTAAAAAGATACAGAGGCACTTGTACAGAGCTTGTTATTTACTTCAACTCTTGAGGATAGCCAATGAGGATAGCTACATCGGGTTCGTTGTTATATCCATCGTTGAAATTACCGTTTCTAACCAGCAGGCCAAAGAATCTGGACAATACCAACTTAAATAAAAACGTCTCGTATGTAAATTTCATCCGTAAGTATATCTGTTCGTAAGTGACTCGTATTGGGATATGTGACAAAATGTGATATATGGATTATTCAAAT
Source organism: Aphodius sticticus (assembly GCA_963966075.1). Lineage (NCBI taxonomy): Eukaryota > Metazoa > Arthropoda > Insecta > Coleoptera > Scarabaeidae > Aphodius > Aphodius sticticus. Next base: position 5,627,796 of record OZ014508.1, on the reverse strand, counting down.
TTTCTCTCGGTTCCTCTCTTACCGCATCTCGAGCAGGATTATTAACTGGCTGGCATAGGCCGCATTCTGCGGTAATTGGATCTGTGGTAATGCGGAAAACGCCATTCATACAGAATAGAAATTCCAATTAGGGTAGACGCATACAAATGGGCGCTTGTTGTTATATAGGAGGAGAGATAACTCGAAAATATTTGAAGCAACCCACACGCGCGTAATTAAAATAATATATTGCCGATGTATCCTGGCGTTTGTTACGCCGCATATGCGGGATATAAACCATAAAGCGACCTTATACGGATGTTGTATTGAGAAATATGCTTTTGTAAATAGACTGGGTACGACAATTATTTTATTACCGATTGGGTCAGTTGTTATTACCCACTACTACAACTTTTAAGTAGTTGTATAATGCTGAGGAATAAATTACGGACAGTTTGACGTGCTTGAACTATACAGTGTGGCTCCAAATGGACCTAACTCTTCCCATATATTCGACCAAAATTGTAATTTCTCGAGGAAAAGCCAGTCTTTAAACATAGTTTTCAATGTTTTGGTTGCAAAACAAGAACTATCGATTGAAAAAGTATTGAGCTCTGTGCTTGAAGCTCAATAATTCTGAAATGATTGAACTGAATTCTGAGTAACTATCAAAATTTTTTCTTCATAAGTTTGAACATAACCGCGAGAGAATTGTCCTAATGTACTTGAGCAGTTCTTTATTACTAGCTTTTCACCCAAAAACTTTTTTGCATAACAAATTTCATACTGCGCAAGAAATTCTTATGAAGGTAATTTGTCTTTTCAACTGCTTAAAATATTACAGCCGTTTGAAATATTAACAAAACCATATTATAAATAGCTTTTAAGGGGAATCCATACCCCCTACGTTTGGCTTGCAAAACACGCAAACGTTCTGAGGCTTTTTCTCAGCAATTAGTTCACATAATCGTAAAAGAAATACACTAAATTAAAGGCATAATTTTGCGTCTAGTTGTAGATTTTTGATAGGTCTGTTCGTTTATGACAAATCTATTTCTGAATATGACTGAATGACTGAATATGTTGTACGAAAAACTCAGGTTAAAATTGAAAAAAGTACCACATAATAGGTCTAAGTTACACCTTCCCCTATAAGTGTACAAAATTTCACGTAAAAATATCAATATCTTACCTGCCTTTTTCACTCAAAACTTTACTTCTTCGAGTACCTACATGAATAAGTTATATTTTATCACGTAGCGTGGATACAACAACAACAAGTAATACATATACATTACCACAGCAAGTAATACACCTTTATCTATAATTTGATGTATAACATGAGAGAATTGATACAACATTAAGCTGACTATGCATGCTTATTTTATAGAACGTACCAGCAGTACTGATTCCTCTTAAGAAATTGACACCCACAATAAGTTCTAAAACCAGTTCTGAAACATTTTACTAAGACGTTTACTTTCGAGAAAAAATCATTAAACACTATTAATTTATTTATTTCATCATGTGTTCATTCAATTTTTTTTATTTAAATTTATTTACTTTTATTGTTGTAATAGGTATTGACGATGTTCTTTCCGCATTTGATACGAAATGTCCTTACATTTTTCTTTGTTTTATAAAGATATTTTGGTACTATTGACAGTAGGTATTCTCAAACAACATAGCGTATGACTACCTACTGTCATTAGAATCAAATATCTGACACATCCTGGCTACTAGTTTTAATGCAGTACGACCGATATCGATGAAAAATGTCGTAGTCATAAATTATTCAGAATTTCCTCATCCTTAATTTACTACTTAACTATTTCGACGAAATTCCAGAAATGGCGGCTTATTTGCAAAATCTATCAAAAATGCTAAGACTAAACCTCCAGTTCCTTTGGACCCTTTTCAACATAAAGCTTTTCAGCTCTAAGTTTGGTTATGAAACTTCTAAATATGAAGTTTCGTCCCGATACCTTTAGTAGTTTCTCCGGAATCGTCGCCACAAAAATTTTATCATACTACTCCGCATGGTAAAGTAACAAATAATTTTCGTGTTTTCTGAAAGCATTATTTAGTAAAGGCTGTAAACGGGCGTTTTATGGATACCGGTGTCTATATAGATTTGCACGTAAATAATCCTTATTAACTGCAATACGCATCCATTGATGTATAATAGCATAAAAGTTATTTGAAAATGTTTGTGGAATATTTGGTATTTTTGAGGAAATTCAGGAGGATAACTCACTTTATTTTATTTTTTTGTGTTCAGTTGTTTCACAGTTATGAGCTTCAAACACAGGGCTCGATACTTTGGAAACCGATAGTAGTTAAATTTGATCAATATTAGCAGTAGTTGTTCACAATTATATGTAAAATGTCATAGAAAAAAGTTATCGATAAATTTTCAGCAAGATAACGCTACCCCCTATACAGTTCGTCAAACAATTGCTATCGTGGAAGTATATTTTGAGACCCGAGTGGTGTATTTTCTTGCAAGTTCGCCAGATTTAACATAATATTTTCTTGAAATTTCACTGACTTAATTAAATCTACATATGTAGGTAGGTACTCTAATAAAGCATTTTCAGATTTCTTTTCAATTTTAGTGTAGTATAGTAAATAAGGCAAAGAAAAAGCATAAAACTCAACGTAGCGTAAAAAATATTGGTACTGTAAAACATTCCACAAATTATTTAGAATCCGTTCATAATTGCAAAGGAATATCATTAAAAAAATGTATTTGTTGCATCATATCTTCATTATTACATTATCTACATTAGTATTAACAACAGGTGTTCAGATAAATTCGTGCTCGTATCAGCTGTTGCAAGCTGTACAAACCTACGTGCTTTTTTAAGGTCCACTACGAGGACCAGTTTATCTGAAAACTCGTTATTTATTACATTTTTGTTGTTAAACATGTTAAAATGTTAATAAAAATTTTTATTGTTTGGTAAACGATAATAAAACCTATCTTTAAGTTCTTTTGTATATTCCCGCAAAACTTAGTGCAGTAGTAAAGAAAAACTAGGTGTTCTCTAAAAACTGCATTGAGAAACTTGCTCAGACAGAATGCGACAGAACTAGGATATAGGCTTTAAGTATATCATTTCGTCATCAACAAATCAGTACATTTTGATTTACATAATACATAAATAGACGTTTTATAAATGTTATATACCTATGTTTTTTGCACTATCAGAAACAAGTGCAACATTTTTTTTATGACGATGGTTATTGGTGAAACTATTTTTTTTATATTTATTGTTTTCCACACTTGACGAAAAAAAGAAAAGTCTAAAAATAGTTCTAGATGTGTATTATAAATTTAAACATAAATTTCCTTTGTTTTAAGACAACATCGAATTTTTATTTTAAAGGGAAATTTACTGTTCATGTGTCTAATGCATGATCATCGTTCAAGTTTTCTCTATAAAATTTGCATGTGTATGTGTAGGTACAAAATGTACCCAATACGTCTGTCTAGAGGTTAAATTTATTCCGGAAACCACAGCTTAACAACCAGGTTGCTCATCAGCTATATAAGTAAACACTTACAGTAACAATGCAATAATTATTCCAACAATACAACTATTTATATACACACACAGCACTTGAACGAACGCGTGGGTTTCGCGTCCGACGCAACGTTGAAGTCTCCAACAAACTTTACAATAAATGCAGCAACAATTTACCTCGCTCAACTTAAATGTTAATGTATGTTATACGATCGGCATGTTAGGCATCTCGTACACAACTTATGATATAAAATCGTCGCAAATAATCGACACAAATCCGCTAATTCGATTCAAATGTATTCAATTAGCTCTGGATAAATATCAATGCGTCTACGTTCTTTCTAAGTTACATCAATACGCGCCTAATTGCTCTAGAAACAGCGTCTCACCTTGATATCCCGAATCTTTTTAATTCCTAACGACTAACCTTGTACATAATTAATCATTGTCGAAAATGACTCAGACTAGCATAACGAATTTACACGTTTGAGAGTGTACACACAGAAAAGTGATCTCTCGAACGAAGAGAGAATTACTTGGATGAAGTAGTTAGTAGGTTCGTATATACGCGAGAGATTATTGACTTCAACCAAGAATTTTTATTTCTTGGAATAATTACTAGATATAAGAAAGTTGTTACTCTGGTGAAGGAAGTAAACAGTGTTCAATGAAGTGTATATTTTTATTCCCGGTAAATATTTTTAGCTACTTAATGTAAGAATTTTAAAGATTTGGCACGAATACGTTTTCTATTGCTAATTAACAAGATATGTATGTTATATTTACTTACTCGTTCTAACCTGTTGCGTGCCTTACATCAAATTATTCCATGTTGAAACGTTTATTGTACACTAATCACAAGGCACATCCCCTACGGGTACTTCGCTGTTATTTTCGTACTACGTTTCGCTCCTTTACGGCGCCAGCCCTACGCGCGGGCGCGCGAGCCTTGACAAAATCACGATGCGCATATTTATTCCAGAGAAAGGGATTACTTGAAAGAAGTGAGAATCACTTCAGGAAAATAATTGGTGGGTTTTTATTCAGTAAACATACTTACTTATATTAAATGGCTGATATTTTCTTGGATCAAGTAACTACGCACTTGGATGGATTTGCTATTACTTCGTTGGAGCAATTGACATTTTTGGGACGAAAAATTCAATTACTTCTTTCAATACAATATTGGTTCTTATAAATAATGAATTTATTTGTCGACAGCATTTATCTGAGAAATTATTTTACTTAGATTGAGTATGTGGCATTTCTTGTATATACCTAACTTTCTACATCCAAGTAAATACGCATTTGAATCTAGTAAATAAATTCAAGTAATTATGTTTTCTCGTTCCAAATAATCACTTTTCTGTGTGTAGGTAACGGCAAAAGTACGCGTTTGAGTCGTATGATTGAGCAACATGCTGAACCCGATTTGACCTGGTACATAGGCGATTTTTCAGAGCCTGCGTGAGCTCAAGTTCTTTGTTAAACTATATAAAAGTTCTAAAGGCCTAGATCGTGACTCCACGATCGATCCAATGTTCAGACACACGAGCTCCCTCTGAAATATATTTTGTGAAGTTTGCGACTGGGAATTGATTGATTCTTTTTTCACAGTGGATGAGTCAAAAAGTGTTGCACAATTGCGCGTGCTTCAGTTTAATGATTTTCTTTTTCGTGTGAGCCGTTCTTGTTAGGTCTAACGAAGTGAAATCGCCACACAATAAGGTGTATTATGTTGGTGTACTTTGGTTATGATTAGTGGATATAAGTAGGCATTGATACTACTCGAAAAAAGGAGGTTATAATACCCTAATTATAGTTTATTTTCTTTAACTTCTTTTATCATAGATTGGACATTATTATTGGAAGATGCATATCTTGTCTTCATTTTTCAACTTTTTTTCACAAGAACAGGTAAAGAAATTTGAAAATTTGTCCCCAAAGTACCTAGTGCTGATTTGTAATCCGTTAGAAAGCTATTAAATTCGCAATGGTTTCAGTGATACTTTGGAAAAAAAGACTAAACAAATACTAGAATAATTGAAATCTTCTAAATTGAAGAATAAAAAATAACATAAAACTGAAAAATTGGAAAATTGCAATAGTCAATGAAAACATTAAAAAACTATTCTGTTATGAGACAGAGTAGTAATATGTTTTCGATTCTGTTTTTTTTCACAAATTTGTAGTATAATTGTTATAGGTATGCAAATTTATTAAAATGAGTGAAGATAGAAGTAGTTTTTTAAGTAAAAATACACAGCTCAAAAACACTTTTTTCAAAACCTGTACTCGCACTAGTCTGCGAAGGGATTCTTGGGGTATGCTTTTCCATTCCTCAATCACGGCTTGTGTCAGTTTCTGTACGGTTAGTGGTGGATTAGGGCGCTTGAGTACACGTCGGTCAAGCTGATCCCACACGTGTTCAATACGATTCAGGTCAGGACTCGTGGACGACGGCCATTCCATGACCTGAATTCCACGTTCCAGTACAGACGTCCAGTGACGAAGTTGCCCAATCTCTGTGATCCAGAGCAAATCTCGCTCGCGCTCCTTTGTGATGCTGCGTAAGGCGTGGTACGCGCACAGATCTTCTTGGTTTCAAATTCGCTATTTTTAATCTCTGTTTCTAACAGTTTGATCAGCAATTTCTATGCCATGTACTCGTCTTAGGTCGTTTAGTAGGTCTCGTGCTGTGACAATACGCTGACGTAGAGAGGAATGCACAAGAAATCGGTCTTGATTTTGTGAAGGTTTTCGATTTCGATCTTGTCCAGCTCTTCTAACATATTGGCCATTCTCCTGAGACTGATTCCATAAACGCTGAATAACAGAAGGGGAAACTCGAAGGTCCCTGCTAACATGTCGAATAGAGTGGCCATGCTGAATAAGGGCGACAGCACGAGCAACTTGCACTTCACTAAGATGCCTCATTTAACTTTTAATGACGTTTGTTATCAACGAAAATTGACAATTGAATTCCATACGTGAACTCAAAGCATACTTCATTTTTTCCATTTTGTTTACGTTATTAATTTACATTTTTAAGTGTAACTTAAAAGTAACTAACAGTTGTGACATTGTTTTTGTAATTGTCTTAAGTTAAATATATGCAGTTGAAGTATACCAAACTTTATTTACCTAGAACTATTATTTAAAAAGTTACAGGTTTCGAAAAAAGTGTTCCCCTAATTTTTTTGAGCAGTGTTTATTTGATTTTAATTATGTTTGACAGTATCAATAACAAAGTATTATTCTAACATTACGTAATAAAATACTGTACTAGTTAATTAGTACAGTATTTTACTTTACTTAGTTAATGAATTACAAAGCTTTTTGAGAAAAATGCACAGCTTAAAAAAATGGATATAAATAAGTTACCTATTTGTATTTTCGGTCGGCTTATTGCAAAAAAAGAAAAGACACTGCCACAATTATTTAAACTAATTTTGTGTTACCTACTATAATATTATCAACTTTATTCAGTTTAAAATAATTATGATTTCGATGCAGAATGAATTTTTTTATCAACCCATGTAAAAATAATCCGACGAAATAGGGGGGAAAACAAAGCGATAAATTATTTTTGACATTATCATACTATATTTTTTTTTTATTTCACAACGTTTTGGCCTTATCTCAAACAAAAGAAATAATACTTACCTACATAGATTTAACGAATGGAAATTTATGCAACCTATATCTTAACCATACATCAAGCCCATTAGTAATTTGGTTATATTTATTGTGTTTTGTTTAACCTGTCATTGTAATATGTAGAGGGTCATCAATTAAAATATAAAAATTTAGTCTCAGTGGCAGTGGTATTGTATTGTAGGTGCAAATAGCTAAAAAGACATTTCAAGGGGATTTTAATAAATAAATGAAATGAATGAATGTCTATTGACGGTATTATACAGTGGAACTTCGGTTGAATATCTGAAAATGAAAATATAAATCTGCGTATATATTTTTCGCTTTTATTCATGTCATCTTTAGTTTTACTAATATACATAATATACATTTTCAACAGCAATTCACTATTTTCTATTATTTTTATGACAAAAAAATACAACGTTGAATAAAAGCACACTTGCGAAAATGTCAATTGATAATAGGTATCTGTTTGTAGGTTGTGTTGCAGCATTTTTATCTTCTAAAAATGAAAAGCTAAAACATTTATTTTTTTTAAATTTTCATGAAGGTTTGAATAAAAGGTTTTTTTTTTTTAATTTCCCATAGAAACAATCCTAATGTTTTCATTTACTTTTCTTAATTTATTTTAACATCCCAAGTTACTGTGAAACAAGTAGGCAATTATATTTGTCCAATTTAACAAATAAATAAATAAATTGTTTAATAAATAGGAAATAAATAAATTGATATACAACTCTGACCTCATACAATAAGTACACCGTGTCAAGAAACACATTTACCTGTCAGTCTAACGAAATATTCCCGACAGTTCTAATAAAAACACGTCTCAACTCGTGTAACCCTGGGCGTTCTTTCTCCACCATCAACTCTCGCTAACCCATTCATCACACGTCCGTAAGGAACCGTGAATTTGAACTATTGTACCAATCGTGCGTGGTACATTATTGAATTGTGCCCCCGGCCACCACCAAATTGGACCGAAACTAGAAGTATCACCTAACAATGTAATCGATACACTGACGGAGCGAAAAAAAAATAAACGAACACAGACAACGGCCGTCGGTAATCTTGCACAACTGCAATTTCGAACACACGACCCGAATAATAGTGAACGATTTTTCAATATTCGTAATGCGGCAATTTAAATTCATTGTTTCGGTTTTGTTTTAAAACGTATACTAATCCGTGCGCGAGGTTTGCAACGCCTCGTGATAAATCGCCATACCGGTTCGTTTTTCATTTATAATCGTGTGGAAGCCAAGGGAAATTGGTATTTGGGTCCCTGCAACCAGTCAGATAACTTATTCTGAATGCAAATTTGTCTCTACGTATTGTACCTACCTTATTTTTGTTTATGAAACTTTGGTAAACTCAACATTTGACAGCTATTAGTTTCTATAGCGTAGTGTCAAGAATATGGCCCCAGGTAGAAGGTAGAAGGGATGCGAAAACGTTTACCAAATTAATTACCGTAATTAATGGTAATTTACCGATTTTTAATTACCGTAATTTGAATTACCGTTGGTAATTTATTAGTAATTTACCGCAAATTGTTGTTAATTTAAATTGTTAATTTACCGGAATTTATAAATTAATTTCAAAAACCTTCCATCAGTGCACTTTGTCTGGGAGGTACTTGGGGATGTAAGAGCGTAATTTATCGGGTAAATTACTAAATAAATTACCGTCATTAATGGTAATTTCCGGATTTTTAGTTATCTACTATCAAATTCATGATTTAAACAAATGTTCTTGTGATCCGGATAAAATGTAATCATTGTTTGTGAAACCGGGCGTTGTCGTTTTGTGAGTCGGTAATAAATTACAGTATTTTATACTATAATTATTATTGAAATTCGAATATTTATTTTGATGGAATGGATCAAATTAGTTATTATTCAACAATAAATTCCTTATTCATTTCATATTATTATATTTTCCGAGACGCGTTAGTAATGCAGCAAAAACAAACATGTTCACTGCATACTTCGTACAAGGATACTATTTCTTTGTCGATATTGAAATATAAAAAGACATCTCGTACTATGCCTCGAAAACAATTTCTTTCGACAAAAAAATATATTTTTCTGTGGAGCATTGACGCTATGAGTATGTTTTCGTCAAATATTCGAGCAACATTCGACGTAGTTATTTTACAGCCATAATGGAACACGTTTTTGTCCAGCCGGCCGGTCCGCTTCGAGAATTTGAAACGTGTGTCGTAAGTGCACATGTTTTGAATCGATATAACATTTTTATACTCTAGGAATTTTTAAGCGTTGACTTATTTATAAAACAACAATCTCAGTTTAATTTGCTTAGACGAATAATATACTGGGTATTAAAACAACTTAACATTTTTTTTTTATTTCTGCAACGAATTAAATTGAAAATTCTAATCTTTCTAATACTAACAACTTTTAAGGTACTGTTGTTGGAGTAAAACTCTTTGTTTTTTTTTTAATTACGGTTTATATTATCTAAATAGACACAGGATCTAACGATGCTATTATCTTAACAAAACCGGTTGCCCAAGGAATTTTTAAATGAAGATTTGCAAAGAAAAACTTATTTGTTGATTTATCAAATGTATTATGCTGTTAGACTGTCCATTTTATATATTGCTGGTATACAAAGTATTTTATTGTGTCCCTGCTTTCATGTTAATAATGATACTTTTCTTAATTTACTTAAATTAAGAAAAGTATCAGCGATTGGTGTTATGTACAATAATGACTTATAAGGCAGTACCCAATTTTTTTTACTTAAGTTATTGTCATCGGTAAATTATCATTTTGAATTACCTGGTAATTTAAGAAAATATAATTTACCAATTGCAATTTTTCATTACGTGGTAATTTAAATTTGAAAAGAATAATTTTAATTTTAGCGGTAATTTACTGAAAAGGATAAAAAGAGTATATTCCACTTTTTCGTAAATACAGCGGTTCTTAAACTCCAAAAAATATTACTGATTTTTCAAACATATTAGGTAAACTCTGACTATGAAAGTTAGTTAATAATTCCAGTTTTTATGTAAAAATTTGACCATACACACAGAAAAGTGATTATTTGGAACGAGAAAACATAACTTCTTGAATTTATTTACTACATTCAAATGCACATTGGATGTAGAAAGTTAGGTATATACAAGAATGCCACATACTCAATCTAAGTAAAATAATTTCTCAGATAAATGCTGTCGACAAATCAATTGTTTCTTTATAAGAACCAATATTATATTGAAAGAAGTAATTGAATTTTTCGTCCCAAAAATGTCAATTTCTCCAACGAAGTAATAGTAAATCCATCCAAGTGCGTAGTTACTTGATCCAAGAAAATATAAGACATTTAATATAAGTAAGTATTGTTTACTGAACAAAAACCCACCAATTATTTAACTGAAGTGATTCTCACTTCTTTCAAGTAATCCCTTTCTCTGGAATAAATACGCGCATCGTGATTTTGTCAAGGCTCGCGCGCCCGCGCGTATGGCTGGCGCCGTAAAGGAGCGTAACGTAGTACGAAAACAACAACGAAGTACCCGTAGCTTAGGGGATGTGCCTTGTGATTAGTGTACAATAAACGTTTCAACACGGAATAATTTGATGTAAGGCACGCAACAGGTTAGAACGAGTAAGTAAATATAACATACCTAAATATACATATATCTTGTTAATTAGCAATAGAAAACGTATTTGTGCCAAATGTCTAAAATTCTTACATTAAGTAGCTAGAAATATTTACCGGGAATAGAAATATACACTTTATTTAAGACTGCTTACTTCCTTCACCAGAGTAACAACTTTCGTAAATCTAGTAATTATTCCAAGAAATAAAATGTCTTTGTTGATCATCCAAGTAATTCTCTCTTCGTTCGAGAGATCACTTTTCTGCGTGTAGAAACCACGCCTTTTGATATTTCTCTCTCCGAAGTACTTTGTAGTACACACAGGTATCTGTCAATAAGCATATACAAGATATGCGCAAAGACATAACAGTTTCTTTGATATTAGACAAAACGAAAAATTATTCAAAACCCAATTTAATCAACACCAGCACATAAATCATGCATAACTGCAACTTTTCCTGAAAACAAGACGAATTCAGATTTGCATACACATAAAATTCATGTCCTCGTTTAAACGTCAAATTATTCAAATCAAACGCAAATTGGCCGACACTTTAATCCAACCTGCGCACGGATATCACCTTCGAAAGGATTATAGGGACAATTTGATATCCTAACACGACAGTTTTTCAAACGAAATACTCCAATAAATCTCGGCGCGTATGAAAAAATGCGCCAATCGTTAAATTTACATATTCCTCGCATCGCCGTAAGTCATTAGACGTACCGACGTTGCATGCAAGAAAATCCCAACCGTTGATTTATCCTTATTTGTTATACCCACACCGCAAGTATTCCCACTAGCATTTGTCCACGTCTTGTGCTCTAAAAATGGAGGTACCATCTACAGCGATAGAGATTAACATCAATGACCAGTATTTGTTTTAATTGTTATTGCCAGTTCATCATTCCGTTCAAGCGTTCAAAATAATGACGCGAGCGCTTTCATAAATAATGAAGGAACACATTTTAGGTCAGTTCCCCCAAGTATGGAATTCCCTGGCACGGTTGGTATGCGTGGTTTTCCTAAAACAGGAGGTTTTTAAGTGACACTATCTCTCCGTATGCCCTTTTCGCAACACCGGACTCGCCGGTCTGTCGATTCAAGATCACTCAAGTGAACTGAACTAATCAGTTCCAAGAGTGGTCAGTTCGAGACTGACATCACAATGTTCGAATAATTTTCGCACGTCTCGCGTCGTGTGAATCTTTGTAGAGGTCGAAGAAACAACGGGGCACGACTATTAGGTTGGATTTTTATCTGCGTATTGTTGTTGCTACTGCGAGATATCAATCAAGTCAACCGTTTGCGTCATGCGCGCTACGGGAGAACAAAAGAACCTCAACTGCCGCGGCGCGGCGCGCACAATCGGCATTTTTCATTTGTTTGCGCCCAATGAAAAAAGGCACACTTGAATCATGCCTTCCTCTTCGTGAGATCATGCCTCGGATAGGTGGAGGTTAAAATAAATGAGAACGTGTTTTCACTATAAACTAGACTAAACTTAAATAAACTTAAATAAACTCCTAGATTACTTTTGCATGTCACGGAGTTGAAATTAATTGTTGTTTTGTACCCTACTAAATCATCTAATAGATTAGATTATTATTCTGTTGTATATTATTTAAAATGGTATTTTGTATACGATCAAAATCTGTGTACAGGGTGGGCCATTTTCGATGTTACTATAGGAGATCTCGGTAACTATAAGAGATATCGAAAAATGAGCCAGGTTGTCGTGTCGTCTTTTTTTGAGAGAAACTCAATGATGAAAACCAAAATTAGCTATCGTCTTTTGTTTTCGAGTTATAACACAAAAGTCGATTTTTTGCTATTTTGATAGTTGTCGATATCTTTGTTGTTTGTTAAATCAGACGAATGATATTTGCACGTTCTTGGGGCACTTTTTCGATTAGAATTCAGTGGAATTCACAGATTTTAAATATCTCTAATAGTTTTGTAGATATAACATAAAGTCGTTTTTTTAATGGAAACCATAGCTGGCTACGACTGAAATAAATAGAGCAGTTTTTCCTCTCTTCAACGATATATAACATGCTGATCCAAAATATTCAAAAAGTAACGTTTTATTGAATAACATGAAATTAGTATGCACAAGGAGCACTATTGGTCTGATGTCAATCCTCACCGTACCGTGAACGTGCAAAACCAAGGACGTTTTGGTTTTAGTGTTTGGTGTGCCGTGCTTGGCGAGCGTATTTTAGACACAACTTTATGTTATATCTACAAAACTATTAGAGATATTTAAAATCTGTGAATTCCACTGAATTCTAATCGAAAAGTGCCTGAATAACGTGCAAATATCATTCGTCTGATTTAACAAACAACAAAGATATTGACATGTATCAAAATAGCGAAAAATCGAGTTTTATGTTATAACTCGAAAACAAAAGACGATAGCTAATTTTGGTTTTCACCATTGAGTTTCTCTCAAAAAAAGACGACACAACAACGTTACTCATTTTTCGATATCTCTTATAGTTACCGAGATCTCCTATAGTAACATCGAATTTGGCCCACCTGTACATAAAATATTCAAGCAAAATAAACTGTTTAAGGGCCGATCTTACAAAGCACGTTATACCATGGTATAAGTAAATATTGGTATAAATACCGGTATAAGTTGTTATTACTATGACAACACAAATATTTTAGCCAATGGGAGGCGGAATAGCACTATTTATACTGGGAATAACTATTCCACTACTTATACGTACACTTGTAAGATCGACCCTTAGTCTAACAATTGCAATACCTGCTTGACATTTCTAAATGATCATTAATGTTGTATTGTTCTTATTGTTTGTAAAGAGACTATATAAACCTGACATTTACAGTTGTCAGAAACTAACTATTTTGGATCAAAACATATATTTTTGACACCTACAATATTTACCCATTGAATACTCAAGTTCATTTGCTTGTAGGGATTAATTTTTATTGGGAATATTTATTTGAGTAAAATAAATATATTTGAATTGAATTGAAATGAACGAAGTCACATTTTGACTCAAATAAATAATTTTTAGTGTGAATATGAGGTATTCACACTAAAAATTACTGTAATAATAATAATAATAATAATACCTATATAATAATCAGTATTAATTAACTGTATTGTTAGATGGCGCTGTAAACTCTCTCCTCGCAGTTCGGCCATATCTTCAGTATAAATAATATACTGGTGAAAGCCCGCCGCTCAGTTGACGTCGTGAGTCTAAGTTGCTAAAAAGGCCGTGTAATCGGAAGTATAGAGCACAGTGCATGCAGGTTTCGAATCCGAATCAGCATAAACTTTGCTACCCTAATCTTGACTGTATGTAGGTCTGGGAAAACCAACCACTGGTTGAGGATGTGCGATCCCAAAAGGCGGTGACACGTGGAGATTTTGCTCTACTCTACCCTCCGAAAAGTTCTTGTTAATAATAGGTCTACATTAATTCCTTCAACAAACAAAAAATTTCTTTAATCAAAGAACCACTTATTCCAACCTTAAAATATCGCATTTTAACTCAATTAATTTACAAAATTATAATTCTTTCACTCAACACAATCATAATAAATAAATAAAACTAACTACTAAATTTCGAACTAAATGAATTTCGTTCGGTATACAAGTTCGACAAATTGTAAACTGAACTTGAACTGAACTTTTTAACTGAAAATTATAGTTGTTTGACACAAATAAACGTTGTTTCTACCAAAGAAATATTTCAAACAAATGCATTTTATCCGCATGGAAATATTTCTTTGCCTCCATGAACACCATATTGAAACACCATATTTGTTGGTGAGTCAATGCATATTTATTTGAAATAAACAGAATTTTCTGTGTACTTTTGATTAGCAGAATCAATTTTTAGTAAGTACTGAGAGCATGCTCTGTGATACCGTTTGATATCGAAAGTTTCAATTCGAAACTTAAGTTTTAGCGGCGGGGTTTAAATTTTTTTCCAGTTGTACCACAATTGTACAGCAATTGTTAGTGCGTGGTTTACAGGAATAAGAAAATATAATATAATAAATAAAATAAATATAGGAAACAAAACAGTAGAGGCGGATAACATAAAAATCGGTCTTTGATTATAACAAGTAAATATTATTTTAGTTTATTTTTGTGGCACTATGTATTTTAATGTGTTTTACATAATCGTACATAAATATGTAGATAACTGTAACTACACTTCGTTATTGTTGTATTTATATTGTTCTTATATGTGTAGTATTTACCTATCTAGAATAACTTAAAATAATAACAGTCTGATAAGTACATAATTACATTTATAACTATGATTACAGTTAGGTAGGTAAACCGTGATTTGTTCTAGTTTTAACAGGCTGGTTCAACCTAAATTCAGGACAGTTCTGATGCTCCCGTATTGGTCCAATTATTCAAACTGTTCAGTGCTTTGTGGGTTAATTATTGAATAATGATAACATCTTATGAGATGACATCAATCTGAATTAACTATTCTAGTGCGCCAAAGCTTCATATTTATTATACCCATGCCCAATTTTAAACAATTTGAAGAAAATCCAATAAATGAAAAGAAATATAGCCACACATTTGAAGGATCGGCGTCGTATTTTCCCAATTCTTCCATCCATGTTCGAGTTTGGACAGTGTGTCCTACGATGTTCTCGAGAACTAGACGTTATCGGACGAAGATAGTAATGGGTCTATCTCTATCTACCATATACCACAAAAAAAAGTCTGTAGCTCGCTAAAATTCACATTTATATTTTACCGGACAGATTTCGAGAGCTCTAACCTACAAATTAGATATAATCTGAAAATAAAGAAAACACCGCACAAAGCAGTATTCCAACCGAAATTAGGATATTACATAAAAGTTCTACTATTGTATCAGATATCAATCAGGTTTGTGCCTAAAGAAATATACTATTATTTTATTAAAAACACCATGTCAATTGTTAGGTTAGCTAGCAGAATATACATATAAACAGTGCTGTTTTATCCATTCTACTACCAGAGAATTCAAGCTGCAAGTATGGTATGATGCAGAAGCTCATTACAGGTTTTGTAATTGGATTCAAATTACATTAAGGAGAATCAAAATCCTGACGTACTATTTTGTTGATCTAAGAGGATTTCTAGACAAGAGATGTGATTACTAATTTTCATAATTTCAATGAACTGACAATAAAATCACCGAGGTATGCTGAAGACTACCTGTGCTGTTGATGTACATACGTATGTGTAATGTGTATACTTGTGTGTTGTTCATTAGCTAGGCATAAGTGTATTATCGGCTGAGAAATCAGTGCATAATCTATCGTACCAAGAGAATCACACATCTGTGACCAAGGGTATACTGGTTTTGTGATAGATCACTAATATTTCTTCACACACACACAATACTACGTATCTTAGGACGTATAAATATATATGGGTACATAACCTAATTACACTTTCAAATATTCCACATATTCATCGTACGTCTGTTTTTGCAGATATCACTTCATAAACCGTAGACAAATGTTTAAGTTATATAAATATATGCGTGATATCAAATTCCCAAATTCTCACATTCTCAACATAGGTTAAAACAACAGTTTATCACAGTAAGTTTTAGAGTTACCATGTTATGTTAGGTAAGCATTGTAAAGAATTACTTATACAGCCTGATTACGTGTGCAAAAATAAATTGAAACAGCGTTAAAGACGTTAGATCGTATAATGTTGACCGCACGTCGGCGAAGTTTATCTTGTTCCAAAGTAGCTTTAGCGAAAACGTCGACATCACCACTCAAAGACCAATTCTCAACTGATTCTCCAAACTTATCAAAAACAGCCAAGTCGCTGTCGATCAGCTGTTGGACTCCCCTCTTAGGCGTCCAGGGATGTTGCTAGTCAAATGCCCATCGTCTAGTGACTAGACTCTAGTTTGTGAAAGTGCCCGGCGATAAATATTGAGTAAAATATTAAGGATTTAAATTAAATACGGATTATGTAAAAACTTATTACTGATTTGAGATTATAAAACTTCTTAAAGAATTAAACATCTAAAAATACCGACAACCCTTTCTGGCTCCACGTTTCTCAATTATCTAATTTAGTCATGTTGTCGTCTACTCCATTACAAGCTCAAAACCAATTGGATTGGAAGCAATGATGAATTGAAATGAGAGCAATTGAAACAATATAAAATCAGAAAGTGGACCTTTCTGATTTCTTTTGTTAAGGATCCTTACCCAAAACTACGCATTCTATAGCTCTCCATATTATCCCCACATACCTATATCATCATAATACAAACAATTTTGCCTCATCCTTGCGCAGGTGCACCATCTTAATATTAAGATTAACACGTCCGCTGTCGCCCATTAGAAAAATGTGCAACATGACGTCCGCCGTCTTTCTCTGCTTATTTTTCTCCTTCTAACGGCAGGCTGGCGCATAAATAGACTCGCGACGGCTGCGACTACGGAGACGACCCGCGCGTTTCCTCTGTCACAATGCAAATGAGAGCGAGGCAATTAATTTGAAGAGAAGATGCAGGAAGTATGCACGAGCCGCGGATTAATAACGGTCCGGGCGATAAATCTATAGCAGGCCGAGAGCGCGCACGTGTTAGGACGGCGCACCGGGAATGTATAGCGCCTCCTATCGACGGTTTAACGTACTTAATCGGTAGTTAAACTCCGCGGTGTGAACCGGAACTAAGTCGCAGCAACGCGATGAAAAATCGCCTTGTTGTGGGAGGTGTTGGTGTGACGCGCTCGCATCGTTCGCATGCCATCTGTATACAGGGTGTGGTTGTTAAGTAGGTGATACAAAAGGAAGAAGAATTAAAGCCTTCTCTATGTTTAAAAAGTTTAGGCCAAAGTCTGACTCAGGAAATAAGTTGAACAAAGAAACAGAACAAAGAATAAGAATTACGAGTTTTTGTATAACATAAACATTCTCAATAACTGTTTATTTTGTGACGAAACCTGATTTCATCTGTCAGGCTATTTAAATAAGCAAAATACACGAATACGGTAAGCTGAAAATCATCATGAATAAACAATAATTGGGCGCTCTAATCCAAAACCGGTTATATCCCCTTTTGTTCAAGTTACTGCAAGACGACATATCAAGGTTTGTGGAGATCAGTTTCTTGTTTGTTATTGGTACTATGATTAAAGAAGAAACGCCAAAATCGCACTGTATAAGTGAACAATAGTCGAATAATCGAAATGAACAGTAAAATTGCTTAATTCAGACAGGAACAACCTTCATACTAGAGAACTGGAAACACATAAAAAATAAAACAAATTTTTTATTTTAAGCAAATTTGTTTAAAACAATTACAGCAGACACTAAATGATAAATTCCAATGGTAAATAAATAGAATATCTGAAGATAACCTAGAAGATTCCAGATTTTAAAAACAAAACTAATGAAAGAACATTTTGCAGAAGTATACACAGATAGAAATTTTTGTGTAAGTCAAATAAATATGCATTGACTCAAAGAAATCTGGTGCTTCAATAGAGGCAAAGAAATATTTATTTGCGGAGAAAAACGCATTTGTTTGAAATATTTGTTTGGTAGAAAGAACGTTTATTTGTGTCAAACAACTTATGTTTCCTGTAAAATTTACTATTTGTATATTATAAGGAACGAGATTTATTTATTTCAAATAATTATGATTGTGTTGAGTGAAAGAATTATATATTTTTAAATTAACGAAATTGTTGGTTGAGTTAAAATGCGATATTTGAAGTTTGCAATAAATGGTTCTTTGATTAAAGAAATTATTAAATTGTTGAAGGAATTAATGTGGAACTATTCTAGACAAGAATTTTTCGGAGAGTCGCCACGTGATAATAAATAATGGATAATCATGCGAGTGAATTATAGCCCATTATTTCGAAGTCAAATAAGATGTTTTATCAACGACCCTTAAATGAGATCTATTAAAAACTATGTTAATAAATTTACATGGATAACACTTCTGTTACAATGAAAGATACTCCATAAATGTATAGATTTACCAGTCAGTTCATACATTTACCGATCTGTATTGTAAAAGTACACCAGCACACTTTTACTGCTAGATGCAAAAATTTTCTAACAGGCCTTAGTAGAAGTGTGCACAAATTAATACGCAAGAATCTTTATTTATACTTTGGCTAGTACAAGTGTGCACAATGAAATGATCTTGAATTCTTTATTGGTTGCCGCAGTACCAAGGTGCTCGACTCCTTATAACATAACCTCAACTAATTCTTAACAAAACAATACCTTTATTATAAAGGTGAGTGGTTCAATACTAAGAGAAATTATCATTTTTACCAGCAGATTATATTTCTTTGTCATTAATTTTAGCAGAAAACATTCCAGCAAGTGTTGCCCATCGGAACAACCAATAAACATGTTTTGTAAAATATCAGTGCAAAATAATAATGCAGAAATCAAAATTTTATGTAATTCAAAGTACCCACCATGGTTTTATGTTGTCGTAATCAATAAATTCAAGAGAAAATGGTTAATTACGTAAACTCGTCAGTAATGTAGAATCAACTAAAGAAGCGAATGATAATTAATCCAGGTGAGGATAATTTTTGGAAAAAGCACCTCCGCCTGGATTTGAACCAGGACCCCTCCATTTTCCGGTTGACTGCTCTCCCATTTGAGCTACAGAGGTATTGTAAAAACCTATAAATTTCCACTACCTCTGTAGCTCAAATGGGAGAGCAGTCAACCGGAAATTGGAGGGGTCCTGGTTCAAATCCAGGCGGAGGTGCTTTTTCCAAAAATTATCCTCACCTGGATAATTATCATTCGCTCCTTTAGTAATCAATAAAGTCAAGGACAAACCTTTACTTACATCAACGAACCGTGTGTATTTTGATGTTTAATAACTTTTCAATAACTTTATACAGATTTTGGTTATATTGGGAGAACCAAAATGGTGGAGAAACAAACAAATATATTTATAATAATTCTTTATTTGCACAGGATAAATTACTTATAATATCAACACTATTACTGGAATTTGACACATTTCTTTAAATACGCGTAGATAGAGATACATTGTAATTGTTTTAAACCTTATGTATTTTTCACAACTCGTGAGATATACAAACTTGTTTTTAGTTTGAGTAGTTAGTTTGAGTTTAATATGCCCAAACATACCGAATTAGACGAAAATTCCGTGCCAAAACGTTCTTAATTAAACGAGTCTTAAAATCATTTGCTCATCCAGCATTTATCAATTGTTTCACTCGTCTTAAAAAGAGTATTTGTCAAATCACCAGTTATACTAAACAATAATAAAGAAATAAATTCATTAATTTTATCGATGAACAGAAACAAAAATAATAGTAACAGAGTTGATACTTTACTAAAATCGTCGGACTAATAAGTATATAAATTTACTACAGTTTAAGCTTTTACTGTAATTTTATTTAAATATATAATATTAGATTCACGTCCCGTATCCAAATAAGCTAATTATGATTTTTTTGGGATAATGCAAAGATATGAAGTTTTTGTCATTTCCTGAACATTTTGCATATAAAAGATTTTTATAAAAACACGTAACACAGTCTAAAATTTATAAAAATTAATAACATTTTGTCTAACCAGGTCTTATCAAAACAAATATCTAATTTTCCATGACCTTTACACACTTCTCTTACACGATTAGAATAATAATAGCGACAACTGTACTGCGCTGTGTCGAATTGCTTCTTTATTTCTGGACGGTTGTTTCAACTGGTTGTAACAAGACTTCGGTGGCTTCAATAAAAGCTGCACTTTATTGTGGTCGATGTTATCACCTGAGTAACACCGATCAGGAGACGCGAGACCACAACGCGCTCGATCAATTCCGACCATAAATTCAGACAATTAGCGAAATGTACTGCTAGATCTTGGTAACCAGTAACTACGTACCTCGGTCTGCGCCAAACGATACCTATCTCGGTACAAATTATTAGAGTACGCTCTGTATCGCCACGGTACGCTTACCCGGTACTGAACCGTGTAAAATATACTGTTTTTCTAATAGTAGGTACCTAGTAACTTGGCAAACGTTACGCAGCGACACACAGTGTGAAAAATTCTCAAAAAGCTGCCCAAAACTGATATTCTATACTCGTATAAAGCTTACAGACCATTCACACACAATAGCACCACTACCAAACTTAACAAAATCTTGCCAAATTTTAATATTCATCCTGCTTTCAAAAGCCCTAATCAAATTTTTAGCTTACTATCCAATTTCAAAACCCCTACTCCCACTTTGGAAAACCGTGGCGTATGCTCTGTTGGTTGTTCCAATTGTCCCTCTGTATATGTGGACCAGACTGGACGAACTATTTCCAAACGCATTCTAGAGCATCAAAGTAGAAATTCTTCAAATCTCTAAAGACATAAATTAGACACAGGTCACAATATTGATTACAAAAATACTAAACGTATTCACAAATGTCAGGAGAACTATACATTAGATTTATTGGAACAATACCAAATTGAAAGACATAAACTTGACAAAAATATTAACCTTCTCAACGACCAAATTAATTTCCCACACAAACCTCTTTTTGTGTACGTCGTCCAGTCTGGCTGACACATTTAATATGTTTCTTGTACGACCCTTGCAGTTATTGTGTTGGTCCTTTTAGTTGATGTTTAGTTCTGATAAATTTTAAATTTATGAATAGAAATGTTATTTTCCTCAATGTTCTTGTGCTGTTTTCGATGCATACCTTCGGTTTCGTTGCATTAGAACACCTGTACTCGTGATATCGTCTATTTACGTCGCAACCATCTTGACACGCCAATCAGTTGTCGTTCCGTAGCGAATTTGGAAGTTTTTAAAAATGTATTTTACTGTTTATACTGCTTTGGATTACTTGACGCAAGTTATAGTTTTTCAATTGTGTTTGTAATGTTTTAAATTTTATAATTTATAACCTTGAGTGATGTAATTATAATTGTAGATTTTAAGCTGATGATGATCTTTGATCGAAACCGGTACTTAAAGAAATAAATAATCTGCAAAGGCTAAAGAGGATTCTTATAGCAATTATATCATATTTTATAGTTGTCAAAATAAACAGAATTGACCCTACATAACAACTCTTTGATCACTCGCGTATGACAATCGTAAATTGTAAAAATGTTCGCTAAACCGGTTAAGAATTGTAATTTTCTGTGGTGTTTGTTGTTGACAATAACTTTATTATTTTTGTAGAATGAAGGGTGTTCCTCAAGGTATGTAAATACGTAGTAACGCAGTTAAATAATTTAACATGTTTTTTGCAACTTTTACTACAACGTAGCAAAAATTTTATAAAGTTAAGGTTTGCCTAGACTAAAATTCCCCGCATATCACCGGTTAGAATTATAGCTCATTGTAGAGATCAACTTTGTACTTTTGGAATATGTAGACAGTTTCTCCTCATACTTACTCAAAATGAATTTCTGTTAATTTTTAGAATGTAGTACATACAATTTACGTATGCGCCTATGGGAAGGCACTTTGATTTTTTTCTTATTAACCTAGACGAATCAACTTTGTTGGAGAATTTCTAGGTCTGTAAGATATTCTTGAAGTTAGATTGATTTTTGTTTGCCAAACATTGCATCATCCTTTTTTGTTGTATCCAATGCCGTTGTGTTTTAATAGGACGACTTGAAAAATATCAGACAAATGAACACAAAAATTAAATAATTTTTGAGTATTGTAATTAATTGTAGTAATAAACAACAAAAAATGAGTTTTCTTGGTGATAAAAATTGCTGAAATGTCGTTTTTAGATTGTATGGCATGTGGGCCTGGATATTGAAAGGGGCCGATTCCAAGACAGAATGATTTTATACGCAGAAAAAAACAGTTTTAAAACTCTGAAATTAGCCATAATGACAAATATTCAGTTAGTTATGAAAAAGCGAGGAACATGGTTTGCGAAACGTCAGCAATTAATAATTTCGACGCATGGCATACCCCGGAATCAATTTATTTTCTTTTATCATTACTACTAGTAGCAAAAATTGTATCAACGGAACATGGAAATAAAGAAGATAGTTCCGAATAAAAGATGTAGAATGTAAAGTATAGATGAACATGAAGTTGAAGCTGATGATGAAGATGAAGAAGACCAAGACGAATGAACAAATACATTTATTAGTATTCTTTTTTATAATTCATTTCTTAATATTTATTTCATTCATATTTAAATTATTATTTCATTTATATTTAAATTATTAAAGAAGAATACTAAGCAAAATTATATTTCCATTTTAACCTTTGGTGCCTAGAATAAATGCTCAATTACATTATGTATGTTCACTATGAAAATTAATTAAGTGCGTTGCCATTTCATAATACTGGAATAAGCGGATTTAAACCTGGTTGGGACATGGTTTTCAGGATTTGTCATTGTTACCAGGTTATCCGATTAAAACTAATTTTGGAACAAATATCCGCTATTTTGTTCTTCTGCTCTGCTAATTTTAGCTTTGTAATCACCAACACCGAAAACTTCCGAATACTAAATTTCAATTAAATCCACAATATAAAAACAAATGTCCGCCAATATAGGTATAATACGCAATTTTTCTTTTTTACTTTTTTTTTCGAATTTATAATCTCTACCTCAAATCCCCACAAATATTGAATTTTCGCTAAATTGAATGTAGTTTTCGTACAAATGTTTGTACTTTGGATCCGCCATATTGATTTTTTGTTTATTTATTTCCGATTTATAATCAGCTACTCCAAATCCCCACAATAACTTAATTTCCACTAAATGGAAAATAGTTTTCGAACAAATGTCAAATATTAGATCGGACATTTTTTAAACTCAGGATTTAGATTTATAATCAGCGACCCCAAATCCCCCCTAATACCGAATTTCAGCTAAATTGAAAATAATTTCATGTCCGCCATATTGGATCGACCATTTTGTTTTTTCAGCATCAATATTTGAATTTATTATCATCTTTCTAGTTTTCTTTACCCTTCTTTTGACAGTACGTACTATACATTCCTTCATGCTCGATCTCTCTCATACTATTTCTCACGAACATTTACTAATAACGTGGTATGTATTAAATCTTATATAAACCGCAAGTAACAAGTCGATTTAGAGGTTACACTCATAGTTAACAAGGCGGGGTAACATAAACTGATAGGGTACGCCCATCACGACTTAATTTTTGCTCACGATGATCGGATTTTTTCGTTCCTCTAGCTTTCCGCGTTGATGCTAGATAGAGTCCGGGCCGCACTGTTGTAAGTTACAGCATATTGCCCAGATAAACTGCGAGTGATCGATATCCGTACCTATAGCGGCGAACTTTCCACATTGAGTCGTAATTGGTAGCCTAACTATCCAAGATAAGCTATCTTCAGCTTTACAGTACGGTTGTGTGTGATGTTTGTTAAGATAGACTGATGACTGATACTGAAATTGGTCCAGGTTTATCGATGTGACACTTGAGTAAGAATGCTTCGATGCTAGAATAGAACACAAACCTCCTAGGAGACTTCAATGCTACAGTAGATTACAAACCCGAATATTCCGTATTTGTGTTTCAGTACAAATTATATGCGCGCAATAAATAAAATAAAACGTGAATTTATTGTAAGCAATTGTTAAAATATATGACCAACACCAAAAATTTTCTAGTCTAATACAATAAATATTAGAGCAATGAACAAAAATACTGAAAACATAAAGAAACATAAATATGAGAAAATTAGTATGCGCCCTAGAAGGAATATAATGTGCATTAAGTTCTGCAACCTGTAGCGCACATACAGTAAGCGGGTAAAGTATGGAAACATAGGAAAATCTCTGAGACGTTTTGTCATTGTGAAAAAATCCTTATGACGTCATCGACGGTAGATCATTTAATTGTGTAAATGGCAGCGGAAACATTTTATGGCCTTACATAGAAAAATTATTGAGAAAGAGACTATTGAAAATTGATAAGTTTAGGGGAAAATAGATTTTGTAAATTGATTATGAAAGTGTGGTTGATGTAGAATTGCCCTGAAATCCACCAGTCTAATAAAAATTTTAATTTTCTATCGCTAAAAATGTGTGGTAAAAATGTAAAAAACGCGATTTTGATTTTGATAAAATAATTGGTAAAAATTTTACAAATTTATACCACCTGAACTCATTATCCTAGAAACCTCAAAATGGTCTGATAGTAAGCCTTACAAATGTTGAAGCATTTACATGGATTCGTTCTAAAAAAATATGGAGTTGCCAATAAAAAAGGTGTGGATGACGTCATAAGTCGAAAACAATTGAATTTGTATTTAACATTTTAGGTATACCGATTTTTATGTACCATATTCATATTTATTGAATGCTCAATATGTATTGTTTTCATGCACAAGTTATCAATTCTAGGGCACAATATGTAATTTTTTGGGACATATTTATATTTATTTAATGTATTATTATTTTAATGCTCAAATTATTAAATCTAATGCTCAGAGTATTGATTTTCTATTTAATATTATAATAACTTATATCTAATAATCTCATTATCTCACATACAAAATAATTTTAATCTTTAGTGGTTTTTCTTTATTCTGTCCACATAAAACTCAGCAGGGTTTGAATACCTAATAAACAAAAGCAATAACCTCTCTTATTTATTTGCATAACTGTTGTTGAGCGGGCAATAAAACGTCGATAACAAAACAGGATGCCAGATGATCGGTAGCTAGAAGGATCATTGACATGCAGGAGTACGCATCATTAATACCATGTATAATTAATAAATTACGCAAAGCTCTTCATTTAGCATTCAACACGAGCCACCTATGTATACGCTTTCCATTTACGTTTAACACAGTTAGAAGAGGGACATTTTTAAGCTGTCCCAGAGCGGAGTTGCTCTGACTAATTATAAATTTGCATTAATTATAGATGTATTATGAAGGTTATGAAGGAAGATTAAGAATAAGAAATAAAAAGGATCAGAGATATTAAGGAATGTCGTCTGAAAGTGAAGTGTGATATCTTGCTTTTCGTCATGCAGGACATGGAGAAGTTCCACCACAACAGGATTATCCGCCATAATTATAATAAGTCCTGTTAAATGATGTTGTAGTAGACCCTACTTCTGATATTAATATGTACACTGCATTATCCTGCATTAGGATGAAATTTCAGTTCTGTTGTCTATACTGATTCCAGCCCAAACCATCACAGATCCACGACCAAATCTATCCACTTCCTGTATAGTAGCGGCTGCGTAGCGTTCACCAGGACGTCTATATACACTTACTCGACCGTCGCAACGAGTTAAACGAAATTTGGACTCGTCTATAAAAAGTACTGGCGTCCAGTGACGAAGTTGCCAATCTCTGTGATCCAGAGCAAACCTCATTCGCGCTGCTTTGTGATGCTGCGTAAGGCGTGGTGCGCGGACAGGTCTTCTTAGTTTCAAATTCGCTTCTTTTAATCTGTTTCTAACAGTTTCATCAGAAATTTCTATTCTATATGCTCGTCTTAGGTCGTTTAGGAGGTCTCGTCCTGTGGCAGTACGCTGACGTAGAGGGGAACGGACAAGAAATCGGTCTTGATAACTTAGATGTAACTGAGAGTTGTAACATTGTTTTTGTAATTTCTTTAGTTAAATATATGCCGTTGAAGTAGGTATACCAAATTTGATTTGCCTAGAACAATTATTTAAAAAGTTACAGGTTTCAAAAAAGGTGTTCCACTATTTTTTTTGAGCAGTGTATAATATTTTAACAAAACTAAACAAAAAAAAACAAATTATGTCATACTCTGTTTATTTAATGTACATTTCCATAAGTACCATCAGAAAAGACATCAAGGAGTATCGTCAATATACATACCCAACCTATAATCAAGGTAGATACGGTTCTGCAACGAACTCGACGGACGCGTACTAGATTTCACGTCCTTGGTATTTGAAAAAAGCTCGGCACCGCTCCTCGTCTAATTGAGATTCCGCAAACGAAAATGGGATCACGGCGGCCAGGATTTGACCATATCTGTAGGTACGTAGCGGCGTTAATGAGACAACAATCGTCCGCTTCCTAAGTCGAAAATTGCACCAAATTGATCATAATTCACCATAATAGCATGGCTATTTCACTAGGCAAATAGCGCTGACGGATGTAATCGTATTAGCCTTTTGTTTCTGAGAGAGTTGCGCTGATTCGTTCGGGAGATACCAACGATTGAGAAAGCTACAAACCTTAACGCTTTTTATTCAAGGATTTTATAGTAAGTTAAAGTTAAACTGAACTATTTCAATTATTTTATTAATGTATTCTTTAAAGTGGAACAAAAATATGCTGCAAAATGGTTTATCATTGCGAGATTTCAACAGAAAGAAAAACACATTATCATATTAATTTCAATTTAATTTTTTATATCTAATATTTATAATGACTATAACAGGTTTAAGGTTTACTTCGAGACCCTTTTGAAGTTTCTAGGGACTGGGTTCAGTTGCTATAAATTTGTAAAAATAATGAAAATCACGTTCTTTTGATATACGTGAACTTCGGTTATAACGTCCCAGGTTGTAAGGAACCTCCGGTTATAACGGCCTAATTTTCAAGTCCCGTTTGATTTCTCGTAAAAACAATGGTTAAAATCAGTGGTTATAGCGAACCTGGATATAGCGATACATCGGATGTAACGAACCAAATAACATCGAAATGTGTCATAAACCCTCGGGCTTTGACAACCAATGGCATGCATATAGGGTTGCCAACACGTAATGTTATGACTAAACATTACGGTTTACGATTAACGTAAACCATCCGGATATAGCGAACGTACACTAATACTGCAACTCGGGTTGTTATGAACCAGACCGTGTTTAGGTCATTGTGTTAACGCGAGTTTACCGCAAAAGTTAATTCTAAAAAAAATGAGTGCGAAATACAAAACGGGAAAAATCAAATTGCTAAATAAACGACTTGAAGGAAGGAACTATTAAAATCATGTGAAAATACAAATTCTAAGGTCAAGCAACTGAAAAACATGAATGTCAAATTTACCCGCGTTTTTTTTCTCGTTTTTTTGCTTATATCGAACATCGTTTATAACGAACCAATTTTGCTGCTCGTTCGTTATAACCGAAGTTGACTGTATTCACAAGTAAATTCTAATTCTATGCTCGCAGGAGAAAAATTTTCCTAATTTTAATTTTCTTTTTTATTTTGCTATTAAATTGAAATATAACTAGATATATATATTCGTACGGACATACCGTACCCTTCCGGACTTACCGTAATGATTATTGAATGTAAAGTAAAATTGAAATATGTTGTTTTTACACGTTTTCGCGTTTTCTCGCATTTATTTTTAAGAAGTTACTTTTTATTGGAGGTAAGCGTCTAATAATATCAAACTTCTGAATATTTGTCGATTTTAAATTATTTTGCCTAATATTGGGTTCAACCTTCAACACATTTTATCTAGTTTTACAACGTTTTTTAACTTTCAATTAATTGCTGATGATTTTTTTGGGAACCGCAGTTGAGTTGGTGTGCCATAAAATATCACGGGGTAATGTGCCATATTTTTTCTATGAAAATGTTAATCAACAGAATATTTGGATGCGTCACAAAATTATTGTAATAACCAACTTGAGGAATTACCCTTAATTTCTTCAAAAATGAATTGGATGAAATGGCCCTACTTTATGATTTGCACGTAGTAATCTTAAAGGTACATTTTGCTGTAACATTTTCAAAAATTAATGATTGTTTATTGCATATTTTGATTATTATTGCAAAAATGAATTGGATGAAATGGCCCTATTATATGATTTGCACGTAGTAATCTTAAAGGTACATGTTGCTGTAACATTTTCAAAAATTAATAATTTTTTATTGCGTATTTTGATTATTATTGCAAAAATGAATTGGATGAAATGGCCCTATTATATGATTTGCACGTAGTAATCTTAAAGGTACATTTTGCTGTAACATTTTCAAAAATTAATGATTGTTTATTGCATATTTTGATTATTATTGCAAAAATGAATTGGATGAAATGGCCCTATTATATGATTTGCACGTAGTAATCTTAAAGGTACATTTTGCTGTAACATTTTCAAAAATTAATGATTTTTTATTGCATATTTTGATTATTATTGCAAAAATGAATTGGATGAAATGGCCCTATTTTATGATTTGCACGTAGTAATCTTAAAGGTACATTTTGGTGTAACATTTTCGAAAATTAATGATTTTTTATTGTGTATTTTGATTATTATTGCAAAAATGAATTGGATGAAATGGCCCTATTTTATGATTTGCACGTAGTAATCTTAAATGTACATTTTGGTGTAACATTTTCAAAAATTAATGATTTTTTATTGCATATTTTGATTATTATTGCAATAATTAATTGGATGAAATGGCCCTATTTTATGATTTGCACGTAGTAATCTTAAAGGTACATTTTGCTGTAACATTTTCAAAAATTAATGATTTTCTATTGCATATTTTGATTATTATTGCAAAAATAAATTGGATGAAGTGGCCCTATTTTATGATTTGCACGTAGTAATCTTAAAGGTACATTTGGATGTAACATTTTCAAAAATTAATGATTTTTTATTTCATATTTTGATTAGTATTGCAAAAATGAGCTGGATGAAATAGCCCTATTTTATGATTTGCACGTAGTAATCTTAAAGATTGCACAACATTTAGAGAACACACTGTAAAAATTTCAGAATCAAATTCGAAAAATTAACGATTCCCCAGCCAAAAGTCGAGTGTTCCGCCGAAGGCGATTATATCTCGGTTATCGCAACCCTTTTCACCCACTTCCAATACGTACATCTTTCAATATTTTTCAAAAATTCTTATCTCTAATAGACCCACATTCCTTCTCTTTAAAATGACTTATCATTTGTTTTAGTAAGGTTAATAATTAGAGATATCGATGAAAATATGAGTGGACAAGATTAAAAAGAAGTTCGGAAATGTCTTTACAAGTCTACAATTTAAACGCGGTTTTTCGAAGTGTTGTTTCGGTGGGCGGTTTACACAATTTCGTAAAAACTAAACTAAACCGGTTTAAAAAATTCTAGCGGAATTGGACTCGCTATCACGCAAACTGGAGTGAACCGGTTTGGCAAAAAAACGATTATTTTATTTTTTTTTGAGTTTTTAGCCAAAGTATGTAAATTTTTTGAATTATATTTTAAAAAATCGTGTAAATTCGTAAATTTTAAATATGTTTTAGTAATTCTAGTTTGCGCGACAGCCACACAAATAAAATTAAGGAAAAAAACTTGTTTTCTGCTTTCATACTGGTGGTAGTGGTGGTTCTTGACATATCGTGTCAATCGTTTGGCCATCTTATTTTTTTCAAGCCTGCACCTTTTAAATAATTTCTTGTTAGTTTAGAATAAATATATGCTTTAAATTATATTTTCAAATTTTAATACTTGTATCAAAAAATGTGTGAAAAAAATCAGAAGTGTATGTGTTAAAGTGTTCCTTAAAAAACACAAAAAATACCTTATTTTTAGTGCAGTTACACCAGAATGTACACTTAAACGAAGTCTACAGAAATACACAAAACCCCACAACAGGAACTATACATAATTCATAAACCTCCATTTGGAAAATTGCATATTGCAGTAAATAAGTCACAATTACGCACACACAAACATCCAGAAAAGCACATACAGTTTCACCACGTAACCAGACAACATATAAACACAATAAGTCGTGGAGAAAACTTAAACCTGAGCGGTCAATATTTTCAGCATAGATACCTAACGGCTGACTCTCTCGGATATTTCAGAACAATGCACCAATCAAATATTATTTCTCGCGTCGTCGTCCAGCGTCCAGCTGTTCTCCCAGCAGGTGTACCTGCAGAAATACCACTTCTTCGATTTCGAATATACATTTGGAATTGTTACACATACGGCACAGCGGCCGACATGTCCCTTGCTGCCCGTTCGGAATCCAGCCAATGCTTAATATGGAGTGAAACTCGCGTAATGTTTAGTAATTGACATCTAGACGCCCACATACTGCAAGCCACAAGCCTGCAGGCCAAACGGCGATCTATTTCTTCTATCATTATCGTTTAATTGAAATGCTGTCGAAACGATACGAGTAATTATAAATCTTATTAGGTAATTCATTGTACGCTAGCGCCGTTTTTTTTTTTCGATCTCTCTCGTCGCGTTGTCTTGAATTGCAAGTCCTGTAGACAAAGCGTGAAGAAAGAATTAGGTTATGATCTGGCCATAGGGAACCACGCGTTGTCCTGCCCAAGGCATGGGTCTGTCTGTTTCGCCGACATTTTCGGTCGATGTAATTATACGGTTTTCTTTTGTTCGGTTTATTAGATATTTTCACGTCTCGGATTAGTTTTGTTTCTCGGAATGTTAACTAGCCGTAAAATTGGTAATTTGGTAACATTTTCGATGTTGTATTTATAGGTGTCTCACCTTATTTCAATAGAGAAAGTAGTGTTCAGGGAGAATTTAACGAAACGTTTATCAAAAGTGTGTTTATCACACTGTTTTTCTATTGATTAAGCCCTGAAACATAGTTCAACTTTGGGACAGCTTTTCAAGTTGAAATGTGGGTTCCCATCGCTTCAGTAACGACAATGCTGTGAACTTCAATGCCATTTGTTGAAAAGGTAAACTACAAAATTTATGAAAATTTCGTTTATTTATTACCAATCTCAAGATTAATATTATTCTCTGTGTAAACTCTGGACATTTAGTAATTTCAATTATTATCGTATTCGTCATTCAGTTTCTTTTCGGTTTCTTTATTTGACTATAAATTTTACGACGGATCTTTTCGCTGGAACTTTTGTAATAAACATGTTCCTCCTCTTTGTATCTCAAGTCGAGGACATACTGTAGAGATCTGATATGTTGAAGTCAGGAATACAGTAGGTGTAGACATTATTGCCTGTGTAACTTTTTTTATGAATATATATTTTTTATCATGTCTATTAATATTAATGAAGAAAAGTTTTTCTGTCGTACTCAGGCATTATTCTAACGTACAGCTGGACATAAAATGAGCACTTGGAATCCTAAATTGTGCAGTGGGAATCTCAAATTTGTGCAGTAACTAATTGTTCGATTTTATAAGTGAATCGGTGAGTGGAAGAACAGAATAAGTTAAAAAAAAACTGTATAATTCGGCAGCTGTGAATTTTACAAATTTGGTAAGCACAGAAAAATTGTACTAAGTTTCATTTGCAGTTATTCTGAAAGTAAATTTTAGTTCAAAAGGCAATAATATAAAACATCGGCTGCACTCGTTCTGTTCTTCCAGTCAACGACATGCTTATCGATAATAATATCTTATTTGTTGAAAAAAATTATGCTGTTAGCACAAGTGGTAAATAAGAATGCATAGAGACGAAAATAACAACAAGTTTAATATTAGAAACAAAATTAAAACTAACAAAAAAACAACATTACTAAACTTGTCATTGGTCTTCATCATGATTTGATGTTTCCCAAGAAGTAATATGGTAATAAAATTCAAGATCTTCTCCTTTTAAATAGTGCATCACTTTTCTTAAGTTAGCAATTTTTAGGTAGTTAATAATTGGGTTTTTGTATACTGATTTTGTTGGAAGTGTGGGACGATTTTTAGTTTCTTTTGGTAGTTTGGAAGTAAGGGAGGTGTACTCATCTATACAGTGAGCGCGTAAAGTATGAAAACATGACAAAATCTCAAGAACAGTTTGCTATTTTAAAAAATCCTCGAACACGTCGATTTCTAATTATCAAAATACACAATCACAAAATACATTACCTTCAATTGTTTTTAACAGATGACGTCATCAACATTTTTTTAAATGACAACCCTATAGTTTTTTAATGAATTTGACGGACCTTTTAATTGTCTTAGTGGTAGCTTTTACGAAATAAAAGTGACAAAATCTCCAGAACGGCTCGACCAAATTTAATGAATTTTTGGAATTAAGTATTTTGCAACCACGTGAAGTCAGTACCGTTACTATCGTTGATGCAACGTTTACAGTTTCTGAGATATAACCTCAAACTTTTGAATTTGAAATAGAAATTTTGAAATTTTTGTGATCGCGTCATCGGTTGTGTCGGTTTGTGGTTCGGTGGGGTTGCGATTGTGCTGGGATGAAACTTTGATTATTGTTTGTATTCCTGTATTGACATGTAATTGATATTGTTTGATGATATATTTTTTGTTATTATTGTTGTTTGTCAAAGCATTTTGTCCTGTAATTGGAAGATTTTCTGTTGGGCAAATAAAGTTATTATTATTATTATTATTATTATTATTATTATGAGAACACCCTGTATATTTTGACATTTTCTGTTACAATCGTCATTATTATATCAAAAACATCTAGAAATGAACAAAAACCTTTATTACTTAGGTCTAAAAATTGAATATGAAAAGAATGATAACAAAACATTATTACATTTTCTACTGCAACTACTCTAGTTGGTTTATGAGGATTCTCAACCATTGACAAGAACACATTGTTTTAAATTTGATCGGTTTATTTTTTTGTTGTTGTTATTTTTTGTTATCAATTTTTTCTTTGTAATTTTTAGACCTAAGTAATAAAGGTTTTTGTTAATTTCTAGATATTTTTGATATAATACTGTAATAAGCGTACTAACATTGAATAGGCAATGGAAGACTGTAACCGAAAATGTCAAAATATACAGGATGTCCTATTTTAAATTCAAAAGTTTGCGGTTATATCTCAGAAGCTGTAAATGTTGCATCAACTATAATAACGCCAGTGACTTCACATTGTTGCAAAATACTTAATTCCAAAATTTCGTTAAATTGTCGAGCCGTACCGGAGATTTTGTCACTTTTATTTCATAACCTTCAATTGTCTTTTCCTCGAAAATTTCTTATGTAAGGCCATAAAAATATTATGCTACCATTAAGACAATGAAAAGATCTGTCAAATTAATTAAAAAAATATAGGGTTGTCATTTAAAAAAAATGTCTATAACGTCATCTGTTAAAAACAACCGCGCTCCATGCAATGAGTGGAAAAGCAGAGTATGTCCTGGACTTGTTGTGTTCTTCCAGTCATTGCGTGAAGTATGGCGCTTCTACAACAGTACTGGTAACATAATTATATGATTATTACTTTATCATACGCAGTATGAAAAGTATTGTAATCATGCCAAAAAAAATTTTTTAGATTTTAGTGGAAATATGTCTTTTTGGGTCCCCTGAACATTTTTGACCAAGGTACAAAAAATGTCTGTGTGTGTGTGTATCCGTTTTTTTTTGTGACGACGATTCCGGAGAAACTACTAAAGGTATCGGGACGAAACTTCATATTTACAAGTTTCATTACCAAACTTAGAGCTGAAAAGCTTTCTGTTGAAAAGGGTCCAAAGGAACTGGAGGTTTAGTCTTAGCATTTTTGAAAGATTTTGCAAATAAGCCGCCATTTCTGGAATTTCGTCACTTTTTACACCCAATAATACGTAAGTGTCATTTGAACGGTGTACCCGGTGTCAACGGTGTACAATATCCGAACACAGCTTAATCGACATAATATCTGTCTAGTTCTACTAGTTTTATTTTAATGCAGACATAGGCGATCTCGATCAAATAGAATCTCATGCAGCTAAATTATTAATTTTATATATAGTATGATAAAGTCATGTGCCTGGCCACATCAGATTTTTTTTTTCATATTTTCGAAAACCGAGAAATGACTATCTTAGTTTAAAATGTCAAATTTTGGACTTATTCTGTTCTTCCAGTCACCGATTCAATTGTATAAAATTTCACCAAAATCAAATCTGTCTAAATCGTCGTCTAACTGGATTAATTTTATTTTTTTTTGCAAATTGTGGACATAATTTCAATTTGAATCGCTCTTCTTCGAATTGATAATTTTGGAATTTCTTGAACGGACCGTAATGCTATTGGAATACTGTCCTAAAAATACTAAAAACGTTTTCCCATAAGGCAGTTGGACAGTAGTTCTACATATTATTACATGTGTAAATTTTTTTTGGAATATAGATTTATTATAAAGGCAATAAGTGTATTAATGAAGAAACGTTTTATACGTTTCATACCGTATCAAGATCGAACATTGTTTCTTTGAATGAAACAAGTGCGACGCTGTCAGTCATTGTCGGTGGCCAATTAAAAAATACCGCGGTGCAGCATGAATGGAAAGTCGACGTAATTTATCTCTCTTTTCAGGCATTGCACTATACTGGTCGGCGTAAATATTTTTAGTGCGCATTAACGCTAAAGACTTAAACACTATATAGTGAAGTGAAACCGCACTCGGGTTATATATAGCCAAGCGAACATCTGTCTATCTGGTGTGAACATCTTATTTCTGCTTTAGATGGGTAAAATCAATGATTTTACCGCAAATGGCAGCACGTCGGAGAGACCGTCTTGTTGTCGCGAATAATTGGGTCTTTCTCATTATTGCGCAAAACTCTATTATACTTTCATAGCGATAAAATGATTCCATTTGGAATTTGGAATTGTTGTATGTGTATTTGTTGAATGATAAAGTACACTAAACCTGATACCATTTAATCCTTATAAAAAAGTTAACTTTTCCATGTTGCCACAAAACTAACACACCAAAAAAGAAAAAAATGTGACAAATGATATTTCAGGCAGAAATCTAAGCATATAGTGTGCTGTTTTATATGATAAACCTACAGATAGTTCCAGGAAAGATGCTCGTTTGCTCAAATTTATAAGACCAACGTTCGTTTCCATTATACACGTAAAATAAGGGAAAACTGATTTTGAACCTACACAGAGAGAAAAGATTTCTTGTTTTTAAGTAATATATTAGTTTCAATTTATTCCTTTGAATCAAAACATATTTCTTGGACGACAACAATATATACTTCATTGAATACTCTAGTTTTTTTGCTTATAGAGATTAATTTATTTGGAATTTAGTCAAATAAATATATTTGAATACAAACAAAAATGACTTTCTTTTAATAAAATAATTTAATATTTTTGTTTTGATTTAAAAAGACGTTTCTTTACACCAAAGTAATCTAAGTTTGATCCAAAAACAAATCTATACAAGAGGAGATTTATATCCTTCAAAGAAATATTTTTGCTTTGACTTAAAAATAGGTTTACATCCGCCAAAGAATCATATTTTGATTCAGATAAATATAATTTTAGTGTGAATATGAGGCATGAAAACATAACTTGTTTGACACAAATAAGTTCTTTCAGCCTTACAGGAAGTCGATAGATTTGGTCGTGGATCTGTGATAGCTTGGGCTGGAATCAGTATAGATAACAGAACTGATCTTGTTGTGGTTCCTGGTAGACTAAATGCCAAGAATTACATCGAAAACATCTTGGAGGACCATGTGGTGCCTGCTGCATATGGCGTCGGTCAAAATTTCATCCTAATGCAGGACAATGCAAAGCCACATACCGCCGGTATCACCAGAAACTTTTTACAGGACCTGAATTCTATTGAACACGTGTGGGATCAGCTTGACCGACGTATTCGCAAGCGCCCTAATCCATCACGACCCATACAGGAACTGACACAAGCCCTGATTGAGGAATGGGAAAGCATGCCACGCAGGTGTGAGGAAGCGATTCGTGCTCGTGGACGGCAGACACTGTATTAAACCTCACCAATCCACAGAAAACCCGACTGTCATCGATATAAGGGAACAAATCGGGTAGATCCTGCATAAAATAACCTGAAAAACAATTTCAAAAACAAAGTTTTATCTATTTTCCGATGTTTGTATCTTTAATTATCACATTATTTATACACACAGAAAAGTAAATACGTCACTCAAAGCAATATGCTTTCATCCAAGTAAATGATTAGTTTGCTATAGCCGCAAGCAGATATTTTCTCAAGTTAAGAATAAAGAGATATTGTAGAATTGAAATGATCATATTGCTTGTATATCTGAGTAAATATTTTCTTGCAATGAGTATAGATATTATTCATTCAAGAAAACTATTCTCACATTGAGAATAATGGAATTTTCTTAAAGTGAATATATATGCTTGACAATGAGTAAATATTTTCTTGAAATGAGTATAGATATTATTAGTTCAAGAACATGATCATAATGTATTGAATAGAAATTGCTGTTTTAGTTTCTTTTTAAAAGGTAGGGAATTGTGTGAAATAAATAGACAATAACTTGGCGAATGATATTTGTTTTATTGTATGAAATTTCTTTGCTTAATTACATATGTACTTACCTATTTATAAATTATCACTACCTACAATATCTAAGGCATGGAAAAAAACACCATATTCTATTAGACATCAAATTGTTTCCATTATATTACACAAGTAAGTTTTCTGTGGCATGTATGTTGATTTGGTGACCACTATATGGCTAGGCAAAATTTACGTACCGTGTGCGTCACAAGTCACAACTACGAACTGCGTCGCAAATACGTTGAACATAAGTACTGTAGGCTATTCACGCAAAATTAAAACTATATACTTTCATAATATTACAGATCGCGTAGTTATTGCGTACAGTACCTACAAAATTAGTACTAACATATTGAACTCCTCCCGGACAATACTCGGTAGTCAGCGAACTCGACGCCATAGCAGACCCCAACTAACTGAAGGCAAAGGCCGATGCGAAAAATCTTAAATCTCGGCAACGTTCGTGCACGTTTGAGTGTAAATGCGCAAGCGCGTTGCAAGCAATGGCTTACCTGATTCTAGATATTGATCAACTTCTTGAATTGAGAATTTAAACTACTTTGTTTGTAAATTAAATACTGAACCAAAACTAATAACTCTGAGATTGGGATATTCTTGAATTGTGAGAACAAGGAATTCTTAAATGAAAGAAATTGTTTCAAACCAAGTAAATATTAACTTTCATCTAAAGCAATAACCGCAAGTAAATAATTTTCTCACGTTTTGAGAATATCAAATCATCTTCTTCTGGAGCAAAAATCATCCCATTACTTCTCAGTTCTGACCTATAAATCCAACACTACCAACAGATCTGACGTTCCGATAAACAACTTTAATCGTTCTATGTTGGTATTCCCTCAGTGCTCCCGCTGTTACCACCATTAAAAGATAATTGTTCCTAATTCGAGGCATTCCTCACACAGAGCGCAACACAACTACACACACACAAAAAAAGCAATTAATCGGACCAATTCCATAATGGCACGAGTTTCGAAATATCCGCACGGTTTGATAATTACGAGCCATTAATAAGACCCGAACCGTTGCTGCGTATCTTACAGTACGTTGTTGCCTGGACAATGGTTATTATTTAGGATGATCTAGTAGTTTCTGGCTGGGTGATTTCTCTACCCGGCTGGTGTAATGGGTAATAACAAACCATGGTAGAGGCTGGACTGTTTTTATCGGCCGTCGTAAGTACCGTTTCTGTTCTGCGGGCGACAACAAAAAGATGGACGAGATATTCTTTTGTCGCCATACTTCGAATTAGACACATGCTCGGGTGATGGGTAGATCGGCAATTAAAAATACCGACTTTTTTTCGGGGATATTCTCATTTGAATGCGTGTGGCATCCTTTGATCGTAATCGACAGAAAATTGGTTTCTTTATATGGGCTTAATCTTTCGTAGTTAGGTAACTCATTTTAATATTTTTTTAACACCTACTAGAGGCTAGACAATTTACTTTTTGTATTGTTCCAGTTACAATTTATTTTTAATGTGTTCGACAAAATTCAGGACGTTGTTTTCTTATTGTTCTCCTTTGGATTTCAAATATAGTATCTAGGTAACCTGTTCGTGTAAATAGTTTGAAACAATAATTGTTCTGTCATTATGAAATATGTAAATTTAAACAATGTTTAGGTTGTATTATATAAAAGAAATATTCTTATGTCTTAAAAGAAATGTCATTATGTCTTATGTCATGTTCTAAACATTAGACAACCATTTCTCTGTAGCAACCATTTTTACTTGAAATATATCTCATTCTCTATTAAGCAATCTGAAAATATGGTAAGTACTACACTAGAGTCAACCTTTTTATACATAGGTATCTATTATTTAGTATTTTGTATGGAAACAGATTGAAATACATGTCATACCTGTGATACTGTGAACTCCAAAAACAATTTTGACCAAACTGTTTCTGGTATGCTTTTTTCCATACATCTGAATCTAAAGTATTTCCAAATTGTGTGTAGTTTTTGAGATTTTCTTTATATTTACTCTTTTTTAGCGCTGCTTTTCATCAAATCTAGACTCAAGTCAAAATTTCTGTCTTCATATTCACATTCTATGGAATAAATCATAATAGATAAACCCAAATAAAAAGTTTTTTTTATTATTTTTTTGAGGTTTGGTGGTTTTTGTGGTTTGTTTCATCGATTAAGTTTGAATATAAAGGTACAAATTGTAATTATCATCCAGAGAAAATAAAAGATGAAAAATAAGGAGTTTATTATAACTTCCTAATGTGCTGGTGTGAGCTCAAACAACAATTTTTCGCTTTTTTCCCCCATAAATGATTTCCTGGTACAGTACTATTCGTTTAATGAGTATTTACCGACGATTTCACACTTTGTGTCTGTTTTCCAAAGTACACAGATAGAAATTTTTGTTTAATTCAAATAAATAGGCATTGGCTCAAAGGAATCTGGCGTTTCAATAGAGGCAAAGAAATAATTCTTTGCGGTTAAAAATGCATTT
This sequence comes from Aphodius sticticus, assembly GCA_963966075.1. Classification (NCBI taxonomy): domain Eukaryota; kingdom Metazoa; phylum Arthropoda; class Insecta; order Coleoptera; family Scarabaeidae; genus Aphodius; species Aphodius sticticus. The sequence goes on along the minus strand of OZ014508.1, from coordinate 5,588,281 downwards.
ATTTGGTTGAAAGTAAAAGTATTAAATGTAAAGTAGCGGCTGCGTAGCGTTCACCAGGACGTCGATATACACGTACTCGACCGTTACAACTAGTTAAACGAAATCTGGACTCGTCTGTAAACAGTACAGGCGTAAACATCTAAAAAATAAAAAACAACCAAAATAAATTAATAAATTGACGAGCAACTTGCACTTCACTAAGATGCCTGCCTCATTTTACTTCTAATCAATGAAAATTGACAACTGAATTTATTTGTCATCTCTATTAGGCTTTCATTCGTGAATTCAAAGCATACTTGACATTTTTTTCATTATGTTTTGCGTTATTAATTTACATTTTTAAGTGTAACTTAAAAGTAACTAAGAGTTTTTTATTAGTTAAATATATGCCCTTAAAGCATACCAAATTTGATATGAAAGAAAGTGAAAAAATTGTTCCCCAAATTTTTTTGAGCAGTATGTAAAAACAATATTATACAAACTGGGATTTTTTTACATTAAATAAATTATCAGTGGTGAAAACCGTCCACCCTAGTGTTGATGTATCACTTAGACCATCGAACATAAAACGAAAACATGCACAAAACGATATACCAAAATCGTACACAGTCAGTTAATGTAACAAAACCAGGATATCAATTTTCCGTTCGACAGTTACGTAACAGTACCGCACCGTATTAAATTTTAATAACACCCGATATATTATACTCAGTAGAACGAAATTAACGCGCTCATGTCAGTGCCGGATCGAGTAATTAAACCGCTAAATTACTCCGCTATACCTAATTACGAAGCCCGTTGATAAAAACAAACATGTGTGCAACGTTCTCAACTTTGATGCCACAATCAGATTGTACCACAGCTAGATGCAATTATAACTTTAGTATTTTCTGCTTGGCTGCACATGTAGCCCGCCTCCGCATCATATTTTTACTCATATTCCGAATATTTCTAACCATTTTCATCTATTAAATAAATGTCTCTACTAGATAATAAAGAAAAAACTACAGAAGTAACAAGGAGATACTTATATATAAATATTTACATATCGAACAACTATCAATTGTTCTTCAAAAAACGTCAATTGTAATTCAGAAAACATGAAAAATTTCAATTCAGAAAACCATCACGTGTAATTCTGATTAGTCAATAGTATTTCATAAAATTTCAATTGTAATTCAGCTTAGTAAATTTTAATTGACAAAACGTCAATTGTAATTCAGATTAGTGAATTACATTTGAGGAAACGTCAATTGTAATTAACATTAGTAAATTGTATGTCATCAACAATCATTTAGATTGGTAAATTGTATTCCAAACATAATCAATAATTGAAATTCAGGTGTTTTTTTAGAAAACTTCAATTGAAATTCTGATTAGTAAATTGTATTTCATAAAACGTCAATTGTAATTCATACTAGTAAATTTTAATTCAGAGAACGTCAACCGTAATTCAGATTAGTAAACTGTGTAACTCAGAAAACATCAATTGTCATTGAGATTAGTATTATTCACGTAAATGTCTCTACTAATAAAGAAAAATAACAAGGAGATACTTAGATATTAATATTTACATATTGAACAACATAAAATTTCCTATGCACGTTTTCTAGTACGTACTATAGTCATTAGTAGATCATTAAATCATAAATAATTCAGCGCATTAGCAAGAACAAACGCCAAGATAATGAGATTTCCTAAATCAGTTTGTAACCATTATAATGACGTGCAAAATCGTTTCAATATTGAAACTGGACGTTAGGCTCTGTGTGAGACAACGTTCGAAACCATCTAATTTCATTTGCTGACGGTGGGTGGTAAATGAACACATTTATAACCTGCTACAACCAGCGCCAGCTTGATGTCGATCTAATTAGATAAAGATAAAGTTATTGTTAGTCCATTATCTCATTGAAATTTGTTTCTATTATGAATCCGCTGTGTAAAGTAGGTGTGTAAAGAAAGATCGGGAAAGCAGGCACACCTTCGTAGAAGGATTTCTGAACGATGGTTTAGTGTACAGGTTGAGGTGAGTTGCCGGAAATGAGATGCAGATCTTGAATTGCTGAAATGTCGGTGTGTATATTTAATTTTTTTAACAGTAAGTTTTTACGTTTGAGATTCATAAATCATTAATTGTAATTTAGATTACTAAATTGTGTTTGAGAAATACAGTAGTTTAGATTAGTAGATAGTATTGCAAATACCGTCAACTGTAATTCAGATTGCATTTCAAGCATCATCAATAATTGTAATTCAGATTAGTCAAAAAAAATATCGTCTAATTCTGGATTACAAATAGCGATTTTGAGTTCCAAATGATCGTAAAAAAAACTGATTAGTAAATTGTAACTCAGAAAATGTCAATTGTAATTCAGAAAACATCAAGAATTTCAATTCAGAAAACCATCAGTTGTAATTCAGATTAGTAAATTTCATTTGAGGAAACGTCAATTGAACGTATGAGAAGAAGAACAGTAATATTCCAAAAATCTCTTTTCCGGTAAATAAGAAAAAACTGTATACCTAAGAAACTTGAAGTTTTACAAAAAAAACGGACTATTGTAAATGTGTAGATCTATGGGCCCTAAATATTATCTCAAAATGGGAAATGACACGCATCATTAGTTTTGCAGATATTTACTATAATGTGGCATGGAATATTATCTTTCTTCCACTCAATAAAAGTTGTTCTCTTGCTCATTTTTTACTTTCTTCACTTCAACCTTTGGTGGAGTTTTCTTAGCGTTTGCGATGATGTCTTCATACTCTTTATGTATGTAAATGCGGTATAGCCGCCGAACCACACGCACTTATTATAGCCTCCTTCTCCTCACCAGTTAAACCTCCCATACACTGTTTCTTGCAACCACAGTCTGACCTAGGGTTGGGCGCTCTTGGAAATTTGTGATCGATTTCGATCACTATTTGAGATCCATCTGATCGATCGGATCGATCAGATCGATCGGATCGATCATGATCGAGCAAGAGCTCATGATAGGCTGGGCAAAATATCGATCGATTGATCAGATCGATCGTTCGATCATCTTATTTGAAAGATCGAAAGTTCGATCCGATCGATCGGCTCGATCTGATCGATCGGCTCGATCTGATCGATCGGCTCGATCTGATCGATCGGATCGATCATGATTGATCGGATCGATCTGATCAATCATGATCGATCAATCGATTATGATCGATCGATCGGTTTTTTAGTTCTCCCATATACGCACGACACGTGTCCGGCAACGTACGTGTCATCAAAAGATCGATCAGATCGATCACATCGATCAGATCGATCTTTCAAATAAGATGATCGAACGATCGATCTGATCGATCAGATCGATTGATCGATTTTTTTTGCCTAGCCCTCGTCTGGACCCGTTTTTCTACCTTCTACTAGAAAATATCCTTTGTGGGTAACAAACTCCTATCACTTTGCCCTACTTACTTTTTCCATCTCCTTTAAATGGCATTGTCCCTCTTTTTTAGGCTGTTCTGTGTCAGATTCAGAGTCAGATGACATAGTTTAAACTAAACTTAGCACTTGCTGATAAGCTCAAATGACTATACAAAACTGTATGAACTAAAACTCACGTAATAGAGAACACTATTATTATTACAATATATTACTACAACTAGCACAGCTGTTCCACCGGACTTTGTGGTCGTTGCGTAGCAACCGCCGTCCTCGCAAAAGAATAGTTGGTACTCTACTAAAAAATCGAGTTGCAAAACTTGATCCCGACTCAAACAGCGGCTTTAGTTAACAGAAGGGCGATCGGCCGCAGCCGGTCAAAATCCATAACCTAAAAGAGGGAGAAAACCCTTTGCGCTAGGAAAATCGTTGTTGTTGTTAAACACTACTTTTGACCACAACCTAACCTCAAACAACAAACTAGTAACGACAAAACTAACATGCGAGCGCTGTGGCAAACGAGAGTACTACGCGAGCACGACGTCTGAAGGGAAGAACAGTAACATTCCTGGAATGTTATCTTTCTTCCACTCATTGCAAACTTCTAAGCATTATTTCACAGACAGGATAGAAGGGAATATTACTCTTGATCCACTAAACGATAGACCTACATTTAAACTACAAAATGGCTATCTCAACTTTTTTTGATATTTTTGGAATATTACTGTTCTTCCACTCACACGTTCAATTGTAATTTAAGATTTTAGTACATTTTAATTAAAAAACGACAAATCTGATTAGTAAATCAGTTTAGTCAAAGAAATAATGGTCTAATTCTGAATTACAATTGACGTACTAATAATACGTCAAATAATCGTCAAATGTAAATCATATTAGTAAATTTTAATTCAGAAAACGTCAATAATTGAAATTGAGAAAACATCATAATTTATCAACGAGTTTTTTTAGAAACCTTCAATTGATGTTCTGATTAGTAAATTGTATTTCATAAAACGTCAATTGTAATTCATAATAGTAAATTTTAATTCAGAAAACGTCAACCGTAATTCAGATGAGTAAACTGCAACTCAGAAAACATCAATTGTCATTGAGATTAGTAAACTTTAGTTCACAAGACGTCAATTGTAACACAAATTAGTAAATTTGAATCCATAAAATGCCAATAGTCGTTCAGATTAGTAAACGTTTTCTGAAATGCAATTTACTATTCTGAATTACCACTGACGGTTTCTGAATTAAAATTTACAGATCTGAATTACAATTATTTCATAAAATTTCAATTGTAGTTCGACTAAGTAAATTTTAATTGACAAAACATCAATTGTAATTCAGATTAGTAAATTTCATTTGAGGAAACGTCAATTGTAATTTAGATTAGTACATTTTAATTAAAAATCCGTCAACTTTAAATCTTTTTTTAGTAAATTGTATGTTGTCCAACGGTAATCATCAACAGTAATTTAGATTAGTAAATGGTATTTCAGATATTATCAACTGTATTTAGGTTGGTAAATTGTATTTCAAACATCATCAAAAAATTAAATTCTATAAATGTCATAACTGATCAGGTGTTTTCTTCAGAACACATCAATTGTAATTCCGCTTAGTAAAATGTACTATGGAAAACATCAATTGTAATTCAGTTTAGTCAAAGAAATAATCCTGTAATTCTGAATTGCAATTGATTTGTTTTGTGTTAGAAATGTAAATCATATTAGTAAATTTTAATTCAGAAAACGTCAATATATGATATTCAGAAAACATCATAATTTATTATGTTTTTTTTAGAAAACTTCAATTTAAATTCTGATTAGTAAATTGTATTTCATAAAACGTCAATTGTAATTCATATAGTAAATTTTGATTCAGAAGACACCAATTGTCATTCAGATTAGTAACCTTTAGTTAGTAACAAAATGCGAATTGAAACACAAGTTAGTAAATTTGAATCCATAAAATGTCAATAGTCGTTCAGATTAGTGAACGTTGAACGGTGAACCTGAAATGCAATTTACTATTCTGAATTACCACTGACGTTTTGCTGAATTAAAATTTACTGATCTGAATTACAATTGGTCTTTTCTGAAATGCCATTTACTAATCTGAAATATAATTGACGGTTTCTGAATAAAAATTTACTAATCTGTACTACAATAAATTGACGTATTTAGAAGGATACCGGACCACTTCTGAAGTACAATTGTAATTGTACATTTTACAATTACAAAACAATTCATTTGTCAAGTTTTATTAGCATGGTTTATCATTTTGATTATAGCATGGTTCTCCTCAGAGACTTCAATGCCACAGTAGAACACAAGCTTGAATGTACCATCTTGGAGATTTCAATGCTACAGTAGAACACAAACCCAAACGTTTCTTTTCAGAGATTTTAATGCTACAGTAGAACACAAACTCCAATCGTTGTTCTTGGAGAGTTCAATACTACAATAAGATAGAAGCTGGTATATTTATATAGTTAGGATTGTTTTTTCTCCTATCCTTACATCATAATCTATACAGACAGTAGAGTTCACAGTATTCTTATCGGAAATTCCCGTATCCTTGTTTTCTTGACACTGCGTTAAAGTACGACTTCCGTGTTTTACGTTATTGTAGTTATATGGGTATCCGTTGCGATATTGTTGTTGCGATTACCGCGCGGCTATGCTAGAAAGGATCGGAAAAGTATCAGGATAGATAGTATCTATGTTCTCAACCTGCCGCATTTCAAGTACGTTCAGAACGCGGATGCTGAGCGCCTCCAGTTCTGGAGCAGTCACAGCCAAGCATATCATTGTTACAGTCGAAAGTTCCGCTTTAATGAGAAGCGTTATTTTAAAGGAGAAGGTGTATGTGCATGTTAGTGGTTAGTGGTCAGGCCATGATTCAAATTCTTATCGATTCTTGCCATGAATTATGGTAGTATTTTTTGTACAGAATTTTTTGTGGGAAGAACGGATTTAACGCGATTTAACTCCTGAAAGAATCGTCATCATATTTTGCGATAAAAACATCCTTACTGGGCGCCTAGGCTTAGCAAAAAGTCAGTATGTCTGAATCAGTGGAAATCATTATTCTTGAATCATCATCATTGATTTTTAATATAAGTACTACTGTCTGAATATCATTTGTAATATCTGAATATTATTTGCTACTTACTATCTGAATATTATTGGTAATATATGAATATCAATTTCTACTTTCTGACTATCAACTCTCGGAGACTTTAATGCTATTGTACAGATTTTCCAGTTGATATTCAGAAAGTAGCAATTGTAATTCAGCTATTCCAATTGATGTTAAGAAAGTAGCAATTGTAATTCAGATACTATCTACAATTTATTTTAAGAAAGTAGCAATTGCAATTTAGCTATTATAATTGATTTTAAGAAAGCAGCAAATGTAATTCATATAATGCTATATATGCTATATAATGATTTCAGATAGAAGCAATTGTAATTCAGCTATTCAATTGATTTTAAGACAGTAGCAATTGTAATTCAGATAATGCAATTGATTTTCAGAAAGAAGCAATTGTATATCAGCTATTCTAATTGATTTTAAGAAACTAGCTATTATCTAAATTTCAATTGACGTATTCTGAATTACAAGTGCTACTTTCTGAATATCAATTGCTACTTTCTGAATATCAAATGCAGAAGGTATTATACATAAATCTCCTTGGAGATTTTAATGCTACAGTAGGATATAAACTCGAATCTCTTTTCTCGGAGACTTCAACGCTATAGTAGACCACAAACCTGGATCGGTGAGTTCAATGCTACGATAGAACACAAACCTGAATACTAAATCTAAAATATCTCAAGTTACCACAAATTGATGTTCACCATCCATACACTCCTTAATCGCAATCTGTAGCGTTTCTAATTAAACAAGTTGCAATTTGTACCAGCACACACATATATCGCCTAGACGCATACAAGTTTGATTAATCGTGTTCCATGACCCATTTCCGCCGGGACAAAAACCAGAGGATCAAAGATGATACAATTAAGGTAGATTGGTCGGGCACGCTTCATATTTCATCATCGTCATCATCTCGGATATCCAATGAATCCAATGACCGTCTCCGTGTCGTTCATGGCCGCCGAAATCTGGAACACGAATAACAACAGCGCGATCTATCGGCGGCGTTACCTTTATGAATGCCAAGCGCCTCCAAGAGCATAATTAGCGAGCCATTGCAGCATCTCTCCCATACACCCGACATAATAGAATATCAACTGCACAAGAATGTCGTGATGCAACCTGACTTAGGGGGCCTTGAAGTCACCGAGTTCATTTGTCATGGTGCATAATTTACCGTATGATATATACACACATACACACGGTTTAATGTAATAATAATAACTGCAGCCACAACAGAGTAATGCCATTAATTAAACCGACAATTGATTTACTTCTGTCATATTACTCTATCTGTCGTAACTTGCGTATCCACCCTCGTGTATTCAGCGTGTAATATATGCAGATTCTTAAGCACGCATGACCCATTTAATGCCATTACAATGGCTTGGTATATGTGGTGTCATTGTAGCACCCCTCTTGTATATGTATGGAGAAAAACAATAAAAACTCGGTTGATATATGACGCTTTCAGCTATGAAAGAGGCTCGTCAATAAAACAAAGACTTAATAGGTCCGGTAATTGTCCTGTCGCCATAGTATATTGTCTATGTGGAGACGGAAGGGCTTTCTTAGTATAAATATATAGTCGCGTTGTAATAAAGTCGGTTCTTTAGTGCGAATCGCACCGACGGTTTTTGCGGAAGAGCATTCCAGTTGGGAGTTTATACAATGGTGGTCGCGGTGACCCATGGGAAACCGCAACCTTACCAGAGATCTGGATCTAAGGTTTATGGGTACTGTTTTTTACCCTATACTCAGTGAAAAGACTTATTTGACAGAAATATAAACTTCCATTCATATAGGTGGTGTATTATAATGATAATTGCATATCAGAGACTTCAATGCTACAACAGATCACAAGCCTGAATGTATCACCGCAAATATTTCAATGCAACCGTAGAACACAAACCCGAATGTTTCCGAACTACAAAACCTGCTGTTTATTTGCTGTCAGTTGTACAGAAAGTGACTATACTGTTTATTCAAATTGATTTTTGTTACATTTCTGATAAAAAAAAAGCTGTATTTTTCAATAATTTCGACAATTTCTGAGGAAATTATAAATATATGTTAGAGCAGTTATCTCCTGTCTTGATTTTACTTGTATTATGCTAGAATTATAATTTGACATTTTAAAATAATGTTTTATTTTAGATTCTATGCTTAACTAAGTTCTCAATACAATGTATTTCTTAAGTCAGTATAAATTTTTTAAAATAAAAGTTCAAATAAATTTCTATATTTTAAGTAAAAAATAAAATGAACATACATAAAACTACATTAGTTGTTATGACCTGTTTAAAAGTAATAATTGAAATTTACCTAGGTATATCGATTCGTATTGAAAAATTAAATAATAAAAATTAAATTACCTAAATAAGAAGAAATATAGAAATTTAAAGAAGAGGAAATGTTTTGAATTAATACAATTATTAAATGTCTGGAGTATTCTGAATTACATTTGATTCAATCTGATACGTTTGCTACTTTCCGAATTACAATTGTTACTTTCTTAAAATCAATTGGAATATAGCTAAATTACAATCGCTACTTTCTGAATATCAACTGGAAGCGGAGTATTCGGATTTGTGTTCTGCTGTAGCATTGAAATCTCCGAGAAAAACTATTTTCGGGCTTGTGTTCTACTCTAACATTGAAGTCTCCGCGCAAAACTATGCGGGTGCAAAAGTCTGGTACATAAAACCGTCATTGTGTTAAACTATTCCTGACACCACTACAATTATTATTATTATTATTATTCCACAGCGTATCTATCGGTCGACTAATCAAACTCTTAAATTATTCTTTTGTTTAACACGTTCACCGCCATATCCTATTGGCCAACAGCGCAAATCGATGCGTGACAATGCTCTGAACCCAGCTAAACGTCAATAGAAAGATGGTTATCTTCGCATTGGGCCGGGTGTGAGCCTGTGTCTCAACCAGACACAATTTGAATTAATATTCATTATTCATAGTCACGAGTTGGGTGTTTTTATTATTGTTGTTGGATTAAATTATCGACACCGACCGACCGATGAGAATGTCAGACGGCGTGCGTTTGACAGATTTCTTTTCAGCATATATTCAGGTCTGAGTCTAGGTCGGCGGATGTCCTGCCGTTGCCATGATGATCATCATCATGATGCTTTCAGGTGTTTACGCGTTAAATCTGATCTTCCTACGGTAATTTCTGTACAAAAATACTACATGTGTGATAGAAAGAATCGGAAGGAATTCGCATTATACACTGACCACTAACCACTAACATGGATGTTAGGGTGAAGTTTTTGTTCAAATATTATATAACATTCGCTTTCATGTGTTTACGCGTTAAATCTGTTCTTCCTACGGTAAATTCTGTAGGAAAATACTACATATGTGATAGAAAGAATCGGAAGGAATTTGAATTATCCACCGACCACTAACCACTAACATGCATATTAGGGTTAAGGTTTTGTTCAAATTTGATATAACATTCGCTTTCAGGTGTTTACGCGTTAAATCTGTTCATCCTACGGTAAATTCTGTACTAAAATACTACATGTTATAGAAAGAATCAGAAGGAATTTGAACTATACACTGACCACTAACCACTAACATGCATATTAGGGTGAAGTTGTTGTTCAAATTTGATATAACATTCGCTTTCAGGAGTTTACGCGTTAAATCTGTTCTTTCTACGGTAAATTCTGTACAAAAATACTACATATGTGATAGAAAGAATCGGAAGGAATTTGAATTATACACCGACCACTAACCACTAACATGCATATTAAGGTGAAGATTTTATTCAAATTTGATATAACATTCGCTTTCAGGTGTTTACGCGTTAAATCTGTGGTTTCTACGGTAAATTCTGTACAAAAAACTACCTATGTTATAGAAAGAATCGGAAGGAATTTGAATTATACACTGACCACTAACCACTAACATGCATATTAGGGTGAATTGTTGTTCAAATTTGATATAACATTCGCTTTCAGGTGTTTACGCGTTAAATCTGTTCTTCCTACGGAAAATTCTGTACAAAAATACTACATGTTATAGAAAGAATCGGAAGGAATTTGAACTATACACTGACCAGTAACCACTAACATGCATATTAGGGTGAAGTTGTTGTATCAAATTTGATATAACATTCGCTTTCAGGTGTTTACGCCTTAAATCTGTTCTTCCTACGGTAAATTCTTTACAAAAATATGTGATATGTGATAGAAAGAATCGGAAGGAATTTGTACTATACACTGACCACTAACATGCATGTTAGGGTGAAGTTGTTGTTCAAATTTGATATAACATTGTAAATTCCGTTGCCATACACGTTTTAAGCAGTAGGTACTTTAAATATACAGTCCACTTAAAGAAATGATTAATAATGAAATTCGACGTGAAATGTTTTACCCGAAAAAGGACAAGAATATGTCCATTATATTTTTGCTCCAGTTTGCAAACCCGTATACGACGTGTAAAGCAATTCATTAAAGTCATTCAGGCATCCGAAACTTCTTCTTTACTTGTAGTACGCACAATTAAGCAAATTGAAACGATCTTGCCGTATACATATATAGAGAACCCAAAAAGCGTTAAGTGCTTTCTTTCGGGTACTGTAGGTACCTACCTATACCAAAAAAAAACGCTCTATATATGGGAGTCATATACACGCTTCGGTATTAACGAACTTAAAGTTCATTGACGCAGGATTCTTTAAAGATTTTTAATGTTTTATTTTGCACCGACCTTTTTACAAGTAAAATATGAAAATTTATATAATGGACCAACATTTCTATTTCACGAGAAGAATATATATTCTTTACTTTTTATCGGAGACTCAAATGCTACCGTAAGACACAAACCCGAATCTTGTAGTCTTTAATCCTATTGTAGAACACCTATTTGAGAATCAATATTTATTGTTTAATTTCTAATACGTCTGAGTAATTTTCTTGCGTTTTAAATTATGGATATAATTCAATTTAAATAACTCCGCCTTCGAAAATAATTCAGGAGCATGGAAGCCGAGTAGAAAGTTAAATCATGCATTTTTTAACGGTCAGGCGACATCACTTTCCACTTTAGCACCTCCCACTGAAACAAGTTTCACCAATAAGACAGATCGTCTTATTTTTCGCGAAGAAATCCAACCGCGAAAATAATCAAAATAATCAACAAAAAAAGCACAATCTCCTTCGGTAATTATTCAGAAATACAAGTCCTTTTTCGTCGAAGTGCTTCGCGGAAGCCACAAAACTTAACAAAGCAGTAAATACAGGCGAACTTTGTCGTAAATACGCTAATCTTAGTAATCCTTTACCGATACTTATCTGACAATTAAACGTCCTGTTTTGCAATGCGAGAGCGAGAGAGAGAATGAAGATGAAGATGAGAGAAAAACTCGCACATGTATGACCGTATGAGATTTAATGGCGTCGCCTCACGATCTTGCTAACGAGGGACCATAATAAAAAAAACTTCCTTTATACAGAAAAATACGCTACGCGGCATCGGTAATTGATTTTTAATCATAATTTCTACTGACGTAGCTCTAACTTAGAAGACATCTCGCGTGACCCTGTCAGGATGAGCATCACAAAATATCGAAGAAGATTTTAGTGACCAATGAAGACATACAAGTGTTTATAAGGTATCGCTCCAACTCATTTTTGTTCGCATGCGTTATACATACTATGTACATTCACATAAATACTCAATAACAATAATGTAGTAATCAGAAATACCCGTCTATTTTTTCTTAAGTTCTAATGATACTAAGGAAATCTGTAATATAAATCCATATTAATGCATAACAGTTATACAGGGTGAGTTATTAGTATCCCGGCGGTTGATAGTCATCAAATGGTTTGAGAAAGAAAAAATGTTTTATAGAGTTGCTTGACTCATTAGTTTCTATAACGTAAAATTATTATCATTTATACAGGGTGTTGCATTTAGGCGTGACGGAAAGTCAGTAATTTTTTTTTAATGGAACGCCTTGTATATCACGCCATATTATGTATACTAAGGAAGTTGTCTTTCCAACTGTGTAAGTTGTACCTGTGTAAAGTAAATAGTTCCTGAGATATTCAATTGTTTGTCAAAAAATAGTCAATTGCCGGCCTTTCTTAAAAACTACGTTAGTACTACATTTTTTGAGATATTCTCCTAAAAATTTTGTCGCATAATAACTAAATCCATAGCTAGATGCTGACGTCATGAAAAATTAGATGCGCTATACAGAGTGATCGTAGCATGCACTAGTTTTTAAACATTTTTAAATAGCTTTTTCTTGAGATTTTTAAATGGAACACCCTGTATATTATTTGCTAATTGAAATGTCTCTTAAGTTCTTTGTAATTTATATTCACTATATCGTATATCTATTTTTACTAGTTTTTGTGACATTTGGAATTTAAAGAGTAGTATGCTATTTAGTATCTTAATATTGCTTTGCATACAGTGTGCTGGGTAGCATGTTGTAAAATATTTAAAGCGTTATAGAAGAAGCCATTTAGAACCTATTTAACTAGTTTTATTCATATAAAAAGTATTACGGTTATCAAGGTATTACACTATTTTATAAGTATGTTTTTGCAATTTTTACAAACGTACAGCGACCGAACCTGAAGACCTAGTAACTTCAGTTGGGCTCCGAAGTAAGCCAAAAAACAGTGTAGTTTTAGGGGGACTATCGTGAAAAATTGTTCACCTTTGTGAAAATTATGCGGAGACGTTTCATTCTAATAGTATGTGCGCTCAGACACAAAAACAAACAAAAACGCTAAAACCTGTCTTCATGAGCTACGTTTGAGGACGAATTTGTATTCAGTACAAAAAACAACCAACAATATCAACTTACTATTGTTAAATGATTAAAATAGGTTATTTTTCTTTAGAGACAATTCATTTTCTGGAGAGACAATTGGGATAATATGAACGATAGTCTGAGTAATATTGATAAGGTGAATGGAAAGTGGGTTATTTGGAAGTGTTTTTAATAGATTTTTTTGCTATGAATGAAAATCTGAATCTAAAGATGCCTATCAGTTTGTTTTTGTTGCATATTTGGTTTTTGTGTGTAAGTACATAAATCACATCAAAGAAAATCTGATTTTCAACACGCAGAAGTCAACAAATTTGCACGATAGTTAACCTAAAAGTACACGGTTTAGGGTATACCTTAGCAGTAATTTAAATTTTTAAATCGCGTGTTCGGTTGCCATACGGCAGACGGCAAAATATACTTATAAACTTTCATATAAAATTGTTAATATGTTGATAACGGTAATACTTTGTACAAGGATCAAGCTGGTTAAATTGTTTTTAAATTATCTCTACTATAGCCACTTGAAGACTTTACATCAAACTACCAAATACCTTATTCTCAGCAATATTAAAATTTGCAACTGCATTGGATTTTCGTAAAATTGCAAATATCATAAAAAATAATAACATTTGGTGTATGACATATTAGATGTAAATTAGAGCGAAATGAAGGGTTATTACAGCCAACACATATTTGTACAGGGTGTACCATTTAAAATACTCGAGAAAAAGCCATTTGAAAAACATCAAAATTTACTAAGTTCAATGAACACGCTGTATAGTGTATCTAATATCTTTGGCTATCATCTACCTATTGTCTATCCCTTTGACTATTGTCTCACATAGTTTAAAAGCAAAATCAGCAAAAATGTCGTTTTTACATAATTTTTAAAAAATTTAAAAAAGGGGATATTTTGGAGAAACAGTTGAATATCTCTGGAACTATTAACGCCGTGACTTAGCAACATACACGGTTGGATAGACAAATTTAGTAGTGTTTATAACATAATAAAATATACAGGACGTTCCATTTAAAAAAATTTTCATAGTTTCCGTCACACCTAAACGCACCACCCTGTATAAATGAAAATAATTTTACGTTATAGAAAATGGCGAGTCAAACAACTTTTGTATAAAATATTTTTTTCTTTCTCAAACGATTTATTAACTATCGACCGCCGGGATACTAATAACTCACCCTGTATATACGAAATAAATGAAAAAATATAAATAAACTTTATGGCCATCCTGTATACTCAATAGTTAATTTAAATTGATACATCGCGTGATATGGGTGAGACTGTGAATTTTTGTGAATCTGACCTTCCGTGTCAGTCATTTTTATACAGCTGGTTTGCTGCATGATACGGCCATAATCTATCTGCGTTCTGGGTGTCCTAAAAAGAGAAAATAGCCGCGTCGTGTTTGTTTTTCGTGGGCTAATTGAAGGTGGTCGGACAATTTCGAGCTGTCATTAGATGTTATCTCGTTCGTCCAAAGCAAAATTCTCGATGATAGTTATTAATGTCCAGAACTGGTAAAATTAATATACGCGGCTCGTTATTTATTCTTCTCTGACTCTACTACGCGGTTTTAGCTGTAAATATTTGACAGTTGTAATTGCTAGTTGAGGACCAACAATTATTCTTCGGGTATGATCACAAGAAGAAATCTCACGATCGTGGAAAGAAGTTGAAATATTTAAATATTTTCAATGATTTCTTCATGGAATTATTTGACGAAGATTTACTACATAGTATCAATGCAAGAAAATTGTGAAATAATCGGTTAGCTACTGGAGAAATTTTTCTTACTATCTTAAATATTGCGCGTTTGAATTGTTGTCTTAATTAAATTTCACCACAAAAAGGAAGAAAATGATAGAAACGACGGAAAGGAAAAAATGAAAAAAAATACAAGAATGACGAATGTAAAATACAAAAACAACAAGGTGGATAAAAAGGACGAACACAACAAGGACACAAAAAAAACGGCGTAAGGGCGAGAAATAACGTCAAAGGATAAAAAGGACGAACAGGAAAATGATAACACGGAGGACAACAAGGACTAGAGAAACGATATCAAGGACGAAAAATACGAGAAGGACACATAAGGGATAAAAAACAATAAAGATACAGATAAGACAGGTAAAGGACGAAATTGACTAAAATATTACAAAAAAACTCCGAAAAGGACTAACACGACAAAATCGTCCTTAAATGATGAAAATGGTAAAACGGCCGCAAGGATACAAAGGATGAAAAATAGGTACATACAAAAAAGAGTAAAAATAGGACACAATAGGCAAAAATTACGAAAAATATAAACAAGAAGTAGGTAAAGGACGAAAATGACAATATTAATTACAAATAAAAAAAATAAAAAAGCCTAACAGGACGAAAAGGATCAAATTGTCATAAATGACAGAAACTAAGATAACTATAAATAGTTAAACTAAAAATACCAAAAAAAGACGAATATAGAGTACAAAAACAACAAACTGGATAAAAAGGACGAACACTTCAACAAGGACATAAAAAACGGCGAAAGGACGAGAAATAAAGGCAATGGATAAAAACTACGTAAAAGACAACGAGATATATAGAACGAATTAAAGAATATTGATAAAAAAAACTAACAAGACAAAGGTAGTAAAGGAAAAAAATGCTAACACGGAGGATAAGGACTAGAGAAACGATATCAAGGAAACGAAAAATGCGGGAAGGACACACAAGGGATAAAAAACGATAAAGATAAGATGAAGGTAAAGGACGAAATTTACCAAATTAGTTACAAATTGGTTAGGGCGAAAAGAACACCACAAAATCGTCCTTAAATGATGAAAATGGCAAAACGACCGCAAGGATACAAAGGATGAAAAATACATAAATACAAAGAAATTAAAATAGGACACAATTGACAAAAAATTACGAAAAAGATAAACGTAAAGTAAAGGACAAAAATGGCAAAATCTAACTTAATTACAATTAGACGATAACAGAAAAACAGGACGATTAGGATCAAATTGTCATAAATGACAGAAACTAAGATACATATAAATAGGACAACTAAAATTACAAAAAGGGCGAAGAGGAGTAACAAGTCGAAATAGATAATAATAGAGATAGATAAAGACGTAAAAACGGAAAGGACACGATGGATAAAAAGGACTAAAAGGTCAATGAAGGACGAAAACGCTGGAAGTAACGTATACGATAAAAAGGACGAACTTGCAGCGATGGACGAAATTTATAAAATTAAAAATAAAATCTGATGTGCACAGGCACATGACTTTATCATACTATGTATAAAATTAATAGTTTGGCTGCACGAGATTCTATTTGATCGAGATCAGCTATGTCTGCATTAAAATAAAACTAGTAGATCTAGACAGATATGTTGACTAAAGCTGCGTTCGGATATTGTAGTCCGTTGACACCGGGTACACCGTCCAAATGACACTTAGGTGTTATTGGGTGTAAAAAGTGTAACGGTGTACAATATCCGAACGCAGCTTATATGGACAGTAGGTATTGTCAAACATTAGCGTTTGACACTACCTACTGTCATTAGAATCAAAATATCTGACATATCCTGGCTACTAGGTTTAATGCAGTACGACCGATGTCGAGGAAATAGAATTTGCTCATGCAGCTAAACTATTGATTGTACCAAAAATGTCATGGTCATAAATTATTCAGAATTTCCTCTAGTTTAATTTATTATTTGACTATTTCGACGAAATTTCAGAAATGGCGGCTTATTTACAAAATCTTTCAAAAATGCTAAGACTAAACCTCCAGTTCCTTCAACAGAAAGCTTTTCAGCTCTAAGTTTGGTCATGAAACTTCTAAATATGAAGTTTCGTCCCGATACCTTTAGTAGTTTCTCCGGAATCGTCGCCACAAAAAACGGGTACACACACACAGACATACACAGACACACACACAACAGACATTTTTTTGTACCTTGGTCAAAAATGTTCAGGGGACCCAAAAAGACATATTCCCGCTAAAATCTCAAAAATTTTTTTGGGCGATTACAATACTGTACATTCTACGTATGATAAAGTAAAAACACAAATTCTTTAGAATAATAACCAATTGGTTGATTCTTCACTGTTGTTTTATTGAATCCTTACTGATGCTAAAATAAAATAAGCAAATATAGAAACCACACACAGATTATAATTTTCATACAGGGGAACTTACTGTCAAAAATCTTCTTAAACTAATCGACATCAAACACAAAAAAACTTAAACTAAAACAAGACTTTGGCGCAGATGAAAATATAAACATATAGAAACAGCATATTTTCAACCCTAGAAGGTATGCAACACTCTGTGAGTCGGTAAGTTAGGTCACTACACGAGTATGTAAAAATGAAACATTAAATTTCAACAGACGAGTTACCTTTTTGATTAAATCTATTTGATATGACCTTGAAAAGGGGTTCGAGGGTTAGCTGCACTTGTTCGTTTAGAAGTCATTTGTCTATTTTAGCCTTACAAATCTGTAGGACCTCAAGCAATGTGAGTTTGTATCCCTTTTGTTGGTGATGTGGAATTGTTATATTTGAGTTGTATTCTAATAATAAATCAGAAAAACTACTAGTATTTTGCCCAACCCAAGATAATAAATTATATTAATTTCTTGGACCTGTTCGAACATGTACTTCAACATTCAACAAAACAAAATTCCTCAAACCTGTTCATCCATTTTAGTGTACCTATACATAATTTCCCATCATGTTTTAAGCACTTAAAAGAGCCATGGGCTCTGATTATTATCAAAAACCTTAAAGATGTTATCTCTAAAAACATCAAGTTCCCTAATAACATTCCATAAAAAGTATTTTCCAACCGATTTTTATGGAATATGTACTTAACGGTGTGACGTATGGCCGCGAGTCGTTATCTAATTACGTCAGCGTAATGGCGTGTAGCAATTAAATGTGCAATACGTTCACAGATGTCACCAGTTTCTTTCGGTTTCTTCTTCTGGGCCTTTTTGCTTTACCAATGCGCTGCGCCGCATTGGGAATTGCCACATTGCAATTACCACCAGCCTTGAGGAGACTCTTCCAATTGCAAAAAAATAAAACGCCGAACGCGACAGGAATAATTAATAAACTTTCAGCAATAAATCGTCCGAGTTTTCTAAGAAGTTTAATGCTTGATGAGATCGCATTCTAGAGTACTGATTTTTTAATCACTCCGCCGGTCGTCGAGATAACGTATCTGACGACAAAGTTACTAATGAGAAAATGGGAGAATTATACGCGTTTCCTACACTCTCTGGTATGTAATCTGTCATATAAGTGGTATGTTATTACACTAGGTGATGGCCTATAGATAGGTTGGAGGGAGGATTTTTTATGTAACGACCAAACTGCGGAATTTTATATAGAAAAAAAGAAATTCAGTGAAATTACGGCAAAATACGTTGAAGAATGTGAAGAAAATTAAAGAAAATGCTTTGTCGAGCTGAAATTGTATTAAATCACTTCGATAACGAGATCTTTAGGTTTTATTCGATGTTTATTTAATGGTGACCTAGATTTGAAACAAAAATATTACCAACTTAAGAGAAATGCTATCTATTACTTTATCATACGTAGTATGTAAAGTATTGTAATATAGCCAAAAAAAAAATTGAGATTTTAGCGGAAATATCTTCTTGAGTGTGTCTTCTTGAGTCCCCTGAACATTTTTGACCAAGGTATAAAAAAATGTCTGTGTGTGTGTGTGTGTGTGTGTGTGTGTGTGTGTGTGTGTGTGTGTCTGTGTCTGTGTATCTATGTGTGTGTGTGTGTGTGTGTGTGTGTGTGTGTGTGTGTAGCCGCTTTTTGTGGCGACCATTCCGGAGAAACTACTAAAGGTATCGGGACGAAACTTCATTTCTAGAAGTCTAAATAGAAGTATCATGACCAAACTAAGTGCTGAAAAGCTTTCTGTTGAAAAGGGTCCAAAGAAACTGGAGGTTTAGTCTTAGCATTTTTGAAAGATTTTGCAAATAAGCCGCCATTTCTGGAATTTCGTCGAAATAGTTAAATAATAAATTAAAGTAGAGGAAATTCTGAATAATTTATGACTATGAAATTTATTGGTACAATCAATAGTTTAGCTGCATGAGCAAATTCTATTCATCGACATCGGTCGTACTGCATTAAAACTAGTAGCCAGGATTTGTCAGATATTTTGATTCTAATGACAGTAGGTAGTGTCAAACGCTAATGTTTTGACAATACCTACTGTCAATATAAGCTGCGTTCGGACATTGTACAGCGTTACACTTTTTACACCCAATAACACGTAAGTGTCATTTGGACGGTGTACCCGGTGTCAACGGAGTACAATATCCTAACGCAGCTTTAATCGACATATCTGTCTAGTTCTACTAGTTTTATTTTAATGTAGACATGGCCGATCTCCATCAAATAGAATCTCATGCAGCTAAACTATTAATTTTATATATAGTATGATAAAGTCATGTGCCTGGCCACATCAGATTTTTTTTTCATAGAACCACATATGAAAAATACTGACAAATCCTGGCTACTAGTTTTAATGCAGTACGACCGATGTCGATGAATAGAATTTGCTCATGCAGCTAAACTATTGATTGTACCAATAAATTTCATAGTCATAAATTATTCAGAATTTCCTCTACTTTAATTTATTATTTAACTATTTCGACGAAATTCCAGAAATGGCGGCTTATTTGCACAATCTTTCAAAAACGCTAAGACTAAACCTCCAGTTCTTTTGGATCCTTTTCAACAGAAAGCTTTTCAGCTCTAAGTTTGGTTATGAAACTTCTAAATATGAAGTTTCGTCCCGATACCTTTAGTAGTTTCTCCGGAATCGTCGCCACAAAAAACGGGTACACACACACACACACACACACACACACACACACATCCACACACACACAGACATTTTTTTGTACCTTGGTCAAAAATGTTCAGGGGACCCAAAAAGACATATTTCCGCTAAAATCTAAAAAAAATTTTTTGGCATGATTACAATACTTTACATACTGCGTATGATAAAGTAAAAATTTATAGTATTCTGTTCTTTAAAGTTTAATAAATAATTGATTTTACTTATTTATGGACGATTCTGATCATTTTCACGTTTTTATCAACTATAATTATATACGGAGTGTCTCAGAACTCAACGTCATGAGGGCGGATCGGCCAAATCATGTTTTCGACATATTGACGCTTTTATGAATTTTGTCAAAATTCTCACCTTAGGTCAGCTTTTCGAGTATTTTTGTACGATTCATGATTATGATTATGTATAAAGTAAACTTTCCCAAATTACTTGCTTTATGAAATTTTACATTCAGTTAAAAGAAAAAACTATCATATTTGTGTGCAGCATATATTACAGATCAAACGAACTTAATACAACCAATTCATGCGACAGAATACGAACTGTTTGCTGATGTTTGAAATATAGCGCTTTCTATAGACGTTTGCAACTGATGACGAGAATTTATCTCGAAATCCGGATATTGTAAGAAATCAAAATACAGAACTTTTACCGGACTTTTGAAGTTTTTATTCTTTGATATAATATCATATTTAGACTATATTCGGTAGATATAAATGTTGAATTTATTTTTTTTACTGCTTGTTTGTTCCTTACAAAAACTAGATAAAAAACACCAGAAACCAAATGTTGCTCTACTGTACTGTACCCTCCGAAAAGTTCTAGTCAATAATTAATAGGCCCACATTATTCCTTCAGCAAGCTTATAATTTCTTCAATCAAAGTTTTACTATAGAAAAGCTTGCTTGTAAGATTGCCTGTAAGCTTGCTTGTTGTTTTCTTGTAAGCTTCCCTGTAAGATTGTTCGTAAGCTTGCTTGTAATTTTGTTTGTATCTTTTTATCTTATAACTTTAATATCTTTCTGATCTAATTTGGTTAAAATTTTAATTCAAATCTACTACAACTTACACCTAAATTATTTAAATAACATTTTAAATACTGGGTTCATACACTTCTCTCACAGAGCACCTATAGTTTATACCACGAAACCATCGCCTATAACCTACCAAAAAAACGATATCGGCGTCGCTCAAACAAGTGTTGCTCTAATTCTGCTCAGCCCACTAATATATCAGGGCACCATACAGTTGCTTTGTAAGAACTACTGACCGATTAATTCCATAAGATCGTGACCACTTCGGTCCGTTATTGAGCAAGAAATACCGCTACGGTTAGCCGCTTAGTTTTCGGCTGCTCGTACTCACTCAATAATAATATACCCACCACTCAAACACCGAACTAAAAGTGGGGAACGGATAATTTCCCACACGCACTTCACTCCGACCAATCAAATCGTCGGAAAGAGTCGGTCGTCAAGTGCCGTGTAGTGATCAATGAAAAGTGGTCGTTATCGAGTAGGACACGAGAAAAAACGTACTGCCAAGTCGGATTTATGAGCGCTCCGCCGACGGAGTGCCATACGAGAGAACTCCGATCGGGAAAAACGCGAAAAGTGCGCGCTGTGGTCGAATTTTTAACCTGTGGAAAGAGGACTAGTGACCTACGTGATGCATTATTTACGTGACGTGTCAAAACTGCTGTACCTAATTAGTGATTGTGGAATCTGGTGCCTTTAATAGCATTTAACGGTGTTTAACTGTGATATAAATTGTGATTTAATTAAGAATTTTGTGTGTGGTGTATTGTGTGCCTTTTGTGGATTATTACCGGATTTTTTAAAATGAATCTAGTCAGGATTAAGGAGCTAACAAGTAAGGAACTTCCTAAAAACGAATATATTTTGGATTTCTAACTGTTCAATAAATCACTAATATGTTTTTATTTCGTGTTGTAGATATTTATTTATTAATTAAATCGAATTCAAGCGTGAGAATTAGAACAGTATTAAACAAATTTAATCTGCATTTACAACGCAAACAACTGATATACATAAGCTTATGGTAAAACAAGAAATTCCCTGCGGTTTAATTATAATTAAGCGCGTGACTTGTTGTAAAGAAGTGTTGTATTAAATTGTGATTAGCTAGACTCATTTGAGTACCTACACATTATTGCTATTCAAGTATTATAGGTAGGTACTTACAAAAAAAGAAAGTGTAATTTCTGAAGTATCTTGTCACTCGCGTATATCAAAAACTGGCTTCGATAATATTTTTTAAACCGTTGGGAATTCGACCGGTTCTCGTTGGATTATTAGAGAGTACAAATCTGCACTACCTAACCGACTTTCTATCTCTAACAATCATAAAACTACCCATACAATGAAACTTCTCGTGAGACACACAAGCTTGATTTTAAATAATTTCAAATTAGTTGTTAATTATTCTGTTTTACTACCTCTTACAATGCACTGATACCTCGCTATACTGGTGCTCATTTTCTTTTTTTAACTGCTGTAAAACTCTCCTGGAAAAAAGTTTCATATATGCTATGGAATTTATTAAAACAAAACAAACATATCTACAATTAATTCCAACAGATATGAAGATCATTCACACAGAAAAGTGATCTCTCGAACAAAGAGAGAATTACTTGACTGAAGTAGTTGGTAGGTTCGTATATACGCGAGAGATTATTGACTTCAACCAAGAAATTTTATTTCTTGGAATAATTACTAGATTTAAGAAAGTGGTTACTCTGGTGAAGTAAGTAAACAGTCTTCAATGAAGTATATATTTTTATTCCCGGTAAACATTTTTAGCTACTTAATGTAAGAATTTTAAAGATTTGGCACAAATACGTTTTCTATTGCTAATTAACAAGATAGGTATGTTATATTTACTTACTCGTTCTAAACTGTTGCGTGCGTTACATCAAACTATTCCGTGTTAAAACGTTTATTGTACACTATAAATCACAATACACATCCCCAATAAATCACAAGGCACATCCCCTACGGGTACTTCGTTGTTGTTTTGCGTACTAGTTTATGCTCCTTTACGGCGCCAGCACCACGCGCGGGCGTGCGAGCCTTGACAAAATCACGATGCGCATATTTATTCCAGAGAAAGGGATTACTTGAAAGAGTGAGAATCACTTCAGTTAAATAATTGGTGGGTTTTTATTCAGTAAACAATACTTACTTATATTAAATGTCTTATATTTTCTTGGATCAAGTAACTACGCACATAGAGAAATGGTTGTCTAATGTTAAGAACATAACATTCTTAACATTATTTGTTTGTATTAAAACAACACATACTTATAAAAAGAATATTTCTTTATAATAAAACAACCTAAATATTTTCTTTAAGTAAACGATCGTTTTGATTTAAGAAGTCGTTGTTTTGAAAATAATGTGAATGATGCCGATAGATGGCGCTTTAGTTTCTCGTCGTAAGAGAGGTCTCCTAGAGGGTATATAACCGCATACATGTCTGTGCAGCATCAGTGATTGTGCTATTATACCGTCAATGGACCTGTCATAGAAATGTCCAATAGATTTGATATTGATGGAAAGAGACTCTACTTGGAAAATAACTTTGGATGCGTTCATTGCATTCAATGTAAAACATGTTCATATTTAAAAGAAGTAGGTGGATGTTTAATCCAAGAATGTGAGTGTTAAAAGAATAAATTGTTAGATCAAATAAGTATAGTAACCATTTAAAATTGTACAATCTTAAAGTAAGACAACCGATCAACGGTTTTCTTCATGAACAATATATATTCTTGCGTATATATAAAACAACCGTTGTTTTGGATTAACAAAGATTGCTTTGAATTGAGACAACGTTTCGTTGCGTGATATTTAGAAAAGAATTTTAAATTTAAAAACAAGAAAAACAAATATTCAGTTATTTTTTAACAAGAATTAGAAGTGTGCGATCTTAAGAATTTTTGATCGAGTTTACAGTAAAAGAAATAACATTATTCTTTTTCTATTTCATTTTACATAAAGTGTACAGCATTTTCACCCAGTGGTGTCCACTACGTAATCAATTTTCTAACCTATCACAGATTAATTAATGTTTACGATTGTAATGCATCTCAATAGCGGAAATCATCACTTTTAAAACTAGTGTTAAAAATAGTTTCTTATAGAACTGGGGTTGTAAGGTTGGGCAAGAATTGAGTAAGTAACCGAACACACTTCATAATTTTGTAATAAGATTTACACCGAAAAGATTAGATATTTCTGTCGAGTCTAGATGACGGATTTTAAGATTATTAGTGGCTATGCCGTGGACTTCTTGCGATCAACTAAAAACACCGATATTCACAGAATTCGTCACCTACACTTGAAAATGGAGCCTGGTATTTTGTTTTATTATTAGCAAAAGTTCAATCAAAGTTTACTCTAACGTATATTTTTAATGCACAAACACAAACATGCTTATGTAAGAGCCGACTGAAAATTATAACTGTATTTCTGATTTAAACGCCACATTAAAATTGTTCTATCATATGTATAACTAAAGTTTTTTTATCATGTTTTCTATTTATGTTTGCAATATTTTTGCATCTATGGAAGTTGTATGGATTAATCGTTATACATGATGTTTTATTTATTAAACATACACACAGAAAAGTGATCTCTCGAACGAAGAGAGAATTACTTGGATAAAGTAGTTGGTAGGTTCGTATATAGGCGTGAGATTATTGACTTCAACCAAGCCATTTTATTTCTTGGAATAATTACTGGATTTAAGAAAGTTGTTGCTCTGATGAAGGAAGTAAACAGCCTTCAATGAAGTGTATATTTTTATTCCCGGTAAATATTTTTAGCTACGAAGCTAAGAATTTTAAATATTTGGCACAAATACGTTTCCTATTGCCAAGCCTTTACAAAGTCACGATGCGCATATTTATTCCAGAGAAAGGGATTACTTGAAAGAAGTGAGAATCACTTCAGTTAAATAATTGGTGGGTTTTTATTCAGTAAACAATACTTACTTATATTAAATGTCTTATATTTTCTTGGATCAAGTAACTACGCACTTGGATGTAATTACTATTACTTCGTTTGAGAAATCGACATTTTTGGGACGAAAAATTCAATTACTTCTTTCAATACAATATTGATTCTTATAAAGAAAGCATTTATTTGTCGACAGCATTTATCTGAGAAATTATTTTACTTAGATTGAGTATGTGACATTTCTTGTATATACCTAACTTTCTACATCCAAGTAAATATGCATTTGAATCTAGTAAATAAATTCAAAAAATTATGCTTTCTCGTTCCAAATAATCACTCTTCTGTGTGTACAGTAAAACTTCAAGGGATTATTCCTTGGATTTTTGTAAGAATATTTTGTCCTTTATTCATGTGTGAAAAGTCGCTTTGTTTCGAAGATACATGGCGAGAAAAATGTTCGACAAAACCGATTAATTAATATAATTTTAAGTTTTTAGCTGGAGGTCATTTTCAACAGTTCTTGTAGATTAAGAAACTTTACATAATTTTTTTTTCGCCCTGTGTCGTCGAAACAAATTGTTTCTCAAAATTCATTAAAGGACAAAATATTCTTGGAATAGTCCTGGGAATAACCTCTTGAATTTTAGCCATATGTTTAATAAACATCCTGTATACAGGTGTCCCACTTGCTTCCCCGCAAACCTTTATTTTAGAAAGTAAATATCATTCTGAACAATTTTTTGTTTACTTTTTCAACTAATTCAAAAGTTACAGCAACATTAACAATACAAATAAACATTTCTATAATAAAATGGATATCAAACGAAGAAAGGACGTCATCAATACCCACTACAATAATAAAAATTAAATTCATTTAAGTAAAAAAAATGTAAGATGAGAAAAATAAATTGAGTAAACAAATGAAGAAATAAATAAGTAAATATGATACTGCTTAATGTTTTTTTTTCTTGCTGGTTCTTTCAATGCCTTCCGAAGTTAGAGCCATTTATAATACGGTTTTGCTAATATTTCAAACAGCTGTAAATTTTTAAGGAGTTGCGAAACCAAGTCAATATGAATTTTTTTCATTTTTTGCGCATATTTCGGAAATTATTTTTTTAAAAAAGTTTTTACCCAGAATATATTCCATAAAACTTTCTATAAAAAAAACGTATGAAAGATTTAGCATCCGCATAAAGAACAATAATTTTTTGTTGCCATATTGGACTCAGGAACTTCGTCATTTTTAATTTTGAACTTTAAAACAGTCTCTTGGCAAAATCACCAATTTTTACAAACAATTTAACCTGAATTATGAACTATATAAACACTCACATTATTTACAACACAATCTCTAAATATAACCGACATTACTCATATCACTTCACATTTTGACAGCCCGACATAAATCCCGATTTATACATTCCCAATAAATGCAAAACTCATTACGAAACCGAAATTTATATCGACAAGGATCGCATAAATCTCGCAAAGGATACACACACACGTAATTCCATCCTTGCTTTTAAAATATATTTATGCAAACCTATCTAGTTACTTAGTGCTATCGCGTAGGGCAATAAATAATACATTAGGACTCGAATACAAGTACGCCAAGCCGCCTTTAACATTAGCTATGGGGTTCGTGTCTTGCACTCTCGTTCAGATTTCCCAATAAATCCTGATCAAACGACTGTATCCGTCGTTACGTCATCGCTCTCTGAGCGCACAGGTGCATTGGAACTTCTATCTACCACGTTACGTAAAGCGTTGTCAAGCTGTGCTACGTTTGTATATTTGTGAGACTTGTAACGAACGATCTAGTTCAGTAGTCTTGGGCAAACCACACTACGCACATGTAGTTAGATGTGGTAGTCGGCGAACAGGTCGTTTTCGACGCGTTTCTCACACGTTTTATGTGTGAAATTGTTAGTAGGTATGTTGTAGGTACGCCTCTGGACATTTCTTCAGAATGCTGTTGGGAATAACGTAATTGCGTAATAACGTATCTCTTAAATCTTAAGGATACAAGCTAAAGTGGTTATTTTTTGGAAAATTAAGAATATAATAAAGTAAATGGAAAGGTAGAAGGGTATTTTAGACGTCTGTGCTTTATATTGTAGCTATTTCAAAAATATTAATGATTTCTTGGTTGGAATTTTGCTGAAATTTGGCTGAAATGAAGGCTCGTATGTTGATTTAAAAGCTGGGTTTAGATGGTATTTTAAATTACTTGACTCCGTTATAGCATTCTTATTTTTTTTTAAAATGTGATACCAATATATCAGAAAAATGTCCTGAACATCGTATCAAATTTTTTACTGAATCTTTGATGATATTATTATTGAAAGTATCAGTGATTACAAAATTAGTCATGAAATGTTGTCCACCTATGCTTGCATCAATATCTCCGAAAGTATTAAGCTTATCAGAACAATTTATACACCATATTAAAGACGAAATATGTGTAACATGATGAACAAAGAACTACTTAAAAATATTGAAAGATGTAGATTGGGGAGAAGGTTAAAATATTGTTTTTCGGAACCGAGATATTATGTCAATAGCTATTCTAGCAAAAAATACAGAAGTTTGCTGATGACAGAAGACTCTGACTGAATAGATATTGACATCTAGTTCTGAAAACCCGCTTTTTAACCTTCTCATAATATCATTAAAGATTCAGTGAACATTTTGATATGATGTTCTGGACATTTTTGTGAATCTATGGTATTATTTTTATAGGCGAGTCAATTAGTTATGACGTTCGGTGATTTTACGTCTAAAATGACGTAGACTAGTAATTCTAGGGTTTTATAAAGTGGTTATTGAAGTAAATTTTCTTTTGATGTATTTTAGTTTTTCGATGCAATTTTTCGTCTAAAATTGAATCTTTGTAATTAGTTGGTTAGTTCTAAGCTTTTTGTGACGTTTGATAACGCAAAAACTAAAAATCAAATGAATTTTGATCGATAAAGTAATAATTCTAAATATTACAAAAAATAATCCATCAAATAATAATAAATATACATGACAAAACAAGATTGTTTAATTCAAAACTGCCTAGATCGTGATTGATACCAAAGATACCAAAATAATATTGGTTTCTAACAAAACCAAAAATTTTTGTTTGCATACTAATTATTTGGTATCTGAATACAATAAAAAAAAATAACGTGTGTTCAGATAGTTCCACATAGTAAAATAAACTGAGAAAGAATACGCAGTTATACAGTGACAAAATCTCAAGAACGGTTTGCTGTTTTAAAAAATCCTCGAACACGTCGATTTATAATTATCAGAATACACCTTATGATATCAAATTAATTTCTTTACCTTCAATTGTTTTTAACAGATGACGTCATCGATATTTTTTTTAATTGACAACCCTACATTTTTTTTTATGAAGTTGACAGATGCCTTAATTGTCTTAATGGTAGCGTAATATTTCTATGGCCTTACATAAGAAAATTTTCGAGAAAAAGACAGTTGAAGGTTATGAAATAAATGTGACAAAATCTCCGGAACGGCTGTACCCAATTTAACGAAATTTTGGAATTAAGTATGTTGCAACGATGTGAAGTCACTGGCGCTATTATCGTTGGTGTAATGTTTACAGTTTCTAAGATATAACCTCAAACTTTTGAATTTGAAATAGAACACCCTGTATATTTTGACAATTTCTGTTACAGTGTTGATTAATTGATTAAATGATTAATCAAAAACATCTAGGAATTAACAAAAACCTTTATTACTTAGGTCTAAAAATTAACAAAGAAAAATTGATAACAAAACATTATTACATTTTCTACTGCAACTACTCTAACTAGAGTAGTTAAACTAGAGTAGTTAAACCAACTGGTTAATGAGGATTCTCCACCATTGACAAGAACACATTGTTTTAAATTTGTTCGGTTTATTTTTTGTTATATTGTTATTTTTTGTTATCAAATTTTTCTTTGTTAATTTTAAGCCCTAAGTAATAAAGGTTTTTGTTAATTTCTAGATGTTTTTGATATAATACTGTAACAAGCGTAGTAACATTGAATAGGCAATGGAAGACTGTAACAGAAAATGTCAAAATATACAGGGTGATCTATTTCAAATTCAAAAGTTTGAGGTTATATGTCAGAAACTGTAAACGTTGCATCAACGATAATAACGCCAGTGACTTCACATGGTTGCAAAATACTTAATTCCAAAATTTCGTTAAATTCGGTAGAGCCGTTCCGAAGATTTTGCCACTTTTATTTCATAACCTTCAATTGTATTTTTCTCGAAAATTTTCTTATGTAAGACCATAAAAACATTATGCTACCATTAAGACAATTAAGATCTGTCAAATTCATTAAAAAAGTATAGGGTTGTCATTTAAAAAAAATTTCGATGACGTCATCTGTTAAAAACAATTGAAGGTAAAAAAATTAATTTGATATCATAAGATGTATTTTGATAATCACAAATCGACGCGTTCGAGAATTTTTTAGAATAGCAAACAGTTCTTGAGATTTTGTCATGGTTTCCATACTTTACGCGCTCACTGTATGTTATATAAGAATCCGGCCAAATTGTCAATAATTGCATCTTTTACAATATAAATGACCTGTACAAATAACATGTTCAGATATTCCTGTGATATTACAGCAATGACACAGTAATTTTACAAGAAATTTGTGGAATGTCATGGAAAAAGTACAGCGATTTTATAGTAGCAGCCATTTCTTACTATTCAATTGCGTTTCTTTACAGCAATGTCGTTGGTTACTTTACTTTATACACCGAAAATTGCTGTGAAACTGTTACTCTGTATACTAGACACCCTGTATATTATACCATGGATCATTCACTGATAACTAAATCATAACTAACGTATGACCAGTATGACATACACTACTAAAGAAAACACTTTTTAGAAGTACTGACTTTTTAAAAGTTGTTAATCTTTAAAAGCAGCCACTGTATCAAAGTCACTTTTTAAAATTAGTCACTTTTTTAAAGTATTCATTCAGTTCTTAGTCACTTTATAAAAGTAGTAACTTTTTAAAAGTATGTAGTCTCTTTTTAAAAGTACATCACTATTAAAAAGTAAAAGCTGTTTTTTTTTGTTCAATCGTTTATTGTATAGTCCGAACACAATTTACCATGTATTATTGTGACATTTACACTTTTACCTACATAATACTCAGATGTGTAAACAGCATTCAAGATTATAGAGACCCTTGTTATTTGTATATTTAATTTATTTAAGATGTAACGCGTCAAATTAGACTCAGATAAGATCTTACGTCAACTATATTTAACATAATTTATCATCAAAGACAGGTTGTCATTTTGTATTATTTGTTTATTAAAGTTTATTTTACGTAACGATTATGATAATGATTGTTTTACGGTTTTTTAATTTGTTTATTTTCGTATTTTATCTCCTCTGATAACTCCTCTGAACAATTTATTTGTTCCTCCACAGCTAAATACTTGCCATGGTTATGGGTTTGTCCATATTTTTGATGATTTTTTACAATACGTTGTATTGTAAACACAGTGTATCATAAACACCATGATCATTCAGTGATAACTAAAGTCAATAACTAAGGCATTACATACACTACTAAAAAAATACTTTCTACAAGTAATCACTTTTTAAAAGTAGTTAGTTTTGAAAAGGAGCCACTTTATAAAATAGTCACATTTTAAACGTAGTCACTTTTTAAAAGTAGTATTTTTTTAAAAATAGTCTCTTCTTAAGCATGTTTTAAAGATAGACACTGTTCAAAAGTAAAACTGGCTTCTAGAATGAACTTTGGTCTGTGAACTAATAACGAATTATATTTTAAAACACAAATTTATTCAATGTGTCAACTTATTCAATCATTTAACCTTCTCTAGAATCATCAATCAATAGTTTAAAACCTTTATTATAACCACGAAACTAACACAGCTCTCTTCTTATTGCAGATTTCCATCAACACCGCCGCACCAGTATTACCACCACGTCCAGAACAACACGGCCAATAGTCAGAAGATGTTCACTGCCCCTCGGCACCACTAATCATCGCACATACTAGCCGATATAATGGATATCACAGAGGCGTTCCGTTCAGAAGACATCACCAAGACAGACTTCTTCGACTTCGTCGTCACGTCGGAAGCCGAAACGCAGTTCTCCAAACAGATGCGCAGCGTCAACGCCTTCCTCTCAAACGGCAGCGACCAAGACTCAAAAGAGACCAACAACAACATGCTGACCACTGGCGATATCAACCCAGTAACCACAACTGTTACTACCGAAGCGTCAAATTTCGATCCTTCGTTTTGGGGCGATAAAGAAACAGTTAGGTTAGAATCTGCTATATTAGAGGATCTGAATAAGTATTGTTGGACTGATCAGGATGTCAGTAATGGTATTTCCATCACGAAGAATAACAGTGTTGGTACGGATGGGCATAGTTATACGTTAACGGTTTTGAATGGGATTGACCAGACTGCAACGTGGTATCGACCTCCGTTGACGATTATCAAGGATGAGGATGGATCGTTGTCGAATTCGCAGACGATGGATCATATCCAAGCCTCTGGTTTGGATATCGATTCCATCTTGAGCATAATGCCTGGTCAGATGAACGGTTTTAATAATAACTTCAACGAAGGTACCATGAGTCCTAATACTGACGGTTTGATCAAGTCAGAACCGTACTCCTATGAAGATAGTGGATACGCTGATAACAAAGACGAACTCACGAACTCCTTAATCATAGATACTCCACTATTAGAAGCGCACGACAGCTTCAACAATAACAATAACGACTGGAAAATTAACAATAACAATAACTCGAATTCTAGTAATGGTACGCCTGACTCACTCCTGAGGAGTGCCCTACAAGGAAAGGCTTTCGTTAGGTACAATGGTTTGAAGATTAAATCGGAGAACAACACGGAATTAAGGCGGGTTTTGTCCACACCACCAAGCAAGACAGAAACTGTCTTCATCAAAGACGATTTAGACAAAACTCCTACGATAGTAGCTGGGATAGACATCAATGGGACTGTTATCTTTGAGGAGCACCTTCCTCAAAGGCATACAGACTCCGATAACCCGTCTAGCACGCATAGCATGGACGACATCCTACTATCTCAACTCGACCATCCATACTCAGACGAATACGACGAACGATTGAAGAGGATAGCCAACGAAGTTGCTGAATCCGTCAACCAATACTGCCAAATTGATGGTACTGGTGAACCCATCTACACCATATCACCGGACCAGATCAATATCTTAAGTAATATTAGTTCACCGATATCCATAACGACTGCGCCAGTTGTGACGAGCACCAAAACAACGAAGAAATACAAGCGATCCAACAGCAATAAATCGAACAACAGCCAATCGACGGTACAAAGCGCGACTTCGACCAGCAATGGAGTCCGGAAGGAAAGGAGTTTACACTACTGTAGTATCTGCTCGAAAGGTTTCAAGGACAAATACTCTGTTAACGTACACATACGCACGCATACCGGTGAAAAACCTTTTGCGTGTGGACTGTGTGGGAAGAGCTTTCGGCAAAAAGCTCATCTCGCCAAGCACTACCAGACCCATATTGCTCAGAAGAACGCTGCCAATGCTGGAAATGTTCCAACGGCCAAAACCAAGACGAGGTAGCTCCATGTGAGAGGGAAGTAAACCGGCTGTTATGCTTAGAAGTTTAGAGGAGCTAAACATGATATGCGCGCTCTGTACCAAGATGTCTTAGACTCAAAACAAAGGCGACAACATGACATACACTACTCAAGAAGTTACTTTTTAAAAGTTGGCACTTTTTCAAAAATAGTCACTTTTTAAAAGTAGTCACTTTTTAAAAATAGTCACTTTTTAAAAGTAGTCACTTTTTAAAAGTTGTCACTTTTTAAAAGTAGTCACTTTTTGAAAGTAGTCACTTTTTAAAAGTAGTCACTTTTTAAAAGTAGTCATTTTCTAATAGTCACTTTTTAAAAGTAATCACTTTTGAAAAGTAGCCGCTTTTTAAAAGAAGTAATGTTTTAAAAGTATTCATTTTTTTTAAAGTTGTCACTTTAAGTGACATTTGAGACTACTTATTAACTTTTTAAAATAAGTCACTTTTTAAAAGTAGCCATTTTTTAAAAGAAGTAATGTTTTAAAAGTATTCATTTTCTAAAAGTAGTCACTTTAAGTGACATTTGAAACTACTTATTAACTCTTTAAAATAATTCACTTTTTAAAAGGAGTCACTTTTTAAAAGGAGTCTCTTTTTAAAAGTAGTCACTTTTTAAAAGTAGTCATTTTTTAAAAGAAGTAATGTTTTAAAAGTATTCATTTTTTAAATATAGTTACTTTAAGTGACATTTGAGATTGCTTATTAACTCTTTAAAATAAGTCACTTTTTAACACTTCTATTTACACATTTTTCACTTTTTAAAAGTAGTTATTTTCTAATAATAGTCACTTTTTCAAATGTAGTCACTTTTTAAAAGTAGACACTTTTTAAAAGTAGTCTCTTTTTAAAAGGAGCCACTTTCTACAAGTAGTCACCTTTTTAAAGTTGTTCTTTTTTAAAAGTAGTCACCTTTTAAAAGTAGTACTTTTTTAAAAGTAGTCCCTTTATAAAAGTGACATTTGAGACTACTTATTAAAAGCAGTCACTCTTTAAAATAAGTCACTTTTTAAAAGTAGTTACATTTAAAAAGTAGTAACTTTTTAAAAGTGACTATTTCTTGAGTAGTGTTTAAGCGGAATACAAGAAATAAAAGTAAAATAAAAGATGCATCGAAAATTTGTGTTTGTTCCTAAGCCTTTAATAATTATGTAATTATTTACGTGTGTATATTGTGCTGTGATTCGTGTATTTGAAATTCTGCAAGTTTCAAACAAAAATCTAAAATGAGAATGAGAATCGTTTTTTACTGTAAAGTTTAAATTTTATCGAATGAAAGAATTCTTGCCATTTCTGTATTATTTGTACTTAATAATGTTTAGAGTTTGTGCATTTAATTTATTATTTATATTATTGTGTTTATTATTTTTGATTGTGTGAACGTACTTCTTTCGGCCTCCAAATAAATATTGTACTTTAAAGATTTTAACTAGACATTAAAAAAACAGGGTATACGATTCGACATTATTTAAATATAAAGTTATGAAAGTATCGTATTTATTTGAACGCCTAGATAAAATTTTTGTTGTGCTGGACCAGTTTCTTTGTTTAATATGCCTTATTTAAGTTTATTTAGTTTGTATATTCCTAACAAAATAATAGTATTATCATGACTGGTCCAACGTGCAAAATGTATAAACATTGTAGAAATTTTTATTAACTATAAAACTGTTATTTGAGCTTTTTTCCTAGTTTATCGTCTTGTTTTTTGTTTAGATATTTAGTGTGTAGTCCGACTACAATTTACCATGTATTAAGGCATTATCGTGACCTTTACATTTTTACCTACATAATACTCAACTGTGTAAAAAGTATTTAACATTATAGAGACCCTTTTGTTATTTGTATATTTAATTTATTTAAGATGTAAGGCGTCAAATGAGACTCAGATCAGATCTGACGTGTCTATATTTAATATAATTTACCATCAAACTCAGATTGTTATTTTGTATTATTTTTTTATTAAAGTTTATTTTACGTTACGATTATGATAAAGATTGTTGTACCGTTTTGTAATTTGTTTATTTTTCGTGTTTTATCTCCTCTGACAATTCCTCCGAACGATTTGTTTGTACCACCACAGCTGAATACTTGCCATGGTTATGGGTTTGTCCATATTTTTGATGATTTTTTAATATTATCTGGATCTCAATTGTAATGTTTAAGCGGCTTTAGCTTGCATCCGGATGTCGTCACCATTACTGCCAAACGTAACAGTGTTCCACTAATCACAATAAAGACAAATGAAGTGCATACGCTCAGCAGTGTGCCTACTTACTATATTATACCTACCTTATTGTTTTTTATTGTTCTCGTACGAAGAATCTGTTGAATTTTTGTACCCCCTCTATACTCACGTCGAGCAACGAGCCATAGTTATAGTTCTATATATGTTTTTGTATAGTTTTATGAAATTTTACGTTCTCTTTATTTTATTTGTAATATTGATTTTATTAAAAGTATTTTATATCTAGTTTCTATGATTATTATTACATTTTATAATTTTATATCGTATAATTTGTCAACTCATTACAAATAAATGATTTTATAAACTTTATCCTTTTATTTCTTATCCTGTTCTTAAAAATCTCTCCTACGGCACTCTTCTTGGAAATATTTACCGATTGGATTGTTTGTACGTTTATGTTTTTGTTGAATAGCAAACCGTGCAGGAAATCGTACTATAATTAATTAGGTTATGAATCCGTGGATTATATTTACCACGATATTTACATTTTATGTCATCGACTTCTTCTTCTTTAAAAACAGGGAATCTGGTGGTCCTTATGGCGCTTGTAATTTTAATAGGTTACCAAGTTTCGCCGCTAACTTCTCTTGGTAAGAGTTTTAGAAACCCCGTTTCAAGGTCGGATCTCAGCCATTGAAATACTAAACAAGAAGGAACCACCAGCAGTGGCGGACTGGCCAGGTGGTGCCAGGTTGCCCGATGGCAAGTGGGCCCACCCTTCAGTGGGCCCCCCTTAAGACAATATGCCCACTTTGGGAAACAATAAAAATTCTCCAAAAGGCCCTTGTTAAGAGAACTTGTTAAAATGTATTACTATTTGAACTTGAAACTTTTTACTGGACGTTTATCTTTCATAAAAAACGTTTTTTCTTTTTAAATTTGGTTGACCGGGTTCTGGCAAAAATATTATTCATCCGAAATTGAAATACCAATACGTCACAAAGTACAGAATTGTTATGGCATGACGTGGTAGTTTTTACCAAGAAAAATTAAAAATAAAAAAGTCAATGCTATGATGTACAAAATTAAAACTTAAATCGGATAATTGATATACAGGAAAACGTTGTGGAATATTTGCTGAACATATGAAAGGGACCAAAATAAATCAAATAAATAAAATTTTACTTGGGTACAAAAATGAAGCACTTATACAGAATGTTCTTTTATACATGCAATAAAAATAAAATTAAATTTATTTATAGTATAAAATATGTAAATTAAAAAAAAATACAAAAAAAAATTAGAAACAAAGTTGCTTATTTTTGTGTTGCTCAATGATATAATATATAATGATATATACCTTTTTCACTTTTGAAGATATCATAAAATTGATGTACAGGGTGTTATAAAAGTTATAGATAATCATTCGCCCTACAACCAGAAAATATTTTCATGTTTACAGGTGTCCCACAACAACGTACCAACAAACTTATGCTTGTTTAAATGGAACACTAGGTATATTATCGCAATTTTTGATGAAGATTTTTAGCCTAATTGTTTTGACTTCAACTTGTATTAGGCTGTTATCAACTGTTTCTGAGATATTGTGAAAGGATTGTCAAAAATGAGCATTTTCAAAATTATTCTAAGGTAACTAACAAGAATAAAGAAATAAAAGAACTCATTTTGGATAGTAAAAGTATCGCATATTTTTTATAGTTATTATTCATTTGCTAAATAAATTAAATTCTAAATGACTTATCCGGAATAACTGGAGATTTGCTAAATGTCAAATAACAAGAATTTTAAATGGAACACCCTGTATATCTTGACATACTTCGAAAGATCGATAAATCAACTTTCCTAAAATGTCTAAGTCGGTAGGTCTATCGTTAACAGCTAAAAAGTTATTAAGCATCTAATTTAACATTTATACGCATCCAAAAAATATTTCATAAATTAATATAACATATCTAGTTGCCACGACGAAATTCAGCAATCGCACAAATGTAATGATTCTTCTGCAGCAAAATTTAGTCATTGCAAACTGCTACACACAAACGAGCAATTTATGATCATCCAAGAACTAGTTTTATTGGTACCAGTCGAAACTTATTTAAAATTTTTATTTATTTACGTAATGTTTTAAACTATTTAAAGAATTTTAATAGATCCTTGGGTTGGTTGTAGTGGTCTAACTCCTTAGCCAGCTAAATTGCCAGTTTAATTTATTTATTTCGGGACATGTTAAGGAACAAGTTTATGGGGATGTTCCAGTTACTACTGATAACAAAAACAAGCAGTGCTTTGGTAGCAATGTGGTGTTCTTCAGAAATCGTAACATTTCTGTACTCTCATAAGTATAAATAATTAAATAAATGGATAATTGTAAACTGAATAAATAATAATTATTTCAGTACGATTGTCAAGAGTGCACACATCAACCCTGTCAGGTCAATGCGTTTCAGTCTTGCTTCACATTCTCGGTGGAAATATTACATTTTCCATGGTTTCCACAAAAATATTTTGACGCCTCCTTATTACTATGTTCGCTATAGTAGTTGTAATATTCCCATAAATTTCTTCCTCAATATGTCTACAGAGTAACAAATCAAACTCGATTAAATCAGGCGATCTAGTTTTTCAAAGCGTTGGACCACCATGAACAATTTAATGTCATTGATAAATATTATTTAAACAATTTTAGAGTGATATATAAATTACTAATTTTTTGAAGAAAATAAATATCACAAATTATACGTTTGTATAAATCAAAATTGCAGAATGCTATTACTAAAAGCTGCTGCATGAAAAGAAGTATTATTCTAATTGAGAGATTGTTGAATTTCGTCGAACAATCTGGATATTTAATATTAATTTATGAATATTGTGCATGAGTTACAAATGTCACATTAGATGCTTAATAACTTTTTAGCTGTTGACGATAGACCACCGAGTTACACATTTTAGGAAAGCTGATTTATCGATCTTATATATTGTATTTATTCGTTCTATTTCTTATTTTTCAGATTCTATATCATAATATTTTTAAGTTTTTCTTTGTAACTCTTTCATTATTAATTTTTTTCCCCGCAATTTTTCTTCCGTATAGTAAATGAGATACTGAGTAAAACGTTTCATATGGACTTATTATTTTTTCAATTTATGTCAAAGATACAACCGTTTGTGTTATTAACAAAACCGTATATATATATATATTAACCGGCGCCAACTTCTTAAGTAATTGAGAAACCCAATAAGTCCATATGATACTTTTTACTCAAAATGAAAATTAATAAAATCAATGAAATGAAAAATTTATTCAGAATGACATTTGCTTTCTAAAAATAATTTTCTGGGAAAAAACTGGGACACCTGTATATATTTATATACCGGCAGCATAAACAAAAAAATGGTGGGCCCC
Organism: Aphodius sticticus; assembly: GCA_963966075.1. Classification (NCBI taxonomy): domain Eukaryota; kingdom Metazoa; phylum Arthropoda; class Insecta; order Coleoptera; family Scarabaeidae; genus Aphodius; species Aphodius sticticus. Next base: position 5,549,701 of record OZ014508.1, on the reverse strand, counting down.
CCTTAGCTTCTTGGCAACCAATATTTTTGGAACCAGTAATAAAATATTAAAAATTTAGTACCTGTGCTGCCACCTATGAGTCACTAGTTGTCTTAGGCGACGCTCGGAGCGTGGAACTGCACCAATCGAGGTCATGTGAATAGTAGAGAACTGTGTTACATGTATGGGCATGCAGAAATCTGTAAATTCTAAATAAATGGTATGGAGACATTGCGCCAAGTCTGTTGTAGTAATCATAGTCTTGGGTTTGATTATTGATATTTTTCGTTGAAAATAAACCACTTGATATATAATTAAATTATTTAATTGGTATTTAATTATATTAAATGTTAGGAATAACAATGACAAAACTGTGTGACAATACAATAATGGAATTAGCTAGGGGGACAAAATTGCAAATTACGCGTATCGTCCGTCTGTACAATCCCAACGTAAAGGTTTCACAAACAGTAAATTTCACATTTTACATACAATCTCACTTCGTCGCTTTTAAATATCGTCTCTTTTTCTCGTATTTCGTTATATTTTTTTATACAAATCGTATTACACACTGATATGAACCTGTAGTAAACTGTGTATTATCATTGTTGTCATAAGATCTTTTTGCAGGCGTACAAAATCAAAAACATTAACAATATATAATATAAAAAACAGATTGGATAATCATAACGATATAGCAACAAATTTCTTCACAATCTTCGAAGAAGATACACTCTCGATTCCAATTTTTTCAACATACCATTCACTTTCGTAATTATTTTTCATATACAGTTCTATTATAACAATAGAGAATGCAAAACAGCCCGATAATTTGTTTCTTTTAACTATACAAACCTTAAACGTTAGTGGCAGTCAGTAGTTTTAAAAATGTATGTTTTTTTTTTCATTTTCTCATTGATGTGAAATATACAGACTGGCAAAAACTGAAGATAACAATACCAGTTACAATTCGAAAATATACAGGTAAATGATGTTTCAATCAAAACTAGCTGCTTTTGATACAATATAAAAAATGATAACAAATTTAAAAAAGATGCCTTGACCGGGATTCGAACCTGCAAACTTCTGTGTTGCAGGTACAAAAAAAACAGTCAGTATGTATTGAAACAATCTTTACGAACATCTTTATCGTACAGGATTGGATAAAAACAAAGATTTTAAAATTTTAAAACTACCTCAAAGGTGAGAAGCAAATAGACATAAACTTCTTAAAGATATTTGGTCTCGGTGGGTCACTCTCTCTATTAATTCTCGCTTTTTATTAGATTAATAAATCATCAATTCTCACTTAAAAAGTACACGAAAAGGTGTCAAGTTTAGCAAATCCAATTTATTTGGCCTGATCTATTAGTATTATCAATAAATCGCTATTTGGGACTGTGCTAAAAGAATCTCTAACAGTTTCCTCCAATTCACTAAGTATTCTATTACCGAAAAGATCTATTAGTACAGCGGATTTTTTTTTGCTTCTTTTGATACTATGTCAATGGGGGTTCTATTGTGGCAGTTGGATGTGCATTTATCAACGAGTTGGTTTAAGCTTTCCTTCCTGGTGGTTTTAGAAGTTTTGGAGGAAAGTAATGTAGAGAATTGAAATGTGTGAAGCGTCAAGATTGATATAATTGATGTTAGTCTCTTTCGTTTTTTTTTTGCTACATAGAATTCGATTTTTTGGTCCCAGCACACAAATATCCACCTAGAACTATCTGTATTATATCATTCAGTTCCATAATATTATGCCATTTCGTATGTTTTTTAGTTTATTTTCTAGTGTAAATCATTCTTCTATGCAGGTAATTTATATTTTGTTATTGGATATTGCATACAACATTATTCGAAGAGTAAAAATCAGTTTTTTGTTTATTTTAGTTTGTTGAAAGTGTGACAGTATATTTAGGAAAACATTTTTGTCATCAGCGTTTATTTCTGAACGATCGACCTCTGCAGTTGGTATCCATGGTGACGCGTCTCTCATAAGGGCAAACCTAGTCAAGGTACACTCGAGAAAAAAGAAAAGTATTGCTACTGCTTTTTGTAACCAACATAAAAAGACAAAATATTCGATCTGCTTTTTATGCCCCCGGGTTTTGCATGTAACTGGTATATGGATAAACGCCCCTCTTAAGAAAATTTAGTTGATATTGATATTTTTTTATGTTTATGGCGGTGTTATAAGTTTTCTGTGAGGACAATATGAGGTTTCTAGGACAATGGGTTTAGCTGGAATAAATTTGTAAAGACTACTTCCCGCTTTTTACATTTTAACCCCACTTTTTTCGAAAACCTTCCACGATAGAAGAGTTTGGCGTCGTGATTCGTTTTTATAGCAAATAATTCTACCCAAAACGCAGTTTAATATTCAATTTACAAAATCAAAAGTCGATAAAGTTAATACAATATCAATACAATATTTTACAGTTTTGTATATTCAAATTTATATCAAACTTGTAGCTGTAAATCATTTCATAAAATTTTAATTTGAATTAGTGCCTTGTTAATTTTTCAGAGGGCAAACTATATAAAGGGTGTTAGTAAATAAGTGCGTTAAAGTTAAATGTTGTTAAATGTTAGTTTTTCTTAAAAACTGCCGATTTAATTATTGCTCTAAAACCGGTCGAGATATGCAAATGAAATTTAGTGGGTTTTAAGAGGTAGTTATTGCGCATTTTTTGACATGCAATTAAAAATTTAATGTTCATCATTGGCGCGCATACGGGTAATGATATCAATCTTTTTAAAGAAAAAAATGCTACCTACGCCACTGGGATATTTCAAATTAAAAATCATCTTGGAATTCCACGTTTAATTTGTGACAAAAAATCCCACCCTGCCATTTTTTGTAGAGGGCACCGTTTTTATGCAAAAAAAAAACATCTTAAAATCTCAATTTTTTTAGAGAACTATTTAATACAATAACTTTAAGCTAAAACAATAACTGAAAATAACACTAATAAAATTTTTAATAGGCGCAAAGCTACAAAAAATGTTGAAAATGGCCTCCCTCAGACGAGATTCAATCGTCAGTTTTTAAGAAAAACTTTAACACCCCGGTAACTTAGAAAACGAAGCATTTGCGGACATACGTTTATATAGCAAACTGTCAATATTTTTTCATGGATAACCACCCCTGAAGTTTGTCACACTTATTTACTAACACCCTGTATACACACACGTTTCCTTTTGTATATGTTACCGGTAAAGCCCGTTTTCAGGCAGAACCAGTTTGACCTAGGCCAAACTAGTTCGACCGAACCGCGTTAGGCACAACTAGTTTATCCTAGGCCAAACTAGTTTAACCTGGTATGTAAACGCATAGTTCAGATCAAACTGGTATGACCTAGGCTAAACCGATTTCGGTTAACGGTTTTGAAGTGTACTTAGAGCGTATTTTTTGAAGCGCGTCTCTTATGACGCGCGAGTTTTATGAATCGCGTGTTTTATGACGCGCTTTTATGTGATGCGTGATAACGCGTTTTTTTGACCCGCTGTTTTTTCTATTCGCCTTTTCTGTATAGCGTGTTTTGTGACAAATGAGCATTTTCCGATGCGCGTTTATTTTACGCGCGTGTTATCTTACGCGCGTTTTTTTATTCGCCTTTTCTGTACAGCATGATTTGTAACAAATGTGCTTTTTTGAGGCGCGTTTTTTGTACGCGCGTGTATTTTACGTGCGTTTTCGGACGCGCGTGTTTTCTAAAGCGTTTCGGCGTCGCGCGTCGTCCAGAAAACAGGCGCGTCAAAAAACACGCGCGCCAGAAAACGCGTGTCAAACACGCGCGTCCGAAAACACGCGCTTTAGAATATTCACCCGTCAAAAGACGCGTGTGTCATAAAACACGCGCTTGAAAAAACACTACATTTAGAAAACACGCGCGTTAGAAAACAAGAAAACAAACAGAAAGCGTGCGTAAAAATTATAGTCTATTTCAAAACCGTTAATCAAAATCAGTTTTGAAGGTTGTATCAGTTTGATGACAGGACAACCAATTGGCACAGAAACTGTTGGACTATTATATTGGACTATAACCTATCAAAAAGTGTTTGTCATAACCGTCGATTTTCTTGATGACCTGGTATGGTTTACATTTCTTGAATCTACGCATTTGCCACACCAAAGGTAAAGGCTAACATACAAACACGTCAAAATCTGCAATAAGAATGGGTGAAAATTGTTTCAATTAAAAAAATTAGTTTTTCATTGATAATTTGTTGGATAGTTGTAGTCCCATAATATGAACACACTGTATAGAAACGAGTCATATGTATTTAATTTATCCATAGAACCATCCATCCTAAACAGAATATCGACACTTCAAACAAAGTTTTAGTTGTAAAGCCTATTCTACGCTACACTATTTTCATCATTTGGTAAACTTCCTTTTAGTAACTTCACTAGAAAAAAGTTTTAAACCAATTGATCTGACCAATTGAAAACAAAACAAAATGTCTCACGTTGGCACTGTTGGCAGACCTTACAATTGCCTCCACAACACTATTAGTTAGACCAGTTTTATAGTAACTAACAAGAAGTTTAGAAAAACACGAAAGTTTTATAGTATAAAATAGTGTTAATATACAGGGTGTGTATAAATTGGCGGAAAAGCTATACGTGGCGATGTTCTTCGTAAAATTCTCAGTAGACAATCCATAATCTAAAATGTTGTACCGTGCTTCTTGAGTCTTCACGTGGTCTCCAAAGTCATGATATCCGATCTCTTGAATGGTGTTATTATTTGAAATCTATTGATGGAGAAGCTGCAGTTTAGAATAAAGAACAATATTGAAAATTTTTCTTTTCCTAAATGTTATCTTTCTGCCTAAAAAGTTTGTTTTTAATTTCGGTATTTCGTTAATTTTGTCATAAAAATACATTCGGCAACACTGTAGAACATGGGTAACTTAATTTTGGCATTTGTCACTTTTGACAGTTGTATAATCAAATTAAGTAATTTGACTTGTTTGTTTACAGTGCATAGTAACACGAACACCTGTTGGATTCAGCGCATAGTAACACGAACACCTGTTGGATTCAGCGTTGCCAAATCTATGTTTCTTTCAAATGGCTCCTGAGGGCACAATAATGACGCTACAACATTTTAGTATAAAGACTGTTTACTCAGAATTTTACGAAGAACATCGCCACGTATAGCTTTTCCGCCAATTTATACACACCCTGTATAGTATAGATCTATTTTTTCTCTGAAAATTCTGTGCTTGTGAAAATTATGTAGCAATAACACATGAACTAAAATTTTGCAAATAATCCAAAAAGACTCAAAAATAGGTGACTCTATTAAAAAACATGCATAAAAGAATGACTTACACTATTTACATCACCGGATTTACAATCTCTGTGCAACAATCACACATATAGATCTTCTTATTTTTGTATTTTTCAAAAACCGCAGAGACCTAAACACTGAACAAATGACTATCGCGGACCCAAGCACCATGACAATTAACACTTATGGGGTATTCGACACCACTCAATTTTACCTTTGAGGAGTGTATTTTTTGGGGTGGGGGGTGGGCGAGAGCGGGGTTTTTCACTAATTATGTACAAAGGGATTTTGGCAGTTATTTGTAAATACAAAATCATAACGGTATCGTAACTATTTAGATTTTCTTGTTTTAAGATCACGTGAACGGTCAGAATTATTTTATATTTTCGTAAAACTCTCTCGTAAACGTCGATTTATATATAACTCTGCTATTTACAATGTTACATTCATACATATACAGGGACAATACAGTTTGATGTTTTTGTTTATGATGTAATGTTTAAAAATTCTCGTTCGTTATTTGTGGGAAAAACGTGCGACATACAGTACAAGCAGCGGCTATAAATTGAAAAACTACAAATCACAATCTTTAATCGTTTAATACCCGTATTATTACACATTATGTACAATTTATTTCTTTATACGAGATATAAATTATAAATTCATTAATTCACTTTTCGACTTTTTTTTGCCGATGTACACAATTTTGTTCCGACAAGACAATATCATATGAAGTGTGGAAATTTATGTTAATATATGGGCTAGAAAATATTATAATGCCAGAAATGTAACAGAGAAATATAACTATACTCTGGTGAATTTAAAAGTCAGCAAAATTGCGGTCACAAAAAATCTAACAATTATTTTTTGTTCCGACCTGTAAAACTGTGTGTCTACATAATAATATGAATAATGCATTATACTACATAATAATATGAATAATGCATTACTGTCATAAATTGCATTTTAATTTCCATCTAGATGACTAGTTCAAATATACAAAATCGGCATTAATAACCTCGGTCCAAGAGATCTTAAAAATAAGTGAGAAATGTATTTATATTAAAAATCCATGATGATGATTAAACAATAATGATTTTCCCAAGATTATCAGAATTGCTATGACTTTGCCTGTTTTAGTTGCTAAGCCTAGGCGCTCAGTAAGCATTTTTTTTTATCGCCGGGGATAAGAATTTGCACCACGTATATGGACGCTGTAAGGAAAAAGACAAATAGCGCCTGGGCTAAGAGCAATAGAAACTTTTCCAAATTTAAAAATGACGTAAATGGACCAGGAAAAATGGAATAGTTAGGGCAATTATTTCAGTTGAAAAGGCGATCGCACAGTCAAATAAAAATGACAACCTACCAGAGAAATTTTAAAAATTAAAGCTGGATGCGTTCCTTACAAATAAATATACAGTATAGCTCCACGGATTGAGGTACACAGAGGAAACAAATTATTATTGTGATTTTTCAAAAATGCCAAGCTCTAGTTGTGGGTTATTCCGCAGTGACGTGTCACACCCGTCACGCCCGTTTAACGACTATACTAAGCAATTGGGGCTTTTATTATTATTTTGATGCAACATTATAACAAAAAGACGACTCATCTTTTAGAATTGATGTAGATGGATGTTCAAAATGATAAGTTTTATGAAAAACCTTTTTAAAATAGCTGTGACGGTCGTTACCAGCACACCGATATCTTGGTTTTGGTAACCTAAAAGCTAGAATAAGCATATAAATAAGCCAATAATCTTGTCAAAGACATTAATAACACTAACAGTTTCCCAACTAAATGTAGATATTGTGACATCACACATGCCAACTTGGTATTTTTAATTTTAGAAAAATATGAAAATCTATGAAAAAGAAGTTCTAAATAATTTTTTTGCCAAAATTTTGATGGTACTTTTTCTAGCACAGCCTTGCTTTTCTAAACAGCAAAAGTCCGACGTTAAAACTACGCCATGGAATATAAAATCATAAAAATTTACTGAAGTTTTTAAGGGGGTTTTACGTTATTTTGTGACATCTCATGTTGATTAAAAAAAAACTATTTTTATGATATTGACTTTCAATATCATTATTAAAGTATTTCAATTCTACATGCAAATTATAAAATTTCAGATCATATTTTAGAGCGGATTGATACCAAAGTATTGAAATCGTGCCACAAAACCGGTGAATTGGCAACTGAATTTTTTCCGAAAGGCGCTACAAATTTTTTCGCATACACAAGAAAAATATCTCGCGCCAGGCCTGGGTGTTATACAGGATGTCTCAAAAATAACGGATAACCTTGAAGGTGCATATCCCCAAGAACAGCGAAGCAATTTTGTTCAAATAACGGAGTCTATTTCAAAGTTTTCAAAAATTTCGCGAAACGTCGATACTGCGCGCCGCGGTCGATCAAAGTTATTTGGCATACGAGCCATCCGTCGCATATAATTGCCATTCGCCCATCTCAGGTACTACACCAATCACTACACAAGCCACATTAAGATTCCACAATCTAAAGGATTCATATTGTAGATAAACTAACAAACAGCTGACTACGATATGAACAGCCTAATGTAGGTTTATTACGTCCTTGGGCATATGCTCATTCAACGTTAGCCATTATTACTCAAACAACCTGTATGAAAAAACTACGACTTTACTTGCCTATAGAAAATCTGGATAGCCATTTCCAGGGATGGAAAATGCGATAAAGGGTTCTATTGAAGGATCACACGTCGCGTGAATTTTTGAATTCGATCCAAAACATGGAGGAAGAAGGAGTTCACATAACGTTCGGATATGGTAGCACTTCCCCCACTCCTTAGGGTACCTAATGTCAAAGTGACATTTGCAATTTATGCGTTCCGTTTTTTTTTTACTTATTACGCCTGTTGTTAGTTTGTATGTGATTTCATGTCAAGTGTTATAAAAAAAATAGAGGCTAGTTGAGCTGTTAGCAGCTGCAACAGCAGAAAGTTAGCCAACAACAAGATATTAAGCGGCGTAACATTTCATCGGTAAGTGAGTAGTAATATGTCAACATCGTACAGGTTTGTACTGGCCTCACGCTCAAACATTGTTTGTAATAAATTTTTTACGTATTTGTTTAAAAAATCAGATTAAATAAATTCTTAATACGTTCATATTAAGCTTCAAATTTCTGGCCAATTTCAGAATTAATGCGGACCTGGCAGGCGGCCATACTGTCTGCGTTGTTTAGTGTCATGTTAGCCCCGCCTCCGGGTCATTTTCTCGCTGCAAAATACATCGTATAGCGTATCCATCTGCCTCCATGATCCAAAAGGATCATCGATCATTTAAGCATTCTTAATTTAATAATTTGACAGATTTTGTCACAAAACCAGTGTATGATGTGAAAGCGCTTAACTTCATCATAATGCGTTCATTAGCAACGACAGCTCTAGTTAAATAAAATTGTTTAAGTTACCTGCAGAAAGACTCCACTTTATCGACTCTGCCACAGACTACTAGACTCTGCTATCCTGAGCATCGCTAGATGCCCTGTAATCGTAATTATTGCTCCCTGCATTAATACTTGATCAGCAAATTATCAGATCTAAGGCAAAATTGTCAAAAATTGTGACTTTTTGCGTGACAGCACGGATTTCCTTTACATAAACAGCGTTCTGAAACAAAGGGACACACATTTATTGATTTAAGAAAAAAAAGTACTCTATTGTGGAAGTCGGCGCGCGTTTTTGAGTTTTTCGACATGACTCAAACCTATAAATTTTCCGTTAAAATACCTACTCATTAGTGATATTGGTTGTGGGGCACTACTTGAGTAGATTTCATAAATTTGAGTATTGAGTACGTAAGTACTGAGTAAAAGTAATGGAGTATTCTATTCAACCCGATTTGAGTAGATTTACTCAGAGTCCGCATCTACTCAAATCGATTTGAGTATTGTACTCAGAGTATAGATGCGTACTTTGAGTAAAATACTCAAAACGATTAGAGTATTTCGTGAGTACTACATCTAATCAAACCGTTGTGTGTGCAGCGTACTGTTTTGGCTTATTTCGTGAATGCATACTTTCTGGTGATCTTTAAGAGATGTTTTCTGACGGGCGTGTTTTCGAAGGGTCTAGTATTTGCAATTTTTGTCGCTAGCGACAAAAAATAACTAATAGTCGTGTAGGAATCTAGGTGACGCACTTCAAATCGCTTATCTAATAAGCGTGTCATTCTGAATTCAACTTCGTTTGATTTATACACGACTTTTTATTATTATTATCATTATTGTTATTATTATATTATTAATATTATTATTATTATTTTTTTGTCGCAAATCGGTCACCAGCGTGCCAGCACCCTTAGGTCCCGGCTAGGATACGAGCGGTGAGCGGCGGGCGGCGAGCGGCGAGCGGCAGATTGGCGCCGCTAATGATATATGTTTACATTGTTTCAAAGCCATATCTTGGCAAAGCGGCTACGATACGGTAAGCGGCAGAGCGGCACCGTGAGCGGCACCACCCTGCCGCTTACTAGTGCCGCTCACCGCAGAATTATACAGGGTTAGCAAAAATTACCGGATCACCTAAACAATTCTCCAACCGTACAAAAATTCAAAAAATTGTTCAAACAAAAGTTTTTTTGCTTTAAATAGGCTATCGTTTAAATATATCTTCAATATACAGGCTGCTCATTTTATTATAGAAATGTGGTACCCTCTCCTTTTTTAAATAGAACAGGCTATATATTATTAAATTTTTTGATTCTAAAATTAATTAAGTATTTTTTATGGGAATCATTTTTTTATTAATTGCATTATTTTTTAATTATAACCAATTAACCAAAAATATTCAAAATTACCAGAACATCTAAAAAGTTCACCAACTGCAAAAAATTCAAAAAATGTTTCAAATAAAAGCTTTTTGGGTTTAAACCACCGCTGGTTTAAATATAGTTTTAATTTACAGTGTGGTCATTTTATTATGGAAGTTTGCAAACCTTTCCATCTTCTAATAGAACATCGTGCATACCTATTTTATTTTTTTTAAGATTGATTCTAAGAACTTTTTGTAGAAATAAGTTTATTTGAAAATGCATCATTTCTGAGTTTTGAGAAATTAATCAAAACTCCTGAACTTCATATTAAGAATATTTTCCCACATACAAACACATTTATTTTAATGTGGCAGGTTGAACATTTAATTTAATTCTATTTAATTGAGTTGTTATTTTTTCTTGGATTTTTTATTTTTAACCTGGTTGGTTCAAGTTAAAGTTTATGTATGTTGATTAATTGCTTATAACTAAAAAATAACGCATTTTATAAAAAAAATAATTCCTACAAAAAATTTTTAGAATTAATCCTACCATAAAAAAAATTATAAAAATATACATGGTGTTCTGTTAGAAAAAGAAAAGGTTTGCAAATTTCTATAATGAAATAGACACCCTGTATATTAATAAAATATTTGAACTAGAGGTTGTTTAACCCACAAAACTTTTATTTGAAAAAGTTTTTGACTTTTTATGCAGTTTCAGATTTATTTAGATGTTCTGGTAATTCTGTCTAAATCTACGTGGATGACAACGTCGTAAATATACTATTAATATTATAATAATACAAATATCGCAGTCCAGACCTCTATTTTTCTAAATGTTTCTTGAGTCTGTCAAGAATATAGTCAAACGTTGCAATTGACATTCTCATATAGTTAAAAACCCGTTTTCTATATTTTCTTAAGTAGTGAAATAAATTGTGATAATCGCCGTACCGTTGACGTACTGCATTAATAGGATGCACTTCGTAGTTACGTCACAGAATAGGAATCAAACAGAAGGAAAACTCTCGGCGGTGCCTTTGATCTTTCTCGGTCAGATTATATGACCTCGCGCCATATTTTCTGAGGATTACACAGCGCCGGAATACCTGCGAAATGATGGGCCTGTCGCTACATATGCGTTATGCATGTAGATCATTCAAACAGCCAATACGGACCTGCACGGAACGAAGTCTAGACACAAGCTAGACCAAACAAATACATCGAGCAATCACCTACGTTATGAGGTAGAGATGGCATACAATGGATTGACTGTACTTGAACCGGTCAGTCGGTATAAAATACGTTCATGCTCAATGACAACACGTATATACACCTTCCTGCTTGTCTTCTATTGGTAAAAAATCTGCGCGATTTCAACATGGCGTCAGCAGCGCGCGGTGGTCTGCGTAGATCTTCCCGCCAACGAGAGTTTCCGTTCTGCTTGTTTTCTTTTCTGTGGTTACGTTTTAACCTACGGATCTTATTCAACAGAAGGTTATAATTTTCCGTGAGTAGCAGTTTGACAACATTACCGGACGACGACCAACAAACTACTAATAATTGTCACGACGAATTGTCGTGCCGCTCATGATGCCGCTCATGGTGCCGCTTACATCGTAGCCAGGTCGCCGCTCTGCCGCTCGCCGCTCGCCGCCCGCCGTCCGCCGCTAGCCGCTCGCCGCTCGTATCGTAGCCGGGACCTAAGGGTCGTGTTTTTAAAGCGCTTGTTTCATTACGCGCGTATTTTATGCTGCGTTTTTCCCGACGCACGTGATATCTGATGCCCTTTGTCACGTTTATGACGCGCGTTTTCTGATTTGCGTGTTTTCTGACGGGCTTGTTTTATGACGCGCGTTTTCTGAAGCGTGTATTTTCTGGAGCGTATGTTTTTTGGAGGTAAGTTTTCTTACACGCGTGTTTTTTAGGCGCCCGTGCTTTTTTGATCCGTATTTTCTGGAGGGCGCTTTTTGACGCGCGTGTTTTTGTTTGACGCGCGCTTTCTGAAGCGCATGTTTTTTGACGCGCGTGTTTTTCTCATATGCGTTTTCTGTCGCACGTGTTTCCTAAAACGTGTGTTTTCTGAAGTGCGTTTTATATCGCGCGTTATTCTGTCAGAATAACGCGCTTAGAAAAATCACACGCGTCATAAAATACACTCTTAAAAAAATACGCGTGTCTAAAAACGCAAGTTAAAAAACACGCCAAACATGTCAAAAATCTAGTTTATAGTAGCCTTAGCAGCAGGATCAAATCATACATAAACCAGGTTTCGCAGCGATCCCCATCGGGATGGCAATAAGATGTAGCGCCGCGCCGGTCGATGCCGCGACACAAATATTTTCATATCGCCGCATGGCTCGGTAAAAGTTACACGGCAGACCCGGCAAATGCACTCAGCACCTCTCACTCGGACACGGTGGAACTTCGTTGCCTCAATACAGTAGTACTCTACTCATTTCATACTGAGTATAATACTCAGTCTCAAAATTTGGAAATTTGAGTATTGAGTAGATACTCAATACTCATTTTCTTTTCTCAGTACTCAGTAGATACTCAGTACTCACCGAAAAAAAATGAGTATTGAGTATCTATTCAGTACTTAAAATTAAACAAAAATGAGTATTGAGTAAACTACTCAATACTCTACTCATGAGTAGAATTTGCCCCACACTGGTGGTAACAGATATAAAAGTGGCACATATTAGTTTGCACGTACGTAAACATGAGTCACTAGCACTTTCTATAAGAAATACTACAATGGTGTCTGTTACCCTACCAATACCATTAATAAGAACGTACCTTAACATTGCATACGTATCTATGACCATATAATCCCCATCATGATACACGCCAATGATTATAATGACACTAGCGTTGTATACTACATTATTTGAACGAACTGTCATCATTATACAACGCCAGTGTCATCGTTATACAACGCTCGCCTACGGCTTGTGCTCGTCAAATAATATACTATTATTAGTTAGTTTAATATCAAACGGCTGCCAAACTCAAGAACGCGCGCACTCTAGCGGCAGCAAATGAAAAGTAGCTCACGTGTCATGAAAAGTGCATTTCGTGTCATCTCGCGTTCGTACTAAATTTGTAAATCCTCACCGTTTGGGCTAAAACACAAAACACCGCGAAAGTGCACGTCAGGGGTGGGTTTTAGGGTGTTTATAACCGGCGTAGCCCTGCCTGTTATTGGCATGTAGTTTGCACAGATACAAGGTCTATTTATGCAAAATTTGAAGCGGTCCAATGTCGGAAGAGTAAATAGTTGACTAGCTCTTCGTTTAAAATATTTATTTAGCCAGGTTATGCGGCAATGGCAATACAATTCATAGTTTGCTGCAGGCAAATAATTTTAAAAATTGTAGGAATTAAGAGGCTTTCTTTAGTTATATTGGAGTTTAGGTAATACTACACTAATTAAATAAAAACTTTAGACATTAATTTTGAGTACCTATTGCAAACTTAGTAATACCAAAGTTCAGATTTCAATTAATTCCATTTGTTAAGCTAAGGTGAATATCATTCACTTTTACATTTTTATTATTGTTTTCTTTTATAAATGCTCATTATTTTTTTTAGTTTTTAGTCAGTTGAACGTTAACTTTTTGAATTTTGCTATTTCTTATTATTCTTAAAGCTAGACTTACTTGTCACCATTCTTTTATGTTGGCTTCCTGACTCAAGGAAATTATTAAAATAAATAATTTTGGGTGGAGGTCATCTAATTATACTTCTCTGGTCCATTTTTAACCCCACTGATGTCAATTCATAATTCATATCCTTCATATATTAAGAAAATATTCTCTTGTCGGTTCAATTGTGTAATTTTGCATTCGCATTCTCCGATTCATAACCGTTCACGTAACACCTCAATGGATCGTGCCCTTAAAAATTTACATTCAACATTTTAGTCCTCCTCTTTTATATTACAACTTTTACAAATATCGATTAATAATATTTAAATATTATACTCACATATTCTCACTGTTTAAGCAAATTCGCTCGTTTATATTATCATCATTAAATTTATATTTAGAAAGACACGCGCTTAAGTTTTAAATTCGTTTTTTTCTTGTTTCCTTTTCAACTCTTCTCCCCGAAGACATTTAAACGTTTTTAACCTCATTTTTAACTCATCATCGATTTATCAATGTACAAAATAATAGCCGAATCTGATTCTGCGTTTCAGCATTTCAGTGTTCAGCATTCCCAGCCGCCATTATACAATATATTGTACAAACGCGTGCGTGTGCGTATGTAATATATTGTATGGCAGCACATTTTGTTGTTAAATGATGCTCTCGCGATTGCGTTCATTGTCTTCTAGACTTGACGTCGACCTGGAACCACAAATCTGCATTTCGATTTCGGCAAGTCTATGTTCGAGTTCCCACTGTTGTTGGCTGAGTTTGACACTCATGGCGGTGTTTTCGGACTCGACCGTTTGGAGGCGCTCGCGAAGACGTTTGATTTCCGTTTCCAAGGCTTCGTGGGACCCCAGGAGAGGGGTTGCCGCCCCAGAAACCAGCTGCGTCATGCTGTCGCACTGCAATGTCGTCCCTGTAATAAATATGAATTACTTGAGTGTTTTTGCTGGTGATATGGAAGTGGGAGATGTTCTTATATGTGGGTTCTGTGATTTCTGGTTGTATGCTTAGTGTAATGTATATAGGGTGATCCAAAATCGGATGGTAATATTCTAGAGAAAAATTATAGGGACAATATTCTTTCGTTGAATGTGGCTTGTGAAAGATAGATAAGGTAAAATTGTTAACTAAAATCAAGTTTCTTTTTATTTGATAGGTTAGAATTACTAGCCTACTATCGGTTGACTGACAAAAATAATGAAATAAAGTGTGTTATACTCCTGAATCATTTCTACATAATATGATTGACTATCAAAATTTTCTGCCCCTAGGTTTGGACAGAAGCGCGAGAAAAGTGTAAAAATGTACCCGATTTTAGCACTTTTTAAGAAACGCTTGTCTTTCCAATTTTTTTTCTGCTAAACCGCTTGCCCAAAAAAAATCAAATTTACACAGATAACTCACGATCTTGTCTACAGATTGGCTTTTGTATTTTACTAATTTTCTTTGCAATAAAGGCTATAAACAAGATTTTCATGGAAGCGGATGTCTCGGCAACGAGTATTAGCACGATAACGAGACAGGCACGAAAACAATCGCAAAATTTTGTTTAATGAGACTATTGCAATAGAAACACATATCAGATATTCACTAATTTTATAAAACGACATAAATATGCCATATAATTTTGGTACAGCGCGCAAGTACGTCACTTCGTTCAACGCAGTCGTCACCGGCTCGGGGTTCGAGGCCTACTTACAGCATGTATCACAGGCCCGTACTTAGAATTAAAAGAAACATAGTATATATTTATTGATGTAACCAGAATTGAAGTTGTAGGTTAGAAAATGTGAACTCTTTGTTTAACGAAATAATATCTTGCAAGTGTACAACGCAGAGCTGTAAGCTTGTTTTTTTTTTGTTTTTAACGTCTTTTGAATCAACAGCAGCAATCAAATATTATCAGGTAGCATAAACAAATACATTCACAAAACCAGAAAACCAAAACCATTCTCAGGCTCAATAATATGATTTTGAGTAAAATCAAGATAACATAACACATAAATATTCATTGAATAAAGTTTCTTGAGTAACTGCGTTGCGTGCAGACGTGTTTTGCAAGTATTGACCAAGAATTCTAAAGTGTTATTCCAAGGAAGTAAAACAATTAATTATCAATGTCAGAAATTTCTTTCTCAAATAACTAAAGCACAGCTGTTGTATCTGTCAAAAAAACACCATCAAGAGAAGGTACTTCTATTAGAATTTATCGGAATTATATGAATCTGAAGCAATGAAGTAAAATTATTGTGGTTAGGTACCTGTATCCCATTGCAATTGAATTAATCTGGGCATATGTACAAAATTAAGTTGCAAAAAGCTACAGTACATTTGAAATTAAAGATATGTTAAATTTATGTAACAAAGCACTGTTTCAAAAGAGATATGGCAAAATTGTGTCGCAATTTTGCAACACAATTTTTGGTTTTGAAATCAAGACCAATACATTGATAAAGATCATATTGTTGACTCAATAGTAAAAACAATTATAATCAACTTGCATGAAGATGATGATGATGGTGAAGAATTATTAGACTACAACGACAACAGTAGGGTAGTGTGGGGCTCATTTGGACATGGGGAACTTTTGGACAATTGCAATTTCCCTCTCCATTGCAAATATATTTAAACACAAATATAAATATAGAAACCGTTTGTTCATAAGGTAACTATATTTACGTTTGTGTTTAATTATTTTCGCAAATAGAGAGGGAAATTATAATTGTCCAAAAGTGCCCCATGTCAAAATGAGCTCAACCGTACTCTACAGATAATGAACAGTGATTTTAGATAATGATAAAGAAGTTGCCGCGATAGTTTCAATGTTGGTGGTTCTTCTGGAACTGCACAATTCGTTCAAAGTTTAGGACAAACACTTGTCGCAATTGAAACATTTACCGAAAATGATACTGATTTTTGGCCGAAATAATGTTGTGAAATTATAATAAATCACAAAACAGAATATGTATACAAGTCTACAAATAAAAAAAATCACGTACCTATGCTATTTTCAAAATTAAAACCGAACGAGAAAATGACAAAATTATTTAATACGGTCCTGAGTAGATTGTTTGAATTCGTCGCATGAAGCCTCGCATCGTTTCCCGCGCGTAATCCCCTTTCCCGGAGGGGACCCATCCTGCGCACAGGATCGTTCACATTATATTCACTCTTAAAAATTCCCAAATAACTTTTATGTTATTATACATCAATGGATGAGTACCACAATAAATAAGGATTTTTCATGTGCTAACTGCGTTGTTCTGCTATCGTTCGTTTCTAAGATATCCGCGTCCAAAAAAAGCTCGCTTACAGACTCTTACATAAGAAATCAAGAAAATAAAAATCGGGTACCTTTTTTTTTACTTATCTCGCGCTCGTGGCTGAACCATCGAGTTTAATATATAGTAATCTGGAGGTCGCATGGTACAGGAGTGGGGACGGCCGAAAATCCTAACAGCCTCGCAGGCTCCTGAAGTTAGGCGTTCTAGTGATTTTTAAGTAACTAACTTTAGTTGCTAATGTCAATTGTATTTTTATTGCGCTCGGTTCGCGTTTGATGTCGCTTTTATTCTAATATTTGGACGCAATATTTTAAAAATTGACCTGTCCCCTGTGCCAGCAATGGTAAACAAGGGCTGTATTAGGAATTGCGGTAGCAATTCGAAGAAAAACAACGAATTATCGTTTCACAAGTAAGAATTTTTCCGCTTTGTTTGTATCAAAACCAACTTTGTATCAAAACCAAATTTAATTAATTCTGTTTTTCGTGCCGTTTACACAAGCGTCTTTGATTGCCTTAAAAACCACAAAACCACCAAGGAAGTGGCAAAAATGTATTTAGTATGCAGATTACATTATATTTGTAGAATGAGACAAAAAAAAAGATCACAAAAAAACAAACATCAGATAAAAATTGAATTGATTGTAATAAAAAAAAAAGTTATATATTTCATATATGTACTACTGCTGAATCAAATACTATTTTGAATAAAAACCAGTTTTTTCTTAGGTATACATCGGAGAACATTTCAATTTGCTATCATAATCAATCCATTTCCTTTCCTCTGACTTAGTAATCTCATTTACAAGTAATACAATTCCGATATTAGTGGAGTGCATCTAAACATTAAAAACCTTGGAACCAGATGTATATGGTAAGATTTTTATACTAGATAAAAACAAGAAAATTTTCGAGAAAAGACATTTTCTCGTAAAATATATATTACTCTAAAGTATATGGATTTTGTAAATGGCGATTGAATACGTTTTTGATAGATTTCAATTGCAAATCCGTAATTTATTTATTTACGTTAATAATTTAACGTTACATATTGATTATAAACAAAAAATCCTTAGAAAATATGTAAAGTAAGTGTTCTGTTATTGTTTTCGAATCTCCCGCGCGTTGGCCCTCTGTAATAGCCTGCGATAACTAGTCGGCTTTTCACCCGTTTTCGCCGTGGTTGGGACTATAGCGTGCGACCCCCAGATACTATATA
Source organism: Aphodius sticticus (assembly GCA_963966075.1). Lineage (NCBI taxonomy): Eukaryota > Metazoa > Arthropoda > Insecta > Coleoptera > Scarabaeidae > Aphodius > Aphodius sticticus. The sequence goes on along the minus strand of OZ014508.1, from coordinate 5,531,453 downwards.
TTAAACTCCTGTTATGTAGAAATGATTCAGGAGTATAACGCACTTCATTTATTTTTTTTTGTCAGCCGTTTCAGAGTTACTAGCCTTCAAGCACAGGGCTCAATACTTTTGCAACCGATAGTAGGTAGCTTGTCAAAATATCAACGTATCCACATATTGTTACTGTATTTTTCAAGTACAACGTTACTGGTCACCACTTACTAGTTACCACTGACCACCAGCCTCTAACCTAATCCCTAATTCAACCATCTACACCTCCATTATACCCAATCTATTAATAACAGCATGAATGAAAAGCTAACGCATATTGACTATTAACACCCCAATACGGGGAAATGATTTAATTTCCTGAATTATACCTGATCTGGCCTGCGATGCGGGCGTGTGGTGTCGACTTCTCCCGCTGCTCGTGGACCCAGGACTGTCAGGTGGGGGCCTCGACGGCGAACCCAGCAACGACCGCTGATACACGGGCGTTAAGCCGATCAACCCAGGCGGGATCCACATCTCTTCCAATGGAATTTTCCCCCTGGACTCGATCAGGCCGGGGGTTGACTGACTCCTGCCCATCGCGGCTGAAATCCATCGCGTTTCAGTGTTAATTAATTTAGAGAGAAAGAGACAATCGATCGATTTTTTGTGTAGATTTTTTTGTGGATATTGACCCTAACAAAATATGTATATGTATTTTCTATGTACACTGCTTGATGTTCTCGTTGTGAAGAATAAAAGAAAAATAAGTTTAACAATTTGCAAATTACTTTTGATGAAAGATGAAGATAATCTTTGTTTCTAACTATACTAAAACTCAAACGAGCGACGTACGAACGCGGGATTTTCGCGCCTTATTTCGCGAAGGTGCAAAACCGCGAATTCCATTGGAAATATATTTGGAGGGGGTACACCCCGTTTAGCACTTTCCCGAAAATTGGACATCTTAACTCCGCAAAGGATCCGAGGAGAAGCAAGAATGGGCGCATTACCGCGGAATTTATGGCTCAAAACTCTATCCTTCAGTGCATAGGCAATCCATTTCGTTGAGATTTTCGCCCAGTTTTCGTAATTTTTTCCTTCAATTCGAGTAAATTTATGGATATCGGTTTGGGATTATACTCAAGCTCAAGTATCCATGACAACCGATAATGAAATGACAGTTCCGTGTTTGACATACTCAAAATGGCAATGATGTTCGCCTCGGTGCAACAGTTTCACTTATTTTTTTAAATTTCAGCCCTATTTGTGACAAAGACCAGCGTCTCTTTCGCCACTGTATGATACAGAAAGTTGACAAAGCTGTTGTTTTCCCTATCCCTACTATATACTAAAAGTCTAACACAGTCCGCGCAAGAAGTTTACGAAAATCGGCGAATCGGGGGAAGGGTCTGCTCCTCGGAGAAGCGAAAATCGGTGCCGCAGGCGCCGATTTTCCGCCTAAAATTTGATTCTACAGCGCTTAGGCCTTCGATTTCGTCCATTTTCGGCCCAGTTTTCGTTATTTTTTACCTCGATTCGGGTAAATTTATGGATTATGCTTTAGGAGTGTACAGGTCAGCGCGTCGCCATGGCAACCGATCGAGGTTGCTAGGCAAGGGCCGCGCGCTTCGCGACGCGGTCACCAGACGGCGGCACATCATCATGTCGTTGTTGGCATTACGCTACGAAGCAATAGATGGCGCCCCGTAACCGCTTCGAATGTACGAGATAATCACGTCGCGCGTGTAGCAGCATCCGGGCTTTTTGTTTCCCTCTTAACGCTTCGGCGATCTACCTAGGTCGACCAGCAGGCCTATTAGGCCTGCACATTCTCCTAGTTTATTATACTAAAATACAATTTTGTCCCCACGTCTATTATACTAAAAGCGTCAAAGTAATAGGAGGCATTTTTCTGCGATTATTCAGAGCGCAAAGGATATTATCCGACTTTTGGTTTATAATTTTCGACCGCTTCTCGTGGATTCCTATGCAGTATATTAACTATTACAGAATTGTTAATGCGAAAATGTAGTTTGAGAGGCGAGATTTTTTTTCGATTTTCTCTAAAATCGTTTGAAATTTTCGGTGTACCTCGAGAAACGTCAGAAAAATTGTCAAATCGGTCAGTTGCCATGCGATCGTTGTTGACAGTGGCGACAGAGCGAGTTGCGGGAGCCAAATTTCGGTCCGGTGTGCACCGTAAAGCCCTTCAAACGCATAATAACATATATAATTACGGTAAGTTCACTAAAGTGACACGCGACATGGTTTATATTATACTAAAATTACTACATAAGTAAAAACATCGAACATGTCAATGTTTTTAAAACCATTGTAATCTTGTAGTACAATTTAAAGTTCTTAATACAAGAAATCTGTCTTATAGATGTAAAACACAGGACATATTTTCTATAAACTACATCAATATCGACGGATGCCAATGATAATTATTTATTTAATAGCTAAGTAATAAGTAATAAAGCTTATTACTGTCGAGTAATGTTTAACGAGTAATTGGCAGTAAAACCGAGCTGCTGTAATACAGATATATTCACCAGAGCGAGCAGTTCCATGTACATATATGCATTGAGTTCATCACTCACACAACATAATCCTGCAGTAAATATACAGAGAGGATCAATACTCTATTTATGGATTATACTGGATATTATAATAAAAGTAATAAAAAGGCTAATCCTGAAATATATTTGAGAGAAAATGAAAAATAATCTAGACGTAGTTTAATTTTAAATTTATAATCTACTTTGCTATGCCTTTCAAATTTTGTATGTCCTCATCGCTTTTCATGTTCGCACTGACAATTACATGCCAAACATAAAATGTTGATATACAGTATATATATATATATATATATATACATATATATATATATATATATATATATATATATATATATATATACGCTAAATCTGTACGCTAAATCAATATTCTGACTATGGCAGTGGCACAATGCATACATGTATCTATATCTATGACTGAATCCCCATCATGACACACGCGAATGATTATAATGACGCTACCGTTGTATAATAATGACAGTTTGTTCAAATAATGACTTCATTATTTGGACGAACTGTCATCATTATACAACGCTAGTGTCAAAGTCTATCAAAACCTACGTGGATGACAGTTATGTGACAGTTCGCCTCGCCATCATTGACAAATACATTTAAAATATTTGATATAAAATGGAATTTGTAGATAAAACGTCGTATTCGACTCGCACACAACGGATATAAATCGATTTATATACTTAGTTATGTGCTCGTCAAATAATATACTATTATCATGCACATCACTAGTAAACAACTTCAAATGTATTTAGATTTGAAATTCATTAAAAAGCTACAGACATATGAAATCGTAACAGAATCTCATTTTAAACATTTTTTTCCCCGTTAGCCTTAATATTATTTATCATTTTAATGAACGCGTCATTTCTGGAAAACTCAGAAGCAATACTAATCTAAAAAGGATAAAATATAACAACACTAAAAATTCGTTCAAAACTGCTTTCAAAACAAATAAAAGTTTCCAGAAATTATGATATTCGAATCCTAATTCGAATAATTAACTACTTTTACCTATAAAAGTAGTTAATTAACAAATAAATTGCTGAAAGTAAAAACGAAAACTATGTAATATAACGACTTTCTCTAGAAGTTAAAAGTAAACGAAAAAAAAGTTTTAGGCCTACAGACTACATCCTATAAATATGTGGAACATATTTAAAAATAAAATAAATAAAAAAATATTTAACTTGTACACTACTAAAAGTAACCAAAAATGTGTACCTACACCTTGTTTGGGGATGTTTGGGGATGTTTGTTCCGTCTTACGCAATACCCCGTATAGCCCAACGATACCTATCCTGTACACCAATAGAATCACGAAAGAATTTAGACTGAAATCACTGCCAACATCAAACAAATAAAACAATACGACGAGATGAGAAATATCTCCCATTTATTTCTACTCCATGTCTCGTACAATATAACTTCTACCCAATTTCCTGTTTCGCGATAACAATCCTTCGCTCGATGGTTTACCTTCTTTGAGTGGTGCCTTCTTGTATTTCTCGAGACGCTTCACAGCGATCGCCTCCAGTCGTACCCTGGCCGCCGGATATTCCTTCAGGACGTCCCACATGTCCTTTTTGCTCAAGACAAAGAGATCGCTATAGCCCACAGATCGAACGCTAGCAGTCCTACGGTTGCCTGCACACAAATTAAAGGACAACAGATGAATAAATAACGAACGAGAGTAAGGAGGAGACTAGAGAAGGATACAAGGAAATGGAAACAAACGACACCAATTTCTGCTGGGTAACATGCAACGTGCAATACTTGTAGGATAACGGTGGAGTATTGCTGGTACTCGAGGAAGACACGAGTGCTAGTTTATTTACTCGAGCTGCGTCCGGGATTTTGTAATTTGCATTTAAAATTAAGCTCGCCGAAGAAGAGTGTTGGTCTTTTTCAGATCCTTTAGTGCCCTGAATAATTGTAGAAGCGTTCGTAATTATCGATTTTGTGTGCTCAGGGCTGTGTTGTTTGCAGAGTAACTGATATAGGTACGCAATTCTTGCTTTTTTATAGTTTAAGTAACGCAGGATTAATAGATTAAATCGTTTTTAATTGAACAAATTTAAATTAGTTTCTGATACGTTTCCCTTAATAAGACTTGTTTCACTATTGCAGTTATAGTTGCTTTTATGTTTTTAGGCTTTATGCAATCAAAATTAAAGAAAGAATTAGTACAGAATATCAAAGTACGAAACCTTCCGAAAAAAGTCTAACAAAATGCAAAATTGTGTCTGTATTTTCTGATTTAGAAATGTGCTCTCGATAACCAACAATAATCAAATAATAATGCTTTTCTGTTGTTTATTACTATGACATTTTAACAATTATAATTGTTGTCCTTTTTGTTCAGGACAAAGAGATCGCTATAGCCCACAGATCGAACGCTAGCAGTCCTACGGTTGCCTGCTCACAAATTAAAGGACAACAGATGAATAAATAACGAACGAGAGTAAGGAGGAGACTAGAGAAGGATACTAGGAAATGGAAACAAACGACACCAATTTCTGCTGGGTAACATGCAACGTGCAATACTTGTAAGATAACGGTGGAGTATTGCTGGTACTCGAGGGAGACACGAGTGCTAGTTTATTTACTCGAGCTGCGTCCGGGATTTTGTAATTTGCATTTAAAATTAAGCTCGCCGAAGAAGAGTGTTGGTCTTTTTCAGATCCTTTAGTGCCCTGAATAATTGTGGAAGCGTTCGTAATTATCGATTTTGTGTGCTCAGGGCTGTGTTGTTTGCAGAGTAACTGATATAGGTACGCAATTCTTGCTTTTTTATAGTTTAAGTAACGCAGGATTAATAGATTAAATCGTTTTTAATTGAACAAATTTAAATTAGTTTCTGATACGTTTCCCTTAATAAGACTTGTTTCACTATTGTAGTTATAGTTGCTTTTATGTTTTTAGGCTTTATGCAATCAAAATTAAAGAAAGAATTAGTACAGAATATCAAAGTACGAAACCTTACGAAAAAAGTCTAACAAAATGCAAAATTGTGTCTGTATTTTCGGATTTAGAAATGTGCTCTCGATAACCAACAATAAACAAATAATATTGCTTATCTGTTGTTTATTACTATGACATTTTAACAATTATAATTGTTGTCCTTTTTGCTCAGGACAAAGAGATCGCTATAGCCCACAGATCGAACGCTAGCAGTCCTACGGTTGCCTGCACACAAATTTAAGGACAACAGATGAATAAATAACGAACTAGAGTAACGAGGAGAATAGAGAAGGATACCAACAAACGACCGAAATATGTAAATTAGTATCCGTAATTAATTAATAACTGATTAGGTGACACGGAATATTTGCAAACATCACATCGGAATATTTGCAAACATGGTCAGATCTTTGCATTCAAACTATACTTTAGTATGAACTTGAACCTTTGCTAACAATTAAAAAGTACCCAGCTTAATTTTGTAATTTTACGACCAAATTGACGATAGTATACAGTTCTTTCAAAAAATATGCAATATGACACAATAAATTCAAAATATAACAAACTTCCACAAGGAGAATTAGGTACATTCTTGCTTACGATTTTCCAAGTTTCCATCAATATTCTATTTCCACAGACTTATGGGCGTTATCTCGTCCCAATATTCTTTTCACCAACATGCACTACAGTATCGAATCTGTATAGCATCCCCAAAATCACTTCGCGTTTTATTCTCTTTTGCCTGCATCGCACATCTAACGCAAAGTGTGGCATAGAGCCAAACACGTTAGCGTCAACCCGCAATTTTATATATATATATATATATATATATATATATATATATATATATATATATATATACGTATATAAAATAGACGTATATATAACACGGCCCAGTGCACACAATATTTCATGTAAAATTCAGAGCGGCAATGATAAATGGAATTACGTCTAATGGTCCTGTATGTGGGGGGAGGGGGCGGCGCACACACATACACATACATGCATATTTAGGGCATGCACATTAGTAATTTTCAGGGATCAAAATGTTTATAGAAACGCCGACAGCACCCGACAGGATGATATTAATTCTACTCTGTTTGCATATTCATGTTGAAATTAAAACTCCAAAATGGTTCGGATCGACAAAAGTATCAATTTTCTGTTTACCTCTGGACTTTGTACGGCTCAAATTTCACTTTTTGCGAGCAGATTAAATGAAAAACACACGAGGTGGACCTTGTTCTTGTTCATGTCTAACAATAATAATTTGTGAAATCGTTGATGAAATAATGGAATAATAGAAGAAGAAAATGTTTTATACAAAAGTTGTTAGACTTACCGGGTTCTATAACGTAAAATTATTTTCATTTATACGGTGTTGCGTTTAGGCGTGAATACTACTAAATTTGTTTATCCAAGCGAATATGTTGCTAACTCACTGCGTTAAATGCTCCTGAGATATTCATTTGCTTTTCCAAATTATGCCCGTTGCAGAAACTTTTTAATAACTATGTAAAAATGATTTTTGTTCCGATTTTCCCTTTAAAATATGTCAGACAACGCCTGTAGGTGGTAGATGATAGTATCCAAAGTATTAGATACACTATACAGAGTTTTTTTTTTCAATGGAACACCCTATACAGGGTGTCTCAATAGTGCGATCTCGGAAGATTGTGTCTCTGTTAATGAAAATATTGTAAAACTGGTTTGACTCCGAGGTGCACATTTTAAAATTATTAGCGTGTATACAGGGTGTTCCCTAAGATAGTACCAACCCAAACTTATGTTTTTTAATTATATTTCGGCACAATTTTGAATTCCTCGCAAAATTTTACAATTAAAAATAATATTACCTACCCTAAACTTTATACTTTTTGATTTATTAGCATTTTTATGGAAAAACAGCAATTGTATATCTCAATACCCGTTTTTAATTTTATTGCGCACGTGATTACCGACCATATCCAAATTATGTACAGGCTGGTCATAGTCTGCAACAAAATATAGCAAATAGTTTTTCCTAAGAAAGTTGAGTTTTTTAAATGGAATGCCATGTATCTAATTAATTTTTTAATTCTACGCATCGTTCTCCACAAAAAAGTACTAGCACACACCAGTGCTAAAATAAACAATTGCAGAGGTAACTAGTCCTCATAAAAAAAATCACCTTTTCTATCAATAGTGCTTCTACACCTACATTAACCATTAAACCAGTTAAGTATTTACCTAAATTACTGCTTTCTCGCATGATTTTCTCTTTTTTTTAATAAATCAAAACATAAAATTTTACTTATGCCCTGTAGGCTATGAAAAACTGTGCTAAATAAGTTATAAAGGTATAAAGCTGATATAAAGTTGTTGTTAAAGCGCAGGGGTTGTTTAACTTATTTTGGAATATAAGCAATTCATAACGCAACTCAATATCAAGCAATGTACATTTACTTTTCCGTAAAGATTAATACTTAATATTGTTTTGCAAGAAATAGAAATTTATACCGGTAATTTAATGGAAGTTTTTACGAAGAAGACAGGTTATTTCTGTAACGGTTTATTTTAGCACTATGTATGTATGTAGGGTGTTGGAGGTCAAGGATAATCCTCGTGGCACCCAGGCCCCATTGGGCCCCTTGTGCCTCCCCCTGCGCTCACTCCAGCTATGTCAACCAGCCTAGGTAGTTAACGAAGGCTAGGACGCAGCTCAGAGGTGCGTTCCTGATTCCGTCCATGGTCGGCCATGGATCCCCCAGCAAGCGTTCCCTGTATTCGACCAGGTCTGGACATTCACATAAAATGTGTTTTACCGTCTCATCCTCTAGCTCACAAGCTCGGCATATAGACGTTTCAGCGAGATGCATCACGTGAAGATGCTTCCGTAAACCACAGTGACCCGTGAGAATACCCGTAACTAAACGTAGCTTGTTTCTGGGCAGCTGTGTAAATTTCCTAGCAGTGGTGCTGGCGGGAAGGGGGAGCCCTTCCCTAGCTTGCTGACAGCCAGGTAGATTCTCCCACTGTCAAATGAATTTCTTGTGGGTGAGGTCCTTCAGTGATTGTAGCAGAAGGTATTTTGTATTTTTGTAGTTTTTGTATTTTAGCACTAGTGTGTGCTAGTACTTTTTTGTGCAGATGCTTTATATTGCATTTGCCAAGAACCCACACCATGTCAATTAGTTCCTCTTGAGAAAAGTTCGCCATATTTCCAAAAAATATACAAATCTAACCAAATAATATCACCACCACTGACAGATACCTTAATAACTGGTTTAGCACAGTTTTTCATAGTCTACAGGGTACAAGTAAAATTTTATTTCAAACTATAATATTAAATTGCAGATGTGATCAAATGTTTAGATTTATTAAAAAAAAAAGATGAAATCATGCGAGAAAACAGTAATTTAGGTAAATACTTAGCTGGTTTAATGGTTAATGTAGGTGTAGAAGCATTTATTGATAGAAAAATCGTTTTTTCTTTTTATTTGGATATGAGCACAATAAAATTAAAAACAGGTACCTATTGAGATATACAATTTTTCTTAGACTGGTGTTTTTCCATAAAAATGCCAATAAATCAAACAGTATGAAGTTTGGGGTAGGTAATGTTATTTTTCATTGTCGTAAAATTTTGCGGGCAATTCAAAATTGTGCCGAAATATAGGTTGTTCCATTTAAAAAGACATACGTTTGGGTTGGTACTACCTTATGGAACACCCTGTATACACGCTAATAATTTTAAAATGTGCGCCTCGGTGTTCTGTATATATCAGTGAAATCAGTTTTAAAATATCTTCATTAACAGAGGCACAATCTTCCGAGATCGCACTGTTGAGACACCCTGCATAATATATGTTGGCTGTAATAACCCTTTACTTGTTTGTATAAACCATTTTTTCTTTCTCAAACTATTTAGTAACTATCGACAGCCGGGATACTAATAACTCACCTTTGTATAACAAAATAGACATATAACATCAATACCAACAACATCAAGGCCCATACACAGAAGAGAGCAGAAAGGAAATACAAGCTGTGTTTGTTCGTATTGTTAAAATGTGTAGTGTTAGGTTAGTATGTAAAAGATCAAAAAGCTGGGCACCATGCTAACATACCGGGGTTGAAAACGTATTAAATTCAACCACCAAAATGGGCCTGCCTGCTTGATATTTACCAAGGTCTTTACCTGCCGTCCCCATGTTCAAAATGGAGATCTCCCCGAAGTAGCTGCCCGCCTTTAGTGTCGCCAGTACGGTCCTGCCGTTGTCAGCAACCACTTGAAGTCGGCCACGATTCACTATGTACATTTCTTTGCCTACTTCACCTAAAAAGATAAAAGGAACAGTTGAGTGTTGGTACTTCTCCAAGTGGATTTTGGGTTATATTTTAAGGTTCAGTTGAGAGTTTGTGGAAAAGACAAGCTTAAATAAATGTTTAAGAATATCGTTGCTTAAGAAAAAATAATAAAACATGATTATAATTCAAATTGATTGTGTTAAAACGTAAAAAAGATCAAGTTTGCCACATTGGCGGAGGCGCAGGAGAATGAGTATTGACATATTTTAGGGTTCAATTCAAATTTTGTTAAACGGACAAGCTTTAACGATTTCCTGCGTCATGGATTTATTTATGTGGCGTATTTATCTGTTCATCGTAGTTGTAAAAACGCTATAAAACTTTTTCAACACGTCACAATAGAAAACTTTTGCAGAAGCTTTTAACTGACTTTAGCTGACATCATTTAACTGACTTAAATGGAAGCATATAGACTTTTTGGCCTTATATAAGAAAGTTTTCGAGAAAAAGACAACTTAAACTACGAAAATATTGAGATCGCTCTGTGATTCTTGCTCCTAAGTTTTTACAACGTTTTTGGTAATTAAATAAAATTGGTAATTTTGGTAATTTACGACTTCAAATTGCCGATGGTTATTCATCGTCAATTTAAATTACCGATGGTAATTTATTAGTAATTTACCGAAAATTTTAATTACAGTTGCTAATTTACGAGAATTTATAAATTAATTTCAAAAACCTTCCATCAGTACTTGCGTGAATGTACCCCACCACTCCTAAGCAGTCGACAAGTGCACTGTTGTTTGTGCTTTGCCTGGGAGGTACTTAGGGATGTAAGAGCGTAATTTATCGGGTAAATTACTAAATAAATTACCGTCATTAATGGTAATTTCCGGATTTTTAATAACTCAATTCAGCGAAGCTAATAAACACATTTTAAATCAGAAGCCATCTACCTACTATCAAATTCATGATTTAAACAAATATTCTAGCGATCCGGATAAAATGTGATCATTATTTGTTAAACCGTGCGTTGTCGTTTTGTGAGTCGGTAATAAATTACAGTATTTTATACTATAATTATTGAAATTCGGATATTTAATTTGATATGGAATGGATCAAATTAGTTATTATTCAACAATAAATTCCTTATTCATTTCATATTATTATATTTTCCGAGCCGCGTTAGTAATGCAGCAAAAACAAACAAGTGCATACTTCGTACAAGGATATTATTTCCTTGTTGAAATTGAAATATAAAAAGACATCTCGTACTATGCCTCGAAAACAATTTCTTTCGACAAAAAAATTTATTTTTCTGTGGAGCATTGACGGTATGAGTATGTTTTCGTCAAATATTCGAGCAACATTCGACGTAGTTATTTTACAGCCATAATGGAACACGTTTTTGTCCAGCCGGCCGGTCCGCTTCGAGAATTTGAAACGTGTTTTTTAAGTGCACATGTTTTGAATCGAACTAACATTTTTGTACTCTAGGAATTTTTAAGCGTTGACTTATTTATAAAATATCAGTTCATTTTGCTTAGACGAATAATATACTGGGTATTAAATCAACTTAACATTTTTTTTCTATTTCTGCAACGAATGAAATTGAAGATTCTAATACTTCTAATACTAATAACTTCTAATACTGTTGTTGGAGTAAAACTATTTGCTTTTTTTTTTTTAATTAAGGATTATATTATCTAAATAGACACAGTATCTAACGATGCTATTAACTTAACAAAACCGGTTACCCAAAGAATTTTTAAATAAAGATTTGCAAAGAAAAACTTATTTGTTGATTTATCAAATTTATTATGCTGTTAGACTGTCCATTTTATAAATTGCTGGTATAAAAAGTATTTTATTGTGTCCCTGCTTTCATATTAATAATGAATTACTTAAATCAAGAAAAGCATCAGCGATTGGTGGTTATGTACAATATAATGACTATGTAATTAACTATGTAATTTACGAAAAAAATTAATTACCGTAATTTAACATCTCTGAAAATTAGGTTAATGTGTAAAAACGTTATTTTTCTATAACGGCTGTACCAAACGTCTTCAGCCCTTCAAAACAGCCTCAGAGTAACCTTTAAATTTTGTATTTATTAACAATCCTGAAAATTGATCCACCAACGAACCAATTTTTTGATTTTGAAACTAGAAATTTTTTTTTTTAATTTGAAATAGCTGGGACAAGTCGCCTGGCAGTTATAGGCGTTTATTAGAAATGTAATTCAGAGTAAAATGTTTCATTTAGAATGATTTGTTGTTTACAATTCATTAAAAGTTTACAGAGTGAAAGACTGAATAAATTGAATAAATGATGAAAAAGCTAATAAATCCACATGAACATTTTCGAAGCTCTTTGAAAAGCTGCTTCTAAAGAGAAGCAGAGAAAGGAACTAATTCCTAATCACCAATTTGGTTTTAGAGAAAAGCATTCCACTATACAGTGCTTCCCAAAGGTAACGGTAACGGATAAATTCTATAAAATCTTAAATAAAAATATTTGAGAAAAATGCTCCGACACGTCGATTTTTACTTTTAACTTACTATCCTGATATACACTTTTCAGCTCCCCACCCCTTCACCCCTAAGGGGTGGTAACCACAACATTAAAAATTCAAATAGCAAAGTACCCCTTGCGATACCTCAATTGATAAGACTTTTTTAATCTGAATATAAAGAAAAAAAAATTATCGAAATCGGTTGATAAATAACGGCGATATTTATCAAAATTTATTTATACCCGAAATTGAGGAATAACAAAATTTAATTAACTAATCCTTAATTAATTGTCAAAGTGCTGCGCGTTAACGACGAGACAATGCCCTAATCTATCCCCAAACGCTTGTTGAACATTTTCTAACATTTTATTTCGAGTTTTCGAACATTCCTGGAGTCATTAAGTGAATTACTGCAGGAATTCTTTCCTTTAACGCCTCAATATTTACATATCTATTAAGTAAAGTTTATTTACTTTTTAAATAGCCCCAAAGAAAATAATCTAGTGGGGTTAAATCTGGCGATCTTGCTGGCCATTCAATAAGCCTTCATCTACCAATCCATTAGGAAATTTGAAAATATTTGGATTAGGAAATACTTGATCGAGGTATTCTCGAACTTGTCGCGCATAATGTGGAGGCGCACCGTCTTGCTGTAACCAAATTCTGTCCTTGTGTCTATCAGGATCTTCTGCGTTGGGAAACAACACCGCTAAAGTAGGTAGTTGTTCATTTCGTAGAAAGTTCAGATAACGTTCACCATTCAGTGTTCCGTCGAAAAATTTGGTCCAATAATTCTAGAACCCACCACACCAGCCCACACATTAAGGTTTTGAGGATATTGTGTGTTCGCTTCCACCATCCAATGCGGATTTTGACGAGCTCAGTAACGGCAATTTTGTTTATTGGCGGTGCCATTCAGACAAAATGTTGCCTCAACAGAAAAAAAACGATGTTTCTAATTAAGTAAGGGTTTTCATTAGAGAGTTCCATCATTGTCTCACAAAACTGCACTCGTCGATCAAAGTCATCATCGGACAATTTTTGTACCAAGTGCACTTCATACGGGTGAAATTTGTGTTTTCGAAATAATCTGGACACTGTGCTTTTTGACGCACTAACTTGTGAAGTGACCTCCGCAAGGGTTGAATGATTTTCTTGCACCATTAAAATAGCATCCAATTGTCGGTTTTCAATTAAGGCCAATGGACGTCCTGCCTTAGGCTTATCCCGTACATGACCGAGATCGCGAAATTTGTTTTCGATTCGACTTACTGTAGATTCCGATATTGGCGGACGGTCCGGGTGCGTTTCATTGAACAAAACACGAACTTCGTCATGCGTCCGGCTTCTATCTCCAAACTCAATCATTAAAACTTCGATTCTTTCGGTTTCTGTAAATCTCATTTTGCTACTATTTCTTCAATGACGAAAAATCTGAATTGTGTTTGACATAAGTAAAAACAAGTTGCAATTGTTTGAACGATATTGCTATGCCCGCTTCAACAGCGCTTACTCGAATATTGACGTTCTTCTTTGAATACATTTTGGTAAATATCGCGGTTATTTATCAACTGATTTTGATAATCTTTTTTTCGTTGTATTCAGAATAAAAAAATCTATCAATTGAGGTATCGCAAGGGGTACTTTGAAATTTGAATTTTTAAAGTTGGGGTTGCCACCCCTTAGGGGCGAAGGGGTGGGGGGCTGAGAAGTGTATGTCAGGATAGTAATTTAAAAATAAAAATCGACGTGTCAGAGCATTTTTCTGAAATATTTTTATTTAAGGTTTTATTGAATTTATCCGTTACTTTTGGGAAGCACTGTATATCATGTCCATAGAATAACAGATATCATAGAGACAGCATTAGAAGAAAAGCTTATTTGTTCAACAATCTTTCTTGATTGTTGATTCTGATTCTGATTCTGAAAGATTGATACACAAACTAAAGAGTATGCTACCTTTACAATACGCCAAGCTGCTAACATCCTATACATCTGATAGACTATTCAGAACAAAACAGATCGATGAATACTCGGAACTAAAAGAGGTAAAAGCTGGGATACCCCAGGCTAGTGTATTGGGGCCAATTCTCTATCTACAATATACAAGTGACCTACCACAGCTGGAAAATGTAACAGTCGCCACATTCGCAGATGACACGGCTCTAATGGCAGTGGGATCAACTATTGGAGAATCTACTAGGAATCTTCAACAAGCTAGTAATAAAATATATAAATGGACCAATAAATGGAAGACCAAGCTCAACGAACTGAAATCTGTCTACATTAACTTTACAAACAAAAGAATCGAGGACATATCTCATGTCAAGATTAACGACGCCATAGTTCCATATGCGAACACTTCAAAGTATTTCGGCATGACTGGATACAAAACTAAGGTGAAAAGAACACGTTAAGAAGAAAAGAGTAAAGCTTGGCCTCAAATACAGAGAACTGTACTAGCTTCTGGGAAGAAAATCTCAGTTGTCAGTACGGAACAAACTACAAGTTTACAACCAAGTACTAAAACCGATTTGGTTATACTGCATCCAGCTTCGGGGTTGCGCGAAAAACTCCAATATACAAGGAATCCAGATTTTCCAAAATAAACTAGTAAGGAATATGGTTAACGCTCCTTGGTACATACGGAACAGTGACCTGCACCGTGATCTTGGTGTCCCACAAGTCACCCAAGAACCCAATTTTAGCCAAATCAAAGATTTAGCTAACATTTATGTTTCCAGTCTACAAGAGGCTTTATTTCCTCTAACTCAAAAAACACCAAATCGAACCCTCAGCGATTTCCACCTTACCTTTCCTACAAATATAATCTCCAGGCGAGAACAGGACCGGCCTCAGCCTCAACACCAGTTCGCACAGGAAGCCAGCTTCCGTGTTCTGGAAGATCTCCACCCTCTTCAAGGTATCCAAGTGGACATTGATAGCGATCTCCGCTTTTAGTTTATCTGGAAGACAGGATACTGCTCGTTCTTCGTCCGAACATTTCTGCGTAAGCCACAGATAGTCGAACCATTTGATGACCTTGACTTGAAGATGGTTTGGTACTCGACGCATGCGCATATACGTCTTGACACCGTCGAGTTTAGCTGCAACAAAATTTGTATTAGTTACGTTGAGGTGTTGGGGAATGGTTGCTACTAAGAACTACGTGAAGATATAGACAGAGAGATTAAAAATAGAAGAAGAGGAAAGAATGCTAGATTTAAAGTTGAGATAATCGGAAAATAAGACAAAGGGACAAAGCGTTAGCGTTTCGCTGACTAAGACTAGAATATATAGGGGGTTTATAATCATTTACATCACTACAAGCTTGTGGGGTGTAATGTGCATAATGCCAATGCAGTTTTTATTCTTATTAAAGATTATATTATATCATATTAATTTTAAATTGATTTATTTTATTGATACTTTTTGCATCATAAGTACTGGGTCTAGTTATATTTCGTTTTATAGAAAACATTCTGAACGGTTAGTAGAAAAAATAATTCTATATAATTTTCTATAAAAATGGTTCTAGTCTATTTTTTTTATAATGAACTGTTTCTGATATTTTGAAATCGCATTAATATAACCTTAATTGTCTAAAATAAAACGAAAAAAATCAGCACACTCCAAATTGAAACTCTGAAAATAATTATTCAGAATTGGTTATAAATGGTTTTGGTTATAAAACACGTATAATAATATAGTTGTCTATCTACCAAGGGCATTAAACGCATGTTTATGGCTGAGGGTGTAAACATCAAATAATTCCCGTAATACATACACAATTTTATGTCAATTATGTCCTACAATGGTTTTGTTCCACCAGTTTGAATAATATTATTTGACGAGCACATAATTAGGGTAATAAATCGCGAGCATGAGCAAGTGTCATTATAATCATTGGCGTGTATCATGATAGGGATTATATAGTCATAGATACGTATGCAATGAACTTATTATATTGAGTCGTACATAATAGTAAGTTTTATAAGATAAAAATTGGCGAACGAGTTGTTTGGAAAATTGGAACGAGTGCGCCAACGTCTTATAAAATAAGTGTTATATACTATTTTTTCTACTTTGCGACATTAATATTACATAATTTTCGAAAATTTATAGCAGAAAAACAAATATTTTGATTTAGTCAAGTGACGTGCGTATCTACGGAGTTGAGTAACAATACAAACAATACGGAGTTGAGTGACAATTCAAACAACTAATTGTCAAACTGAATAATCCTTGTCTTTAAAAGTAGGTTTTAAAAACAACGTTTGTTTATAGTTTATTGGAGTAAAGATCTAATTTAAATTCTTTTAATATTGAAAATATTACGTCCTACTAAGATTTTGTTACTAAACTTAGAATAATATGAATGTCGATAATTGACACTGAGGATTTCAAATTTACAATTTGTACGTCAAGTATTTGATGTATCTGACATATAAACCATGGCAACGCTTAATACCCCCATATCTAAGATGTAAAATGTCACTTTATGAACATCTAGGACATAAATTAGTTTTATGTCCTACATGATCATAAAGTGACATTTTACATCTTAGATACTGGGGCAAAACCTGCTTTTTAACGCCCGTTAAGGGCGGCGTTAAGGATTCTTAACACCCGCGCGGGCATTAAGAGTTGCCATAGTTATATGTCAAATATATCAAAAATTTGTCATTCAAATTATAAATTTTGAATCGTCAATGTTAATTATTGGTGATTAAGGTTATAAGTTTGACAATTAATTGTCTGTATTGTCACTCAACTCCGAATTGTTTGTATTGTTATTCAACTCCGTAGATACGCATGTCACTTGATAACGTAAAAATATTTAGTAATATTATTCTAACGGAGAAACAAAACCATTGTAGCACATTACAAATTTTGTATGTACCGCGAGGATTACTTGATGTTTATACCCTCGGGCGACTTAAAAAGCTCTCAGGCCTATCGTCGCTCGCGCTTTTTAAACTGTCACCCTTGGGGCATATTCATTCGTCTAGTGCCCTTGGTACATAAATAACTATTGTGTACCGTATTTTTTTGCTCGCAGTGTATAAAAATACAAAAAGCCATATCTCTGAAAATCATTCGAAAAAATAAGCGGTTGTCTTAAATTATTATTAGTACAAAAACAGTTTTTTTTAGTAGAAACAAAACTAAATCTCAGCAGACTCTGTATTTAAACTCTTAAAAAATTATTTGTTTTCGGAAGCAAAATGAGGATCATAGTAATTTGTGAAAGGAAACTATTATAATGTCAACAATTTGAAGAGATACTCATAGGTTTAATTTTGTCAAAACCAGTTCCATATTTTGAATTTTAATAGAAAACATAAAATTGTCATAATTTTGACAACACAGGTAGGATAGGTAATTGATTTAAATTTTGAAATAACCAAATGTTAAAAACTGGAAAATAAAAAGTGCTATTTTTCTTGTATTTAGAGCTAAAACACAACGGTATATATAAATTTGATAAAAACCTGAACACATCTCAAGAAATTCCTCGGGTTCCCAGACACTCGGAGAAATTCTAATGTTAAGTAACTTACTGGACTAGAAAGAAATAATTCTGAAAATTATCCTAGGTAAAAGCCAAGGACTGTAAACTAAAGAGGACGGCCAGATCGAGTATTTTTGTTCGCTCGGCGCGCTGTCGCTGTGACGTCACCACGCGTACTCTTGAACCACGCTGCCGTTTAAAATAAGCGTAACTTACTACATTTTGTTGATTTTCTCTTAAACCACTTATCCGATTTTGGTGTCTTTTTTTTTCTTTGTAAACTGATTCCCTAGCAGTTATACTCTGTTAGATGCTTTATGTAAACTTTAGTTTGTCCTTACGTAGTTCGTTCAAATAGTGATTGATAACAATAATTTTCAATATAAATATTGAAGAAAAGTAAATACAAGCAAATATTAATGTTTTAATTGATACTCTTAAGAAAACTAGAATTATAATTGAAAAAATTATATAATTAAAAAAAATAAATAAAAACTTCATTCAAATAATTGGGGAATACAATTTTGAAACTAAAATATGTAGAAATAATGAAAAATACACTGAAACATAAATGTAAATTTTATTTTATTTTATTGTTTTCTAATTGGTATAATATAAAAATATATACTTAAAAACATGCTAATTTTCTTGCCGTGTTGTTTAGTTTATTATTTTTTTAAACTTTTTATTTTTTTTTCTTAATAAATCTTTATTTGATTTGTTTTTCATTTTTAAATTTAAATTTCTGTAATTCATTCTTATTACTGTTCTCAGTTTACAAAAATGTTTTATGATGTTCAAGGGCATGGCATTATTATTAGTACTATTTTCCTTTTTAAAGATTTTTTTTGCTAAATTTTGAACGACTCCAGGACCTCTGCGATAAGATTCGCCATGGTGTATTTCAAAATATCTATTCCACATTTTTATTTCCGTTAGCCACTGTTCTGTTGGTTTAATAAGTCCACCGTATGAAAGTTGTTGGACCCAAGAAGGGATACAATAACCATGGTCCTGCTTTAATGTATGTGTATATTGTCCTAAATGAGGATGTAAATCTTTATATTTTTTTGCTAAATATCCAGCAATATACTCTAAAGCATCGTCTGTGGTTTCCTGTGCTTGTGAACTGAAAGCATCATTGTCTTTGGAATCGTCGTTCGACGACGTTGAACTGAAAGAGGAACTACTGTCCATTGGAGTTATACTATTGTCTTCATTTATTGTAACGTTTGCCGTGCCTAAAACTGTTTGAAATATATATTCATCCAGAACCTTGGATTCAGTATTGACTTTTGAGTCAAATATACCAGGATTTTTTCCAAGCATTATCATTCGAATCCTGTGTATCGCTGCAAGAGGACTTGGATGTTCATCAGGTCCTCCTCTGCTTCTAATTTGAAAAAAAAAGTTTTCTAAACTATCTTGGTTTAGTCTATGTGTACATATATACTTTACATTCAAACAAGATTGCATTTCGTGAAACAGGTTTTTCAAAGATCTCATCGAAATCAACATTCCCTTCTGGAAAATTTGTAATGCTTTTTTTCCTACGGGTCTCATATTTGTGATAACTTGTATCATCTTATTCAAATGTTGTTCTTGTCTTTCCAAATTAGTGCCATATGCATATTTTGAAGGAACCTGTCCTTTAGAGCAATAACTATTGAACAGGTCAAACCACAAGTTAACATCGTTTATGAAATTGCCTAATTTTTCCGCCATTTGTTTATCAGGACCTGGTTTGTAACGAAGAAGATATGTGGCAACGGTATGAGATAAAAGCTGTGCAGCTAATCTCACATTTTGGCGTTGGCTTTTTTCGCAGTCTAAATGCTTTTGGTTAACTTTCCAACAGGAATTAACTTCAGTATTGGTTGATGATACTAATGCTTGTAGAGGAGTTTTATTTATGACTGATCCATCTTCTAGCTGGTAACCCACATCTAATAGCCAATTACGCAACAATTTTAACAAGTGTGGAGCGTCAGCAAACATGTATATGTTCTTCTTTGTTATGGGGTGTTGAAACGACGTATTACTTATGTCAATTTCCAGTTGCTTCCATAATCCAACATTACTTGCTCCACAATCACTAACGCACGCTACCACATTAAACGATATTTTATGCAGCTCGGTGATAATGCTGAATAATATGTCTTTGGTCATTTTTTGATCGAAAGCAATATATACAGGTTGTTTCCATGGCGCAAATAACCCTCTGGCCATCACAACCTGCATTTGATTATGAGGACCCAACACTTCATCTGTTGCTACGTCGTACTCTTCCACAGCTTTTACTTTCACTTCATCAAATTGTAGAACAACAGTTTTTTCAAATTCTGAAAATGACTCTCCAGCAAGACTGAGCATCAACAAGATGTCTTTTAAAATTCCTTGACGCATGCCAATTCGAGATGCCCACTTCTTTAGGGATGACAGCGAAGGTAAAGGATAGTTTAACTTATTTTTCATGTAAAGATAGGCCTTCTTGCTATAATATCTGATCGTAAATGCAACAGCTATCTCATCACGGGTCCAGTTAACCCTTTTCTTTCTGTGCGATAATAAAGCAATTTGATTGTCTGTTAGCAATTTTTTTAAGCACATAGAATATTGTTCAGATTTGTCAGATTTTGGGCTTCTGTATGTTTTTGTTTTATAATACCTAAGTTGACCGTTGAGAGTTCTAATTTTCTTTTTAAACGTTTCCTTCATTTGACTATATTTTGAGGCTAAATCATTATACTTATTCAGTAATCGGTTATATTGCTGTTCTTTTGCTGTAGATGTAGGAATCTCTTCAAAATTAGCAGAGTCGTCCAAAGATAAGCGCTTACTGCTACTGGGCACATCCCGTACATCTGTAAGAAGGTCACCTATTTCTTGTTTTCTTTTTCTTGTGGAGAGCCTGTCAGAACGAGATGTCGTGGCCTCTTCTATTCCAAGCTTTTGGTTGTATAGTCTGAGTGTAGGGAGAGCCGTTGTCTTCAACAATCGTTTCAATGGTAATCCTACAATTTTTTCATTTTAATTTAATATTATAAATACATTTAAAATACCCGAATACCGTCATATTTAGTAAGTGTATTTATATTTGCGTATTTCTGCCTCGCCGCAAAAAAAAACTCTAAAAGCACCAACGATTTGAAGCAGATAAGGTTTAAATATAACAGGTGTTCGGCATATTATATGATGTTTTAATTTATTACCTAGTAGTTCATTTTTTAGGTCTCGTTCATAATCATCCTCTGTAAAATGAATCGAACAAATCCTACTAGTATCGGGATTGAATTTATCATGTCGTTTGCATCTATTTATCCATTGCTTCCTAACGGTTTCGGATACAATATATTTTGGAAAGCAATGAAAAATTATCTTTGGATTTGTAGCTTTTGTTGTAGAAGAGGTGTTCTTACAACCATATACAGCACAGACTGAACCTGGCATTTTAATTCTTCTGAAATAATAACCTTGAGTAGAGTTTAATAAATAAGTAATGTATGAACTTAGCCCCCCATATTAACTTTTTACAATTTTTTTTTGCTTAAATCGTTTGATAGGGTTTGATAGTCTATTCCAGAGGTTTGATTGTTTTTCGTTTTTCCGGAAAAGGGAAAATTAAATTTGGTGTGAAATTAGCCCCCAAGTTCGAATTCTAGGGTTTTTTTTTAAGTTGCAATCGATTGCTTATGGTTTGGTTAGGTTTGATTGTCCATTCCCGACGTTTGATAGTTTTTCGTTTACCTGAAATCCGCAAAAATTAGAATTTGTAGGTAATGTTATTGTCCGAATTTATTCCTTTCTAAAGGCTATTTTAAGCGGAAGATGTTTGATTGTTGTTCCATTTTGTTCGCTTGTTAGTACCGAACGTATAATTGTTCTTAGTAACGGCATAATTGATAATATTGTAAAAATTAATGATCATTATAAATAATATATTAATAATGTTCGAATTTTCCGGTTTTTAAGTTGTCTTTCTAATTGCAGGAAGATCAACTAATTTACATGTCATTCCTCTGGTATCTGCTGTTGTTTTTCGAATATCAAGTTCTAGCAATATATGTTCACAAACCGATTGACCAATCGTTCGTCGGCCTTTGCTTTTTTCCGTCGGACATATGTCATTTTTCACCTCTGATTTAAAAGATATTGCGTTTTGTAAACTGCTGAATCCATTCAATATTATAGTACAATAACGTATATGCTCATTGGATTCCCCTACCGATGCCGATAAACTAGTAGTAGTTGCGATAACTTTGACCGTTCCTTTGTAGATGGCGCTGATTCAAATTAGATATTGGGGACACTAATAAAACTCATACATTTCTTTTTCATATAATGCCAACTTTTAATTAGAACTATGGATTATGTGACATTTTCTAACCGAAATCAAAAAACTCCCGCTTAAAATAGCCCATGGAATTGAATCAATTCGGACAATAAGATAACTAATTACTAAACTAATAAACTAAACTCTAATTTCGCGGACTTCAGGAAAACAAAAAAACTATTAAACGGCGGGAATGGACAATCAAACCCAACCAAACCATAAGCAATCAATAGCAACTTCAAAAACCCGAAAATTCGAACATTATTAATATATTATTTATAAGGATCATTAATTTTTACAATATTATCAATCATGCCGTTACTGAGAACAATTTATTATACGTTCAGAACTAACAAGCGAACAAAATGAAACAACAATCAAACAACTCCCGCTTAAAATAGCCTTTAGAAAGGACAATAACATAACCTACAAATTCTAATTTTGCGGATTTCAGGTAAACGAAAAACTATCAAACGTCGGGAATGGACAATCAAACCTAACCAAACCATAAGCAATCGATTGCAACTTAAAAAACCCGAGAATTCGAACATGAGGGGGCTAACTTCACACCAAATTTTATTTTCTGTTTTCCGGAAAAACGAAAAACAACCAAACCTCTCGAATAGCCTATCAAACCCTATCATACGACTATCAAACGATTTAAGCAAAAAAAACTGTAAAAAATCAATATGGGTCGGCTAAGTTCACATAGGTTACTTTACCTCCTATGTTCTACACTAAATTATCACACAGACAGTATCAACACAATAACAATAACAGTAACAATAACAGTAACAGTAACAATAACAATAACAATAATAAAAATCAAAAACGTTAGAAAAGCTAGAATGTTTGGAAAATAACAGTGCGTAAGCCGGAGATACAATGCTCTACTGAGTCTACTGGATACCCGTGGCCGCGCGGTGACGTCACAGCGTAGCGAGCAGCCGGCGAACGTTGTAGCATAGGGATCTGGCCGTCCTCTTTAGTTTACAGTCCTTGGGTAAAAGCTACAGAATGTTAAAAATTTCTACCAAAAAAACGTATCCTAAATCTTCACACAGCGAAGTATATTCTCAAAACGTGAGAAAATTATTTACTTGCGGTTTTGCTCTTTCATTTAAGAATTCCTCACAATTCAAGAATATCCCAATCTCAGAGTTATTAGTTTCGGTTAAGTATATAATTTGAATCAAGTAAACGTGCACGAACGTTGTCGAGATTTAAGATTTTTCGCATCGGCCTTTGCCTTCAGTTAGTTGGGGTCTGCTATGGCGTCGTGTTCGCTGACTACCGAGTATTGTCCGGGAAGAGTTCAATATGTAAGTATATCTTTACTAATTTTGTAGATACTGTACGCAATAACTACGCGATCTATAATATTATGAAAGTATATAGTTTTAATTTTGCGTGAATAGCCTACAGTACTTATGTTCAACGTATTTGCGACGCAGTTCGTAGTTGTGACTTGTGACGCACACGGTACGTAAATTTTGCCTAGCCATATAGTGGTCACCAAATCAACATACATGTCACAGAAAACTTACTTGTGTAATATAATGGAAACAATTTGATGTCTAATAGAATATGGTGTTTTTTTCCATGCCTTAGATATTGTAGGTAGTGATAATTTATAAATAGGTAAGTATATATGTAATTAAGCAAAGAAATTTCATACAATAAAACTAATATCATTCACTAAGTTATTGTCTACTTATTTCACACAATTTCCTACCTTTTTAAAAAAAAAACTAAAACAGTAATAATTTCTATTCAATAGATTATGATCATGTTCTTGAACTAATAATATCTATACTAATTTCAAGTAAATATTTTCTCATTGTCAAGCATATATATTCACTTTAAGAAAATTCCATTATTCTCAACGTGAGAATAGTTTTCTTGAATGAATAATATCTATACTCATTGCAAGAAAATATTTTCTCAGATATACAAGCATTTGATCATTTCAATTCAACAATATCTCTTTATTCTTAACTTGAGAAAATATCTACTTGCGGCTATAGCAAACTAATCATTTACTTGGATGAAAGCATATTGCTTTGAGTGAAGTATTTACTTTTCTGTGTGTTGCAGCCAATGTATACTCAAAACTAACAATTTAATAAAAATTCTTCCTTATCCAGTATCGTTACTGAAGAATCAGCCTACAACTGAACAAAGACCGTCATCAGACTCCTAAAATACTAAATTATCTTTTATCATCACCATGCAAACACGTCACTGCGTTCGCTTCAATCTTTCAACTGTATTCATTTATGAAGGGTTTACAGGAATATCGGATCGAGATAATACAAATGGAGAACTTTATTAATCAACAACTATAGAATTGTTATCGCGCGCGCACAATGGAACCTGTTTACCGTTCGGAATAATCGTTCTAATTAAAATCGTTTCGCGGGCAGCTAACAACGATGATGATACTCCCGCCCAGACCAAATTCCATCGCCGTTATCCCATAACAGAATTTCCGACTCGTCGGCGAAAATCGACGCTATTTATAGCAGCGTCGCGCGTACTGAATCAACTCGCGGTAAAATTGTTGGTGGGCCTGAATGAATTTCCGCTTTTGTTCGCTACCGGTTTGAAATTAACCGCACACTGTTCTATCAATGGATAGGAATCCGCATTTTTTGCAAATACAGTCGTTTTTTATATGGGACGAATCGTCACTAATGCGGATTTGGATCTGGACTAGAATTATATTTCAAATTGGGTCTTTACCTCTAAATTACAAAGATTTATTTCTTAGAGGGTGTCAATTATTTTGGTCACCAGGCAGGACCAGTCAACGTAGTATACTTCAATAAATTAAAGTTAACTGAAGAGAGGGAATTTAAAAAATGGATTTCAAATGTGAAGGCTGTTTTAATAGCGTTTTCAAAGTAATATGATGATGACCAACGACTGAATTGTCGTTGGAAATACCCAGGGATGTTAAATTACGGTAATTAATTTTTTTCGTAAATTACCGTTGAAATTAAAATTATTAATTTCAAATATTAAATTAGCACGTAATTAAAAATTAAAAATGGTAAATTACGATGGTATAAATTACCGGGTAATTAAAAATTCAAAACGGTAAATTACGCTGGTTTAAATTACCAGATAATTAAAAATTCAAAATGTTAAATTAAACAGATCACTGTAAGTTATGATTACTAATGTTAATAAAAATGTTTGGTAAAACCTTAAATCATTATTTTGTGGATAACTAGCTATCTCTGATCTTTTGCCTGATTTGATAGTACTAAAACCAAAGCAAAGACTACATAGAAATACTATTTATAGCACTACTACAAAAAACAGGAAAATCAAACAGAATAATAATAGTAGAAAATAAAGAATTTAATTCTGTCCACATTCACAAAATAATTCTCCGGTTCACAGAGAGTTTTTTTTTCATTTGTCATTTTTCTAACACTGGCATATTTATTAAAAAGTGAATTCTGATAATAAATGGCTTCTGATTTCAGAGCTGCATTATCGGATTTGTTGGATTGGTCGCCATTGGCGAAGGGGCTGTCCACTTCACTATTCATTAAATACAAAATATTAGTTCTGTATTTTCTCAAGTAATGTCGGATGATTTGGAATAGTAAAACTATAACGTTTACGGACAATGGGACTGTCATTGGATGTGTTAACTTTACCCATAGACCCATTTCCATTGGCTAAATGACACCTTGAATATTGTCACGCACGAGTCCGACCATACACCACGCGGATTGTTAGGTACTTCACAGGCAAACGCAAACAACAGTGCACTTGTCGACTTAGGAGGGGTGGGGCGCATTCACGCGTCTACTGATGGAAGGTCTTTGAAATAAATTTATAAATTCCGGTAAATTACCAACGATAATTAAAATTGTCGGTAAATTACCAACGGTAATTTAAATTGGCGGTAAATTACCATCGGTAATTTACGCCGTAAATTACGGTAATTAAAAATGGATAAATTACCATTAATTACGGTAATTAATTCGGTAATTTACGCGGTAAATTACGCTTTTACATACCTGGAAATACCACAATAAGCAAGGGTACGTAATGTAGAATTGGGACCAATGCATTGCCTTGTTGAACACCAGCCTTGGTCTTTTAATTCGAAGTAAGAAGACTTCTAACGATGATTTATGCGTATTAGAACAGACTTCTTGTTTACTACTTTGAGTGCATATGTACTTTGGTAACAAGACTTTGGTAACTCTATGCGTATGATGGATGATTTTTAAATTATGTACTAGATTCTGTTTACTTCGAATGCTTAAGCTTTTAGAATAAAATACTGCATAATGCAAAATACTACAGCTTTGTAAAACGAATGTGATGAAAAAAGGACCGCAAAAACCTCATTCAACCATTTTATCAAGGACTGCCATATAAAGAGACACAATGAAAGATATCTCGGTTAAACCTCGGTTACATGTAACACGCGACTTGCTTTTTTTTTGTGATAGACCTGATCTGTTCGACGGTATTTTGAGTTGAGTTTTCAACAACAGTAAAGTCTTATTTAAACTTGGGCAACAGTGGGCAACATGTAACACGCTACATGTTGCTTGGTCTAAACTAGGCTTTAAAACCAAGATTACGGTAAACACTAGTACACACAAATAAAAGCGAAAATGTTTTATACCCCATACAACTGCTAGGTATTCCTGTTCACTGACACTATAATTTTATTACAAGATATTTGTTCTAACATACTGTCAACATCTTGACGTTTGTGGAACAGGCGCGGACTATGCTTCCCACTATTAATTTTCTCGAAAATGCGTCAAGTTAGACGCACTGAGAAAACTGTATAGGTAGTAGAAAATGTATTATAGACAAAAGAATTTTAATATCTATGAAAGTGTATGTTAGAAACACATATTCCATTTAATAAAATACACGTATTGTAAGTATCATTTGAATTTGAACATTATTATAGCATTCAATAGAAACACTAAATTATTGAAACTAAAATACGAGTATTTGAATTTTGTAGGGTTACATTTTAAAAATTAAGATACCTTTTAATTAATTACCTTTACAATAAAATCCTTTAGAATACTGCAAACACGGAATTTATTGTAGTCAGTAAAATACTATATTTCAACTTGTAATTTGCCTATAAAACCATTCCTTATACATTATAATATTGTATGTTCACATTTGAAATGTAGGTAGTGCATATGTGGTTTATTAGAAAGGGTACACATAGATAGCGCGTTACTTCACTCTCCTCCTATTCGCCCTGTGCATACATCGTGGAGGGGACTTGAGAAACGATCTACGCGCCCGTAGCGGAGAAGTATCTGCCTACACTATGTGCAGTAGTTCACGGCGCATTATGTTGTGTTCCAATCCGTCAGAACTAATAACATATTGTTGGTATAAATCCTCATAATGGGACACAATAAGTGTTGCGTTATCAACTGTGATAATACAGGAAGAAATATTAACAAATGCAATATTGTAATAAATAATATAAATTTGATCGGACCACTTATACACTACAGATAACTGTAACATTTATTAGCAATCTGCACCATTTACGCCTCGTGGACATACTACCGCCTACCCCTACAGAGACGCTTGCATCGCGCACCCGGCCAATAAAACCACCACCTTTAGCTATATAAGGCCGGAAGGAATACGGTGAAAGCATAGGCGCAAATACTTCATCAGATGCCGTGGCTAACTTGGGATTGCACAGATAGATGGAAGTGTGCTAATATATGTAAGTTTATTTATTGTTGGTAAACATACATTAAGGTATCGTATTCTTAAAAAATGTGTAAAATATAGTATTGAAATATCTATACAACTAACTCTATATATTAAAAACTTCTATAGGTACCAGCATCTCTTCTGAGTAACATAAATCATCTATTCATAATTTTCATACAAATTTAGTATCTTAACATTTAAAAATGGGTATTTTAATTTTTATAAATTGAGTTACTGATATTGAAAATTAAGTATTTTAAAATTCGAAATATTCATAGTTTACTTATATTATTATACCTTTTATAACATCATAATATATTATAAAAGCTACTATAAGACAGTATTATAACATTTCATATACTGGACTTATAACTATATAACTATAAGACTTATAACCCAATATTCTTGTCACAAATGGTAATATACTGTATCATAAAAATTATGAGAATTATTATAATGGTTCCTATAGTTTTCTCAGTGCGATATATAATTTTACAATTTTACAGTCTTTTAATACAAATAAAAATCGAAACACTACAAAAAAAATCATTTAATTACTTTTGTCATAGTATAGCTACTTTTCTGCGTCAATATTAGTACATAACTTACTATTTTTTAATCATAGTATTAATTGTTATTATTATTTGTTATAAAATAATGTATTTCCGTTAACAAGATACATTTGTGGTATTGCTCATTTGGTCACATCTGTTAGGGTAGTGAATTTCAGCGGTTTGAAAAATTAATTTTTGATGATACGGTTTTCCATTTCCCGTACCTCGAAACATTCCATGAGAACTTTACGTTTTTTTTTTTCATTAGCATCGGAAAGAGATAATCGTTTCGCACGAAGGATCCGGGTGCTTTTTACAGCTTAGGATTCGCCTTTTATTACTATTGGATGGGATGCAATTAATTTAATTGGATATTATTTATTTATACGGGCCCATGCGTAGGCTGCACAGGTCCTCACACCCACGATTCAGCACTTTCAGTTTTATTAGAATGTGGATTTTAACGGTCTCCCAGCTGCCTACTTTATCGGCAGATAAAAATACGCAGGTTATTTTTGGCACCTACTGGGTCAGAAGGTCAACTGGATATTGCCGAGGGGATGCAAGAACGTTAGATTAGAACTTCGTAGCGTTAAAAATACATAAAAGGTACTCACCTAATTAAGTAATGGGATAAATTTCAGAAACAGATAATAAATTTGTTTGTTATTCATATTTCCATATTTTATATTTAACATTACATATAACAGACATAAAGAAGTTTACTGTCCTTATAAGCAATCTTTATGTCCCAATTATTACAAAGTAACTTTTATCTGAAACAAAAACCCGGAAATTTACGACCGTCATAAACGGAACGATTCATGTCATAAAGTGCCTACTATAAAATCTTCACATTCGCGTTATCGCGAGCATTTATAAAATGACACTCAAAACAGTGGAGTCCGAATAACAATTGACCAAAATTTATAGCCAATCCGCATGAAACTCGTGCACGTATGTCGTAAAAACAACCGAATATAGTCCTGATAATATGACTCAATTCCACGTAGTATTTCACTGATAACTACTAAAACTTCACAGTGAGTGTTGTGTGTGATAATTAGAAACTTTCAAACATAAAAATTAGGGGATTACACACAGAAAAGTGATTATTTGGAACGAGAAAACATAATTACTTGAATTTATTTACTAGATTCAAATGCATATTTACTTGGATGTAGAAAGTTAGGTATATACAAGAAATGCCACATACTCAGTCTAAGTAAAATAATTACTCAGGTAAATGCTGTCGACAAATAAATTCTTTCTTTATAAGAACCAATACTGTATTGAAGGAAGTAATTGAATTTTTCGTCCCAAAAATGTCAATTGCTCCAACGAAGTAATAGTAAATCCATCCAAGTGCGTAGTTACTTGATCCAAGAAAATATAAGACATTTAATATAAGTAAGTATTGCTTACTGAATAAAAGCCCACCAATTATTTAACTGAAGTGATTCTCACTTCTTTCAAGTAATCCCTTTCTCTGGAATAAATATGCGCATCGTGATTTCGTCAAGGCTCGCGCGCCCGCGCGTAGGACTGGCGCCGTAGAGGAGCGAAATCTAGTACGAAAACAACAGCAAAGTGCCCGTAGAAGATGTGCCTTGTGATTAGTGTACAATAAACGTTTCAACACGGAATAATTTGATGTAAGGCACGCAACAGGTTAGAACGAGCGAGTAAATATAACATACCTATCTTGTTAATTAGCAAAAGAAAACGTATTTGTGCCAAATCTTTAAAATTCTTACATTAAGTAGCTAAAAATATTTACCGGAAATAAAAATATACACTTCATTGAAGACTGTTTACTTCCTTCACCAGACTAACAACTTTCTTATATCTAGTAATTATTCCAAGAAATAAAATTTCTGGTTGAAGTCAATAATCTCTCGCGTATATACGAACCTACCAACTACTTTAGCCAAGTAATTCTCTCTTCGTTCGAGAGATCACTTTTCTGTGTGTAATATGAAAAAAGGGTGTATACGAGGGTATTTCCCAAACCCTCATTATGGGGTATTAGCGATTGGGGTTGTATTGTTTGTAAAAACTTCGTCTTCTGTTTGAGGGCCGATCGCATTATAATGCTTTCTGTGTTGTGCATAATAGACATTTTCTAAAGTTTGGACGCGCCAACTTTTAAATAACTTGAAAAATTGAATTTCCAACGCCTTAAAGGATTGCCACTGTTAACCAAAACTTCGCTCTGCTGTTGTTTGTCGCCTTTTTACGCGTTAAAGGAAAACTTTTGCGGAGTTAAATCCTTTATATTGTTTCACAGCGTCTGTTTATGTATCGATTTTGACGACGTCGAAATAACAGTCCATATACAACTATTTTGGTTTTATTACTATCTTGTTAACTAGTTTAACTATGTATATACGTCTGTCAATTGTGTTCGTGAATTGGTTAAAAAATTTCATGCAACAGGAGACGTGAAAAATATCAAGAAAAAAAAGCGAAATGGCGATAATGATGCAGGAGCTATGCTAGGTATTGATTCCGTGAACACTTGCCCAAAAAAATTATTGAGGCAAGGATCTCGAGACTTGAACATCAGTAAAAGCCACCTGCAAAGCATCTTTTCAAATCAAAAATTTCATCCTTATAAACCAGTACTGATACACACTTTAGTAGAAGGAGATGATGCTCGTCGATTAGAATTTGGCTATTAATGGGAGAATGAATTATGGTCGATAGATGTTTCTACAGAAAAATTATTTGCTCTGACGAAGCGACGATTACCACAAATGGAGTTGTTAGTTCACAAAATTGCAGATATTGGTCTCAAGAAAATCCAAATTTCCGTATTACAAACAATTCTCATAAATATAAAAAAATGAATGTTTGGTGTGGGATTTATTACAAGAAAATAATTGGTTCATACTTTTTTGACGGTACTGTAAACCAAAACACTTATTTTGATACGTTGGAAAATTTTTTGCTACCTACTTTGGACGAAATCAACTTACAGCTCAGGTGTTCACTACACTATCAACACGACGGTTGTCCTGCTCATAGCGCATATCAAGTCAGGGATTGGTTGAACAGACATTTTCCAAATAAGTGGATTGGACGATTCGGCCCTATAGGATGGCCACCACGTTCACCTGATTTAACGCCGCTTGATTTTTTTTCTGTGGGGTTATTTACAACAGAAGGTGTATGCGAATAATTTTCATGATAATGTAGACATTCTAAAATTAAAAATTAGGGAAGCAGTAGACGAAATAAATGAAGAAAAAATTTTTTTGGTATATCAGGAGTTTAGAAGATTGGAAAAATGTGTAGCTGTAGGAGGGGACCACGTGGAGTTGTTTTGTTAAATTAATTTGTTAAAACGAAGACACCTGTCCTCTGCACGAATGACAACAGGTTTTGAGGTCCTCATTAGGACACAGGATTTCACACAGGATTTCTAGTCGCATCATATATGTTTGTTTAAACAAATTCCAATTGTTTAAACATTTTAAAATTACATAGTTAATAAATGGCAAAACATATGTCAATAATCCTATAATAATCACTTCAGCCAAAAAAATAATAAAACACGTAACACTGTAAAATTGTAAATTTGGGAAAACTTTTGTCTCATATTTAAGGTACTATGGGGAGGGTGGGAGTGGTGAACAAAAAAATAGTCGTTGTGGATTTGTTCCTTGGAGAGTTCTGAACAATTTCTCCCAATCTCCCGCAACATTTTTTTTAAATCCGAATCGTGAGAAAAAAAGGAAAAGAAGATGCATCTTTTCAATGTATTTTAAATAGGAAATTTGAGGTAGGTACACGTTGGGACGAGTTAACGTTAACCGATTTTTCTCAAATTTGGGAGGAATTTTTTTTCTGGAAAAAGAGCAGATTGGGGGATCGTTGCCCTCTAGCGAAAAGTCCGTTTTTTGGGCCACCCTACTGTACAGGCTGGGCCAAATTCGATGTTACTATAGGAGATCTCGGCAACTATAAGAGATATCGAGAAATGAGTAAGGTTGTTGTGTCGTCTTTTTTTGAGAGAAACTCAATGGTGAAAACCAAAATTAGCTATCGTCTTTGGTTTTCGAGTTATAATACAAAACTCGATTTTTAGCTATTTTGATACTTGTCGATCTCTTTGTTGTTTGTTAAATCAGACGAATGATATTTGCACGTTCTTCAGGCACTTTTTCGATTAGAATTCAGTGGAATTCACAGATTTTAAATATAATATTTTGTAGAGATAACATAAAGTTGTGTTTTTTTAAATGGAAACCATAGCTAGCTATAACTGAAATAAATAGAGCCTCTTTTCCTCTTTTCAACGATATATAACATGCTGGTCCAAAATATTCAAAAAGTAACGTTTTATTGAATAACATGAAATTAGTATAATATATATCAGAGGCATTATGATTATTGTCTTCGAGATTTCTTTGAGTAGGCGTATGTCACTAGTAGTTTGACACTACTAATTAGTGACTTAAGTATTGAATTTGCATTCTTTTGAATATTTATTTCAATTATAAGTTACGAAATGCCGTATGGATCATATGAAAAATACGCAATGATCGAATGCTTTATTCAAAGTAATAACAATGCTGAAATTGCATCCAAAACATACTTCAATCGTTATCCAGAAAGAACACAACCTCACAAATCTATTTTTGAGAGATTAAAAGAAAATCTCATCAATCACGGGTCATTTAGTATGCCAAGACCCAAACATTACCATATTGAAAATGCTGAAGAAGCTGCCACCAACACAGTTGCAGCCGCAGTTGCAAATTCCTCAACTTCAAGTCGTGAAATAGAAACTGAATCTTCAGCATACCAATCCATACCACAATGTTCGGCTTTTGGCATATAATCAACCCGTAATTGATGAGATGGTCTTTTAATCCCAAAAACAAGTTTGTGCGGTCGCGTACTACCTGGATAACGATTGAATTATGTTTCGGATGTTATATCACAATTATTGTTATTACTTTGAATAAAGCATTCGATTATTGCGTATTTTTCATACTATTCAAACGGCATTCCGTAATTTTCAAATAAAACAAAAGAATGAAATTTTACTAATTTCACTGATTAGTAGTGTCAAACTACTAGTGACATACGCCTACTCGGAGAAATCTCGAACACAATAATTATAATTTCTCTGATATATACTAATTTCATGTTATTCAATAAAACGTTACTTTTTGAATATTTTGGACCAGCATGTTATATATCGTTGAAAAGGGAAAAAAGGCTCTATTTATTTCAGTCATAGCCAGCTATGGTTTCCATTTAAAAAAACACAACTTTATGTTATATCTACAAAACTATTAGAGATATTTAAAATCTGTGAATTCCACTGAATTCTAATCGAAAAAGTGCCTGACGAACGTGCAAATATCATTCGTCTGATTTAACAAACAACAAAGATATCGACAAGTATCAAAATAGCGAAAAATCGAGTTTTCTGTTATAACTCGGAAACAAAAGACGATAGCTAATTTTGGTTTTCACCATTGAGTTTCTCTCAAAAAAAGACGACTCGTTTTTCGATATCTCTTATAGTTACCGAGATCTCCTATAGTAACATCGAATTTGGCCCACCCTGTACATACATTACGAGTTAGTATTAAGATTGTTTTACAAAGTTATTATTATATTTGACTGTCTTTTTAACAGTTTCGGATATTCTAAAAGTATGTCAATTATTTTTGTAGTGTTTATTAAAGAATCCAGTGTCAAAGTGGTATTTAAATAATTAACTATCCCCCTACTTTCACCTTCCGGTAAGCTTATAACTCATAACATAATTAAGT
Source organism: Aphodius sticticus (assembly GCA_963966075.1). Classification (NCBI taxonomy): domain Eukaryota; kingdom Metazoa; phylum Arthropoda; class Insecta; order Coleoptera; family Scarabaeidae; genus Aphodius; species Aphodius sticticus. Next base: position 5,497,181 of record OZ014508.1, on the reverse strand, counting down.
ATTCCGGCGGTGGCACTCATACCTGAATAATTCAGGCGTCAAACGATCGTATAATCTTCGAGATCATTACACCCCTGCTAAACTGACAGAGGGAAATGTTTCACTAAGCGAAACTCTCAAATACGTTCTGCTAATTGAATTTTAAAACATTAATTAACACAATAGACATTGGAATAAATTAACATAACTTTAAATAAATACTTAAATACTTTGGACACATTTTTTTTTTAATTTATGGGGAATTCTAGTCTAGAATAAAAAAACCGATTTTTATTTTTTTGCATTTTCTTAAAGATTGCAGTTTCGAGTTGTGACCGATTTTGAATGTTATTTCGACATAACTTATTTATTTTACGTAGTGCACAAGACGTATGACAAAAGACAGTTAAGAGATTATAATTAATGTAGTCTTATCAAGAGCTGTGAAAGAAGAAATTGAGAAAAATTCCGAGGCAAAGAATTCAAGGAACTTGAATGTTTCGGATGATGGAACTTGGAAAAAAAGAGGGTTCAGTTCCTTGTTTGACACTACTCTCATTGGAAAATACATCAAAAAAGTAGTGGATACCACTGTAAAATCAAGCTACTGGCTACTGTTAAGCTTGTGATATTTAGAAAAAACTGATGTGGCCAGGCACATGACTATATCATACTATATATAAAATTCTATAGATCGAGATCGGCCGTGTCTGCATTAAAATAAAACTAGTCAGCCAGGATTTGACAGATATTTTGATTCTATTGACAGTAGGTATTGTCAAAACCGTCAGCGTTTGATACTACCAACTATCATGAGAATGAAAATATTTGTCAAATCCTGGCTAACTAGTTTTTATATGATACTGCCACAACCGATCTCGATCAAATAGAATTTGCTCCTGCAGCTACACTATTAATTTTACCAAAAAATTTCGTAGACATAAATTATACAAAATTTCCTCTACTCTAATTTATTATTCAACTATTTTGACGAAATTACAGAAATAGCGGCTTATTTGCAAAATCGATAAAAAATGCTAAGAGTAAACATCCAATACCTTTGGACCCTTTTGACCCAAAAGCTTTTCAGGTCTAAGTTTGGTCATGAAACTTCTAAAAATGATCTTTCGTCCCGATACCTTTAATAGTTTCTCCGGAATCGTCGCCACAAAAACGGGTACACACACATACACATACACAGACATCTTTTTGTACCTTGGTCAAATATGTTTAGGGGACCCAATAGGACATATTTCCGCTAATATCTCAAATTTTTTTTTCAGCACGATTACAATACTTTATCGTACTGCGTATGATAAAGAAAAAAGAAAAGTATAGCAGCCGACCAATGTAATGAATCATACGAGGAACGTGAAGACGAGTGCACTGCAAACCATGTAGGTACTTCTGGTAAACTGGAGGTCGATGCTGTAAAAGATATGTTTACCAGGTCGGAAGACTGCTGAATATAAAAAAGAAAAATAGGGGCATTGGCGCCAAAGTTGTTGGAAAACGACTGATAAAGTGATCCGAGATTTAACGACTTAATACGGTTTGGCAATTCGTAGACATTCTGATTCAGTTCAGGCAATGCAGAAGGCGGTCTGGGCATCATTGAAGCAGTTTAGTTCAAATCCTCACCATTAATTCTGTCCTCCTGGTCAAGCCAGTTGGTGTAAGTGGCGTAAAGCAGAAGCTGATGAAAAACTGGATGAGTTCAATCACGATAAAGCACCCCTTGACAATAAAGTGTTAGCACTAATAAAGCCCATTTACAAAGAACTGACATCAGAGGATTTATTGGAAAGATGTTTAGGAGCGAATACGCAGAATAGCAATGAATCACTAAATTGATTGATTTGGACTTTTGCTCCTAAACATATTCATTCAGGGTTAGAAACAATTGAAATTGCCACTTTTTGGCTGTCTCCATCTTCAATGGAGGACTTTCATCTCTTTTGAAAATGTTATTGGTGATGGGAATTACCATTGGAACCACCGGCACCGCTGAAATATATGCACGATATCAAACCCGCATCAACCGATCGGACCTAAGAGCCTCCAATGCTTCAAAGGAAGCTAGGACGGCACGACAAGAAGAAAAATCAGCTGATCAAAGCTCCTTTGAATATGAAGAAGGTGCTCTTTATGGACCTGGGATAGCCGATTAACAGTTTTTTTTTTTGGGTTGTTGCCATGTGCACAAAGCCTGTTGGCTTGTCTGTGCGGCGGTCGTGGAGACGGAGTATTTTTAAAATCCCTGCCTAACCTGGGGTTGAACCCTGGGCTTCATAGTGGAAGGCATTCGCCTTATCAACTAGGCCACCTCAACTAGGCCTCAAAGAACGAATTTACCTATACTCTGTCCGCCGAAACTTTGCAGTATCTAGCCTGGATAGTGATCGAAATTCACGAAGATGACTGGTGCAAACGGCAGGCAGTTTTACACTAGCGCAAATAAAATTGTCATAATTTGACATTTGTTTGAACTGGATGAACAGCTAGCAACAGTGAGATGATAAAAAAAAGTTGGATGATGCACATAAAAACTTGACGGATTGTGCATCAATTTTATTTACAAAACAACCAACCAACGTTAAACAAACTAATGGTAGCTGTAGGCTAAAATGAAGCACTACCATCCATGGGCAGGACTACCTTATGGCAAATGATGCACAAATTAGGATTCAAATACGAAAAAAGAGGGAGATTCATGTCAGATTTCGAACCGGAAAATTATTAACGGGTGGATTTATTGTATTTTTAACATACATTTTTCTCCGCGTTACAAGTTATTGTAAATAAATTAGGTTTATATGATTAATGTAATTCTTTTATTATGGCAACGCCTATTTATATGAAAGAAAAGCAAACCAGATTTTCCCAAAATTACGTTCTTTACCTTTAAATCGATGACATTAATGTAATTAGAAAATTTTGTTGTACTATAGTTACCAAGTGTTACTATATATAGTCACCGTGCTGGCCAATGTAAATCTGGCTTGCTAAATCCCGCCCACCACTGCAAAGTTTCACTGAACAGAGTATAAATAATGTAATAAAATTCTCATCAAATCGACATGAAAAACTTTAAAGGCGGTTTTCACAAAACCATATTTATCAGAACTGTTGCCATAAAATTTAAATATTTACTGAACCACTTGATTTGAAACTTGGCATATACCTTCAGTATACATGCCTCTATAACTGGTAGTAAACTCATATTAAAAACAATATTGAATTTTTTTTGTGCTATAAAAGTTGATAGAAATAACGGATTTTTTTTTAGATTCTTGCCATTTCTTTAAATTTCAATATTTTTTTACAATTCTACTGCCTGCTATAGCCACATTTATACCGATCACATTTTTTCTTGTTTCATGTGTTTCAGACGAATAGTATGGTTTCCAGCGTGGCAACACTACCCTTCCCACAGTCCTCGTGCAACGGTGGATCTACATTAACATATAGCTTCATAACTTCTGTATTTTTTTAAATTTTAATATACATTTTGGTCAACTCAAGACATGAATAAAGATGAGTTCAAAATATAAAAGAAATAAAAATTGTAGTTTCTTTGTTACAAAACTGTAATATAAAAAAAATGAACAAAAAGTCTCCTGCAATGTTTGCGAATTTGTAAGGTGTCAATGTAAACTCATGTGTGTCAATATTCAATCAAAATATGTTGCTAAGTGAAGCAAGCACTGACCCTGCTTCTATGTGCGATATATACGCGAAAATTTTCCAGAAAAAAACAATTTTAAAACTTTTGTAGAGGTTTTGAAAAAACATGCACATACGAATTAATATTGCTCCTAGTAACGGTGCTAATATTCCATGCAACAGTTTTTTTCTGCGTCATTAAAACGGATTACTTGGGGCGTTCGGAAACACACTCGGAATCATTATTTATTCATGAGTGGACGAGCAAACCGATTCACGCAATTGTGCAGGCAAATATATAGAGGGAGGTACGTAGAATATGTAGAGGCTAGGTAGATCCTATAATGCCCTAACGAACAGTTCACACAATCCGCTTTCTGCCGTTCAGCAGGTCCACTTCAGCCGATGCATTGTACGCTTTTCAGAGGTGGATTTTCCGGTAGCATTCACAGAAATAAACGAAACCGACAATTGGTAATGTTTTTCCCCCTGATTGCTCTCAAATATTCAAGCACAGTTAAGCCGGATTTCAGCTATTTATGGAGCTTAGTTACAAAACTTTTCTAGTGCCTGAAAACGGTATTGTTATCTCGATTGAGGGAATTGAATAAGTTATTATTGTGCAGGATTATTGAAAGTATACAGAATGGCTTACGTTTATTATATTTTTAAATTATCTAAAGATAAAAATCGACCAATAGTTTCTAGATTTCAAGATGTCAGCATCAAAGTTAAATATTTTCGATTTATATCAGTTTTATTCAAACATATTGGCAATTCAAATTGTTATTGATTTTTATTTTTTGATTCTGCTTTCTGGTCTGTTCCTGTACTTTTTTACTCCAAATAGCATGCCCCATGGGCGTATCCAGGGGGGGGGGGAGGGGAGGCAGCTGCCCTTCTTTCGTATTTTGGTATTATGTTTATTACATAGCACTCTTTCCCTTTTGGACACTAGGGTGGTTATTTTTATTTAGATAGCAACGACCCCCCCCCCCCCAAATCGTTTCCAAAGCCAAAAAAAGTGGACACGTATTTTCTTTTTCGAAATTTAGATTTTTAATGGTGCCTTTCGAGACCTCAAATTTACATGTGAAGAAGACATTTTTTGGCATTTTTCGAATAATTGTTCGGGGTTTGGGAAAACTTATGTTATAATACTTATGTTAAAACTTATGTTATATAGGACTTTCCAAGGGAGAATTTGACCTAAAACTACCCAAATGAAAAAATGTACATTTTTCAGAAAGTTTACCGTTCTTATCATTTCATTATCTTTTTTCTCATAGAAATCATTACTATAAGTCTTGCGGAATGTTTATAAACATTTGTCAGTTAATTTCCAAATGGAAATTAACAAATGTTTAAACAAATTCTATTTGTTTAAATAATTCGTTTGTATCGAAAATCCGTCTGAATTCTGTTTTCTGAGTTCGATATGGCAGTTTATTACCTTAGCTTAGAGGGGACATTATTAATAAAAAAATTTCTTCCTATTGCTTAAACAATCATTTTCAACTTTTTTTTCTAATTATAGTCAAAAAGTCAGTTTATTTGTAAAATTATTTTTTTTAGATCGGTCTGGCCAACAGTTATTCTGAAGTGACATCATTTATATTTTGGGATGATTTCCATTGTTTGAATAATAACATAATATTCGTTTTTAATATTTCATCAAATTAGAGTACAGGGAAGTTTCCAGACAGCAACAAATCATCATTATCTTGAGACACACAGTGGTAGGAAATCAGAATAAGAAATGGAGAAAGAAATGTGACTAATAAAATTTATTGACTTTAGGAAATTTAATATTTTAAAAAGAAAGGTAACTCATCAATCTCCCGAAAAAAAGGATTTCAAATCATTTCAATTTTTTCGAATAAATGATATTGAAAACGAATATTTTATTATTTAAACAACGGAAACCATCTCAAATATAAATGCTGTCACTTAATAACAGTTGGCCATACCGATCTAAAAAAAAAAAATTTTAAGCAAATAAAATTTGTTTAAACAAATGGAATCTGTTTAATCAAATGTGAGTTTATTAGATAATATAGGTAATAGGTTTATTAGATATCTCGCACATGAAATTTAAAGTTAATTTCACAAAAAAGCTGACTTTTCTGGCATAATTAGAAAAAATTTGAAATTGAATAATAATTGGTTGTTTAAACAATAGGAAGAATTCACTGTAAGATAATAATTTGCCCTTTCGAACTCAGAAAACAGAATTCAGACTGATTTTTGAGAAAAACGGATTATTTAAACAAATAGTATTTCTTTAAACAAATGTAAATTAACTGACAACTGGAATGTTTATAAACATTCCACTAGACTTATAGTAATAATTTCTATGAGAAAAAAGAGATTGAAATTATTGAAAGGTAGTAAAATTATTAAGGGTAGTTTTCAGGGCAGTATGGCGATGGATTGGGGGCGTCAAATCCATATGTATAATAGGTCAAATTCTTGATTGGAAAGTCCTCTACAAGTCCTTAAGTAATCTTAAGTTTCCCTAAACCCCTAACAATTATTTGAAAACTACAAAAAAAGGTCTTCTTCCCATGTAAATTTAAGGCCTCGACAAGCACGGTTAAAAATCAAAATTTCAACAAAAAAAAACGTGTCCACTTTTTTGGGATTTGGAAACGATTTGAGGGTATCGTTGCTTTCTACCACCACAAACATTTTTTCAATGCATTTTTAACCACTCTAATGCCCCCCCCCCCTTCAGTTTTGTGCTGGATACACCCATGGCATGCCCTATTAGTGGTTGTTGTTTAGCACACATGTCATAGATCACCCTGTATATTTATTTGAACAGGATATCAGTTTAACCTCTATATCTTATACGCAGGATTGCATTAATGTATTACAGAAAACAAACAACAATGGTAACAAGTATGAAACAAATTGATGCACAAAACTTGGTCGATAAGGTGTGGCATGATGGACTCTTTGAGAAACTCGAACAGCAGCTTCCTACTGAATATACAGAACTGTTAAAATCATATCTGAAGGACCGTCACTTCAGGGTGAAACAGGATGACAAATACTCCTCGCTACGCAATATCAATGCCGGAGTACCACAAGGAAGTGTATTGGGACCACTTTTGTACCTACTGTATACTTATGATATTCCTGTTCCGGGAGTAAGCACAGTGGCAACATTTGCAGACGACACGGCTATTGTGGCGATTAGTGACAGTGTCGAAGAAGCAAATGAAAAATTACAGATAGCTGCAAACAAAATCAACCTTTGGACAAAGAAATGGCGCATCAAACTTAATGAAGGAAAATCCACGCATGTAAGCTACACCAATAAGAGAGTTAACTATATTCCAGTAACCATTAATGGGAACGATATTCCATACGCGGATACAGCGAAATACCTTGGCATGACACTGGATGCCAAGCTTAGATGGAAAGTACATGTCAAGAAAAAGCGGGACGAAGTCGACCTAAAATTCCGCAAAATGTATTGGCTAATGGGACGGAGGTCAGCCCTGTCAGTGCAAAATAAGCTCCTACTATACAAACAATTATTAAAGTATGGGTGTATGGAATACAGTTATGGGGTATATCCAATATCAACCTCATTCAGAGGTTCCAAAATAAAGTTCTAAGGGCCATTGTTGGTGCACCATGGTACATCAAAAACACCAATCTTCATCGGGACCTTCGCATGGAGATGGTAACTAGCGAAATATCAAAATTTGCTAAGAAGCACGAGGATCGTCTACTCCACCACGACAACATTGAAGCCATCCTGCTGCTAGACAACAGTGGGCTAGTGCGTCGGCTGAAAAGAACTAAACCATTCGAACTAGTGCGGGAGTGACTAAAAGCAGAGCAGCCGTAGTGTATTCACAGTGATAGTGTAGGTGAAAACAACCGCCGTCTACTTGAGTGGTAAAAACTGTAAGACTAAAACAACTTGGGCCAATGGGCAAAATTGTAGAAACACTTTATACATTATTTTATCAGTTTAGGTTAAGTGAAAATAATTTGTTAGTCATTGACTAGGTGTTATGCCACAAACACTCTGTGTTTGAACAAAATAAAAAAAAACAAAACTTGGTCGGAACAAAAAAAAAATAGTACTAATCAGGGGGTATTCACAGCTAAATATAGTAGGACGTAACACGAAAACACGAAGGACGCGAAGGACCAACAAAACGCGAATGCAGTATTCCGTGCAGTATCCGGTCGTGTGGTGCACAAGCAAGCATTGTCCTGATTCAATGTCATTGCGTCGGCGAGTCCTGCATTATGTACCGCTGTGGACCGCAGCGCGCGAGCATCCAGGAGCGGAGAGTGTGCTGTATATAGGCCACGCGGAGTTATTTTTAGCATCCTGGAGGAATCGATCGCTCGGAGGTTGTGGAGGGAGGCGACTATTTCAGGAACACGTCGGCGTCCGCAGGACGTACGACCAAGCATTCCCTCTCACCCTTAAGGTTAAACCCCACTGATTTCCTTCCGACACACACGGTCACGCTTACTTGCATCGTACAAGGACCTTATTGCAGCCGCATGCACCAATGGGAAACACTTGCGTCCTTTGCAAATAGACGCCTATACTGTCTATTGGGAGGATAGTGTCCTCTCGAATGTGAGAGCTTAATGTGTAAAGGTAGATTTGAGGCTATTTTACACTACACTACTTTCGTCTTTTTCTAAACTTGTCTATATTAAGTAAACGCAATTGACCGATTTTAAATCGGTGTTTCACCTGCCAGAAAGTCCATTCTTAATTGCTTATGGAAAAAATGAGGAGGGCATTTCAGTCGAGCGGAGCGCGACTGTCCCCCTAAATGGACCATTCTACGTTGCGTGAGTTTTCGAAATCGACGAAAAACGACCTCTCGGGCGTTTTTGCTTCAAAATTTTCCGAAACGCGAGCGATTTTGGTGAAAGGACCTCAACATTTCAGTAGCTGTTTATTCCGCGTCGTCATGGCTGCGAGCTAGAAACGTCAAAACGCAACCATAACCTATTCACATTGGTATGTACAAAGCTAAGCGATTTCATTATCTGCGGGGGCCTAAAGCACAAACTCCGTAGTCCGTACCCACAAATAATGTTTGAGAAAACTATAACCATGTTGTACGTATAATAATAATTATTAATTCGTGATTATTTGCCTTTGCGTTAATATTTGTTCAAAGAATGTGTATCCAACGGTGTATCGATCCAATGAATGTTATTTGTGAAAAGTTCGCGTCTCAAACCCAACGTGAAAGCACCGCTCAGAACCTATTTTAACCTAATACGAATACAACTCTTGAGAGGTTACATATTAGATGGCACCACAAGATATTTCTGCTACTAGCGCCCCTAGCGGGCGTGAAATATCGTCACATAACCTATAATTATACATAAGTTTGAATGAACACTATACAAAATTTAGCTGCAAGACCAAGAAGTAGTAGAAGATCAATAGGGTGTGGGATTGATAGAGGCGCCTGAAAAAGCCTCCAATGGCTCAGAATATGGTCCCCAGCAAAATTTTGTTGCAAAGGCTGATAACCCACTTCAAACTACTTTCAACTGCCCGTGGTTCTTTCGAATGGTTTCTCCAGATTAAACTAAAATACAGTAAGAGAATTATATGGAATTCATCAATTTGTTGGCAACATTGAGGTTAGTTTTGAGTTTAGAATGCGTAGCTTTTGTTAATTTAATATTTTTGCAGGTAACGTGGTATGATGAAGAGTACACACGCAGTGGAAATGGTTCCAGGTCTTTCCGAATAACAGCAACTTGCTTTGCGTAGACAAGCTACCATAACAAAGTGGCAAACAATTATTTATTTAAGAAAAAACTTGACCCAAAAGATATTGGGCGTACCAAGGGAGTACCGGAGAGACCAAGGGGCCGCAGTCGATAATAATCATTGTTGACAGTAAAGGGATATATTTTTATATTGCAGTTTAAAGTGCCTACCTGTACTTTAGATTTGGCTATGACGCAAGGTTACTAAAAATAGATAGGTCTGTCTGGTAACTTATAGCATACGTCACTCAGTTTGCCACATGAAGTTAACTGGTATGGAATTTAATGTTTACGTGAGCGTATAAAAAAATACTAATAATTTTAGTTCAATGTTTTCTGAATGATTTATTGGAGATGGATGATAAAGCCCTCTAAGCTGCAAGCCTTCTAATACCTATGAATTCAAATAAATTTGAATGGGCATATCAAGTGGTTTGCAAATTTTGGTATCTTTCGGTATGACGTTAAATTTTTGTAAATAATAATTTAGTTCATGTGGTCACGGCAACCAAATGCATTTTTTGTCAGTGAGGTGCAGGCAATAAATCTTTAACAATTAAATGGGTTAAGTCATCTCAAGATTAGATAATATTAATTTTAGGTATTAGTTTTGGGTATTATATACCTATTGTATTATTACTAGATCTATCATTAAGATTTCTATCAATTTCATTTGTTAACTAAATTGAAAATTATGCATTGAATCCAACTTTGTTCTAAAATTCAAATATGAATATTGTGTTGTAAATAATACTATTTAGTTATAAAATAATTAATTAGGATACTTCAATGATTACTTTAAATGTTGATGCTTATTCTTGAGCTTTTTGTTTATAGTAGACATAAATAAGTTTTAAATTAAATATTTTCACATTATTTTATTATGTGCTCTTGCTTGACGAGGGTACTCTAACATATTTCCCGTTTGTTTTACGAAGGAGGAAAGGTAGATACTGGTATACAAATTTATAAATTTATTTTATATTTTACGTTTTATTTTTATTTAAAAAGTGAGCATCTGGCTGTATAGTTTTTGTCCAATATCAAAACAAAAACCAGAACTATAAAGTATCAAAAATATTATGCTAATGCAATGTTTAGGTCTTCCGCACATAAAATTGAGTAATTTGAACAAATTTAGCTTACTTTTGTAGTTCATTTAAGTCGGTATTGGGAAAAATGAATCTAACATTTTTTTTTCAAGTGCCAAACATCTTTCATATTAACTGAAAGAAAAAATGACAAATCAATTTTAATTTTTTCAATAATGTTATCTATATACGGTATACTGTAGTTGCTTAGCCAACCACATGCTATTGTATAAAAAGGCAGTGCACTGTTACCAGATTGGGGGATTTTCTCTCACATTTGGGCGGTTTCCCTCCAAAAGTAGTATCTTTACTTTAGGGATAAAAGAAAGTTTTGAGGGTAAACTAAAGATTGTAGTTGTTAGGCCGATACATGGGACATAGGACTATCACAATTTATTTTGACAGCAGACTCGCCAAATATTGAGTAACAGAGAAATTTGTACCTCATGGCTGGTTATGTACCCAATTTTCAACATTTATTAAGTCTAATTTTATTGGCGGTGGCAACTTTGTTTTTTTGACTTTACCGAATTCACTGATCTATCTAAATAGGCGGTATACAGGTTCACTAGTCTACAGTAAGTAAACGCGATTCACCGATTTTAATTCACCATTCCACGTTCCAAAAAGTGTATTCTTAAGAGGAATCACTACTGCTGGTACGTCCTATAAAATAAGCATCCAGAGTCAGCTTAATGTGGTATCAATTCTCTCATGTTATACATAAAATTATAGATAAAGGTGTATTACTTGCTGTGGTAATGTATATGTATTACTTGTTGTTGTTGTATCCACGTTACGTAATAAAATATAACTTATTCATGTACTCGAAGAAGTAAAGTTTTGACTGAAAAGAGCATGTAAGATATTGATATTTTTACGTGAAATTTTGTACACTTATAGAGGAAGGTGTAACTTAGACCTATTATGTGGTACTTTTTTCAATTTTAACCTGAGTTCTTCGTAAAAAAAATTGCAAAATCAGCCAATTTTATGTCATATTCAGAAATAGATTTGCCAAAACCGAACAGAACTATCAAAAATCTAACACTAGACGCAAAATTATATATCTTTTATCTTAAATTTGGTGTATTTCTTTTACGATTATGTGAACTAATTGCTAAGAAAAAGCCTCAGAACTTTTGCGTGTTTTGCAAGCAAAACGTAGGGGGTATGGATTCCCCTTAATTGCTTATGGAAAATATGGAGAAGGTATTTCGGACCGTCGCCCTATATGGACCATTCTACGTTTCGAGAGTTTTCGGAATCGACGCAAAACGGCCACTCGGGCGTTTTTGTTTCAAAATTTTCCAAAACGCGAGCGATTTTGGTGAGCGAGCCTCAACATGCCAGTGCAGTTTGATTCTTGTCACCATTGGCTAACGGCTATAAACGTCAAAAACGCCGCCATAACCTATTCATATTGCAGTAGCATGGCAGTAGCTATGCACAAAGCTAAGCGATTTGTTGGTTATTATCTGCGGATGCCTAAAAGCACAAAACCTGTCCCCACAAAATAGCCTTTGAGAAACCAATAACCTATGTTGTAAGTATAGTAATAATTATTAATTCGCATTTGTCTGTATTACGTACGAATGCGTACTTAATGCCTATGTACTCCTGCATATTATGAAAACACAAGTAAGTAAATTAATAGAGATGATTAGCTTTTCATTTAAATTACTTTACCTCTAATTAATTAAACATTTAAATTAAACAATCGGGTCTGCAAACAGCCCCAATGTCAAGAAACACCACATAACCTAACATTTTGGTAAATTTCAGGAACAACCGCACACATAGAATAAGGTGAGTTTATTACAGGTTATTTGTAGTACACTTTTACTTATTTATTAATAATTTTAGAATGTAAGCAAACTGTCATACAGTGAACAATTTGTACGTATTTAGCCCCAAATGCAAAAGATCTTCCAGGTCAAAGTATATAGAAGAACACAGATGGCATACCCAGTTCTACTATAACATAGCCCCTACAACTACAAGAAAGGAGAAGTTAAAATAGTGTGCGAGTTGACAGAGCGCAAGAGAGAAGCCTCGAATGTGATATCAACTCGATTATGCCAGAAAGGGGGTTGACTCCAAAGAAAATAAACAAGAATTTATCCTCTAATCAAACATTTAGTAGAAGAATTTGAAGGAATGAAACTATTTATCGTTATTTTGAGGTTAGATTCATTTTAGTATATTTAGTTGAATTTAGTTTAATTTGATTTATTACAAAAACAAACATTCGACAATTAATCAGGTGCATAAAATAACAATGATCATAGAACGAACTTTAGAAGAAAAAAAGTATGCTCCTCTATATTCCTGGATGTGGTAAAAGCCTTCGACAAAGTTTGGCACGAAGGTCTACTCTATATGCTGTATCGTGTATAGCCAAATATTAAAATCAAATCTTTCTGACAGATACTTCCGCATAAAGCAAGATAATGAGTACTCAACTCTCAAAAGTATTAAAGCTGGAGTACCACAAGGTAGTGTACTTGGTCCAATTCTTTACCTTCTATACACACATGATCTTCCGCAACCAGATGGTGTTACCGTTGCCACGTTTGCTGATGACACCGCTATCATGGCAGTAAATGTTGAAGGAGCAACACTTAAGCTGCAGAATGCTGTCAACGGTATTAGTGATTGAATGCAACGATGGCTAATTACATTGAACGAAACCAAATCCGTTCACATAAATTTTACCACGAAGCGAATACGATACGTTCCAGTTAAAATAAATAACACCACCGTACCCTACTCGAACACCGCAAAATACCTCGATATAACGCTAGATACCAAGCTCCGCTAGAAAGCACATGTTAAAAAGAAACGAGAAGAATTGGGCATAATATACAAAAAATGGACTGGCTTATTATGTAAATTAACAGGGAACAAAACCTAACAATTATTTTTTTTCAAGCGACAAACATGTTTAATAAGATCTAAAAGAAAAAATAAATCAAATATATTTGTTTTTCAATAAAGCTCAAATATAAGAGTAGATTGTAGTTGTTGGACCAACAACATGCCATTATATAAAAAATAACTTGTTTTTAAAATGTTAAATTTGATAAATAAAAGTTGTCTCTATACACCTATGTATACAGCCAACAAATTTTGCTCAATTTAAAGCAATCTATTTCTTCCGTAAGGGATTTAAATTTTTTTACATTTTTATTGAGATCATGTTTGTTACTTGAAATTTAATTTGACAATAATTTAATATAACTAAAAGGAAGTTTAGAAAAAACAAAAGTAGTGTAATGTAAAATGGCCTTTAAGCTGATTTCGCATTTAGACAATGATTCTTATTTAGTTATGTAACCTTATAATTTGGAGTAATACAATTTTAGACAGTTGAATTTACAGAAATTATTCTGAAGATTTGGGCAAAAACCTACTACAATCAACTTGTCCAGAAAAATTATGCTTATCAAGATTATAGTTCGTCAAATTGTTTTCCAGCAAAATAGCTAGCAAACAAAATTATTTATACTTCGAAAACATGCAGCAATCGCATTGGTAGCCTTTTGATATATTGCTTAAAACGTCTCAATAAAGCTACACAGAAAAATCTAGCTTTTAACAATTTTTTTAGAAGTTCATTTATTTTTAAACCCAATTTGTCTGTTGACTATTCGCTAGCACTAAAAAAAACAAACTAGTTTAACGACAGAAATCGTCAGAGAATCATCAACTGACGCCAAAAAATCGGATTAGCATTCGATTGGCCTCAATTTGCAAAAGCCATCCCATCGTAACCATGAACGTAAATAGTCAGCCGCTGTATACAGGATAATTCAAACAGGAAAGAGACCGTGATCCAGATTTTGCGAAGCGGCCTTTTGCAGGATATGTGGAAGCGTTGCATCGATCTCGTAAATAATTTATTTCAAGTCCATTTGACACGTCGAGTTTACCATCCGCTATACGGCCATGCAACGCGTCATTCCATGGACAGATTAACATACCAGGCGATATCATCATGTTGGCATACTTCAATATGAAACGTTATGCAGGAATTAGACGTCACATTTCCGCATTTCTCACTCTACCTGGATCTATTTCTACCTGGATAGGAAATGAAATGAATTTAAGAATCGACGTAATATTGCTCCCGAAGCCGCATAGTCCATCTACTTACAGTTCTACTCTACTACTCTACTACAGTCTACTCAGTTGGCAGGTAAGTGTATGTATGTTAGTCGCTAGTGCCTTTGCATTTCTATTTATGTAGTACGACAGGCATATTTCTCAAAGATCAGGTAAGCAAGAAAAAACGTGTTAACGGAGTTATACTTTTTTGTAACATAGCCGTAATATTTTCTTAAAGTTTGTGATATTAATTTCAATTTGTAACTAGTTTGAGATTGTAATTTGTTGAACACGATGGTTGAACGACAAATCGTAGTTAGACAATTGAGAGATTACAACACTTATACAATATAGCACAATCATTTTAGACTAAACTCAACCAAAACCATGAAAAAATTTGTAAATATGTGTACCAAATTGGAATCAATTGATTGTATAGGGTCGTCAATAAAAAACTCAAAAGAATGCCGTAATTTTTGAATAAAAAATTAGTATTCCCTCTTGGATTTCTGTTTTAGCTTCAATTAAAGTCCTTTATCTTCGCTCTGCTATTTTAATTTTCAAATTTCATGCCATATGCAGATTAAAACAAGTGCCAAGTTTGAAAGAGTTATGAGCGATTTCAGACCAGCAAGAGTAGTTTAGGGTAGAATACTCCCAAAAAGCATGACGCAGACACAGGACTTTTCAGGACTTTAAGGATATTGTTCACGACAGATGTTTTTCCAAGATGTTTTTGACGTGTTTCATGGCATTTAGTCTACCAGGAACCACAACAAGATCAGTTCTGTTGTATATACTGATTCCAGCCCAAACCATCAGAGATCCACGACCAAATCTATCCACTTCCGGTATACTAGCGACTGCGTAGCGTTCATCAGGACGTCTATATACTCGACAGTCGCAACGACAACGAAATCTGGACTCGTCTGTTAACAGTACAGGCGTCCAGTGACGAAGTTGCCAATCTCTGTGATCCAGAGCAAACCTCACTCGCGCTGCTTTGTGATGCTGCGTAAGGCGTGGTGCGCGGATAGGTCTTCTTGGTTTCAAATTCGCTTCTTTTAATATGTTTCTAACAGTTTAATCAGAAATTTCTATTCCATGTGCTGGCCTTAGGTGGTTTAGGAGGTCTCGTGCTGTAGCAGTACGCTGACGTAGAGAAGAAAGGACAAGAAATCGGTCTGGAATATGAGTAGTTTTTCGATTTCGACCTTGTCCAGCTCTTCTATCATATTGGCTAGTCTCCCGAAACCGATTCCATAAACGCTGTACAACGCTGTAATAACAGAAGGGGAGACTCGAAGGTCCCTGCTAACATGTCGAATATAGTGGCCATTCTGAATAAGGGCGATAGAACGAGCAACTTGCACTTCACTAAGATGCCTCATTTGACTTCTAATGACGTTTCTAATCAATGAAAATTGACAACTGAATTCATTTGTCATCTTTAGCAGGCTTCAATACGTGAGTTCAAAGCATACTTGACATTTTTTCCTTTTTGTTTTGCGTTATTAATTTACATTTGTAAGTGTAACTTAGAAGTAACTAAGAGTAGTAACATAGTTTTTGTAATTTTCTTTAGTTAAATATATGCCGTTGAAGTATACCAAAATTGATTTGCCTAGAACTATTATTTAAAAAGTTACAGGTTTCGAAAAAAGTGTTCCCCCAATTTTAGAGCAGTATATATTGCGGTGGTGTTACAAATGGCAGTTCAGTTTATTTTTCAGCAAAATAAAAGGTCTGAAAAGGCTCTTAAGCAAAAAGTTTCAGATAAATCGTCAGCAGAAATATGCACAACTTTGCTATATTTAAACATAAGCCCTAGGTCAGCTAATATAAGGCCTATGTTGGCCCGAGAGATTCAATCACAATATGTATATATGGGACCTATATGGGATAGGCGGAACAATTATCATGGAATAGCTAAAATAATAATAGCTCGCTGATGAATCTTCATGAATAATGCATGTAATTGTTACGCGTTCCAAATTAATAATTATTAAATCAAATATTTAGGATTGCATTGGATGAGCTCCATTATGTCGAGGTCAGTATACGTTTAATAGAGTCTGTATAAATTTGGGAATTGCTAATAGACAAAAAACTGTATTTTTTTTGGGTTATGTTAGTATGACTTTATCATTTAAATGTCTAATTGGCCAAAAACTAATGAAATCACGCTTGAGGGCACCAGTTATACAATATCGGCCAAAAATCGAGTTAGTTGGCACTTTTCGAATATTTTCACTGATTCGTAGTCACCTAGATGAATAAACAAAAAAGTTATGTTTTCGTTGCCTTGGCGATAAAAATTGACAATCGGTATGGGTTTGTGGTTAGAAAGTCCTGATTGAAAATAGTACACAAATAATATAGTGGCATTTAAAATTTCAATGTGACGTCATTTCCGGAAAAACTGGAAGTCATACTAATTTCTGGAATAACCCAAAAGTAGCATTTTTGTCTATTAGCACTATTCAAAATTTCATGTTTGTGCTCATTATTATGATAATATTCATAAATTATAATTTGCGATAGTTAGTTATTTTAATAAATATGCAAATGTTCATAGTATTTTATTTTATTTATAAAGCGCTTGTTCATGTCAACCGAAAACTGTAAATCGGACCAATTTGATACCAAAATAAATGTATCAATAATTAAATTCTCAATCCTTTACAGTGATTAATAATCAAAGTTTATTTATGCCGTAATGTATTTTATATTCAATTTGCCGTATTCGAATTTCCAATTCGGTCATTAAATATGTATGTTTGTTCCGCAATTATCGATATTATTATTATTATGATTATTCAATTCGACTGAATCTAAATTAGCGAAATCGAACACGATGATGCGATTATTTTGAAAGCTTCATTATCCATATCATATTTGTTTGACGTTAGCTAATTTTAATGCTAAAAATAACACTTGTATAACTAGTATAAAATAAGAATGGGGGAATAATACTATTATAGACGTATAACTTTACATAAATATTTGAATATCACACCTACGTATTTTCTCTCGTAAATCACAATTTTCAAGTTTTATAGGCAAACATAAAAGAATTAGGAAGATTTATATATCCGGCGACACGATAGGGCTTTCAGAAAATAACAATCGTAAAAGGAACGTAAATTATGTAATTTTATCAAATAGATAGGCACTGTAATATTCTTTATAACGGTTTTATTATCTATGACCAATGCAAATAACAATTACCTACTCTTGGAGATATATTATCTTGACAAAATATAGATATTCACAAAATAAAACAGTAAATTATCGATGGAAAATAAATTTACTGCAAGTGTAAACATTACACCCAGTATATTATCCTATTAGGCTTAGCAAATTAGACTGTGAGATTTATATTTTATAAATAACAACGCTTGAAATTACCTAAAGTTAAAGTATAAAAATGTTATATTTATGTATTCATCATTACGCACATGTGAATTTTGAAACACGTATCAAGGTCTCCAAGCGCTGTGCCCGGCTAGACAAAAAGAAAACGGGTTGGCTTACTTTTATAGCTCTATACGCCGCATGTTGCTCGAATATTTGAGCGAAACAAACTGGTACCGTGATGCTCCACAGAAAATACCATTTTTGTAGTTGTAAGAATTTTCCTTCGTTTTCAATATGGTCTATAATTTGATCTGCTAAGCTTAATACTTTCGAAGATATTGATGCATTAATTAATTTCAATAATAAGATCATCAAAGATTCAGAAATTTTGATTGTCCAGAACATTTTCCCGAATTTATTAGTATTTTTTTCATAAGCGGGCGAATTGTTCACGATGTTTAGAATGATGTTGCCTCAAAAATAGCTAGACAAATAATGAAAAAGTATACAATAACGTCTACTAAGATCTGACTCAAACATTGTAAGCTTGCTGACATATGTGTGCGTGGATGTGAAAAGGGACCAGTTGACCGTTTCTAGTTACGCAGATAATCGCAAATAAAGTTAAACTGGTTCAAAATACACATTTTTGTGTTATTAGCTAATTACTCTCCTTATTGTGTTTTTTATCAGATGTGTTCGTCTGAAACCCGTCTGCGGTTGGAAAAGCATGAAAAAATGCGTTTTTATTGCGAACGAAAAAGGGACCAGTTGTCGATATCAGATTACGCTCTAGCGCATTACGGTGTTGCCGCATACAGTGGCAGAAACAAATGTCCGTATGATAATAGCAGTTTATAAACTTGTTTGTATAAACTATAATTACAAACAATAATAAAAAAGAAGTTATATAATATTCCGGGACAATTACTATGCTTATATTAACTTCACTTTTTGTTTGTTTGTTTGTCTGTTTGTTATGTGCAAATCTTGTAATCGATATTATTTCTACTTCCCAGTGTCCAATCATGTTAAAATTTTGCATGTGGACAGATTTCCGATGACAATGCAAGAAGAAATAGTTTTTTCAAAATATGGAAACTTTTCCAAAATTTGAAAAAAAATTTCAAAATTTGGAAAATTTGACCAAATGAGTTGAAATTTTGCCTGTGGACAGATTTCCGGTCACAATGACATGAAGCAATAAAAGAATTTGGAAAATTTTCTGAAATTTTGAAAAAAATTTTGAATTTGTACAAGTCTTGTAATCGATATTATTTCTACTTCCCAGTGTCCAACCAAGTTAAAAATTTTCTTGTGGACAGATTTCCAGTGACAATACAATAATCAATAAAAAAAATATAGAAACTTGAAACTTGAAATTTGAAAAGAAATTCAAAATTTGGAAAATTTAACCAATTGAGTTGAAATTTTGCCTGTGGTCGTATTTCCGGTGACAATGACATGAAGCAATAAAAAAACTTGGAAAATTTTCTAACATTTTGAAAAAAATTTTGAATTTGGAAAATATGTCCAATCGAGTTGAAATTTTGTATGTGGACAGATTTCCGGCGACAATGCTCGAAAAAAATAAAATGAGTAAAAAAATTGAAAATTTGTGTAGTTTTTAGGAAATGCACTTTTTATATAAATTTATTATGATTGTATTTCCATGTTTTGTGTCCTTAGTTATGTTTATTTCTTATCATTAAACGTTTAAAATAATTTGATACTATCTGATTTATTTGAGCTCGCAAATTTGGTTTTTTTAACTGACATGTGTTGAAATCAGACAGCTGCAAAATTATGTAAGTAACAGGAAATAGGATGAAAAAAGTTGCAAATTCACGTTAATTTATTATGGTTGCCAGATTACACTCGGTGCCATTTTGAATTATAAACATCTAACATCAGATATTTGTTTTCTTCTGAATCCGACAGTTAATTACATGTTTAGTCGCCATATTGGATCCGCCATTTTGAATTTTATACATCTGACAACAGATTTGGAATCCGTAACCTTCATAATTTAATTTTTGTGTAAATTCGACACTCAATTACATCTTTGGTCGCCATATTAGATCCGCCATTTTGAATTCTAAAAATCTAAAAATAAATAAGATTTCGAATCAGAGGACCCCCATAAACCCCTTACGAGAATGCTTAAGTCTTCTTAAGACTCGAGAGATGAAGATACCTAGCTTACACTATACATATTGTAGGCCCAGGCCAATGGCGCTATAGATTAAAAAACCTATAAAACCCAAACCGAATAATGAAATAATAAATTCTACTAAAAATCTTGAAAGTAATATCGAAATTGTTCCAAAAATGCTGGAGTCAGCGTAACTTCCAAATATGCGGGAAGTTATTAACATTTAAACTTTGCAAAAGTTTGAAGCGTTATAGCGCAAAAGTTTAATTTTTGCACCAGCAACTTAAATATTTTCTTTTTCAATTTCTCTTTATGGTAATCGGCTTAAAATGTTGGAATACCTTTGCCATAACTTATTCTATCTAAAATCACTCATAACTCAATTTCGGTCAACTGGTCCCTTTTCATATCCAGGCACACATATATGTGATTCAAATCAAAAAGTATCATCCACGGCAGACCTGTACAAAAATATAATAAGAAGACAACCGTTCCTTTATCTTAAATCCAATTATCCTGTTAGATTTCTCATAAAAAAGTAGTTCCAATCAGTTCCTACAGACTTAGTAAAAATGTTGATTTAAAAATTGTAGCCGCCAAATGACCGAAATGATTAGGTATTTCCATTCAAATTATACGTTAAACTGAACTTGGAATCTTTGCCGATAATACAAAAAATATCCGGCTCAATTCTGACGAGTCTAGGTGACGGATTTTAAGATTGTTGGTGGTTATGTCGTAGTCTTCTTACATTCAACAAAAAAACGCCGATATTCACAGAATTCGTCACCTACACTTGACAGAATTGGGCCAGGTACTTTTTTTTTATTATTAGCAAAGGTACAAAGCTCACCCTAACGTATATTTTTAATATACAAACTTAAACATGCATATGTAATAGAATAGCCGATTGAAAATTATAACTGCATTTCAGATTTAAACGCCTCCCAGTTACATTGCACTGATGTGTAAAAGTAAGGTACTATTGGAATGTGTAAGCATAGGGCATTGTTCTGGCATAAATATAAAATTCAACAGCGCTTGCTTTAATCATGAACTTAATTAGAGAAAAGAAACTAATATTTGACACAATGAACTGGTTGATTTAATATGCTTTCATGGTGATTACGCCAATAGCATTAATCCCGGAACAGGAGGTAATTTATGGGTGAAATTTTAAGACATAGCTCTTTAAAATTGTCCTAGCCGTTGTCAAGTTGATTCGCATTTTATGCAATTGTGTCGAATTACTACGAACTGTCACCGCGAAGCTGTGTAAAGAAGGTTTCTGTAGTAAAATCCACAGATCCAGATACAGGAGAAGAGTACCAACAGCTCAGATCAATAATAACTAACTGTTGACAACAACTACAGTAGCTGCCTATTGGCAAAGGGCAGAAATCGGCTGAACAAATTAAGTAAGTATGTTTGTTTTTACACAAAGACTTGAGTACAACGGTTCACCGTTAGATAGAACCACATCCTGAGCGTACTACAGAGTCAAGGTCGACGTCGATCTCACTAGTATAAACGGCCCTCTTAAAGGGAATTATAGTAAAAATAAGTTAGTTATTTTACACCACACATAGGTAATAAATTAACATATAAACTATCAACATCAAGGATATTAAGTTTAATATTTTCGAGATTTTTATGTAATGGGTGTATACCTTCTCCTTCCACTTGAAAAATCGTAATTTCCTTTACGATTACGATTCGGATCGCATGGAAACAATCTTCGGTTTAAGGGCCCGTTGTGCAAAAGGCAATTTGAACTCGTCCAGTGTAAAAGTCAAACACGTATAAAGGGATATCTGATAGAGGGGAAAAGGTTTCAATTTTGGCCGAGTTATTGTCAATTTTCGGTCGGGTTTCGTACGTTCCTCGCCCCAAGGAACAAATCGCCAGATTCGGGACGATATTCTATCAACATGTGTTTGTGCTGTACAGCCGACGCCGACGGCTTCGACATCGCCGCCGGTCGCCGACATTTACCAATCCTGCCGATCCTGGGATATCAAATCAACCACAAAATCTATATAACCCCACATTTACACACCCTTGATCGTTGTACAAATTTGTAGAGGAGGCTCTCATGGTTTAGTCGTAGTCCTTCGATTTTCTGTCGATCTGACTTTCTACTGAATTTGAACATTAAATTTTATAGGCAAATGCTTTGAACACATTTAAATTTATGTCTTTTCACTTTGTGCGTATGACGCCTATATATCTGACAGACTATTCAGAATAAAACAGATCGATGAATACTCGGAACTAAGAGAAGTAAAAGCTGGGGTACCCCAGGGTAGTGTATTGGGACCAATTCTCTATCTACTATATTCAAGTGACCTACCACAGCTGGAAAGGGTAACAGTCGCCACATTCGCAGATGACACGGCTCTAATGGCAGTGGGATCAACTATTGGAGAATCTACTAGGAATCTTCAACAAGCTAGTAATAAAATATATAAATGGATCAAAAAATGGAAGACCAAGCTCAACGAACTGAAATCTGTCCACATTACTTTACAAACAAAAGAATCGAGGACATAACCTCATGTCAAGATTAACGATATTTGGGTATGACTCTGGATACAAAACTAAGATGGAAAGAACACGTTAAGAAGAAAAGAGTAGAGCTTGGCCTCAAATACAGAGAACTGTACTGGCTTCTGGGAAGAAACTCTCAGTTGTCAGTACAGAACAAACTACAAGTTTACAACCTAGTACTAAAACCGATTTGGTTATACGGCATCCAGCTTTGGGGTTGCGCGAAAAACTCCAATATACAAGGAATCTAGATTTTCCAAAATACGGTATTAAGGAATATGGTTAACGCTCCTTGGTACATACGAAATAGTGACCTGCACCGTGATCTTGGTGTCCCACAAGTCATGCAAGAGATAAAAAGATTCGCCACTAAGCATGAATCTCGCCTAAGCCATCACGTCAACGTAGAGGCCCTGCAGCTACTGGACAACCAGAATCTAGTGAGAACTAAAAAGAACTAAACCCTTCGAGCTAGTGAATCAGTGAAATGTTTAAAAAGCAGAGCACAGTAGTGAAGTATTAGTGCTTCTTGTTTAGGACAAAGTAAATATAGGGACATCAGTGGATAGCCTATTAGAGACAAGTACCTAGTTTTAAGAAAACTAGGTGTGTGTGTGTGTGTGTGTGTGTGTATGTGTTTGTGTGTGTGTGTGTACCCGTTTTTGTGGCGACGATTCCGGAGAAACTACTAAAGGTATCGGGACAAAACTTCATATTTAGAAGTTTCATAACCAAACTTAGAGCTGAAAAGCTTTCTGTTGAAAAGGGTCCAAAGGAACTGATGGTTTACTCTTAGCATTTTTCAAAGATTTTGTAAATGAGCCGCTATTTGTGTAATGTCGTCAAAATAGTTAAATAATAAATTAAAGGAGAGGAAATTTTCTATAATTTATGTATATGACATTTTTTGGTAGAATTTATAGTTTAGCTGCATGAGCAAATTCTATTTCATCGAGATCGGTCGTACTGCTTTAAAACTAGTAGCCAGGATATGTCAGATTTTTTGATTCTAATGACAGTAGCTAGTGTCAAACGCTAATGTTTTGAAAATACTACTGTCAATATAGGCTGCGTTCGGATATTGAACACCGTTACACTTTTTACACCCACTAACACGTAAGTGTCATTTGGACGGTGTACCCGGTGTCAACGGAGTACAATATCCGAACGCAGCTTTAATCGAGATATCTGTCTAGTTCTACTAGTTTTATTTTAATGCAGACATAGCCGATCTCGATCAAATAGAATCTCATGCAGCTAGATTATTAATTTTATATATAGTATGATAAAGTTATGTGTCTGGCCACATCAGATTTTTTTAGGTCAGATTAGTAATTTGGTAACACCCGGTGGGCAAAATACAGATCGATGCCATCCACAAGTTGAACTGCTGGCCATATTAGAGCGGATGGCTTGCTATATAAATGCGCGATCCATGTGTCTACACATTCCGGTATGTCTTGTCAATTCCAAATGGAAAGTTGAGCTCCCCGATGGGCGGATATGGCACTTCAATTCAGTCAACGTCAGTCAGTGCATCGGACTGATGCTTTTTTTAATCTTTGTCGATTCCTGTATAATTTATCACTGTTTGAAATACAATTAATAACGATACCATCGCTGATGACGGTTCATCGCAAACTAAAGCTGGAATATAAATGTGAATTATTGATTGTTTTAATTGAAAATATACAATCGTGTGGCCTTTTTCAAATTCTAATTTTAGCAACCGTAATTTTAAAACGAAGAGTTTAAATTACGTTTCAGATTAGCCATAGTGAAAAGCGTTGTTTGTGGAATAAAAATCTAATTAAACCAGTATCGTCAACCCTATATCGACTTGGGGTCGTCGATCTCCACGAAGTTCTAATTATGAGACAGAACCCCCTCGGTGGAATTAATTTAACTTTGAGCGACTAGGGATGGGCGAAATACGTCGAGAAAACGCGACAAGAAAAATCGCAAATGAATTTAGGGCGCATTTAATTAATAATAAAGGTGAAAAATACGATTTTGAGTGGAGGCTGTGCGGCGGTACTCTAAATTTATCATTCCCATCGGGCGCAATCTTCCACTTAATCAAAATAAATGAGACAATTAAGTGCCATCGACTGTGGCGGTCCGGCGCCCTTACCACAGCAATTTGCCACACCTCTTTTTGTTGCCGCTAATTATCCTCATATATTATAAATATTGGTACGTACACTGCCGCTCATGGAAGTTCGGACACATATGTAGTAAACATATAGAAAATAATGATAAAAGCACTGGTAACGTAGCAAGAGGCACCTCTATTTCTACCAAATAGCGAACACATTCTTAACGTTGATTTCCAGTAACATACGACATCATTAAATGTGCATTATACAACATTTATGCTGTTTTGTAACTGGCTGTTAGGAATTTTCTAGTTTCCATTAAAAAGGATTAAATACGGAATAACAAATAGAGTCATAAATACTGCATCTCAGACACATGTTGCGACCCCATTTTTACCAGATTTTTGCATCAAATGCTCGAATTCCTATTCAAACGAGCCTGTGCCTGCAATCTGTAGTTTGCACAAGATAACTCTGTCACGCGGAAGACACCATGCGACGCGGATAGCCAACAAGCAAGGAACACCGTTCTGTAATTATCGCTTTTCATCAGGAACGATTGTCAGTTCGTGAAAATACAAGAAATAGGTCAACGATAAGTGAGTCAACGATAAGTGACACTCTTCACCAATACGAAGAAACATGGAATTTGGATGACGTGTTCGGCCGGGACTATCACAACTAATTTCCCAAGCGGATGAAGAACGATTAAAATAAATATTTAAGCAAAACAGAAAATTGACCGCACCCAAAATCACCTCTGAAGTCAATCGCGATCGTGAAAGACCAATTTTCGTAAGCACAGGGAAACGACGTCTCCGAGCGGAAAATCTGCATGGACGCGTTGCCGTACGAAAGCCATTGCTTCATCGGGGAAATCGTTAGAAACAACTTCACTGGCCACGAACACATCGAAGTTGGGCAAATGAAAACTGGAAACAGTAGGGTCTGACGATTTTCCCGACCAAGCAGTGGTTAGCGTACGGCAACGCGTCCATGCAGATTTTCCGCTTGGAGACGTCGTTTCCCTGTGCTTACGAAAATTAGTCGCTCATCATGATCGCGATTGACTTCAGAGGTGATTTTAGGTGCGGTCAATTTTCTGTTTTGCTTAAAAATTAATTTTAATCGTTCTTTATCCGCTTGGGAAATTATTCGTGATAGTCCCGGCCGAACACGTCATCCAAATTCCATGTTTCTTCATGTTGGTGAAGAGTGTCACTTATCGTTGACTCACTTATCGTTGACTTATTTCTTGCATTTTCACGAACTGACAATCGTTCCTGATGAAAAGCGACAATTACAGAACGCTGTTCCTAGCTTGTTGGCTTTCCGCGTCGCAAGATGTCTTCCGCATGACAGAGTTAGCTTGTGCAAACTACAGATGCAGGCACAGGCTCGTTTGAATACGAATTGTTATTTCGTATTTAATCCTTTTTAATGGAAACTAGAAAATTCCCAACATAATTAAATATAAAAATTATTTTAAATTAGCACATTTAATGATGTCGTATGTTACTGGAAATCAACGTTAAGAATGTGTTCGCTATTTGGTAAAAATAGAGGTGCCTATTGCTACGTTATCAGTGCTTTTATCATTATTTTCTATATGTTTACTATGTGTCCGAACTTCCATGAGCGGCAGTGTACTTAATTCAGAAATGTGATGCGGATTTACTAAAGTAGTGAAAGCAAAGTGATTTCCATAGGACGAAACAAAGCGGCTTTAAGCCGTAACTCCGCGCCGCGGTCGATAAAAGTTATTTCGCATACATTTGCACGATCATCCGTAGCATACAATTGCCATCCGTGTGTCTCTGGTACTAAATAAATCACTACACACACACACACTCATATTAAGATTCCACAATCCAAAAGATTCTTATTGTAGATAAAACAACGAACAGCTGACTACGACGTTATGAACATACTTAGATTTTTCGTGTTACGTTTGTCGCTACTGGTAAAATAGTCTTGAAACAAGAACTACTAAGTAAGTCTGTAACCAGGAGCAACTTCAACCTTTTTTTCCTCTTTTTATTTCGCAGTGTTTAGGGCTCTCTTTACTGCACTTTAGGGGGTATTTTATCGATGAAATTTCTATTCCCCAACGTGCAGTTGGGCCGGTGAACTCTGGACCCTGGAGACAAAGACGAGATAACACTTTATATTGCGATAGAGTGACACTGCTTTAGCTTACGTCAGCACTTCTTAACATAACGCACAGTAGTCATCTTGTTACGTCCAGCAAGTAGTAATTGAAGTTATCAGCACTTTAAAAGGTTTTATTATAGTATATTATAGTACAAGATTTATAAGACAAAAATTGGCGTACGATTTGCACAAAACGAGTGCGCCAATACGTCTTATAAAACTAGTGTTATACAGGCTGTTCCTAAATATCATGTAAATACGAAAAGGGGTAATTCTTTGGCTTATTTAATGCCTAAAAATTCATATAAACATAGGTCCGCAAACGCTACGTTGCCGATCTACAGGGTGTTGAAATTTCAAGATTATTCTAGTTCTTTTCTTGATAGCTCTTGTAGTTTTTGAGATATTTAGCTCTAATTTGGAATATAGTTTACGCTGTAGGACTTACATCAGTGGGCTTACCAAATGGTTTTAAGAATCCACACGGAGATATTTTTTCAGGGGTCATGCCCCCTTTTCTCCCCATGAACTTTTTTTCGGTGCGCCGCTGGTGGATGATAAAATAAAAAATGCATTTTCTGTTTTGTTCTAAAGCATTTTAGTCTCTTTTGTTGTTAAATTGTTAAATTAAATTGTTGTTAAAGTGGAAAAATCTGAAAATAATTGGAAACTTCTGAACTTGAACGTCCATAACTTTTCGATTTGTTATTGGATCTGATCGAACAGTACATCTTTATAATGGTCTATGCTTCCTCTTTCATTTACATTTTTACTTTATCATACGCAGTATTATAAAGTATTGTAATCATGCCGAAAAAAAATTTTGAGTTTTTAGCGGAAATATGTCCTTTTGGGTCCCCTGAACATATTTGACCAAGGTACAAAAAAATGTCTGTGTGTGTGTGTGTGTGTGTATGTGTGTGTGTGTGTGTGTGTGTGTGTGTGTGTACCCGATTTTTGTGGCGACGATTCCGGAAAAACTACTAAAGGTATCGGGACGAAACTTCATATTTAGCAGTTTCATGACCAAACTTAGAGCTGAAAAGCTTTTGGCTCCAAAGGGTCCAAAGGAACTGGATGTTTCCTTCAAGCACTTTTCAAGGATTTTGCAAATGAGCCGCCATTTCTGTAATTTCGTCAAAATGGTTAAATAATAAATTAAACTCCAGGAAATTTTGTATAATTTATGTCTATGACATTTTTTGGTAAAATTAAGAGTTTGGCTGCTGGAGCAGATTCAAATTGAGATCGGTCGTGTCGGCATTAAAACGAGGTAGCCAGGATTTTAATTATAATGACAGAACTGTGACAGAACTAATGACAGACAGTGTCATACGGTGCTGTTTTGACAATAGCTCTGCGCCGGAACCACCTGACCAGCCTGGGGGCAAGCACGAAGGCAAAGCGGATGCAGGACCTCTGCAAATAGATGCTGAGCGGGACGTCAGCGATGAAGATGACGTTGAGCCCGATCAACGAAGGAGACGGCGAAGGCGGTGGCGGTAGCTGCGTGTACGTGCTGTGTGTGTCCATGTTTTATTCAATAATATTTAGACCAAACGTTTTACGTTGTTTTAAATATTTTAGTAAAGCATTTTTATTGTTTTATCGTTGTTTGTTTTTAAAAATATACCCGCCAAGCTATTCACTCACTGGCGGGTAAATCGTAAAGATTTCAAATTTCGGATAAGCGCCCACGGCGCAAGGCACCGTTCGTTTTATATCATTTGAAATTATGTTAATTCATAATGTGTATTATCTTTAATAAATATATTTGTGTTAATGGTTAATGGAATCGCATGCAGCTAAACCATTAATTTTATATATAGTATGATAAAGTCATGTGCCTGGCCACATCAGATTTTTACTTTATCATACGCAGTATGTAAAGTATTGTAATCGTGCAAAAAAAAATTTTTGAGTATTTAGCGGAAATATGTCTTTTTGGGTCCCCTGAACATTTTTGACCAAGGTACAAAAAAAATTACTGTGTGTGTGTGTGTGTGTATGTGTGTGTGTACCCGTTTTTTGTGGCGACGATTCCGGAGAAACTACTAAAGGTATCGGGACGAAACTTCATATTTAGAAGTTTCATAACCAAACTTAGAGCTGAAAAGCTTTCTGTTGAAGAGGGTCCAAAGGAACTGGAGGTTTAGTCTTAGCATTTTTGAAAGATTTTGCAAATAAGCCGCCATTTCTGGAATTTCGTCGAAATAGTTAAATAATAAATTAAAGATGAGGAAATTCTGAATCATTTATCACTATGACATTTTTTGGTGCAATCAATAGTTTAGCTGCATGAGCAAATTCTATTTCTACGAGATCGGTCGTACTGCATGAAAACTAGTAGCCAGGATTTGTGAGATTTTTTGATTCTAATGACAGTAGGTAGTCTTGGTGTCAAACGCTATTGTTTTGGCAATAGCTCCTGTCAATATAAGCTGCGTTCGCATATTGCATTACACTTTTTACACCCAATAACACGTAAGTGTCATTTGGACAGTGTACCCGGTGTCAACGGAGTACGATATCCGAACGCAGCTTTAATCGACATATCTGTCTAGTGCTAGTAGTTTTATTTTAATGCAGACAAGGCCGATCACGATCATATAGAGTCTCATGTAGCTAAACTATTAATTTTATATGTAGTATGATAAAGTCATGTGCCTGGCCACATCAGATTTTTTATTTTTGAAATTGAATTTTTATATACGTGCAAGTACCTAAAAACGGTTTTTTTGAAAAAAATCGAGATTTTGGAGGTTTGGAAAATTTCAGCTATGCCATTATGTCCAGCTCGGCCAGCTCAACAACTTCCGCTATGTCTCGTGAAAAGTATATATCGTTTTTTTTTCCACGAATTATAATTCGTGGAAAAAAACACCTCGGCCTGGATTTGAACCAAGAACCTCCCAACTGCCGGTCGGGAGCTCTCCCAGTTGAGCTATCGAGGCAGTGTAAATTTCACATCAATGTATTTTTAGTGACTGAAAGTAAACCATGAAAGGAAGCCAATTTGTGGACGCCGCAAACTTTCGTTACTGTAGTATACATTCATTCCTTGGGAAGGTTATTGCCAAAATTATGGTCTATTACTCTTTTAAAAGTTATTCATAGTATTAAGTTTAAAATGATCAATCTAACCCCACTCTACAGTAGCTCAATCATTAGTGTTCAAAGACAAAAACATTAAATATCTGTTTAATGTACGTCATTGTCCAAAAACGTAAAAGTTTCTTTACAAAGAGAAAAGTTTCACAGGAAAAGAAAGCAACAAAAAATTAATTCCACCCATCATTATACAGTTTAAGATGCGCTGACTTATGTTACAGACAAGGGCACTTCTCACGACCCCACAATTAAAAAAAAAACGCACAAGAATAACATTAAACATCAACTCGACGCTTTGACGTAATGAGCGCAACAATATAGCGCCTGCGGTCGGTGAAACGTGCGGTTGACGTGCACCTGGCTGTCGAGATATGCTTTTATTCTTATTTATTCTCCGCGTTTATTCGCATTATTCGGTCTGTTTGTGGCATCGCGGTTTTATATCGCGAAATTTACATTTTTACATTGTAGCAGAGGCGACGGAGCCTGAGTCTCTATACGAACAAAATTTGTTAAATTAAAATATGCATCTGTAAATAGTTACTCATTTGCATGCAAGTTTTGGAGTAATGGAAATGAAATGGATTTAGTTTTTGGTGCTCTGGAACTTGGCTACGATTTGTTGTAAGCTTTGTAAATGTTGTGTTATTAAAGATAACAACAACA
Organism: Aphodius sticticus; assembly: GCA_963966075.1. Taxonomy (NCBI): domain Eukaryota; kingdom Metazoa; phylum Arthropoda; class Insecta; order Coleoptera; family Scarabaeidae; genus Aphodius; species Aphodius sticticus. The sequence continues at coordinate 5,466,459 of OZ014508.1, read as the reverse complement.
TTGTGAAATAGTGCTACTTTCTGGGGTATGTTCTTTTTCTAGCGGGGATTATTCTGACTGACAAAGTCTATTCTTTGGAAGTTTCAACTTAAAATATTTACAGATGGCGGAAATACAAGCAATCTACTTGAGACTCGATTTTAAAAAAAAAATTTAGGTGCGAGAATTATCTCAACTTAACAAAAAAAGACCGCATACTCACTAAATCTGAATATTATAAATTAGTAATGCCATTAACGATAAAAAAAAACATTTTTGTGCAAAATGACAGTGATGAATTTAAAACTAGAACATAGATCGTGTGTATGTATCGTTGTGAATGTTTCAACTCAAAAATAGTCCTGAGAAAAACCAGTTTAAACATTTTCGAGTGTTTTTTTTTCTGTGAAAAAACAGGATAATTGTTACGTTCAAATGAAAAAACAGCTTGTACCTAAGAAAGGAACTTACTAAGATTATGAATGCTATTGTATTAAATGAATACGTTCCATATTTAATTGGAACAAATTAACCAACCCTTAACTCTTGCAGAGACTTAAATACATGAGATAATAATCGCAGATTTAATAAAAGTTATATTTTATTCATATATTCCGCCTAATTAACATTTACAGACTAGGTACTATTGCGAGCATAAAAAACGAGGACACTCAATTTGCACTAATTAAACTGGGCTTGGTAATGTCGTGTCAGTACGCTTGTCATGTCACATTAATGTCATCGTGAATTTTGACGTAAGAAATAAAAATGACGCAATTGAATGAATTTCAGAAGGCAATAATTTCAACTCTACTACATGATGGAATGCATTCGAGAAATTGCTACTGAATTAAGTGACGGCAAGAATACTAAGGGGAATAAAATTGATGAAACCGGAACAAATTTGTGGGTTGACAAATACTGTGAGAGTTTAGACGTCATAGGTTAACAAATACTGTCGAAGTAAATGTTACACAACTAAAATTGTTGAGAATATAAGTGCCTAATTTCACTTTGCTGTCCCCGTTTTTTATGCTCAAGATGGTACTCTCAAATTATATATTAATAGTTATTCCTTAATTTGAGACATTTGCAGTCCAATAGGGTATTCCGGTGTTTTTGAAATTGTCATTTTTTACAAACTATGGGTGCTACTGTTTGCTACTTCACAAGTAAAATATCAAACATTGTTTTAAATGAAGAGAAATCGTTGTTTGAAGTTTGAATTAGGATTGGTCTTTGTGACGTCACAAAGACCGCTCAAAGTGAGCGACTTGACAACGTTGCTATATCTAGGGTGCACGTAGTAAATTTCTGTCTTCTGTTGTGTCAACGTTTAGAATCGCTCGTTTGTTGACACCTGCTTTGGTTATTGAGGTTATATCAAACACTTGTTCAAAATGTATAAACTCCAACGCCGACATTGTTCTGTGCCGGGCTGTAATAGCAGTAGAACAGTAACTCCTGATAAGATTTTCTTTACATTGCCGACTAGCGAGATGAGAGATATTTGGCTTCAAGTTTCAATGCTTCATCTCTCAAAAAAGTTACCTTTATTCGTTGTCAAACAACAGGGTCGCCAACCGTCAACTTGGCCGATCAGCTATCCCAGAGCTGTCCGCTGTTGCCACCGCTACAAGGGATCGGTAATCATCGTGTATTTCCGAGGGTGGTCGGTGAATTCAAACGAAATGCACTTTTAATTGCAATTATCTTATAGAAAAACTAAATCAAAAAGCTCATAGCTTAACTATATGAATCCTCATAAATTGTACAATAGGTTAAACCGAATATCTGCTTAAATTTTGACATGACCGGAATACCCTATTACTAAATGCTCTTTGTATTACTGAATTAAGGAAACGGATTCTGACATTAAAAGTAGTCCACATGGTGCTGATTATATTTATTGGATAATATTAATATTTATAAATTATTTTTCACATTTTAAAATTTGTATTTATTCGAAATATGTATACATTGAGCGCATAAAGCAAGGAAACATGACACAATGTCTGAAACGGTCTGTTTTATGAAAAATTTCGTCGATTTTTAATTATCAAAATATACATATTTACATAAAATGTAATTTCCAAATTTCAATTGTTTTCGACTTATGACGTCATCGACATAGTTATATTGATAACTTTTGTTTGTTTATGGTAGCGAATAGGCGTTTTCAAAAGCTGCATATCTCGTCAGGTTATTGGGTTTTTTTACCTTTTGTATGAAGGCGTCCGCACCCCAGTTAAAGAATCGCTGTAAATGCGTCAAAAACACTTGGGAACAAATTTTTAGAATTTCAGGTAAAGATACAAAGATTTAGGTTTACTATGAGACCATTTTGAGGTTTCTAGGACAATGGGTTCAACTGGAATAAAATAAAAAAGCGAAACACTACTGCCTTCCGCTATCTACCTACGGTAGTCAGACAAGGGACACATAGCCCACGTCATCGCTCTGTCTCTTTTGCTTGCGCCTGCATCACATCTCGCCAGCCAATATAAAGCGCGGGTCCGTTCCAGCTATACGTAGAATATAAAGTTCACTAGCTTTGGTTGTTCTTGTGTGTTTTTTACGCACTACATGTCAGTTCTCCGTAGCTGCAATAGATGTCGCGCGTGTATTTTGATTACTTATTTGTCATTTTTAATACAGTTTATATTTATTGAAATTTTCGGTCGACACTTTAGACAAAGTTCTCCGTAGTTGCGATAGATGTCGCGCGAATACATTGGTTAACCGTCAAATATCTTCACCTTTACTTATTTATCATTTTTGATACAATTTATTGAAATTGTCGGTCGTAGGTAAAATTATGTACAATACTCGAGCTGTAACGCATATTACGTGCTCGTGAGAAATAACAAAACTGTCCACTCGTACGTAATATGCTAGTTACAGCTCTTGTAATGTAATATACTATTACATAATAACCGTAGCTTATAACTAAACAGCTATTTAAAAAAACGGGACAGTAACAGCAGTGACAGCGGTCACACTCACATTTCTGGTACAAGAATGCCAGTTTGTATGTATATTTGCCAATAACAAAGTCATGACACGAAATGTAATTTTGCAAGAAAATTACACGAGTCATCATCTCTAGCCACGTTAGTTGCAAATATGTAATAGATATTACTGTCAGAAGAACACTTTTGGTGTTGAAATCAATATATTTTAAGGTACCGATAGACAAAAACAGGACAGGTTAAAATTGAGCAGACTTTTTATATTTATTAAGTGGTATTCTAGTCCATCAATAGCTTATGGTTCCCGTAGTAACAAATTAAAATGTTTAGAATCATAGTTACTCGATAGAAAAAATTTTTATTATCGAAAATCAACTGAAAAATTGTGCCTGTCAGACAGTGTGGTAGTTTTAGTTTTGCGATTAAGTGAGTGAGATTCGAGGAATGAAGAATTAATGTTTGACAGGCACAATTTTTCAATAATTTTTCGGTAATTAAAAATTTTCATAAGCATTAGACGACACACGCACACTTGATTTTTTAAATGGGATTTAAAAAAAAGTGCGTTCGAAAACATTCTCCAAATTACATCTAGAATACGGTGCTATAGGCAATACTGGGGAGGTGAAGTTGACTCATCGCTTAAAATCGTACGAACCAAGATATGGACGTACCGCGAGGATTGGTTATATTGCTGTGTATATTTGGTTGGCTACTAGGTAGTTCGTTAAAGATTAATATTTAATTACTAAAAATACTATCATTGGTATTTAATTGTGATATCCTATCTAATTTATATATCCATCATTACCATATTTAACAGAAGCAAAGTGAAAACATACCAACTAGCCCATTTAAGACAGTGTATTTGTGCGGTTGGAAATAGCTCAGAAATAATCATTTTGTGACTGAGTGCTTAAACTTGGAGTTTATTTTCTGTTTGTGAAGACATTATTAAATATGTTTTGAAATTCATTTCTGAATATTTCACGATAAGTATTTCACAAAACGGTGGTAGTTTGTTTTAAATGTGAGGTTATGTTTTTAATACGTGTTTTGATAATGGACGAAAATAATTTAATACGTTCATGACCATAACCATCGATTTCGTATTTAGGGCCTTTCCTTTCAACGAAAACATTTTGCTCACATTTAATTCACACGTTTGCGCTGTTATTATAATAATTGGAGGTTAGGTTACAAATACCGCTGTCATCTGTTCTAAGAACAGACGTACTTTTTTGTCTTGCCCATTTAAATTATACAGCAGACGTATGAAAAGGATGCTATTTCGTTTTAACACACGTCAATATTTAGAAATAATCTCTTACGTATGTCGAAAATAACAGCTGAAATCTATGAGTAATCTTCACCTCTCCCGGTTTTGCCTATATACAGGTTATTACCGACACTTACACTGACAAATTAGATTAAAAATTGTAGAAAACGCAATTATTATTGTCATTATTTTCACTCACTTAACTGAAGGACATTATCAAATTAATTTAAGTAAAGAAAATGTTAAAATTCAGATAGGTACAACATTCAAATTTGAAATCTGAGGATTAAATTAAATTAAAAATAATTTTTTCCCTATAATATTTTAAATTTAACTGTGTTAAATTTACTTCCATTTAGTTCCATCACATCACACACACACACAATAATAGTCAGATATCATTATTAAGTGTTTTATTTCTAAAATATTGGTTTTCTGTCTATTCTAAAATTGTTGCCATGCTACCCGATGCGCCGTATCGTAAATTTTTACTACCCTTATCGATCCGATCTCGACGCCCTTCGGTGGGAGATTCCACCGCAAATAATTTTTGAATATCTCCTGTAATATTAACACGGTGAACTTTAGACTATCGGTTCGGGAAACGCTTTAGGGAGATTGCTTTATTTGCTCCGGACGACCCCCACTGTCTCCCTTATCTCCTTTTGGCACGAAATTAATGCTTTATAAAATGAACTGAGCACACCCAACAGAGAGATTATTTTTATAGTCACCTGGAGGCTCTTTTGCCTTTGAAGATTGCTCCATCGTGCAGGATAAATAGGGAAGATTGCCTTATTGTTTACTAAAGAATTTTTTCTCTAAGACCTGTACAAAGCACGTGATAATCGGAAGTAGGCAATCTGACAGTCATTTTATAAAAATAATTACAAACTCTTCAGGACAATTAAGGGCTGTAATCTAAAGAATGGACAATGAAGAAAAATGCGTTAAAAGTGCACGACGTCAAAAAGGTTGTTTTGCAAAACAATGGCACGCAGTTAAAACTTGACCATTTTCGAGAAATGTTGAAAATGCAACAAAACATTTACCGCGGTATTTATTTAGAACACTTTTTGTGCTTTGCCTGGGAGGTACTTAGGGATGTAAGAGCGTAATTTATCGGGTAAATTACTAAATAAATTACCGTCATTAAAGGTAATTTCCGGATTTTTAATTACTCAATTCAGTGAAGCCAATAATGCACATTTTAAATCAGAAGCCATCTACCTACTATCAAACTCATGATTTAAACAAATGTTCTGGTGATCCGGATAAAATGTGATCATTGTAAAACCGGGCGTTGTCGTTTTGTGAGTCGGTAATAAACTACAGTATTTTATACTATAATTATTGAAATTCGGATATTTAATTTGATATGGAATGGATCAAATTAGTTATTATTCAACAATAAATTCGTTATTCATTTCATATTATTATATTTTCCGAGACGCGTTAGTGATGCAGCAAAAACAAACATGTGCATACTTCGTACAAGGATATTATTTAATGTCGAAATTGAAATATAAAAATACATCTTGTACTATGCCTCAAAATAATGTCTTTTAACAAAAAAATGTATTTTCTGTGGAGCATTGACGGTATGAGTATGTTTTCGCCAAATATTCAAGCAACATTCGGCGTAGTTATTTTACAGCCATAATGGAACACGTTTTTGTCCAGCCGGCCGGTCCGCTTCGAGAATTTGAAACGTGTTTTGTAAGTGCAGATGTTTTGAATCGAGGTAACATATTTATACTCTAGGAATTTTTAAGCGTGGTCTTATTTATAAAATATCAATCTCAGTTTAATTTGCTTAGACGAATAATAAACTGGGTATTAAAACAACTTAAAATTTTTTTTATTTCCGCGACGATTTAAATTGAAAATTCTAATACTTCTAATACTAATAACTTCTAATACTGTTGTTGGAGTAAAACTCTTTGTTTTTTTTTTAAGTTAAGGATTATATTATTACTAAATAGACACAGGATCTAACGATGCTATTAACTTAACAAAACCGGTTACCCAAAGAATTTTTAAATGAAGATTTGCAAAGAAAAACTTATTTATTGATTTATCAAATTTATTATGCTGTTAGACTGTCCATTTTATAAATAGCTGGTATAAAGAGTATTTAATTGCGTCCCTGTTTTCATGTTAATAATGAATTACTTAAATCAAGAAAAGTATCAGCGATTGGTGGTTATCTACAATATAATGACTTATAAGACAGTACCCAATTTTTTTCACATGACTTACTGTCATCCGTAAATTATCATTTTGAATTACCCGGTAATTTAAGAAAATATAATTTTCCAATTGCAATTTTTCATTACGTGGTAATTTAAATTTGAAAATAATAATTTTAATTTTAGCGGTAATTTACTGAAAAAAATTATTACGGAAATTTAACATCCTTAGTCAGATTGCTAGTTATCTACAAAATAATGACTTTTTTTTACCAAACTTTTCTCATTAACATAAGTAGCATTCATAACATACAGTGATCGGTATTAACGCCGGTTTAATTTAACATATTGAATTTTTAATTACCCGATAATAATGATATCGAAGCCCTTTGAAAAGCTGCTTCTAAAGAGAATGAAACCTATCATTGAGAGAAAGGAACTAAATCCTAATCACCAATTTGATTTTAGAGAAAACCATTCCACTATAGATCAAGTCCATAGAATAACAGATATCATAGAGCAAGCATTAGAAGAAAAGCTTATTTGCTCAAGAATTTCTTGATGTGACACAAGCTTTTGATAAGGTTTGGCACGAAGGATTGATACACAACCTAAAGAGTCCACTACTTTTACAATACGTCGAGCTGCTAACATCCTATATATCTGATAGACTATTCAGAATAAAACAGATCGATGAATACTCGGAACTAAAGGAAGTAAAAGCTGGGGTGCCCCAGGGTAGTGTATTGGGACCAATTCTCTATCTACTACATACAAGTGACCTACCACAACTGGAAAATGTAACAGTCGCCACATTCGCAGATGACACAGCTCCAATGGCAGTGGGATCAACTATTGGAGAATCTACTAGGAATCTTCAACAAGCTAGTAATAAAATATATAAATGGACCAAAAAATGGAAGACCAAGCTCAACGAACTGAAATCTGTCCACATTAACTAAGGTGGAGAGAACACGTTAAGAAGAAAAGAGTAGAGCTTGGCCTCAAATACAGAGAACTGTACTGGCTTCTGGGAAGAAACTCTCTGTTATCAGTACAGAACAAACTACAAGTTTACAACCAAGTACTAAAACCGATTTGGTTATACGGCATCCAACTTTGGGGTTGCGCGAAAGACTCCAATATATTAGGAATCCAGACTTTCCAAAATAAAGTACTAAGGAATATGGTTAACGCTCCTTGGTACATACGGAACAGTGACCTGCACCGTGATCTTGGTGCCCCACAAGTCATCCAAGAAATAAAAAGATTCGCCACTAAGCATGAATCTCGCCTAATCCATCACGTCAACGTAGAGGCCCTGCAGCTACTGGACAACCAGAATCTAGTGGGAAGACCAAAGGAAACTTGTGTGAAACTAGTGAAATGTATAAAAAGCAGAGCACAGTGAGTGAAGTGCTTCTTGTTTAGGACAAAGTAAATATATGACATCAGTGGATAGCCTATTAGAGACAAGTAGCTAATTTTAAGAATTCAGATTTAAATTGATGGTTAATCTTTTAGATTAGTTAACCAGTGTAAACTGATTAATGAATTTCAATAAATGATTTTGATTTGATTTGAATATGTTAAGCATCATATGCTTATTAAAAAAATGTTTTCAATGATTTGGGTAACGAAAAGGTTTATCCAGCACGTATATATATATAAATATGACGTCCTTAACAATTTCAACCATCAAGGTCAAACAAACTGAAAACTTTGAAACAGTTCCAAATTATTTCCCTACGATTTTTATTCATTCCCTGCGCTAAATACATTGAACGTTTTTCATGAAAAGAAGATAGATGAAAGTCTCGCAAAATGTGTAAAGTCGTGCACTAAAATCGGATACAAAAAGGGCACAGTGCGGCTTTTAGACGCTTGGTGTAATTTCCTCGCCTCGGTTCTCTATTGTATGTTGATTAATGATGTCACTTCAGCTGCATAGCATCCGATTATAAATGACCAAATGGAACATTTTTAAACCAGTGCGGAATTTTCTACAATTACTGCTGGCTCTAGAATTAATGATAGACGTATTAGATTCGTGTAGATGTAAAAAAAGAATTAATTCCACCCTTATTTTGTTCTAGTTTTCAGGTGAGAGAAGAAGGAACTCAATATTCAATTCAGATTTTTACAATTTTTACCTTTATCAAGTTTGTTATTCACATAATGAATTTTGGGTTCATCTATCTATTTATTTAATTATTGACAATAGCTCGACTGAAATTAATTGCTATTATATTAACTATGCAAATTTATGTTTCCCTTTGATGAAATTAATATTCCAAGGGTATCTGGTGTACAGCTTGTGACCAACGTGCGTTACCAACTAACCCATCAAAGGGATGCCACTGTCAAGGGATGTAAAGCATACCTCAAGAAGATCTTACTACTGAGACCCTAGTTTAGATCTACACTACATCGTCTAGCATCAGTTTTATTTCAAAATTTACTTCTTGTCGGTATTTTGGTGTGCAAACCAGAGTCGAAAAGTGAACAGCAAATTGATAGGAAATGCCAGAATGCTAACAATTATTGCGAGGTAGACAAATCGAACTGAATTGTCTGTATAACTGAAATAACCACCTCCATATGTGAGCACGCACGAGAGAATCGCCCTAACTGTCATCTCTCGTTACGATAGTATTGACCCTGTGTTTGAAGGGCCATAACTCTAAAACTACTGAACAGAACAAATTTAAATAAAGTATGTCATACTCCTGAATCATTTCTACATAAGTTGTGTGACTGTCAAAATTCTTTGCCTCTCGGTGTAAGCATGAGCGCGAGAGATGTGAAGAAAGTACCTGATTCTTTCAGTTTAAATTAACGCTCGTCTTTCCGTTTTATTTTTTTTTAAACCACTTACAACAAAAATTTCAGTTTTTGTTCAGGTTGCATTTAGAGTCTCTTCTATACATCGGTGTCTTTGTTTTTTTCAGTTTTTATGTAATAAAGGTTGCGAACAAGATTCTGCTGGAAGCTGATATCTCAGGAACAAATGTTAGCAGGACAACGCAGTTAGCATGCAAATAATCCCTTGAATTTAATAGCATTCCGACTATTTGTTAATTTTTAAGACCGAAATAAACATGAACTATTTTGCGAAGTTTTGACGAGATCAGTGAATCCGCTTGAACCAGTGTTTGTAAAATATTGTTGTGTATAATTAATTGTGCAATTAAATCCCACTATCTTGATCGCGACCTTTGTTACACAAAAACGCCAATCTATAGAAGAGGATCCAAATGCAACCTGAACGAAAATAGAAATTTTTGTGGCAAGCGGTTTACGAGGGAAAAAATTGGAAAGACGAACGTTAATTTGCAAACGTCGGCGTCGGGGACTCTCATTTCTCTCGCGCTCATGTTTACACCGAGAGGCAAAAAATGTTGAGAGTCATACAACTTATGTAGAAATGATTCAGGAGTATGATACACTTTATTACACTTTTTTCTGTTCAGTAGTTTTACAGTTCTGCGCCTTCAAACGCAGGAGTCAATATTGTCGAAAGGAGATATCGCAGAGTGTCTCGTACGGGGTCACATATACTTTCTAAATGAGGTACAGATGGCGTTGGTAGTTTGAAGTAAATATTGAACATATCTTACACCGAGACGGAAAAAATTTTGAAGGTCAAATGATGTTTGGGTGCAATATTTCAGCACGACAAATTACGCTTGCCCACGACAAATTTATATACGTGAACAGCAAAATATGCATTTGAACGACAAAATGTGTGTTTCAACGCCAGCAATGCTAATGAACGGTGGAATATGTGTTTTAACGACAACTGAGAAACAAAATATGTGATGTATTCGCCTGGATGATATGTGAAATAATGCATTAATTTGAAGGAAAAATATTACTCAAATTAACGAACAAAAAATTTGTATATCTTGCATTTGAAAATTTTATTGTTATTGGCCATGTTAATGTTGAGTAGATAAAAGAAGAGCATCTGCCTCTTTTGTTGACAACATTGTTCAAGTTTTAAGTTGGAATAACTGATTTTCAATCCTAAAACGTCAATTCGATCCCCAAATCAGAACAATAAAAAACCCAAGGGCGATTTACAAAATAAATATATTTTTTTAAAGTATTTTTTAAATCTAATTTATCAAGATTATTTCGGATAGACCTGACTGCAAGTCGTTGAAAAGAAAATAAAATCGGTATGTTGCACCTCAGTATTCTACGCGTCAAATGTAAAATAAAAACTTTTTTTTTCTGATATTCCAGCGTTTCAACGACGTTGAAGAAGCTAATCTTTGACACAATATACTGGTTGATTTAATATGCTTTCATGGTGATTGCGCCAATAGCATTATACCCGGAACAGGAGCTAATTTATGGGTGAATTTTAAGACATATCTATTGAAAATTGACCCAGCCTTTGTCACGTTGATCTGCTTTTTATGCAATTGTGTCGAATTACTACGAACTGTCACCGCGGAGCTCTGTAGAGAAGGTTTCTGTAATAAAGTCCAAAGACCGAGACAAGGGAGAAGAGTACCAATAGCTCAGATCAATAATAACGAAGAGTTGACAACAACTACAGTAGCTGCCTATTGGCAAAGGGCAGAAATCGGTTGAACAAATTAAGTAAGTGTGTTTGTTTATACACAAAGACTTGAGTACAACGGTTCACCGTTAGATGGAACCACATCCTGGGCGTACTACAGACTCAAGGCCGACGTTCATCTCACTTGCATAAACCCCCCTCTTAAATGATCTTTTTTACAGTAATAATATTATTTAGTATTTTTTACTTTTGCTGTTGTTTCATGAAAAAAAAAACGTTACTTTCTTTTCAAATAAATTTACTCACAAACACATTTTAGTCACGTTTGTCATATAATATCGCAAAGTTCTTTACGATTTTCCAACTTTTATAGAGATACGTCAGCTTTGCAAGTCTATTCGCATACTATCTTTATCAATAACTAAAATAAAAGAATATCTAAGGAACTTATTACGGAGAATATAGTACACCAAACAATTCTATCGAGGTGAACACTACTGGTTCCTTTAGCAAGTTGGGTTATGTACAAACTTTTACCAGTTATCTGCGTTCACCTCAGTGCACCTATACAATCCCTTATCACAGACTGAAATCTCCACGTTCTGACATGCAAGTGAATATTAATATTAAGCTTAGAAGGTAAACGCCCCAAATTCGGATAGATTAAGAGGCTGGTTCAACCTAACTTCAGGACTGTTCTGGTGGGCCCCTATTGGTCCAATTATTCAAACTGTACAGAGCTCGTGTGGGTTTATTATTGAATAATGATAGCATCTTATGAGATTACAACAATCTAAATTAACTCTTCTTGGTCGGCCTTGCTCGATATTTATTATACCCATGCCCAATTTTAAATAATTGCTCAAAACAATTGCTCAAAAAGGACGTATAATTGGATGTCGTAATTTCAGAAATAACAATTCAATTAGGTTGTTTGTGTCAAGTCCGCCGTAGTTTCACTTTACATCAATGTAATATTTGTGAATTTATTTGTCAATGTAATATTTGTGAAAATTCCAATAAATAGAAGGAAATAAAGCCACACCTTTGAAGAATCGGCGTCGTATTTTCCGCGTTTTTATTAGACGAATGAGTCTATCTCTATCTACCAGATACCACAAAAAATTCACATTTATTTTTACTGGGACAGATTTCGAGAGCTCTAACCTACAAATCAGATATAATCTGAAAATCTAGAAAAATTGGGAACACCGCACAAAGAAGTACTCTAATCGAAATTAGGAGAATACATAAAAATTCTACTATTATATCAGACATCAATCAGATTTGTGACTAAGGAACTATACTATTATTTTATTAAATACTCCATGTCAATTGTTAGGTTAGCTAGCAGAATATAACATATAAATAGTGCTGTTTTATCCATTGTACTACCAGAGAATTCAAGCTCCAAGTAAGGTATGATGCAGAAGCTCATTACGGGTTTTGTAATTGGATTCAAAATTCAAATCACATCACGAGGAATCAAAATTATTACGTACTATTTTGTTGATCTAAGAGGATTTCTAGAAGAGATGTGATTACTAATTTTCATAATTTCCATCAACTGACAATAAAATTACCGAGGTATGCTAAAGAATTTTTTGGTAATATTACTGGAAGACGTCTATAATATTATTATATGAGAAATGTATAATGCGACATATACACGACCCATATGCGTGTGTATAGGTAAAACTACTAGAGCTGAAGGTGAGTCATCGCCTAAAAACGTAAGAACAGACGCATGAAAAAGCACTCTGTTTCTTTCTAACGCACGGGAATAGTCTGTAACGTATCAGCAAAATAACAGCTGGAATCGATGACTCACGTTCAGCTCTCGTAGTTTTACCTATACTGAAGGAGGATCAATATTTTTGTGATTTTGATGATATTATAATATAATATTAATAAAGCTATATTATGAATTACAAATTGGTAAATAAAGAATAACTTATTAAGTGTTTTGTTTTTATTATACGTTATCAGATCCCTGTGCTGTTGATGTACATACGTATGTAATATCGACCCATGCAACGAAGACTATAGTAACTACATTTAGTTTGTTAGTTACGATAGTCTTCGTTGCATGGGTAGATATGTATATTTGTGTGTTTTTCATTAGCTAGGCATAAGTGTATTATTATCGGCTGAGAAATGTGTGCATAATCTATCGTTCTAACTGAAAATAATCTATAACCAAAGATATTGGTACGGGTTTTGTATTTTCGGAGATAAAAATGTATATGGGCACATAATCTCAATACACTGTCAAATATTCCACATATTCATAGTACGTGTGCGTGTATTTATAGTACGTCTGTTTTTGCAGATATCACTTCATAAACCGTTGACAAATGTTAAAGTTATTTATCATATAAATATATGATAAATATCTCAAACTCTCAACATAGGTTATGTCAACAATTTATCACAGTAATTTTTAGAGTTACCATGTTATGTTGGTAAGCGTTGTAAAGAATCACTATACAGCCTGATTACGTGTGCAAAAATAAATTGAAACAGCATTAAAAACGTTAGATCACATAATGTTGACCGCACGTCGGCGAAGTCTATCTTGTTTCAAAGTAGCAAAGTAGCCCACGCAAAGACCAATTCTCGACTGATTTTTCCAAACTTATCCAAAACAGCCAAGTCGCTGTCGATCAGCTGTTGGACTCCCCTCTTAAGTTTATAAGGTAAACGCCCCATTATTTTAAATTCATATTTCCACTGAAGATATCTGGCTACTGATTTCTAACGAAAATTGTTGATTTACTGATTTCTAAAAAAAGTTGAGATTGTTATATTATGTAATGTTAGCAATAGATTTCCTTTTCTTTCAATTATTTTCTAACCAATATAAAATAACCATCAAAATAAATATATGTAACACCTATCTCCATTTCAGTCTTTGTACATTACCATAACTGAAAGGTATGAAATTGTCCTACACAATTTGCATGTAGTCCTTTTGACGTCAGAGGTTGCACAAATATGTACATACACCGATACAAATTTCAGGAAATTTCAGTATAAAGCTAAGCGAAACATACATAAGGGAACCGTGTACTGAATTTTCATCCCCTTCAATTTCCTTTGAGAATATCCACAAGTGTAAACACCACTTCAGGTCAGCTACAGAAAAGATACACTAAAGTAAGTAATCTTTAAAACAAATATAGCAACGAGATGGCGCTTCTAGTCCCTTCCTTGGAGATCTAGCGAGCGTGCTTCCTCGCCAAGATCAAATTTACAAACGTATATTTGATGTTATAAAGCTGAAGAGATTTCACATGTAAACATTTTTATTATTGACATAGTCAATATCGTTACTTTGTGTTTTATTTCAGAGTTTTTATTAGATCGTAATGTTGTACATGCTGGACAGAGTAGAAAATATGTAGATCGAGAGGATTGTATATATACTGTGTGTACGTAAAGTATCAAAAAACTGGAAGACATCTTTGAAACCGAACAAATTTTAGGTTTTTACATGGGGTTTTAGCAAAAGACTCAAGTAAGGCATTTGTTTAAACTATGTGTATAGGACTGTTATAAAAACGGCGTTTTAACTACTTTAGAATGTACTTAAGTGATGTCACACCCGTCACATTACATTAACTGCGATACTGTAATTTCTAATAATCACGAAAAATATTATTTGGAAAAGTTGTTTAGAAAGAAGAATTATATTAAAATTTAAAACCATATTTGACATTTTAAATGGTTCCTTGATTAATAAACAAAAAAGTCATTTTTCCATACTTTATTCATGACAGTTGACAATCGAAATGCTTTTGAGGTCAGAATATCATCCTGATTAAAAACATCACAATAATACAGCGTTTCTCAACCGAGGGTAGCTGGTACTTTAGGAGAAGAACAGAGTTGTAGGTGGTGGATTTTAATATGATCTTACATTCCAGATAAAGAATATTAACCTATCACCAGACAAGTTCTGAGATTCAGGTCAAAAATTATGTCGGTCCCATTAATAGATAATCAATAAATATACAGAGTGATTTGCAATTCTAGGCGAAAATTTATGCGGTCAGGAAACCAAAGTGAAATTTAAAATTTCGTGACTGCATTTAATTAAACAAAAAATAATTAAATTAAATTAAGTAAGTGCTAAATTTGACAACGCAAAAAATTAAAATGTCTTCACATTTTTTATTTATAATTTGGTATTTTTACATTTCATTTTCACCGCGAGTTATAAATTACCTTGTATTAGAGCAGTTCTCAAAATTGTGTATGTATCAGCAAACTTTTTCTTATTTAACAAACTTTAAGAAGAAATTTAAAAAAATTATCCGTTATAGATGAACTTAGTGTGTACATGTACAGGGTTAGCCAAAATTCAAATAAAAGTTTTTAGACTCTAAACTAGTCTAAACAATCCATCGTTCAAATATATTTTTAATATACAGGCTGTTCATTTTATTATAGAAATTTCGTAAACTTTTTTTTCAAATGGAACTGGTATATTTTTACATTTTGTAATTTTAGGACCAATTCTAAACATTTTTTATTAAAATAATCTTTTTATAAAATACATAATCTTTGAGTTTTAAGCAATTAATTAAAATTAGTCAAAATTACCAGAACACCTACATACATAACTCTACAACCGTAAAAAATTTCAAAAAACAATCAAACAAACGTTTTTTGACATTGAACAAGCTATCATTAAAATATATTTTTAATATAAAGGGTGTTCATTTTATTATGGAAATTTGGTAAACTAATCTTTTTCAAAGGGAATACCCTGTATATTAATACATTTTATAATTCTAAGACTAATTCTAAACATTTTTTATTGGAATAATTTTTCTTATAAATTTCATCATTTTTTAGTTATAAACCATTAATCAAACTTACAAAAACTTCTTAGAAATAAAAAATAAAAATGTCTAGGACGTTTGATGAGAAAAAGGAAAAGTTTTCCATACGTCCATAATAAAATAAACACCCTGTATATTAAAAATATATTTAAGCGAGAGTTTGCTTTAAAAATATTTTTGTACGGTTGGAAAATATTTTTTTACGGTTGTTATGTAGGTGTTCCGGTAATTTTGACTATTTTAATTAATTGCTTATGACTCAAAAATGATGCATTCTATAACAAAATTATTTCAATAAAAAATACTTTGAATTTGTCTTAGAATGGTGTTCCATTTGAAAAAAATCTGATGTGGCCAGGCACATGACTTTATCATACTATATATAAAATTACTAGTTTAGCTGCATGAGATATTATTTGATCGAGATCGGCTATGTCTGCATTAAAATAAAACTAGTAGAACTAGACAGATATGTCGACTAAAGCTGCGTTCGGATATTGTACTCCGTTGACACCGGGTACACCGTCCAAATAACACGTGTTATTGGGTGTAGAAAGTGTGAAGGTGCGTTCCGATTGATGGCAATGGTTGGTAATGGCGGTGGTAGCAGACGAAACTATAGTGTTTCTCACATGCCGTGATGGTGACACATATTAGTTTGCATGTACATAAACTTGAGTCACTAGCAAATTCTATTAGAACTACTATAATGGCGTCTACTACCACTGCCATTAGCACTAATGAAAACGCACCTTAACGGTGTACAATATTCGAACGCAGCCTGTATTGACAGTAGTATTGTCAAAGCATTAGCGTTTGACACTATCTACACCGTCATTAACATCACATCTGACATTTAATCTGACATATCCTGGCTACTAGTTTTAATGCAGTACGACCGATCTCAATGAAATAGAATTTGCTCATGCAGCTAAACTATTGATTGTACCAAAAAATGTCATAGTCATAAATTATTCAGAATTTCCTCTAGTTTAATTTATTATTTAACTATTTCGACGAAATTCCAGAAATGCCGGCTTATTTACAAAATCTTTCAAAAATGCTAACAGTAAACCTCCAGTTCCTTTGGACCCTTTTTAACAGAAAGCTTTTCAGCTAGTTTGGCCATGAAACTTCTAAGTTTCGTCCCGATACCTTTAGTAGTTTCTTCGGAATCGTCGCCACAAAAAACAGGTACACACACACACACACACACACACACACACACATCCACATCCACACACACAGACATTTTTTTGTACCTTGGTCAAAAATTTTCAGGGGACCCAAAAAGACATATTTCCGCTAAAATCTCAAAATTTTTTTTTGCCACGATTACAATACTTTACATACTACGTATGATAAAGTAAAAAAAGTTTAGGAAATTTTCATAATAGAGGAACACCCTGTATATTAAAAATATATTTGAACGATAGCTTGTTTAAAGTCAAGAAACTTTTGTTTAAATGTTTCCTTTTTAAATTTTTTACGGTTGGAGAGTTATGTAGGTGTTCTGGTAATTTTGACTACTTAATTAATTGCTTAGAACTCAAAAATGATGCATTTCAAAAAAAAATTATTTTAATAAAAAATGTTTTGAGTTAGTCCAAAATTTACAAAATGTAAAAATATACAGGTTGGTCATTTTGAAAAAAAAAATTACGAAATTCCTATAATAAAATGAACACCCTGTATATTAAAAATATATTTGAACGATGTATTGTTTAAAGTCAAAAACATTTGTTTGAATTTT
Source organism: Aphodius sticticus (assembly GCA_963966075.1). Taxonomy (NCBI): domain Eukaryota; kingdom Metazoa; phylum Arthropoda; class Insecta; order Coleoptera; family Scarabaeidae; genus Aphodius; species Aphodius sticticus. The sequence continues at coordinate 5,448,900 of OZ014508.1, read as the reverse complement.
TTTTTGAAATTTCCTACCGTTCGAGAATTATTTGAATTAGGTGTTCCAGTAATTTTGGCTAACCCTGTATATCTTCTACTTGGGTATTTATTACCACACTTTTTTTTTCAGACCGAAATAATTGTGCTAACTAAAATGTTACATAAGGACATCTGTTTTTCAATACCATAACAAAATATCAATAAAACAGTATTTTAAATGGCTCTAATTTCTTGAAAGAAATAAAAAGAACAATTAAGTTTATACCAAGAGAGAAATATCTGCAATGTTAAAAAAAATGAATTTAATAAACTACTAAAAAATCTGTAAAAGATGAATTAACTGTAAAATCGTTGGATATTAGATACCAGCTATAGTTCTGTATTGTTTTTACAGAATTCACATATTCCACATACAATTTTCTGTGAAATTACAACAGTACCAACGTAATTTTACAGGGCATTTTTTAAATTTCACAGGAAAAGTACTCTAATTCCACAATAGTAAGTAAAAAATTTCAATTATTTAACTGCTGTTTCTTTACATACTTTTTTTTTACATACAGATCTGATTACTTGAAAAACTGCTTTACACGTTTTTCTCTAAAAATACTAAAAAAAATACTCGAAATGACGAATTTAAAGGGTTCCGCAAGAGTAAAAGGTTGAGAAACGCTGCAATAATACAACACAACAAATGATTACTTGAGACGTTTTAAGAAAATTATTGTTGCTTATTAGTTTGCAGATTTGGACAACTGAAACACAAAACAATTCAATTTCTTTTAAAAATTTTGTTTCATACTTTTCGGACACACTGTACAAAAAAAAAACACGTGGAGTGTACACAGAGACAAAGAGAGAGAAAGAGGATACACTCCATTTAATATATCATAATAAATATATGGTACCAAGCGAGTTTCAGGGTGCAACATATAAATTATAAACTGTAATAAATTGTAAAAGCACTGTGACTGCTTCATGGTTGAGTACGCAACGTTGACGTTTTCATTTTCCAATTGCTCGCGACACACATTCACATAGTCTGAAAGTTTTCTTTTAATTTAGAGCTCTTTGGATCGCAGTGAAAAGGTCAGACGCTTCGGGTTTAGCTGCCGTTGGGGGGGATTTAACAACAGACACTCCCTACAAGCCAGTACCAAACAGCTATGGGACATTTATACCTACTGTATAATCGGTGTTTATGAAATATATGCAAATGCGACATAATAGCTAACGATTTGGTGCTTTATTTATTAGCAGTATGTGCTATCATTTTCCTTTTTGTAACTTGAGCTGGGGACATGTAACAACATGTGACCCCGTACGAGAGAATCGCCATAACTGCCATCTCTCGTTTCGACAATATTGACTACTGTGATTGAAGGCGCATAACTCTGAAACTACTGAACAGAAAAAATTTAAATAAAGTGTATCATACTCCTGAATCATTTCTACGTAAGTTGTATGACTGTCAACATTTTTTGCGTCTCGGCGTAAACATGAGCGCGAGAGAAATGAGAAAAGGTATCCGATTTTTATACCTCTTCCAGACTCTCGCGAGACATACCGAGAGACCGCGAATCGGGAGAGTGTGGATTCAACACTCGCCCAAATTCGCTAACATTCGAATTGCCAGAAATCTCTACGGATGCAGATAGTCGGATAAAAATCACGCGTTCGCCGAGCGACTCGCTTCAGTTGTGCGCTCTCGTATCGATCCATTCAAACTGGATTGTTGACGAGGCGCATAGCAGTTTTTGAGTGTACCCGAAGGTATTATTTACGACCGGGGTCTGATTTATGACATCAAACACGTGCGGTGAAGGGGCTCTTCGAGCATCAATGCCACCCGAAATGTAGGTAACGAATAGAATAAATTATTTAGTATTGAAATAAAAAGATTTCATAATATTGAACACGATATAGCAAAATACATAGTTTACATTGATATTAAATTAAATATCCGATAGTATCTTTTTCTCTATTTATGACGTCCCCATTACTATAATTTGTCATTTAAAATGGAAAATATACCAGATAATGATATTTATTTCTGTATTATTGAAGCAAGCAATTGAAGCAAATGCATATCAATAAAATAACCATCCGTATTATAAGACTACTAATGAAAAAAATATTAATAGCAATATTAAATCAATAATTAATTAAAACTAAAGAATATATTATTTATCTCTTTCAAATAAATCTTAACGAACAGAGAATGCACGAGCCGAGCACCGCGAATGTGGATGGCCTTCTTTGACCGGTATGTCTCACCCAGCCTCGACGAACTTTTCGCCGATTTATTCGGGCTGAGTCAGGAGGTAGCATTACACTTTTAAATTAACGTTCGTCTTTCCATTTTTTTTCCTCGTAAACCGCTTGCCACAATTTTCAATTTTTGTTCAGGTTACGTTTAGAGCTTTTTCTATAGACTGGCGTTTTTGTTTTCTTCATTTTTTATGAAATAAAGGTTGCGTACAAGATTTTCATGAAAGCGGATTTATCCGTAACGAATATTAGCACGATATCGGGATATGCACGTAATCAATCATCATATTTTATTTAATGCGACTATAGAAAAAGAATTGCATAATAATTTTTAAGTAATTTTTAAAGCGATTTGATATGAAAGATATAAATTTCGTGCAGCGCGCACTACGTCACTAGTAACGGTAAATGGAAACGTAGCTGTGACAATGGAAGATTATTTACTATTAGTACGATACGATCAGAACAACTTAATTTCGGAATTTTGAATAGGAGTGCGAGTTAAATATAAATAATGAATTTAGATGTACAATTAATTATACCCAACAATATTTTACAAACACGGATTCAAACGGATTCACTGATCGCGTCAAAACTTCGCATCTCGTTCGATTGCCTCGCACCAAAACCCACAAGCGTGGGAAGCCGAACTGCGCAAAATATTGTTCATGTTTATTTCGGTCTTCAAAATTAACAAATAGTCGGAATGCTATTAAATTCAAGGGATATGTATCGCAGTAAATATGGATTATTTGCATGATAACTGCGTTGTCCTGCTAACATTCGTTCCTGAGATATCGGCTTCCATCAAAATCTTGTTCGCAACCTTTGTTACATAAAAACTGAAGAAAACAAAAACGCCAATCTATAGAAGAGACTCTAAATGCAACCTGAACAAAAACTAAAATGTTTGTACTGTGGTAAACAATTTTGACAGTCGTACAACTTATGTAGAAATGATGTGAGTATGACACACTTTATTTCAATTTTCTCTGTTCAGTAGTTTTAGAGTTATGGGCCTTCAAACACACGAGTAAATACTATCGAAACGGGAGATGGCAGTTAGGGTGATTCTCTCGTGCGAGGTCACACATATAACATATAACCTGATGTATCGTCCACATATATTTCATATGCCATCAACGATTATACCGCACATACAAAACAATGTATGGACAAAACACAAGAAAAAATATCAAAAAATATCGGGAAACAAATCTGACATGACATGTAGTAATTGTCCTACTCACATACGGCCGAGTTATCTGTGAAAATTACACAAAAAAGACATTGTATATGAAAGTTTGTACAGTGCGATACAACTGTTTTTTTTCTCTTTTTTTTCATACTTCCAACTAAACATGTCAAGCTACTGCTGCGAACATGTTTAGTTGCGACAAAATAAGGTATTACGATACCGAAATGGACACATACTTTAACAAACATAGAGAGGGAGTTGCGTGAGCTATGGGAAATGGCTTCCAGGTACGAAATATCGCTGCCAGAGGGCAGGCAATACCAAACCAATACAAGTAATAACTTTTGCAATTTCGATGGTTGAATGCATTTTGCATCGGCTGTTGAAATTCGGATTTGCTGTATACGTATTACAACGTAAGTTTTGAAATTCCTTCCCTATATGCCCCGGCCTAGTTACTATAACAAATACTTGTGACCTGGAATGGAGAAATCGACCTAGTGACAAAAAAAGATCGGTTTTGAAATTTTGACGGAATCAGGTAGATTTTTCTATTGATTTTACTTGATTCCGTAAAAAATCTCAAACTCATTCACAAGAGCGGTTTCTTTGTTCCAAGTCACAAATGGTAAATTTCGTAAAAGAAAAAGGTAGATAGTTTTCAGAAATGCTTTAAAATAACAACTTTTTTCTGCTAAACCGGTGGCGCTGGTCCAAAAATTAAATTTAATGAAGGTAACTTAAGATCTCATGTAGAGATTGGCTTTTGTGCTTTCGTAAATATCTTTGTAATAAAGGCTGTAAACAAGGTTATTAGGAAAGTAAATATCTTAGTAACGAGTTATAGCAAGACAACGTGATAAAGACGGAAACAATCGTCATGTTTTACTTAATACGACTATTGAAATAGAATCCCAATTGAGTTGCTAGTGAATTTTTTAAACCAATTTATATATGCGATATAATTTTCGACCATCGCGCGCAGTGACGTGACAACCGCTGCTACACTGAGAAAAATGGCTGTAAAATTACACATAAATCATTGTGAAAATTACTATAGAAATGTGGTAAGTATAAAAATTGCACGTAATTCCAATTATTTTTACAAGTCTGTGTACTATTACAGCGATATTGCTGCTTTATTTCAATTATAATATCTATTAGTAAAAATACAATGGAAATATTCCTTAAATTCGTAAAATTACAACGTATGTTGTGATTTTACTATTATAATAGCGGGTTTATTGATATTGTAACGCCCAGATGCATGCGGTATGTTTGATCAGCTGTTTTGCAAACGAACGCCGGCACGCATACCATCGAGTGAAATATGTTGTTGGGCGCGTATTTCTGTCTCCGGTAAGTAACAGTGATACAGTGAACTAAAACTTATCTAGATACCATGTAGGTGTAGGTTAAAATACCATGTCACACTGCAGAACAATTGTATTGCCTTTGCAGATCGCAAGATCACCAACGACGACAATTAGCCATTAGAAATTGATGTCTTAACGTTAACGCCATACCTGGAAGAAAGCTGTAAGTACAGTCTTCTACGTTTCTTTGTGAAAATTTGCTTTACGATTGAAGGGTTTTATACCAACAGAAAGATAATGTGCATCTTCTTTTTAGGTTAACTTTTTTGTGTCTGTCTAATATGTTTCATTGTTCTTACGGATACAGATGCGGAACATCTTGCACCAAGTGTGTTTGCCAGCAAAAGAGTGAACGAGTATATGTGTTCATGGTTGTTCGAAGTGCATTTATATATTTATCTGTGTGTTTTCTATGTTTAAGTATTTGCGTACGCTAAGTATTTATTAATTGCTTCTCTGTAGTTTTAATGTATTTTTATGTCCCTCAAACTATTTTATACTTGTATGTACGTCTACATAATTATTGTTTTACAAGTAATTTTATCTATACCATTTTGTTTGACCGTTTGTACTATTGCAACGTTTGACTGTGTGCATGATGTTATTGCTTTTTTGTATTATATGATAGATAATATAGTTAATATCTACTCAAGATCAAAATAAAATTATACACATAAAAAATACTGCATATTTCATTGAATATTACACTGAAATAGATGTAAAATTATTACGCATTACCTCATATTTAATTTAAAATTACATTTAAATTGATGTTCAAATATTACGCAATGCCCCATATATCACTTAAAATTACATTAAAATCGGTGTAATATTTCAGCCAAATTCTTGTAAAATCACAGTGTAAATATACAATGACAATGTAAAAATACAGTTGAGATGTAAAATTACACTGATTGTCGCGGGGCAAAAAAACTACTATTCCTACTGTAATTCACATAAAATTTTTTTCAGGGTAGCAGTGTTGAAGCAGGGTCCTTACTGGTCTAAAATAACAAAAGCGTAGTTGACAGTTCGTAGCGTTGAAGTTCTTTGTTTTAGATTTCTACGGATTACAACGTAATAATATAATGTGTTGATTTTACAATCGTACAAGTAGGTAAATAAATATTCAGTTAACTACATACGTATTTAGTGACAATAAAAAAAGGAATAAACAAAGTCAACATTAATTAGAAGAAGTTTATTTAGAAGCCTGTTGTCTCCCAATATGCTTTAAGGGGGATTCCGGTTTTCTGATGAAAAAAAAATCATTTTTTTTTCTATACGTTCATTTATTAGTTAAGGTCTACCGCAAGAGGGCTAAACTTTACAATTTTCTTTAAAGAAAACATCACAAACATTAATCTAATTGAAATAAATATGGTAAAACAAAGGATGTCTACAGTGTTTGGTGTATAATAATTATGGTTTGATCAGCATCACAAAAACTGTATAGTTATACGTATATCTGTGTATCCAACCCAACTCAGAATCATATTGATAATAACGCAAGTATTTTGCTTTAATTACTACCCCCCCCCCCGCTTATGTCCTGCTTTTCCTCAAACAAATTCTAGTCACCTTATGCATGCAGGGTTATTTGCAGATCAATGCATGACTTTTCAGACGAGATAGTCTTAAAGATAGTCTTTTCAGTCTTAAAGAACCTATAACAAACTTTTAAGAACACTTATTTGAACAATTATGGAATTTGTAATTTTGGAAACCATATTTGAAACAAGGAACTATAAATATGAGCAGACACGAAACCTGCAGCACTTGGTTCATATCTAAGTCTGGACGTATTATTTTTAATATATTATTTAATATAGAAATGATCTTATTCTGTCACCACTGGCCATTTATTCCTTCTTAATACCAAGCATACAAATTATACCTGCGCAAAATATTCTTCGTATGACGTTGTACGTTATAAAATCAACTAAGAATAAGGCGATTACACCTGATACTAAATCAACCGCGTCACATTCATTATCGGAAAATGATATTTGCATTCAGGATTATGTTTGCGCTCACAGGTGTGTCAGCGGGGCGACCCCTGGCGGATCCCCGCGCAAGTTATCGATTCCCGTCGTGTTTTGTCTGCATTCCTTATGAAATTGTTTTCTATCTTTAGCTCTGCAAATTTATACACCGCCGCGCAGCGCACGTCTTCGATGTGTTGATGCTGAAACTCGAACTGCTGCATCGTTCATCTCTTTTCATCTTCGATATTTATCGCGTGCTTCCGTCTCTGTTGGAAGTTGTTGGAGTTCGAGAAACCGAGTAGAACCGGAGACTAATAAAAGCTAGGGAATTTATGTTCGGTGTAATGTCCCTAAACGGTTTAAGTCTGGTCTGAAACTGAAAGAGAAGAGCTGGACTGTTGTAATTGTATTTGTTCTCTGGTATGAAGTTGCCGATGAGAATAAGGTGGAAAGTTGTATCTATTTTAAAGTTGTTTGTTTAGCCCTATGGAGCAATTTAGCTGAGAGCATTTCTGGATAAAGACTACTTCGATTAGGATGTCCTGTGGGAATTGTGAGTTTAAAGTTTTAAGTTCGGTAAATAAGGAAGAAGTTAGTCTGGTGATTGAGTTTGGAAATTACGAAATTAATTTGTATTTTGAGCACACCGTTGGATAATTAGACTAAGAAGTTTTGACCCAGTAAAAATGTAGGAAATAATGAAGAATAATGAAGAATAAAGCAGAATAAGACAGAATAAAACAATAAAACAGAATAAAACAATAAAATAGAATAAAAGAGAATAAAGCAGAATAAGACAGAATAAAACAGAATACAACAGAATAAAGAAGAATAAGTCAGAATTAAACAGAATACAATAGACTAAAACAGAATAAAACAGAACAACGCAGAATAAAACAGAATAAAATAGAATAAAATAAAATAAAACAGAATAAAGCGGAACAATACAGAATAAGACAGAATGCAGCAAAATAAAAAGAATAAAACCGAATAAAATAGAATAAAGAAGAATAAAAACGAATAAAACAGAATAAGACAGAATAAAACAGAATAAAGCAGAATAAAACAGAATAGGGCAGAATAAGACAAAATTAAACAGAATACAATAGAATAACAGAATAAAACAGAGTAAAGCAGAATAAAATAGAATAAAATAGAATAAAACAGAATAAAGGGGAATAAGACAAAATACAATAGAATAAAACAGAATGCAGCAGAATAAGACAGCACAAAACAGAATAAAATAGAATAAGACAGAATAAAGCAGAATGAAACAGAATACAACGGAATAAAACAGAATAAGACAGAATAAAACAGAATAAAGCAGAATAAAACAGAATAGGGCAGAATAAGACAAAATTAAACAGAATACAATAGAATAACAGAATAAAACAGAGTAAAGCAGAATAAAATAGAATAAAATAGAATAAAACAGAATAAAGGGGAATAAGACAAAATACAATAGAATAAAACAGAATGCAGCAGAATAAGACAGCACAAAACAGAATAAAATAGAATAAGACAGAATAAAGCAGAATGAAACAGAATACAACGGAATAAAACAGAATAAGACAGAATAAAACAGAATAAAGCAGAATAAAACAGAATAGGGCAGAATAAGACAAAATTAAACAGAATACAATAGAATAACAGAATAAAACAGAGTAAAGCAGAATAAAATAGAATAAAATAGAATAAAACAGAATAAAGGGGAATAAGACAAAATGCAATAGAATAAAACAGAATGCAGCAGAATAAGACAGCACAAAACAGAATAAAATAGAATAAGACAGAATAAAGCAGAATGAAACAGAATACAACGGAATAAAACAGAATAAGACAGAATAAAACAGAATAAAACAGAATAATTAAACTGAAAAGGTATTATATCTCTCTCAGATATTAGGAAATACACGATGTATTCTATCTCTCTCAGCGCTCTACTAATAGTAATTCAACCATCGAAGTTATAGCATTCATCCACAGCCCACTACGCTGACTTTGATAATTAAGCCAATATTTTGTTTGCCATTTCTTCGCCTTAAAACTACGTTTCCACGCTACACTTTTCAGCAAATTATCAAGTAGTTGGTGTCATTCTAATCGGAAAAATGTGGTCTATCGAATAGATGTACCCAATAAGTACACACAAAATCGATTTAGTCAGTGTTTATTGGACAATTTTCGACTATTTTCACGAATTCATAGCCACGTAGATTAATAAACAAAAAAAATATTTTGCAAGAAAATCATCATGATTGAAAATATCATACAAATCATATAGGGTGCCATTTAAAATTTCAATGTGACGTCATTTCCGGAAAAACAGGAAGCCGTACGGCCTCAAGAGAATCCCAAAGGAATATAATTTTTGTCTGTTAGCACTTATCAAATTTTATTAAGAAATTTTATTTCAATTAATTACAATTAATTATTTACTTATGGTTAAAAAGGCAAATATCAAGGCCCACGATGGTAACAAACAAATATTCTGGTTCAAATGCCATGCTCAGTGGTCAAATATTGATATTTCGACGGGTTAAATGTAAAAATCACTACTAACATACTGAATTAATAAAAAACAGGCTTTAAAAAATAAATACTAATAAATATATAACCATATAAATATAAATTTTCCACAGAATGAATATATTTTAGAAGATTTTTATTTATAAGCTTAACGCCCGGTTGTACCAACTCTGATGACCGTCCAATCACGTTGATCATTGGTCAGCGGAGCATTTTTCGTTGTACCAACCTTGATCAGAGGTTGATTGGTCCGTAACCACGCTGCAAGTTGACCGCCGTATATTGGCCGGTGATCGTTTGATCAAGACTGGCGCGCAGACGCATGGCAGGCGCTTGAGTGACGCTAACCTATAATTGTTTGTGTTTACATCTAGTATTGACATCAGCGAACAAATCTCTGGGATTAATTTCGGTAAGTACTAGAAAAATAAGTGTATGTAGTATTTATAATATCAGTTTCGTATACATTTATCATTATCTACAGTTCTTATTTTTTGTTTGCATTTTTTGGGCTCCATATTTTCAATTAATTTGCTTGTAGATCCAGTACGAAGGGACTTTCTTGGGGCCGTGACCGATAATAAAGATTAACTGGTGGACATGGTGCAGCATCCACGACTGCGGCCAGTTTTGAGAGACTGGCCCAATCACTTTTAACAGTGGAACGATGTCGAGTTTTGGAGGAGGTTCAGATTATCTAAAAATCCAGGTGGTGAAGTGGCTGAAAATTACAGAAACCTCAAAAGGTTATTTTCTTTGAATGTCCAGGTGATCCGTAGCACGCTAAATCTTTGAAACATTGTTTGCCGATAGCCAGTTAGCTGATAGACAGCTATCGTGACCAGATGCAAATATTTTCTGAACTTCCCAAGTGAAACCAGAGCTTGAAAATGGAGATTTTTAAAACTATTATAGTGGATATGGTGTTAAACCCTATCCCATGACGGAAATCCATTAACAGGACACCAACGATTCCTTAATTCGAACGAGACACGTGGTAGCCGGTTTCTTTTGGTGTCTCGCCCATTTTATCCTTGGCGATTTAATTGTATGTCCATAAAATGGATGGAATTGTGATTGTCACAGCTGTCCTACACACCATCGCCTGCGACATACACGATCAGCAACCAGAAGTGGACGATGATATCACAATTTTAATTTTGCCACTTATGAGAAAAAATGGCCGATCAGCCAACTGTTGCTGTTCCTAGTGAAGAAGTAAAATGCATTGTATGCATGTGCAAAGTTGTGAATTTTGTAGTTTGCGAAAATTGTGAGGGGTCCTTCCATCCAGGATGCCTCAAGCGTCACGGGGCCGCCTGTGCCAGGCGTAATTCAGCTCAAACTGATGAACAAATTGAGGTTATGCAGACCAAAACAATCAATACTGAGATGGAAATTCAATTGTTGAGGCAGGAGAATCACCACCTCAAAGTACTGCTGGATGAAGTAAAATCCAGCAACTGTATCCTTTTGGAGAATGCTAAGCTTTTAAATGAGAAAATAAATTTCCTCAACAATAACATCCGCCAAAAGGATAACTCCGACAGAGCCACCTATGTCTCAGTAGTCTCAACTGTACCAAATACCAAAGTCGATAAGAATGGACATGCTGGTTCTGCTGCCGCCAACAGTGAACCTCAAAGATCAAAGAGTACCAGTAGCAAAGTACCCACTAGTAGCAAACCTTTGCAAAAGTCGAACTATAATAATAAATTGATCAACATGGAAAACAAACAGCTACGCATTATGAGTGATGTATTGAGCCTAGAGCCAGGAAAGCACTCAAATGTCGAATCTAATATGCAACCTATGAGCAATTCAAAACCAATAAATAATGAACAGGATGTCTTCGTAAAAGTACAGAGAAGAAGAAAACCTCCGCACACCATACACGGCGCTGCGCAATGTGAGCCAACAGCACTAAAAGCTGTCCCCAAAATGGGGTACCTGCACGTTTACAGATTACAACCTGCTACAACCGTTGAACAAATCACGTCCTTCTTAAATAATAAAAAAATTATTAATGCAAAATGCACAAAACTTGACTCTCGACGACCAGACGAATATGCATCGTTTAAAATTGAATTCACCCTTAACCAGCTGGATACACTTCAGAATCCGGACTTTTGGCCGATTGGAGTCCGCGTGAATCGTTTTTTTCATCGAACTACACATGCGGGAAAGACAACCTGATGCCGCAACATTTCAGTCTACCACACAATGCACACTCACCCAAGCACACACTTTTGCATCAAAACATTCAAAGCTTGACAACCTCTCTCAATACTCTTGAACATGTTGTAGCTGGCATTGGCACTTGCACAATCATCTGTCTCACGGAGCACTGGCTATCAGCTGATCAGATTGGAATGACAAACGTCCACGGTTATAAACTCATAGATAGCTTCTGTCGACCTCAAAACCATCACGGTGGCTCAGCTATCTACTTGCGCAAAGATCTAGATGGTAGACCGCTTAAAAATCTGGGCAGTCAGTCTGTACCCTATCAAATTGAGATTGCTGCAATTGAAGTAATATCACAAATACCGACAACGATCGTAACGATATACAGACCTCCTACTGGAGACATGGCAGTCTTCCTTGCAACGTTCGATTTTATTCTCAAATTTGTTACTCACAAAGGGCACCCGTTTGTCATCTGCGGTGATTTCAACATTAATACCTCACATTTAACTAAGCAAACGCGTGATTTTATTATGCTACTTGAAACCTATCAACTCAAGCTGCTAGTACAGCAAGGCACGAGGTTTACAGCCACGTCCCAAACCTGTCTCGACAATATTATATCCAACATAGATAATGCCACAGTCAATGTAGATGAATTTTACATTTCTGACCACACGGCCCAACTCTTTCACTTTGCTCTAGAATTTAAAAAGCAAGTGCAGTACAAAGAAACTAGGCATTACTCAAGGGACAACATCAGCAATTTAAAGCTCTCTCTTATGACCGAAACCTGGACTGACGTTTTTAATACAGAAGATTCTCACGATACATGGGCATCACTGATTAATACTCTCAAATACCACATTGACCTGCAAATACCGATAAGGAAAACAAAAGCACGTCAACGACTATCAATAACCACCACCAATCCTGATATAGAAAAATCAAAAAAAGCAGTTAACTTATTCTACATCCTCCAACGCTACTTCGTTGAGGCAAAAACTCTATTCAAAAAACACAAGAGAGACTACCAACATTTAATAAAGAAACAAGTTACACAACAGTACCAACTTCGAATCGATAATTCTGATAACAAAACCAAAACTCTCTGGAGTATAGTTAAGGAATGTGTTAACACTAAACCTTCCCCGAGACAGACAGTTAATATGCCATCTGCCGAAGAATTTAATGCGCACTTTGCGACTGCACCAAGAAATATGGTTGCGCAACATTTTAAAAATAATGATTATAGTTATACATGTAATTTAACTCCTAATCTTAACTGCATCGACAATATAGTTCCCTCTCCCAATGAGCTGATAGATGTCATCGCGGCCCTTAATAACAAGAAAAGCTCTGGATTGGATGGGATCTCATCATGGCTTTTGAAGATGATAGCTGAGGACATTCTACATCCACTCCACCATGCCGTGTGTGCGTCATTCCGGTCTGGAATTTTCCCTGACATCCTGAAGGAAGCCACCGTAAAACCAGTCTATAAAAAGGGTGACCAAAAGATGCCAAGCAGCTACCGACCGATTAGTGTCCTATCCACCTTCTCCAAAATCCTTGAGAACATCGCCATGAAACAAATTTACTCCTTCTTTTCTCAAAACAACATCTGGACTCCCAGCCAACACGGCTTCCTTCCTGGACGAGATACTCACACTGCAATATTTGACTTCACGAATGCTATAGTGTCAAGACTGGACAGCCGTCAGATGACTTTGGGGGTCTTCCTGGATCTCAGTAAGGCTTTTGATGCAGTCGACCACTCCATATTACTGAAGAAAATGGATGCACTGGGAATTCGTGGGCTCACGCTACATTGGATCGCCTCTTTTCTCAGTAATAGACATCAAGTGGTATGCCTGGGTGAAGCCACAAATTGCATAAACTCCAAGAGTCTTCCTATAACTATGGGTGTGCCGCAGGGAGGCACACTGTCTAGCATGCTGTTCAATGTATACATAAACGACCTCCCAAGTATTCTTGGCAACAATACCACAGCATCATTGATCAACTATGCTGATGACACTACATTATTGGTGATGGGTGACAAGGTTGAAGATATTGTTTCTACTTATGACCAAACTATGGCAGATGTAGAGGCCTGGTTTGCTGCGAACAGAATGGTTCTTAATCAGGACAAAACCAACCTCGTTCTTTTCAAATCCCGTACATGCTGCGATCTTCCGGATGAGGTGGGTGGTCGTAAACTTAATACTCATGCTTCCTTTTTGGGAGTTCATCTCGACGACACCTTTTCTTGGAGTGACCACATTGATCACATACAGCCAAGACTATGCAAAGCTATTTATGCCATCAGAGTTGCTAAACACAAACTTAACATTAGTACGCTCAAGACAGTATACTACTCCTACTTCTACGCAATCCTGCAATACGGAGTTATATTCTGGGGATCCTCACCTGAAATGCAGCGCTTGTTTGTCCTCCAGAAACAGGCCCTCAGATTAATGTTTGGCATGGGATACAGAGACACCTGTAGAGGAGTTTTCAAAAGAGAAAAAATGCTGACTTTGTATGGTTTATATATCTACAAATGTCTCATTTTCATACGACGAAATGCGGATAAGTTTGAGGAACACTATCCGCCGACAAGACCATATGCAATACGAGACTGTTCGACTTATCAATTGCCTCGTCATAATACCGCAAAATATGCAAATGCCACTCACTACTCCTGCATGAAGTTCTACAACCTACTCCCATCCTCCATTAGGAACATAAAGACTTATAATATGTACAGATTCAGAGTTTTCCAACTGTTAGTTGAGATGGAGCCATACCAGCTGCAAGATTATATTAAATAATTTTGAGACTTTTTTTGACTTTTTCAAGCACTTTTTTATAATGTACTTTATATTAAGTTTTGTCTTGAAATAAAGATTATTATTATTATTATTATTATTATTATTATCGATGATCATGTTAACATTGATAACCAGAGCGACGTTGCAATTAGAAATATGTTAATTGAAGAATATTTAAAGATTTTTTGATAACTAATGATGTATAGTTTTGGTTAAATAAATAATTTACTATAAACTTTTATTTACACCCTTATTTCTACATTTTCCGTAAAGATTAATTAAGTAGGCTTAGTTTATCACTTTGAAAATGGGTAGGGTAAGTATTCATTTCAGTTTAGAACTAAAATTCTATTTATATTGACATAAATAGGCACCAATTGATTTCAAGTTGAGAATATCAATGATAAACAAATTTCCAATGTAAAAAATAATAAACAAAATGTTTATAAATAAATATCTGTTATAGTAGAAAGTAACTTAATATCTGCTATAATAAATATTGTATTATAATATCTACAATGGCCTATTTTAAAGTTTCAACAGTTCAGCGTGATTTATATGTTTACTACCACTTTATTTGCTGTGTTAGTTTGGTTGCGGACTTTTCACGTAGTTTCTATTAAATGTACTGGCTTTTGGTAGACGAGTACTGCCAACCGCGCCAAATCATCTGATCGGCTAACCGGCACCCGACCGGGCTTTGTACAACGCATCGCGTCTTGATCGTCGGTCACCTTTGATCAACCGGTCTGCTGATCAGACTGTTTGCGAGTGGTGGTACAACCGGGCGTAAGTTAAGCAGAAATAACGCGCTTTTCAATCAAATGCAACAACATGTTAATAAGCGACTGTAATTTAATTTTTATGTAATTTTAAGAATTAAATATTTCAATATTTAATTTATTTAACTTAATTTAATATGTGACGAATATAGGAAGATGTTTTCTAGATCAATTTCATTTAGTCCTGTTTCTCGTAAGAAATGCAAAAATCGGTAAACACTTTTTTTAAGATTTTTCAAAAAACGTAAACAAATATTATATATCAACAATTGGGCAGAAAATTATGTATTCTTTACCAAATAATTTGTTATATCGTGAAGATTCTGATGCAGGAGGAAAATCCTCGAAAAAGTTGCCACTAAAACGTGAGTACTGATTCCAATTAAAACTTTGAAATTAATAAAAATTGTACATATGCGTTACCATTGCAATTTTATTGGGTTAAGATTGACAATTTATGATAGGAAAAATAAAATATATTATAATATACATATATAAATATAAATATTCGCAGAAATAATACATTGAACAACAAAAAAAATGCAAATTACTATTTTCATGGCAAATCAGTAAAACGACAAACTGCTTTCCACGTGCAAGAAACTCTAAAAACTCTTCATTATATCTGCGCCTGTCTTTCCAACAAGTCATCTTACGTACAAATGATAGAATAACTGCTTTGTAGTCCTTTAACTGCAAATTTTATTCTTGAAAAATTAATCAATATTCGTATTTAGTTTAGAATTGTGGTATGTAGTTTAGAATTGTGGTATGTAAAGTACCTTAAATGAGTAATTCATAGTTTTCTTTGTAAATAAATTTTTAAAACTCACCGGCGTGTGTAAATAGCAAATATAGTCGAAAATATTACGAGTTGTTAAATCAAATCTACCCTATACCTGTCATAGTACTTTGTATAATGTATATGTGACCCCGCACGAGAGAATCGCCCCAACTGCCACCTCTCGTTTTGATAATATTGACTCCTGTCTTTTAAGGCCCATAGCACTATAACTACAGTGCAGAAAAAAAATGAAATAAAGTGTGCCGGACTCCTGAATCATTTCTTTCCTCTCGGTGTAAACAAGAGCGCGAGAGAAATAAAAAAAGGTACCGAATTCTTACACTTTTAACTTAACGCTCGTTTTTCCAAATTGTTTCTCCTAAACTGCTTACCACAAATATTTCAATTTTTGTTCAGCGTGCACTTAGAGTCCTTTCTATTGATTAGCGTTTTTGTTTTCTTAAATTTTTATTTTATAAAGGTTGTAAACACGATTTTAATGAAAGCAGATATCTCTGTTGTTGTATATGTCGAGCGATAATTTAGAAATGCAATAATCGGGTACTTTTCTTTTACTTCACTCACGCTCATGTTTATACAGAGAGGCAAATAATGTTGATAGTCATACAACTTAGAAATGATCCGCGAGTAGGACACATTTTATTTAAATTTTTTCTGTTCTGTAGTTTTAGAGTTATGAGCCTTCAAACATAGCGTTATCGAAAGGAGATATGGCAGTTATGGCGATTGTCTGGTACGGGGTCACATATACAAATCAATTACCGATTTTATGATAGTTAGATTCGCAAAAACTA
This sequence comes from Aphodius sticticus, assembly GCA_963966075.1. Lineage (NCBI taxonomy): Eukaryota > Metazoa > Arthropoda > Insecta > Coleoptera > Scarabaeidae > Aphodius > Aphodius sticticus. Next base: position 5,432,152 of record OZ014508.1, on the reverse strand, counting down.
AAAAGAAAAACCCATAGAAATCAGTATTTGCTTCTGTCCGAAAATCAATGTCGAACAGTAGGCACTTCGCTGCCAACGCAGGGCGAATGCGAAAACTTTCTCGCATTGTCGACCGTCGCTGTCTATTAAAATGCGTTCCGGCGGATCTCCACGGTAACCCAAGCCAACCGAGCAGTTCATAACAGTTTTCCCGATGGAAAACCGTCCGGTCCGGTTAGCCGCATTTCGCAGCCAGGGACGCAGGATCTAGCAGGGATAGTTTCGAGTACTCCTGCGAGTTTACCCAAACTAATGTCAGTCCAGACTAATCCTGCCTTGCAAATAGGCGGAGAACTGACCGCACCTCGAGGATAATTTAAAAGTCAATTAGAATGCGGTGGGCAACTGAGTAGGTCGTAACATTTTTCAATTAACGTAGAGAAATAAAATCGAAATTATTCATTATCGCTCGACGAGCTGAACGACTGAATTCGCTTTGCATCTGTTTTTCGGCGAATGCGCACTTTTCGGTCGGATTTATTGAAATATATTTTGATTGCTTGTTTCTACTGCTTGGCATTTGCATTTATTATTTTAGGGTGGAAGTAGGTATACTAAGGGACTATACAATTTTAGGACATTTGAAAACATTTTAAATTAAAAAAAAAGCAATTCTGGAACTAATATGTAAAAATAATGAGTTATTTTATTAATGTTTACCATTTTTAGTTGAAATAGATGATATTAAGTAATCTGCAAACTTACACTAGTTCTACACTCTAGTATATAATATTGAGTCTATTGTGTCAAGTATTATTCTCGTTTTTTCATTGTACTTTATAGTGATCTTTTTCTCCGTGAATAAAGTTAGTCCAGTCAAATGGTGTTTTGGCCAGGAAAAATAAATATATGTTTTTTGGGGTGCTGAATCCGAATTTCTACTTTGGTGCTTCCCACGGATATGGCTTCACAACGAAAATCGCAAAAACACCTCAAAATTTTCTTCAGTTTTCTGCCAAAAAGTCATACAACTATGCACTTTTCGACGTAGACCAGCGCCCTCAAGTGAATTTTTTGGTTGAATCGTTTGGCAGCTACAGCGCGCTGAAAGAAGGCCCAATTTTCCTACTTTATGCAATGTGCGTGTAATTACAAAAATGCTTAGATTCAGATAAAACTACATCAAATTCCCTACAAATTGCTTAATCAGTAATTTTGGCCAATCTGTGTAGTTGCTAGGGCGCGTTGAAATTTTATGTCACATTATGCGAAACCGCTAAGTCAAGAGCCCTTCGCCAAAAACAGTAGAGACCTATATTACTATATATTTATTAAAAACTATATATTAGCTCTTTTTAATTTTAGTTAATGTATTATGCTATTATTTTTATGCTTTTTTTTTATTAAGTCGGCGACGCTTAGCGGTTGAAGGTCATGGCTTCTCTTCTGAAATATGAAAAGGAAGCAACATTATTAGCAATGACTGCAGTGAATTGAAAATAACTGATAAGTTATGCAATTTGTACGGAAATTAATGTAGTTTTATCAGATATTTAAGCTTTGTTGTAATTACACGCACATTACATAAAGTAGGAAAATTTGGCCTTCTTTCAGCGCGCTCTAGCGGCCAAACCATTCAACCAAAAAATACACTTGCTTTTTACAGAAACTTTAGTGTACTTTATTTTTGTATTAAGTGGTCTATACGTCGACAAGTGCATAGTTTTATGACTTTTTAGTAAAAAACTGAAGAAAAGTCGAAAATTTTGAGCTTTTTTGAGATTTTCGTTGTGAACCCATATCCGGGGAAGTAGCAAAGTTGAAATTCGGATTCAGCACCCCAAAAAACATGGAGTTAAAGAAAAAAAATCTATTTTTTTTCCTGGAACAGGCACCCTCGGAAACTGACTGGTCCGAAAATATCGTGAATTTTGAATGTTTAAGATATGTTATTTCATTATTTTTTAACTAAAATTTAATAAAATGATTTTAATGAATAATGTGAAATGCGAGTAAAAGTACAGCTGGAGCCTTATTCTGCAGCACTTAGCGATATCGCAATATGTCACATCGAATACTTAGAGACATCGATAGCCGTATTCTACCGTTTTTATCGATATCGACTGACGTCACGACTTTCCGACATGTCGCTAAATTTAACGACAGCTTCGGAGATGTCGATAAGTTGATTCGATATCGCTATGCGTACGTAATGTCACTTTACGTTCATTGTGTACGGACTGTGTGAACCCAGTGACAACCAGTGTGTCAAAGGTGTAGAATATCGAAACAGCTAATCACAGCTAATAATGGTTCAGCAGCAAACAATGTTATAGGTTCCCGCCTAAACGTCAAGAAGTTTTAAACCGGTGGATTATAGCTATCCGAAGAGATAAGTGGTATCCTTCTACACCCAGTCGGAATTGTGGACAACATTTTTTAGAAACTGATTATCAAATCGAACAATGATGTAGCAAGAAATTTTTGAAACTTGATGCTTTGCTAAGTGTTATAGATGATACGTGGTATTGCAGCTAGGCCGTCGAATTATATTGTTAATATTGTTGATAAGAACATGGCTTTTTATATTCTTAAGTAAGTAATTAATGTAGTTTTAAATAATATTTCGAATAAATAAAAATTTTAAAATGTGAAAAATAATTTTTTATTTATAATTAATATTAACCAATAAATATAATCAGCATCATGTGGACTACTTTTTATATGAGAATGCGTTTCCTTAATTCAGTAATACAAAGAGCATTTAGTCATTGGATTGAACTACTAATATATAATTTGAGAGTACCTATATGTAGACAGTAAATTTTATTTAGCCGGAATATTTGAATAAAATATACTTTTTATTAAATCTGCTATTATTATCTATTTTATTGAAGTCTCTGCAAAAGTTAAACTTGATTAATTTGTTGCAATTTAATTGAAAAAGGATATTATAAATGAAAAAGTGTAATTCGGCCGTAGTACTGAATGAAATACAAAGAGATGCCTAGCCCACATCACTGCGAGTTGCATACCAAATGCATTTGCCTCACTTATTGACCATTACGGGTCCTTTCCAGAAAATACGTAGTATATACATTTCACTGCCTCAAACGTACAACATAATAACCTCCTGACCACGAATCGAACTGCTGTCACATCTGACAGCAAATGTACTGTCAGTAAGGTATTTTTTTACCGAATTTTAGCGACATCGATACACGTGACGTCATGTCGAATCGATACGGTATAGCGATGTCGCTAATCGCTATAATTGTAGAATAAGGCTCCTGGATCGAGAAAAGATTTACAAGGTACAAACGTTAGAGGCACATTGTCAACTTCCGGTTTGAACCGGAAAGTAGTGTTACTGGTACCAACTTGAGAAATAGCGTAAAGAAAGTAGGTTGTGTGATGTAGCAAAGGAAAGCTCCATTGAAGCAAAAAAATCCTAAGGAACTAGGTCGTGTGTGGTATCATAGGACAGCTCCTTTAAAAATAAATAACTTCCATATGAAACATTTCAGAAATAATAGATACGAGCAACCGTCCTCAGATATTCTTAATAAAAAATAAGTTTACATAATACTGCTTTAATTTTACAAGAACTATCATTAGTGAGAATTACATGCCTCATTTGTCATATCCTCTTTCTAAAGTTAGTATGTAGGTACTAATATCACCTAATATCACTTTCAGTTGTACTTTAACTGTCTTCAGTGATATTAAATAGAGAAAAGCTTCAAACAAAATTGATTTGCTTTAAATGATCAGTCATATGATACGTCACACAAACCCACTTTCCCTATGTCGGCATTGACAAAATCAATGTTTAAAAAGGAAGTAGAATGTTCGAATGTTTTAACTGATTTCTTTAAACTATAGTGAATATTATAAATAATTACGTATTTGGATTAATAGTACACCTAATATGTGTCATTTCCAAGGCATTCAATTGCTTCCATAAAAGATGACAGCTGCAGTTATTTTATTATACTGTTAAAAAAAAGTATCTGGTTAAACTGTAAAATTAAATAAAAAGTTCGTAGGTTTTTACAACTAACACATGCTCATGGATTTTTTCTTAAAATTGTGACTTAAAAACCCTATTTTTTAAACTCGGTTGTTGTACAACCCCTAATTTATAAATTATCATGGAACATTGGCAAGTGCTCCAAAAATCAACTGATAAAACCCTCAAATTTTCTAATTGATATTTACATTCTTGACACTTGACTACCTGGTGCAATTACTTCCCAATTATATTCCAAAATTTACTAATTTGTACCAAATCTAGCACTCCATATTTTGTGGCAGACACTACCCTTTATACAGAGGTCTACGTCTCAAACAAATTCCGAAATTAACTTTGCAAATTATACATTCAAACCTCAAATAAAAACCCCCAACGCAAGCACGATTAAACACCGCATACTTATATATTTAAGCGTTGCCTCCGGAATTAAGAAACTCTCACTGCGGAGAAGTAAAATACCCAACCGCACAACGTACAATATACATATACATACACATACCATACATATACATATACATACATATACCATACATATACCATACATATACCATACATATACATATACATACATGTACAGTCCTGAGCACTTTTCCGCCAGCGAATCGCTCGTCGAATGTTTACTTACTTGTGCGTAAATATTTAACCGGCCATGTTGGCCGCGAACACCGTCTCTATGTTTGTTATTTCTGTGGAAAACCAGCCAAACGGTGCCCGTGAGGGGGGGTCGGGGGTGGGGGGAGTGTGTGGTAGGGTAAGCGGAGGTGTGCGAAGGTATCAGAAGTGGGATAGGGGCTCCACATATCCCACTTCTGAAACCACCATCGCAGTTTTGAATCGTGCCCTCAAGGATATCTGTAATTTGGCCCCCCGTTTTGGTATTCAAATTCACACCGCGTTATAGGCACACATATCAGATTGTGAGACGCTTTTTTTTGCCGTGGGGCGGAGTTCTTTGCGAGCTTTCGACAACTTGCGCCCTCTGGCGGTACTCAACAACAACGGTGCTGCTCCATATTCCAATTTGACGCTTCCCCTTTTTGCGAGTTATCCTTGTGGAAACGATTGATGTGCGATTCGTGATATAAGGGGGGACATTACTTGGCGATTGATTGAGAATTTGCGAGGTTAGGTGATTGTTTTTTTAGCTTATTGATGCGACGTGATGTGAGCAATTTATTAAAAAAAAAACGGATATTTTTGTGATCTTCCTCTTATTTCTAAAATGATCAGACAAGTGATATTGTACTTTCTGTTTTTCAAAATAGGTACCAAATTTGAAAATTTGAACTTCTTTCATATCATCTCAATGTGTCAAACAAAGATTAAAAATACATTTGTATTTTATTTTACTTCAATAAATTTACATCATCAATGAACTTTTGGGTCTAGATACCAAATCATATCAAGCCTATTCTAGTCTAGTCATTTTAGATTTGGGGAAACAAATAATACCAATAGATTCAGAAAAATTTCTTAAACATCAGATCAAATTGTTTGCTGAATCTTTGATGATATTATTATTAAAATATCTGTGATTAAAAAATTCGTCATGAAATGTTCTGCACATAATATATGTTTGCACCACTATCTACGAAAGTATTAAGCTTAGCAGAACAAATTATACACCATCTTAAGACGAAGGGTGTGGGTAGTGATGTCAAATTACCGGTAATTTAAAAAAGGGTAATATTATCATGATGATAAATTACCCGTTATTTATTAGCTTGCAATATTACCGGTAATGTTACCGGTAATATTACCCACAGGTCATCTATCTATACAAACGTAATGGCGTGGCGTGTGATATACAGTGAGCGCGTAAAGTATGGAAACATGACAAAATCTCAAGCACGGTTTGCTATTTTCAGAAATCCTCGAACACGTCGATTTATAATTATGAAAATACACCTTATGATATCAAATACATTTTTTTACCTTCAATTGTTTTTAATAGATGACGTCATCGACATTTTTTTAATCTTTTTAATGAATTTGACAGATCTTTTAATTGTCTTAATGGAAGCATAATATTTTTATGGCCGTACATAAGAAAATTTTCGAGAAAAAGACAATTGAAGGTTGTCAAATAAAAGTGACAAAATTTCCGGAACGGCTCGGCCGAATTTAACGAAATTTTGTAATTAATTATTCTGCAACCATGTGAAGTCACTGGCGTTAGTACTGTTGATGCAACGTTTACACTCACAAGATATAACCTCAAACTATTGATTTTGAAATAGAACAACCTGTATATTTTGACATTTTCTGTTAGTCTTCCATTGCCTATTCAATGTTACTACGCTTGTGCAGTATTATGTCAAAAACATCTAGAAATTAACAAAAACCTTTATTACTTACGTCTAAAAATTAACAAAGAAAAAATTGATAACAAAAAATAACAACAACAAAAATCACCGATCTAATTTAAAACGATGTGTTCTTGTCAATTGTTGATAATCCTCATAAACCAACTAGAGTTGTTAAAGTAGAAAATGTAATATTTTGTTATCAATTTTTTCTTCGTTAATTTTTAAACTTAAGTAATAAAGGTTTTTGTTAATTTCTAGATGTTGTTGATATAATAATAAAGACTGTAACAGAAAATGTCATGTTCTATTTCAAATTCAAAAGTTTGAGGTTATATCTCAGAAACTGTAAACATTGCATCAACGACAATAACGCCAGTAACTTCACATGGTTGCAAAATACTTAACTGCAAAATTTTGTTTAATTCGGTCGAGCCGTTCCGGAGATTTTGTCACTTTTATTTCATAACTTTCAATTGTCTTTTTCAAAACAATAGAAGGTAAAAAAAATAATTTGATATCATAAAGTGTATTTTTATAATTATTCCATCTATTCCTAACAAATTAGGAGGAGTTATTGCCCTAGTTTTATCAATTGCAATTCTTTTAATTATATTGAAATTTTTCAATTTTTTTATCAATATTTTTAAATTAATTGAGAAATTAATATATAAGTTAATTTTAAATTTTCATATAAAATAAATTAGATTAGGCTGGAGTTTTTATTTTGTATTGAAAATTTAAAATTATAAATCGACGTGTTTGAGGATTTTTTAAAATAGCAAACCGTTATTGAGATTTTGTCATGTTTCCATACTTTACGCGCTCACTGTATAATAGATAATAATAATATAAAATCTTGTTTTATTTATTTATATTATTTTAGTATTTTATTAATATGAAAGTAAGAAAAATAAAATTTAATTTTAAAAATACATTTTTTCTATGGTTAACGGCAATAAATTAAAATATCGGTAATATTACTTAAATTACCGGTTATATTATCGCGGTAATATTACCAACACAAAAATCTGTCTGGTAACTGAATATACTGGCAAGTTAAACTCTTATATACAAATTACTTGCTTTTAATTTCGATTTTCAAGTAAAAAAAGCAAGGTCTACCAAGTTCTAGAAAGTAGTAGTTGTAGTATTTTTTTCTAAAGCCTTATTCAAAAATGTTTTGATTTTCACTGTTTTTATTGATAAGATAAGTGGGTAATGCTGCTTCAGACGCGCAGAGGTACCCTAAACCGGCCATACTTCTTACTGGTTTTGACAGATTCTTTGATTAAGATGAGGGTGGCATAAAAATGTATAGCTTTACACGACAACATTTTCCAACTGTTACTAATTCCGCCATTTTTGGTAATTAAAAACTAGGAAAATTTAATAACGCTAGAAAATCGGTTCTGTAGATGAAAACCAGTCCTTTATTATTATTTGCGTTGGATACGAATCGAAAGCTTTTTTTGTGTCACTTCAAAAAACACGTAAAATTTTCAGCATTTTGCATAAAAATAGAAAATTACAGGGTTTATTTTGAGGCCACTTTGAAATTTCTATGGAATTGGGTTCACCTGCCATAAACTCAAGACTTGCCAATATTACGTACTTAGTCTTTTGACAAATTGAAAACAATTTTGACAGTTTTTCAAAGAAATCCATCGAAACTGTTATGCCACCATTACAATAATCACAGTCAATAGAAAACATAGGTGGTTCATATTTTTATAATATTATTGTGAATAAAAGAATCTTTTCCGAATAATGATGAAAAAGTTACTGAAACAATGCTTTTCCACATTTTAAAATAAAATCAACTTCATAAATCCCATCTAAATTTACGTATAAAATATGTGATTAAATTCCACATCATGTGAAACTGTGTTGTGGTTAACTATCGACCACGACAGAGAGCAGCGAAATGAACAATATGAACATCGAACAAATTAATGCACTAAATCATAGTGTGCGTGTGGCGGTGTATTGAATCTCGTCGCCATTGTGTGCGAGCGAGATTATTAAATCAGAATCACGATTTCTATCGAAAATAATTCCCCAGGCTCATTTCTATTCAAGCCCCATCACCTATGGTAAATTAAATAGACCATGACGTCCATATAATTTACATTTTGCGTACGCACAATAACCTAAACGCGATAACTTTGATCGCTTTGATGAATACATCAGCTTATTAAAATGTATTCATAGCCACATTTTGAAGGATAAAGTAATTTTCAATCAATCGCCAAGTGGTTATGTAGAACTGCTGGATAGAAATAATCGGATGTTTATTTTTTATCTTGGGTGCTTGAATTGATTCTTAGTAATACCGCCTGCTTAAATTATGGTACAGTACCTGTAATAAAAAAGAAAAAATCAATTAAAAATAAATAATAATATGTAATAAATAATATTTTTGGCAACTACCAATGGGAAAAATGTTAGAAATATTCAAAGAAATCAAACTTCTTGCTATTGGCATTTATATTACGGTTTTGCTCAAGCACTTCTAATAAGAAAAAATGATCATAAAAATGAGTTGCTGCGAATTGTATCTTATAAAACCAAACTAGACAACTTCATGTAGAACTAAAAGATGATAGCGAAATTAGTGCCACTAGAATAATCTTGAAACGCTAACTTAGACCACCGGCTGAAAAAATTGCAAAATCTAAAATGCTTAGCTAGGATGATTGTAATAATATTTCAGGGCCCAAAAAAGTACGAAAAGATTTATTGAATCAAAACTATTAAGACTGATATCCACACTAATCTGCCGACCTTCAACTACATCTGATTTTAAGCTTTGTAATTGTCTAAATGGCAGCGTAGACATTGCATTACATTACATTAAAAAAATCACAAGTGGGGCAAAATTGTAAATTATTAAACAGGGAAACTTTTTGTGCAAACTTTTTTGCAATTTTGCGTTCTTGATAGATTTTTTTTTCACTAAAGTCAAATATCATATTTGAAAGGTTCCTACCACGTTAAATTTTCGAAAATAGTAAGGTCAAAATATCAGAAAACGTTGTTTCGGAAATTCTAAACATTACCAACTAAACTCAATGTCATAGAAACCTCAAATGGACCTTATGTTAAACGTTAAACTTTCCACTTATACTTGAAAACCTTTAAAAACCAAAAAAACTTTGATTACAAGTATTTTTGTAGCATTGATAGCGATTTTTTAATAACACAAGATTTCACTCACTGTATTTCTACGTTCAGAATGTATGTGGTTGGTCGACTAAAAGTACACAGCATGTTAAAACTGGTGAAAAGAAAAACCTTTTCAACCTTTCAAATTTGGCGTTCTACTATGGATATTTAAGTGGTCCAAATTTTTCCTTTTAATTTCTTCTACAGAACCTTCCCAATGTGTTCCTTTATATTCATACTTAATTCTTGCAAAATTTGAGATCGATAAATACATTTTAACACGTGTCCTAAGTGTAATTTAATAATATAAAAAATATATTAAATAAACCTCTTTATTTTCTTTTACTACAAAAAATTTTCAAACCACTGTTTTTAACTTAATAGAGAAAAACTAATCAATCAACTTTTTGGTCTAGAACATTTCAGATAATTCGAAGTAGTCAATTTGTCAAAAATAAAATAATCTCTGCTACGTAACTATCCTGACCGACAATGAACAAAATCTAAGAAGTGACAACTGTTTCTGGTATGCTTTTCTACAGAGAATCTGGATCTGATGGCGGAAATTTTAACAAATTTTTGAGAAAATCTGTGTTAAAAACAAGAAAAAATCTAAAAATGCACTTTTATAGTTAAAAACTATACAATTTGGAATTTCTGTTTTCAGATTCGATTGTACACAAAAAATAAAACCAGAAATAGTTTTCGCTTTTGTCCTTTGTTGGCCAGGACACCTTAGATTTTTGTTTTTTTTTAAATAAATTGTATAAAGTTAATTTCTTTTTAGATTAAGCTGATAACTTTAATCTGTATTTAAATTTATTGTAGTAAAACAAAATAAAAACTTTTTTATTATTTTTAAGATAATTAAATTTAACTTTAAATATGGATATATAACAACAAATTGAGAGATATTGATAGCATTGCGACAAATTAGATACAAAAGAGGATGTGACTGTAGTGAAAATTAATTCTATAGACGAATTAATAGAAAAAATTATAATTTTAAATTTAAATTATAATTTTTAATCCTCAAAATATTCAAAATGGTGTGAATAATTGTTTTTATTGTCGGTTTTTATCCTAGCGTTGTTTATTTTGTATTAAAATTTTGTGATTTATGTTCAGATAACTGGAAAACGATGATAGACTGAAAAATATCCTGCTAGAAAGCGTCTTTTTAGCACCTTTAGCTTTTTCAAAACAATTTTTTTTCTAACACGCAAATTTTATTCGTCTAGCTAATAAGCAATTGGCGTAATGACAAATATATTCAATAAAATGGTTATGGTGAACTAGTAAATTGTTATTTTTGCTTGGTTAATTTTTTTTCAGTTATTTCTTATTGGAAATTATCTTTATGTCCTACATGATCATAAAGTGACATTTTACATTTTAGTTACTGGGACGAAAACAGCTACTTTTCGCGCCCAAGGGCCGAAAAAGATTCTTTATGCGCCCTAGGGCATAAAGGATTGCCATGGTTATATGTCAAACATATCAAATATTTGTCATTCGATTGTAAATTTTAAATCGTCAATGTCAATTATTGGCGATTAAGGTTATAAGTTTGACAATTAATTGTCTGTAGTGTCACTCGTGAATGTCAATTATTGGCGATTAAGGTTATAAGTTTGACAATTAATTGTCTGTATTGTCACTCAACTCCAAATACAAACAATACAACAATACAAACAAGTAGTAGACTCTGGAAATCGATCCTAACGCGGTCAGGTGGAAAACCACATGGAGCGGTAGCTCCAGATGTGCGCAGTGAGGTGTAAACTCAGGTATATAAGGGAGACTTTCTTGGTAGGTCTTCAGTATTCATTTAGCTTTGAAGAAGCGAGCAACATGGTTCGCGAAACGTCAGCATTAACAAATCTTGACACACGGCATAACCCGGAAGCAGTTTATTTTCTAAATACAAACAATATTGTTATTCAACTGTTTCTGGTATGCTTTTCTTTGTAGAATCTGAATATGAAAGCAGAAATTTTTACAGGAACCTAGTTTTTGAAAAAAGCAGTGCTAAAAAATTGCAAGAAAACATAAAAATACATTTCTAATCTGTCCTACAATGGTTTTGTTCCTCCGTTTAATAAATATTTTGACGTTATCAAGTGACATGTGTATCTACGGAGTTGAACAACAATAAAGACAACTCGGAGTTGAGTGACAATACAGACAATTATTTGTCCAACTCAATAATTGAAATTGATGTAAGACGTAACTTTATGATCATGTAGGACATGATGTCTTTTTAGCAGCTATACTTTTTCAAAACATTTTATTACTTTATCATACGCAGTATTATAAAGTATTGTAATCATGCCGAAAAAAATTTTTGAGTTTTTAGCGGAAATATGTCTTTTTGGGTCCCCTGAACATATTTGACCAAGGTACAAAAAAATGTCTGTGTGTGTGTGTGATGTGTATGTGTGTGTGTATGTGTGTGTGTGTATGTGTGTACCCCATTTTTGTGGCGACGATTCCGGAGAAACTACTAAAGGTATCGGGACGAAACTTCATATTTAGAAGTTTCATGACCAAACTTAGAGCTGAAAAGCTTTTGGCGTAAAAGGGTCCAAAGGAACTGGATGTTTCCTCCAAGCATTTTTCAAGGATTTTGCAAATGAGCCGCCATTTCTGTAATTTAGGCAAAACAGCTAAATAATAAATTAAACAAGAGGAAATTTTGTATCATTTATGTCTATGACATTTTTTGGTAAAATTAATAGTTTGGCTGCAGGAGCAGATTCAAATTGATATCGGTCGTGTCGCCCTTAAAACTAAGTAGCCAGGATTTTAATTCTAATGACAGAACTGTGACAGAACTGATGACAGACAGTGTCATACGGTGATGTTTTGACAATAGCTCTGCGCCGGAACCACCTGACCAGCCTGGGGACAAGCACGAAGGCAAAGCGGATGCAGGACCTCTGCAAATAGATGCTGAGCGGGACGTCAGCGATGAAGATGACGTTGAGCCCGATCAACGAAGGAGACGGCGAAGGCGGTGGCGGTAGCTGCGTGTGCGTGCTGTGTGTGTCCATGTTTTATTAAATAATATTTAGATCAAAACGTTTTACGTTATTTTAAATATTTTAGTAAAGCATTTTTATTGTTTTATCGTTGTTTGTTTTTAAAAATATACCCGCCAAGCTATTCACTCACTGGCGGGTAAATCGTAAAGATTTCAAATTTGTAAATACAATTTCGGATAAGCGCCCACGGCGCAAGGCACCGTTTGTTTTATATCATTTGAAATTATGTTAATTCATAATGTGTGTTTTCTTTAATTAATATATTTGTGTTAATGGTTAATGGAATCGCATGCAGCTAAACCATTAATTTTATATATAGTATGATAAAGTCATGTGCCTGGCCACATCAGATTTTTTTCTAGTAACACGCAAATTTTATTCGTTTAGCTAATAAGCAATTGACGTAATGTCAAATATATTCAATAAAATGGTTATTGCGAGCTAGTATATTGGTATTTTTTGCTTTGTTACACTTTTTCAGTTATTTATTATTAAAAATTATCTTTTGAAAATATGTGCAGTTGGGTGGTTCTTATTTAGCCCAAATAACTTCTTTTTTCAAGAGGCATCTTTTTCAATATCTACGAACAATACGTAGATATTATTTTAACTCTGTTTCTAAACTGGCAAGGTCTGATTTCGTCCTACTTAGAAGATTCTATTCCCGAACGTTTGGCAATTATTTTTTCAAAAAATACAGCCTCTTTGTGATTTCTGTCTTCTGATTCATATTCCATGTAAAAAGGCTTACCAGAATCAGTTGCTATCTCTTCAGTATACATTTTGTTGATGTCTAGTTAGGTTATTATTTTGGATTTTTGTCTTTTAAATAAAATTGATAAAATTAAAATCTGGAGAACTAATATAACATTGTTTTTTTTTTATTTCAAATAAGAACGAATGTAATATGCAGACAGTATTATTTTCAATTAAACCAAGCACCACAGATCAAAATACATCCGATATATTTCATACAGCAGCACAATTAGCAACAGGAACAACAGGGACCATTTCAAAACTCCTAAGCTCTACAATCAAAAAATCTCCAACCTACCTTGAAATTCCTTCCTCGCCGCCGATACTGACGTCACAATATTCGCCACGTGTCCGAGAACCGTCGCAAACAGCATCAATCCGAACAACAGCTGCAAAATAACGAACAGATACTCTCCCTTGTTCCTAGGCCTAGGCAGGTCACCGATAGTCGTCAAAGCCAACGTACACCAATAGTAACTTTGCAAATATTGCTTCATGACGTCTGCACTCTCCGAGTCACTGTACACCCAATTTTTAGAACCGAAACCGTTATTTTTATGTATGATGTGAAATAGGCAACCGTTCCAATGAAAAATCACTAATAGGTAATGGATTAAGCTTGACGAACGAAAGAGATTCGGATAGTTCGTGTGGCGTTCCGTGCGGTCCATGAAGGCCCAAAACCGATAGATTTTTACTAATCGGAATGAGCGTAGGATTGAATTAAATCCTATGGATAGGTATAGGAAGTCCAATGGCAGTAGGCACAAACAGTCTATGTAGAACGTTGTCGAGTTCATGTAGTGATGTCGGAGTTTTGTGGAATCGGTTTGGAGGACGCCGTCTTCGAGATAACCGGTTCTGAAGTGGAACATGATGTCCACTAAGTAGAGGAAGTCGGAGAAATAGTCCAAGCAGAACCAGACTAATATCGTTTCCCCTGAAATTAAGAGAGAGATCATTAGAGAGGTACTTAGTACAGGACAGGGTGGGCCAAATTCGATGTTACTATAGGAGATCTCGGTAACTATAAGAGATATCGAAAAATGAGTAAGGTTGTCGTGTCGTCTTTTTTTGAGAGAAACTCAATGGTGAAAACCAAAATTAGCTATCGTCTTTTGTTTTCGAGTTATAACACAAAACTCGATTTTTCGGTATTTTGATACATGTCGATATCTTTGTTGTTTGTTAAATCAGATGGATGATATTTGCACGTTCTTCAGGCACTTTTTCGATTAGAATTCAGTGGAGTTCACAGATTTTAAATATCTCTAATAGTTTTGTAGATATAACATAAAGTTGTGTTTTTTAAATGGAAACCATAGCTGGCTATGACTGAAATAAATAGAGCCTTTTTTCCCCTTTTCAACGATATATAACATGCGGGTCCAAAATATTCCAAAAGTAATGTTTTATTGAATAACATGAAATTAGTATAATATCAGAGGCATTATGATTATTGTCTTCGAGATTTCTTTGAGTAGGCGTATGTCACTAGTAGTTTGACACTACTAATTAGTGACTTAAGTATTGAATTTGCATTCTTTTGAATATTTATTTCAATTAAAAGTTACGAAATGCCGTATGAATCATATGAAAAATACGCAATGATCGAATGCATTATTCAAAGTAATAACACTGCTGAAATTGCATCCAAAACATACTTCAATCGTTATCCAGAAAGAACACAACCTCACAAATCTATCTTTGAGAGATTAAAAGAAAATCTCATCAATCACGGGTCATTTAGTATGCCAAAACCCAAACATTACCATATTGAAAATGCTGAAGAAGCTGCCACCAACATAGTTGCAGCCGCAGTTGCAAATCCCTCAACTTCAAGTCGTGAAATAGAAACTGAATCTTCAGCATACCAATCCATACCACAATGTTCGGCTTTTGGCATATTAATCAACCCGTAATTGATGGCATGGTCTTTTAATCCCAAAAACAAGTTTGTGCGGTCGTGCACTACCTGGATAACGATTGAATTATGTTTCGGATGTTATATCACAATTATTGTTATTATTTTGAATACAGCATTCGATTATTACGCATTTTTCATACTATTCAAACGGCATTCCGAAAGTTTCAATTAAAACAAAAAGAACGAATTTTACTAATTTCACTGATTAGTACTGTCAAACTACTAGTGACATACGCCTACTCGGAGAAATCTTGAAGACAATAATTATAATTTCTCTGATATATACTAATTCCATGTTGTTCAACATTACTTTTGGAATATTTTGGACCGGAATGTTATATATCGTTGAAAAGGGAAAAAAAAGGATCTATTTATTTCAGTCACAGCCAGCTATGGTTTCCATTTAAAAAAACACAACTTTATGTTATATCTACAAAACTATTAGAGATATTTAACATCTGTAAATTCCACTGAATTCTAATCGAAAAAGTGCCTGAAGAACGTGCAAATATCATTCGTCTGATTTAACAAACAAGAAAGATTTCGACAAGTATCAAAATAGCGAAAAATCGAGTTTTCTGTTATAACTCGAAAACAAAAGACGATAGGTAATTTTGGTTTTCACCATTGAGTTACTCTCAAAGAAAGACGACACAACAACCTTTCTTATTTTTCGATATATCTTGTAGTTACCGAGATCTCCTATAGTAACATCGAATTTTGCCCACCCTGTACTTGCTTAGTCTAAAATTTAATGGAATATAAATAATGATATACAGGATGTTTGAACTGTTTAAATTTTAAACTGATTTTTGATGTAATATTACTTTATCATACGTAGTACGTAAAGTATTGTAAACGTGCCAAAAAAAAATTGAGATTTTAGCGGAAATATGTTTTTTTTGGGTCCCCTGAACATTTTTTACCAAAGTACAAAAAATGTCTGTGTGTATGTGTGTGTATGTGTGTGTGTGTGTGTGTGTGTGGATGTGTGTACCCGTTTTTTGTGGCGACGATTCCGGAGAAACTACTAAAGGTATCGGGACGAAACTTCATATTTAGAAGTTTCATGACCAAACTTAGAGCTGAAGAGCTTTCTGTTGAAAAGGGTCCAAAGGAATTGGAGGTTTAGTCTTAGCATTTTTGAAACATTTTGCAAATAAGCCGCCATTTCTGGAATTTCGTCAAAATAGTTAAATAATAAATTAAAGTAGAGGAAATTCTGAATAATTTATGTCTATGCAATTTTTTGGTACAATCAATAGTTTAGCTGCATGAGCAAATTCTATTTCATGGAGATCGGTCGTACTGCATTAAAACTAGTAGCCAGGATATGTCAGATATTTTGATTCTAATGACAGTAGGTAATGTCAAACGCTAATGTTTTGACAATACCTACAGTCAATATAAGCTGCGTTCGGATATTGTACACCGTTACACTTTTTGCACCCAATAACACGTAAGTGTCATTTGGACGGTGTACCCAGTGTCAACGGAGTACAATATCCGAATGCAGCTTTAATCGACATATATGTCTAGTACTAGTTTTATTTTAATGCAGACATCTCGATCAAATAGAATCTCATGCAGTTAAACTATTAATCTTATATATAGTATGATAAAGTCATGCGCCTGGCCACATCAGATTTTTTTTCTGTGAAAGAAATCGAAACAAATTGTACTTCAAATGTGACCGTCAATATAATCCAGTCAAATTGTGTTTTTACCAGGAAATTTGTGGAGTATTTTGATTTATTCCAAATTTGTACTATCTCGGACTTCATTACATAACTTCATTATGTAATTTAAAAAAAAATCATCTGTACCCTTAAATGTACAATCTGAATAAATTATGTGTAGAGAACTGGGAGGAACTCAGTTATTGACAGCTTTTAATAATAAATTAGAGTTTTGCAGTGTTTTGGAAAAAGTAAGTTTTTGCGGAGATAGATAAAATACGCCAATTTTCAACTATCGCCACCGTCCGAAGGGTTTGTCGGAGAAAGAACGTAGATACTGACGTTCGCAGTAAACTACATGCACTTTGATTTTGAATTGAAAGCCTATTTAATAATAAAAAACCGCAAAAAATAAAAAATTTAACCTCTTTTACATTTTCTTCAATGTTGCGTCACGAAATTTTTGTTTACCAAACCTCAGATTGGGATTCAGCAGTCCAAAAAAACATTGAAATGGAAGAAATCAAAACTACCCCATAACTTTCCCGTTGAGAGGTCTTTTGAGCACAAATTGACTGTATTAAGAGGCTAAAATTGTTTCTTGTTGTCGTGCACATATCAAGAGTTTTATTTCATGTTGAATGAGGTAATATGACAACTCACCACACTCAAAATAAAAACCCATACGAAAATTTCAATTCTAATTTTGCTTTAGCTAAATTTTCTGGCAAAACTGTAACTTGTACAATATTTTATCTTGACAAATCACATGATATATGTCAGCAATTATAAATTTTGACGCACGTTATAACGCAGAAACTTGTTATAATTAATAATATACAATGATCGTTAATTGTCAACGGATATTACTATATTACTATATTTTGTAATAATTATTACTATTTTACTAGTATTTTCATGGAAATGAATGCAAGAAGTAAGAAGACATTTGGTAGCAACAAAATGATTAACAAAATGAAAATTCTTAAATTACAGCTACATTTGTGTGAAAATTCAAAATGTTTATTTGGGAAGCATGTAAGTACAGGGGGCGGTTTTTAAGAAAAATTAAGATTGAAATGTTCCACCCTGTATATAATATAGATCATATAATACGATAAATATAAAACATTAGTTCTAGTAAAATCACAGTATATTCGTTGTTAAATAATCAATAGATGTCACTTTTTAATACAAAGTTAAATTTTAAAGCCATTGGTTTTATTCCACTGTTTGCTGATTAATATAATTTACTTTGAGCTTCGTAGACTCTGTAAACATTTGCATTGCCTACTATTTATTCATTATAATCAAAAATGTACGCAATCAAAAATCTACAACCGAATAAAATAAAACGTACTCAACGATTCCGTTATTAAATAACTTTGTTTGTTTATTCCGGATATGCGAATATTTTCACCTTTAGCAATAACAAAACCGCAACCATTGTCATCTACAGTACCCTTTTAACTTTGTCAACCTTTGAACTTTAAACTTTGTTACAGGACGACAACGTCAATAAACAAAACCACAACTTCGACAAAACGTGTGACGTCGAAAGGGTTAGCTTAACGCAACAAAGGCACGAAAATAAAATATGCAAAATAATATGAAATAAACTACAGTATAAATATAGAGAATTACTATATTATATTTATTATTAATTATTATATTATATCTGTGATTATATAAAACAACGAAACAACTTGCAATTTTCAGTATTTCAAGCATTCAGAATACTTACTGTTTATTTCTTGAAAGGCGAAGCGGTATATTATGACCCAAAAATTGTATAGAAACGCTAACGATACTACCATTGACCAGTAATAACACAGTCGTCCTGCAGGATCGAACACAAAGGACCAGTTCTTCGCTCCCGTCCGCAACCTTGACGTATAGGAATCCACTCTCCGGAAACCGTAACGACTGCAAGATGAAAAAAATATATATATTAATCGATACACAACATAAATTCCAGACAAAATATTATTCTACTTGTTAATATTCTCAAAAAGATAGTTACAAATTCTACTCAAAGGAAACATCGTATTCATAGGTATGTTTTGCGAACAATTTCGGTAACTTTGTGGGCAGAACTTCGGTATGTACTTGTTGAACATGCCACACTGTGTAACTGTAATAATTTGCATAGTTTGGGGGTTGAACACGGGGGTTCAATACTGAATAAGTGCTTGCGCCCTGTCTGTAATACGGCTAGAAAGGCGTTCAGATTTAAATCGAGCTTTCGCACATAAAATTTAATGCGTATCCAACGTACAAGTTACGTTTTAGTACATCTTAAAAGAGGATAAATGCACAGTAGAAGAGATAATATATAGCCAACATGATAGATGGATGTTGACTATTAGCATTTCTGTTTTTAAGTTGTCTTTTATGGTAATTCTGTTTAATTTCCGTTTGACAATTTTATAGGATTGATTTTCATTTTGTAAAATAGTTCAGGCAGCGGCGCCAGCAATCTGCAGAAAAGGCTGTAACAGGATAATTTCAAGAATTTCTTTTTAGAAGTTTTAGAGAATACTTTTCAAATGTTTATCTTTCTGTAAAATAAAAGAAACACAAAATCAATATTATATAGTGTAGCCGACTATAATAAAAACTTACCGGCTCCTCCACCAATTTTAATATTGACAATTTTTATACATTCTCTATTATTACTTTTATTATTTTCTCTTTTGGGATTTATATGGTAGTTCAACGCAAACAGCAAATATCTAATATTTATACAAAATTCTAAAAAAAAGACGAAATGAAAAAACCAACGTTTATAGTAAACAAAAACAAAAGTAACTTATATATTTGTTGGCCGTGCTTTTTCTTTTAAAAATTGATATCACACGTATTTAAGTAATTAAATAGGTCACTCTATATAAATAAACTACTCAAATAATTTAATTTGCTTTGCCCTAAAGAATTTGTAGTAGCATTACTAAAAATGCGCAGTGCGTAGTGCTGTGGCCACGTTAGGAAATGTAGACGCAATTTTTGAGTCAATTATTTATTATCCTTGAAAAATTACCAAAGCTTTATGTTGAAACATTTGATTAGATTTGCCATCAAATATAAAATAATCTTAGAAAAACATTAATCAGCAGTTCTTGTACTGCGGGAATTCCTACAAATTCCCTTTATAATGAATAAATTGGGAATAAATCTTCCATATAATAAATTGTCAGCCT
The DNA here is from genome assembly GCA_963966075.1 of Aphodius sticticus. Classification (NCBI taxonomy): domain Eukaryota; kingdom Metazoa; phylum Arthropoda; class Insecta; order Coleoptera; family Scarabaeidae; genus Aphodius; species Aphodius sticticus. The sequence goes on along the minus strand of OZ014508.1, from coordinate 5,412,054 downwards.
AGTTTGTACGAAAATAGTCCAAATACTCAAATTTTGCCAACATAGCTTTTATGTTACATAATTCGATAAGCAAATTTCACATCGATTAAAGGATGCAATAAGTATCATAATAATTTATAGTATATATAGGTACCACGTCTTTACATCACTAATAAGTAAAGCAGCTGGTCTCCGTTTGGTTCTATACAAATCTGAACCGCTTTTTCTCTACTGTAAATGTTATTGTTTTGGATTTATTTAAATATTAGGACGACACTGTTCAATATTTTAGTGGAAGTTGTTATTTTCATATTTATGGTATGTAGACATTGAGCGCCTAAAGTATGAAAATATGAAAAAATCTAAATGAGGGTTAGTTATTGTACAAAGTTCTCGAACACGTTGATTTTTAACTCTTGGGGACATGGATATTGGGGACCGAATAGAATAGGAAAATGCGTTTTGGGTAAAATTAGTTGCACTGTGTACGAACACGGACTCTCCCGTAAGATTGTTGAAACCAGTGAGATAAAAATGTCAAAAACCTGAACCTAATGTTCTAGAAACCTCAAAAGGGTCTCATAGTACACCTTAAACTTTATACGTTTACCTAAAATCCTGAAAGTTTGTTCACAATATATTTCAATCATTTACAACAATTCTAAGTAGTGTGCTGATGGTTCAATTCCTATTGCAAACATATCTACGTAAAACTGCTATTCGCTTTTCATTCACAAACAAAATCCTTAATTTTTAAACTTTATCTCGTAAATTTTCTGGTGTAAGGTCATACAATTTGTACGCTACCATGAAGACAATTAACAGATCTATCATAATCAACAAGAAAAATATGGAGTTTCCCATTTGTCGATGAGGTCATAAGTACAAAACGGGAAATTGAATTTCTTACAAATATGTGTATAATTTACAATCGACGTGTTCAAGAATTTTTGTAGTTAACAAACAGTTTCCGAGATTTGGTCATGCAAGAACAGTTCATAATTGAGTAATAACATTAATTAACTGTAATTAACATTTCTAAAAAAATAACACCTCATAACAAGCCCATATAAAATAAAAGCACAGTAAATTTGTAACACTAAAGTAAAAGATGCAGTTATCATTATTAATAATGAACAACAATGAAAGCATGATCAAGTAGATCAATATCTCATATATTTTTTCATGATCTCAGACATGTTTACTAGATGTCTCATATATTTTGATAAGTAAAATATGGCAAACCTAGGCTGGCAGATCATAGAAAACTTGAGAAATTCTAAGAGCAGACATACAATTTTCTATTTCATTTAGAAGAGGTTATTTGGTTGATTTTGTCATGAAAAGATTTATACTAAAATCAACTAATATCAAAATAACTAACAATAACATAAACTATAACACCAATAAAAATTGCCGCCCCCAAAAGGTTGGCGCCCCAGGGCTATAGCCCATTTAGTCCTGTGGTTAGGGTGGCCCTGCATATCACGCTATATCACTGTTACCAATAATATCAAACTCTTTTGAACAGCTGCTTCTAAAGTGAATTGAACTTATAAATGAGAGAAAGAAATTCATACCAAAACATCAATTTAGTTTTTGAGAAAAGCATTCCACTATGAATCAAGTCCATAGAATAACGGACATAACATAGAAAGCATTAGAAGAAGTTCTTATTTGCTCCCACAAGCTATTTTTGTGTGCCTCAAGCTTTCGATAAGGTTTAACACGAAATCAGACACAACTTGCAGCTACTGGACAACCAGAATCCAGTGAGAAAACTAAGGAGAACTAAAACCTTCGACTTAGTTAAATAAAATCAGTAAAAATCAGAGCACATTGAGTGGAAACACAAGAAAATGTCTGAGACGGTTTGCAATTTTAAAAAGTCTTCAAACACGTGCATTTTTAATTATTAAAATACGCATTTCTGTGAAAAGTTCAATTTCCTACCATCAATTGTTACTAAGTTATGCCGTCATCGACACCTTCCTCAAATGGCAACACTGTATTTTTCATATTGATTTTGGTAATACATTTAATTGTCTAAATGGTATCGGAAATATTTATTTTATGACCTTACATTAGAAAATGTTTGAAAAAAAGACGAGTTGGGAATTGTAAAATGTTGTTAACTTTAGAGAAGAGAAAATACTCCTTGTGAATTGAATATGAAATTGCATTTTGTCCAGAAAGCGAATCTGGACTCCAACATTTTCTGTGCCGCAAGGTCTTCGCGAAAAAAACGCGCTCAAAGTGTCAAAAAACGTTATTTTGGTACTTTTTTCCAATTTATACCAGCTGAACCCATTGTCCTGGAAACCTCAAAATAGTCTCATAGTAAACCTTAATCTTTGCACTTTTACCTGAAATCCCAAAAGCTTGTTCCTGAATGGTTTTGAAGCATTTACAGCACTTCTTTAAGTGTGCAGACGACTTCATGAAAGAAACATAAAAAAACCTGAAATAACCTGAAGTAATAGGCAACTTTTGCGGTCGGATTCGCATTCAGCGCAAATAAATCAATCAAAAACGCCTATTCGCTTTCCATAAGCCTAAAAAAATGATCAATATTATCCTAATTTAATTAATAAATTAAATTTTATATAAATATGTATATTTTGATCATAAAAAATGAATGTGTCCGAGGACTTTTTCAAATAACAAACGATTTCACAGATTTTGTCATGTTTCCATACTTTACGCGCTTACTGTATATAGTCAAGCATTTAGTTCAATGAATTCAGATTAAAATTGATGGTTGATCCTTTAGATTAGTTTTAATATGTTACGCATATTGTATCTTTAAATAAAAAAAATGTATGAAATTTTACACTGTTTTCTTTATCAGTATCAGATGTAAAATAGTATATTATTATACAAGTTTTATAAGACGTCAAATTGGACCACGAGTTGTTTTGGAACGAGTGCGCCAATACGTCTTATAAAACGAGTGTAATATACTATTTTTTCTACTTTGCGTCATTGATTTTACATAAATTTAGAAATTGTGGTTACTATATCGCGCTAATTAGAATCTAGGGTATTTTGCGGGTACCACGTGGCAGCACTGTAGTAACTGTCAATTTCGTTAAAGATGAGATCGATGAGATAACATCATGACAAAATCTAATTGTGAATAATTTTACTTTTACTTTAGCCTACAAGTTTGAATAAATATTCAGCGAGGTCGCAACGATGATCATAATGGAGCTTGGGGCAACACTTTTAACCCTACTGTGGTAAATACATGAAACTTAACCTAAAAAGTAAACAACTTTAAAATAGTGGGCCATAAGTATAATAATCAGAATAGAAGTGTTTGGCGGTGACTGATTAGTTACTTCGAAGAACAAGAACTTACTAAATAATTGTTATAACGCTTAACGTTTGATAGCGGTGTCTACCTAATTCCGCTACGTAGCCGTTGCGGCTTATATATTTACAAGCACTTATAATTGAAACCCAATTCTAATTTCGGCAAAGTAGTTTATTAGAATAAATCATACTTAGTAAAATTACATGTGATGGAGGTAATACAAATACGTTGCACACAACCAGAACTAAGACGAAGTCGAAAGCGACGGACAAAAACGAATATGAATTGAACCGAGCATCCAAGCGTCCAAAATATTACCGAAAACTTATACGTTACATAAACTAAGAAATCCTCTACACTTTAAATGTACTATAGCTTTGCACGTGTATGCTGATATGTTGAAATAAATAAAATAAGTTGTAGTTGTTAGTTGTTAGTTGGAAACAATATATAATAATATTGATTGTCAGTCTTATAATATTTTGTCATATGTATGTCATATAAAAATGTTCTTTGATGTATGAAAAGCTGTTTGAATATACTGTAAAATACAATAGAAGAATTTAAGTCTACTCTTCATTAAAAGTACAACATGTTATGGTTTTATTTTAACCATTTATTGCGCATATACAATCTCGCAGCAGTAATTAAAATCGTTCGTATCTACGATGTAGGTTTGATCTTCGCATAATACCCTATTAAAGTAAATGTGGTCCTTGAATTATATCTGAAAAGGGGATTTGATGTTTAGTTGAAAAGAATGATAACGATCACTTACTAGAGTCGTAAAACATCACCGTAAACGTCATGCTGGCGTATTTTGATGAACACAGCAAAACTAAGAAAGCCCCAATCCTTTGGCCATACTATAGCAGGCTACACCCATGTTTAAATATGTATAGAATATTGATATTTCGCAGTTTATGTGATTGCAAGCGATTAAGAAGATGCAGTGTGTGGTTATGTTGGGTTATGTATTGTACATTTGACATATGGCATTTGATATCACTGTGTACCAATCAGACAAAAATGTTACTGTTTTCGGTATTACAATGTGTTAATTGTAACACCGAAAACAGTATTACAATGTGTGCATTGTGAATGCAAAGTAGAAAAATATATTTTTTTTACTTCACATACAATGTATCAAAGTCAACTTTTTTTTTACTTGTTTATTTTACGTCGGTCTATTTCCGCAACTGAGGCCAATCACCGACGCTGAGCGCAGGCTACACACACCCAGGAATTTTGTCGAACTGAAGGAATTCTAACCTCCAGTAAGAGTCAGGTTTAACCTGATAATTTAGAATTAAAAATATGTTTATTTGAGGAATTGTGTGAAGAAGCTTGTTTGAAAGTTGGTTTAAATGCTTTTAAAAACATTCATAACCAAAAAAAGATATTGCAACACAGGAAGAAGCAGGAAAAGGATTCGAAAATAGTTCAAAAACAGGCTTTGCGTTTTAAATATTAAGTTATCTGGCCGTAAAAACATCAGAACAAAACAAATTTTTGCCCTGTATTTTGATAAAATAATCAAAGATTAAAATCAAATCTTATATATTCTATATGTGGACAGTGGACACTGGACACTAATAATGTAATCCTAGTTTACTGTCTTCAGTTCTCAGTTAACATTCGTACGGAAGACCTCAGGAGCTTGGATTGTCAGAGTCACCCTAAGTTAGTACATTTAACAAGAAACATCTTTACTTATTCACGAACGGCATCCAGAGAATCAAATTACAGCGAAAATCTGGCGGAAATAACGCAGCAAACAGAAGGCCAGCTGCGCCACTCACAATCTCCCTCTTACCTGGGCTTTTATTTATGCAAACGTTCATTTCTGCATGCGGCTGACGAAGGCCCAAAGGCGGAATATTGCAGAGGGATTCCTATAAGTAGCCAAGTGGGGACGAACTATGAGATAACGGATGTAAGAATTCCTGGAAACTTTTTGAAAAGGTAACAAACGTGCGAATAATGTATTTCCGCGTGGAAGTTTGACTTGTTAGAAGGCGCGGGCTGTTTGTAAAGGGAAGTTGTGCTAGTAAACGTCATGAATGTTTAAGTGGGGCTGTGCTACCATACTGGTCTGGATTACTACAGTATTTATGATTTGGAATGGAATATATTTATTATTTCTGACCATACAAATGTGAATGATACTGCAATAATAACGAGGTGCATCGTGTTGTGTTGTTTTGTTACCAATAACAAAGTTATCGTAATTTGAGATATAAAGAATAATATGCGGTAGAAGATAAATAATTAAATAAATCTGTGTTCTCTAGAATACACATGATAATTTTAAAATTCATCAAACATCTAAGTATGTATTCCAGATCATAAAATATTATATAGAAAATAAAGGAGACTCATTCACAGTAACTTTCTCTCATTTTCCAAAAATCCAGTAAAAGGGGGTGAAAAAGTGGTATGTTTATTTATTATGTTCGACATAATAAATAAAGAAACATATGTTTTTTGGCATTTTAAAACATTCAGCAAAAATCTATAAGTGTGTATATCATTTGTTGTTAATGAAATTACCTATAACTCAAACACTTTAGCAAATTGGTAATTCGATTAAGCTCTAAAAATTTATTGGAACTCTCTGATACATTTCATGAGATATATTAAACCTAGATAATAATGATTTAGATACAACATATAAATACAAAAATTACACTAATAGATTTTGAAAAGTAATGAAGAGCATCAGAAAATTTATTATCATTATTATTATTATTATTAGTATTACATATTATTATTAACGAAAAAAAAGGTTGACAAAGTATTTTATTTATTTTGATGAGTTACTCTTTATATCAATATTTGACAATGATATTCCACTGGATTGACACTGGATTAGATACCACGAATCACATTTGAAGCAAAATAATCACAGTTAGCTTGAAATTGTTTGACGATCCGATCTCGTTAGTGTTTCACGTAAAAAAAAAATAACATAAAAATTACTTACATTTTTAAATCATAGTATAAAATCGAGCAAGATAAAAGGTTCGATGATCTGTGACAATTACGTTAAAATAAAATTTGGCGGTTACTTCCAGATTTAAAAATGAATTAAAACCAATGCAGTTTGTATTTAAAAAAAGAAAGTTTTTATGGTCATTTATTTATTAATTGTCTACAGTTATTGAGAAGTGCCAAAAACGTACGGAATGCATTTTGGCATTTATTTTCTTAAAAAGAAGTTACGGAAAAACACATCAGATATTATAAGTGACATTACCAAAATATAAAAAAGATTGAAGTTGGTAGCAACTAATATAATTTTAAATTTATGTTCGAAATGTTATATTTCTGGAGATCATATAACGTTTTTAAAAGTGTCACTTGAAAAACAAATGTTCGAAACAAGACAAATGAAAAATCAAATATATAATATACAGGGTGTCCGGTAAAGGTGTTCCAAAAATTAGGGAGCTGGTAGAGGACGTCACTGCCACTTGTGTCACTGCCAATGTCACTTTTGGCTTTCGACGCTTCATTAAAAAGTTATAGCTTTTCTATTTTTGAGTTTTATATTCCCTTAAAAATATAACCGATCACAAAGTCGGCATTGTTTATTTAACAGAAACAAAAAAAAACAGTTACAAATAACAAAAATAAATAAAGAGGTTTGCAAATACTGCTCAAAATGTTGCCCTTCCAAGTGAATTCTCATTTCAGCACATTTCCCAAATCCTGCCGGACTCTTTGAAAAATTTCAGGTGTTTCTCGAATGCGATTGCAGGCACCATTTATTTGTTGTAGCAGTGCATTTCTGCTACAGCAGCGTTTTCCAAACTACTTGCGCTGTCCTTCTCCCGCTCTCGGCTGTCTCAATAACTTCGCCCCGCTCTAAGGGAGGCGCGCATCCCAGTTTGGAAACCACTGTGCTACAGCGAATAAATGGTGCCTGCAATCGCATTCGAGAAGCACCTGAAATTTTTCAAAGGGAAGGCAGGATTTGGGAAGTCGTGCTGAAATGTGCATTCGCATGGAAGGCCAACATTTCAGCAGTATTTGCAAAGCTCTTTTATTTATTTTTCTTATTTGTAAGTGGTTTTTTGTTTCTGTTAAATAAACAACGCCGATTTTTTAATCAGTTATATTTTTAAGGGAATATAAAACTGATAAATAAAAATGATATAACTTTTTAATGAAGCGTCAAAAGCCAAAAGTGCATATACACTTTTCGGATCGCAGTGACGTCCTGTATCAGCTCCCTAATTTTCGGAACACCTTTACCGGACATCCTGTATATGATTGGGTTGTCGATTTTCTAGTAACTACGATCTAGTTCAAACAATTGTAAACTGGCACATACATTTGCTTCAAACAAAAAAAAGTATCATAAAGAAAAACAAAACTCGTAAAAACTGCAGCCAAACATTGTGACAGCACAAGTTTACATTAATGATTTTTCCGTATCTTTCAGGTTAAAAAATTTTCAAGAATACGTTCTACGAGGACAACCCATGGTCACGAGGACGAAAAAAAAACAAAAGCGGGTGGTAACCCTGAATACACGTAACCAAAAATCGACGTATAGGGAACGTGAACATTTGTATTAAAAATTTTTGTTAATGCGCAACACGCCCTGTCCAAAAATATTCCCTGAAAATGTTATTTGTATATTCCTAAAACTGCGATATGAAGCAAGACAAGTTATGGACCAATAACGTTTCGAAAAAAAAAAGTCCCAGTAAATTGCTTGTATAGGTGCCTGCCATTTTCTACTATGTTGAATTGAAATTTTCAGGAAATATTTTTCATTACTTGGACATTAGAATATGCGTTATTTTCCAATAAACAATCTTCTTTCCCGTAACATATCGGTTTTTTATTAATATTATGTTAATTTCGATATAAAAAAACTTTTTAAGGCTCCGTTGTAAAAACATCGCAACTCCGACACGAAATATTTCGTTTCGACGTTTCTTTTTGCTGGGAGTGGTCAGACTGTCCCCCACCAACGTACATCGGATCTCAACGGTTATAGGCGGCGTTAAAGCTCCTGACGTCTGCTGTTTATACCGGGCAGCTGTAATATGGGCAAAAAAGTACATTTCTGTCAATTTCGCTTTATTATTTCAATTATAATGTTTGGGTTAAAATTGTACTTAAATAAAAAATTTATTTTTCTATCATGAGTTGGGCTAGATGTTTTATATTTGAAAAGAAGATGTAGAAGTAAAATTAATATTTATCTTTCCAAAAAATTATTTTTCATCCAGCCCAACAAAGTTATTTATATAAGAAGTTACACTGAAAATTTCATAAACTTTGAACAATAAATAACGTTGTTATTTAAAAACGCGTTTTAGGAGAGGTAAAACTGGGTCAACTGGGTCTTAAGTGTAACCACTCAAACACATTTTCTTAAATCCATCTTGTGCAAATCGGAGACTACTGGGATGTAAGAAGCTGTCGCAGCAGAAAGGGTCCCGGCTGCAACATATCAGCGTGAATTACGCTTCATCAGTAAGTGACGCTAGATGTCAGTCAAATGGCAATGACTTAATTTTTGGTTTACTTAACAATTAAATGTAGGTTTCCAAAGATTCCTGCCCAGTAAGAATTATGGATACAGTTTGTAGACGGATGTAACTGAAAGCCGACTAAGTCCAGTGTTGTTTTTTCGAAGCATTTTACGGATATATGTACAGCCAGAACATCATCAAATCACATGAAATATATTTTCTAGTTTAGTAAAACATAGTTTCGATCAATATCTGTTGGATAGTCACAGAATATTATTAATTAAAAGTATTCTAATGTGTTATATCAGAAAAACAAAAATAAATAAATCCGCCAGCTTTCGACATAAAAATTATAAAATGGTTTTGTTTAATGGCCAGCAGGTTACAAAATGTATAATACTTTATTTGTTCTTATTCATATTCATATTTATGTTACACTTATAATATTTATTTTACATTAAGTCACAATTTATTTATTTGTATTGTAAGTTAGTTGATCATGTCGCATTAACACAAATGCGTCTTAGAACAGTCGATGAACAACAGACTTGTAAGTGCATTATTATTAAACATCCATGAATATTGATAGTTTTAATTCTTGTGACAAGTAGTGAAAAAAAATTCATAAAATACGACTTCAAAATACGACCAATCTCAACATTTATAAAATTAAAGTCTCCTAGGCATAAAAACACACACTCGCCTTCGCCATCATCAACCATACACATTCGCTTCACTTCTCCTTAGCTAAATAACCTTCCTAACTTAATTTCGTACCTCTCCGTGCCGTTGCAGCTGCTCGTAGAATTCAGATGGTTCGAGGAGGGTGGGTTAGTTCCGGCTGTGGAGCCGGGCGTAGTTCGCCAGCCGCCCAGTAGAGGCGCCTCACCGGAACTGGCGAGGGCCACGCTCGCCGGCAACTTGAGCCTACCCCTGAGGTCTTTCCTTCTTGCCTTCCTGGACAGATCTAGTTCGCTCGCCGCCGAACTGACGACGTTCGTCGAACGGGTCACGCACGGCGTCGTCGGTATACTGTCGTGCGATGATGAGAAGTAATGCTGCTGCCGACCCCTTGACATTCCTAGCTTACAGGATACTAAATCTGGAAGATAAGAGGAGAAAATGTTTCAGATGGATTCTTAGAGATAATCTTAGAGAATATATGGTAAATGAAAGATTGAAAAGTAGTTGACAAGAGTATGTATTTCGTAACATGGCTAAAATACTAAATTACTCTTGAAATATAGTATTCTCTTTTTAACGATCCCATAATTTAAAAAAAAAACTTTCTAAAAAGTATCTAAAAAATGCCAAAATTACATTGTGTGTCTTCATGTGTAAATAAGGAAGAAAATGATAACTAATTCAGGTAAAAATAATTAGTTGAAAAAATATCACGATCTAGATTTGAACCAAGTTCCAATTTCCCGTTAGGGACTCTCCTAGTTGAGCTACCAAGGCATTGGACATTTATAAGTGAATTTGTCACTTCAGGGAAAAAATGCCAGGATTGGAACATACATTTTCGAATTATCATTACCTAGATTAATTATCATTCGCTTACTAATGTAGATTATACACTGACAAAATTTTTTTATGAAATAACCTTTCCTCTAAAAACTTATTAAGTTAGTTGGTGAGATATAGCTAGACTTAAGAACAATGTGAATTGTTGGGCTATTGTCATAGGTTCGCTTCAAACAAAAAATGTTGATTCCAGTTCCAAAGAATTCTTTGAGAACAGAAAAAAATAGTCCTTGATGTTTAATTTCTGATCGTAGTTTCTCCACCGTCGTTAAACGTATCTTAAATCCTATATCAACCATGTTTGTAACAACACAAGTTAACATGTGCGTGTGGAACATGCTATGTAGGACAGACAGGACGAAGCATCGAATGTCGAGTCAAGGAACACGGCAGAGACACCCAATTAGGCAAGATTCAACAGTCCGCTGTTGCTCAACACTGCCATGAGGCGGGACACAAAATAGATTTCGATGACGTTAAGATGTTGGCAAGGGTGAGTAATTATCATCGAAGGCTTATTAGAGAAGCCATCGAAATTGACAAGCATCCCAACAACATCAATCGTGAGGACGACACTGACATTAGTAGGGTCTGGAAATCGATCCTAACGCGGTCAGGTGGAAAAACACATGGGAGCGGTAACTCCAGATGTGTGCAGTGAGGTGTAAATTTAGGTATATAAGGGAGATTTCTCTGGAAGGTCTCCAGTATTCATTTAGCACTGAAGAAGCGAGCAATATGGTTCGCGAAACGTCAGCATTTACGAATCTTAACACACGGCATAACCCTGAAGCAATTTATTTTCTAAATGATTCTGGTCGTGGAAGCCTTGGTACTTACTGTGCTTTGTAAATTGAACGTTTAAATTTTTAATTTTAATGTGAAACGAAATAAAAAGGTTTTTTTAAAAATTACTAAATTACAATTACTCTCGATATTGAGCCCCTTGGGTCTGGTGTTAATATTCATCGATCTCAAATTTCACAGGAATTAACTATGGATATAAAGGAACAAGTTTAGATACTTCTGCAGAAAAACGTTGAAAAATATGAACCTCCCTACTGTATCTGGCGCGTAGATATTTTGAAGAGTGAACAGTACCTAATTCAGATTTTTGCTTTGATTTTCATTTTACTGTCTTGTCACTAACCAAAATCTAGAAAAAATTAAAATATCGTTTTATTGATTGACGTAACAGAGGTAGATATAACTAACAATATCATTGTTTTTATAGCTTATTATGATTACCAAAACAGTTTTTCTCAGTTTTGAGTAAAATTTTCAATACAACGGTTACAGGTCTCTTGAGCTTTAAGCTTCTCTAAAACCCCCATTAACTTAAAAATCCCTTAAAGGTGCGTTAAACGCATAGATTTCCCATGCTAGGAACTAAGCAATTCACCTGCTAATATATAACCAGAAACATTTCTGCATAAATCTTTGTGTAACTAAGAAGTAATAACGTAACTTACCTAATAGGCTCTGTCTCGATACAGACGTGAGAGCCCTATGAACACTTTCAGTGCTGGATTTCGCACCACCAACAGTTGGTGCTAACGATTGAATTGGCGAACAGACATCAAGACGGGTACCGCTACCTCCAAGACGATCCTCAACCATCCGTCCACCAGACGTAATGATACCTGCAACAACACAACACATTTTACCTCAAAAAATAATTCACAACATGGCGCAGTCTAAGTAGGATTGATTATCATATCTCCATATAACTGGCGCAATCGAATAGCATAAATTTAATCACAACGTGGCGCAGTCTAAGTAGGATTGATTATCATATCTCCATATAACTGGCGCAATCGAATAGCATAAATTTAATCACAACGTGGCGCAGTCTAAGTAGGATTGGTTATTATATCTCCATACAACTGGCGCAGTCGAATAGGATAAATTTAATCGCATTAACACACTTTTTAAAACTAGTTTGTAATTTTATACCTGCCTAAATGTACGATATACGTAACCTAGGTAAAACAGATGTAGTTCGTTTTAAATCTGCGTCAAAAACGCGTTAAAATCCACACGTTAAGGCCGCTCGCCATATGCCAGCGATTTGCATAATGAAGTTTCGGCCAATGTGGACGAATTTAATTCTTTGGCTACACTATGTAAATACGCTGTACAACATACGGCATCTGTTCTAAACTAATTAAAATGGGATTGTCGCTTAAGGTCATACGCGGCGTGAGTAGTGCGGACATGTTTGTACACGTCTGTTTGCAATTAATTATTGTTCCATGCAAGCGTAGAAACGGCAAACCTAGAAAGGCAAATATGAACAATGCAAACCTGGTTGGTGTTGAATTGGTTCTTGTAATTATATATGCGAGGTTGCGTTAATTGTTTGGATGTTATTCTAATAAACATTTGTAGATAACCTATAATTGCTAGAATTTTGAGGTCTGGGATAACGTTTGCTAGAAATTAAATTGTCGAAGGTCTAAAACGAATTTATTAGAAGAAAGAAGTTTGTTCTGCAAAAGACACAAAACTCAATTCAAAACTCGCATTCTTGAAAAAATTAAGATAGAAAAACAAAGGCCGGCCGTGTTCAGCGCAAGAAAATCGTCAACAGCTCACCACAGTTGTGTTGCAACTGGTGACAAAACTATCGGCAACATATCGGTCTCTCTCCACTCTGACGCTTCTCGCTCATATTGACCTACATAAATCTGGTTACATCATTGTGGTCAGCTGTTCGTTGTTTTTATCTACAATTAGAATCTTTCGGATTGTGGAATCTTAATGTGGGTGTGTTTGTGTAGTAATTTGTATAGTAATAGAGACGAACGAGTGGCATTTGTATGCAACGTATGAATAGTATGCGAAATAATTTTCGAATTGATGTTTTGATTTCTTTAAAACAATTTTCAGTGTACCTAAAAAATTGAAATTGACTATACGTTATTTGATCAAAATTGCTTATCACTGACTTATTTATTATCAATGGACCATATTACTTTATATGGGGTTGGATTTGTGTTAATGTAGTATTTTTTATCATCCACTTTTCTACTAAGGAACCCATGAATGTGACGAAGAAGTTAAAAAAATAATTTTATGACAGAAAAAAAACATTTTTGTTTCGCTTTTTTGCAGATATGGTATATAAATTCCAAGGCGGGACGCTGAGACACAAGGGGGGGGGCACATAAATAAAAATGTTCAGTAATTAAATAAATACTCGGAACTAAAAGAAGTTAAAGCTGGGGTACCCCAGGTATAAAAAAAGTTGGGTATTCCCATTTAAAAAAAAAGAAGTTAACCTCATTTTCACCGATTGCACCGCCATCTGCAATGAAACTGATATCGCCATCTCATTTCCCCCTTTGCGTCCTACAAGTTTATATAAGACACTTGTCGTACCATGTATATTTCTCGAGATATTGAAGAGTCTCAAGTTGAAAAGACCACCCGGTAAAAATTGTGTATACTTTTAACTCAAAAATGGTGGATTTTATAATAAAAAATGATTCCTATAAACTATTCTTAGAATTAATCTTAGAATGAAAAAATTTAAACAAACAGAGAGAGTCTATTCGAAAAAAGGAAAAGTTACCAAATTTTCGTAATACAATATATTTAAACGATAGCTTGGTTAAAGCCCAAAAAAGTTGTTTGAATTTTTTTTAAATTTTGTACGGCTAGCGATTTATTTGCGTGTTCTGGTAATTTTATTATTACAATAAAGATCATGTTATTTCTGGTTTTTATTTTAGAATTACATTTTATTTTGATTTTTAATAAAAAGAAAATGTACGATATTGTTAATATCAATACTGCGTGATACGTTGTGTAGTTTGTGAAAAAAATATTAAAGTTTGTTTTTGTTTTTTCTAAAATAGTAATTCAAAATAAAAGGTAAGATTTTAATTTCTGGTCCTTACTTTTTCTGAAGGAACTTACTAAAGTAAATCATTTTCAATGTAAACTTTATATAAACATCTTTAGATTAGAAAGATTCAAAAAACAACTGCGTTTCAGTATATTTGCAAAATAACAAATAAACGCATGTTTAAAGAAAATTAATGACTATAAAATTGAGCAGAACTATCAAATTTTGCATGGCTTTCGGTAAACGAGGTCCCCATGTATTTTTTCGAACAACGGACACATATGAAGTATACTTGGTCAAGCAACTTATTTTTAGTAAGTTTTACTTTCTAGTATAATAAAATATCAACTTAGCTTAAAATATGTATTAATACATATTATGGCACTTAGCACCTTCTACGAATTTTTGAATTTGCTTTTGTTCTTGATACAAGCCCTCGGCAAAAAAACAACACCAACATGTGATGTACAGTCTGTTTAAATATGCACAAAAAATTAGGGATGGCTTCCTATAAAACATTTATCTTGCTGCACACTATTTTCTAAATATCTCGGAATAATGTTTTTCGTACTTAGTTCGTTATTTACTTCAACTCTTCAGATGGAGTTAGTCAACAAGATTCAAGCTTGACTAAATTCATGCAGCAGTTCAATTTTATCAATACGGGACATAAATCGTTTGAAAAACATTTCCTAACTAAAATACTTTAAAGAAAAGTTTCGTAATTTCTCAATTTTCAGATAAAAATCATACTATATCACATGTCCATCGAAAAAAAGTCCATCAAATGCGAACGCTACATATTTACCACTGTTGCACAATTGTCCTTTTATCTTTTATTTGAATTAATTACTAGAAAAGTGTAGGTTTATTTCTTATGGCAGTATCATTGGAACCAGCGTTACATACAATGTTTTCGATAGTACCTGCAATACCTATAAACACTGTACCTATAACAAACAAACACATACAATAGCATGCCTTGCTCACCTTCAGACCGAATTGCAACACGGAAAATGGCCAGTAAACCGGTTCGTATAGCGGCATAACAAATTCAGTGACAATAGTTGGGGCGAAACTTTATTTCTATCTCGTGTTGGCCGCAGGCAGTGGCCATGTTTCATCGTTAGGACGGAAATAAGAAAGCTCGAGTCGCGCTTTTAGGTGCACATTTCGACCTCGTGCGGGGTCGAATTAATGCCCTCGAGAAAGTCTGGAAGAGGAAAGAGAGACGCAATACGAGAGAATTACCCCGGCCTGAGCCCGAGCTGAGCTTCCCGACAAAGCGCCGCGGATTGCGGTGAAATGGGCTTGCTCTATTTTTGTTTTTGCGCCCTCAAATTAACGTATTCTCTAGTTAAGTTGGGCGATATTTTACTGGGATAACTTTTTTAATTATTCTAAAGCGGTGCAGTTAGAGTATCAGTGTTTTATTTTGCGTGAACGGAAAGTTTTGAATTGTACACAAGTCAGTATATTTGATTTATATACTCAATAAAAGGAGAAAACCAATTTCAAACCTAATTTAAAACTTATATAATTATAATTTAGAATGAAAATCCTGCTGAACTAGTAAAAGACATAAACCTGATCGGGATGACAACTTTTAATCCCAGATTCGTATTTATAAAAAAAAATAAGCTGTGGCCAGGCACATGACTTTATCATACAGTATATAAAATTAATAGTATAGCTGCATGAGATTCTATTTGATCGAGATCGATCGTGTCTGCATTAAAATAAAACTAGTTAGCCAGGATTGTCAAAAGATCAGCGTTTGACACTACCTACTGTCACTAGAATGAAAATATCTGTCAAATTCTGGCTAACTAGTTTTATATTAATGCAGACACGACCGATGTCGATCAAATAGAATCTGCTCATGCAGTTAAACTATTAATTTTACAAAAAAAAGTCAGACTAAAATTATTCAGAATTTCTTCTACTTTGTCCGACAAAGCGCCGCGGATTGCGGTAAAATGGGCTTGCTCTATTTTTGTTTTTGCGCCCTCAAATTAACGTATTCTTTAGTTAAGTTGAGCGATATTTTACTGGGATAACTTTTTTAATTATTTTAAAGCAGTGCAGTTAGAGTATCAAGTGTTTTGTTTTGCGTGAATGGAAAGTTTTGAATTGTACACAAGTCAGTATATTTGATTTATATACTCAATAAAAAGAGAAAACCAATTTCAAACCTAATTTAAAACTTATATAATCATAATTATAATTTAGAATGAAAATCCTGCTGAACTAGTGAAAGACATAAACCTGCTCGGGATGACAACTTTTAATCCCAGATTCGTATTTATAAAAAAATAAGATGTGGCCAGGCACATGACTTTATCATACAGAATATAAAATTAATAGTTTAGCTGATGAGATTCCATCTGATCGAGATCGATCGTGTCTGCAATAAAATAGAACTAGTTAGCCAGGATTGTCAAAAGATCAGCGTTTGACACTACCTACTGTCATTAGAATGAAAATATCTTTCAAATCCTGACTAACTAGTTTTATATTAATGCAGACACGACCGATGTCGATCAAATATAATTTGCTCATGCAGCTAAACTATTAATTTCACAAAAAAGTCATAGACATGCATTATTCAAAATTTCCTCTACTTTACCCGATAAAGCACCGCGGATTGCGGTGAAATGGGCTTGCCCTATCTTTGTTTTTCCGCCCTCAAATTAACGTATTCTCTAGTTAAGTTGGGCGATATTTTACTGGGATAACTTTTTTAATTATTTTAAAGCGGTGCAGTTAGAGTATCAGTGTTTTATTTTGCGTGAACGGAAAGTTTTGAATTGTACACGAGTCAGTATATTTGATTTATATACTCAATAAAAATATAAAACCAATTTCAAACCTAATTTAAAACTTATATAATTATAATTTAGAATAAAAATCCTGCTGAACTAGTAAAAGACATCAAGCTGCTCGGGATGACAACTTTAAATCATGACTTTACCATACAGTATATAAAATTAATAGTATAGCTGCATGAGATTCTATTTGATCGAGATCGATCGTGTCTGCATTAAAATAAAACTAGTTAGCCAGGATTGTCAAAAGATCAGCGTTTGACACTACTTACTGTCATTAGCATGAAAATATCTGTCAAATTCTGGCCAACTAGTTTTATATTAATGTAGACACGACCGATGTCGATCAAATAGAATTTGCTCATGCAGCTATACTATTAATTTCCCAAAAAAAGCCATAGACATAAATTATTCAGAATTTCCTCTACTTTACCCGACAAAACACCGCCGATTGCGGTGAAATGGGCTTGCTCTATTTTTGTTTTTGCGCCCTCAAATTAAAGTATTCTCTAGTTAAGTTGGGCGATATTTTACTGGGATAACTTTTTTAATTATTTTAAAGCGATGCAGTTAGAGTATCAGTGTTTTATTTTGCGTGAACGGAAAGTTTGAATTGTACACAAGTCAGTATATTTGATTTATATACTCAATAAAAATATAAAACCAATTTCAAACCTAATTTAAAACTTATATAATTATAATTTAGAATAAAAATCCTGCTGAACTAGTAAAAGACATCAAGCTGCTCGGGATGACAACTTTAAATCATGACTTTACCATACAGTATATAAAATTAATAGTATAGCTGCATGAGATTCTATTTGATCGAGATCGATCGTGTCTGCAATAAAATAGAACTAGTTAGCCAGGATTGTCAAAAGATCAGCGTTTGACGCTACCCACTGTCATTAGAATGAAAATATCTGTCAATTCCTGGCTAACTAGCTTTATATTAATGCAGACACGACCGATGTCGATCAAATAGAATTTGCTCATGCAGCTATACTATTAATTTCCCAAAAAAAGCCATAGACATAAATTATTCAGAATTTCCTCTACTTTACCCGACAAAACACCGCCGATTGCGGTGAAATGGGCTTGCTCTATTTTTGTTTTTGCGCCCTCAAATTAAAGTATTCTCTAGTTAAGTTGGGCGATATTTTACTGGGATAACTTTTTTAATTATTTTAAAGCGATGCAGTTAGAGTATCAGTGTTTTATTTTGCGTGAACGGAAAGTTTGAATTGTACACAAGTCAGTATATTTGATTTATATACTCAATAAAAATATAAAACCAATTTCAAACCTAATTTAAAACTTATATAATTATAATTTAGAATAAAAATCCTGCTGAACTAGTAAAAGACATCAAGCTGCTCGGGATGACAACTTTAAATCATGACTTTACCATACAGTATATAAAATTAATAGTATAGCTGCATGAGATTCTATTTGATCGAGATCGATCGTGTCTGCAATAAAATAGAACTAGTTAGCCAGGATTGTCAAAAGATCAGCGTTTGACACTACCCACTGTCATTAGAATGAAAATATCTGTCAATTCCTGGCTAACTAGCTTTATATTAATGCAGACACGACCGATGTCGATCAAATAGAATTTGCTCATGCAGCTAAACTATTAATTTTACAAAAAAAGTCATAGACTAAAATTATTCAGAATTTCTTCTACTTTGTCCGACAAAGCACCGTGGATTGCGGTGAAATGGGCTTGCTCTATTTTTGTTTTTGCGCCCTCAAATTAACGTATTTTCTAGTTAAGTTGGGCGATATTTTACTGGGATAACTTTTTTAATTATTTTAAAGCGGTGCAGTTAGAGTATCAGTGTTTTATATTGCGTGAATGGAAAGTTTTGAATTGTACACAAGTCAGTATATTTGATTTATATACTCAATAAAAAGAGAAAACCAATTTCAAACCTAATTTAAAACTTATATAATTAGAATTATAATTTAGAATGAAAATCCTGCTGAACTAGTAAAAGACATAAACCTGCTCGGGATGACAACTTTTAATCCCAGATTCGTATTTATAAAAAAAATAAGCTGTGGCCAGGCACATGACTTTATCATACAGTATATAAAATTAATAGTATAGCTGCATGAGATTCTATTTGATCGAGATCGATCGTGTCTGCATTAAAATAAAACTAGTTAGCCAGGATTGTCAAAAGATCAGCGTTTGACACTACCTACTGTCATTAGAATGAAAATATCTTTCAAATCCTGACTAACTAGTTTTATATTAATGCTGACACGACCGATGTCGATCAAAGAGAATTTGCTCATGCAGCTAAACTATTAATTTCACAAAAAAAATGTCATAGACATAAATTATTCGAAATTTCCTCTAATTTAATTTATTATTTAACTACTTTGACGAAATTACAAAAATGGCGGCTCATTTGCAAGATCGTTAAAAAATGCTAGAGTAAATATCGAGTTCCTTTGGACTCTTTTGAACAAAAAGCCTTTTACCTCTAACTTTAGTCATCAAACTTCTAAATATGAAGTTTCGTACCGATACCTTTAGTAGTTGCACCGGAATCGTCGCCACAAAAAAAAAACGGGTACACACTCATACACACATACATACACATACACAGAATTTTTTCCTCAGAGCTATAAATATTATGCCATATCTTTAAATGTTGAAAAATTTACGATAATTAAAGGAACAATGAAAAAAGATATAGAGAACTATTAAAAAAATCTACAGCTATGAATCTTAGAAACAACTAATGATTAAAATTCTATACAAACATGTAAATTTTGACCAATATAATTGACTTGTTCCACAATCTTGGAAATATGTATAATCTTATATAATAGTCATATAATAGTCTTTTATTAAATAAAAATGACATGTTCTTTTACAATTTGTATTTTCCATCGCAACAGAGAGATTCTCAAAGAATCAAATTTTCCGTAAATTTAGCAATCAAATCAATCAGAAAAACATGTTGAACCAAATTAATTGACGAAAAAAATTCAAACTGATAAACTAATTATTTGTATTATTAAAATGTTAAAAATTTATCAACAATCTTCTTCTTTAATTCAGTTCAATTTATCCGAGATCAATCGGACAAAATTTGGTGAAGTTCTAAAGCGTTGAACAAAACTAGATTTTCATGGCAGGAATCAACATCGCTGTCGCATTGTTTGATGTGTATTTTCGTTTTCCTTATTTAAAATAAAATACGCATGAATAATTTACCAACTGCACAATATCAATAACAAATCGACACAATAAAATATTACCCAACATTAGAATGTGCGTCTCAAAATATAGAGTTAAAAGCATTACATTCGAGAAAAAAAGGTTCAAGTTTGCGAAACGCAGCAAAAACAATCGTTTCATAGCTGCAGAATTTGTTCGGACACAAATTTTATCAAACTATGCGAGATAAATAGCGTCGAATAACGTTGTAAGTGCTGCACAGAAAAATACATTCTTCTGACCGCAAAAAAATTGTTTTCGAGCACTACGCCGTACTTCAACGGGATATAATCGTGGTAAAGTTTGGACTGCATACCTATGACTTGAATAATCAGTAATAAATTATGTTTTAAATACAAAATGTAGAAAAATTAATATGATCTTAAAAAATAAAATACGCATCTATTTTTAACTATATTCAAATTAAAGCATATCGTTTTAAACATTTTTAAATACTTTTTAAATAATGTTTATAGACTTTTCCAGTCGAACAAGAATCATACAAACTCATTTTTGCAGTGTTCTTATTTGAAATTGCCAAAATTAGAATCAACAATTTGTGACCATTTATAAACCTGCAGGTCGCGTAGATCTGTTGACCGCCGAAATCGGTAGCCATAGAACATAATAGAAAACAACCAGAATATCTACTGCACGTCTGATATATGTTGGCCAGATTGGTTGACGTCGCGCCATGTTCTCGTGTAGATGTATCAGGGCCGGCTTAAGGAACACGTTCACTACTTCGCATCATATGTATCGGATTTATTTTTGTAATACAAAACGGCTTTTACTCGTTAATGTCCCGACTGAGGCGAGAGTGGAATTTGCTGCCGGAGTCGGTGCGCATCACCAGCCCTTGTTTTCCACCCGGCCCTCATGCGCAAACTGAAGGTATTGTGTGCGTTTTCGCGAGTGATTGTTTTGAGTTTTGTTTTGGCTTGTTCAGTTTACATTACTGTATTGAATTATTTTTGTTTACTTTTAATATTCATTTCTATTGCGCCCATGATTTTTTTTTGTAATAGGATAACTTAAAAAAAACAACAGCTTACAAAGCTTTCGTCAATAAATGCGATTTTGCAACCCCATTCGGCTGTGTAATAGAAAGAAATAGTAAATAGCAGGCATTAGGGATGTTTTGCAAAACATGAAAAAATGAAAAAAAGTTAAGTGAAACACCCAACCTAGAAATCTCAAAATATTCTACTGGTATGGATTATACACACGGATAGATGCAGGTTTCCAGCTGCACATTATATTTATTTCCTCCACCATAACTCATAACTAATTCTAAATCATTTCACGGACCGTAATGCGGCAGCATGACGTAGAGTGGAGTACATCCACTTCCTGCTGTCAGAACACAAAGAAACTATTTCAGCCAAGCAGCGCTAGATGGCGTGTCAATTTTTCACCGCCACCATTTCCCACCACTCCTCAGTTCCGATTAGAAAGAGGACAGACAGGCTTGAATACTTCAATGCATACTTGGAACCAAAATCCCCAATACTCAATTCTAAAGATAAATTATGATAATGTTTGTAACGAGGGGTGATGATAAATCGGTATGCTTACTGTTCCGAACTTATGGCTATTTATTATTGCCGTAGCAGGCTTGAAGACGGTTCCCTTTCCCTTTCTCTTCTATTCTAATAAAGCGACGGCGGTTTATTTTAACAGTGTACATATTTGGTGGAATCGGTTTAATTAATTGTTACGAGGGTTGGACCGTTTAACCGAATCCAACTCTGAACAAAGTTTTCGCTTCCGCGGCGAACGGAAGCGGTTTTAAATTTGTGTGAAATTTATTGCGAGCATTAGGAGGAACGGTCTTAGTTGTTACTTTATATCGCTTTATAGTGGGTTACTGCTAATTTAACGTCATCCTTTTAACACGTGGGATCATTTAGAACGTATTTAAGCAGATTTATCTCAGTACAAAGTACTTAGGTGCAACATTTTTGCAGATGAGTAAAAGGTAAGCCCGATGGGTACAAATCTTCAAAATAGTCTTAAAGTAAACCATGTTTGTCTTCTTGAGAATGTTTTCCACATATGTTGCTTCTTTATAGTGGTGTAACCATTAAACCAGCTAAGTATTTACCTAAATTACTGTTTTTTCGCATGATTTCATCCTTTTTTAATAAAATAAAACATTTTATCACATCTGCAATTTAATATTATAATTCGAAATAAAATTTTACTTATACCCAGTAGGCTATGAAAAACTGGGCTAAACAAGTTATTAAGGTATATGTCAGTGGTTGTGATATTGTTAGGTTAGATTTGCATAATTTTTTGAATTATGGCGAACTTTTCCCAGGAGTAACTAATTGACATGGTGTGGGTTCTTGGCGAATGCAACAAAAATGCTTTATTGGCAAGTGGAGTTTACAGAACACGATACTCAGATCGTCAAAGACACCCAACAAAGCAAGCGTTTGAAAGAGTGCGTCTGCGCTTTACAAATTTTGGAAACGTTAATTACCCAAAACAACAAGCACGTAGAAAATCAACTACTAACGATGACAATCAAGTCAATGTACTTGCTTCAATAGTGGAAGTTCCAAAAACAAGTTGTCGGCAGTTAAGTAGGGGTTTAGATATCAGTAGAGCTTCAGTAAATAGAATAATAAAATTTCTAATTATAAGACCTATTAAATTGCAGATGTGGTAAAATGTTTTATTTAAAAAAAAAAAGATGAAATCATGCGAGAAAACAGTAATTTACTTAATACTTAGCTGGTTTAATAGTTAATGTAGGTGTAGAAGAACTTATTGAAAGAAAAATCGATTTTTTTTATGAAGAAGGCTATTTATCTCTGCAATGGTTTACTTTAGCACTAGTGTGTGCTAGTACTTTTTTGTGCAGAACGATGCGTAGAATTCAAAAAATTAATTAGATACAGAGTGTTCCATTTAAAAATATAACTTTCTTAGGTAAAACTGTTTGCTATATTTTGTTGCAGATTATGACCATCCACTACATAATTTGGATATGGTAGGTAATCACGCTATTAGAACGCTTCTTATTTAATCATAATCTAAGCATGCGCAATAAAATTAAAAACCGGTATTAAAATAGACAATTTTTCTTTGGCCGCTGGTTCCCCATAAAAATGCCAATACATTATCGTAAAATTTTGCGAGGAATTCAAAATTGTGCCGAAATATAGGTTGTTACGTTTAAAAAACATAACTTTGGGTTGGTACTACCTTATGGAACACCTTGTATACACGCTAATAATTTTAAAATGTGCGTCTCGGCGGTCTGTATATATGAGTGAAATCAGTTTTAAAATATCTTCATTAACAGAGGCACAATCTTCCGAGCTCTCACTGTTGAGAGTAAGTTTTATCTGAAACCATTCTTAACTTCACTAGGGTTTGTTCATACAAAAAGCTCACTTCTAAATACAATTTTTGTGGGCAAAATCACTTAGTTTTAAGTATTTTAGTATTAGTATTTTCTAGTAAAAAAATTCCTGTTAACGATTATTAGACAAATGCTTGTTCTATTATACCGACGTCCTATATGATAACAAAGATAAGAGGCATTTTTAAGTAAGCCGAAAAACGGAAAAAAGTCAACAATCGTTGGAAATTGGAAAAAGTATAATAATATATACACTATACAAAAACTATACATATAAAATTATTTAATAATACCCATTTCAGGTCAAAATGGTAATATTTTTAATAACATAACTCATTATTTCAAAATCAAATGGAGAATATTATGAATTTAATTAAATCGGTATGCGAATGTCCCAAAAAAGCAGGTTTTAAAACCATTTCTTCCAAACCCGACAACCACTAACTGTCAGTGTGTCTGCTTTATTATGGAAATTTGCAAACCATTACATTTTCTAATAGAACACCCTGTAAATTTTAAATTTTTTATTCTAAGATTAATTCTAAGAACATTTTGTAGAAATAAGTTTTTTTGAAAATGCATTATTTTTGAGTTATGATCAGTTAAGCAAAACTTCTGAACTTCTAGTTAAGAATATTTTTCCACATACATACACATTTATTTTAATGTGACTATTTGAACATTTAATTTAATTCTATTTAATTGTGTTGTTATTTTCTCTTGGATGTTTTTATTTTTTACCCGTGCGTGTGGTTAAAGTTAAAGTGCATGAGTATTGATTAATTGCTTATAACTAAAAAAATTAAAATTTTATGAAGAAATAATTCCAACATAAAATTCTTAGAATTAAATCAAGGTGTTCTGTTGGAAAAAGGAAAGGCTTGCAAATTTCCATAATAAAATAAACACCCAGTATATTAAAAATATATTTGAACGAGAGGTTGTTTAAACCCATTGTTTTATTTGAACATTTTTTTGATTTTATTTATAGTTGGAGAATTATTAAGGTGTTCCGGGTATTTTGACTATTTTTGGTTAATAGCATAGATATAAATAAAAAATAATGCATTTGATAAAAATATGATTCCTATAAAAAATTCTTAGAATTAATCTTAGAATTAAAAAATGTAGTAATATATAGGGTGTTCTATTTAAAAAAAAAGGATAGGTTACCGAATTTCTATAATAAAATGAGTACTCTGTATATTGCAAATATATTTTACACACACACGCAAATGTCACTGTTTATTAGGGATGAGTCGTTCGCGAACGAACCGTTCAAAATGATCATTTCTGCTCAAGGCAGACACAGTCCAGCTTTCTCCGACGACCGGCGCGGCGCGGCGGCGTCTTTGATGCACGTGTTCATTTGTTTCCAGTGCCGCATAAAGTACATAATATGTATATACATTATACATATAAAAAATATTTTCGTTCGTCTATTTCTGGTTTGATTGATGCATAAAGATTCGTCAACATATTATGAATCTGCCCGAACATTTTCTTTGCGTTTTAAAATTGTTGAGATCCGTATATCTGCACTGTATTTGTTTTAAATATTTTTGGAATATTATATTGAATCGGGAATCGTTGATAATGAAGACCATTAATTTTAATAAATATAATTTATTAAACAAAATGAAAGTTTGAGAATATATAAGGAAGAATATAAAAAGCATAAAAAGCAGAATGAAAGATATGAGATTTTTGATTTAACTTACTGAAAAGTATTGTATAAATTACGTAAAATCAGCTTTCGAAAATCGCTAAAAGATCAAAATTAGGTTTAATTAATTTAAATTATATATATGCAAATACCATTGACTTATTAGCCTTAGTAGCATTTTTATAGAATCTATTTTGTTTTTGTTACTGAATGGAGGTAATTTCTATCAGCATAAACTACAAGAAAAGCTAAGTTAAATCAGAAAATTCCAGTTCTGACAAAGAAAAACACTATTCGCAGGAGTTAGGCCGTCGCGCGTCGGTATATTCGTAAAAATAACCCCCCTGCGACATAGGGCCGCTGCGATGGCTGAACGAAGATACCAGCAATGCGAGCGTCGTGTGTCTCGTTCTTTTTGAACGGTTCGTTCACTAGATCCGTCTATAACCTATATGAAATACGTTCATTTTGAACGGTTCGGTCGCTCGGTCAGTCATATGAAAGACGTTCATTTTGGACGGGTCCGTTTGAACGGGTCATTTTAGTGAGCCGGTTCGACTGAACCGGCTCACTGAAATGACCGAGAATGCCCATCCTTACTGTTTATGTTCCTTAGAACAACATAGACGTGGCAGTGACTGATTAGTTACTTCAAAGATCTAGAACTTACTAGATTGTTATAACGGTAAACGTTTAATAGCGGTGTCTACCTAATACCGCTAGGTAGCTGTTGAGGCTTATACAAGCTCACACGCACATATAATTGAAATCAAATTCTAATTTCTGCGAAGTCGTTTATTAGAATAAATTATTCTGAGTAAAATTATATACGATAGAGGAAACAAATAAGTTGCACACCACAAGAACTAAAGGGCCGTTCCTTAGTTGCTGTATTTTTTCCTGCTATCATTTTTGGCTGACAAAATAGTGCTTTATGTATATTTCGAAATCGTACGTAATTTTCGGAGTAATTTGTCATTTGATTTCTTTCTAATAACTATTCTTTAGACCAAACAGTTCTTAGCCGTGTTTCAATCTCAGTTAACGCTTTTCTGTTAAATTTATCAAGGGTTCTATAAAATCCAGTTTCCGGCTCCTCCACCAAAAATGTCGTACACAATTTTAGCTATAGTATAGGGCGTATAGGCAATTTCATAGCAATCTATCATCCCCTCTTATATTTAGGTACTCAAATTGTAATAAAATGATGTAAGTATGTCATTTTATCAGAATACCTCTTAAAAATCCTTTATAATCAGATTCCTAAAAGATAAAAGTCGTATTCTCCGCATTCCTTCCGCAAAATCGTACGCCTGCGCTCTTAACCCATTTAATTAATTAAATATTAATTAACCCTCTAGCTCCATAAACCGGATAATGTCAGCGTGAAGTCGAACAAGTCGCAAGATGATATTATTGCCTTGCTGATGCCAGCCTTAGCAGCCCTTTACAGCAGTGGCTACAACCCTTGGGAGTTACGGTCCATTCCACAGGATCGCACCGACGCTTTCAAACAGGCAACTTGATTCTATAACGGGTAACTTTTGAGTATTGCCGCGTTGATTGTGGCAACATTCAACCGGACTTCACGCCGCTGCAACCGACGTCTCTATTGAATCGTTTGCAAAGTACGTTCCGGCACTCTTTTGTCGGCGCCGTTTGTTCGCCAAACGACTTTTAATGTAATCTTCAATTGTGTGTGCCTGAAACGGAAGCGACTGGCAAGACAAATAGGCCCCACTGTTATCTCGTACTCTATATGTGGAAGCCGGTGGCTTTGTTTTTGCTGGATTCAAACTTCATTGAGTAAGTGGAAGTGTGTTTGGACGACAGCGCTTCTTGGTTGGATTGTCTAACGTGCGAAGAGGTGGGGGAGGGATTTCATTGTACTTTTAAGGTTTACATGTTTTGAATTTGTTCCAATTTTTTTCAAATTCAAACCGAGGTAGATGTGTGTATATACGTATGGTTGTGCATTATTGTTATTATTATTTGGCTAGATTGCAAATTGCTAGATCTTTGAATTGTCAAGAAACGGGAAAAATTCTCGTTAAAGTACGATTTTTTCCAAAAGTTTGTACTGATCACCAAATTCGGGATGTCTTTTTTAAAACTATATTTAAAGGAGAGGGTGTTTAAACCCAAAAAACTTTTATTCGAAAATTTTTTCGAATTTGTTTGCGGTTGGAAAATTATGTAGGTGTTCCGGTAATTTAGACTATTTTTGGGTAATAGCTTCTAATTAAAAAGTAATGCATTTTATAAAAAAATGATTCGTATAAAAAAATTCTTAGAATTAATCTTAGAAAAAACTGTAATAATATAAGGGTGAGATTAAGCAAGTACGTAGGCTTTCACGGCCAGAATCATTTAGAAAATAAACTGCTTCCGGGTTATCCCGTGCGTCAAGATTTGTTAATGCTGACGTTTCGCGAACCATGTTGCTCGCTTCTTCAAAGCTAATTGAATACTGAGTATAAACGTCAGCATTAACAAATCTTGACACACGGCATAACCCGGAAGCAGTTTATTTTCTAAATATAAGGGTGTTATATGTAATATATATAGGGTGCAAAAATATACATTGAAAATATATTTAAAAGATAGCTTGTTTAAAGCCAAAAAAGATAATAAAGGTTATTATTATTTTGATTATTATAATTATTAGACCACTATTTTTAAGTTAGTTTTTATGTTTCTGCGCTTTGTTTTCGTATTGTTTTGTGCTTATTTTTCGTTCCTAATAAGGCTACAATTTGAATTGTAGAATAGAGAACAAGAATAGAATGTATAAGTTTACGAAAAAAGACAATTTTGTACACTATTTATAAAAACCTGTAGGTAAAGTAGAGTGTTACCACATGTTACCGCAAAATACTCTATAGATTGTAATGAAGAGCAATAAAATAACGACTATTTCTAAATTGGCATAAATAAATTATGCAAAATAGACAAAATAGTATGTTACACTGGTTTTATAAGACATCTTGGCGCATTCATTCATTTAGGAAACTCTTCATAGAGCATACAATATATAGCAATTTTTATTCAACCACATTACACACAGAAAAGTGATTATTTGGAACGAGAAAACATAATTTCTTGAATTTATTTACTAGATTCAAATGCATACTTACTTGGATGTAGAAAGTTAGGTATATACAAGAAATGCCACATCTAAGTAAAATAATTTCTCAGATAAATGCTGTCGACAAATAAATTCTTTCTTTATAAGAACCAATAATGTATTGAAAGAAGTACTTGAATTTTTCGTCCAAAAAATGTCAATTTCTGCAACGAAGTAATAGTAAATCCATCCAAGTGCGTACTTGATCCAAGAAAATATAAGACATTTAATATAAGTAAGTATTGTTTACTGAATAAAACCCCACCAATATTTAACTGAAGTGATTCTCACTTCTTTCAAGTAATCCCTTTTCTGGAATAAATATGCGCGTCGTGATTTTGTCAAGGCTCGTAGGGCTGGCGCCGTAAATGAGCAAAACCTAGTACGAAAACAACAACGAAGTACCCGTAGTAGGGGATGTGATTGTGATTAGTGTTCAATAAACGTTTCAACCTGGAATAATTTGATGTAAGGCACGCAACAAGTTAGAACGAGTACCTAAGTAAATATAACATACCTATCTTGTTAATTAGCAATAGAAAACGTATTTGTTCTAAATCTTTAAAATTCTTACATTAAGTACTTAGCTAAAAATATTTACCGGGAATAAAAATATACACTTCATTGAAGACTGTTTACTTCCTTCACCAGAGTAACAACTTTCTTAAATCTAGTAATTATTCCAAGAAATAAAATGTCTTGGTTGAAGTCAATAATCTCTCGCGGATATACGAACCTACCAACCACTTCATCCAAGTAAGATTCGTTCGAGAGATCACTTTTCTGTGTGTATCAAACCAGAAGTGGCCGGAAATGACGATATTACCATTTTTTTTCTTTAGGAATAATCAACATCTGCTTGCATTTTCTTTCAATTTTAGATGAATATATGTGCTTCATATAAACTGGGTGTATCTAACTCCACTTGGCTGGACTATTAACATACTCCACAGTTCTTAAAAAACACTAGACCATTGCTTTTCAAGTAAAATGCAGCACACCCAAAACTAAGAATAACCTATAAAGTAAAAATGACTCATGAAAAATATACGCAGAGTTACTAAACCCAACGAGAAACTTCATCATCAAAATTTTTGAACAGGTGTTTTCCCATTTTATGCTCGACTTGTAATTCCACGCCGGCAGCTGTAAAATTTTTATTTCAACCATCTAAAGCGGTGAACGTTAACTGTTTTTAATAATATCCGGTGACTGCGAGCGAAATCCAATTTTCTATGGCAATATTGCTTCATAACATCGCCGTCAGATGTCGTAAAACCTTAACGTTAACGGCGATATCGAGTAAATCGGTTATTAGTCACATTAATGAAGTTTGCCGTTGAAAATGTCTTACGGCAACTTGTCGTTCACGCAGTACATCTTAATTACATAATTACTACGACTATGTCGATATAATACGTCTTCCAGACTCTCGCGAGACATAGCGAGTGACCGCGAATCGTGAGAGTGTGGATGCCACACTCGCCCAAATTCGCTAACATTCGAATGCCAGAAGTCTCTACGGATGCAGATAGTCGGATAAAAATCACGCGTTCGCCGAGCGACTCGCCTCAGTTGTGCGCTCTCGTATCGATCCATTCAAACTGGATTGTTGGCGAGGCGCATAGCAGTTTTTGTGTGTACCCGAAGGTATTATTTACGACAGGGGTCTGATTTATGACATCAAACACGTGCGGTGAAGGGGCTGTTCGAGCATCAATGCAACCCGAAATGTAGGTAACGAATGGAATAAATTATTTAGTATTGAAATTAAAAGATTTAAAAATATTGAACACGATAAATTTATATGCAAAATACAAATAGTTTACATTGATATTAAATTAAATATCCGATAGTATTTTTTCTCTATTTGTGACGTCCCCATTACTACAATTTGTCATTTAAAATGGAAAATATACCAGATATTGATATTTATTTCTGTATTATTGAAATGCATATCAAATGCATATCAATAAATTAACCATCCGTATTATAAGACTACTAATGAAAATTAATATTAATAGCAATATTAAATCAATAATTAATCAAAACTAAAGAATATATTATTTATCTCTTTCAAATAAACCTTATCAGTTCCAAGTTATTTCAATCTTATTTTTCTATGATGTCTGAATCTTTTGTATCGTTTTAGTACAGTTCTTTGATGCAAATTACGACTGCGATCTACACAGGGCAATTACTAAGTTATTGATTGATAATATCGTCGTTACATACCAGTATACAGGGTTGGTCAAAATATCCGGAGCACCTAAATAATTGACCAACCGTAAACATCTTCAAAAAATCAAGCATAAGTTGTTTGATTTTAAACAAGCTATCGTCTAAATATATTTTTAATATACACAGTGCTTATTTTATTATGGAAACTGGCAACCTTTCCGTTTTCTAATAAAACACATACATTTACATTTTATAATTAAGATTAATTCCATGAATTTTTTGTAAGAATCATTTTTTATACAATGCATCATTTTTTAGTTATAAGCAATTAATCAAAACTCATAAACTTTTGTTTTAACTAAACGGATAAAAATAGCAGAACAACAAAATAGAAAAATAAAATTAAATGTTAATTAAATGTTCAAACAACAAATTAAAATATATGTGGGAAAAATCAGTTTCAAAGTTCAGCAGTTTTAATTAATTGCTGATAACTAAAAATGCATTTATGAAAAATGGTTACCACAAAAAATTCTTAGAAATAATCTTAGAATTAAAAAATTTAGAAACATACAGTATTGTTCTATTTGAAAAAGGAAATGTTACCAAACTTCGATAGCTAGTTTAAAAAAAAATAATATTTGATTTATAACGCAATACATTATACAAAATAATAATTATGCAATTATTTAATTTTGTTTTATGGACAAT
The DNA here is from genome assembly GCA_963966075.1 of Aphodius sticticus. Lineage (NCBI taxonomy): Eukaryota > Metazoa > Arthropoda > Insecta > Coleoptera > Scarabaeidae > Aphodius > Aphodius sticticus. The sequence continues at coordinate 5,380,748 of OZ014508.1, read as the reverse complement.
CGTATTACTATGTCTTATATTAGTATATGGTATCTAATATAAATGATCAGAATAAGAAATCATTTAAGAAATTTTTCAAATATTTATTATATTTTATATTACATTTTTGTTTACGTTATTCAATTAATTATTAATTAACAATAACCACAATTTCAATGAAAGTATGAACACACACTATACGCTGAGGCAGCGGCTACTTCAGCGACGTCCAAGTCACCAGCAGATGAACAGAGAATGCACGAGCCGAGGGCCGAGAAAGTGGATGGCCTTCTTTGACCGATGTCTCAGCCAGCCTCGCCGAACTTTTCGCCGATTTATTCGGGCTGAGTCAGGAGGTAGCATAAAGGAAAAAATAAAGAATAGCTCAATTATTGCTCTATTATTCCAGACCTGCGATGCAGATGACCGTGGTTCGACTCTAGATCAAGGCATTTTTTTTTTATTTTATTTTATTAGTTGTTATTCGCCACATTAGACTTACAAGTAAATATTCTGCAAAATACTTCTCTATAAAACACTATTATTAAACAAGAAGCCTTCAATTGAATCCTTGTTTAAATTAAAGTAATCAAAACGATTACTTGTATCAGTTTCGCTGTTTGAAATTGCCTACTATTCACATGGCTTGCTCTGTATTGCAAGTATATGAACAATTTTACAGGGATTATTACGCTCAGGTCCTTCCGATGGAAACCATGATTAAGGGTATCGAGTTAAGCTCACTATTAACCAATACAGTAAGCCACCCCAACGCAGGGCGATTAAGGTCTCTATTCCAACGTTCCTACATTCACAGTGGATCTACTATGCGTACGTCACATGTATAGTATGTAGTCGGTAATGTATGTCATACAGGGACTCCCACAAACCGACTTCAATAATAGGAGGTATGGTATTAATAACTATAAGAACTATACTATCCTGGACTTTAGTAAGTCATAGTTTTTAAAAACTAGTTTATTGACTAGATTACTTTCTGTACAAAAACAAAATAACTGAATTCAAATTAGAATATTAATACGCTAAATTTTCACCAATTATGAATTATTACTTTTTCAGTACCTAACTATAAGTAGTTCTTGTATATTTACATTGTGCTTTTTCAAGAATTTGACCAAAATATTACACCGATTTTAATTGTACGATTACACAAACTTACTTAGTGAAGTTATATCATAATTATATGACCGTGCTTCCGGTACATGATCAGATTGTAGTTTCCATTTCACTACTACAGCCTACTATAAACCCAAAGCCATTTTTCTTTTTTTAAATGTCAGGATGTTTGTAAATTTTGATGGATTCTCTAATAAGCCTTCGATGATAATTATTACTTGACAACATCAATCGCGAGGATGGTACTGACATTAGTAGGGTCTGGAAATCGATCCTAACGCGGTCAGGTGGAAAAGCACATGGGAGCGGTAGCTCCAGATGTGCGCAGTGTGGTGTAAATTTAGGTATATAAGGGAGATTTTCTTGGTAGGTCTTCAGTATTCAATTAGCTTTGATGAAGCGAGCTACATGGTTCGCGAAACGTCACATTTATAAATCATGACACACGGCATAACCCGGAAGCAGTTTATTTTCTAAATAATTCTTGCCGTGAAAAAATACAAAAATACATATTTCCGTTAAAATCTCAAAATTTTTTTTTGCACGATTACAATACTTTACATACTATGGATGTAAAAATAGCGAGCGTCCATTTGGTACGCACATGTAGCACGTCCCCAAAGAAGATTTCTACATGTTGGAAAATGCTCTGTGGGGATGCAATTGCAATTGACGGTACGAAATCACAGACGAATATTGTTCAAATTTTTTGGTTTGTGAGATATTTTTTTGAGTCTTTTTACTTTATCATACGCAGTATGTAAAGTATTGTAATCATGCCAAAAAAGTTTTTTGAGATTTTAGCGGAAATATGTCTTTTTGGGTCCCCTGAACATTTTTGACCAAGGTACAAAAAAATGTCTGTGTGTGTGTATGTGTGTGTGTGTGTGTGTGTGTGTGTATGTGTGTGTGTGTGTATGTGTGTGTGTGTGTACCCGTTTTTGTGGCGACGATTCCGGAGAAACTACTAAAGGTATCGGGACAAAACTTCATATTTAGAAGTTTCATAATCAAACTTAGAGCTTAAAAGCTTTCTGTTGAAAAGGGTCCAAAGAAACTGGTGGTTTACTCTTAGCATTTTTCGAAGATTTTGTAAATGAGCAGCTATTTGTGGAATGTCGTCAAAATAGTTAAATAATAAATTAAAGGAGAGGAAATTTTCTATAATTTATGTATATGACATTTTTTGGTAGAATTTATAGTTTAGCTGCATGAGCAAATTCTATTTCATCGAATCGGTCGTACTGCTTTAAAACTAGTAGCCAGGATATGTCAGATTTTTTTATTCTAATGACAGTAGCTAGTGTCAAACGCTAATGTTTTGAAAATACTACTGTCAATATAGGCTGCGTTCGGATATTGAACACCGTTACACTTTTTACACCCACTAACACGTAAGTGTCATTTGGACGGTGTACCCGGTGTCAACGGAGTACAATATCCGAACGCAGCTTTAATCGAGATATCTGTCTAGTTCTACTAGTTTTATTTTAATGCAGACATAGCCGATCTCGATCAAATAGAATCTCATGCAGCTAAACTATTAATTTTATATATAGTATGATAAAGTCATGTGCCTGGCCACATCAGATTTTTTTGAGACGGTATTGCGCCGCAGTACGATTTTGTTGGATTTAACGAAATTGGAATGAGTCGGTCGAAATTTGACCATGTGTGGGCACGACCGATCAAGTTGAGTCTGCTTGACGTGCAGTTAAAAATTTTTAGCGACTAAATTGTACAGCGGCGCAGTATCAGCTGATACTAGTACAATACATGGGTGGGAGGTTTGTTGTGTTCAGGGTTGTCAATTTAGTAGAATTTCTACTAAATCTGGTAGAATACAACATTGATCTGGTGGCCAATTTTGAGTCTAGTAGATAGTGGAAAATCTGGTAGATTGACATATTTTTTTTAGTTTTCTGTTCTGTACTTATAATAGTTTAAGTTATACTTAACTTATACTAATACTAATATAAGTACATAACTCGTTACTCCTTAACAAATGTGGCCAGTGTTGCCAAATCAGTAGATTTTTCACTAGATCTACTGTATCGATTAGAGATGTTTAATATTTCACAGCCATTTTTCTCAGTGTAGACATTCCAAAAATGATAAACTGATACAGTTTCCTATCGAATGCAGGGCTATTAATTGATAATGTATGACGCCATTTACTGCATGCTATTTTAGCGCGTCATTTGCAATAAATGCAGCTAAATATTATTAATGAATTCATTATTCATACAAACGGCTGCATATTCAAACAAAATTAAACCCCTAGAATTTATACCACCATTTTGAGTGAGTGGTGGTGCTAAAATTTCAAATTCAAGCCACGAAAAACGCGTTGAGTGTGGATCGGGTTCATATCGGCATTATGGGGTAAATACGGACCGATATAAAATTTCTCCTTTGTCCTTTTTTCGTAACAACCCGATCCGAGAGCCAAAACTCGATAAAACCACCCCCGACTCACACCCAACCAAGTTTTACATCCGCATACTCCTTTCTCAACTTTTCAGGGTAGTTTATAGTATTTTTTTTGTACGGAAAAACAACAAGAATCCTGGCAAAGCGATAATAATAGAAAATGGAATTAGCCGGTATTAACCGACATTAAGTTCGGGGGGGATAATAAAACGCGGACAAGTTTAGCTCTTTGCCAAGTTTTGCCCGCGGGAGGGTTGTTTGTGGGGTGCGCTTTAGCGGCGGGCGGAGTTTTAAAGGAATTATTTCGGTGTAATTAACTGCAAATACGTGAAAATCGGTGAAGCGCGTGCCCGAGCGAGCACAAAGCAACACAGCGAGGTCGGGCTGTGTGGAGTTTACGTACAGCAGTGGCGTACGTGAAAAATAGTAATCTAGAAATGACTAAATGTGCTGAAAACGAGATTAAAAATGTTACAGCGACCTGCATAAGTGTTTTTCATGCTTTTTTATATGGTGATTATAAAAGCCATCCAGATACTCACTTGAAAGGAAGTCGCCTAAGAAATCAACACAAACTTGAATAAGAAAAAAGGAACCTGGATACGATCTCATCACAGGGGAACTTCTTAGACATTTACCAACGAAAGGTATCTTTGAAGAGCTGCTTCTAAAGAGAATGAAACTATATTTGAATAAAAGGAACTAATTCCTAAACAACTTATTTGGTTTGAGAGAAAAGCACTCCACTATCAAGTCCATAGAAATGCTAATTTTCTCAACGATCTTTCTTGAAGTAGTACAAGCCTTTGGTAAGGTTCGGCATGAAGGTTTGATACATAAACTAAAGAGTGTGCTACCCGTACAATTTGTTCATATGCACATTGCACGTCCTATATATCAGATAGACTATCAAGGACAAAACAGATAAATGACATCTCGGATCTAAAGGTAGTCTAAGGTAGAAAGAACTTTAATTTTATATAGAAAAATGTATTTTAATAGTTAAAAATCAACATATTCGAGCATTATGTAGAATAACAAACTCTTTCGGAGATTTTCTTTTCAAAAAAATATATGTATGGGCAAGTAATTGTTCATTGAAAATAAGAATGTTTGTTGTAATGTCCAAATAATAAACTATATTCATATTAAAATATTAAATTTCAACAAAAAATATTTAAAAATGGCGGATATAAAAGCAATCTACCAAGACAATGAGAAAATAAAACTATTTGAATTCAAAAATCAGCTATTTTTCCCTAAAAATAAATATTTGTGATATTTTTGACACCAACTTGAAGGACCTGGATTCATGAAATGCGTGTCTAAGTGGTTTGTTTCGTACCTTATAGTTAGAGGTTTTTTTTTAAGGCAAAACTTAACATTCTATCTTAAACCAAAAGTATTTGTTTATTCAAAAATATGAATACACAACTTAAGACCCAGTTCTACCTCTCCTAAAACGCGTTTGCAAATAAAAGCGTTATTTATTGTTCAAAGTTTATGAAATTTTTTATGTAACTTCTTAGATAAATAACGAGTTGGGCTGGATGAAAAAAAAATTTTTTTAAAGATAAAAATCAATTTTGCTTCTACATCTTTGGTTTTTTTCAAATATAAAACATTTAGCCCAACTTATGATACAAAAATAGATTCTTTATTTAAGTACAATTTTCATCTAAACATTATAATTGCGATAACAAAGCGTAATTGCCAGAAATGTATGTAATTTGCCTATATTACGGGCCCGGTGTAGACAGCAGACGTTAGGAGTTTTAAACACCGCCTATAACTACGCCACGCCTACTGCTATTTTTAGATTAGACTGTTCCAAATTATGACCGTAGCGAATATTGAATCGGGAGAACCGAGTGCTCGCATTTCACATTTATACGCACGGTTTACAAATTTAACACACGATAAAAGTATATACTGTATGATATTATACTTAGTGTAGTTATACCTGCTAGGTGTTAGGTACATTTGTTTAATAATGGGTAGAAGTCGTGGCAAAATACCTAAACATCCGCATCTGTCCTCTAGACGAATTAGTAAAAGACGACTACGTGCCACCTAAGTTAAAATATATGTATAGATAATCTAAAAGAACAATATTATAATTATTTAATTACAAATGAGACAAAGAGACCAGAACAGGACTCAAATGAACATTTTATTTAAAATGTCGGTTTTGTGGACAGGAAGAGACAATTAGCAGTGACGAACTTGGGTCGGCTCTAATGGATATTAGTTCAGCGACTGTATTGGGCAGTATTACAGCGGGAATTGGATATAGCCAATGCCAGAATTTGTTTTCATTCATGAATCTTGCATTCATAGACCCCAAAACGTTTATATAATATAGCGAACTTGTAGGTGACAAAATATTTGGAATCTATATAAATGGTTTGGGGAACTTTGGACTATGTACTATGATTTTACTTTATCATACGTAGTATGTAAAGTATTGTAATCGTGCCAAACAAAATTTTTGATGTTTTAGCGGAAATGTCTTTTTGGATCCCTTGAACATTTTTGACCCAGGTAAAAAAAAATTCTGTGTATGTGTGTGTGCTTTTCTTTGTGGCGACGATTCCGGAGAAACTACTAAGGTGTCGGGACGAAACTTCATATTTAGAAGTTTCATAACCAAACTTATAGCTGAAAAGCTTTCTGTTGAAAAGAATCCAAAGGAACTGGAGGTTTAGTCTTATAGCATTTTTGAAAGATTTTGCAAATAAGCCGCCATTTCTGGAAATTTGTCGAAATAGTTAAATAATAAATTAAAGTACCTACAGGAAATTCTGAACAATTTATGACTATGGCATTTTTTGGTAAAATGAATAGTTTAGCTGCATGTGCAAATTCTATTTTATCGAGATCGCTGCATTAAAACTTGTTAGCCAGGCTTTGTCAGATATTGCGATTCTAATGACAGTAGGTAGTGTCAAACGCTGATGTTTTGACAATACCTACTGTCAATATAATCAAAATATCCGTCTAGTTCCAGTAGTTTTATTTTAAAGCAGACATGGCCGACCTCGATCAAATAGAATCTCATGCAGCTAAACTATTAATTTTATATATGGTATGATAAAGTAATGTGCCTGAACGCATCAGATTATTTTTTTTTATTTTTGTCTTCGTGTGTCACTGCCGTGCGTTCGTTCGATATCCAGCATGTTTATAGATGTATTGGGTCCTCATTGCTCGATTATAATTAATTCCTTTCTAAATTGAAATCCATAATTCACCGATGAGTTATCATGAGTTAATATATTTTTGTCAATTTACTATACTGTATGTATGTCACCCTGTTAAAAAGATTAAATATTATAATAGCAAGCGCGCTCTCTCTACATTAAATCAATATATTTTCTTTTACCGCCTGGCGGCCGCCAGCCAGCTATATGCATCTGCGACCGTGATGAGTGAGAACACTAATACATTGTAACTTGAGCGAAAGCGCCGACGCGCGGCGATAAACTGGCTGAGTACTTCCCCTTCGAATGTACTCGCGTCGACTATGCTCCGCCTTTGCCTGCTTCCTCTAAACCCCCCAACTTCCCCTTATCGTAAAACTGTGGCATGGTTGACGTTGGTGGGGGCCAGGCAGACCACTCCCAGCAAAAAAAAACATCGCAACGAAATATTTCGTTTGGAAGTTGCGATGTTTTTAAAACGGAGCCTTAATGTCCAGCTAATGGGGTGTATTTCCTGAATATTACAACAAAATAATAATAAAAGATGGCGGAGATAGAACCAATCTACTGAGACCCGTTATATTCTAAACATCACTGTCCCGCAACTTCTCCCGCTCATATCTCCGGCAGATTTAAGAATTATCAAATAAAAGTTTCAGGAAATATTCTTTAAACATAGTAGTATAGAAATAGTATATTGTGTACAAAGCCGAGGAAATGATTATTTTCCGGGCCGAGAGAAGAGATGTACAAGTGAGTATAGCGAGCCTGGGCACTTCTTGAGGCCCGGAAATCACTTCCTGTGCGAGGTGCACACATAATCTTTTATCCTACGCAACAAAATCGTAATACATTCACCCATTTCTAAAGACTAATTACTGGCATATTGCTTTTAGACAAATAAACAACGTTGACGTTTTAATCGCAAACTGCAAACCGAACTGAAAACTGTTTTTTGATTGGACGGTTTAAATGGAGACGCAAAAATGAAATTTTCGCATAGTGTAGGATACAAAATAATATAATTAAAAATTCATGTTTTCTCTTTTCAAGGTGTGTTTTGCCCCTTAACTCCAAAATAATAAAAGTTACAGTAAGGCAGAAAACTGTTTAGATTTGCATAGAACCAGATGAAGACCAGCTGTTTTATTTATTGGGGATACAAAGATTTATACTATAAATTGTTATGATAATATTATTATTATAATTTTGCGTCGTTCTATCGATGAAAAATTTGCTTATCGAATTATATAACACAAAAGCTATTTTGGTAACAATTTAAATGTCAAATTTGTTTAGCTTTTTTAGTTTTTTTCAGAGAAACCCATGTACCGCTGTTTGACCTACATTGACAATTCATTATATGAAAGAATGATTTAAAACCCACATGAATTTCAAAACTACAGGAACTGCCGACATATTTTTGAATATTATTTTTTAAGTTCTGAGGCTTTTTCTCAGCAATTAGTTCACATAATCGTAAAAGAAATACACCAAATTAAAGATAAAAGATATATAATTTTGCGTCTAGTGGTAGGTTTTTGATAGTTCTGTTCGTTTTTGACAAATCTACTTCTGCATATGGCATAAAATTGGCTGATTTTGCAATTTTTTACGAAGAACTCAGGTTAAAATTGAAAATAGTACCACATAATAGGTCTAAGTTACACCTTCCCCTATGAGTGTACAAAATTTCACGTAAAAATATCAATATCTTACATGCTTTTTTTCACTCAAACCTTTACTTCTTCGAGTACATGAATAAGTTATATTTTATCACGTAGCGTGGGTACAACAACAACAACTAATACATATACATTACCACACCAAGTAATACACCTTTATCTATAATTTGATGTATAACATGAGAGAATTGATACAACATTAAGCTGACTATGGATGCTTAAAATCGTTTTTACTATATTTTGCATATGTACTTCCCAATGTCCAATCGAGTTGAAATTTTTCATGTGAACAGATTTCCGATGACATGCATTGTGAATAAAAATTAAATGTTTGAAAATTTTCCAAAACGTCTAATTTTTAGTGCACTTTTTACGAAGTTTAAAAAAAATTTATTATTTGCATAAATTTATATTATTATACCTACTAACAATAAACTGCAAATATAAAAATGTTTGATAATGGGAGTTTTGTGTTTAGTGGTGTAAATATCCCTAAGAGATTGTCAAATATGACTAAATTGTTTATTGAGACAGAAGAATTTTGTTATTAAACTTAGAAGGAAATTAGACTGTGAGATTGATGTTATAAGTAACATGTGGATATCAAAACACGTTTCAAGGTCGCACCACTTTGAGTGGCTGGACAAAAAACGTGTTGGTCCACAGAAAAATACATTATTCTAGTCGAAAGAAATTGTTTTCGGGTCAGAACAAGATTTCTTTTTATGTTTCAGTTTCGTCCATAAAATAATATCTTGCACACAAGATAAAACACAAAATAAAGCCATGATAAGTAGATATACAAAACACTTTCAACCTTTGGTATCTATATAGGCACACCACTGAAGCAACGCAGCAAAAAAAAAAGGCGAGCGAACAATTTACCGTGCCGTTGGTGTTTATAACGGTAATGGTTCCTCTGTGGGGGTAGGCAATTTGCTTGCGCTGTTTTGTGTGTGCAGCGTTCCTTTTTAAGACCGGAAGCTGCCATCGGCGGCAGAAGGAAGAGAGAAGATGAAAGAGTGCTGTTGCTGCTGAAAAAAAATACGGGAACAATTGAACCGGCAGCGAAAAAGAGCCGCGTTGGTCGACTGCTTCCCCGATTTTCTGAAAAATTCAATACGCCCGTAGTGGGTACACTAAAGGAGATTGCCTTGCGATGGGATTTGCTTTGTTTGGGATCCTTGAAATTGGATGATTGGATAAGTTGCCCAATGTTTACTAATACACAATAATTTCGCTTTCGTTCGTTTTCATTCGCTTTCGTTCGCTTTCGTACGATCATTTGCGAGGAGACTTAAAGGAAATGTGCGTTCGAGAAATTTGCTGTTTGATACGGACATAATCCTTTCTATATGGATTGTGTAATTCTAACAAATACACGATGAAGAGATAATGAGCTTATTGCTAAACCACTTTACGTTGTTCAGGTGAAATACTTGACATAATTAGCCCAGATCTTAAAGCCCAACGAGGAAAGTGCAAATGTTGAAATTTCAGGACATACGTCAAGTACAAGCAAAAAAATGCACTAATAATAGATACTAGGTGTTAATATTTGAAACCCCACATTCAGAAAGAAAAGAAAGACATTTTAACCATGTTCAAGAAACAAAAACAAAAATGCTTTAGTATGCTTTTTATAATGGTTGTGGTTATACATGTGTGCATTTATACAGGCCTCCCACGACGCGCTGCCATTAGAAGTATATATATATGGAGAACAAAATGAAATGAGACATTGTATATTTGTGAACTTATATTGTTGGACACGATCGTCTCAACCAAAATATTTTAAGTTTTCGGTTATTTCCGGTTACACCGAAAATGATGTCAACTTTTATATTTCAAATAGAACACCCTGTATTATATCACATTTTTGAAATCTTCCTTAAATTTTAGATCAATTCCATGTTCCATTCCCTATACCTTAGGTGACCAGATTTTAATTGTAGAAAAGCGGGACAGTACCGGGGCGGGGTGGGCGGTACTAATTAAAACCAACCGCCTTTTCAAAAGATCGTACTCGAAAATAGAATTCTAGGATTTTTAAAACACAAAAATTATTATTAGTATGTTTTTTTTTTAGTTTGGTTAGTTACACAGATTTCTGTATTTTAAGCAACATCATCATACACTCCTTTAAATTGTTGTGCTTGTAATAAAAAATATTTGTTTGAACAACATATACTTCATTGAATATTCGACATTATTTGCATTATTAGTGATTAATTGTTTTGCCATATTTATTTTAAATAAATAAATATTGTTTGATACAAGACAAAGTTTATTTCATTATCGTTTATTATAGAGATTAAAATTGTATATATTAACTCTTCCCTTTATCATGCATTCTTCAAATATATGCCCTTTGCACGAAACAAATATTCTAAATAAATTTTTATATTTTTTAAAAACATTTTTATCACCTAATAAATATAGTAAGAAGACTAAGAAAGATGAATTATATAACAAATTAATCTTAAGGTAAAAAAATAACAAAACATATGTTCTAATCTAACGACCGTGTACAGCGCAACAAGATATGCCAAGTTTAAGAGTAAATGTTAGTCACCGGCCTCAAAAGTTCGACGAAACTGAGGCGCGAGAGGAGGGAACAAGCCGCGCCCACTGTACACTCCGCAGAAAATGCAAGCAACGCACTGATTAGATGAGGGGAACAGCGGTATCGTTCTTTGGCGGCGAAGATCAAAGAGGCCGTGCGGCGTCGACTGGCGCCGAACCGTTTCCTAATAATTTTGTGTATGTGACTATCGCATGTTCTGAAATGCTTTTCTTGTATACTTTAAATACAAATACAATTCCACAAAACAATACAGTGATACAAATTAATAATAATAATAATTATTAGAATTAGTAACTAATTATCAGTTAGCTCCGAAGAAGCGAACAGCATGGTTCGAGAAGACAGTAATTATGAATTTTTACTCACGGCATAAACCGGTAACTATTTATCATCTAAATTTAAATGACTCTGGCCGTGAAAGCATTCGTACTCAGATACTTATTTAAATCCATTTAACGTTTTCTTTGTGCATCAATAATCTCGAATGTCTCGTTCGTACTTAGCAGAGATCGATACTTTCAGGTAAAACACACCTCATATAAAAATTGAAATTTTTATCGGGTGACGCAAGTAGGTGTTAGTAAATATAATATTCCTATTTTAATTCTAGATACAGTTGGATACTGCATTTTGAAATTTTACTCAAAATTATTATTGCTATGTATAGACTTGGTAGTATACGTACTTCAATTTCAATTGTAGGTATGAGAAAAAATAGCGATTTAGATAAAACAGGTAGCTTTATGTATATGTATGTCATTTATTATATATTATGTAGATACATATTTTAGACCTTTATAAAAGTTTTTTGCCATATATGGTAATCCGGCACGCTTACGCCTATAAGAGAGTATTGCCCAAATTAACTAGCGAAGTTAAGTAGCGAAGAATTACACTACACGTATAATATCTACATATACACTTACCGCAGGTACTCTCGCAAGTTATTAGTTTTCTTAGAACGCGGGCCACATAAAGGCAGCTGATTTTTTAATTTGCCCATATTTCTAGCGTCTGTTCTACGTCTGTTGTACAACAAGTAGAACTAAGGCCAACCATCTCCTATTAATTATTTAGTAGTTGTAACATTGTAAGTAGGTATTGCGGTACTGCAATATAAACCCTCGCGGGAACATGCGCTCCTAATTTATAACCCGCTCTTTGCTGTCTGCGTAGAGTCCATCAGGACGGCAAAAAATTATTTCTCGTATTCGGTTTCTAGCCTATTTTGGTCGAAATTCAACAATTCATGTTGATCACATACACTTCCGCAAGAACATGCTGTCCTAATTTATAAGCGAGTCGTTGCTATCTAGGTAGCACCAGCACGGTAAAATTTATTTTTCGTATGGCTTTCGTTTGCCGGGCGCGGCGCCGCTACACCTCCCGTGTCAACATGCGATCAATATTTTTGTTAGGCCGAAATTGCTCAATATTTGTGATTCCCCTGGCTACGTATTCATGCTGCTGCTTCAGACTGTACCATTTGGATTTGATTGGTCGAAGAAAATGATGTGGTGTTTATCCAACAGATGGCTGCACCGTACGACTATAAAATATGTTATTCTCGTCTCATTTACATGTTCAAAAAACCAACGGTTAAATCATTACAACAATCATATTTTGTTGTCATTTGTTTTACACAAGTTCATGAAGGCTCAATACAAAATGTTGTAATATTGCTTTTTTGATGTTTGGTTCGGATTTGGAAAAAAAATAACAAAAATTACCAATTATTGGCTTCTTTAGCAAGGGTAAAAAACAAAACAACAACGCAAATAAAAAAAAAGTGGCATTCGTACCCGGTGTAATACACCTTTATCTATAATTTAATGTATTACACGTGATTATTAACACACAATTAAGGTCAGGATGTTTGGTTTTATGTAGTGTTGTTTTGTAGTACGCTACTACCTCTAGTGATTCCTCTTAAAGGTACAGTATTGAGAAAAAAATACACTGACCGGCGTGATTAAAGGAACGCTTATTTTGCTAAACTTTTGTAATTATTATTTTATCATTATTTTTTAATGTATTTTAAAGAAATTCATTGAATTTCTTAGAGATAAGCACATACTATTTAATATTTGAAAAACAGACCATAATGATTTTTTTTGTCTACTTTCGATACACGCTGTGAAATAATTACGGAGCATGAGCAAATTTTAAAGTACTTTGTTAAAAAGACATCCATATTCTCAACATTTTGCTTCTAGTTCATTCCAATATCTGAATTTTGTAGAAGATAAACAATTTCAAATAAAACTTAGCAATTTAAATTTTCTGTTAAACCTTGCAGCAAATGTTACTTGATTATTGGTGAAATACAAAATCTTGCTTCAAACTGTGTATATTTTACAAAACTTCAGATACTGTGATGAATTAGAAAACAAGATTTTGAGAATTCATATGGTTTTGTAAGAGGGTACCTAGTTGCCAACCTGTGAGAACAAGTTCCTTAATTATCCCTCAGGATGTCTCAAACTTAGACAAAAAACACTATTTTTGATCTCCCAGTATAAATAATCAGCTGGAACATCTTATTTTCTGTAATTATCAAATGAAATATGATAAATTTGGTAAATTTCTTTACATGTATCGAAAAAATAATGAAAATCGGTCAAAGTCTACTAAAGTTATTGAATATCAAAGTTTAGATAACTTTTTTACCGTTTAAGCCGGTCAGTCGACATATGATATGTTGCTACGTGTTAGTGAAATTTTATAACGTATACCAAAAGGTAGATTGGTTTTCTAAATCAATTCAATTTTGTCCTGTGATTTTCGTAAAACAATGCAAAAATCTATAAATTGTTTTTACAGATTACAGTTACGATTTTTCAAAAACGTACGAAAATATTCAATATCCACCATTAGACAGAATAGAATATAGTATATTCTTTACCTGTAATTTGGTGTATTGCTAAGATTCTGTATGTAAATTACCTAAAATGAGTAATTCATGTTTTTCTTTGTAAACAAATACAATTGTGAAACAACATTTTTCGACCCCAAAACGTTGTTTAATAATTATAAATATGTTACTACCTTTTAACGAACAATTTGAAAAAAAAATTTTGAACGAAATAGCATATAGTTTATTTTCGTAGTAATTATCTAAAAATTCTGTAAATAAATAATATTTTATAAAAAGCGGGAAATTTTTAAAACTCCGCGGGACGCGGGACAAAATATGAAAAAGCGTGACGTCTGGTCATCTTAGGTATAGAGAATATAATATAAAAACATATTTTATGGAACACATAAAAACAGGAACGTTTACCAGGAACGTTGTGTCCTGGTAAAAAAAACAATTTGACTGGATGAATCCCATAATTATTTCTCTGCATATCGATGGATCAATATTATTTTCTAGTGATGCAATTTTTGCAGTTTTGATAGTTTCTCACATTGTACTCTATGATAAAAATAATGATTATTTTCAATTTAAAAAAAAAATAGCCAGCATCTTTGGTTAAAGTCAAGATAATCAAAATGTTTGTTTGGAACCAAGAAAACTGGATAACTTTGCTTCTTAAATCATGTTTATGTTTGTATTTTATGTAATGCCCTGATAACTATCAATGCCGAACAATTTTTAGTTTGTTTTAATATAAATCTCTAGCACAAATATTTAAGAAGTTATATATTTTATCTGTTAATTAGTATCCTACACAGTATACGTTCTACGTTCGTCTCAATTTGCGTTATTTATTAGCTTTCTCGAGAGATTATCGCCGGCAAATGCCTGTGCTTTGTGAACAGGTTAAAGAGAGCTTCGATTAACTTCATTTTATTCTTAGACCGTGGTTGCACTGCACTGCTTTACATATTATTTACGTTTCAAGGATCTAGAAACCTATTACCTCTGATACTGGTTGAATTGGTCCGAAGCAAACCAATTCCCTTTCCGTTACCGTTTGTTCGCTGGCTGCTCTTACATAGCCGTGCCTTTCAACGAATTGGAAAATAGTAGAGCGCAGCAATTTGTATTGTCGTAACAACGGAACGATATCGTATTTATAGAGGAGTTGTTTCAGTTCAAATTTCGCCCGAGCTTACCGCCCGATTTGTTTGTATTATTGGAGCGATTCAATTATTTGAATTGAACGGTGAGCGGGTTGTACGAGCAAAACGAGTAGAACGTTCGATATTCGATGGGACTTTTCCCTTGGGGGTTGAATTTTTGGGAAAATTTGATGGTGAACATTTTGATTTAACATACAGGATGGTTAGAAAACACGAAAATGTTAAATTGGCCGAAGAGTAAACTATCGGTTTTTCGGAATTAGAACAAAAATGTTATATATAAAAGTTGTTTTATATTTAAATGTATGCCCAGATATCAAATTTCAATGTTGTATTCAAAGTTTTATATTTTATTTATTTTTAACAAAGTAATTTAACAAAACATTACTCCACATGTTGCCCTCCTACAGCTACACATGTTTCCAATCTTCTTCTAAACTCCCGATCTACCAAGTCAATTGTTTCTTCATTTATTTCGTCTACTGCGTCCCGAATTTTTAATTTTAGAATGTCTACATTATCATTCCATTTGGATTTTCTTGAGACCAATATCTGCAATTCTGTGAAATAACATCTCCATTTGTGGTAAACGTCACTTCGTCAGAGCAAATAATTTTTCTGTAGAAAAATCTATCAACCATAATTCGTTCTCCAATTAGTAGGCAAAATTCTAACTGACGAGCATCATTTCCTTCTACTACAGTGTGTATCAGTACTGGTCTATAAGGATGAAATTTTTGATTTGAAAAGATCCTTTGCAGGTGGCTTTTACTGATGTTCAAGTCCCGAGATCTTTGCCTGAACGACTTTTTTGGGCAAGTGTTCACGGAATCAATAGCTAAAATAGCTCCTGCATCATCTACGCCATTTCGCTTTTGTTCTTGATATTTTTCACGTCTCCTGGTGCATGAAATGTTTTAACCAATTCACGAACACAATTGACAGAAACGTATACCTTAGGGTAGTTTTATTTAAAAAATTTAATAGCACGGCGCGGCGGTACGATACCTCACGTATGCCATAACAAAGAACTAAATAAAGCCTTTGCTCTAAAGTCAACATACTTTCAATCAGATACTATCAACAAATTGCTTGGATACGCTGTTACTACTGTCAACTGATCAATCATAATTGTGGTCTCTAAATTTTTTGTTCACCTTTATGTAATGTCTTTGTCCGAGATGGTCCGAGATGTAAAATTTGAAATAGAACATTCAAGTTTGATAGTTGAGCATAAAATTAATTCAAACTAACTTTTACCTATAACATTTTTTATCTAATTCCGAAAAACCGATAGTTTACTCTTCGGCCAGTTTAACATTTTCGCGTTTTCTAACCATCCTGTACGTTAAATCAACATATTAACAATGGCTTGCGACTTTTTAGGACATCCAAAACTCTTTATAAAGAATGACTTTTTCTCGAGAAGTTAAAAGTTACGTCTATTATAGGTATAGTTAGGTCCATCGGGGGACACACTGTATGTATATATAATTCAAATTTCTTCGAAAATAATTAAAAATTTACACAAAAGCAAAAAGTGCATAAAAAGGCATAAGTAACACAAAAACTGTTTTGACAAAAAATTGAGTTAACACTATTTTTTTCCTAGGTTGACGATTCATTATATCAACGTATGGTTTATTTCATAATAAGGGAAATTATAGGAATTCACAAACCATAGGAATTGGCGATTAATGTTTTTTTCAAGGAATATATTTGATATTTTATTGCAAATCTAATAAAATTCTTTAGGTACCTAAGTGATTTTTATGGGTATAAAATGGTTTTACCAATGTTTCAATGATGGCTCCTACTTAAAATATTTGCTTTTTTAACTATGGATATAAGACGTTGGATTATAGTAGGTGAACTACGTTAAAAATTTCTCTCAAATTTTGAAGAGCATACAACATAGGCTGATTCATTTTCTAAATGTTTTCTGAAATTTTATGTCCCACAATGGTTTTGTTCCTTCAGTTTGAATAATACTAATAAATACCTTCATTTAATGAAGTGACTTACGTATCTACGGAGTTGGGTAACAATACAAACAACACGGAGTTTGAGTGACAATACAAAGAATTAAATGTCAAACAGAAACTAGCGTCTTGTTTGCCCTCTAGTAAGTAATCCCGAACACTTACGAGCGCAGGCGACGTTGAGCGACCATAATTTAAATGAAACCGTAGCTGTCAGGGTGAGTACGGAGTACCGGTCAAATTAGCCAGTGTGTTTGTGTATAGACATTTTAGTTTTGTTAAGAATATTTAGAAAAACACATGTAAGTTACCAATTTGTATAGCAATTAATTAGTTGATGGAACGCAAAATCATTTCAATTTAGTCAGCAAGAAAACTTGAAATTTGTTTGAAACCCCGATTTAACGTTCTGTTTACGTATTTTTGTAGTGAATACGATTAAGCAAGGTATCCTGCAACTTGTGGGCATTAATCTCAGATAAATAAAGAGACACGGATGGGCGCCGTTAGAACTAAGGTAAGCGAATGTAAAAGCTGAATGGGCGGCAAGCGTGTTTTAGCTAAGAGGTTGAGAATAACGCAACGTTTTTTTTTATATTTCCAGCAAATAAAGCAAGCTTAGGGAATTAACTAGTAAGTATATCAGTAGAATACATAATAGTCAAAATATAGGACTACCATTATAAATTATATTAATGCACTTATTAAAAAATAAAATTAAATATAAAAATATTTATTTTTAAATTGGCAAGAAGTTCCAGGACACTTGTATAAAACGGCTCCAAAGCCATTTTCTAAATCACTTAGCGAACTGTACATCGCTATAGCAGTTAAATTTAATAAAAAAATCCATTAATGCGCCATCCCCTACGTTGGCAGCAGTTGACATTGTTACACGAAATTTTTTCTCCCTTATTTCGTGAGTGAAAATGAACGGATTTGAAAATATTGCTGAGAAAATCCTCAAAAAAGAAGAGAAGGCTGTACAAAATTTAGTGCCCGAAAAGCATAGAACACTATACGAGTTGAAATATATGAAAAATAGAAATTGGTTAGCACGCAACAAACAATGCATAAATAATTAATGAAATTGTTCTGTTGGAATACATTCAAGAAATGGTACGTATGTACAGCATTATTTCTGTTATTAATATTTTTGTTATTACAGTTCGATTTGTTTTTTTAGTTTGAAACGCTTTCTCCAAATTTAAACAGAAGTAGTATCGTCAAAAACTGTATCTAAATCACAATGGATCCCTTTACAAAAAGAATATTCGATTTATTATTTTTTTTAATATTGATTAACGTAAAAGCGTAATAAATAGAGGATTGGTCCCAAGACACTTCCCTGGGGTAAACCATAAACCATACCCCTTCCTAAAACCAACCATAAAAAATGCAACGCAATTTTAATATCATAATTACTGCACACTATTTATAATTGAAAGTCACACACCTTGGAAACTGCACGTCAGTTTTGTTTAACGTCCTTATTCCGTGCTAATTACATTATATAGTCGGTCCTCTTGTCATAGGTGCGGCACTTTCCATACTAATAATTACAATGAGTTGCTCTATAATGTCCTAAGTGGAAGGTCTGGATACCTGGTGCACCTAATTACCTAGGTTAATGGTATATTATGTTAGAAGTTAGGGTAAGCATAGTTTGCATCGATATACCGAGACACTATTTACATTATCACCGTCTGAAATCGCTGAATAGATGCCAATATTGGATCGCTGAACCACTGGCATTGAGTAGTTAATACATTAACGGTTATTGAGATGTGGGTAATATAGATAATAGGTAATATAGATAGGCGATAATACTAACATTATATTGGTTGAATGTTGATTTGGTGGGTATATGGAACTATAAATAGCGATTGCTTGCAGTAAACGATAGCATCTTTTGTTTTAAGAAACAGTTCTTAAGAGGTCATTCCGATAAAATTATTTGTAAAAGAGGCCTTTAAAAATATACATTTTAGGTAAATATCTTCATAATTGTTAGAACCAGGATGGCTAATACAAAGAGATTTTAATTAGAAAACTTTTTAATTTACGGCGCGCCCTTAATGGGGTTACAATTAGGATTTCGGTTTGAAAGGAACCACAATTTAATAAATCTATAAATAAACAAATATATAGTCTAACATTACGCATTCCCGCGAAAATTAATAAAGAAAAACGGAGCGATATTTTAGGATTAAAATTATAATATTTTTTTAACATTCTGGATTTTAAGGTTGTTGACAACTCTGGACATGTTTTACTAGTCCACCTTTCCGATAAAAACAATCCCTAACAAGATTTTTTGTTTTCTATAATTTTTCATAGGATCATCATAGGAGATGATGAAATAAGACAGAATGATGCAACACTAGCAGCAGAGAGTAGCGATTTTGGCATTGATACACCACCTTTGGAGATAACACTTGAACTGATGCCATCTCCATTAAAAAAATCGTTATTCTGTACTGAAACACCCAAATAAAGTAAAAAGAAACTGCTCTTCTGTAAAACTATCTCTAATGCTTGGAGAGAATATTTGTTAATAGAAAAGAAGAAAGCACAAAAGAAAAACATTCTAGAGAAATAAGAAAGGAAGCGAAAAATGAACAGAATAAAAAGCTGCGCCAAGAAAAAGAGAACACCTAAAATTCCAGATGCAAGAACCATTAAAATACAGATGAGGTAAAGAGCGCAGACTGAAGAAGACTAAGGACTTATTTTATGCTGTGTTCCATGAAAAATGGTATAACATAAATGTTTAACATTTCTTAATAATAAATCTTATTTAACAATATTGAGAACACTTAATATTTACTTGAATGTTTATATTTGTCGGAATAATGTACCACAAGTGTCTTATTTAGGATCACTGTCTAAATTAGGTTCACCGAGGTTATTTCGGATCAAAATATACGCTTAGTGTCGGAATTAGGGGCAATTGTTAAACTTAAAATATAATATAAATTACGTAACTATTATCGATTTTCTTTCAAAATGAATAGCCAGATATCTTTAGAAGGAAATATTTGTTTAAAAAAAAGTTGACATGCGTTTAGCTTAATTTAGAGTAAGTATATAGCAGATGACAACCTATCCTGGTATACCTACTTTTTATCCGAAGCATTTGGAGCCAGAAATTATGAATTAACCTACTAGTTTTTGCGAAAACGAAATGCAAAAAAAAACAGTTTTGTATATTTTTGGCACTGATTTCCTCAAAACTAAACATAATTCCGATTATCAGATTCGGATACTATGGAAAGGTGGTGTATAGTTTATTCTTGATGTTTTTTACAAGAACAAAGGCTCAGATATCTATTAATTTAAAAAACTTTATTGTGGTCTCAATTTAGAGGCTCATTATCATTGTTTGTTAGATAATTAGTAAGCTTATATTAAAGAAAGTTTCAATCCAACAGAACTGTTTTGTTTGATGGATGTAGTCCAAAATTATGCTGTATGTAAACTAATGTTGTGTCTTAAATTTTATAAAACCTTCCATTATTAATAGAATTTTGTCATAAAGCATTTAGAACAAATTTGTAATAGTTCAGATGAAATTTGTTAAGTCAATGTGTAAATTTTGCAGCAAAATATGTTAATAAAACACTGCTATCTTCAAACTCTGCAATATATTTGTTTGATTCTTATTTTTCTTTAGTGGTGCGGACAGGCATCCAACCAGAACAAGATATCTGAAATTACTATACATAGTTGGACAACAATATTTATTGATATTAACTTGCTTACACAAAATGACATTCCCTATCAGCTGTTACACGCCCATAACCCATAATTTTAGAACAGGATGCCATATCAATGCAAGATTGTGTATTTGTCTAAGGCCGGGGCTACACATTCGTATACTTGCCAAATATCAAATATTTGCCACATGTGAAATATTTGGCAAATATATTTGCCACGCAAATGGAAAATGTTTGTTATTGATTGGGCTAAACGATGCCATGAGTGATTTATTTTTCCTTTTAAATTCGTTCACCGAATATTTTTCATCCATCCTTGATTACCGGCTGATTTTTATAAAACTCAAAAGAATCTATGCCATACCAGCAAATTTGTACAATATTCGTTTGTGATTTCGGGCCGTCAGAGGTGCACTGCAGCAGTACATGCATCGGACATTGATGCATCGCCACATAGCCTTTTCTAATACGTGAAAATCTTCTTTGAGGACTTGCTACATGTGCGTACCGAATGGGCACTAGCTATTTTTTTGATTAGTTCGCCTTATTTGCACATTAGCTTTTTCAAATCAAACTGATAGTTTGATTACGAACAAGCAAGGTTTTATTTTATAATGCCGACACATTTTTAATTACATAAGTGCAGAATTCACTGCGTACTAACCAGGGTATTCTTGTGGAAATTTATAAAACAAATCTTGACGAAACTGTTTGTTGCATTTTAATGATTTTTTGTTTAATTCATCAGGTTTCTGTATTATTAATTCGCAGCATCTAATTTTAACAGACTGTAAAACAATGCAATTGGTCATTTGTTGTGAAGTAGTTTAAATAAATTATTATTTCAATGAGAAATAATATATATTATTTTATTTAAATTAGCAGGATATTGCCCATAAAAGAAATGTTAGATATGGTTTCTTCGTTAACTTTAAAGTTCTACTAAATCCAATTGTACTACTAGGTTCGTTGTATAAATATGTCCTAATATTGTCTGAAATACATATCAATTAGCTTCTGAAACAAAACCAAACGAGCTTTCAAAATAATTTGTTGAATAAAAAAGCTACACAAATATTTTTAACCGCTTTCGCTTCTCTGCATATAGTAAACATCATAAAAATCGACGTATATATAAATACAAGCAAATAAAGTATAATTTTCCAAATAAATTAATTTATATACAAATTTTTATGATGTTTAGAGAAACTAAAACGATTAAAAATATTTTAATAGAGAATTTCGTGTAGCTTTTTTATTTAACAAAAAAGTCATATTTTGAAAGCTCATAAATGAGTATCATCAATTTTGTTCATAGAAAAGCATCAACTTAGGATACACTCTGTATATGGTGTACGTTTTTCTTAGAAAGAAATAACATTGCGTTTATGTGGATAGGTGAAAACAACAATTTTTTTTGTTAATTTCTTACTGACGGTTTCCGGAAAAGTGTCTGTCTGACGGATTCACAAAATTACAATTTTATGCGGTTTTCGCCCTTTAGAAAAATCAAAAATCTTACTAATAATTACAAATCTATTGTCAATCTTCGTATACGACCCAGTACACACAAAATGAAATTAAAAATGGAAAAATTAAAAAGCGGACCAAAATGTTCATAGAGTGCAAATAAATGAAACCAATATTTGTCGCCTAGGCACTTGCTATATCCACTTCAACTGGATATTGCAAATACCAAGTATTCGTCGTAAAACAACGCGTCCGCACAGCCGACCGTCGAATATATAAATCTATTTTTGAGGTGGACTGGAAACGAATTGAATAGAACTGATTTTTTCTTTTCACAAATAATCGTATACTTGGCAAATTTTTGATATTTGGCAAGTATACGAATGTGTAGCCCCGGCTTAAGGTACATGAAGACAGGAATACGAAATTCATATTTACCTTATTTTTTTACATATTTCTTATTTTTTATATTTACACCAAATCCAGATGTGGCCATAATCTGTCTTCGTTTGACATCAAATTACACCAAAGTGACAATCCATTTTTTCTTCCTCCCAAAATACACCTGACCATCCACAAAACATTGTACTCGATAAACCAGAGCAAAATTTATCACATTCGTTCTCGGTGTTACAAAAGCGTTCGATCATGACGAAGGAAGTTCCGCAGGCGTCCGCCGCGCGGCGCTAGCGGTGGCGCAATGTAATGCCCGTGTAGAAAATCAATTATAGAGAATCGCGTAACAAGTCACATTAATTATAGGAGCAATCAGATAACAGGGTCCCGAGGCGATTTCTTAGATTAAAGAGGGACGAGAGTAGGGATTGAAGCGACGTTAAAAAGATAGAGTCCTGCGGCGGAAATCCCTCCCCCTCTCCTACAACCTCTCGTCCACCGTGCCAAAGGATAGCGACTGGAAGAAAAAAAATTTTTTTTTGCTCGGAGACGTCCTGGCTGTTTCCTGCTGCTGGTGAATGCTTTTCTCCTAGAAGTGAATGAGAACGGAAACTCGAGCTAAAGAAAGGAACTGCATTGTGTCTAGATATATACGTGTCCGTCCTCGAGGTGGTGACGTTTAGATAAGTTTAGTTGTCAAAATTAAGGGAATTAAAGGGTGTTATCTTGTACAATATTATCATTGTTTTTCCTAAGAAAATATACATAAATAAGAACCAAAGTGTTTAGTTAATCACAACGAGAATATATCAGTTCTTGTTTCTTGTTAGAACACTTCATGGGAAAATTTAACTGAAATTGGCATAAGTTACGATATTAGCTGACTGAATTATCGAGAATGGCTGATTAATGGCGGATTTATAGAGATAATGAACAGAAAGGTCGATACACCTTCAATACAGTTTATTGACGACTAGGGTTGACAGGTACAAACATATTATTAGGACAGGGATGTAAAAGATGAGGACAAATGTTAATAATCCAGGACAGTATTTTATTGTCAGATGCACGAGTATATACAGAAGATTTTTGCGAAAAAGACAACTGACAAAAACTCTTGCAGCAAAATATGGTTTCTTTATTTGTATATTGGAATAGGTTGGAGGCATGTGTTAATTCATTTCAATTTCATAACAAATTGAATCATTTTATATTACTAACCGCTTCATAGATAAAAACGTCAAAATTTAGACTGTGTAACAGACTATTAAATTTTGTTCCCATCCTTTCAGTAGTTTGGCTCACACTCTTGCGTGTTTTGGATGGTGGTTTTGGAATATGGACTATCTATAGTTACATAATACTAAACATACTATTTTTCGAGAAAACGTGGTTTAAGTCTCCCGTCTCAATTCAAATAGCGAACCGTAGCGTGACGTTCAGAATTTTGCCCCCCTAAATCGCGATAATGTTCGTTCGTATAGCTAATGTATTCCAATCAGTTTCCACAGAAAAATGTTTATAACTTCTGCAAAAATGTTACCATAAATTTCGATCATACCTCAAATTATAGGTAATTAAGACAACTAATATCCCTATGACGTTCAGAGTTTTGCTCCCCCTAAGTCGCGATAATCTTCGTTCCTATAGCTAACGTATTTCAATCAGTTTCCACAGAAAAATGTTAATAACTTCTGCAAAAATGTTTGCATAAATTTCTATCATACCTCAAATTATAGGTAATTAAGAGACCTAATACCCCTATGACGTTCAGAGTTTTGCCCCCCCACCCCCCTAAATCGCTATAATGTTCGTTCCTATAACTAACGTATTTCAATCAGTTTCCACAGAAAAATGTTGATAACTTCTGCAAAAATGTTTGCATAAATTTCTATCATACCTCAAATTATAGGTAATTAAGAGACCTAATATCCCTATGACGTTCAGAGTTTTGCTCCCCCTAAATCGCGATAATGTTCGTTCCTATAGCTAACGTATTTCAATCAGTTTCCACAGAAAAATGTTTATAACTTCTGCAAACATGTTTGCATAAATTTCTATCATACCTCAAATTGTAGGTAATTAAGAGACCTAATATCCCTACGACGTTCAGAATACCCCCCCCCCTAAATCGCGATAATGTTCGTTCCTATAGCTAACGTATTTCAATCAATTTCCACAGAAACATGTTTATAACTTCTGTAAAAATGATTGCATAAATTTCTATCATACCTCAAATTGTAGGTAATTAAGAGACCTAATAGCCCTATGACGTTCAGAGTTTTGCCCCCCCCCACCTAAATCGCGATAATGTTCGTTCGTATAGCTGACGTATTTCAATCAGTTCCCACAGGACACTGTTTATAACTTCTGCAAAAATGTTTGCATAAATTTCTATCATACCTCAAATTATAGGTAATTAAGAGACCTAATACCCCTATGACGTTCAGAGTTTTGCCCCCCCCACCCCCCTAAATCGCTATAATGTTCGTTCCTATAACTAACGTATTTCAATCAGTTTCCACAGAAAAATGTTGATAACTTCTGCAAAAATGTTTGCATAAATTTCTATCATACCTCAAATTATAGGTAATTAAGAGACCTAATATCCCTATGACGTTCAGAGTTTTGCTCCCCCTAAATCGCGATAATGTTCGTTCCTATAGCTAACGTATTTCAATCAGTTTCCACAGAAAAATGTTTATAACTTCTGCAAACATGTTTGCATAAATTTCTATCATACCTCAAATTGTAGGTAATTAAGAGACCTAATATCCCTACGACGTTCAGAATACCCCCCCCCCCCCCTAAATCGCGATAATGTTCGTTCCTATAGCTAACGTATTTCAATCAATTTCCACAGAAACATGTTTATAACTTCTGTAAAAATGATTGCATAAATTTCTATCATACCTCAAATTGTAGGTAATTAAGAGACCTAATAGCCCTATGACGTTCAGAGTTTTGCCCCCCCCCCCCACCTAAATCGCGATAATGTTAGTTCGTATAGCTGACGTATTTCAATCAGTTCCCACAGGACACTGTTTATAACTTCTGCAAAAATGTTTGCATAAATTTCTATCATACCTCAAATTATAGGTAATTAAGAGACCTAATACCCCTATGACGTTCAGAGTTTTGCCCCCCCACCCCCCTAAATCGCTATAATGTTCGTTCCTATAACTAACGTATTTCAATCAGTTTCCACAGAAAAATGTTGATAACTTCTGCAAAAATGTTTGCATAAATTTCTATCATACCTCAAATTATAGGTAATTAAGAGACCTAATATCCCTATGACGTTCAGAGTTTTGCTCCCCCTAAATCGCGATAATGTTCGTTCCTATAGCTAACGTATTTCAATCAGTTTCCACAGAAAAATGTTTATAACTTCTGCAAACATGTTTGCATAAATTTCTATCATACCTCAAATTGTAGGTAATTAAGAGACCTAATATCCCTACGACGTTCAGAATACCCCCCCCCCCCCCCCTAAATCGCGATAATGTTCGTTCCTATAGCTAACGTATTTCAATCAATTTCCACAGAAACATGTTTATAACTTCTGTAAAAATGATTGCATAAATTTCTATCATACCTCAAATTGTAGGTAATTAAGAGACCTAATAGCCCTATGACGTTCAGAGTTTTGCCCCCCTCCCACCTAAATCGCGATAATGTTCGTTCGTATAGCTGACGTATTTCAATCAGTTCCCACAGGACACTGTTTATAACTTCTGCAAAAATGTTTGCATAAATTTCTATCATACTTCAAATTGTAGGTAATTAAGAGACCTAATAGCCCTATGACGTTCAGAGTTTTGCCCCCCCCCCTAAATCGCGATAATGTTCGTTCGTATAGCTGACGTATTTCAATCAGTTTCCACAGGACACTGTTTATAACTTCTGCAAAAATGTTTGCATAAATTTCTATCATACTTCAAATTGTAGGTAATTAAGAGACCTAATAGCCCTATGACGTTCAGAGTTTTGCCCCCCCCCCCCCCAAATCGCAATAATGTTCGTTCGTATAGCTGACGTATTTCAATCAGTTTCCACAGGACACTGTTTATAACTTCTGCAAAAATGTTTGCATAAATTTCAATCATACCTCAAATTGTAGGTAATTAAGAGACCTAATAGCCCTATGACGTTCAGAGTTTTGCCCCCCCCCTAAATCGCGATAATGTTCGTTCGTATAGCTGACGTATTTCAATCAGTTTCCACAGGACACTGTTTATAACTTCTGCAAAAATGTTTGCATAAATTTCAATCATACCTCAAATTGTAGGTAATTAAGAGACCTAATATTCCTATGACGTTCAGGATTTTGTACTTATATAAACTCCGTTTTTGGCTCAATTCTACAATTAAAAAATTGGAAATGAAAGTGGGATATATTAAATTAAATGTTCAAGAAATGCCAGATCTCTTCCGAAAAACAAGGGGCGCAGATTTTTCTTGCTCCATGGCGCTGAATATGTAGCTACGCCACTGTTTAAATGACAAAATAAAAACAAAATTCATTTAGTTAAAGTTATGTACGCATATGTGCCCACGGCAATGCATCGGGAAACAATATATTCTTTGGTAGGTAAATAATAAACCAGTTTTAATTCAAAAATATGCATACAGAGGAAAATATATAAATACCAGTTCGAAAAATGAAATTATTTAAATCAAATTCTGATGCAAAACGTACATATTTAACTTAAGCCAATAAAATAATCCCTTTAATCTATTCAAATAAATGCCATTATTATTTTTCAATCTAACCCCTAAACATAAAATATAGTTTTTCTACTTTGCATTCACAATGCACACATTGTAACACTGTTTTCGGTGTTACAATTAACACATTGTAACACCGAAAACAGTAACATTTTTGTCTAAGATTGCCAGGATTGGTACACATTGATATCAAATGCCAAACGTACAATACATAACCACACACTGCCTCTTTTTAATCTCTTGCAATCGCATAAACTGCGAAATATCAATATTCTATACATATTTAAACATGCGTGTAGCCTGCTATAGTATGGCCAAAGGTTGTGGCTTTCTTAGTTTTGCTGTGTTCATCAAAATACGCCAGCAAAACGTTTTCGGTGATGTTTTACGACTCTGGTAAGTGATCGTTATCATTCTTTTCAACTAAACATCAAATCCCCTTTTCAGATATAATTCAAGGACCACATTTACTTTAATAAGGTATTATGCGAAGATCAAACCTACATCGTAGTTATGAATGATTTTAATTACTGCTACGAGATTGTATATGCGCAATCAATGGTTTATCAGCATACACGTATGAAGCTATAGTACATTTAAAGTGTAGAGGATTTCTTAGTTTATGTAACGTATAAGTTTTCGGTAACATTTTGGACCGAATTCTGTTCGGCTCAATTCGTATTCATTTTTGTCCGTCGCTTTCGACTTCGTCTTAGTTCTGGTTGTGTGCAACATATTTGTATTACCTCCATCACATGTAATTTTACTAAGTATAATTTATTCTAATAAACTACTTTGCCGAAATTAAAATTGGGTTTCAATTATTATAAGTGCTTGTAAATATATAAGCCGCAACGGCTACGTAGCGGAATTAGGTAGACACCGCTATTAAACGTTAGGTGTTAAAACAATTCTTTAGTAAGTTCTTGTTCTTCGAAGTAACTAATCAGTCACCGCCAAACACTTCTATTCTGATTATTATACTTATAAAACCACTATTAAAGTTGTTGACTTTTTAGGTTAAGTTTCATATATTTATCACAGTAGGGTTAAAAGCGTTGCCCCAAGCTCCATTATGATCATCGTTGAGACCTCGCTGAACATTTATTCAAACTTGTAGGCTAAAGTAGAGTAATTTTATTCACAATTAGATTTTGTCATGATTTTATTTCATCGATCTCATCCTTAACGAAGTTGACAGTTACTACAGTGCAGCCACGTGGTACCCGCGAAATACCCTAGATTCTAATTTAGCGCAATATAGTAACCACAATTTCTAAATTTATATAAAATTAATGACGCAAAGTAGAAAAAAAAGTATATTACACTCGTTTTATAAGACGTATTGGCGCACTCGTTCCATTTGGGCACTCCTCGCTACGCTCGTCGTGCCCAAAACAACTCGTGCGCCAATTTGACGTCTTATAAAACTTGTATAATAATATACTATTTATTCAATAAAATTCATTTCAACCTTTTAACATATTCGACCAAGCAGAACAAGAGTTGTACGCACGTTATTGTATTTATTACATTTAATAATTAATTGAACTAAATTAAGACCAGAAAAACAAACATACACATATTATCGATAAATGTATGAATAAACTTATAAAATTATGTCGTAAATCGGGGTACTGCTGTATATAAATTCTTCTAGGGCTTATTTCCTCGAAGTCGCGTCACTTTCAAATTGCGTTTTGTCAACGAAAGAGATTTTAGCCGCAAATATTGACATTTACTTTGGGAACCGGATTGAAAAAAAAAGCACCATCGAAGGAGAGAGACGAGAAGTGCCGGCAAGAGGGAAAGAGGTGGAAAGGGAGTCCCGGATCGGTTCAATACGTGACCCCCTCGCCCCCGTCTAGCCCCGAAGGGCATAAAGAAGAGATTATAGGACAAAAAGTCCTACGCGCCTCTCCACTACGTCCTCACCCGGACGATTAGTTACGTCAAATTGAGCGGATACTTTTCTTTTCGTTTTTCGAAAAAATAAAAAAAGGATATAGAAAAAGTAGGATAGATTACTGTTAATGGATGTTAACTGAGGTATCTCGTGTTCGTTTACGCACGTCGTTATGTTTTAGCTATTAATTATAGTATATCTCTGCTGAAGTTTGGACGTTACCATCATGTAATAGATAACTATGGTTCTAACAAAAAAATACGTCAAATTTCGTACGATTATTTGATTTAGTCTTTAAAAAAATAACGTCTGCAAAAGGAAAACTCAATTGGAAAACGGAAAAAGGTGCCACAATCTATATGAAGTTTGTATTACGATATAAAAGTATCGTCCTTTGGTTGTCTAATAACAATTTACCAACTGCACAAAATCAGTAGGAAATCGACTTAATAAAATATTTCCAAAATTCAGACATGTGCGTTTCCAGATATAGTTGATATAGTTGAAAACAATGTCTTCAAGAAAAAGAGTTTCAAGTGTGGGAAACGCAGAAAAAAATATTTGTTTCATAACTGGCGAATTTCTTCAGCAACGAATTCAAAATATGTGAGATAAATAACGTCCGAATAACGTGGTTATTTTCACATTTTAATAAAGCTTTAAGTCCCGCTTTTTAAGAAATATTATTTTTTACAGAATTTTTACAGATTTACTAAAAAATAAAAAATTAAGGAAAAATGTTGTTATTTGGTTCACTCTTTTTCCAATCGTTCATTGAAAGACATTAATATTTTTATACGGGTCCCCTTTTTATACTTTCAAAACAATATTTTGGGGTCGCCACCGGTTTTCCAAATTAGTATTTTTTACAAACAATTATGAATTACCCATTCTGTCTAATGGTGGAATTTGAAATATTTGTACGTTTTTGAAAAACATTAATTGTAATGTGTATAAGGAATTTATGGATGTTTGTATTTTTTTAGGACAAAATTCAATTGATATAGATAACCAACCTTCCTGGAAGCTTCTTCTACACGAGTACAAAAGTTCACTAATAAATACCAATATTTGATGTATCGACTAACCGGCACAATTAAAGGAACACTTAAAGCAATTTAGCTAAAGTTTGATATTCAATGACTTTATTGTATTCTTTGACCAATTTCCAGTCTTTTTTCGGAACATATAAACTTACTATTGAAAGATAAAGAAAATAATGTTCCAGATGATTTTAAAAAAATGGTGTTTTTCGTCTAAGTTTCAGACATCCTGTGGGGTAACTAACGAAGTAGTTCTCTCGCATGTTCTCAAGTGCTCAGCTACAAAAACCATATCAATTCTCAACATCTTATTTTGTAAATTGCAGCGGTTTACTTTAAATTGTGTATCTTCTAAAAAAATCAGATATTGGAATGAACCAAAAACAGACTGTTGAGAATATCGATCAGATCAAAACTATCCTTATTGTTTACTCTGATGAAAATGTATTTATATAGTGCAAAAGGCATATATTTTAATAAATCTATGTGAAAGGAAACACTTAATATTTATAACTTCAATCCCAATAAGAAATGATAACGAAGTACACTTTTTCTTGTGCCAAACTATATAATATTTATATATCCGTATATTCATATCTAGTTATAAACATTTATTTATTTTAAATGCATATAGGAATACAATTAATAACTAATAATGCAAATATATGCAGTGAAGTGCATATATTTTGTTTAAACAAATGTTTTGATCAAAAGGACAAAAATTTAAAGGAATATGTGACAATGTGGAAAAAAAAAACTGTAATAACCAATCTAAAAATCAATAATTTGAGTTAAGTTTGTCGTTTTTCGTGTTTAGCAAAAAAACTAATACCCCCCCCCCCCGCACATGCGACGCTACTGTCTCGCTTTACTACAACAACATTCTGCCAACGAGTTATCGTGGTAAGTTTTAGACTACATGGGTGACTGGAATAATCAATAATAAATTATGTTTTAATACAAAACGTATACTAATTAATATGATATTATATTATGCAACTTGCACCAAGGAAACATAGAAATAATACAATGGGCGAAATTCAGTATGCCAGAAATCATATAATTTTGTACTGCATAAACAGCCAGTGCACATGTGCAGTCAGAGCACATGACTTGACTAGCAACGTGAATTGTGCTCGAATACATAATCAAACGACATAATACTCCTCAAACATTTCTATATAACATGTGTAACTATCAAAATTGTATGCTCTTAGGTTTAAACTCGAACGCGACACAAATGCTAAGTCATACCTGTAAACAAGTGAGTAAAAACTCCCTTGTTTACAGCATTATTACATAAAAACGTGAGAAAAAATAAAAGCCAATCAATAGGCAAGATTGCAAACTTTACTCGATCAAGATCTGAATTTAAAAAAAAAATCGGAAAGATTAGTGTATATATAGTATAGACGCGTAGTTATTGAAAACTTGATTTTAGCAGTAAGACCCTTTTCATCCGAGCGGGTCACATTTACTTAAACATTTAAATAATAAGTGCAGTGTTCGAATAAATAATATGGCTAAAATCAACCCGCCCGAATATATTTATAAAAAAAAAAACAGTCTACATGCGTTACAATCAACAAAAATCTTTTGAATCGAGGCATAAACCACGATTAGGCCATAGAAAACATTTTAACTGTAGAATGGAAAATTAAAGCGTGTATTAACTGTTTAAAAATAAACAATCCAAGGATGACTAAACAGAATTAATATAATTAATGATAATTTTTCTTAGTGGAACTCCCGATCGGCCTTTATTTTCGACATATTTTACATGTGGCAGCCATAAATTGATAAACAAAAGCAAAGGTAACAAATAAATTTAATGTAAATAATAATACATATGTATTACTGTATTTCGGCATATTTCAAACACACTTTTGTCGATTGACTGGGTATAGTCAGTAGCCTAGAACGAATGCATTAATCTGGAACTCCAAATTCCTAATCACTCCAAATTGTCATGCAAAATGTTAAAGTCAGCCCTAGAGAATGTCACAGTGTTGTCAAACAATGTTTCACTTCATAAAGTTAAAACTCAAGGTTCAAGCTATCATTTAAACTTACTTAAAGAATTCTCTCAAATCACATTACGCTTTTAGAAATCACCAAAATTAAAAGCTAAAACTAATATTTCTTCACATTTTTTGAGCAATATTTCATAAAGAAGTTTTATTTCCATATTTGTAATCTACAAAAAACACATTATCAAAATCGGAGACGAAAAATGTTAACTTCATCATTATTATTAGACGAACACGGGTGATGGGAATGATAATCAGATACGACAAAAAAAACTTCGTCGTGGTTTTTATAAAATGTAAGAAGTTTTTTTTTCGGTGATGCTTTGTGTATCTTACCAAATGTGTTTTTATATCGGGGTTGGTTGGTTATATAAGACGCCGAGGCCGAGTTTCAGACAGTAGGGTGGCAAACGTTACGGTTGCGGGTGCTTGGGTAAACATGGGGGTGACTGTGACGCCCTAAGATGTTCAAGTTCAATTAAACGATTAGATCGATATAGGACCGTCTTCCAGAGTTTTTTCCCCCAATCTCACCAAATTTCTCCCCATTTTTACCCCACCCAGTTATTTGCAATCGAAAAAAAGAAGAAAGACGTTCAAATATTGATTCAGTTCTGTCAATAAGGAAAGTTGATATTCGTATTTTATCTTAAAAGATTTCTCCATAGAAACCACGAAAAATAATATTACGCGAATGGAAAACATAACCTGAAAACATTGAAGTTCGTAAATAACGAACTAATTGCCAAAAACATTATTCCGAGATATTTAGAAAATAGTGTGCAGCAAGATAAAATGTTTTAGTGAAGGCCATCCCTAATTTTTTTGTGCATATTTAAACAGATGTACATCACATGTTGGTGTTGTTTTTTTGCCAAGGTCTTGTATCGCAAGAACAAATCTAAAGTAAATTCAAAAATTTGTAGAAGGTTCTAAGTGCAATAATATTTACTTATACATATTTTAAGCTAAGTTGACATTTTTTTATACTAGATTATTTTTTGACGTTGCTTAAAACCAATAATCTCTTGTGATTATTCTCGGGAATAATCACTGTAGCTTTTATTTGCCTAGCAACTGTCAGATACTTGTCAAAATAATTACTTAATTGTGTCAACGCGAAATGGGTGAAAGTCATCGGTTTAGTACCTTTTCTAATGCAGAAATTACAAAAAAAAGATTTTAGAAACTACTTCGAAAAATACTCTAATAAGTAATCAGTCTATATGGAGACAATTTAAGACCTTCACCAAAGAAAGAAATTATATTCTGGATCAATCTACTACAACAGCTACTCTGGCATTGATTTTAAAAGATTGGGCTTATAACATGAAAAGAAAAGACGGAAATGATTATAAAGAAGCGGTAATAAAGACAATGTGGAATAAAACGGCAAAATTAGTTCAAGAACTTTACTTTAATAAGTATAACAGGTCCTTTGATCCTTTCCATGATATAGAATTCAGAAATGCTCGGAATGCAAGAGATGCAAAAAGAAAAATTTTACAAAAACATCCTGAAAAGCACAAACAAAGTTCTGTGGCACTTTCTAATACAGAATTGTTGCAAATTTTTAACTATTGGGACGAAGATACACCTTGTGGATTGCAAAGAAAGTTTTTTCACGTTGCATCGTATGAACTAGCTTGGAGGGGAGGAGAAGCTACGAAATGTTTAGTTCATTATTTTAAAAAAGAAACCGACATAAAAAGATTATATACTGGCCGCATTGAATACAATCCCATCTTTACAAAAACTGCACAGGGTGGACCACAAAGGTGCGCTAATAGTAAATGGTTGACTCCAAACATAAATAACCCAGATATTTGCCCTGTTCGTCTTTTTGAAAAACTAATGCGTAAACGTGAAGAAAATATTAAAACCGAACGCTTGTTTCTTACTCCAAATCCGGCTTGGCAAACTCATGGTTTTTGGTATAAAAACGTTCCTGTGGGAATAAATTCCATTTCAAAATGGATGAAAGAACCCGCAGAAAAAGTAGGTCTAGACACAGTTACTAAAAAAATAACTAACCATTCTGCCAGATCAAGTGCAGTAAGTAACCTTTCAAAAGCTGGTGTAGGAGAACAAGAACTAATCAAGGTCACTGGTCATAATTCTGCAAGTTCGATTAAACCATACTTACAATTGAACCAAGAACATCATTCAAATATAATAAATAATCTTAGAGAAAATACGAAGGAGGAAACACTTAATATAACAAGCAATTCCAAAACAGTTCCATAAATTAGAAAATAATTTGACAGATTTTGTTCAAACTTGTTGCCATTTGGCAATAGTCACGAGAGCCCGCAGGGCTCGAGTAACAAGTTTTCAAACAATCTGTCAAACTCTCTTGTTATATTATTACTGAAAATAAAACTTAATAAAAATAAGTTGCTTGACCAAGTATACTTCATACAGTGTCCGTTGTTCGAAAAAGTACATGGGGATCTCGTTTACTGAAAGCCATGCAAAATTTGATAGATCTGCTCAATTTTATAGTCATTAATTTTCTGCGTTTATTTGTTATTTTGCAAATCTAAAGATGCTTATAAAAGTTTACATTGAAAATGACTTATTTTAGTAATTTCCTTCAGAAAAAGTAAGGACCAGAAATCAAAATCCCCTCAACGTTTTCCTTTTACTTTGAATTATTATTAAAAAGAAAAAACAAGAACAAGCTTTGACATTTTTTTTACTTCAACTCTTCAAATTGTAATAATTGTAAAACTATTTGATAATAGTGCAGTTCGTACTGAAATTAAAGACTGAAACTTGCACCTGTAAAACAAGTAACTAGGTTCGAAAGTACGCCGTTTACAATAGTGACAATTAACGAGTACGACGAGTATTGTTTGAGAGTTTTGCACAATAAACGTGGAAGTCGAATTGTATCGTGCAGTTAAACCAACTAGAACAGCAATTGTCGTTGCGAAAGTTTTGTAACTTAATTTTACAGACTCCAGTGTTCGTGTAGCGAACGCTGTCTTCTATATATTGAAAGCGATCGCGAACAGCTGTTGATTGATACACGTTGTCAACACGTGTGGAATCGTAAAATGTCACCGTTTCAATCAATCAATAACTAATAACTCGATCGGCACGTGAATATCACGTTCAGTTCAAAGTGTTTGTTGTAAATTGTAATTAACTGTGTATGATCCGCGTGATTGGGCCACTGTTCGTAATTGATTAAACGAATCTAATTATTGCAATTGATATATTGTTAATTAAGTGCTAGATTCGGGTTAAATTGCAATGGGGCGAAACAGATGGCGCTGCATGTAATCTATTGGAAATTCCACTGAAGTTTAATAGTTTAATTGTTTCAGTATACAAATGTAAAGACAAAAGAAGCTCTATTTTTGTATTGTACTTATTTGATCCGATGAACAACAGACTGGTAAGTTATCGTGCATTATTCTCGTCAACTAAATATCAAATCCCCTTTTCAGATATAATACAAGGACGTCATTTACCTGAATAAGGCGTTAAGGTAAATTTCTGTATAAATTTTTTAACTGTAAAATTTATATTTATGTGGTGCTAATGACTATGTCCACTTTTTTATATTAATATTTAATTCAGAACTCACCATCAGACACTTGTGGTACATTTTTCCGACAAATATCAAGTAAATATTAAGTTTAGAAAATAAACTGCTTCCGGGTTATGCCGTGTGTCAAGATTTGTTAATGCTGACGTTTCGCGAGCCATGTTGCTCGCTTCTTCAAAGCTAATTGAATACCAGTAATGTTGTTGATGCCTGTGCATTTCTATGACGGAATTAGGGACTATTGATTTTCGTAATTCCGACACTGCTGTCAGATTCTGGGATTATTGATGAACGTAATTCCGACACCCTTGTCAAAATTTGACATAATACTAGGATTTGTCGGTTAAAAAAAAAAACCGGTTTTGTGTAAGATTTTAAAACCGGGTTTTATGTCTAAAACCCCGGTTTTAGATACCAGTTTATAATTACTATCAATACATAAACATAACGAGGTGTTTGATTAAAAATTGCCATTTTGTCTTTAAATAAATACAGGTAATAGGCGCTCTCGGTCTTGTAATTGTCAACAAAAAAGGAGAATTTTGCGGGGAAAGACCAGCCAAATGAAACAACCTTTGGTTGTTTGGTACGTTTCGACGGCTTTAATTTCCGTCTTCATCAGGCAATCACTACAATGAACATTAAAAGATGTTATTAAGTCCACAGCTAATGACTAAGAAAATCCGAAACAGCTTAAAAAAACAAAAACGCTTACAGAGTGGTTGTAATAAGAGACAACTCCCACCAACATCACACGGATCAATCGCATGTAACCTCCAAGATAATGGTATGAAGCACACAGCCAGAAGGCTCTCGCATTACGGCAATTGTTAAAACGCCGGCGAGTATCGAATATTTGTCAAGAAAAAAAAATACAGTTCTATTCAATTCGTAGCGAGTCCATGTCAAAAATAGATTTATATATTCGACGTTCAGCTGTGCGGACGAGTCTTTTTACGTCAAATACTCGGTATTGCAATACCCACTTGAAGTGGGTATAGCAAATGCCAAGGCGACAAATATTGGAGCATTTATTTGTACGCCATGAACATTTTACTACGCTGTTTAATTTTTCCAATTTTTAATTTCGCTTTGTGTGAAGCAGGTCGTATACGAAGATTGACTATAGAATTGTAATTATTAGTAAAATGTGTGATTTATCTAAAGGGCGAGAATCGCATAAAATTGTAATTGTGTGAAAAATTTTATTTTCCGAAAACTGTCTCAGACAAAAATTAAAAAAAAAATATTATTGTTGTTTTTACCTATCCACATAAACGCAATGTGATTTCTTTCCAAGAAAATCATATACTATCTACCGAGTGTATCAGAAGTTGATGCTTTTCTATGAACAATATAGATGGCCCTGTCTATAAATTATACTTTATTTCCATGTTGTATTTATATACAACATATACAGTGAGCGCGTATGGTATGGTACATGACAAAATCTCAAGAACGGTTTGCTATATTAAAAAATCCTCGAACACGTCGATTTATAATTATCAAAATACACCTTATGATATCAAATTAATTTTTTTACCTTCTATTGTTTTTAACAGATGATGTCATCGACATTTTTTTTTAAATGACAACACTATAGTTTTTTAATGAATTTATTTGATAGATCTTTTAATTGTCTTAATGGTAGCATATTTTTATGGTCTTACATCAGAAAATTTTCGAGAAAAAGACAATTGAAGATTATAAAATAAAAGTGGCAACATGTCCGGAACGGCTCGACCGAATTTAACGAAACTTTAGACGAATATTGTTCAAATTTGTTGGTATGTGATTTTTGAGTTTTATGAAAATCAGTCGGCAATCTGTTGGTACGGATGAAAAATATTCGGTGCACAAAGTTAAAAGGAAAAAAGAATCACTCAGGGCCAGGGTTGTTATAAAAAACGTTTTTTTTTTTATTTCGAACAAAACAAACATGCTTTTTTTTTATAAAATGATGTTTTTAAACACGAAACAGTGTTTTTAAACACTTCGCAAAAAAACATGTTTTAAAACATGAAAAAAACATGTTTTAAATCACCAAAAAAAACACGTTCTAAATAAGGAATAAAAATTGTTTTAAACATGTTTTAAATCACGCAATTGTTTTATTTGTAAATATTTTCATCGGCGTTTTTTTCATACGTCAGTTCTCAGCGGAGTTAAATCTGTTCTGTGAATGACTTTTTGTTGTCACACTAGAGGGCACCAGTAATGCAATGTCGGCCAAAATCGATTTAGTTAGTGTTTATTTGACAATTTTCGACTATTTTCACCAATTCATAGCCACCAAGGTTAGTACACAAAAAAGTTATTTTGGCGTTGCATTCATGATAAAAATTGACGATCGATATATTTTTGTGTTCAAAATGTCATCCTGATAGAGTATATCACACAAAGAATATAGGGTGCCATTTAAAATATCAATGATGACGTCATTTCCGGAAAAACCGGAAGTCATATTAACCTCAAGAGTATCCCAAATAATGGATTTTTTGTCTATTAACACTTTCCCAAATTTCATTCGTCCAGTTTTATAAAAAATAAAAATAAACGGGAGTACCTATGGCGTGTCACCCGGTACGTTATTATGTTATTATAAAAGTTGTTGTTTATTGTAGTTACATGCTATCACTGAATGTATTATTATATTTTATAAAGAACTTTTCTTTTATTAATAAATACAATATTTAAATATTTTTTTTAATTTTTAATTGCTCCATGCATAAAAATCTTGAAGACCCGCATACAACTCTGATTAAATAATTAAATATGTTGTCCAAATTTCGGTAGTTTAAAACACATGTTTTAAACATATAAAGCAAACTGTTTTAAACAAGTTGAAAATAAAATAATTTAAAACAAAATATTTGTTTTAAAACATGTTTAACACTATGTGTTAAAACAAAGTATTTTAAACATTTAAAACAAACTGTTTTCAACATGTTTAAAACAAAATATTTGTTTTAAAACATGTTTAAAAAATGTTTTAAAAAAAGTGTTTTATACATTTAAAACAAACTGTATTAAACATGTTTTAAAAAAATTGATTTAAAACAAAATATTTGTTTTAAAACATGTTTAAAACAATGTTTTAAAACAAATGTTTTAAAACATAACAACCCTGCTCAGGGCATCGTTAAGAGCCATCAATAACAAAAGTTTTCGCTTTTCTTGCCAAATATATTTCCCAAATATTTGACATTTGGCAAATATTTGATATTTGGCAAGTATACGAATATGAAGCTCCGGCTTAATACGTGCATTGAATTGTAATATAGCGAACGATGCCAAAATATGTTATCTTTTTGTGGCAAGAAAACAATAGAGCCATAGGTATTATTTCTAACCCTATACACAATTCCCACACGCAATATGGGAATTGGACGTTGTGTAGCTAATTCCGACTCAACTAAATTTTTAATTTTTTTTCGTTTTTCATTTTTCACATAACACTTAATTATCAAGATCAGTCAAACTTCTAAGTTATATTCTGACCGATAGAACGTTGGTAAAATAAGAAACGATTGTGGGTTGCTAAGTGTAATGTCAAAAGAACAAAGCGGATGTCCTAAAATATAGTTCAATATTGTAGATTTCTTTTAACCAACTAAACAGAAATCTGTCGGAATTTAGGACAGTTTCCGAATTTGGGACGTTTGCCTTACGTGAAGAACTAATCTACACCATATCTACCACGATTTCGATTACTTAATTCTGGTCGCGCCAATAAAAATGATTGTTGTTGATTATTTATAGAAACTTGTAGGTTAAAATGGAATAAAATCATTCACAATTACATCTTATCCTAACCTTACTAAGTTGACAGTAACTACAGTTTAAATTATATTTATATTATATTTGTACTTTTTTTTCTAAAGACTTCTGTAGCGTGTATAGGATCAAATACATTGTGTAACCGCCGATTGTTCTCGTAGTCTATTGAAATTTAATTAATCAAGTGTGACCAGAATCGTATTAATTACCGCGCGATCTGAACAGATGGCGCTATTACCTGTGATCCGTCGACATAGAGATTCCATTCTAAATGAAAGAGGACGGTGTTACGGTGTGGCGGGGCGGGGGGGGGGGGGTAATTGAGTGGCCGAAATGCGATGAGAATAATTTAGTGTTTTATTGTTCCATGTTGAGACGTGCTCGGCCGATAGAATCCTCGACACGCTTATCCGGGACAGCCGGATTTAACGTCCGTTGATGGATTGCAATTGACGGCGGACATAATATAACTCTTCGCGGATCTTTCGTGATCGCCCAGCTCTACTCACCGACATCAATCAATTGCGTGTCAGTTTAATAATGCCACGTATCCGTGTATTCTCGTTTCTATTACACACATATGCGGTGTGACGAGGATCTAATACAAAGTAAATCTAATATTTATATTAATAAAAAAATTCCCCGGAATCTTTACATCAAGAATATATAGACATATATATTACTCTAAAGCTAATTATTATAAAAGCACATCAACTTCGGTTGTCTATCGATTTTAGCGAAAGAAAAAACTCCGGTTGTATATGCTTAAGGAAGATTTGGATAGCAGGATAGGAGCCTGCTTCGCACGGTGGTCGAAAACGCGCATCTAACTGTTCAAAATTATTTTAGCGCTATGGTCCAATTTACTTCAAAGTGTCATAAACATGTTCTTAGATAACCAACTGACTTAAAACCAATCAGTTTGTCACCCAGGAAAAATTTAGATAACGTACAGTAACGAGCTAAAGTCCGATGATGTAGATTATTATATTAATTTTTACTTTCCGCATCAATTCTATATTATAATAATAATAATAATAATAATAATAATAAATCTTTATTTGCCGATTGATCTTGGAAGACATGGACAATTGTCAAAAATACATGTTACATACATGGTATATAAATACATATATACACATATATACAGATACACATCATCTCGAAAAAAACATACATCAATATATACATCAAGGCATTACACACAAAAAAAAGAAATGAAAAACAATAATCAACACCTACGGTGAAGATATGTCGCAGATAAAAATTCTTCTACAGAGTAAAAAGAATGGGCAATTAGATAATTTTTAACTTCTCTCTTAAACCCGATTTTTGATGCAGTCGATATGCTGAGTGGCAGGGCATTAAATGACTTAATCACCATATATCTCGGTCCTCCCTCAAACGCCGTCGACGAGTGGCGAGGAATCGCAAGCCGAGAAGTCCCCCGAGTCTGCACAGATGTCGATATATCACCGTTTGTCGCGAATTTACTCATATTGCTTATATAATAGCACAACAGGCGATATATGTATAAGCAAGGGAGGGTTAAGATTCTTTGTTTCCTGAAATGATCTCTACATGACTCCAAGTAACCCAAATGCAGCATGCATCTCAAAAATCTCTTCTGGAGACGAAACAGAGTAGCGACCTCCGGTGATGAACCCCACATAATAATTCCGTAGGACAACACGGACTCCACACTGGAAAAATAATAGGTTCTTGTGGCTTCTAGCGGTACAATATCTCTCAGTTTAAACATTGAGTAGTAAGCACGATTTAATTTCTTAGTTGTGAAGCTGATATGGGTGTCCCACCTTAAATTACTCTGAACGTAAACTCCCAAAAACTTGGTAGACAAACACAATGGCACAGTTACTCCTGATTTTCTAACCAGTATAGATCTATCAGGACCATCCAATGAAAACTGAAGTATGGATGTTTTGGAATGGTTCAATAACATACCGTTTACCTCGCACCAACGAGTCATCAAGTCTATAACCTCAGTCGCAAGGAGAGAAAGCCCCTCTAAGCAACTATGAGAGATTATTACACTTGTGTCGTCTGCGAATTGAAACACGTCTCCAATGTTCATGAACTGTTGTAAATCATTAACATAAATAAGAAATAACAGGGGTCCCAAAATAGATCCCTGCGGAACTCCCACCCTTAACACTGCAGATTCAGTACACACAGACCCACCCACACTAACTGTCTGTTGTCTGTTTGCCAGGTAAGACTGCAATAGACTCAATGCAACTCCCCTGATTCCCAGTAAACGCATCTTGGAGATTAGCCGCTCATGGGACACAGTATCAAACGCCCCAGACAGATCAAAAAATATGCCAGCCACACACTGTCTTCTGTCTATATAATTTAAAATTTTAGAATTTGCCTGGAACAAAGCCGCCTCGCAGGACAAACCTGGGAGAAACCCGAATTGACTTGGCGATATAACACAATGACGCGCAAAAAACTCGTACAAACGGTTATCCAGTGTTCTCTCAAATAACTTAGAAAATGCGGACAGAATTGACACTGGCCTGTAATTATCTACACTATCCTTTGGTCCCTTTTTGTGTACTGGAAGTATTATGGCTGGCTTCAGCCCATTAGGAAAAACGCCCTGCGACAGCATACAATTTACAAGATGCGTCAATACGTGACTTGTGTATTCACCTGATAGCTTCACAATATATGGAGGAACACCGTCAGCACCACACGAAAACTTTGGCTGCATCGATGACAACACAGCCCGAACTTCTTCAACCGTTGCCGGATAAAGGAAAATTGACGCAACCAAACCTGCAGACTCAGGCATGATGGACGCGCAACACCCTACCCCAGGCATACCCTTCCCAAAGAATTTGTTATGAAATCTATCAGCGATCATCCGATGATCATCCACACTCGACCCATCAGCATCAGTGAGTCGAACGGAACCACCACCATTATCGTATTTAACAATTTGTTACCAAGTGATGTGAATGTCCTTGGTGTAAACTTTAATATGGCCGGGTTGTCTGAGGATAAGCCTTAATTTTATATTAAATATTTATAAATGAAAAGTTGGAAATTTGATTAAGCTTACAGTATTCTGCAATAACTAGAAGCAAATATTGCAAAATTTTCCTGATTGGTTACTTACTTGGTTACAGGACCACGTGTTGGAAGTTACTAGGTTTGTCGATACATACAGGGCCGGCGGGAGGCGTGACAAGACAAGTGGCGCCTAGGCTACAGTGTATCTCCACGGATTGAGGTACACAGAGGAAACAAATTTTTATTGTGATTTTTCAATAATGCCAAACTCCTAGTTGAGGGTTATTCCGCAGTAACGTGTCACGCCCGTCACGCCCGTTTGACGACTATATAAGCAATGGGGGCTTTTATTATTATTTTGATGCAACATTATATATATATAACAAAAAGACGACTCATCTTTTCGAATTGTTGTAGACAGATGTTCAAACTGATAAGTTTTATGAAAAACCTTTTTAAATAGCCGTGACGGTAGTTAACCAGCACAGTGATCTCTTGGTTTTGGTAACCTAAAATTAAAAATTTGCGGAATGACCCTAGTGTAAAGTTTCTATTCTAATAAAGTTAATAAATCATTCTAGTTTTTGTGTAATTTAGGCTAGTTGCTATTAGATTGATTGCATCATGTGTAGTAACTAGAATAAGTATATAAATAAGTCAATAATATTAAAATATTAATATCAAAGACATTAATAATGGGAGTTAAAATCAAAGTACTACCTGATAATGTCACACAAACATTTTCCTTATTATATGTAGATATTGTGACGTTACAAGATGCCAACTTGGTATTTTTAATTTTAGAAAAATATCAAAATCTATGAAAAAGAAGTTCTAAATAACTTTTTTGCCAAAATTTTGGTGGTA
Organism: Aphodius sticticus; assembly: GCA_963966075.1. Classification (NCBI taxonomy): domain Eukaryota; kingdom Metazoa; phylum Arthropoda; class Insecta; order Coleoptera; family Scarabaeidae; genus Aphodius; species Aphodius sticticus. The sequence goes on along the minus strand of OZ014508.1, from coordinate 5,337,170 downwards.
GTTTTTCTAGCACAAACTAGCTTTTTTTAACCAGTAAAACTCCGAAGTTAAAACTACGCCATCGAATAAAAACTCATACCAATTTACTGAAGTTTTTAAGGGGGTTTTACGTTATTTTGTGACATCTCATGTTATTTTTATGATATTGCCTTGTAGTATTTTAATGCTACATGCAGGTTTTTGGATAGATATTTTAGTAGGAAACAATTATTGGTTGAAAAGTTCATGAAATAAACCATAATCTGTTATGGTATCTGCTGTAATCATGACGAAAATTACTGGTAATTGTTTTGTATTTAGTTAATAGAAGAGGCACGTGATATTATATCGATAGTCAACTGCCCAAAAAATAATATTTTTCCATAATCCGATATCATATAGTAATGAAAATTTATATAATTAAAGTCCACAGGATGGTTACTTTTTTGTTAGTTTCTTTCCGAATCTCTGTGACGTCATGTAACCAGGAAATTCGCCTATGATAAGACTGTCCCATTGGTACTTTTGCACATGGTTTTAGAATTTTAATGAACTTCATTTTTCAACCTCAACCCTGTTAAAAACTGGAGTTTTTGTTACTTGATTTTGTTAGTGTTTTTTGTATATATGTGCTGTATTATTGTACTCTCTAGGTTTTAGAACTTTAAAACTAAATTTGTATCTAAACAATTCACTATTTTTCCTGTATTTGCAGACATATTATCATAGAAGATTTCAGAATCTTGACGACAAATATATGTTTCAACGCCCTCAAAACATAAATGTTATAACTGAGATCTTTTTCACAATATTTTCACCATATCTAAACGACTATTTTAAATTTATTTTTAAAAATCATTTTAGAAAAAGAATTTTAAGCTGTTTTAATTTAACTATCTGCCAGATTTGCCATTTGCAACCATATTTGGTCACATTCATCATTTAGTTTTGTTACATGGTATAATTTCTGTCAAAATTTATTTACAAATAGATTGAAAAACGTTTAGCTTCTATACACTTTGTCGTGGCTGGAACTTTATCCTGGAGCTAAACGTGTTCCTTAATCATCCGGAGTTTTTCGTATAAACGGTACTGTAAATCCCTTAATTCAATTGGTCGCAAAGTCCCAAATTAAGTCTAATATCCGACGTGCCGTCCGTATTTTTCACCTACAGAGTTACGAACTTGTTAACTTGGTTAGAACCGGTGATAGCAGCCAGCAGACAGCAGCTAGTTGGTTGCAACGCATCAATCCCACGGGATTGCGACAGATACGAGTTAGCTGAACTACGGACATTTACTTAGATTAATAAAACCCACCCAACAACCTGCAGCAATTTTATTATTTTGTTTCGCCACTATAGTTTTATGGTAATACCGTGGTTGCCCCAATTTTAACTTTTACTGGGACAATATAATTGTATACTATCGTTTTTATCGTATGAGTTATTTTTTTACTTTATCATACGCAGTAGGTAAAGTATTGTAATCGTGCCAAAAAAACAACACCTATATACTTAGATTTGATCACTATTCTTAGTGTTATCCTTATTCTTCATATCATATTCTTGCAATAAGTAATTAAACCCCAGCTTTCAAATTAATAAATTATGTAATACATAGGTGGGTAGGTACTTACGTATTATACGATCAACATGTAAGGGTTATGACGACATACCTGAAACAACAGAAAAACACGTAATTAATTTCAATTCTATTTGTACTATTTTTTTTTTAGATCTAAACATACTATTTAATAAATCAATAGAGACGAGAGTAACTTATATAGTCATACATTTGATCTCGACAATTAACGCACTCGCTGATTGCTCGTGCGTTAAACAGTCTCGATCATTAATCGCTCTTTTTAGTATACTTGTTAGTTAAATAACTATAATTAAAGAGCAACAACAACCATTACAAAATCTAACACTACAACTCTTGCGTACGCCTGCTAACGTTACAAAGAGCAAATGATCTACAATTACCTCTTCGCCCAGAAGTTCCCAACTAACGTATAATTATTCCCACGTCCCGTAAACTATATTAACAGTACCTAAATAAAGGCAACCTGAGAACCAGGTACTTCGGCAACAATCTTAACACACCAAACTTCGCAAAGACATCACGACGCGACGTCCCGCTTGCAAGGTGACGAAAGTTACCCTTTGTTCAGCATTTCCTCACCCTTAAGACAATAATTCGGAATCAAACGCCGATGTTTCGTTGAATATTTGATACTATTTGACAGTTTTCGAGCGAAAACATCCCCCCTCCCCCTGCTGGCTATGTGTTGGTTCGTAGAGGCACTACTATAATACGCCTAGCGGGAACTTTAGAGCGATGGGTTCTCCGCTGGGCTCTCAAATCCACTTTCGGGACAGCAAGGCTTTAGTTGAAAGCCCGTCGACGTGATTTATGAGTCATAAGCTCAGCGCAAGGGTAAGGTTATTAGCCGCTGATGAGGAATCTAAGACAATCGCGAAACACTGAAAGCCGTCTGCATTGCAGCATAGTACGAGCTCGGTTTGCTATTTGTATGTGTCTGGGATGTGTTTTGTATTACCTACCTAAGAGTGACTGAATGCATACTGAAGATATAGTACATTATTTAAGTTTTAAAAGTTTCCGTAGCCCAGTTTTTGGAAGAAACTTCACAGTATTCTAGAAATTTTTGTTACATTTTTAACTATAGAATTTATTTTTATGTGGTGCTAATGACTATGTCCACTTTTTTAAACTAATATTTCCTGAAGGTTCTTTTTCTGAAGATATCTTGTCTTTGATTTTTAAAGATATTATTAATTATTAAATAACGATTATTATTTTTATAATAAAAGAATAATGATTTATTTTTAATGGACATGGCATACGTTCAACTGTTACCTCCAGAGATGTGCACTTTTTAAAAAATATATGAGTTAAGTACAGTATACTATACTTAAAAGTTACCCTATTTTGGGGAAAAAATAATTCATATAAATTGCATCTCCCTTACTACCATTTTTATGTGGTCTTTAAAATTCTATTCAAATATTTGCCAATACATAGTGTTAGTAGTAAAAGGATTCAAGTGTACTTAACCCCTATTACTTCCAATAGTATACGAGACTTAAGTCACATGATACCGTCCGAGCTAGTGTCCTGAAGCGTTAATGTTGTTGCTACTTCCTAGCATGTTTACTAGTAGTTAAATAGTGTCACATAAATTACCATGAGTTCTGATATTACTAAAAACAAAATCTCTAAAAATATTGTTCCTTGTTTTGATTTGCAATAGGCACTGCCGTCACCCTTATTAACCACTTCTAAAGTATATTTTACTAAAGATTGTTGCATACAGCAATTCCTGCCGACGTTAAAATAAAAATAAAAACTTTTGAAAGTTATTCAGGTTGGGTATTCTAGTCACCAATATAACATTAAGTTATATTGTTTATGTTCCCTGAACCTGGACATACATACATGGAGTGTGACCGTAGTTTTGGTTTATTTGAGAAAGAAAAGGCATTTCATGAAATAATGAAGGACCCTAAAAGTAATACCGATGACATAAAGAGTGGTCAGCAATTTGCCATTTCGTTATAAAAGCGAAAGACGCGGTTGGATACAAGAATGGTCTAAAGTCTAAACAGTAATATTGGATTTTGGAGGTGCAGAACAAAAAACCTTAAAAATTGGACGTTCTTTCCGGTTGTCGATACTAAGCCTTTGAATAAAACATCGATCAAAATAAAAGTACAGAAACATAATCACATTGTTGGAATATATTCCACCACACCATCATGCCCTTTATACAAATATAGATGTAAAACATGATGTAACAATAGCTGGAAGAAAAGGACACAAGAAAAATATGATTTATTGGAATACCCATAAAGATGACGCCGTTATATTATTTTTAGATTACGAAATCAAAAATTGCGTTATACTTTACTTTAGGTAACTTGTCATTACAGTAACATTAGGTAACTTGTTAATACAGCACTTTTTACCATTTTACCACCAACATTTTTAAAACCCACATAATGTTTCAAGTACATTTGTGCCAAAAAAAAATAAGTTAAACAATAAAATTTAGAGACTCCTTGAGTCGTTATAATCTTTTTATGACTATGAATAAAATTAAAATAATGCAATTTTCCAAACTTATTTCTGAAATTTTGAAATACATACAACTTTAATGCAAAGCTTATTATCTCAGAACCACAAAAAGTGCACTTAAACCCTTTTACTTCTAGGCCTCTCAATTGTAATATATGACCCCGCACGAGAGAATCGCCCTAATTGCCATCTCTCGTTTCGATAATATAGACTACGGTGTTTGAAGGCGCATAACTCTAAAACTACTGAACAGAAAAAAATTAAATAAAGTGTCTCATACTCCTGAATCATTTCTACATAAGTTGTATGACTGTCAACATTTTTTTCCTCTCGGTGTAAACATGAGCGCGAGAGAAGTGAAAAAAGTACCCGAGTTTTGCACTTTTATATTAACGTTCGTCTTTCCAATTTTTTTCCTCGTAAACCGTTTGCCACAAAAATTTAAATTTTTGTTCAAGTTTCATTTAGAGCCTCTTCTATAGATTGGCGTTTTTGTTTTCTTCAGTTTTTGTGTAATAAACGTTGCGAACAAGATTTTCATGGAAGCGGATATCTCAGTAACGAATATTAGCACGATAACGGGATATGCACGTAAACAATCGTCATATTTTAATTAATGCGACTGTAGCAAAATAATTGCATAATAGTTTTTTCTACTTTGCATTCACAATGCACACATTGTAACACTGTTTTCGGTGTTACAATTAACACATTGTAATACCGAAAACAGTAACATTTTTGTCTAAGATTGGTACACATCGATATCAAATGCCATATGTCAAACGTACAATACATAACCCAACATAACCACACACTGCATCTTCTTAATCGCTTGCAATCGCATAAACTGCGAAATATCAATATTCCATACATATTTAAACATGGGTGTAGCCTGCTATAGTATGGTCAAAGCATTGGGGCTTTCTTAGTTTTGCTGTGTTCATCAAAATACGCCAGCATGACGTTCTCGGTGATGTTTTAAGACTCTGGTAAGTGATCGTTATCATTCTTTTCAACTAAACATCAAATCCCCTTTTCAGATATAATTCAAGGACCACATTTACTTTAATAAGGTATTATGCGAAGATCAAACCTACATCGTAGATATGAACGATTTTCATTACTGCTGCGAGTAGCTATAGTACATTTATAAAGTGTAGAGGATTTCTTAGTTTATGTAACGTATAAGTTTTCGGTAATATTTTGGACGCTTGGATGCTCGGTTCAATTCGTATTCCTTTTTGTCCGTCGCTTTCGACTTCGTCTTAGTGCTGGTTGTGTGCAACGTATTTGTATTACCTCAACCACATGTAATTTTACTAAGTATAATTTATTCTAATAAACTACTTTGCCGAAATTAGAATTGGGTTTCAATTATAAGTGCTTGTAAATATACAAGCCGCAACGGCTACGTAGCGGAATTAGGTAGACACCGCTATTAAACGTTAAGCGTTATAACATTTCTTTAGTAAATTCTTGTTCTTCGAGGTAACTAATCAGTCACCGCCAAACACTTCTATTCTGATTATTATACTTATGAAACCACTATTTTAACGTTGTTAACTTTTTAGGTTAAGTTTCATGTATTTATCATAGTAGGGTTAAAAGTGTTGCCCCAAGCTCCATTATGATCATCGTTGCGACCTCGCTGAATATTTATTCAAACTTGTAGGCTAAAGTAGAGTAAAATTATTCGTAATTAGATTTTGTCATGATTTTATCTCATCGATCTCATCCTTAACGAAGTTGACAGTTACTACAGTGCTGCCACGTGGTACCCGCAAAATACCCTAGATTCTAATTTAGCGCGATATAGTAATCACAATTTCTAAATTTATATAAAATTAATGACGCAAAGTAGAAAAAATAGTATATTACACTCGTTTTATAAGACGTATTGGCGCACTCGTTCCATTCGTTCCATTCCAAACAACTCGTGCGCCAATTTGACGTCTTATAAAACTTGTATAATAATATACTATTTTAAGCATAATAGTTAAGTAATTTTTAAAGCAATTAATTAGCAATTAAAGCAATAATATGAATGATATAAATTTCGTGCAGCGCGCACTAAGTCAATCGTAACGGTAAATGGAAACATAGCTGGGACAGTGGAAGATTATTTACTATTAGTACGGAACAGAAAAATTTTCGGAATTTTGAATAGTTCTGCGAGTTAAATATAGATAATGAATGTAGATGGACAATTAATTATACCCAAGAATATTTTACAAAAACGGATTCAAACGGATTCACAATTCGCGTCAAAACTTTGCATCTTGTTCGACTGCTCGCACGAAAACCCACAAGCGAGGGAAGCCGAACTGCGCAAGATGTTGTTCATATTTATTTCGGCCTTAAAAATTAACAAATAGTCGGAATGCTATTAAATTCAAGGGATGTGTATCGCAGTAAATAAGGATTATTTGCATGCTAACTGCGTTGTCCTGCTAACATTCGTTACTGTGATATCGGCTTCCATCAAAATCTTGTTCGCAACCTTTATTACATAAAAACGAAGAAAACTAAAAGGCCAATCTATCAAACGCAGAAGTCAATATTATCGAAACGAGAGATGGCAGTTAGGGCGATTGTCTCGTGCGGGGTCACATATATTGGGGAACCAATTTTTAATTCCCCTTCCACATTTTCTCGACAAAAATGGTCGTAATATGTCGACCAGTCGTAAGAATACATTTATAGTTGTTGTGCCTAACCCCATTTGGCCGGCTTAGCAGACAGTTTTGAAGATGTAAGATACAAGAAATACGACAGCACTCTCTTCAACCTTGACAGTCAATTTATTTAATTAATCTCATAATCAGCAAGGTCTGCCAAACCGGAAAATCAGTCTTCTTTAAAATCTTCTTTAAAAATCTGTCTCCATGGACATATTTGGTTAATTTAACATGAAACGATAGTTGTAGTAAAATTAGTAGTCAAATAAAGACATCTGTTTTGGACAGATTTTGAAACACAGTCATATAATTTATTACTTGTGGTATCTATAAATATGAAGGAAAACCATAGACAAATTTTAGTTTCATATCACTGAAATTCATCTTCAGTCTAACTATCTTCTCTCTGTAATCATCATATTGTCAACATGTGAGCACTGCAACACCCACCGGTATTCTCAGCGAAATTACATATCTATTACACTCCACAGAACAGCACAGTTACACCATATCGGTATATATTTAGAATTAGTTTAACAATCCCGAATCCACAAGCCCGAAGCCAGATCTCGCATACTGTTTCGCAGACACGTCTCGTCATTATCTGTTTAGTGTCAGCCAGTTGTCTGCGAGCGTGTTCTTAACAACAATTGACAGGTAATTGGATTACCAACATCTGAAACTGAAGCCCGAAATGGAACATCACCATCGGTTCTCAACATGAATCCCGAAATTCACCGAGTTGCATCGTCTCAACATTAGATACCAATAGACCACAATTCACGACGTCATACGCAATTTCAAGAGCCATAGTTCTGCTTGAGGGGGAACTGCATTACTGTAATTAGGGAATTATTTGCTCTCTGCTATATTGGTACGTGCCATTTCGGTTACAGAAGCCGCCTGTAATGAGTCGGATTCCATTTGCCCGTATATATACAATGCACAACTTGAATAGCTGTTGCTTTAGCACGTAGCTAAACAGGGTAAGGAATAATAAATTCTAGGTAATAACGGAGTAAATAGGGCTTAATGCGGAAATATAAATAGAATTGTACGGTTGGAGTTAGCTAGAATTATTCCACAAATGCGGGCGAATTGAAGAATTGATATCAAAACGATATAGAGTTGTTTAATGAGACGGTAACAATGATTCAAATACAACCAGCAGTAAAGTTAAATAAACAAGTATTTTATATAAATACACTCTTTGCTTTTTTATGGTATTTATCTCATAAAAACTGACAGCCCTCCAAACGAATCATAGGAAAAGAGAAAATTTGCAATATTTATTGGATGAAACCATATCTAACGGTCATAACGACCAGAGGAATCAACAGACCGACTACGAGCATAATTGAATGATACTAATAAGAAATACAGTTTTGCTTATTTCAGAATACGATATTGTCAATTCAAGAGGGCGATTGTGCTCAATTTTGTCCAGTGTAGGTGACAATTTCTATGAATAACGGTGTTTTTAGTTGATCGCAAGAAGACTACGACATATTCATAAAATCCGTCACCTAGACTCGACAGAATTGAGCCGGATATTTGTTGTATTATCAGTAAAGGTTTACTAAGTTCATATTAACTTATAGTTTGAATGGAAATACCTCAACATTCCTTTGCAAATCTAATTATAAAATTATGATCGTATTTATTTTGTCGAAATTTTGATTTTTAACCGTGCTTGTCGAGGCCTTAAATTTGCATGGGAAAATGCAATGGAAGAATTTTTTTGGTATTTTTCAAATAATTGTTCGGGGGTTGGGAAAACTTATGATTGCTTAAGGACTTGTAGAGGACTTTTCAAGGAAGAATTTGACCGATTATACATATGGATTTGACGCCTCCCAACCCATGCCCATACTGTCCTGAAAACTACCCTTAAATGAAAAATGTACCTCCTTCAGATAGGTAATTGATCCTTCTGATCATTTCAGTCTCTTTTTTCTCATAGAAATTATTACTATAAGTCTAGTGGAATGTTTATAAACATTTGTCAGTTAATTTACATTTGTTTAAAGAAATTCAATTTGTTTAAATAATTCGTTTTTCTCGAAAATCAGTCTGAATTCTGTTTTCTGAATTCGAAATAGCAAATTATTATCAGTAATAATATAACAAGAGAGTGAGAATAAATTGAAAATAATTTGACAGATTGTTTGAAAACTTGTTGCCAAATGGCAACAAGTTTGAACAAAATCTGTCAAATTATTTTCTAATTTATGGAACTCTCGAGTTATATTTGACTAGATTATTTTTTGATTCACAAATTTTTACAATAAAAAAGATCAATAAAACTATCATAAAATTATTGAAAAATTTAATTTAATTAATTATTACTTACAATATATGAAAATATCGTTGACACATTGTGAATATATTAAAAGAATTAACAATTTAAATTAGTACAATGAAAAACGCAATTATTAAAAATATTTCGAGACTCATTATTTATTGAGGATTTGGAATTGCTTGTTATATTAAGTGTTTCCTCCTGCGTATTTTCTCTAAGATTATTTATTATATTTGAATGATGTTCTTGGTTCAATTGTAAGTATGGTTTAATCGAACTTGCAGAATTATGACCAGTGACCTTGATTAGTTCTTGTTCTCCTACACCAGCTTTTGAAAGGTTACTTACTGCACTTGATCTGGCAGAATGGTTAGTTATTTTTTTAGTAACTGTGTCTAGACCTACTTTTTCTGCGGATTCTTCCATCCATTTTGAAATGGAATTTATTCCCACAGGAACGTTTTTATACCAAAAACCATGAGTTTGCCAAGCCGGATTTGAAGTAAGAAACAAGCGTTCGGTTTTAATATTTTCTTCACGTTTACTCATTAGTTTTTCAAAAAGACGAACAGGACAAATATCTGGGTTATTTATGTTTGGAGTCAACCATTTACTATTAGCGCACCTTTGTGCTCCACCCTGTGCAGTTTTTGTAAAGATGGGATTGCATTCAATGCGGCCAGTATTTAATCTTTTTATGTCGGTTTCTTTTTTAAAATAATGAACTAAACATTACGTAGCTTCTCCTCCCCTCCAAGCTAGTTCATACGATGCAACGTGAAAAAACTTTCTTTGCAATCCACAAGGTGTATCTTCGTCCCAATAGTTAAAAACTTGCAACAATTCTGTATTAGAAAGTGCCACAGAACGTTGTTTGTGCTTTTCAGGATGTTTTTGTAAAATTTTTCTTTTTGCATCTCTTGCATTCCGAGCATTTCTGAATTCTATATCATGGAAAGGATCAAAGGACCTGTTATACTTATTAAAGTAAAGTTCTTGAACTAATTTTGCCGTTTTATTCCACATTGTCTTTATTACTGCTTCTTTATAATCATTTCCGTCTTTTCTTTTCATGTTATAAGCCCAATCTTTTAAAATCAATGCCAGAGTAGCTGTTGTAGTAGATTGATCCAGAATATAATTTCTTTCTTTGGTGAAGGTCTTAAATTGTCTCCATATAGACTGATTACTTATTAGAGTATTTTTCGAAGTAGTTTCTAAAATCTTTTTTGTAATTTCTGCATTAGAAAAGGTACTAAACCGATGACTTTCACCCATTTCGCGTTGACACAATTAAGTAATTATTTTGACAAGTATCTGACAGTTGCTAGGCAAATAAAAGCTACAGTGATTATTCCCGAGAATAATCACAAGAGATTTATTCCCACTATAATAATGACATAATTGGTTGAAACTTACCCTTGTGACAAATAAAGAAGCATTTCATTGGTTTTAAGAAACGTCAAAAAATAATCTTACACTGACATTATTGATTAAAAAAATTCTTCCTATTGTTTTAATAATTAATTATTATTCATTTTCAACTTTTCTCTACGATGTCGCTTCAGAATAACAGTTGGCCAGACCGATCCAAAAACTTGCAGGCGAATTGCAAAAAGAAATGTTTAAAGAAATGGCATTTGTTTAAACAAATGTGGGTTTATTAGATAATACAGACTAGATATCTCGAACATGAAATTTATAAGTTAATTTTACAAATAAACCGACTTCTCTACCATAATTAGAAAAGAAGTTGAAAATGGATTATAATTGATTGTTAAAAACAACAGGAAGAATTTTTTTAATGAATAATGTCGCTCTAAGGTAATAAACTGCCATTTCGAACTCAGAAAACAGAATTCAGACGGATTTTCGAAAAACCGAATTATTTTGTCTAAACAAATGAAAATTAACTGACAAATGATTATCAACATGCCACAAGACTTATAGTAATAATTCTATGAGAAAATTCTATGAGAAAAAAAGATAATGAAATGATTAGAAAGGTCAATTTTCTGAAAAATATACATTTTTTAATTTGGGTAGTTTTCAGGACGCAAGTCCTATAATTTTAACATACGTTTTCTTAAACCTCAAACAATTATGTAAATTTGAGGCCTCGAAATGCACCATAAAAAAACAAAATTTCAAAAAACAAATACGTGTCCAATTTTTTTTTTTATTTGGAAACTATTTGGAAGCGACGATCTCCGTTGCGTACAAAATAAAAATAGCCAGCCTAGTGTCCATAAGAGAAAGAGTGCTATGTAATAAACATAATACCAAAATACGGGGGGGGGGGGGGCTGACCCCCCCCCCCCCTTGGATACGCCCATGATTATAGCCCAAGCTTAACTAGTAATAAAATGTAGCTACAAATCTATTGTCACTTCCTGGCAGTGACTTTTCATTGGCCTCAAACACTACAAGCTGCTTTGAGCTACACACACTAGCTGGTGTGGAATATTGGGAATATTGAACTTATAATGTATAAACTCATTGGCTATTTTTAAATTGAAAATTGTGAATCAATGATGTGTGTTAGTTGCACCAGTTAAAGTTCAGTTTTTTCATGATGTTAGTTGCAATTTTGTACCCATCAAAATCCAAATCCAAAATGTATCAAACAAATGAATGAAAACAAACTTTTGACTGTAATAATTTCTGACAGGTCGAGAGATGTACCTAGTATGTACAATATGTTCAATCCAACAAACTTGATTATAGCTCGTCAGACAAAAAGAATTAATTTAATATTTTTTCCATTTAAGATTTTTTCTTTTAAACGTTTGAATTTAATATCATCTTTGTTAGTTTACAATTTTATTAATAAATTCTAATAAAATCTAATATTGTCAAAACATCAGCGTTTGACACTACGTACTGTCATTAGAATGAAACTATCTGTCAAATCCTGGCTAACCAGTTTTATATTAATGCAGACACGACCGATCTCGATCAAATACAATTTGTTCATGCAGCTAAACTATTAATTTTACCACAAAATTTCGTATACATAAATTATACAAAATTTTCTCCACTTTAATTTATTATTTAACTATTTTGACGAAATTACAGAAACGGCGGATCATTTGCAAAATCCTTGAACAATGCTTTGAGTAAACATCCAGTTCCTTTGGACCTTTGAACAAAAAGCTTTTCAGCTCTAAGTTTGGTCACAAAACTTCTAAATATGACGTTTTACGAACAACCCAAAGCTCAATTTGTAAATAAACTCAATGTACCCTTCCTAAACAACTAAACACAGATGACTGGTGAACCAATCTGTGGCAGTATCAACACATAAATCGCTAAATTTATCATTATCGCCCTATTCGAGTATGTGATAAATGTATTTCCGTGATTGGCTATGCTCGCTGCGGTCAGCGCCGTTATGACAATACGGTCATTATTGCACCAACATCGATGACCCTTTTAATGCGCACAAATGGAATAAATTATCCTCATTGGTCGGCCACCACCAACAAACCGACGACGGATGAATGGGAGCGCAAAATTCGACTGCTCAGTAAATAAGTAGATTTGCATGCCATATTGGATTCTCTGATTTCAATGCCATTGACTGCGAAATGCAAATTTATGCCAAGTTTCCGAACAATATCGCATTCAATACTTTCAACCTCTGAAATTTTCATTTCCATCCGCTGATTTTACCGAACGCTGAAAATAAGATTATATTCGCGATATTTATTCAGTAGGTGCAAGGAAAGGTGATACTTTTTTTGGAAATTCTTGACGGTTGATTGAATGTCATTGTGGTGGCAGGAGTTTTTTTAAGTGATGTAAACCAAAACTTTCTTTAACCAATGTAAGAAAATAAAATTATATACACTGGTAACCTTGCTTCGACAAGGTCGAAATCGAAAAACTACTCAAAATCAAGACCGATTTCTAGTCCTTTCCTCTCTACGTCAGCGTACTGCCACAGCACGAGACCTCCTAAACGACCTAAGACGAGCACATGGAATAGAAATTTCTGATCAAACTGTTAGAAACAGATTAAAAGAAGCGAACTTTAAACAAAGAAGACCTGTCCGCGCACTAAGCCTTACGCAACATCACAAAGCAGCGCGAATGAGGTTTGCTCTGGATCACAGAGATTGGCAATTTCGTCACTGGACGCCTGTGCTGTTAATAGACGAGTCCAGATTTCGTTGTCGAGTACGTTTATATAGACGTCCTGGTGAATGCTACGCAGCCGCTACTATACAGGAAGTGGATAGATTTGGCCGTGGATCTATGATGGTTCGGGCTGGAATCTGTATAGACAACAGAACTGATCTTGTTGTGGTTCCTGGTAGACTAAATGCCATGAATTACATCGAAAACACCTTGGGAACCATGTGGTGCCTGCTGCATATGAAGAGTTGAAGTAAATAATGAACGAAGTGCCAAAAATTGAAAAATTAATTTTATAACATAAAAGTGGTATGGATATCACTGGCTTTAATATAAATAACGGGCTACGTAAAAATATGGCGATATTTGGCTGTGCTGTGAATGTAATTAATCAAATTTTATTGTCTATAATTTCACCTTCTTTTTTCGTTTTTTATAATTATTAATTTGAAAATTTTAAAAATTCTAATATCTACAAAGTTACAACCGCAATATACAAAAGCTATAAAATAAAATTACCATTAAAGTAACAAAATAACCGGTTTTCCTTAACAAAATAACTTACGTCCTTGAAAATATTTTCGCAGTACAGGTGGAGGTTGGTTGTGATGCCACAGTACGCTTTTCTGAGTCCATTCAAATGATGTTTAAGGACATTCTTTCAAGTTTCGTGAAAAAGGATTTTTTTTTTAAATTTTCATCAAAATTATTTGGAAGAAAGCGTTTAGCCAATTGAAACTTTTACCTATATACCACTACATTTTTTTAATTGGCAATTTCTTTCTTTTAAAATAAGTAACAGTATGTGTTTGATGAGCATAAGAAAATACTGAAAACTACTTACATGCTTATCAGTTTATGAAACACTGATTTAGTAAAATGGTCATTTAAAAGTCATAACTCATAACAGTTATTTGAACAATATACTACGATAGTACACTCAATAGGTAAATAAATATAAAGTGCGCTTGCTTAAAAAAAACGAACATTTACAGAAGTTAAATGTACTATCTATCGTGGCCATATATTATGTCCCCTCTTTTGACGTCGATTCTCTCGCAAACCTAGGGGCGAAAAAATTTAAAAAAATTCTGATGCAGTCTTTGATTAATACTCTACTACTCATAAAAATTAGAAAGCTGTATATATTGGCGTTTTCCCGATTTTTCCAAATTAAGAAGAATTGGCGCTGTTTTTGGCCCGTAAATTTCATTCGTTTAACTTTAGTAATTAATTACTCCGGAAATAATCCATAGATTTCAACGAATTAAAAAGTAAAATCACCTGCGGAATGTTAGCTGTCAATATGCATTTTTGTAAAATGATTAGGTGAGTGGTTGACCCACAAAAAGCTATATTAGGCAATGCCAGCAATTCCGTTATTAGAAGAGCTACAATAATGAAATATAGACTATAGGCTACCCAATAATTCATAGGTTTAAAGTTTATTACATAATCATTGTTTATCTTGCATTTTCCATACAAAAGATCGTGCTGAAACTCCGCGTGAATTCCGACGCTCTACGGTTTTGGTGTGATGCGGGGAAGAGAGTCGTTAGCGGTACTGTCAACAGTGAGAGAACGGCGGACAGCTGATTACCAATACACAAAAAGAACGATAACTTGTCAAGGTAGTAATTTTAACTAACAGAATTAAATTCTTAATTTTTAAATTCAGAATTTTGGTTATAATATGTGACCCCGCTACGAGAGAAATGCCCTAACTGCCATCTCTCGTTTCGATAGTATTGACTCCTGTGTTTGACGTCTCATAACTCTAAAACTACTGATCAGAAAAACTTGAAATAAAGTGTGTCATACTCCTCATACATTTCTACATATGTTGTATGACTATCAAAATTTGTTGCCTCTCGGTGTAAACATGAGCGCGAGAGAAGTGAAAAAATGTACCCGATTTTTGCATTTGTAAATTTGTAAAACTGCCGTCATTCCGATTTTTTTTCTCCTAAACCGCTTAGCACAAAAATTTCAATGTTTGTTCAGGTTGCCTTCAGAATCTCTTCTATCGATTGGCGTTTTTGTTTTCTTCAGTTTTTATACAATAAGGTTGTAAACAAGATTTTGACGGAAAAACAGCGCCAATTCTTCTTAATTTGGAAAAATCGGGCAAACGCCAACATATACAGCTTTCTAATTTTTATGCGTTGTAGTATATTAATCAAGGACAGGACCAGAATTTTTTCAAATTTTTTCGCCCCTAGATTGGCGAGAAAATCGACATCAAAAGAAGGGACATAATATATGGCCACGATAGTACATGGAGTTATATCTGTATAAATATATCGTACCAATCTATAAATCAAAATTATGATAATTAAGTCAAGATCACAAAACATTTAGGTCCTTAGAGTTTTATTTCGAAAATCTGGCCAATAGATTTTTTTACAGAAAAGTTTTTTATTGCCCTTCCAATTTTGCGCCCCTCTACTCGTGCGCCTGGAGCAGTTTGCTCCCACTGCTCCCCGCAGCTCCGCCCCTGATCATACCTAAAAAATGACACAAAGCCAGTACATCGTCAATTATGATTCGTCCTAACATTCCATACAATCGAAACAGCAAAAAAATAAAAAAAGACGAAGTAAACGAAGCGTTATTAATACGAAACGGGGCAATAATCTGTTTTGTGAAACGTCCCGGGTAGAAATAATCTACGACGTCCATACAGAAACAGTTAGTCATATCGTAACCTTTCGGTCGGACGGTTTTGAATCGGCGCCGGCCGGCGACCGCAACAGCAGCAGCAGAAGCCGTAGAGATCTATAAAAGAGGGGGAGGGTGAAGGGTGAAGGGGTGGCCCGCCGCCCAGAAGAAGGGTCCTCGCCATTTGGCGTCGCAGGATGGATATTAGGTGCTCACATCCTGGTAATAATTAATGGTTAATTCCCTAGTAGGCCGCCTGGAGGGCGTTGGCGTCAGTCGCCTCCGTACGAATACTGCAGTGCGCCCAGGAGACCGTCTCGTCCGAAATGGACAAATACCGTTCAACTATCCCCTTTACACAATACTATCAAAGAGCGTTGCCCACTTGCAAATTTACCATGCAAATTAGAACAGTTTAGCTTTGGCGTGGCTTCAATTATGTAGTTAAAAACGCGGTTAAAATGGCATGTAATACTTGAGTGAGTACGAAATATAGGGAACTATAGGGAAGAGAACTTCCTGTTTTCTTTTGTGGAAATAAATTAATAATATAAAAAAGAACGACCCTGTTTATCGCAAGAAAATCGTCAACAGCTACCGCTCAGGCGTTGCTAGCGACGGACGGGTGGCAATTGTATGCGACGGATGACTAGTATGTGAAATAACTTTAATAATATTTAAAGTTATTGGGTCTTTAAGAAAAAAACTCATATGAACATATGTCCTAAAGGTCTTAACTTTTGAACTACAGGGTGCTAAAGGTTTAAGAAAAAAATCTTTTTTTATGATAACTTTGGTATGACCCTAGATATTCTTGTGAAACATAGTACGCATCTTCTATGCATCAAAAGGCATTTTCTGCTGTACAATCTATTGTTCTATTCTTGCCAGTGGCGTTTGTGCGGGATTTGCACTGAATCATTTCAAAGAGAAAAGTGATACACCACTGCTTTTTCTCAAAGTAAAATTATTTTTTAAATCCTCATTCCTTTTTGAGCAAATCTGGTCTCTTGATTTTTTTCGTTTGACGGTTTTTGCATAAACAAATAAAATTGATTCATTTGCATGTTGTTATGAAATTTGTTATTATCAGTTGTCTACTTAGTCTAGTTGTCACGTATTTAAGGCATAAAAATTAACAATATGAACAGATTTTTTTCTTAAAACTTTAGCACCCTGTAGTTCAAAAGTTAAGACCTTCAAGACATATGTTTATATGAATTTGTTTGTTAAAATGGACTCTAGAATTACCTCCTTAGATATTAACATGTTATTAAGAAATACTTACGTATTTACTTACGTATAATATCCGGATTATCAACAATCGGAATTATAATTAAACTATTTTTCCATAATTAAATAGAGTAAAAAAATCTGATATGACCAGAGACATTACTTTATCATACTATACAGCAGTGTCATACTGTGTCAAACTCTGATATTTTGACAATACTGTCAATAGTATCAAAATATCTGTCAAATCCTGGCTAACTAGTTGTAGCTTGCAACTGTCAAAGAAGAATGATCATGAATTAACTTTGTATTAAGTAAATAAACATAAAATAATCCATTTTTATATTTTTAACTGCAATAAATTAGATTACCACAATTATAAGCTTATTAATAACAAAAAAATACAATTTTCGGGTGTAGATGTCAGAACATTTCAACGATTTCAAATCAGATTAATATAATTTGTCAAAAATACAATAATTGAAAGTAAATGATTTACCATGGCTGAGCACTAAAGCTTGTTCTTAAAAACTTTTTTTTAGTCAAGTTTTCGCACAGACAACATTGCTCGTAAAAACCCTCAAACAAAACATTTCACAACGCATGCTCTAAATAACCCTTAAGGCAACCATTCTTTTTCAAAGGATTACCTCAATCCCACCATATAATAAATCCAAATAAATAAACAAATCCCATAAATAATATAGCGGACTGAATCATTTTTAAATAGCTGGTACGTGATTGGCATAAAAATCGGACGTTTTGTACGTTTACTGACCCAGCAGACTGACGTCCGTCAATCCGCGGGCGAAATCCGTTTTAAACAAACCGACATATACGCGGACGTGATATTTTTGCGAATTTTTCGAATGCCCACATAGCCTAATTCGGTCCACCTACAAATATATCACGAATCCAGACGAAGCGATGCGGAAAGCGATGGTGCTTTCGTTTTTATCCGGCCCGACTGCTAATAATGCTTTCCGTAGCGCAAATGGCGCAGTCGATTCGTACTAATGGCCGACAATATTTATCTCTGACGCAAACTTCACACTCATCTATTTGGAATTACATCAATTCTCGCCACAACGTTTCACAACGTCGTTACCACATACATTATCGATGAATTTAACGAATTTAAATCGTAATGTGTGTTGAGAATAGGGATCTTGCGTGATTTAACTTAACTTAACTTAACCTATGAAAAATCCTTAGGTGGTAAGAAAACCGTGTGTAAAATTTTTGCGCTTAAGGCTCCCATATCCCCCATTCAAACGTTACTTGCCGATCTGTTCTGCAGAGCTTCCAAACAAAAGTTTTACTAGATGTAGATGGCGACACAACTACCAAATCTCTAACTATCCCGTATATTTTTATTTGCGGAAAAGAATCCACCCCACCACATTCATCTAACCGTATACAATTTCTCGTAACCATGACAACCACGGAAACTACCAAGAAGAGGTTATATACTTCTCAATATAGGGTTATGTTCGTTATTGTAAGCAGTTCTTTGCGAGAGCGATTTATTTATGAGTGTGTCTCTCAGAATGAATATTGATCGATTATTTGTTTATCAGGGATTTAGTGAGTACACAATTTCACTGGTTTTCATATTTTCTAATTAAATATTGTTTAAGGTGCTCCATTTCCATATAGAACTTTACGTTACCATCCAAGGGCAGCAGCTCTGTATACTTTAGTCTGAATACACGATATGTCATTAGCGGCTGGTTTAAATTTAGATCAGAGATGGTCTGAGTTAAATATCTTTAAGTACGATTAGACGGTAACTCAAATTGTGTTGTATTACATAACGTAGTTACCTTTGCTCTCCGTAAAATGACTCGTCTAATCATACCTTTAACGCAGCACCCCATTCCGAAATAACGCCATACCATGGAGATCGTATCATTCGTCGTTTTTTTGGTTTCTCGACGCAACTGGAATATTTCAATACATATTTTTTCTACTTTTCGTTCGTTATAAACTCATAACGAAACCGCTTTCAGTGTCGTTATGAAAACACTAGATCACAAACTTTTAGGAACTTTTAGTTTTCCAAGATTGATGATATTGACGTCAAGTGTCAAATAAGGCTGACATCTCAATCGCTATTGGCTCGCGTCAATCATATTTGTGAATTTTACCACAACTACAACTGTTGAATATGAAACTACTCTAGATTGTCAGATGTCAACCGCAATTTTCGAGATTTATGTAAATTTAATGTCGCAAAGAAAAAATAGTATATAACACTCATTTTATAAGACGTATTGGCGCACTCGTTCCATTCGCCAATTTTTATCTTATAAAACTTGTATTATAATATACGATTATTACGCAATCTTAAGTGTGAATTTATGTTTTAAATGGTGCTACCGTAAAACCTTTAAGATAATTCTTTGTGCAATTTAAATGTAATAAAGTCTGCCACCTTGAGTTAGGAAGGTATATGATTAATAATTATCTACATAAATATATAAATAAATAAAAATTGTGTGTTGTTTACTATTTACGTAAAATTCAGCAGCAAAAAAAAAATGTCAAAAATGAAAAAAAGAAAAATACTAATAAAATGCCGACTGATTTTTGTTTTAACGTATGATTATTTAGCTGTCGTATAGCCTGTACTTTACAATGACGGTATAACTATATAGTATCAGCTTTGCTCCGAAGAAAGGGGCTTTGTGACTAAATTATATCAATGAGCTTTTTGTTTTGAACACATTTTGATCGGAAACTATTTTACAGTTCATCTGTGATTTTTAAAGACCCGTAGATACTTAACTGCATTTGAAGGTCGCTTATCTGAATTTAGTTTAATTCGAAGTTAAAATTTTTTTTGTAACATTTTGCGCTGATTACAATAACAGATTTTTAAGTTATGCCTACAACTTATATTTAAAAAAAAACACACCTTTAAACGACCTTCAAATGCAAATAGGACGACAGCTACGATTTATATTATTTAACGCGAACACAAAAAATCCAAAGTGGCATTCTTTATGTTACGTCTTGTTTTCAGTATTACCGATTTTTAGTGTACTTTAGGTCACATCTAAATAAATTATTTGTTGTCATAGGTATTACATTTTACATTACATATTACAATTTACAATTTACAATTTACAATTTACAATTTACATATTACATTACATTACATATTAGAATTTACATTTTCAATTTGAAACAGCGCCATCTATCCACAGACCGTTGAACTATTTTGCAATGCCAACAGAGTAAAACTCTCCCAGAATGTTATTCTAGTTACATTCGCTAAGACGTAACTACCATCGTTATACGTAACATTTAATGTACTTTTATAATATATTACGTACACAATAATCATACCAGTAAGGCCGTAAGGCCAGTAGTAAGGCCAGTAAGGCCAAAAAGCTTTTCTATATTTGTAGTTTAGTTTTTTCTAGCACTAAAATCTGCAAATATAATTTGCATAAATATTGAAATTCTTTGTGGACGCAGTTGCGTAAGGACCTATTCAATCGAATAGTTGCTGTAGTTTCACAATTTAAACAATAATTATTGTGTGGTGTATCGGCGCGTTTTCGACGTAGGATACGGGAGCCTTAAGGTAGACTGCTATTTGATACATCATTTTTCTCCTTGTATCTGCATTTCAATTTTTAAACTTTTATTCTAATAAATACAAAAAAATATATTATGGTCCCTTTTTTAAATTTCTTCTGTTAAGAAATACATAAAAAACATGTTTATTTTCTTTAGAAACGTGCCTTATGTCAAAAAAATACAATATATTTTATTTATTTTCGCGTTTTTTAGTTTTTCTAAGACTTTTTTAAGTTCTAAAAACAACTAGCAAAATCTGAATGTCGATACGCACTCGTCAACTCATCCGCAAATTTGAAAGCAATAGAGGTTATTACAAAGTGATTCGATTCGATCGAAGAGCGCTTAATGATGTTCACAGAATCGGAACGTGGAAACTGTGGAAAATTATATAACGAACGTGAGAGAGCTGGCCAAATTTAGACGTCGTCAGCGCCACTACTGCTGTAACTTAATTAATATCGACCTGCAATTTCACTAACTAGTAGACGGAGGGGCCCAAGGCCAATGACTGGGGCCATCGGCATGTATTCACGTTCCCGCATCTCTGTTTTGCACAGCATATTCATGTATGTACGTTAAAATCGCTTTACTTACTAAATAAATACATATAAACGTGATTACAGGTTTGAAAAAGCTGGAAAAGCTGAAGAAATAAACTCAAATAGCACACGCAACTTCAAAGTAAATAATTTTTCCGATGCATTAAAGGTTTTAGATTAATAAAAAACAATCTCATATCCGCTGCAAAATTGAAATATTTGAGCGAAGGAGAAACATATATTTCCCCCATTTTATTGCCAAGCTAGAATAGTTCTAAAAAGAACGAAAATAAAGATGAAACTTGAAATTTTCAAGGGTTGTTCAATATGATAAAAACTCGAAAATGTTACAGAAAATATATCTCTGTATAACAAAATGATTTCAGAATTTATCCGTAGCTGTGGAGTTTAAACGACAGGTACTAAAATGTCAAATGTCTTGCTTCGTATGTTCGCCCTGATATCTGGACTTACGCTCATACAGTTTAGCTTAGGGGTGGAACAATGCACTGCATATCGTGTTTAGTTTTACGACGCAGTAAGGGTGAAGTATACACCAATAAGTCCTGATTTTCAGTCCAGATACACTGAAGGTTATCTCACAGAATTATGGGATTTGTTTGCTATTTTAAGCTAAATATTGTCTAAAAAAAATGGAGCGTTTAAATATAATATGTAACCTTTACGACTAGAAATGCAGAAGGATATCAAACCAATAGTAACTACTCAAAACCAAGACCGATTTCTAGTCCTTTCCTCTCTACGTCAGCGTACTGTCACAGCACGAGACCTCCTAAACGACCTAAGACGAGCACATGGAATAGAAACTGATGAAATTGTTAGAAACCGATTAAAAGAAGCGAATTTGAAACCAAGAAGACCTGTCCGCGCACCACGCCTTACGCAGCATCACAAAGCAGCGCGAGTGAGGTTTGCTCTGGATCACAGAGATTTGCAACTTCGTCACTGGAAGCCTGTACTGTTAACAGACGAGCCCAGATTTCGTTTAACTCGTTGCGACGGTCGAGTACGTGTATATAGACGTCCTGGTAAACGCTACGCAGCCGCTACTATACAGGAAGTGGATAGATTTGGTCGTGAATCTGTGATGGTTTGGGCTGGAATCAGTATAGACAACAGAACTGATCTAGTTGTGGTTCCTAGTATAGTAAATGCCATAAATTACATCGAAAACATCTTGGAGGACCATGTGGTGCCTGCTGCATATGGCGTCGGTCAAAATTTCATCCTAATGCAAGACAATGCAAAGCCACATACCGCCGGCATCACCGGAATTTTTTTACAAGAACGTGGAATTCACGTCATGGACTGGTCGGCGTTAAGTCCTGACCTGAATTCTATTGAACACGTGTGGGATCAGCTAACTTAAAAGTAACTAAGAGTTATAACATTGTTTTGTAATTTCTTTAGTGAAATATATGCTGTTGAGTATACCAAATTTGATTTGCATAGAACTATTATTTAAAAAGTTACAGGTTTCGAAAAAAGTGTTCCCCTAATGTTTTGAGCAGTGTACATTGTGAGCAAAAAAAAAACCGTACTAAATTGTAGTTACTCGCATTTCCTATAATATTTACCAAAACATTTCTTTGAAAAACGAATGACAGAATAAAGATTGAAAACATACCAATTCACAATAACAAAACGTTTCAATTCAAAGTTAAACTTTTTGTATGGCTATGCAGTATTTTTGCTAATGTCGGGTCAATTTTATGTAAAATGAGATGTGGAACCCAATCTTTTCATTTTTCATACGCAACTATCATATTTAAATGAAGAGAGAGCATTTCCAGTGTCAACTTGAACCATCTGAGTACATAGAGTTAGTCTTATTTTTTTCAATACTTTTTATTTAAAAATTGTAATTTTTACGTTAAAAATGAATAGACCCGACCGTCAGGCCAGTAAAAGCAAACTTTCATAATTTTTGGTCAATAAAAGAAGATGTTGACTTTAGCTCCAAAATACTCAAAGATAAAAATTGAGATTTCTTTCAAAATTCTACAAAGCTTGGAAAATCCTTCAATAGTGTCAAAAAAACATAGTGCCCATTAGGAAGCGAAAAGATGGCCATGGTTTATGCACCATTTTAAAAAATGACTCAAGTAAATGTTCTTTTGGGTTAAAACAATAAAAAAAAACTTCTTTTTCGTTTCAAACTTTATCTCTGAACACTACAACAATTACCCTGCGTATGATGCTATAAAATCTCTACTATTCTTTTTGACCAAAACAAAACAAATGGCACTACCTACTCATTTGAATACACAAAAAAATAGACATTCGGCATAAAATTGACGCGATATTATCGATAATGCTGCACACCCACACATGAAGTAACTTAACATTGGGTTGAAACGATCTATTATTGCGAATATAGCATGTTTTCAATATTCACAATATAGGCAATAGGGTATTTGACTATTATTGGAAAACCATCTTAGTGTGTTTATTCCTACACTCTACATTGTAAATGCATTATTTTTTGTAATTATTTCCTCAATATTTCATAAAAATCAGCGTTAAAAATTGAATCACAAAAAGTCCCGCCAAAACGATACTTTCTATTGTGTGACGTCACACGATAGTAGATGTCAAATCGGCCCATATGGTCTGTCAGCATCGGCATCGTCGCCGTTTGGTAATTGTGTTGTATGATGTGTTGTTTTCACAATTTTTACATAAAAATGGGTTATAAATGGTGTATAAATCCACAATGCAAAAATACGCCAATAAAAACTCCGGATAAACTATTTGTTGCTGTTCCGCAAGATTTGAAACTGCGAAGAAAGTGGTTGGTTCGTAGAAATCCAAATGAAATAAATAGCGGCCAATACAAGTGTTTTTTGTTGTGAAGATTACTTCGACATAAGTAAAACTGACTAGAATAAGTTATCTATCGCATTTTCAAACCAGGTGTTATCTGATCTGACAGCTTAAGGTTAGGGCTATCCTAACCTACAAAGTTATGCTTACATGGCACTTTAGGGTTATTAAATTCAAACGGGAGAAGCATAAGAGCGCATTCGGATAATCGGGTAGGGTACAGTGAGAGTGACGCGCTGCATAATAGGCAGACTAACGTCATACGGCGTTTATCTGCATATAAGAGAGAGACAGCCGACCCAGGTTATCTGAGCATACCCATACCATACCCTACCCTGACAAACCGAACGCGCTCTAAAGCGTACTAACGAATGACGTCACTGGAGACTGAGCCAATTACAGAGCGTTTTCAATCACGTGTGTATACGTAAATAAAGCATATTTTTTTTAAAAGTAATAACAAATAGTTTTCTTATACTGTAATCTATTAGGATGACTATAATACAAGCCATCTTTTGAGAAGAATCTGAATCTGAAGGCAGAAATTCTAAATTATGCAACAGGTTGTTGGGAATCTATTTCGTAAATCCTAAATCTCGAAAAAGAATTCAACAAAAAAAAATACAGAACGTTCAATTAAAAAAAAACACAGGTTTGAGTTGCTACAATCTTGTGGAACACCTTATACATGTAAAACTAATATTCCAGGAGCTCCTCATATCAAGGCATAATCAGTTTTAAAGTATTATATCATTTTTTTCATAAATTCAATATAGAAAATCTTTCCATAAATATCATGCCGCAACCATAACGCTTTTCACAGAAATAACCGTTAGAACTGTAATTAAATAGAAGATAATTAATGGAGCCAATTAAAACAGAGAGTTTCATTTAATTGGATCCCTGATACACGCAATAAAACGGCCCGTTTTATCGCAGAAATTTTAGGGCATAAAATGGAGTAAAATGGAGTAAAATGGAGGTCTAAGCCGTTACGTAGATCGGAAAATGAATTAAATCGCCGAAATTACTGCATCCATTGTATCCGATTCGCTTTTAATGATCTTTTAAAGATTTCAGAGAGTAACTTAACCGCACCGCACCGAGTATAAATCACTAAGGCAGGGGCAAATAAATTGGCAGCGATATATCGGCACGGTTCACGGTTGGACGATTATCGTTCACCGTGTTGATGGAATTATGTTTCTTCAGGGGCCGATTTACTCAATACTAAATCTCCGCTGAAAATTGCCGTCGGTAATCAATGACAGGGGCAATTGTTTCATTATTGCGAACAAATGTTTAACTGGGTGTTATTTATACGCATTTATAAGCGTAGAAACGATGCGATACTCAAAATTTGGGGTTGTTCTTTTTATTTAAACATGGAATTCAGTCGAAGTAAAATGCTATAAAGTCTCGAGTACCTTGGCCTTGTATCGTTTGACTGTAATTATCAAACTGCTCAAAGAATTCTTTAATTTTCTTGGATGACGTGGCAAAGCTGTGTACACTGTTTGAAGTTAAAAGTTTGCTGATTGTGTAATTGAATTCGTAATCACAATAAAGAATTTCCTTTGAATTCCCTTCGGAAAATTGGATTTTAATTTGATGAATTTAACAATTCTAAAGATTTAAAATATTAGGATTAAATATTAGGATGTTAAATTTAAGTAATTATTTTTTTCAGTAAATTACCGCTAAAATTAAAATTATTACTTTCAAATTTAAATTACAACGTAATGAAAAATTGCAATTGGTAAATTATATTTTCTTAAATTACCGGGTAATTCAAAATGATAATTTACCGATGACAGAAAGTTATGTAAAAAAAATTAGGTACTGTCTTATAAGACATTATATTGTACATAACCACCAATCGCTGATATTTTTCTTGATTTAAGTAATTCATTATTAACATGAAAGCAGGGACACAATAAAATAATTTTTATACCAGCAATTTATAAAATGGACAGTCTAACAGCATAATAAATTTGATAAATCAACAAATAAGTTTTTCTTTGCAAATCTTCATTTGAAAATTCTTTGGGTAACCGATTTTGTTAAGTTAATAGCATCGTTAGATCCTGTGTCTATTTAGTAATAATATAATCCTTAACTTAAAAAAAAACAAAGAGTTTTACTCCAACAACAGTATTAGAAGTTATTAGTATTAAAAGTATTAGAATTTTCAATTTAATTAGTTGCAGAAATAAAATAAAAATGTTAAGATGATTTAATACCCAGTATATTATTCGTCTAAGCAATTTAAACTGAGATTCATATTTAATAAATAAGTCAACGCTTAAAAATTTCTAGAGTATAAAAATGTTATTTCGGTTCAAAACATGTGCACTTAGAAAACACGTTTCAAATTCTCGAAGCGGACCGGCCGGCTGGACAAAAACGTGTTACATTATGGCTTTAAAATAACTACGCCGAATGTTGCTCGAATATTTGACGAAAACATACTCATACCGTCAATGCTCCACAGAAAAATACATTCCTCTTGTCAAAAGAAATTGTTTTCGAGGCATAGTACGAGATGTCTTTTAATATTTCAATTTCGACAAGGAAATAAAATCCTTGTACGAAGTATGCACATGTTTGTCTTTGCTGCATTCCTAACGCGTCTCGGAAAATATAATAATATGAAATGAATAAGGAATTTATTGTTGAATAATAACTAATTTGATCCATTCCACATCAAATTAAATATCCGAATTTCAATAATTATAGTATAAAATATTGTAATTTATTACCGACTCATAAAACGACAACGCCCGGTTTCACAAACAATGATCACATTTTATCCGGATCACCAGAACATTTGTTTAAATCATGAATTTGATAGTAGGTAGATGGCTTCTGATTTAAAATGTGCATTATTGGCTTCGTTGAATTGAGTAATTAAAAATCTGGAAATTACCATTAATGACGGTAATTTATTTAGTAATTTACCCGATAAATTACGCTCTTACATCCGTAAGTACCTCCCAGGCAAAGCACAAACATCAGTGCACTTGTCGACTGCTTAGGAGTGGTGGGGTACATTCACGCAAGTACTGATAGAAGGTTTTTGAAATTAATTTATAAATTCCGGTAAATTAACAACTGTAATTAAAATTTTCGGTAAATTACTAATAAATTACCAACGGTAATTTAAATTGACGATAAATTACCATCGGTAATTTAAGCCGTAAATTACGGTAATTAAAAATCGGTAAATTACGTTTTTACATCCCTGGTTACAACTCTTAGTTACTTCTAAGTTACACTTAACAACGTAAATTAATAACGCAAAACAAGATGGAACAAATCTCAAGCATGCTTTGAATTCACGGATGAAAGCCTACTAAAGATGACAAATGAACTCAGTTGTCAATTTTCGTTGATTAGAAACGTCAATAGAAGTAAAATTAGTTGTGAAGTGCAAGTTGCTCGTGCTGTCGCCCTTATTCAGCATGGCCACTCTATTCGACATGTTAGCAGGGACCTTCGAATTTTCCCTTCTGTTATTCAGTGCTTAAGGAATCGGTTTCGGGAGACTGGTCCATATGTTAGAAGAGCTGGACAAGGTCGAAATCGAAAGCCTACTCAAAATCAAGACCGATTTCTTGTCGTTTCCTCTCTACGTCAGCCTACTGCCACAGCACGAGACCTCCTAAACGACCTAAGACGAGCACATGGCATAGAAATTACTGATGAAACTGTTAGAAACAGTTTAAAAGAAGCGAATTTGAAAGAGATTTTCGTCACTGGGCGCCTGTAATGTTTACAGACGAGTCCTGCTTTCGTTTAACTTTTTGCGACGGTCGAGTACGTGTATATAGATGTCCTGGTGAACGCTACGCAGCCGCTACTATACAGGAAGTGGAATGCCAGAAATGCCGTGAATTACATGGAACGCATCTTGGAGGACCATGTGGTGTCTGATGCATATGGCGTCGGTCAAAATTTCATCCTAATGTAGGAACAATGCAAAGCCACGTACCGCCGGCATCACCAGAAACTTTTTACAAGAACGTGGAATTCAGGTCATGGAATTGCCGGCGTTAACTCCTGACCTGAATCCTACTGAACACGTGTGGGATCAGCTTGACCGACGTGTTCGCAAGCGCCCTAATCCACCACTAACCATACAGGAACTGACACAAGACCTGATTGAGGAATGGAAAGCATACCCAAAGAATATCTTCGCAGAAGTACTTTAAGTTATCACAGAAAGCGAAAAAAAGTAAAATATTAAATTTGACGAGCCGAAATTCTTATTGTCAATAGTAGTATCCACTTAAGACGTGTGTCTTATGTGAGATTTCAGTGTATTGAGCGACTTTTGTTAATGATAATATCTTACATATAAAACAACTATAAAACCACTGTTGTATTGAAAAAGGTAATTTTCGAAGATATTAAGTAATAATTGTGTGTATTAGTGCACCCTATCTTTTATAATAAAAGAAATATTTGCTTGCACAGGTAAAAATAATAGTGCATATTCCCCGGTCACTAATGTCGCGACAGTGCCATCATAAAGCATGGCAACCATAGACTGAGTGATTAAACCATAAGAATAAACGATGTATTAGTCGAGTCCATAATTTTTAAAGGTTGTATGTATAGTCAATGGTGGAATTAAAAACCTCCTTAAAAACAATTATAATCTTCGTATATTAAAATGACGTGCATGGCTTTGCAGAGTTGCAACGGAAATGCGACGGAAGTGTTTTACTTCATATCTGACCAGTTAGGCTGATGATGATCTAACGATCGAAACCGGTTCCTAAGGAAATAAAATTATTCAAATGATCAAGAAGTTTTTAATTCCACCATTGACAATAAACGATGTCACATAAAAGTTATAGATGTAATCCGAAAACTTAAACGTAAAATTTACCTCCAACAACCACCCTAATACCCGAACTAATCGACCTAACTCCATTCGCATTTACTTATCCCATAAGGGAACAGGAGAGACACCATTGGGGACAATGAGCCCTCCCATTTTATGCGTACTTATCGCTGAACGGTTCAGGTAATGTCGCTTGCTCAGGGACTGCTCGTGTCTAGGTCGTTTACAAGACGTTCCAGACTGCCATGCCGTTATAAGGTAGCTCGGCATTGCCTTTACCTTTACTATGAGGCTGTCTCTCCTTGAGGCAAGTTTAGACGGACGCGGCACATGCGACCCTGGCGCGTAAATCAAGACCCTAAGCATCCACGATGCGCGCCCATTTGTCCGGAACAACGGCGCGGTGCGTCCGACCGCCTGAATAATGGAATCGATTATTACTGGCACGCCAGAGCCTAGTCCGGGCTACTCGAACTGGAATACCTGTGGCACTACGGTATGGCTGGTGTTCACTGCTGGTGGAGGAGGATGCGTGGTTTAAATGGATGAAGTATTTGTATGGTTTTGCAATGATTTTGCAGTGTTGGTTGAGGAAAATGTTGCTTGGAAAATACACTGCTCAAAAAAATTAGTGGAACACTTTTCTAGAAACCTGTAACTTTTTAAATAATAGATGATTAATAGGGAACCAAAACTTCTTTTATTGTCATCTGCTAACCTGCTTCAAACTTCTTTCCTCTTTTCCGTTTCTTTTGTTCTTCGGTGGTTCCTCTGATTTCTTTCAATAAATCCACTAAACTTGTATACAGCACTCTTGTAGGTTCGTCTGCATTTTCAGGCAAACCCCCAGGAATCTTATTTAAGACTTCATCTACATTCATTGGATACAACCCTGTAGTTCTGAAACCGGATATTAAGTTTGCTTGCACAGTATCTGCAATGCTATTCCACAGTGTTGATAGTAATGAAGGAAAGTGTTCTTTAGGGAGTGTTCCGGAGTACCTACTCTCTCTTCTCCATTTCTCCAATATTTCACGCTATTTCCTTTTGATTGGTGCAAATACAGCCACGTCCAAGGGCTGCGTTAGGTGTGTGGCATTAGCAGGAAACGGGCACATGTAAATGTCATTTTCGATGGCTGCTTTGATCACACTGGGTGAAAAATGACTTGCCAAGTTGTCTCCAACAACAACAGTCTTCGCTCCTGGCTCTTTGGTTGCTTATATGTGTGGCAGCAGCGTTTTGAAAAACCACTGCTCGAATAAATTCATATCAAACCAACCTGATAAGCTGTTCCCATATAGTCCCAGCTGGTCCTCCAGTGCACCAGTTTTCATATTGTTACGAAGTATAGTTTAATTGCATTGTACAATTGAGGTCAGGTCATCCAACCCAACCTGCAGACAGTTGCTTGTCCAGAAATGCAGACGTCAGGGTTTTCATATCGGAACAAAGACATTCCTTTGTGGCAAGCGTGCAAATTAACTATGATTTATATCAAAGGCCGTGTGCAACCAAAAATCCTAACTCAGGATTTTTGGGGGCTCAAAACAGGTCATGACGTCTTGCCAAATTCAATATAAAAGCCACGGCAAAGGATGGGAACGGGATCAGTAGTTTGCAGCACCTACTTGTAGTGTAGCGCGACTATAGTATTTTAGATATCAGCTGAAGTATTGGAATTCTGCATGGTCAGCAATACACGAACAATGTAAACAACACTGCGACTTTTATTTATTTACATCTCCATCCTGACCTAGAGCCGTCCCCATTAAGAGCTACGTAACAATATAAATTGGCACTTTTATATACCACCATTGGGGGAAGTAAAACTCCAGCTGCATTTCCACAAACCATTATGCTGACACAGGAGCGAGAATAGTTCGGAACTCTTTCTAATCTTCGAAAGTTTCTGGGCACTATGACTTTTTTTACCCCTGGATCGTCAGCTATATTGGTCT
The DNA here is from genome assembly GCA_963966075.1 of Aphodius sticticus. Classification (NCBI taxonomy): domain Eukaryota; kingdom Metazoa; phylum Arthropoda; class Insecta; order Coleoptera; family Scarabaeidae; genus Aphodius; species Aphodius sticticus. The sequence goes on along the minus strand of OZ014508.1, from coordinate 5,306,280 downwards.
CGTCATAATTATAAAGGTTTTTCTTATCAGTGGTACCTAAAACTTCCTTTATATTATCAAAAAACTGCGTGATGTCAGTTTTGTGTACGGAAGATCGAGATGTCTTTGATTTTACAAAGTGATCAACAAAATCAGGTCCGGGATAATTGTCTTTGAAAGCAAGCACCGTTTTACCCGGCTTATCTAAAAATTTTTTAACCACCGCACGAATATCGCACTTGGTTAATGGAAATCCCCATGTCGCCACTTGGCCTAAAGTGTCAGTTATGATTTTCTGTTCACAGTTCGAAAGAACACTTGAGTGGCCTACAGGGCGGTTGTGTCTTTCAAGGGACTTGTTTACCAGGGTGGCCCGTGGAATTTTATACAAAACGGCTGCTCGTTTTTTTGACATGCCAGTTTTAATGTCTTCCAGAGCTAATTATAGCTTTTCTACCGAGATTTTTGGTATTTTCGTACCATAGCTGGTTACTCAACACCTGTAACAATAGTGACGACCTGTTAAAACCGCAAATAAATCACTAAAAGGAATAATATAATAAAAATAAAACAATCTGAGTAGCGGTGTCAAAGTAGCCTCTGGGGGTCAAAGTAGCCCCGGTTGACGGTACATCGAAAACATCTTGGAGGACCATGTGGTGCCTGCTGCATATGGCGTCGCGTCGGTCAAAATTTCATCCTAATGCAGGACAATGCAAAGCCAAATACCACCGGTATCACAAGAAACTTTTTACACGAACGTGGAATTCAGGTCATGGAATGGCCGGCGTTAAGAATGGCAAGCGCCCTAATCCACCACTAACCATACAGCAACTGACACAAGCTCTGATTTTTGAAGTGTAACTTAGAAGTAACTAAGAGTTGTAACATTGTTTTTGTAATTTTCTTTAGTTAAATATTTGCCGTTGAAGTATACGAAATTTTATTTGCCTAGAACTATTATTTAAAAAGTTACAGGTTTCGAAAAAAAGTTTCTCCTTATTTTTTTGAGCAGTTTATGATGAGTGATGACATGCTGGCAAGAGGCAATTGAGAGAGGGGTGAAACTTTTGTAGAAATCTTTCAGTCAAATGATGTCGAGTCAGAGGAAATTGTGGAAGAAAGTATTGACTATGAAGAAGAAGCCTAATGAGCATGAAACATATAATCGAAGAATAAATAAATAAACAATTACTAATTTAACTTTAGACCTCGTGATCAATCCACGACGATGATCAAGAAGAAGAAGGAGGGGGAGGTAAAGTCTCAGAAAAAGAAAAAGAGTTTCAGCTTAATTCAAACGAAAAAACGCGGGCTAATATAGCTAAACCCCGCAGGGGGTTTGTTAGTCTGTTGGCCTACTTTCATTTCGCATTTGGTTTAGCGTTATTAAAAATTGTAATATTGCTCTTTGAATGTTTTCTCCTATCTTTTCAGTGATGTCTAACACGAAGCGAGCAACCGGAAGCTAGAGGACGACCCGGTAACTCTCGCAAAGGTTTTATTAGAATCAAATTAAATTAAAGCACAATATAAAACATATTTATAAAACATTGTGAATATAGAAGATGCAAGGAACACCTTTTCTGTATTTTTGAGATGTAGTATATCTTGCTTTCTTTGTTTCTTTTTTTATTTTCCAATCTGCAAAAACTACACAATTTAAGTTAGATGGAACTTCCGTGAATTAATCTATATGCTCTTAATGCTGCCAAAAAAAAATGCTGCACGCTGCTGTTTGACACACTTTGCCTTTGATCTCAGCGACCTAGTGTTTATTTGAAAAAGTATATATTTATTCTGAAGCAGACATGATAGAAACAAAATTGTTGGTTTGTAGTTATAAGAAGTTTTTTTTTTATTATTTTGACCACAACTTTGTATACCCTTCATGGACAATTAATGAGTTCGAATTCGTAAGAAGCAGAAATAATGTATCAAGTGCACCTCTTCACCTTTGATTCACAAAATTGATGCTCCTACAGTTACCATTACTTGAGCTTTTTTTAGGTCTGATTCAACGTCCATCTATAAAGGTATCATGAAAGGATCTTATAAGGATTCGATTAAAGTTAGATTAATAATTAAATGACCAATGTCTGGTGCTAAAAGAAATCTATTAAATTCTCCTGGAAATGAATTAAATTTGTTAAAAATATCCCTGTCGAATTTCAGTCAAACTTCAAATTTCAGCAGGTTCACTTCACTTCTCTGAAATCGCTCATAGTTTCATCAAACTTGGCATTTAGGTGTTTTGAATTAAATTTCAAAATTAAAATAGCAGAGCCAAAATGGCGGACTTTAATTAAAATATGGCATAAACATGGCAAATTCAAAAAGGCAGCTCCAAAAGGCGGACCAGAAAATTGGAATTAAGAGAGATTCCGATTTTTTATTCAAAAATTACGGCATTCTTTTCATTTTCTTTTATTGACGACACCTGATTCAACTGATTCCAAATGGAGTAGGTACACCTTCACTCAAGGTGGCCTGAAATGAAAAAATAAAATGCCGTTGTATTCTATAAACAAGTAGTTATCGCTTTTTGAATTAGAAATAAGAAATTAGAAATTTTAATTAAAAATTCCTATAAATATCCTCATAAACCTATAAAAATGCTAACAATTTTTGCCAAAAATACCATCAATTTCATTTTCTGGTCGGCCGCTTTGTACAGTCATTTTGAATTTTGCAATGTTCAGAATTAGATTCAGCGTCATTCAAAATACCTAAATACCAAGTTTGAAAAAAAAAACAAGGAAACAAAAGAGCACTTTAGGACTTAAGTATGTTGTTCAAGGCACTAAATAGAAAATATATACCAACTTGCAGATATACACTGCCGCTCATGGAAGTTCGGACACATAGTAAACATATAGGAAATAATGATAAAACTACTGATAATGTAGTAATAGGCACCTCTATTTCTACCAAATAGCGAACACATTCTTAACGTTGATTTCCAGTAACATACGACATCATTAAATGTGCTAATTTAAAATAATTTTTATATTTAATTATTATTCAACATTTATGCTGTTTTGTAACTGGAATTTTCTAGTTTCCATTAAAAAGGATTAAATACGAAATAACAAATAGAGTCATAAATACTGCATCTCAGACACATGCTGCGACGCCATTTTTACCAGATTTTTGCAATGCTCGAATTCGTATTCAAACGAGTCAGTGCCTGCAATCTGTAGTTTGCACAAGATAACTCTGTCACACAGAACACATCATGCGATGCGGAAAGCCAACAAGCAAGGAACAGCGTTCTGTAATTATCGCTTTTCATCAGGAACGATTGTCAGTTCGTGAAAATGCAAGAAATAAGTCAACGATAAGTGAGTCAACGATAAGTGACAATCTTCACCAATATGAAGAAACATGGAATTTGGATGACGTGTTCGGCCGGGACTATCACGAATAATTTCCCAAGCGGATGAAGAACGATTAAAATTAATTTTTGAGCAAAACAGAAAATTGACCGTACCTAAAATCACCTCTGAAGTCAATCGCGATCGTGAAGGACCAATTTTCGTAAGCACAGCGAAACGACGTCTCCAAGCGGAAAATCTGCATGGACGCGTTGCCGTACGCTAACCATTGCTTGGTCGGCGGTGTACATTATTTTTCAGATTTTCGTCGAATTTAGTCTAAAATGACTAGACTATAAAGAAAAATCTGTTTGAATATATACAGGGTTTGTTGTTCAGAGTGTCAAATACTTTAGCGGTTGATACACCATCATTTTATGAGAAACTAAGCAGTAAAAACATGTAGTCATCAAAATAAACGAGAGCAATGTTTTCAAATTAAAAATGAAATTTAGTTCAGTAGTTATAACATTTTTTCCGCAAAAATCATACATTTCTCCCTCAACATTTGTCATTTTTTTTATAAACGCGACTAATAAACCCTCCCATTATCTCCCCCACCGGAAGCGTATCACGATCACACAAATAATTGTGGACAAACCGCTTACTCGTATCAACAACGAGATCAATTTGCTAAAACAGTTATGATTGCGGCTTGTGACGTTTATCGGATCACCCGTATCGCAGTAAGCTGCGGCAGCGCCACTATAGCTTAGAACGGGCTGCGGTTGAATTATTTTTGGGGGTGAAAACGCGGTCGAGACCTGTACGCGTGTAATTGACCACTTTAATTCTCAATTACACCGATATGTGGCGAGTTTGTGAGGTTAGGCAGAAAAGGAAGTGAGCTCGGCCACATGTCTGCGGTTTTTGGGTGGTGGGGGTAGCTCGTATTGGCACGTGCAGTTTGCGCTAAGCGACTAATTGATTGTTCATTACCAGGACTCGTTTGGGACAATCAAGTGTCTACTGTTTTGTATTTGTTGTGCCAGTAGTATGTTTGAACGAGTTCATTTGCCTCACAAAACAAAACTGGCGTATAGGCAACCAACTGTGCAACTAACGCTACTACTATAGCGACAAATATGAAAATCAGACCAATTCTAGGCATTTTAATTTAATTTATATTTTTATTTTAGAGGTTACCTAACAATTGCCAGAAGGAACTTAGAGGATACCAAGGATGTATATCTATACAAGTAAAACCTAATGTTATAGTCAAATACAATCTTGTATTCGTCGACTATTAAAACAAGTGTGTTAAATTTATTAAATGTGCAGTGGAAGGATTACCACAGTTAAATTAAATGATCATTGTTAAAGAATTAAATTAGTATCCAATAAGCGAGAATACCTTTAAAACTTTTAACCACAACTACTAGAATTTAACCAGTTGTCGTATTAATGAACCCCGTCAATTGAAACTTGTGGTTATACATATCCGAATAACCTAACCTCACAATTCAGAAATGCGCACAGACGCGAAGTGTCAGAAGAGTAAGAATAACAACAAGAATAATTCATTTTACGCGATTTTACTGAGGAGCTATCTTCTGCGGACGTTTGCACAAATTTAATTTTTGCGTAAATTGTTTCCACAATTCTTCGACGTTACGGGCTTCCGTAAACGGAGTTGAGTGCGTCGCAAAAGAACTTTATTTTTGTGAATAAAATTAACCATGACGGCATAAATATGGATTTTGTGTAGTTCTACTCTCGCAGATACTCCTATTCACTATTAACTTGCATATTTTTAACTTCTGTGTACACATCACATCGAAGGGTACTGATCAGCTGATTGAATGTTTTGTACTGAATGCGCATGATTGTTGTTAACCGCATGATTCGTAACAAGTAACAAGGAGGTTAACGAAAGTTGTTGACGTATTTGCAGAATTGGCCTGAATGTCAGTTTAAATTAGATTTTCAGTTAACCTCAATAATCATAATTCAATTATTTTTAGTTTGGAATACTTTATTATTGTGGATACCTACATGTTCAGGACATAGTTTCATATACAAGCTGATTATGTAGATTATGAAGACTTTCAATTAGCTTCTGATGGATGTTTTCGGATGTTTTCAATCATTTGCTATGCTGGGGAAAATTTTTAAGTAGGTTTCGGTCCATAGTTTCCTGAGGATGTATCTTGAGCAGTCATTTGTTTTAAATAACCAATATTAGTACAAACGTGATTGCAAATCAGTGAGTAAATTTGCCAAACAATATTTGTTACGTATAGAGACACTTTAACGTGAAAGCCAAGAAAACACAGTTATAGAAATACTGCAAAAAGTATTCTTATTTAATTTGTTCTTCATATTACTTCAAAGATGCTCATAACTATATAACTACTTACCGAAAAAAAAACAAACCTTATAGTCCTGAAATATTTTTATATAACATGCATAACTATCAAAATTGTTTTGCATTTAGAATATGAGTTAGAATAAGGAGCTTTATTGACCCCAAGAAACTTTAAAAAAAATCAAATATATTTCGTGAATAACAATATCTAGAAAATTATTGCCACCACTTACAATTAGCAATAAAAACTAAACAATACTATCATTAAAGCAAATTTATATACTTCCATTAATATGCGGCAGTAATAAATCCTCAATACCAACAATATTTGGGTATAAAAATATCATGAAATGTAAATGTAATATTGGATTGGAAATTGATATTGTTTCATTCCTGCAATTCAATTTATAACGTGAGTTTAAATTGTTGCGGCGATATTATTTTTTACTGCAGTTCCAGGAACAAAATTTAATTATATTTTTGTTTGTGAAAAATATGCACGAGTGAGCCACTGCCTAGAAAAACTTGCACTTCAAACATTTTTCACTTTCAATTGAATTGTTTTTGTAATTTCGAATATAACCCACGTTGTATACCGAGTATGGTGATTTTTTATTTAATTGAAATAATAGGTCACAAGTTCATGAACCACTTTCTAACTGTATTGTGTGTTTTGATGTGTACGGATATTGTTTCAAAACTGGATTTTATTATGTACTCATTCTAACTACTAATTAAGAATCCTAGTCAGAAAGCTCAAGGAAAACAAAATGGAAAAAATGTCAAGTATGCTTTGAATTCACGTATCCAAAGCATACTAAAGATAACAAATGAATTTAGCTGTCAATTTTCGTTGCTAGAAGTAAAATGAGGCATCTTAGTGAAGTGCAAGTTGCTCATGCTGTCGCCCTTATTCAGCATGGCCACTCTATTCGACATGTTAGCAGGGACCTTCGAGTTTCCCCTTCTGTTATTCAGCGTTTATGGAATCGGTTTCGGGAGACTGGCCAATATGTTAGAAGAGGTCGATATCGAAGGTCGATATCGAAATATTACTCAAACTCAAGACCGATTTCTTGTCCTTTCCTCTCTACGTCAGCGTACTGCCACAGCACGAGACCTCCTAAACGACCTAAGACGAGCACATGGAATAGAAATGTCTGATCAAACTGTTAGAAACAGGTTAAAAGAAACGAATTTGAAACCAAGAAGACCTGTCCGCGCACCACGCTTACGCAGCATCACAAAGCAGCGCGAATGAGGTTTGCTCTGGATCACAGAGATTGGCAACTTCGTCACTGGACGTCTGTACTGGAGCCTTATTCTGCAGTGCTTAGCGATATCGCTATACGTCATATCGTACACTTAGCGACATCGATAGCCGTATTCTACCGGTTTGATCGATATCGACAGACGTCACGACTTACCGACATGTCGCTAAATTTAACTACAGCTTCGGAGGTGTCGATAAGTTGATTCGATATCGATATGTGCATGTAACCTCACTTTACGTTCATTGTGTACGGAATGTGTGAACCCAGTGACAACCAGTGTATCAAAGGTGTAGAATATCGAAACAGCTAATAATGGTTCAGCAGTGTGTTGCGTATGGTTGCAGCAATGATCGTAATCCAAGACAAAAAATTATATTTCACAAGTAAAAGAGCATTTAGTCATTGGATAGAACTACTAATATATGATTTGAGAGTACTTATATGTAGACAGTAAATTTTATTTAGCCGGAATATATGAATAAATTATACTTTTTATTAAATCTGCTATTATTATCTAGTTTATTGAAGTCTCTGCAAAAGTTAAACTTGGTTAATTTGTTGCAATTTAATTGAAAAAGGATATTACAAATAAGAATGTGTAATTCGGCCGTAGCACTGAATGAAATACAAAGAGATCGCTAGCCCACATCCCTGCGAGTTGCATACCAAATGCATACCACGGGTCCTTTCCAGTAAATACGTAGTATATAAATTTCACTGCCTCAAACGTACAACATAACCTCCTGACCACGAATCGAACTGCTGTCACATCTGACAGCAAATGTACTGTCAGTACGGTATTTTTTTTATCGAATTTTAGCGATATCGATAACCGTGACGTCATGTCGAATCGAAACGATATAGCGATGTCGCTAATCGCTATAATTGTAGAATAAGGCTCCAGTTTACAGACGAGTCCAGATTTCTTTAACTCGTTGCGACTGTCTAGTACGTGGGTCAATCCATCTGAAGTGGTCCAGAGGTGGTCGCTTGACCATTTCAGAAAAAAATCATTTTTTTAATGAATTTGCTTATGTTCTGGGAGTACAAAACACTCTTCTGGTGCAATACACAAGAATGTTTTTATTTATTATTAAACCTTATGAAAAGATGAATGAATTTTGAAAGTTTCAGATTTTTTGTCCTGGTCCCATCAGAGATATTTCACATTAAACATCGTAAAAATAACAAATTTTGAAATTTCAATAGCTTGTCATCAATAGAGAGAAGGAGTAGGAAAGCTATTTTTTTATTATCAGCCCTTTGCATACAAGGTTATAACTAAAAAATATTGAATGGACAAATTAAGTACCCCTTCATGTCTAAAAAAAAATCATGAAAACGCCTTCTAATGGACTATCGTAAGTAAAGTTATTTTTTTTAAACCGAAAATAAGCGTAAACTCTATGCATTATATACCTAACAGATAGCTTGGAATGTGCTTAATCGAGTAGATTTTATTTCAACTCTCTATGACAATTTCAAACAAAGTTATTTCGTTTAACGCAAACACATACCAATGTCAAAAATTTCGGATTCGCTGACACAAACTGGTCGCCACTTCTGAACTGAATAAAATAATTTAAAAAAAATGGTTTTGCACTCCCAGAAGATAGGCAAATTCAATAAAAAAATGAATTTTTTGTAAAATGGTCAACTTATCTTTTTCTGGACCATTTCAGATGGATTGACCCACGTGTATATAGACGTCCTGGTGAACGCTACGCAGCCGCTACTATACAGGAAGTGGATAGATTTGGTCGTGGATCTGTGATGGTTTGGGCTGGAATCAGTATAGACAACCGAACTGACCTTGTTGTGGTTCCTGCCTATTGAACACGTGTGGGATCAGCTTGACCGACGTGTTCGCAAGCGCCCTAATCCACCACTAACCATACAGGAACTGACACAAGCGCCGATTGAGGAATGGGAAAGCAAGCCCCAAGAATCATATAAGACTGTGTTTATTTGACATTCATCAAATGATTAATCAAAATAACACACGCGAATTAATCAAAATAGCAATCATCCTAATAACACACAACCAATTTTTCATCTACGAGGATCATGAAACGCCGCTTCGAGCGTTGCCATGCAAAAACCGTCCGACGATATTTTCAAATAACACGCTTGCGAACGAGGCGGCGTATGGCAAATTTCCCCAAGGGCCAGAGGCAATACATAACGATTTGGATTGTTAGGGTAATGCGCCGTCGGTGTACCGCTTATTTCACTTTCATCACTCCGGCAAATAGGAAACACTATCTCGCTGCCACGGCACCGCCAACCAGTCAACCGCCGCCAACCCCCCCCCCACCTCCAGAACCGCCCAAATCATAAATTATCCAGCGCATCATCCTTACAAAACCGGAGACTAACATGGGAAACTGAACACCTGACGCCAGCATCCCTGTTTCCTCAGGTCTACGGTGTTATCTCTCTTGTTTTTCGTTATATTTTTTCGTCGTGTTTTTGGGGGGGGGGGGAATATATTTTTTTAGGAATTAATTAGATCGTTAAACCCTTGGGAATGAGTTTAACTAGTAATTGGTATAACAGTATGGTAGATGTACAACGCACCAGTAATTTGGAAGACTATGGTTCGAACCCCTGTCGAGCAGAACCTGTCGTATCGTAGGTACTCTAAAAAAAAAATCAGAACGCTACTAGCTATGTTCAGTTATGATATAAATTCCTTAAAAATTGTGAATTGTAATGTTAATTGGTTATGGTTATTTTGGAATTGTCATTTTTTACAAAGTATTTATTACTAAAAATCTATCGACCGCTTATATTGAAGTGGAAGAGGAATTTGATCTGGATTCGGATCATTCGCCAATTCTTCTCACCTTAAGCGAAACGATAATTAAAAAAGAAAGGAAACCAACACATACAAGTAAATATACGTGCTGGGATACGTTCAAACTCAGTCTGGAAACTAGAATAAATCTACAAGCACCAATCAAGAATATCTCACAAATAGAAGATGAAACTCTTGGATTAATGACAGATATACAGAAACCGCTTGGGAAGACACGCATGTAATTCCAAGAAAAGTGAAAGGTAATAATTACCGAAAGGAAGTAAGAGAGATAGTTATGGAAAAAAGAAAAACGAGAAAACGTAGGCAGGTAACCAGGGACCCAGCAATCAAAGCTAAATTAAATTGGTTAACTCAGGAATTACGTAGAACGATTCAAGAGACTAAGCAACTGTCAATAAACAAAAGCCTCGAAGAAATGACAAGTGACGTAAGCACAGATTATTCTCTATGGAAGGCGACTAAAGGACTTAAGAAACCGGATGGAACCTGTGGTAGAAATGACAAAGACAAAGCCATAGTGTTTGCCGACCACTTGGAACAATTTTTCAGTCCAAATGAAGACAGAATTAAGGAAGAAACGACTAATTCTACAATAATCCAAGGAAATCGAATATCCCCCGATACTCCTAAAGAGGTAATAAATTAAATAAAAAAATGAAAACCAAAAAGTCACCTGGGTTTGATCATATAACAGGTGAGATTTTAAAAAAATTACCTAAAAACAGCCATACTTAAGATAACTAACCTCTGCAACGCAGCATTTAGGCTTAAATATGTGCCAACTGTTTGGAAAACTGCGGAGGTAGCGATAATTCCCAAGCCAGGAAAACCACCAAATGAAGCATCCTCCGACAGGCCAATTTCTTTACTGCCTACATTGTCAAAACTGTTTGAAAAACTACTTGCAAAACGACTGAAGCCAACCTTAGATGAAAGAAATAAGAAAGGAAGCCAAAAGGAACAGAATAAAAAGCTGCGCCAAGAAAAAGAGAAGACTAAAAATTCCAGATGCAAGAAACATTAAAATACAGATGAGGTAAAGAGGGCAGGCTGAAGAAGACTAAGAACTTATTTTATACTGTTTCAATAAAAATGGTAAAACATAAATCTTTAACATATCTTAATAATAAATATTATTTAACAATATTTAAAACACTTATACTTACTTGAATGTTTATATTTGTCGGAAAATTGTAAAAACAACTCAAAAGAATGCTCGAAAGTTAATTACAAAATTTAGCAGTATTCAGAAAACAAATTTAATTTTTATATGGCAGGGTAATAAATAGGTAGCAAAAGAAAAGTTTATTATTGAGGTTGAATAAAAGACGCTTGTCAGTCTAATTGGTTTTTAATCTTAAAAATTGCACATGTGCCTACGTTTCGCTGGTAAGATCTCTTCTTCGTCAGGGCTAGTGAGAAAATTAAGAGAGTTCAAAGAGGGTTGTGCGTCATTAAGTGTATAATTATAAATTGTGTGCGTCTCGTGCTGACTAATTCTTGTATTTACTGTCATGAATATTAAATTATATTATATTTAATTAATAACCACCCACACACCCACCCTTCGTAGAGTGTCTTGGAGGCTTCAAGATTGTCGCCTCATCCGCAGAACCGTCCTTGACCTGTCTTAATTTTCACACTAGCCCTGATGAAGCTGGAGATCTTACCAGCGAAACGTAGGCACATGTGCAATTTTGAAGATTATAGACCAATTAGACTGACAAGCGTCTTTTATTCAACCACAGAAACAATCCACAGTCGAAAGAAACTCCACCAAAAGTTAATTTTATCTGATCCAGAACAACCGAAACCGATATTTATAAATGAAAAAGTGGTAATTTCATCCTTTGAAGTAGTCTCAATTCCAAAAAAGTGTAGTTTGCGCAGGTGAAACTTTTCAAAAAACGGCACCTTGTAAACACATGGAAATCGCAATGTTTTGCCTGCGCAAACTAGACGTAGTAAAAAGACGGAGCGTGTAAACGGCCCTTTAGATCTGCAAATGACAAAAGTAGTTATACTGTATCGATTCTGGACCTTTGCATGAATCAATCATAAGAAAAAATCACGATTTTTCTGCATATCGATGCCGAATTCTTTCTGGTTCGTCTCCTTTGGTAGAAGCTATTCCAACGGCTTGCAAGAAGTGGGCATGAAGTGGGCATGAAGTACCTCGTTCTCTTTTATCTCTTGTACCTACCCCTTAGCCCTTCTTTCGCTGCATTTTTATCGCAATTATATCTTTCACCACACTTCTTTTCTTTCAGATTGGATGTGCTGAAAGAAGATTGTCGACGCCCTTCAACGTGAGACCGCCCTAACCTTTCTCGGTCGGCGCCCACGTCTCTCGTCTTTCGCGAGAAGCGCGAATATTAATTAATCGAAGACGGCTCGTGATGAACGGCGTGGGGGCGGCGCGCCGCGGCGGCTGCTGAGACGTCAAGACGTTGCGAATAATTGCGTCATAAATTAGCCGGTGCGCACAATACACAATAGCAAATGGTTGCCTAATTTACATCTAGCATCCCCAGATAAACAAATGTACGTCAAAAGTAGCCCTGTCATTCCCTTCTTTCACAAACACACAATTTACGCCTCCAGGCGAGTGTATAATCATGAGAGTAAATTAAAGATAAATTTAAAACTTAAAAAGAAAACACACTTACGAAAACCTGACAGCGAACACGTAATACCTCTTCCAGACTCTCGCGAGACATAGCGAGAGACCGCGAATCGGGAGAGTGTGGATACCACACTCGCCCAAATTCGCTAAGATTCGAATTGCCAGAAGTCTCTACGGATGCAGATAGTCGGATAAAAATCACGCGTTCGCCGAGCGACTCGCCTCAGCTGTGCGCTCTCGTATCGATCCATTCAAACTGGATTGTTGACGAGGCGCATAGCAGTTTTTGTGTGTACCCGAAGGTATAATTTACGACAGGGGTCTGATTTATGACATCAAACACGTGCGGTGAAGGGGCTCTTCGAGCATCAATACAACCCGAAATGTAGGCAACGAACGGAATAAATTATTTAGTATTGAAATAAAAAGATTTCAAAATATTGAACACGATAAATTTATATGCAAAATACAAATAGTTTACATTGATATTAAATTAAATATCCGATAGTATTTTTTCTCTATTTGTGACGTCCCCATTACTATAATTTGTCATTTAAAATGGAAAATATACCAGATAATGATATTTATTTCTGTATTATTGAAGAAATGCAAATGCATATCAATAAATTAACCATCCGTATTATGAGACTACTAACGAAAATTAATATTAATAGCAATATTAAATCAATAATTAATTAAAACTAAAGGATATATTATTTATCCCTTTCAAATAAATCTTATCAGTGCCAAGTTATTCCAGTCTTATTTTTCTGTCTGAATCTATTTTATCGTTTTGGTACAGTTCTTTGATGCAAATTACGACTGCGATCTACATAGGGCAATTACTAAGTTATTGATTGATAATATCGTTGTTACATACCAGTATACAGGGTTGGTCAAAATATCCGGAGCACCTAAATAATTGACCAACAGTAAACATCTTCAAAAAATCAAACATAAGTTGTTTGATTTTAAACAAGCTATCGTCTAAATATATTTTTAATATACACAGTGCTTATTTTATTATGGAAACTGGCAACCTTTCCGTTTTCTAATAGAACACATACATTTACATTTTATAATTAAGATTAATTCCATGAATTTTTTATAAGAATCATTTTTTATACAATGCATCATTTTTTAGTTATAAGCAATTAATTAAAACTCATACACTTTTGTTTTAACTAAACGGATAAAAAATAGCAGAACAACAAAATAGAAAAATTAAATTAAATGTTCAAACAGCAAGTTAAAATAAATGTGTGTATGTACGTGGGAAAAAAATCAGTTTCAAAGTTCAGCAGTTTTAATTAATTGCTGATAACTAAAAATGATGCATATAATGAAAAATGGTTCCTACAAAAAATTCTTAGGAATAATCTTAGAATTAAAAAATTTAAAAACATACATTATTGTTCTATTTGAAAAAGGAAATGTTACCAAATTTCGATAGCTACTTTAAAACAAACACAAAAATTTTTTTCTTTATTTTTTTTTACGGTTGGAGAATATTTAGTTGTAATTTTAACTAACTCTGTCTAGATATGCACTATAATATTTGATTTATAACGCAATACATTATACAAAATAATAATTATGCAATTATTTAATTTTGTTTTATGGACAATCGTATTACTATGTCTTATATTAGTATATGGTATCTAATATAAAGGATCAGAATAACAAATCAATTACATTTAAGAAATTTTTCAAATATTTATTATATTTTATATTAAATCTTTATTTACGTTATTCAATTAATTATTAATTCATAATAACCACATTTTCAATGAAAGTGTGCACACACACTATACGCTGAGGCAGCGGCTACTTCAGCGACGTCCATTCTAAGTCACCAGCAGATGAACAGAGAATGCACGAGCCGAGCGCCGAGAATGTGGATGGCCTTCTTTGACCGCTATGTCTCAGCCAGCCTCGCCGAACTTTTCGCCGATTTATTCGGGCTGAGTCAGGAGGTAGCATCACAAACACACAATTTAGGTCTCCAAGCGAGTGTATAATCATGAGAGTAAACAAATTTAAAACTTGTTTAAAAAATACGTTACTTTATGAATGACAACGAAGTAATCATACCAAATCAACTGAAAAACTGACAGCGAACACGTAACAAGCTTGACATGAGGGACCCTTTATTTGGAATTTGGGTTATTTTGCGGCTGGGCTTTTGCATTGGGGTTGTTTGGAATTTCCAATTTATCACGTGGCAAATCTTAGTTTATTAAACCCCGAGTGGGGAAACAATACGAAACAAATGGGGAACGCCAGTGAAGGGCATACGCGACGGTTGTTATGTCGACGGCGACGCTTGTTAAAGTTGAGAAATGTGTGTCACCTCGAGACATGTGAGACACCGACGCGACGTTCCTTTCCACGGCCATCATCGGTGATAAATTGGACGGAATTCCTTGTCGAGTTTCCTTCAGATATACCTTTTCTAAATCGTCCGTGAATAGTGGCCGCACAAGATCGTCAAAATAGAGAAAAACAGAGTTCTACTTATTTGTTTTTACCATTTTTGCCTCAAAATAGTTTAAACCGCGAACAAAAAGTGAAATTTTGCTGAACTATGTATGAAAAAATGGCAAATTTATTTATTTTGCATGTTAGGTTACATATTTTGCTTTTTTCGGGAGTTAATGCAAAACAATATTGTCCTTTGTTGTCCACATTGACAACAAACCCTTTTAACTCTTGAAATTTATGTTATATATTTGACTGATTATAATTATTTCTGCGAGTATTAAACATACATAATTACACAATCTGTTTGACACGTTAACAAAACTACTCAAAAGAGAGCTGGAATATGGTACCGCCTTTAGAAACGCCAATGGGAAAGTAGGGCATGTGAAGTATGATAAATAATTATTTAAAACCAAATAATTTTTATATGATACATTTTTTATTTTAACGTATCTATATAGGGTTCTCACGGAACTGGTACATTAGATGCTTTTTATGTTTTACTATTTCTGGAAACTTGAAATTTTGGAATTAGAATATACTCGATCTGAGCTCTTCAGCTGAAATATTCTCAAGTCAACTGTCACGTCCGGTCACCGGAAGTCGGTATCAACTTTGTTATTTTAAATTGATATGTTTCTACATTTCAAAATACATCATTTTTGATAAGGTTTCCCTATACCTAAATATACCATCGGGCATACACGATAAATCCCGAGCACTGCAAGTGTGCCAACAATGACATAAAAAGTATGAAAATATCCTTATTAAAAAACATTTTATTATTTAAATACTGCACTTTGAAACGCCAATTTATAAAAATGATGTAGTGAAAGGTTATCGATAATGAAATACTTTCTCTGCCAAAATATGAAGGCCTCCTTATACAACCCAGGAATATTTAAAATAGATTTAAAGAAATACTGACAATATCTCAAAAACTATTAAAGATAGATATAGGTAACCCTAATATTGATTGATAGAAAATAAGATTTCCTATCGAGTGGCGTATCGGTATCGGTAATTCATTCTGTTACCTAATGATGTTGCTGTTCAAGTTTTGTTAGTATAATATTGCTATTATAATAAAACAATTTTGTATTTCATCGTCATTGATAATAGAATTTTCAAAATTTGTTTCTAGCGCGGTTGCCATCTTACGGATCTCTTCAAATCTCCGCAACTTGCAAGCGGTTTAATTTTGCACATGAGTTTTTTTTCATTATTTCTCGTTGGGGTTGATAAATTTTAAAACAATATTGTCGCCATTATATTGATTATCAATCTTGTTGTTAATTTTTATAGGATGTTTTATAATCTTGTTGCCTTTCGTTTGTTTTTGAGTGAATTTCTACTAATATTTTGTTGCTTTTTCCATGTTTATTAATTTGCTATACAAATTGTTTTTTTTGTTTTGTATTCATCGAAAACAATAGAAAGGCGATCACATTAGTAAAATACGGACAAAAACGGTCAAAATTAAAGAGTCTTTAATCATGTTCATTGAACTTTGATACAAAATTTTATTAAGAAATGTCAGAATCAATCCAAAGTGGACACTATTAAGTGAATGAAGTGATATTAGTGTTTATTGAACCTAAATTTAAACACTAAATTTTAGTGTTTAATTCAGCATATTAATAAACATTAAAAGGACAACAATTTTGGTTGCAAAACAGACAAATTGGTAATTCTAGCATAAGAATTCATTTATTCTGAAATAAATTATTTATAAATATAATAAACACATAAATTATTATGAATTATAATTAGCATATTAATAAACGAAATAAAAAGCGACAAAATTAGTTGAAATGAAATTTATTAAATTACCGAGAGAGCATGTTTAGGTTTCGTCTACCATACAAGGTCACGACCGTGGCCAGTAATATGATAGGATATTTTAAAAAAATTAAAAAGGACCGTAAAGCAGTGTAGAATTTTAAGTTCAGTTGAACAGTTTCAGCACTCTCATCTGGCTCTTTAGGAAGTTTTAGGCCAGTAAGTGGCTACATCGTATTTAATGTTGACAATTAATGTGGCTTTACTTGATAATACTTCAGAACTACCTTGCCTTTAAAGTACACAAAAAAAGATCACTTTGGTTTACGCGGTATAATCAGGTGTAAAATGTTGATCAATTTCACTACACAGGCCAGAAAAAATAATGAACACCGGTTAAAGATTACAACAGTTTGAACATCAAAATACTGCCGTTCCAAGCTAAAAGGTCGTATCTACATTTGAATCGGTGAGTGGAAGGACAGAATAAGTCGAAAATTTGACATTTTAAACTAAGATAGCCATTTTGTATAAAATTCTCGATCTTTTCGAAAATATGAAAACATAATCATATATATTACCAGTACTGCTGTAGAAGCACCGTACTTCACGCAATGACTGGAAGAACAGAATAAGTCCAGGACATACTCTGTTTTTCCACTCATTGAATGGAGCGCGGTTGTTTTTAACAGATGACGTCATAGACATTTTTTTTAAATGACAACCCTATATTTTTATACCCCCCACAGTTAATGTGGTGTGGGTATATTGAGTTTGATTCAACACTTGGTATATTGAGTTTGATTTCAACATTCAACACCCTGAAGGAGGTGACAAATATAGACATATATAAGGATTGAAAACTGAATCGATTTAGCTATGTCCGTCTGTGTACACGATAACTGCCGTAATTTTGAAGTAATTGATCTGCAATTTGGTATACAAGCTTATCTCTTAAAAAGTAAGGACAAGTTCGTGAATGGGCAAAATCGGTTCACTTGCTTTTTTTTTCTTTCTTTTTATAACATTTTACGGTGGGGTGTATTTTAACTTCAGCACGGCTAAAGATAATTTTCTTACTAGTTTTTAATGAATTTGACATACCTTTTAATTGTGTTAATGGTAGCATAATATTTTCATGGCCTTACATAAGAAGATTTTCGAGAAAAAAACAATTGAAGGACGAAATAAAAGTGACAAAATCTCGGCTCGACCGAACTTAAAGAAATTTTGGAATTACGGTTTTTGCAACCATGTGATATCACTGGCGTTATTATCGTTGATGCAACGTTTACAGTTTCTCAGAAACTGTAAACCCTCAAACTTTTGAATTTGAAATAGAACACCGGTATATTTTGACATTTTCTGTTACAGTCTTCAATTGCCTATTCAATATTACTACGCTTGTTACCGTATTATATCAAAAATATCTAGAAATTAACAAAAACCGTTGTTACTTAAGTCTAAAAATTAACAAAGAAAAAATTGAGAACAAATTCATCAGCGTTGCTTTGAAAGCCGCCATATATCCCTGTAGATGTAGCGGTACGCGAAAAAAATAAAAATCTAGAAACTAAAAATCGTCCTAACCTTCCAACAAAAACAGTATACAAAAACCCAATACCTATTAACTACCTAAAAATTGCTCACTTAAGAAAACTGATGCACTATTTAGAAGGAGAAGATCTTGAATTTTATTACCATATTACTTCAAATCATGAAACATCAAATCATGATGAAGACTAATGACAAGTTTAATAATGTTGCTTTTTTATTTTGTTTTTTTTGTTAGTTTTAATTTATAATTTTTTTCAACAAATAAGAGATTATTCTCGATAAGCATGTCCTTGACTGGAAGAACAGAACAAGTGCAGCCGATGTTTTATCTAATTGCTTATTTATTATTGCCTTTTGAACCAAAATTTACTTCCAGAACAACTGCAAATGAAATTTAGTACAACTTTTCTGTCCTTGCAAAATTTGTAAAATACACAGCGTAAAATACAGTTTTTTTTAGTTTGCCATAAACGCCTGATTCGGCCTTATTCTGCTCTTATTCTGCCACTCAAAAATTCATTTGTAAAAAGTTGTGTCGAGTGTTGAGTTTAGCAATGTGCTATGCTTTTGGTTTGCAGATAAAAGCGTTCTAATATGCTTTATCAAATTATTTACTTTTCTTCAACTTTTCTTCAGCTTTAATAGATCAACAATAAATCATTCCATCTTTAGATTTTATTGAAAAAAGTAAAATGCTAACAAATTGTGTGATACGACCTTTTTGCTTAGCACGGCAGAATAGGTTTCAGGCGTTTCTTTAATTGTGTCGATCAGTGTATAACAGAAGACGCAACACAAGTACTTAGAAAGAAAATATAGAAATGTAACAAATTTCCTAAAAAAAATCTTCAAAAATTTATGAAATGTACTCCAACCAGATTTAAGTAACAATAATAAAAACAAACCGTAATATATCAGATCATTCATCCGAAAACATAAAACCTAACATAAAACACTAAAACATCCTTGACGTACAACTCGCATTCGAAAAATTTTGAATATTTCAAGTCCTTCACGCATATTATACCGAATTCATAATGCACGCTCCGGCTGATTTACGACCGGGCAGGATCGCGCGCGCTGTTGGTCCTGAATCCTTGCTCGGGCTCTCGTAACGGTCCGAGCAGGAGGCAGCCAGGAGTCGACGTTACTACCCATATAAATAACGTAAATCTGATTAATGCCCGCGCCGCTTTTTGTCGCAATACCGACGGCGAGGGGTAACGGTAGCAAAAACGTCCGAGAGGATATCAAGATGTCGATCGAGGTGACTGAAATCGATAAATCAGAGTCGCCGTTCGTTATCCTTTATTCGTCCGTTTGCGGATAAGTGGAGATGAAATTCGGATGGATTTATTATAAGTCCATGGGATTAGAATATTTGTTTTTGAATCGGTATGGTGTGAGAGATGAATTAATTAATTGGGGGTAGTCAGTGTGCTTTTAGATTATTTATATTATAAATTATGTATTACTAACTTTTTCTTTAAAATAAAGGTATTAAAAAGTACAAGAAAATATGCCTATGTAGTCTGGACTTGACTTTAAACGCATTTTTTTCGAAACAGTTTTTTCGGGACTGCAGATTTTATTGCATGTTCAAACATTACTTTATCGCTTGATGAACCAGAAAAAACCTGTCAATTTTGTGAGCTAAATTAATAATTTGAGTATGACGATATGAATCTTGTTGCCCATCAGTTGCCCCCATCAGTTGCCACTTTTATATGCTTATTATGAATTTAATTATATATTTGGAGTATCAAATATTGTGTAGAAAAGTGTTACTTTAACTATAAATAGCGTTTGAACCACAGCGCAATATCTCAGGATAGAGATATGACATTTTCGAATCAGGAAATATAATCAAAATGTTACAAGACTATGTCGTAAAAAATATTATTACTTACATACATAGTATGACAAAGTATTGTAATTGTGTCGAAAAAAAGTTTTGAGATTTTAGAGGAAATATGTCATTTTCGGTCCTATGAACATTTTTTACCAAAGTAAAAATATGTCTGTCTGTGTGTATGCGTGTACCCATTTTTTTGTGGCAACGATTCCGCAGAAACTACTAAAGGTATCAGGACCAAACTTGATATTTAGAACTTTCATGACTAAACTTAGATCTGAAAGATGCTTTATTCAAAAGGGTCCGAAGGAACTGGAGATTTACTCTTAACATTTTTCAACGATTTTGCAAATAAGCCGCTATTTCTGTAGTGTCCTCAAAATAGTTAAATAATAAATTAAAGTCGAGGAAATTGTTATAAGTAATTTATGTCTATGACATTTTTTGGTAAATTTAATAGTTTGCTGCAGGTAAATTCTATTTGATCGAGATCGGTCGTGTCTGCATTAAAACTAGTTAGCTAGGAATTGATAGATATTTTGATACCATAGGCAGTACTGTCAGAACATCAGCGTTTGTGTTGGGAAACTGCTGGATAGTATGATAAACTCATGTGTCTGGCCACATCAGATTTTTTTAATTTCTAAAATTTCGAAATAATCTAATTCTATAGATTCTTTTAATCGATGTAAAAGTGTAAATATTTCAGTTTTACTTTTATATTTATCTTCGAATACATATTTATTAAAAGTGAATGTTTTTCTATAATTAAATCTTATTATTAAATTTCGTCTTGTGTGTCCAATTTTAGTTTGTAAAACCCACTTTTTTCCAAAAAAATAAGTTTGCCCTTACTATTAATTAGTAAACTTGCAATTGTATTTTGTGTGATCGTAGAAGGCATAATGTTTAATTTATGTAGTACGTACTTAATTAATGTACTTGTAATAATTGTTTAAATGTTTCATTGAATTATATATCTTGATAGTTTTTTGTATCCATTATTTTTAACAATTTGTAGGATAGTATTGAATTCATTGTCATAATTAATTGTTTATATTACCGATAAAATTAACACACGATAAAAAAACTAGATACTTGCACAAAAGCAATGGGTGCACACAGAGAAATGGTTGTCAAATGTTAAAAAAAAATTACATTCTTAACATATTTTGTTTCTTTTAAGACAACTTTAAGACAGCTTTAGGAAAAGGATAGTTTTGATTTAAGAATGTCGTGTTTCTGAAAGTAATGTGAAGGATGCCGATAGATGGAGTTTTAGTTTAGTCTCGTCGTAAGAAGGATCTCCTAGGGGCTATATAACCGCATACATGTCTAGTCTATACAGCATCAATTATTGTGCTATTATTCCGTTAATGTATCCGACATAGCAATGTTCAACCGCTCTAGTATTGGTGGAAAGGGACTAGAAGGGACCCGCGGTCCCTTCTCTAGTTGGAAAATAACAACATTCTCTTTTGGATGCGTTAATTGTATTCCATGTACAATATTGCTTTAATAATAACATGTTCATATTTAAAAGAAGTAGGTAAATGTTTAATCCAAGAATGTGAGCTGATTAGTCTAACTACCCACCCAACATTCTTAAGTCAAAAATGTATAGTATCCATTTAAAATTGTACAATCTAAGAATAAGACAACCGGCCAAAACAACGGCTTTCTTCAATGAATGATATATATTCTTGCGTACATATATATAAAATAACCGTTGTTTTGGATTAACAAAAGTTGCTTTGAATTGAGACAACGTTTCGTTGTGTGTATTCTAGAAATTATTTAAAAACTCTTTTCAGAGTTTAAAAATAGTCAACAGCTTGTGACGTCACAAGTAAATCATTAATACATCGCTTATCACATAGATTTACAGTATTTTGGTACTAATCCCTGATTTCAAAATTGTTGACCTCTTGCATTCTTAGTTCTTAATCACAGCAAGCTGTTTTAATTGGCCCTCTACGTTGGCAACCATTTGTCCAATTCTTTTGAGAAGTTTTTTTTTGTGACATAATTTCTACTGTATGATCAATAATCATACAATTATTTGCAGGAATAACATGTATTATCATATTCAAAAGGTTTCGGAACTTTAAAACTAAATATATCTTTCAACTCCCACAAAACTACCCCATATTATTGTATTCACAAGGTTTCAGAATTTTGGTCCAAAGATATGTTTTTACTATTTTACGTGTACTGGCAATAATAATATTATCATATCCACTGGGTTCAGAATTTTAAAGCTAACTTTCTACTTCAAACCCCTCAAAAACAACACCTATATGCTTAGATTTTTTTCACCATTTTCAAGTTTATCCTTATTCTTCATCTCATATTTTTGCAGCATATAATTTTATATTGAGCTTTAAAAATAATAATTTATGTAATACATCGGTGGGTACTTACGTATTATACGATTAACATGTTAGGGTTATGAAGACATACCTGAAACAACAGAAAAACACTATTTAATTTCAATTCTATTTGTACTACTATTTGTACTACAATACTATTTTTACTTTATCATACGCAGTATGTAAAGTATTGTAATCATGCCAAAAAAATTTTTTGAGATTTTAGCGGAAATATGTCTTTTTGGGTCCCCTGAACATTTTTGACCAAGGTACAAAAAAATGTCTGTGTGTGTGTGTGTATATGTGTGTGTGTGTACCCGTTTTTGTGGAGACGATTCCGGAGAAACTACTAATGGTATCGGGACGAAACTTCATATTTAGAAGTTTTATAACCAAACTTAGAGCTGAAAAGCTTTCTGTTGAAAAGGGTCCAAAGGAACTGGTGGTTTACTCATAGCACTTTTCGAAGATTTTGCAAATGAGCCGCTATTTGTGTAATGTCGTCAAAATAGTTAAATAATAAATTAAAGGAGAGGAAATTTTCCATAATTTATGTATATGACATTTTTTGGTAGAATTTATAGTTTAGCCGCATGAGCAAATTCTATTTCATCGAGATCGGGCGTACTGCTTTAAAACTAGTAGCCAGGTTATGTCAGATTATTTTGATTCTAATGACAGTAGCTAGTGTCAAACGCTAATGTCTTGAAAATGCTACTGTCAATATAGGCTGCGTTCGGATATTGAACACCGTTACACTTTTTACACCCAATAACACGTAACTGTCATTTGGACGGTGTACCCGCTGTCAACGGAGTACAATATCCGAACGCAGCTTTAATCGAGATATTTGTCTAGTTCTACTAGTTTTATTTTAATGCAGACATAGCCGATCTCGATCAAATAGAATCTCATGCAGCTAAACTATTAATTTTATATATAGTATGATAAAGTCATGTGCCTGGCCACATCAGATTTTTTTCCTCATAATCATACTATTTAATAAAACAATAGAGACGAGAATAACTTATATAATTATACAGTTCTATAAAACACATAAACATAAATAGTATATTATTCTATGAGCAAGTAACGTCAGCAATTACTCACGAGAACGAAGTTATAACAACACGTTCGAGTGAGTAATATTGCCATTACTTGCGAATGGAATACTATACTTTATCTACGACCATACAATGAAATTTTATAAACTAATTTTTTGCATATTGGGACGGCTGTCATTATGACGGTTTACAGGATTTTGACAGATTAAAATTGTTTGTTGCGCTTGTCACTTAGCGACGTTGTCAATGCCTTGACAATGTCGCTAAGCAGTATATCAAAACACGATGGACATGCAAATCCAGAGCTGTCATTGGGTTCTAAAGTCGTGAGAAATAAAATATTTCTTACGACTCTTACTTATCATAAATTGCCATGATAATGAATTCATTCATCAATAGGAAAAGACTATATCCCACTTTAAACACAAACATTAAACTTATTAATCACTTCAACAGAAACAATAACATTAATAAGATTGACTCTGCCTCTTTTAATATGTATCTGTCACACGTATGATATAATAATATTAATATCCGATAACGGCATAGTCAAACCATGCAATATTATGTCTATCGATATTACATAGTCTCTCTATATTATAGCATAGTAATATTCGATGGACGACATATTTCTACATTTCCCGTAACATGGTCGAGATACTTCCGGTCTGGCATCATTGGCGTTAGACTAGCTCGACATGCTAGAGGGAATCTCGTCGCGTCGAATAGTATTTCCAAAGTTTACGATGTGTGCACTTCGCGAGAGACCGCAGCACACTTTGTGTCCCCAGCGGGCAGAATTTCAAACTTTATGGCCGCGAGCGAGAGGTTAAACATTCGACGGCGCCGATACCGGGCGAACTTTGCTTGCACCTCGAGTCACTTAGGTGCCAACCTATGCAAAATTTTAATTAAAATTAGAAATGAATAACACCTTCTGTCAAGACTACATATCTGGGATAAAATTAATGTAGGTAGGAAGGTAGTGGGAAATGTGGATGAAATAAAGGGAGCGTGAAAATTCGAAATTGAGCATAGTGAATTGTGAATAAAAAGAAGACAATGAAGGTATTATACCGGGTGACCCACGCCAAAGGTACTTCCGTTTATTTTTATTTTTTATAAAGCTGGACGAATGAATTCTAACGTTCAGAATTTCCCGTACAGCAGCCATCAAACTAATGATTTTACCATATAAAATGTACCATACTTAACTCAACAAAATGACTCTGCCGTATTCGAAAAAAATTTAGATAATTGAGACATTTTCAATCCAATTTTGAAAACATATAAGGTCATTAGTTAGGAGGAATCATTAGAGCTAGTATGTCCTATAGAACAAGCATCGATAGTGAGCTTAACTTTGTCTTAATGAACTCATGTTATATATCAAATCATGCACAGTGAGCATAACACACAGTGAGTGAAGTGTTCGTGCTCTTTGTTGAGGACAAAGTAAATATTGGACATCAGTAGATAGCCTATTAGAGACAAGTACATAGTTTTAAGAATTCAGATTTAAATTGATGGTTAATCTTTGAGATGAGTTTCAATATGTTAAGCATCGTACGCTTATTTATAAAAAATATCAAATTATAGATAAAGGTCTTGTTGTATCCATACCACGTGATAAAATATGTCTGACTCATGTACTCAAAGAAGTGAAATGTTGATATATGGGATATTGATATTTCTACGCGAAATTTTGTGCACTTACACAAGAAGGTGTAACTTAGATCTGTTATATGATATTTTTTTCAATTTTAACTTTTGATCGCCTATTCAAACAAAATCGCAAAATCAGTCAATTTTATGACAGATTCAGTAACTTTTTGTCAAAAACGATCCAAAATATCAAAAATCTATCACTAGACTGATAATTCTATACCTTTTATGTATAGCTTTTACGATTCTGTGAACTAATAGCTGAGAAAACCCTTCAGGACTTTTATGTGTTTTGCGAGTAGAATGTAGAGGGTACGGATTCACCTTGACCAAATGCTACAATAAATATTGTTGACGGAATCGACTATTTATTCTGTAAAAGAATAGATCTGGTGTATAGAAATTTCAGTCTGTCAGGATTGACAAATTCTATATTAAATATTGCTGACGGACAACGTACTACTTTGAGCTCCTGATTGGGTAAATGAATTGCATTTTATAGTCATAGAAATGCAACACTTTCACAAAAGTCATAATTAACTTATTCAAACGATTTTTAAATGTTTCTTGTGTTTGTAATTTAGTCAAACTGATATTTATTAATATTAAACTTTAATCGATACTTAAAATATCACTATACATATATAAAATATTATTATTAAATTTCGGTTCACAGGAAAACACCATCACTTTATTGTTCATAAAAGTCTTTAAAATTAAATTAACCTTGTAATCACATATTTTTACAGATATTTTTCGTTAACCTAAAAAATATTACAATCCGGATAAATAATCAAGATACGAAAATTTAACAACAATTTCAGAAAAGAAACTCCATTATTGGAAATCGGTTGGAAACAAACCACGTGCTTTGGTGTAGTTTTCTAGCTGCGAAGACAGTGAAATACAATAAACATACTGCATCTAATAATCACAAATAATCTTGAAAATTGATAATATTCTGGCTGTGGAGGTGAAACTGTGAAAGAAAAATATATATTCCAGGTACATTTCTAATCATTATCGATGTCAGCATCATTGGTTAGCTCATCAAGCTTCTTAAAAAATATAAAGAGCAAATGATGATACATAGTTAGGATGAAAATATTAAATTATATTAAATCATATATTTTTTAGTTGTTTATAGGGTAACGTACACAGTCATTGGCACTCCAAAACGTTGGCACCCAACTACTGCAATGCTAATAAAATACGAGTGTCAACCACTTTTGCGTTTACACTACGCATTTCAATTGGTCATTACGCTATGTCTGTACAATCTTTTCTATTGTATTCTTAGAAAAATGTAAAAAGAAACTTAAAAATGAAAGAAGTTAGGTCTGTAACTTGGAAACCTAGCTTTAACTTTATGTTCATTTATCTCCCGCTAATCACACAGCCTTGCAATACTTAAGATAAAAATATGTTTCAGTTATTGGCAATATGTCAACGTCCCGACTTGGAGTTTTAAAAAGTTGGTCACCCTAACATACATTCTATTAAAATACCTAAGAAAAACCTGCACTCTTTACATGTAACAATCAGCAATTAGTCTCCATAATCACCCAATTAAAAACAAACAAAAACCTCCACTAATTCAAGACCTATTTTTAATCCGTAAGAACTGATAATCCGCGCAATTAACCGACTCCGCGCGCACAGCCAGAGTCAGAGGCCATAGCCGAGAGTGCATACGGAATAATGCCAAAGTTCGGGGCGCGGAATTTGAGACCATTAAAACTTTTCACAGTAATTACGTCTGCGAGGGTGGCGCCGCCTAGCGGGTACGATCGGCGACCCGCAATATCTCGCCCCAGACGGACCATAAGAGGATGAGCGAAGCTGCAAGATGCTGGCAAACGGAACGGGTGCGGCTCGGTCGACACGGAGAAGAGAAGAACGGAAGAAAGAGCACAGAGCCGGGAGATCTGATTAAAAAATGCGGCATATCGTTATTAAAATTTGCCGCCCCCGTAAGGGCGCGAAAAAATCTCATCGTGCGGTTTCTTCGTAGGGCGTAATTGAATAAGAGGATAACGTGGACAGGGGCGGACTCAAGGAAAAGAAACAAGTGTACCGTGTTTCTTTTCATACCATTGGTTGAATTGCTAAGTATTAAGGGAAGAATAAGTGCTGGAATTCGGTTTCTTTGTTATGAGCAGTGGCCGGACAAAAATGTATGTCTCGCAGTGCTAGAAGTCGCCCAGCTATGAGTGTGCGTAGCGGGCACGCATGAGTCAATGACGACTTATGCGGTCGATTGGATTGATATCCATAGGCGCGAAGCGGCTGGCGGACGGTAGTAAACCGAGTGAATTTAATATTAAATGTTTGTCGTAACTATATGAAACACGTGCCCACTGAAATATTTTACTCATTTCTTGGATATGCATTGAAGGATTGTATTACTGCATATTTTTCAATTTATTATCTTCAGTAAAATTATTTCGCTTAGATGTTAAAATGTCTTTAAACCTTGAAAATGATCTTTCTACATCGCAGCTAGTCACAGGCGCCAAAGAATAAACCAACACCAAATTGAAATATTTTTGAGAAATTCCTTCATCCGTAAATGAATTCGTAGAGATTTGTTTTAGAATATTAAAATCCGGATTTCTATGTACTACCGCATCAATTTTTTTTTGTAATTTTTTACTGATTGGTGCTTCAATGCTTCGTAACCTTTCGTACAGAGATTCAATCCTTTGAAAACTGCTTGCAAGTTCAACATTTTGTTGTTCTAGAAACTTTATGGTTGGCAATACTTGCGCAAAATTTGTATCAATAAATTTTAGTTGTTCATGCAAATCTTGTAATGATAGTACTTTTTTGCAGTCTTTAATACTAACTGCTTAATCAGGCAAATTTAAGACGAAGGGTTTGATGATATCAAAGTTTCTTGCATAAAAAATTTCCGCTTCTAACCATGTACCCCATCTCGTAATAACTGGTTGTGGTGGCAAAGGTAGATTAGGGCACTTTCCCTTGTAAAGAGACAATCTGGAAGGAGCTTTCAATAAAATTTTTTTGCATGTGCTTATTAGCGTATTCACGTCTGGAAATTCTTCCCGAATAAATTCACAAATTCTATGAATAGCGTGTGCACAACATGTTAAATGAAGAATATTTGAAAAATGTTTTTAAGTAATTTTCCAACTTTTAACATAATCGCAGCAGCGTCAGAAACAAACAGTAACACTCGGATAGTTTTGACTTTATTTTAGAAATTGTTTTGTTATATTGCCCTTCTACGTAATATTTTCTAATTGTGGATTCATCGGGTCCAAGTCTCGTCCAGTGTACTTCTTGATAAAATTTTTAAAAACGGGATTATTAATTTTTGTGAAAGGTATATTAGCAGAAATAAATGTTTCACAGAAGTCATCAAAAAAGTTTTTAGTTGACGTTCCTGATACATTTTCCATGTGTTTTCTTGTTTTTACATGAGCCCGAAGACATTGTTTACTACGAATATTAAATTTCGTGAGCAGAAATTGCAAACCACTTCCCCTTTCTTAACGAACGTGAAAGTATTGCCAAACTCAGCTAGCAAACGATTCATTGCAGGATTTTCAAACTAAGTACAACTATAAAATAAAAAAATAATTCAACTCTAAGTATAAAACAGAAGAACAAATTCGAAATGGAAAATAAAAACAGATATAAACACAAAATTTCAAGAAACAACACAATTGAAAGAAACTGCTCAAATTATCTATCGACAAAGCGGAAATTTAAACAAGGCAAGCGACTGTACTTGATCAAAACGTGTCCCATGCACGACACTGGAAAATATACATTTTTGTCCGGCCACTGGTTATGAGCGACTGTTTTACCATGATTGTGTGCGTTCTGTGGACTTTAAGATTTACAGCACAATTATTTTCTGGGGGTTATTTCTTGATAAACTCCAAGTTAATACGCAGAAACTGTTGAGTGGTGCTCCATGATGAAGACAAACTTAAAACAAACAATTTATAAGATTGCAGCATACACTGACCACTACAAAAGTGCCCGTTTTTGACATTAAGTTCACAATCAGGCCAACCCTGTAACGCATCCAGTGGTTAGATAGTTTGCCACCAGTTGAGTGGCGAACTGAGTGACTACGAACTACGTAGCAACCGATAGGGAGGGGGACGTGCTGCTAAACACTCCTCAAGTCTTTACCCTTAAAATAAAAGCGAATTGTTTGAGTTACCTTATGGTATATGTATCGTCAATAAACAAATGGTAAATGAAATAGAAGATTTACATGAAAAGTGATTGATTTTGTTTTTACTATTAAATAAGTTAGATAGGTATTTTGATTTAATTTATATTTTTATTTTAGAGGTTACCTAACAGTTGCCAGAAGGAACTTAAGGAATACTTCTTTTGGCTTTTACCTAGGATGTATATATACAAGTTAAAAAAAATTCACAAAAAATTAACACATTACCACAGTTAAATTAAATGATCATTGTTAAAGAATTAAATTAGTATCCAATAAACGAGAAAACTTTTCAAACTTTTCACCACAACTATTAGAATTTAACCAGTTCTCGTATTAATGAACCCCTTCAATTGAAACTTGTGGCTATACATATTTGAACAATGTAATGAATAATTGTAATGTAATATACTATTATGGGGCTGGGTACCAGCTGGTCAAAGCTGTCAAAAAAATCAAACAACTGAACTGATTCTGGAAATTGAATTCAAATCTCAATCTTAAGGGGAAATTGTGAATTGTGTCTTGTTTTTGAGAAAATGAACTCTTAGAAACGCGTTGTTATGCGATTTTTACAAGTCTTCATCATGAGACAATATGCAATTTTTACCTACAAATTCAGATACTACGGAATACAGTATCAGACTTAGCTGTCACTTGTTAGATTTGAGTGTTCTTCTCCAGTGTAAGCTTCCAGTATAAGTTTGCTTCGATAATTGTGCTTTTGAGTAAGGAATTGGGTTTATACAGTGTGTCCCCCGATGGACCTAACCCTAACCCTAATACCTTATTATGGACACATAATTTTGAATTTATCGAGAAAAAGTCATTCTTTATAAAGAGTTTTGGATGTCCTAAAAAGTCGAAAGCCATTGTTAATATTTTGATTTAACAGGATGGTTAGAAAACACGAAAATGTTAAATTGGCCGAAGAGTAAACTATCGGTTTTTCGGAATTAGAACAAAAATGTTATAGGTAAAAGTTGCTTTATATATAAATTTATCCCCAGATATCAAATTTCAATGTTGTTTTCTAAGTTTTATATTTTATTTATTTTTAACAAAATAATTTAATAAAACATTACTCCACATATTCCCCCCCTACAGCTACATACTTTTCCAATCTTCTTCTAAACTCCCGATATACCAAATCAATTGTTTCTTCATTTATTTCGTCTACTGCTTCCCTAATTTTTAATTTTAGAATGTCTACATTATCATGAAAATTATTCGCATACACCTTCTGTTTTAAATAGCCCCACATAAAAAAATCAAGCGGCGTTAAATCAGGTGAACGTGGTGGCCATCCTATACGGCCGAATCGTCAAATCCACTTATTTGGAAAATGTCTGTTTAACCAATCCCTGACTTGATATGCGCTTGATATACGTGTTGATAGTGCAGTGAACACCTGAGCTGTAAGTTGATTTCGCCCAAAGTAGGTAGCAAAAAAATTTCCAACATATCAAAATAAGTGTTTTGGTTTACAGTACCGTCAAAAAAGTATGGTATTTCTTGTAATAAATCCCACACCAAAGAGTCACTTTTTTATATTTTTGAGAATTGGTAATACGGAAATTTGGATTTTCTTGAGACCAATATCTGCAATTCTGTGAACTAACGACTCCATTTGTGGTAAACGTCGCTTCGTCAGAGAAAATAATATTTCTGGAGAAAAATCTATCGACTATAATAATTCGTTCTCCCATTAATAGGCAAAATTGTAATCGAAGAGCATCATCTCCTTCTACTAAATAATTTTTTATTTGAAAAGATCCTTTGCAGGTGGCTTTTACTGATGTTCAAGTCTCGAGATCTTTACCTCAACAATGTTTGGGCAAGTTTTCACGGAATCAATAGCTAACATATAGCTCCTGCATCATCTTCGCAATTTCGCTTTTCTTTCTTGATATTTTTCACGTCTCCAGTTGCATGCAATTTTTTAACCAATTCACGAACACAATTGACAGAAACGTATACCTCACGGTAGTTTCTGTTAAAAACTTCAATAGCACGGCGGTACGATACCTCACCTATGCCGTAACAAAGAACTAAATAAACCCTTTGCTCTAAAGCCAACATACTTTCAATCAGCTTTTATCAACAAATTGTTTGGATACGCAGTTACTACTGTCAACTGATCAATCATAAATTGTGGTATCTAAACTTTTTGTTCACCTTTATGTAATATCATTTCACTGGTCCTACGGAATGAATCCGTTTTCTAAAGCTAAATAAGTACTATAAATAAATAAAAAATAAATAAATAATAAAGTCGATTGGATTACCAGTAAACTATGATATAATATAATATAATTTAGACATGAGAAAATTGGCAAAGGTATTAAAGAACGATCATCAAACTCGATAAGACTTGACCTCTTCATTTCCATTCCAATTACTGACATTTTAATAAAATTAATTTATCCAGCTGGTAAATTGTTTCTCTCAATGTCTCTCATCTGGACCAAGTCACCGAAAAGGGGACTTAGCACTCGAATGCATCCATCCGGTACTTGGCGTCATCACCGTTAAGCTGAAAGAGTGCGCTCAATTTTGGGTAAAATTTCATCCTGGTCTCCTGGAGCGGCGCGCATACCTAATTGCGGTCATTATTAACACTCGGGTGACAACTCGAGTTGTGAATAAACAGACGATCCATTTATTCGCTCCGCTGTCTGGTAACGCGAGCTGAAGCGTAGAGCTGAAGCGGGGGCTGAAGCAGAAGTGGCGAACGCCGCATGCCGGCTGCGGCAGTACAAAGAATTGGGGACAATCTCGGCTCGCGCGCTCTCTTTCTATAACGAATGTCTCGACCTGCTAAGGCGGAATTAAATTTCTTAAGTCTATACAATTCCGTACGGTGAGCGAGAACGGCCACCTTTTATTTCAAAACCAGGACCGGCACTGTTTTTTTCCTCCTCTAAAACTTGTTGGATGAAGACGAATACGATATTTTGGGTTAATAAAATATAAATATTTAATGAATATTTTCTCTGATAAATATACATACTATTACGGAACATAATAAACATCAGTAGACCGAATCTAGTGAAAAGACTTAAAAAGAACTTAACCCTTCGAACTAGTTCAGTGAAATGTAATACCTCTTCCAGACTCTCGCGAGACATAGCGAGAGACCGCAAATCGGGAGGGTGTGGATGCCATACTCGCCCAAATTCGCTAACATTCGAATAGCCAGAAGTCTCTACGGATGCAGATAGTCGGATAAAAATCACGCGTTCGCCGAGCGACTCGCCTCAGCTGTGCGCTCTCGTATCGATCCATTCAAACTGGATTGTTGACGAGGCGCATAGCAATTTTTGTGTGTACCCGAAGGTATTATTTATGACAGGGGTCTGATTTATGACATCAAACACGTGCGGTGAAGGGGCTCTTCGAGCATCAATGCAACCCGAAATGTAACGAATGGAATAAATTATTTAGTATTGAAATGAAAAGATTTCAAAATATTGAACACGATAATCTCATATGCAAAATACAAATAGTTTACATTGATATTAAATTGAATATCCGATAGTACTTTTTTCTCTATTTGTTACGTCCCCATCACTATAATTTGTCATTTAAAATGGACAATATACCAGATATGATATTTATTTCTGTATTATTGAAGAAATGCAAATGCATATCAATAAATTAACCATCCGTATTATACGACTACTAATGAAAATTATTATTAATAGCAATATTAAAGCAATAGTTAATTAAAACTAAAGAATATATTGTTTATCTCTTTCAAATAAATCTTATCAGTTCCAAATTATTCCAGTCTTATCTTTCTATGATGTCTGAATCTATTGTATCATTTTGGTACAGTTCTTTGATGCAAATTACGACAGCGATTTACATAGGGCAATTACTAACTTATTGACTGATAATATCGTTGTTACATACCAGTATACAGAGTTGGTCAAAATATCCGAAGCACCTAAATTATTGACCAACCGTAAACATCTTCAAAAAATCAAACATAAGTTGTTTGATTGCTTAAACAAGCTATCGTCTAAATATATTTTTAATATACACAGTGCTTATTTTATTATGGAAACTGGCAACCTTTCCGTTTTCTAATAGTACACATTCATTTACATTTTATAATTAAGAGTAATTCCATGAATTTTTTGTAAGAATCATTTTTACTTTATCATACGCAGTATGTAAAGTATTGTAATCGTGCCAAAAAAATTTTTGAGATTTTAGCGGAAATATGTCTTTTTGGGTCCCCTGAACATTTTTGACCAAGGTACAAAAAAATGTCTGTGTGTGTGTATGTGTGTGTGTGTGTACCCGTTTTTTGTGGCGACGATTCCGGAGAAACTACTAAAGGTATCGGGACGAAACTTCATATTTAGAAGTTTCATAACCAAACTTAGAGCTGAAAAGATTTCTGTTGAAGAGGGTCCAAAGGAACTGGAGGTTTAGTCTTAGCATTTTTGAAAGATTTTGCAAATAAGCCGCCATTTCTGGAATTTCGTCGAAATAGTTAAATAATAAATTAAAGATGAAGAAATTCTGAATCATTTATCACTATGACATTTTTTGGTACAATCAATAGTTTAGCTGCATGAGCAAATTCTATTTTTACGAGATCGGTCGTACTGCATGAAAACTAGTAGCCAGGATTTGTGAGATTTTTTGATTCTAATGACAGTAGGTAGTCTTGGTGTCAAACGCTAATGTTTTGGCAATAGCTCCTGTTAATATAAGCTGCGTTCGCATATTGCATTACACTTTTTACACCCAATAACACGTAAGTGTCATTTGGACAGTGTACCCGGTGTCAACGGAGTACGATATCCGAACGCAGCTTTAATCGACATATCTGTCTAGTGCTAGTAGTTTTATTTTAATGCATACAAGGCCGATCACGATCATGTGCCTGGCCACATCAGATTTTTTATACAATGCATTATTTTTTAGTTATAAGCAATTAATCAAAACTCATAAACTTTTGTTTTAACTAAACGGATAAAAAATAGCAGGACAACAAAATAGAAAAATTAAATTAAATATTAATTAAATGTTCAAACAGCAAATAAAATAAATGTGTGTATGTATGTGGAAAAAAAATCAAAGTTTCAAAGTTCAGCAGTTTTAATTAATTGCTGATAACTAAAAATGATGCATTTTATGAAAAATGGTTCCTACAAAAAATAATTAGAAATAATCTTAGAATTAAAAAATTTTAAAATATACAGTATTGTTGTATTTGAAAAAGGAAATGTTACCAAGTTTCGATAGCTAGTTTAAAACAAAAAAATGTTTTTTTCTTTATTTTTTTTTACGGTTGGAGAATTATTTAGTTGTAATTTTAATTAACTCTGTATAGATATGCACTATAACATTTGATTTATAACGCAATACATTATACAAAATAATAATTATGCAATTATTTAATTTTGGTTTATGGACAATCGTATTACTATGTCTTATATTAGGATATGGTATGTAATATAATTTATAAATGATCAGAATAAGAAATCAATAGCATTTAAGAAATTTTTCAAATATTTATTATATTTTATATTAAATTTTTATTAACGTTATTCAATTAATTATTAATTAATAATAACCACAATTTCAATGAAAGTATGCACACACATTATACGCTGAGGCAGCGGCTACTTCAGCGACGTCCATTCTAAGTCACCAGCAGATGAACAGAGAATGCACGAGCCGAGCGCCGAGAATGTGGATGGCCTTCTTTGACCGCTTTGTCTCACCCAGTCTCGCCGAACTTTTCGCAGATTTATTCGGGCTGAGTCAGGAGGTAGCATAAAAAGCAGAGCACAATGAGTGAAGTACTGGTGCTTGATTTTCATCCTTAAATTTAAAAAGGATAGAATTACTTCATTTTGCTTAATGCACTTTTCAGTTCAAAATTGGAAAAAATCGAAAATTTTAAAGATATAGTTGACATTGTTGAAAGTACGATGTTATTTACTCATAAACATTTCAATATTCTCCATAGGCTCTGTATTATACTGAAATATTTATTACTTTTTAACCCCGGCATATTGAACGAGCACAAACCCAAGTCCCACAAGACACCCTCGACATTTAGAATTCCCTCAGTGGTTTCTTCAAAGAGTCGCCTAAAACGGAAACTTCACAGTCTCGAAATTATTTACTGACGATCTCGACTTTGCTTTGTATGAGATACAATTATTTATTTCCACAACAATCACTTTTAAAGTATTGTACAAAACCCCACATAGTTCAAACTTAAGACAGACTTTTATAAAAAGACATTCTTTATTTCTATTATAGAAAACAAATATTATTTAAGTAATAAATTTCGTTTTATATATCCGATAAGAAAACGTAAATAAATCAAATTTGAGATAAGGTAACCGTTGTATTTAGGAATATGTTCTGTGTCGAAAAGCCGATTCTGCATAAATCTTAACGCGGGACGGTCCTCGGTTACTTTTGCTCCCGAATTTGCATAGTGGCAGGACCCTGGCAAGGATTTACGACCCCGCTTTCCATATTTCCCTTTGAGTCGAAAGAAAATAATGTGGACCCAAAACTTCTTTGTCGAGTATCACTTATATTAAAAATAAAGAAGTAGGGGAGAAAGGACCCAAGATTTTGCAACGAAAATATTTAAGGAAAACACGAGACTTGGATGTAAAGGATTTATTTGAACGTTTTGATTTATTGTGTGAGTTTTTTATATTATACAATAAATTTGATCATTCGGTCATTCCTACAATTCTATGATTATAAAAAGCTATGTATACATGCTATATATATGCTATATAACAGTTTGAGTCAGTAGGGTTGCCAGAGCATCTTTAAGGAGAACATATCCTCCTTTTTGGTTCAGATCTTCTCTTTCTCTACTTGTTTGTCGTTAACTAAGATTGTTTATAAACTTGCAAATACGTAATTTAATGACAATATATAAAATAATAATTATAATAATAAATAAATACAAAAAATGTGAGTAGGGATTAAAATATAATATAATATGAATATTACGTTTCCAGATTTAGTTGTTTAGTAATACAGGGTTAGCCAAAATTACCGGTACACCTAAATAATTCTTCAACCGTAAAATAATTGAAAACAAATTTCAAACAAAACTTTTTGGTTTTAAACAAACTATCATACAAATATATTTTCAATACACAAGCTGTTCATTTTATTGTCGAAATTTTTTCTTTTTCAAATAGAAGACACTAGTCTATTTTTACATTTTTTAATTCTAAGATTAATTCTTAGAATTTTTTGTAGAAAGCTTTTTTTATAAACTACATCATTTTTGCGTTATAAGCAATTAATCAAAATTAGTTAATATACAATAAAACTTGATAAACTTTTTCTAAAACATGTATCTATATTTTTACATTTTTTTAATTCTAAGATTAATTCTAAGAGTTTTTGTAATCATTTGATTATAAAATGCATCATTTTGGAGTTATAAGCAATTAAGCAATAATTAACGGACAAAAATAAAAAATCAAGAAAAAATAACAAATTATTTTAAATTAATTTTAATTAATTTATTTTAAATTAAATGTTCAAACTGTGTAAAAGTGTGTAAATGTGTTTGTATGTGGTCAAAAATGATGCATTTTATGAAAAAAATAATGGATTCTACAAAAAATGCTAAGAATTAATCGTCACGCGTCACGATAAGAATTAAAAAAATATATACCGGGTGTGGTATCAGAAAAAAAGAAATGTTATCTAAATTCCAATCAACAACTATATTAGAAATCTGATGTGACCAGGCACATGACATTATCATACTATATATAAAATTAATAGTTTAGCTGCATGAGATTCCATTTGATCGAGATCGGTCGTGTCTGGTTTAAAATAAAACTACTACTACTAGACAGATACTTTGATTATACTGACAGTAGGTATTGTCAAAACATCACCGTTTGACACTACCTACTGTTAAAATGAAAATATCTGTCAATACCTGGCTAACTAGTTTTAAATTAATGCGCAGACACGACCGATCTCGATCAAATTTGCTCATGCGGCTAAACTATTAATTTTACCAAAAAATGTCGTAGACATAAATTATTCAGAATTTCCACTACTTTAATTTATTATTTAACAATTTTGACGAACTTTTAGAAATGGCGACTTATTTGCAAAATCGTTAAAAATGGTAAGAGTAAACATCCAGTTCCTTTGGACCCTTTTGAACCAAAAGCTTTTCAGCTCTAAGTTCGGTCATGAAACTTCTATATATATGAAGTTTCACACCGATACCTTTAGTAGTTTCTCACACACATAACACACACACAGACATTTTTTGGTACCATGGTCAAATATGTTCAGGGGACTCCGGTTGGAGAATTATTTAGGTGTTCCGGTAATTTTGACTAACCCTGTATATTTATTATACAGGCTGGATAAAATAGATTGAACAATCCGTAAGGTTTTTGTTAATCCGATTGATGTGATCCAAAAACCTCTTAGCCACTATATTTTTTGACAGATGTATGTATTTTCCTTTTTTTTTTAATGGATAGGTACAGTCTAATATTGTCCTAAAAATTTAGTAGACGATTCGTTTTGCTAAATATAACCATGCCCGAATTGTGTGAATATATAACACATTTTTGAGAAAAAAAACTAAAAAGAAAATTGATATTGATATTAAGACATTTTACGAGAAAAAAAGACAAGTGAAAATTTTAAGATATTGATGTATACTCACGGCAACTAAAGTTTTGTGAATAGTAAATGCATAGGCGTTTTGATAGATTTTTTGCGCTGATTTCGGAAAATTACGTAATTTTCGAAAAAGATTATTTCTGTCGTTATATATCCATAAAAATTGACATAGAACAATTTTTTTTTTCATTTTGAAGTCACTTTTTCGAAAACTTTTAGTGTACTGCACAATTCCCAAATCGGGAAAAATAGATTTTGGGTCAATTTTGCAACAGCTGGTATTGTGCTTATGACATATTTTTGGTTGTTTTTGTAATATTGATTTTTTTTGTTCTTTTTTTATTTGAAAAGTTCTCGTTATTCATTTAGAAATTCTGGCAACCCTAGTTTCTAGAGTTGGGTTAATAGGAATCGTTCATTATAAATGCACAAATATTGCTAAAATCAAGTTTTCTTCTTTTTTACGTGATTTTATTCAAAATCTTGACGTAATATTAAACATTTGAGCCCAGACTCATATTCATCGCAAAAGAAATGTATTGGAATCCCTTGGTCACTTTCCATTTACAAAATACATGTTATCTAACCTCGGTTTATGGTTTAAGCAGGTATTGAAAACCCCATGATACAAAAAAACCTGTTGAAAGTGCAATCAATTCTTGCATTTCTGTTCTTATGTTTTTTTTAGAGTATATTAAACATTAACAAGCAAACAGTAAGTGTGTTATCTCCCGGAAATGGTATCCCATTATTTGATTACGTGAGTACCTAGAACTTAACTATTAACGAGAAACTCATGTTAAAACTGATAAATGTCCATCCTTAAGGTATATAACGACGCAGCTACAGAAACTACCAAATATAGATCGCAATTCGAATGATTGAACCCTGATGTCACCAACTGAAACTGTAGACGAGCAAATACCAAAGTTGTCGCTTAATTTCGAATCGAAGTACCATCTCGTGTAACGAAACTTTGCACCGTGTGCAAATTTCAATACACTATCTGTAATATGTATCCAGTACGGGTATCAATTATCATCGAACTTAATAAAACTTTAGCAAGCGCACGCTATGGGTTTAGTGTACACACTGTACACACTACATAGTACACACTTTAACTTTTACCGCCCTATCTCGACGGTCGGTGCCATTGTTTTAGCTATACACGTACCACACATATGCACACATATATTCAAACTCCATTATCGCTAACACTTGCTCAGTAGGCTCTGTACGCCGCAGTGTGTACACTGTCCATTCAGCAAATAGAAAATTTAATTAAAAACGAATAGTGTGGGTAAAACTGGTGCGAGCCAGTGCGCCGTTTAAGCGCGTTTTAGCGTTTTGCTGACGCAAACTGAAACCGCACGGTTATTGCAAAAAGCGTGATAGATATGTCCTTAATGGTACAAAAATTTAATGCAATTTATGGTACTGTATACTGTTATAACTAGGGAAACCAAATGTAAGCCGTTGCATATTTTTTCCATACTATTGATAAAAAAAATAGACCTGATAGAAATCCGTTTCAGAGAAATCCACTCATTTTGAGCCCTATTTGTTAGGACATAATTTTGCATATTTTGCCATTAAATGCTTAAAATGATTATTTGAACATAAAAGCATATTTTACTACATATTTGCCAGCTTTTTGCTTTTTGCAGTAATAGGGGCCGCAGGTCGCGTAGATCTGTTTGCCGCCGAACTCGGTAGCCATAGCACAAAATAGAAAACAACCAGAATATCTACTGCACGTTTGATATATCGACCCATGCAACGAAGACTATTGTAACTAACTAACAAACTAAATGTAGTTACTATAGTCTTCGTTGCATGGGTCGAATTATGTTGACCAGATTGATTGACTTCGCGCCATGTTCTCGTGTAGATGTCTCAGGGCCGGCTTAAGGAACACGTTCACTACTTCGCATCATATGTATCGGATTTATTTTTGTAATACAGTAAACTTTACGTTCCGTACGATGCGGACAGATGGACGAACGTAGCTTAGAAACATGGTAAAATCTGATACATATGATACAAACTAGTGAACTTATTTAGCATTAAAAAAATACAGCGAATACTACGGGTTTCAGAATAAAACACTATTGAACAAGTGCGGCATTAGTGATCGTCGGTAGATGTACAGAGGACGTTTTCCATGTACAAAGGTGTACTAAGGTCAAACCAGTAAACTTTTTTATTTCAAAACTTGCATCATATGTCATAATATTTCATGCAATAAAAATTTAAATTAAATTTGTATTTTTTAACATGTATTTACACATTCTTTAGGGCATATTTTCAGTTTTTTAGAGCATATTTTCATATTTATGGGGCATATTATAAGCGCTTAAAACAGTCTTTTTAGACCATATTTTTGGTTGCCGTAGTTATAACTATGTATATTATTTTATTATGTTTACCATTTTGCAAATGCCCTGAACAAACTGTTATAATAACAATTAAAAGTACTTAAAATTAAAAGTTTTATGTACCTAGTTACATGTTTAGCCTATTTCTCAGAATCCAGTTAAGGGTTGTTAAAAGTAGTGGTGATTTTGTCAACGTATTTTGGCATGACAACTGGTATTTAAGGCTTCTTTCAAAATAAAGGAATGTATTACCATTCCACCAATCTACCAATCCATACCCTTAACTTTCTACTAGCAAAACACGGAAAAGTTTTGGGCGGTTTTCTTAGCTATTAGTTGACAGAATCGTAAATACAATACACCAAATTAAAGATAAGAAGTATATAATTGTGCTTCTAGTGGTAGGTTTTTGATATTTTTGTTTGTTTTTGATAAATCTGCTACTGAATCTGACATAAAATTGACTGACTTTGCGATTTTTTTAAAGAGAAAAGTTAAAATTGAAATAAGTCCCACATGATAGGTTTAAGTCACACCTTTTTCTATAAGTGTACAAAGTTTCAATTAACAATATCAAGACCTGATACGCTTTTTTCAGTCAAAACTCTACCCTTACAAGTGGTGCTCTCCGGTAAAAGTTGTTACTGTCGTCTTACGCACTCTAGCAGGATTCTTGGCCGCATAGTTGGATAAACCAATGACGTTCAAGCGCGGCAATCGGGTACAGTCACTGAAAACCCTAGTTCTTTACCATACTCTGTTTGAATTATGCGGGCATAATAATGTCTCAAACCGTATTAGAAAGCAATTTTAGTTGATTTGACGTGCAAATGTCTAATGCGAAAAGAGGCTTCAGCGACATAACGCGTAGACGGCTTTTATGCCCTCAGTGTAACAGGCTCACATGAACTGGGTGAGATGGCGATTTCCGTATACGAGTCTTCGTTAGCCGTTAGCGACTGTGACTGGCAATAGCCAGGCTGCGTTCGACCTGCTAAATATCAGGTTCAGATGGTATCTGAAAGAAGTTTTACGTATACATACGGATATTCTCTGTTCATCGATGTAGTATGTAGTATAGTACAGTCATGGAAATAAGTAAGTTCGTATCGCTATCGCAGGATTTGAAAATAGTATGTCGGTTATATATTCGTGTACTGTTCTACCTCGACCCGGCCGCTTCACAAAAAGTTGTCCGTCACGAGGTGGTTTTTCGATGGATGTAATGTAACGGGATTTAGTTTATTTTTAGCGTGTCCGACCTTTTCCTTAATGTGATATCTTCATTGCAATGTAATAAATGAAATATGATCACTACAGTTAAGTTTACGAGTAGGTAATGCATTTAATTAAATATAGAATTACTTTTATAATAATATTAATAAACATGAAATTTGATAATATGATACGAAAAGCTCATTTTAAGATATTGCGTGATATCATGACACATTATATAAATTTATGTTAACTAATACACATATTAATTACGCAAGTAAATGCCTTTGCCCAGCAGTAGGATGACGGGCTTAAGTAAGTAAGTAAGTAAAGGCGCAAATCAACTTGATGCCAAGGATTATCACTAAATATGGACTATTTCAGAATTGTAATATTAAAATATATTCACTAAATGTAAGTAAATTCTCTAAATTTAATTTAAATTTACATTTAGGACGAGCATGTATTTTGTATGAAGGCCAATGGAAATTTTATATCTGTATTTACTTTACAGCAGTTAATGTTCAATTATCTTTCATGACATCTAATACATGCTTGACAACCAAAATAATTTAAATTAAAGCAATATATACAGGCTGTCCCACGTATCTTCCGCAAAACAATTTTTTTCAGAAAGTAAATTACTTTTACAATTCATTAAAAAGTTACAGCCGTTTGAATTATTAACAATATCTTATTTTAAACGGCTCCAACTTCAGAAGGAACAGAGAAAACCAATAAGACCATATGAAACATATTACTTTCTACTTTCTAGAAAAAAAAACTAAACACTTTGGTATTTTCTTTTGTTCATTTGTTAAGACAAATTATTAAAATTTTACTTATAATTAATAATTTTTTATTGTTGTAATATGTATTTATTGTGTTTCATTTTTGGTTTTGCATTGTTTGATAACTAATTAATTTATAATTTTTCTTTTTTTGTTAATATTTCAAAGAGCTCTACAGAAGTTTTATTGTAATATAGTTCCAGTTCAATAAGCACACATTTTTCATTTACTATATATTAGCTGGAACATTATTGGAAATTTTATTTCTAAATTTGTTTTCTAAATAAATTAAGAGGCGTGCATTAACAACGATAATAAGTTAAAAATAACATTTTGACTTATGAATTGTGTACTGTAAGGTTAGCTAAAATGCATATACATTTAAAATGAAGGTGTTTATGTTTTACGACATACTTTGTCAAACTAATATGATATGTTAATAATATGGTAACATACAGGCGGGATGTAAATTTTAAATATATCAAAAATTACAGCCACAACCTGGATTTGAACCAAGGCCTTTTGCG
This sequence comes from Aphodius sticticus, assembly GCA_963966075.1. Lineage (NCBI taxonomy): Eukaryota > Metazoa > Arthropoda > Insecta > Coleoptera > Scarabaeidae > Aphodius > Aphodius sticticus. The sequence continues at coordinate 5,263,319 of OZ014508.1, read as the reverse complement.
TCGCTAGCACAATGTAAATAGCTCAGATGGGAGAGCATTGTGCTAGCGACGCAAAAGTCCCTGCTTCAAATCGTCAAGTTGTTGGTTTCTCTTACGTATAGCTTTTATTGCATATGATTGTGAGTAATTACTATGCAATAAAAGCTATACGTAAGAGAAACCAACAACTTTTCTTTCTGAAGCGTCTCCTTTTGGGAAATTATATACCCGTTGATCCCAGGTCAAATTTGATGAAATAATTTTTATGTTGTATAAATGTTCTTTTAGATGGTCGTATATTTTGGTTTATTTTTTTTAAATAATAATTATAACATATTTACATTCCATCAAAATTTGTCGAAAATTTAGAGCTTGCTTCCAAAAATTTTTGTAAATTAGTGATATACATAATTGTCATTATTTTCAGTTGTCAGATATTTGAAACATATTGCTGTAAAGTAAATACAAAATAATAATATAAAAAAATAGTAATGGATACATTCATGCTATACAAAATACATACTCCTTTCTGTTTATTAAGTTAAACACTGCAAAATATCGTTGAAGCTAAATATCTCGAAAACACCGGTAAATCACAATTAACAAATTACCATAAAGACAAATTTAAAGCAATTTAATTTTAATTTATTTCTATTTTGTGAATAAATGTTAATACATATGTCAGTTCTGAAATAACCTGAAAAGTAAAAATATTGACAACAGCAAATTGATTTTTGTATTTATTAACACAAAACAAGCTATTAGATGCAATAAGGTTGTAAGTATAATTTGTTGTGTTGTATGCAATATCTTGAAATGAGATTTTCATTTCATGTAATCGAAAACTTTTATGTTTATTAATATAAAATTAACGTCATATTTAATAAAAACACAATTACATTGCAATGTAGGAACTACATTAATTAATTACACATTAAGCTAATAAACAGAAACATATAAATCATTATAAACCAATTCAAAGCATTCGAACAAGGTTTCGCAAATAATAAATTTCCGATATACGAGTTGAAGCGTAAACGGACAATTTTTTGCACTTAGCGGCCGAGCGGTCGACCAGAATAACAAAAAACTTGTACTTGGATGTATCATCGACACACTGCTAAAATATTTATAGAACTTACTTAATTCCAAGAGTGTACCAATAACCCGCTAAATTCGGAGCCTATATTTTAATTTTAATCGCTTTTGCACAGATTCATGATCAAATCTAGCCACTTCCTGTATAGTAGCGGCTGCGTAGCGTTTACCAGGACGTCTATATACACGTACTCGACCGTCGCAACAAGTTAAACGAAATCTAGACTCGTCTGTAAACAGTACAGGCGTCCAGTGACGAAGTCGTCAGTCTCTGTGATCCAGAGCAAGCCTCATTCGCCCTGCTTTGTGATGCTGCGTAAGGCGTGGTGTGCGGACAGGTCTTCTTGGTTTCAAATTCGCTTCTTTTAATCCACACATTTTTGACAAATGGCACGTTGCGATTCTTCACAGAATCAGTTCATAAATCAGGCAACCATAAAATAATAAAATCCCGCATTACCACGCATTTAAACGCTCTTATAATCTCAGAGGGAAATACGAGCTACCTAAATAAGATATTCAGTTCGGTTCTCCGGCAAAATTTATGCATACACGGCGGGGTGGAAGGAGTGCCAGGGTGAACCTGAGCCTTCGCTGGAATAAGTCAGCGGGGTGGATTAGTCGGAGTCGGTTGCGTAGCGGCTGGCGCTCCGCAGGACCGTGCCGGTGAAAAAGGATCTCGGGCCGCGACCGCAAAAGGATTCAAAGCGGCTTCCAGATGCGGATGTAATTAAGAGCACACAGATCCCGCTGGCCCGTTAATGGAGGCAAATGCGAGCTGTATTAAACTGTGCGAATAAATTCTAACGAGGGCGTTTGTTTCTATTCGACCGTCGCGTCGTGGCGTTGCTCGGACGGCGGCGACCGCCAGGTACGGGCAAGGTTTACCGCAAAACCGTCGGTCACCTGTTGAATAACAAACGGCTAAAAGTGTATTAGTTTTTATTGTGCTGTGCTTGAGTTGTCTCTTGAGGTTTAGCGTTTGATTTATTGGTATGATATTGGTATTGTATAACTAAATCTTGCAGTTTTAGTTGTTTTAATTCGACACTTTTCACCGATTTTTCTTCTTCTTCGGGACTTCATATTCGTATACTTGCCAAATATCAAATATTTGCCACATGTTAACTATTTAGCAAGTATATTTGCCACGCAAATCGAAAATTTTTGTTATTGATTAGTCTAAACGATGCCATGAGTGATTTATTTCTCCTTTTAAGTTCGTTCACCGAATATTTTTCATCCATCCTTGATTACCGGCTGATTTTTATAAAACTTAACAAAATCATGACATGCCAACAAATTTGTACAATATTCGTTTGTGATTTCGGGACGTCAGAGTTGCACTGCAACAGTAAATGCATCGGACATTGATGCATCGCCACACCGTTTTCTAATACGTGAAAATCTTCTTTGAGGACTTGCTACATGTGCGTACCGAATGAGCACTAGCTATTTTTCTGATTTGAACAAACTCCGGGCAGGCCAGATGGTTTGTTTTAAGGAATGAGTACAAACACAGGTTTAATACTGATTTTATTAAGAAATTATTTGGGTTTATATACAAAAAGTGTCCTAAAAACTATTACAGCGGTGCTAAACATTAATGAATTTTATTGATGTAAGACTGAAATAAACACAACGAATTATGTTGGGCGGCACTGGTTTCAAATTGCACATTGAACGCTGGTTCTGCAGAGTTGCAATTCTTCAATCGATACTAGGTGCTACCTGGATTATTGGCAATGCAATTACGAATTTTGCTACGTTTTGTTTTGATGAATTGGAAGTGGCGAAATATTACATACATAAGCGACTTCACAATTGTAATGGAAGGTTACCAACATTTGTATTTTATTTAGGAATTTGGGAAGATATTTTTGTTAGCACCGGATAAAAAAAGAAAAAAATTGTTTAATGTAATTAAACAAATTGCCCCGCCGGAATAACTATCTCTAAGGTCAAGTAACCACTTAAAACCGATTAATATGGTAATATTAAGCAACACAATTGGGTCTCTTGTATCGGCACTCTCAGTTCAGCACTGCACAGTTTGGACTTCTGTATACAATGGTTGGAGTGACCTGACATCTTCTTCACTGTTATGGTGTTGACGCTGTGGTTGTACCAGATGGTGTACTGAAGATGGCTCCACATCGGTGAGTAAGGATCGTCTTTGGCGTGGTACTGGTTTCATTAGGATGGCCTGGTCCTGGGTGGCCAATGGATTTGGTTTATTAAATCTTCTTTTTAATGAACGCACTACAACCCACAGGGTGACACATAGGGCTAGTATTGTAGTGGTGGTGACAGTACTGGCCATCACGCCATGATGACGCACATTATGCCACAATACGTTCGAGATTTCTTGATGGATGGCGTCTTCATCCATCTTTAGTTCTCTTAAGTCATCGGAGACGGATAATACTGGTTCCTCTTGAATTGGTGGTGATCGATGCTTCTGGGCTGCTAGGAGAGTAAAATTTCCTGGTAATACCACTGCTTTGTTGTAGCTGCCAAGTATCGTAAGACTGTCGTCCTTCTTTGGGGTGAGAATGTTCTGTTTTGTTTTGATGATGCAGTCTTGTGACAGTTGAATGATTCCGGTCTTTCTCAGTTCGACATCTTCTCTCACGCCATTGCAGGTAACTGCGATCCGTTGTGGAGTTACGGAGATAAAAAGCCATGTATTGATCATGTACAGTTGTTTCCAAACCACGGAGTGAAGTTTCACTTCCACAACATCGCAGCTTTGTTTCTCATGCCGATTGAATAATTCATCTATGATACAGTTGTTGTTAGTTTCAATATTCTTTACTGTTGTAGGAGAACAGAGATAATTCGTGTTATCCAATGCTATTGATTTTCGATACTCTTCATCCGTCATTTGAAAGTATAGTTGGTTATTGTAGTCGATGGCAATGATATCGTTTGGAATATCAAATACCCAGTAAGAGCCGTCTTCTATCTGTAGTGGTATGGCGTTGACCTTGATCACGTCAAATTGGTTTATCTCTGCCATTGGGAAGAAGGCCTGGACACTGATAACATCATCTTCATGTACCACTTTTGTTTTGATGATGGATGATATGATATAAAGATTTGAGGGAAGCTTCTTATTTGCGTCTTTGATCATGTGGTGAATGTGAGCTGGTGAGATCAGATCGTACACGTTGTCATTGCCCAAATTTACATTCAATAAATGAGTGTAGTAGTCACAGAGTTCTGTTAACACGTTAGTAGCCAGTTGATACGCATTAAGGACATTGATGTTGAGCTTGTTGACGTCGATCGCTCGGAACCATCCTTGACTATTGTTTATTGCTTGAAGTCCTTGATTCAGTTTTCGTCGGAATCTCTCTAGGCGATCGTTGATTCGTGTTTCGGTTTTATTGAAGGTAGACAACGCAGACAACATGAACTTAGTTTGATGATTTGAAGCCGTGATGAGTTCCCCTTGATTTCTCTCCAAAGCTTCAATGTTGGTGTACACTTCGTCGTTTACACCAAAAATTGAAGTCAGTAATTTTCCTAGAAGACCTCTTCGTTGTCGCTTCTTGATCACTGCGTCAATGCCATCTATTATCCAATGCGCTTCTCTCTCTTGTTCCTTGAGATGGTGTAGAAAGCTGATGCATTGGGTAGATGATGATAATTTCTTCGTTTCATTACAGAGTTTTTCAAATTGGTTGACTGCTGTAGATGTGGTGTTCATTTCTTCAAATATCTTCTGTCTGCTAAAGTCAATGTCCAGCTTGAAAATACCTCGCTGAATTTTTGCTTGGCCAATGTGTTCCACATACAGGCCTGGTGTTGGATATTTCACTGTGTAATTTGCTATAGTTAGTTTCGGCAATATTACTAGCAACGCCATGAAGAACCATATTACTGAGAAGCTTCTTCGTTTGAATTGTTTTGTAGGTCGTGCAGCCGGGACTTCCTTGTGTTGTTTCTCTACTGTGGCCAGATTAGACTTTATGTGCATTGACTTTTCATCTGGCTTCTCTGTTGAGGGAAGTAATGGAATGAGGTTGTGAATTGCTCTTTTGGTAATGGTCCCTCCGGGTTTTTCTAATGATACCACTCGCACAGTACCATCGCCTGCTGGATGGGTTTCCAATACCCTTGCCAAGGGCCATTTGGTTGGAGTAATGTTGTTTTCTTTTATCAGGACAATGTTGCCTGGTTCCAGATTTTGTTGGGGTGTTTTCCACTTGTAGCGCTGCTGGAGGTTACTTAGATATTCCGATGACCATTTTTGCCAGAAGTCTTTTTTCATTTTTTGCAGAAGCCTCCATCGGGATGATAGATTTGTGTTGATGTTTGTTGTTATGGAATCTGAAGACGATAGAAGAGGCCTCCCAATCAGGAAATGACCGGGTGTTAAGATGAGGGGGTCTTTGCCATCAGTACCCAATGTACATAAGGGTCTTGAATTGAGACATGCTTCTATCTGGTGTAGTAATGTTGTTACTTCTTCATAGGTTAAAGTGGCGTCTCCAACCACTCGTTTAAAGTGGTACTTCATCGATTTCACTCCTGCCTCCCATATTCCTCCGAAGTGGGGAGCTGCCGGCGGGATGAAATACCACTGGGTGCCTTGGGTCGCCACATTATCTTGGACTGCTGGAGATTTTGTTAACTGTGATACTTCTTTTTCCAGAATCTTGCTTGCTCCAACGAACGTTGTACCATTGTCGCTAAACATGTACGAACATTGTCCTCTCCTTGCGGTGAATCTTCTAAACGCTGCAAGGAATGCGTCCGTGGTCATATCCGTGACGGCTTCTAGATGTATAGCTTTTGTCGCGAGGCACACGAAAACTGCTATGTACCCTTTGTATGACTTGTGCCCTCTGCCTTTTGTCGTTCTTAGTTGGATTGGGCCAGCATAGTCTACACCTGTATGTGAGAAGGGCGGTGATGCTGTTACCCTTTCTGCCGGAAGATCTCCCATCAATTGTTGCTTAGTAACTGCTTTGAATCGAATACACGTAGTGCATTTTCGTAACCAACATTGTACATTTCTTTTTCCATATACAATCCAATAGTTCATTCTGGTATGGGCCAGGGTTGATTGAATTCCTCCGTGCAGAGTCTTGTGGTGAGAGTCTTGAATAACCAAATTTGTCAGATGATGGTCAGGTGGCAAAATGATTGGATGTTTTGTGTTGTAAGGCAGAGCTGAATTCTTCAGCCTTCCCCCGACGCGCAGTAGTCCTTTTTCATCAATAAATGGATTCAGACTTGCTAGTTTATTATTACCATTGAGATGATTGTGCTTTTTTAATTCCAGAAGTTCTGTTTTAAACTCTTCGCTTTGAACTGCTTGAATCAATTGTACCAACGTTAAGTTCATTTCACTGACAGTAAGAAACCCCATCTCTCGTTCGACTTTTCTTGCTGCAGCTAGGAATCTTTTGCAGTATGTCGTTACTCTCACCAGTCTTGTTAAGGATGAAAATTCTTCAATGTGGTAATTTCGACGCGTGGTAACTGTGGCCTGGTGACACGCTTTTTGTTCTTCTTTTGTTTCAGGTAACTTTTCTTGCTTCGGCCATATAGCAGCATGTACGAGCCAGGATGGACCTTTCCACCACATGGAGTGAGTGCCAATTTTTTCAGGATCAATACCCCGTGATATTATATCGGCTGGGTTATCCTTGGTATCCACGTGGTACCAGAATTTACTGGGAAGCATACTGTTTATTTCTGCAACTCGATTTGCGACGAATGTTTTCCACCGCGACACTTCGCCTTTGATCCATGATAATGCTATCATTGAATCTGTCCATGCGTATACCGGCACGTGTTCCCACTCCAATGCTTTGACTGAACGTTTAATCAATTTTGCCAGCAGCACAGCAGCACACAGCTCTAATCTTGGTAATGTGGCCTTGGTTCTGGCAGGTGCTACCTTTGATTTTGCGATCAGAATGGTTGATTGGAATTTACTTTGACTATCCGTCGTTCTGACGTAGATCACAGCGCCATAAGCCGTTTCAGAGGCATCGCAAAAGCCGTGCAGTTCTATGTTTGATGTAGTCGTGGTATGAACCCATCTTGGCATGGAAATGTTTTCTAAGTTTTTTAGTTTGGATTGGAACTCATTCCATTTCTTCTGAATGACATCGGGGGGTGGTTGATCCCATTCCAAATTGTGTAGCCATAACTCTTGAATTAACGTTTTGGCATTGATGACAACTGGCGCTAACCATCCTAATGGATCAAATAGTTTGGCTACTTCTGATAAGATCGTTCTCTTCGTTATTGGTCTATCGACTGATATATCTACCTTGAAACGAAAATGATCTGTATGCGGCGCCCAGTATACTCCAAGCGATTTCTTTAACCCATCCTCTGATATTTCCAGTGCTGTTTGATCTTTCAATTCTTCAGGGAGGTTTTCTATTACTGTTTCGGAATTGCTGGACCATTTTCTCAATGAGAACCCACCAGCTTGAAGCATGTTTATTAGTTCGTGCTGAAGACTGGTAGCTTCTTCTTCTGTGTCGGTTCCAGATAAGATGTCATCCACATAAAAGTCTTTAAGAGCAACTTTGGACGCCGTTGGAAAATTGTCTTCTTCGTCTTTGGCAAGTTTTTGCAACGTTTTTATTGCTAGGTATGGCGCGCATGCTGTACCGTATGTTACTGTTTTTAGTCGAAATTCTTCTATTGGCTTGGTTGGATCAAATCTCCATAGAATTCGTTGATAATCTTGATCTTGTGGGTTGGTGCGAATCTGCCGATACATCTTCTCTATATCAGCAGTGAATACTATGCGATGTTTCCTCCATCGTAGCAGGATGTCAGCCAGATCTTGTTGTAATCGTGGACCCGTATGCATTAGTTCGTTCAAGCTCTTTCCATTTGAGGTTTTACATGATGCATCAAACACCACGCGTAGTTTTGTTGTTGAGCTTGATGGTCGGATGACTGCTTGGTGAGGGATGTAATATTTGCCATTGCCCTGGCCGGATGTTACTTTCTCCATATGACCCAGGTTAATGTATTCCGCCATAAAGTTGCTGTACTGTTGTGCAAGTTCGCCATCTTTGGAGAGACGCTTCTCTAATTGTAGTAATCTTGCGGCGGCCCGATTTTTTGAGTTGCCTAGGTCAGTATCAGCTTTGAACGGAATGTTTACTATGTATCTGCCGTCCCTGTCTCGTTTTACCGTGCGTTCGTATTCTTCTTCACATCCGATGTCTTCTTGACTTAATGGTTTATTTGCCGTAACTTCTTCCATTTCCCAGAACTTAGTTAATTGTTTATCTTCATCTACTCTGCTGACCAGACTTGTCACTTGAATGTCGGCTTGAGATGGTTGCTTCACGCTGCCTGACAAAATCCAGCCCAGCTCGGTCTTCTGTCCAAGAATACCGTCTTCTGACTTTTCTAGACCGTCCAGTATGATCTTCCCGTACTCCTCGGCACCGATGATTGCGTCAATTGGTCCAGGAATATCAAAGGTAGGATCAGCAAGGAGCTTGTTTTCAAAGGATTTTGACACGCTGATGTGAAGGTCGTTGTTAGGAAGGGGTTGAGTAACTTTTGAGAGGATGAGAAACGTACTTGTCAGGGAGAATTTGCTTGGAAAGCGAGGTTGTACTTGCACATCAATTTTTGATTTTGATATTTTTGGGTCATCGCCACCTAGTCCGGATACCTCTGCATGTATACGTTGTTTTGGGAGTCCTAGCATTTGAGCTGCATGTTCTGTTATGAAACAGGCTTGGGATCCTGGATCGATCAGCACACGAAGATATTCTCCTTCACCAGATACCTTCTTGGTTTTAACTAGTGCTGTTGCTAGTAGTACTGTTCCTTCCTGGGTACCAACGTGAGTGGATAGTTTTGCTGTTGGCGACCATGTTTTCTTTATTGGGATGTGTTGTCCAGACTTTAAAGGTGTAAATTCATTCTGGACGTCACGATAGTGCAGTAGGCTATGGTGTGGGTTGTTGCAGATGGCACATTTGATGGTACTCCAGCATTTCCTGGTATTATCGTGATTCATGCAAGTTTGGCATAGATTGCTGCTTTTTACGAAATCCATTCTCTGATCCACTGATAGCGTTTTGAACTTCGGGCAACTGTGAATGAAGTGGTCTTCTTGGCAATATTTGCAGATTATTATTCTATCTTGATATTTTTTATTTTGGTACGGCGTCACCTTCTTCTTAGACTCCCCCATTGCTTCAAGTGATTGGAACCGTTTCTTCAAGAATCGAACTAGATCCGCGTATTCCTGGATATCATTTGGGTTCTCGAGAGATTGCTCGTATAATTTATTTGTCTCTGGATCCCATTTTCTCACCAGAATGCGGATGATTAGTGGACCCCAGGTGTTGGTCGGTACCTTCAAGTTATTGATAGCTTGTAGGCATTCACACGTTGTGTCGTGCAATTGTTTAATTTTTTCCAACGATTCATCTTGGAAGGGTGGGATGTCCAGAATCCTGTCCAGGAGTTTTGACAGGATTAGTCGGTTGTTTTGGTACCGATTTTGTAAGATGTCCCATGCCGTCAAGTAGTTGGCATCTGATATCGCCAGATGCTGTATGATGCGACTTGCTTCTCCCTCCAGGTTGGTTTTTAGGTACTGCATTTTCTCTGCATTTGTCAATGACGTGTTAAGATGAACGATTTCGTTGAATAGATCATGGAAGGTGGGCCAGTTGTCGTAGGATCCATTAAAACTTGGAATTTTAATTTGTGGTAGCCTAATGGTGTTGCTCGGTGTGGGGTTGTTAGGTACGTCCTTGTGGATTGCTTCGTCCAATTTTTCCATGACCTCATCGTACAGGTCGACACATTTCTTGTACACCTCGTCTGAAAAGTATTCGTCGTCGTGTTGATCTTCATGTATTAGAATCTCTTCGTTCAATTCGCCTATTGCATCGAATTGCTTATATAACCGTTGTTTGAGGTTTTCATATCTTGATTTGCTTTTATTTTGTAGTAATTCAGCCTTCGTTTGACCGATTACTTCCTTTATTTGTTTGATTTTTATATCTTGCTTCTTCATTCGGTACGCCTGTTGGCTGTCTTGTTGGTTCGACTTCTCTTCTTCTGTCGGCGTTTCTTGCTTAGGGCATTCGTTCAAATATTTTTGCGTTTCTTGAACTTGCCTTTTAAGCTGTTCAAAGTAGTTTTGGACGAAGTATGGGTGTGTTGCATCTTTAATTTCCATGAGCTTCTCATGATTGGCTTTCACTTTCTCCCAATATTCGTCCAGTTTCTTCTGGTGGCTTTGGATGTACTGCTTTGTCTTCCTTGACTGAGAATCCTTCGCCATGTTTCTTGATAATTTTTTAATTTCTTGTCCCAGTTCATCCTGCATGCGGGCGTATTGATCTAGTTCTTCGGACATGTTGATCTCCTTTTCTTGAACTGCTTTTTGGACGCGAACGAACTGTTGCCGACGCGATCCGAATTACGTAATTACGACTGATGCGCACTCACGCCGTTGATTTGTGTCCTGCCGACTGTGCGTAGGGACTTTCCGCGCGCGTTTTCTAAACTGTGTTTGTTAGGTATGGTTTAGTAAGCTAGGTTAAATTGGGTAAATTTCGTAGCCTTGGACCATAGCATAAAAAAGGAGCACTACTGAGAGACCAGACTCAATCTCCCCAACGCCTAAGGTGTCTTACTGGCGTAGTGCAGGTAAATGTAGGTATGATGGAATAGGAACACTACTGGAGACCAGACTCAATCTCCAAATGCCTAAGGTGTCTTACTGGCGTAGTGCAGGTAAATGTAGGTATGATGGAATAGGAACACTACTGGAGACCAGACTCAATCTCCAAATGCCTAAGGTGTCTTACTGGCGTAGTGTGGGTAAGGGGGCTCGACGGACCATGAACAAACTCCGGGCAGGCCAGATGGTTTGTTTTAAGGAATGAGTACAAACACAGGTTTAATACTGATTTTATTAAGAAATTATTTGGGTTTATATACAAAAAGTGTCCTAAAAACTATTACAGCGGTGCTAAACATTAATGAATTTTATTGATGTAAGACTGAAATAAACACAACGAATTATGTTGGGCGGCACTGGTTTCAAATTGCACATTGAACGCTGGTTCTGCAGAGTTGCAATTCTTCAATCGATACTAGGTGCTACCTGGATTATTGGCAATGCAATTACGAATTTTGCTACGTTTTGTTTTGATGAATTGGAAGTGGCGAAATATTACATACATAAGCGACTTCACAATTGTAATGGAAGGTTACCAACATTTGTATTTTATTTAGGAATTTGGGAAGATATTTTTGTTAGCACCGGATAAAAAAAGAAAAAAATTGTTTAATGTAATTAAACAGATTAGTTCGCCTTATTTGCACATTAGCTTTTTCAAATCAAACTGATAATTTGATTACGAACAAGTAAGGTTTTAATTTATAATGCCGACTTATTTTTAATTACATAAGTCCAGAATTCACTGCGTACTAACAAGGGCATTCTTGTGGAAATTTACAAAATAAATCTTGACGAAACTTTTTGTTTCATTTTAATGATTTTTTGTTTAATTCATCAGCTTTATGTATTATTAATTCGCAGCATCTAATTTTAACAGACTGTAAAACAATACAATTGGTCATTTGATGTGAACTAGTTTAAATAAATTATTATTTTAATGGGAAAAAATATGTATTTTTTTATTTAAATTAAGAAGATAATGCCCATAAAAGAAATGTTAGATATAGTTTCTACTACATCCAATTGTACTACTCGGTTCGTTGTATAAATATGTCCTAATATTGTCTGAAATACAGATCAATTAGCTTCTGAAACAAAAATTTAAACAAATCAGCTTTCAAAATATAACTTTTTTGTTGAATAAAAAAGCTACACAAAATTGTTTCTACTATTAAAATATTTATACCGCTTTCGTTTCTCTTCAAATAATAAACATCATAAAAATCGACAAATAGAGTCAAAGTCATTTATAACGTCGTCGCTTATAGCGTCGAGTCGCTTATAATGTCGAAAACTAAAGGTTTTGGTTGGTCTTCCATATAAACTAATACATACTAAGTCCGGGTTTAGCGTAGCCGGATATAGCGGCGAAGTCGCATGTAGCGACGCGCACGCCATTGATTTTGAGCATGTTATGGTCAGTTATAGCGTCCGACTGGAGAGGACGACGCGATTCGACTTGCGTCCGGGTTACTATACTACCCCTTTCGGCGTTGGTATGATGAAATAGATATGAAATAGATATGAAATAGATATGAAATAGATCACGATCGCGGGACCTGTCATTCGCCGTGTTTTTATTTGTGCGATTATTGAGAAACAAGAAAGAAATGGAGAAACAAATGTCGCTATATGCACGTCTTTTAACTTGGCACAGCAAAGCCGCTTGTGATGAACAACTCGAAAAAAAAATAAAAAATTGCGTCAATCTACACACGGCCTGCACAAACCTAGCTAACAGAGAGAGAGCTACAATCGGTTGTGAAAAATAATCGGCTACAATGAAAAACAACTAATTATTTATTTGACTGATATTATTTGTTATACCACAAATTGTGTTCTTACTGTAAGAAGAATTTCTTTTTGTTTCTTTGTACGAGTATAAATTTTAATTGGATGTATAAAACTGATTACTGTGAACATATTTTGAATTAATATAGTTTACATTAAAGTTGATGTAAATAAAATTACATTTATCTAACTTTTTCGATTTTAAATAAAAATTTTGCGTCCGGATTTAGCGTCCAGTTGGGTATAGCGTCCAAACTCCGCGGTCCCTTCGCGGACGTTATATACGACTTTCACTGTATATAAATACAAGCTAATAAAGTATAATTTTCCAAATAAATTATTTTATAGACATGCTGTCTATAAATTTTTTCGGATGTTTATTACTTAAAGAGAAACGAAAACGTTTAAAAATATTTTAATAGTAGAGACAATTTTGTGTAGCTTTATTATTTAACAAAAAGGTTATATTTTGAAAGCTCATAAATGAGTATCATCTATATTGTTCATAGAAAAGCATCAACTTAGGATACACTCTGTATATGGTGTACGTTTTTCTTGGAAAGACATAACATTGCGTTTATGTGGACATGAGTAAAAACAACAATATTCTTTAATTTCTGTCTGACGGTTTCCGGAAAACTGTCTGTCTGACGGTTTCACAAAATTACAATTTCATGCGGTTTTCGCCCTTTAGAAAAATCAAAAATCTTGCTAATAATTACAAATCTGTTGTCAATCTACGTATATGACCTACTAAACACCAAGCGAAATTAAAAAATGGAAAAAACAGCATATAAAATGTTCATCGAGTACAAATAAATGCACCTTTGCATTTCCACTGAGTATTGCAAATACCGTATATGGCGTAAAAAAACTCGCCCGCACAGCCGAACGTCGAATATATAAATTTATTTTAGAGAGGCAAAGATTTGAAATTTGGCAAGTATACGAATGTGTAGCCCAGGCTTTAGTGAAGTGCAAGTTGCTCGTGCTGTCGATGTAGCCCTTATTCAGCATGGCCACTCTATTCGACATGTTAGCAGGGACCTTCTAGTTTCCCCTTCTGTTATTCAGCGTTTATGGAATCGGTTCCGGGAGACTGGCCAATATGTTAGAAGAGCTGGACAAGGTCGAAATCGAACAACTACTCAAAATCAAGACCGATTTCTTGTCCTTTCCTATCTACGTCAGCGTACTACCACAGCACAAGACCTCCTAAACGACCTAAGACGAGCACATGGAATAGAAATTTCTGATCCAACTGTTAGAAACAGATTAAAAGAAGGGAATTTGAAACCAAGAATGAGGTTTGCTCTGGATCACAGAGATTGGCAACTTCGTCGCTGGACGCCTGTACTGTTTACAGACGAGACCAGATTTAGTTTAACTCGTTGCGACGGTCGAGTACGTGTATATAGACGTCCTGGTGAACGCTACGCACCCGCTATTATACAGGAAGTGGATAGATTTGGTCCTGGATCTGTGATGGTTTGGGCTGGGATCAGTATAGACAACAGAACTGAATCGTGTTATAGTTCCTGCTGCATATGGCGTCGGTCAAAATTTCATCCTAATGCAGGACAATGCAAAGCCACATACCGCCGGCATCACTAGAAACTTTTTACAAGAACGTGGAATTCAGGTCATGGAATGGCCGGCGTTAAGTCCTGACCTGAATCCTATTGAACACATTTTTTGAGCAGTGTAGAATCAAAACTATTTTAGCGGCAAAATGTAACGCCAAAATAAGTAGGTACCGTGTTTTAAAAATATATCTTCCGTGAAATAAATATACATAGTTTCTACACATTTTATTATACAATGCATTTATTTGCATTCATTCGCCATATTTTTGTCACCTTAATGTAAATTACAATGCATCGAATAAATATATCACAGTTTGGGGTTCCCCCGATCCGCAGCAGTAAAAACGTTCAGAAAAGTTGATTTCAATTATAAATTTAAAATGAAACATCCACCATTTCCATTCCACAATCCTCACACAAAACTATAATCGCACAAAACCACCTTCACATAAATCGTCCATTTTGTCCAAATAGAACAAAATAAACCGCATTCACAATCGCGAAATCGCTAACATAGCATCCCTTTTATCTCCATTTACACACAGCATGCACACTGCTGCACCCCAGACTCTCTCTGCAGAATCACCAAAGGGCAAACTACCAGAAATGCGCGGCATGCAGATGATTTTAACGCGTGATTTACGCCCAACTAACCGAAAATATTCCCGGATGATAGGTATGTACCGCAATTACAGCAACGTAGGCGCACAAACAATCTCGCTTATGAAATTACGCTGCAAATACCTGAGCGAAAATACCAAATGTTTCGCGATACGTACGTATTGGTACAATATTAATATCCGCAGAGATTATTTTCCTCCGTTTCTTGCGAACAGATAAGGAGAAAATCTTGAGTTATTTATGAAACGATTCCTTGGGTATTAGACGATGAACTGGAAAGCATAGATAGGATAGATATTGCGCTGTTAATATTTAATTTTAATTCATTCGTGTTTGGAGCAAGATGTTATTGTTTGCCGTACATTTTCTATTAAGATATATCACAAGAGATAGTAGCGTTGTAGATACAAAACTACATTGAACTATGATTTTGTTTCATATACGAGCAAAGTAGTTGCGATTTATAATACAAGTTTTATAAGACAAAAATTGGCGCACGCGTTGTTTTGTCTAAATCGAACGAGTGCGCCAATACGTCTTATAAAACGAGTGTTATAAACTATTCTTTTCTACTTTGCAACATTAATTTTAAATAAATTTCGAAAATTGTGGTTGTCATCTTACAATCTAGAGTAGTCTTATATTCAACAGTTGGTAGTTGTAGTAAAATTTACAAATCCGATTGAGGCAGCCTTATTTGACACTTGACGTCAATATCATCAATCTTAGATAACTAATAATTACTAAAAGTTTGTGATCTAGTATTTTCATAACGACACCGAAAGCGGTTTCGTTATGAGTTTATAACGAACGCAAAGTAGAAAAACTACATTAATGGCCTTAAGAAATCAAAATACACGTTTCTTCCATATATAAATGTAATCGTTTGATAATCAAGACATTTAACAGTAATTTATGAATTATTACGCATAAGTTACAAATGTCAAACTAGATGCTTAATAACGTTTTAGCTGGTGACGATAGACCTACTGAGTTATACATTTTAGAAAAACTGAATTATCGCTCTTTCGAAGTATGTCAAGATAAACAGAGTATTCCGAAATTCTTAAACTATTTGACATTTAGCAAATGTTCAGTTATTCAGGATGTCATATTAGAATCGCAAATCAATAATAACTATCGAAAAGTGCGAT
The DNA here is from genome assembly GCA_963966075.1 of Aphodius sticticus. NCBI lineage: Eukaryota > Metazoa > Arthropoda > Insecta > Coleoptera > Scarabaeidae > Aphodius > Aphodius sticticus. The sequence continues at coordinate 5,247,381 of OZ014508.1, read as the reverse complement.
ACTTTTACTATCCAAAATTAGTTCTGTTCAGGGATGTAAAAGCGTAATTTACCGCGTCAATTACCAAATTAACTACCGTAATTAATGGTAATTTACCGATTTTTAATTACCGTACCTTACGGCTTAAATTACCGATGGTAATTTACCGAAAATTTTAATTACCATTGGTAATTTACCGTTAATTTATTTAAAAGCCTTCCATCAGTACTTGCGTGAATACACCCCACCACTCCTAAGCAGTCGACCAGTGCACTGTTCTTTGTGCTTTGCCGGGAGGTACTGAGGGATGTAAGCGCGTAATTTATCGGGTAAATTACTAAACAAATTACCGTAATTAATGGTAATTTCCGGATTTTGAATTACTTAATTCAGCGGAGCCAATAATGCACATTTTAAATCAGAAGCCATCTACCTACTACCAATTTAAATTTTTGATTTAAAGAAATGTTCTGGTGGTCCGGATGAAAAGTGATCATTGTTTGTGATGCCGGGCATTGTCGTTTTGTGAGTCGGTAATAAATTATAGTATGTTATACCATAATTATGCTGTTAGACTGTCCATTTTAAAAATTGCTGGTATAAAAAGTATTTTTGTTGCAGTCCCTGCTCTCATTTTAATAATGAATTACTACTATTAAATCAGGAAAAGCATCAGCGATTGGTGGTTATCTACAATATAATGACTTATAAGTCTGTACCCAAATATTTTTACATAACTTACTGTTGGTAAATTATCATTTTGAATAACCCGGTAATTAAGAAAATATAATTTACCAATTGCAATTTTTAATTACGTGGTAATTTAAATTTGAAAGTAACAATTTCAATTTCTGCAGCAATTTACTGAAAAAATTAATTATTGAAATTTAACATCCTTAGTCACATTGGTAGTTCTCTAGAAAATAATGACTTTTATTTACCAAACATTTTTATTAATATAAGTAGTATTCAAACCTACAAGGATCGGTATTAACGCCGCGCCGGTTTAATTTATCATTTTAAATTACGCGGTAATTTAAACCAACGTAATTTAGCATTTTTAATTTTTACGCGGTAATTTAATATTTGAAATTAATAATTTTAATTTCAACGGCAATTTACAAAAAAAATAATTACCGTAATTTAACATCACTGGTTCTCTTGTTTGTTTATATTTGTCAGTTACCATGATTGTTTAAAAATGCATTTTTTTGACATTAATTTCACAATATCTCAGAAACAATTGATAATAGCCTTATACAAGTTGATGTCAAAGCAATTAAAATCTTACATCATACAATACAGATATAAAAGAACTAATTACCTTAGTGTTCTTCCAGCACTTATTATAGTTGTGGTTACGAATGAACACTTCATGTCGATTTATTATGGAAAATTATGAAGATTTCAGGACACAATAGTTCACGTCACACGAAAACGAATTCCGATACCATATACTAGTGAGAAATAGCAATAATTACTGGTAAATTAAGAATCAAAATCGTACCGATTTAAAATAAATTCGGACATACCTATTATATCCACATTGCACATTATATTGTGTATGCGTCGCGCGTCGTGGTGTTTATCGCCAATACTGCGAGTTTCAACTTGTCGGTGTTGTTTTTAGGCTAGCCGGCGACCGACCAGTTTTTTCTACTAGCCAAGCTAGGCCAACATTCCATCTCGTAGTGTATTTACCTACACATTATACCTATGTATGATATTTTTAAATTCTCAAAACAGGCAACTAAAATTTTCTGAATTGTAATTTAATTTTTTAATTTTAATTTAGTTCCGTTATGGCTAGGTATATGTATAAATAATTACGGGGTTATTGTAGGACAAAATGGAAGATTCTTTGTCATGTTAAATTAGTTCTTATAAAATCTAGTATGCACCACAAGAAAGGACTGGGGTTTTACTAAACAAAATAATAGTTTTATTTATAAATTATAATATAAATCTATTAATTTTCTTATTAATTTGTTCCATATATAACTTCTAGAATAGTGTTCTGCAAAGTAGACGTTACTTTTATGTAGTTGGTAGGATGGTATGATTTTGCTTCATGTGCGATTACGAGCAAAGTAGTTGTGATAAAAATTATTATCACACACGCCTTGGTCACAAATATTTTGGGTAAGTAATTCTGACAATTATAGCCATTTATCTATTCTAGTTTGTTCAGGAGAATTGTTGAAACGAGGGTTTACGTTGATTTCATGTGGTATAAAGTCGACACTTGTTTCTGTAAAGCGGCAAAAATATAGAAACATGGGCATTGTGCATGGCCTACTTCGACTACAATCTATAAAAAGCCTGTACATGGGCTTCAAGTGACTTATTACATGTACCATCGTGGCCATATATTATGTCCCCTCTTTTGACGTCGATTCTCTCGCAAACCTAGGGGCGAAAAAATTTTAAAAAATTTTGATGCAGTCTTTGATTAATACTCTACTACTCATAAAAATTAGAAAGCTGTATATGTTGGCGTTTTCCCGATTTTTCCAAATTAAGAAGAATTTGCGCTGTTTTTGGCCCGTAAATTTCATTCGTTTAACTTTAGCATTAATTACTCCGGAAATAATCCATAGATTTCAACGAATTAAAAAGTAAAATCCCCCGCGGAATGTTAGCTGTCAATAGGCATTTTTGTAAAATGATTGGGCGAGTGGTTGACCCACAAAAAGCTATATTGGGCATTGCCAGCAATTCCGTTCTTAGAAGAGCTAGAATAATGAAATATAGACTATAGGCTACCCAATAATTCATAGGTTTAAAGTTTATTACATAATCATTGTTTATCTTGCATTTTCCATACAAAAGATCGTGCTGAAACTCCGCGTGAATTCCGACGCTCTACGGTTTTGGTGTGATGCCGGGAAGAGAGTCGTTAGCGGTACTGTCAACAGTGAGAGAACGGCGGATTACCAATACACAAAAAGAACGATAACTTGTCAAGGTAGTAATTTTAACTAACAGAATTAAATTCTTAATTTTTAAATTCAGAATTTTGGTTATAATATGTGACCCCGCTACGAGAGATATGCCCTAACTGCCATCTCTCGTTTCGATAGTATTGACTCCTGTGTTTGACGTCTCATAACTCTAAAACTACTGATCAGAAAAACTTGAAATAAAGTGTGTCATACTCCTCAATCATTTCTACATATGTTGTATGACTATCAAAATTTTTTGCCTCTCGGTGTAAACATGAGCGCGAGAGAACTGAAAAAATGTACCCGATTTTTGCATTTGTAAATTTGTAAAACTGCCGTCATTCCGATTCTTTTTCTCCTAAATCGCTTAGCACAAAAATTTTAATGTTTGTTCAGGTTGCCTTCAGAGTCTCTTCTATCGATTGGCGTTTTTGTTTTCTTCAGTTTTTATACAATAAGGTTGTAAACAAGATTTTGATGGAAGCGAATAGGTCAGTAAGGAATGTTAACAGCACAACGCAGTTAGCATGCATATAATCCTTATTTACTGCGTCACATATCGCTTAAATTTAATATCATTCCGACCATTTGTTAATTTTTAAGACCGAAATAAACATGAACAATGTTTTGCGCGTGACTCCGCCTGAGTCCGTTTTTGTGTTTATTTATTAGTAATATTTAAATACAGGCAAAAACAATATAACATAAATACAACTCTTGATATATTACATATATTACAAATGGCAGCTCTGAGCGTATAAAACTGATAGGTCGTTATATTGTGTCCGTAAACACTGTTCTCGGAGTAACTTTTGAGCCCGTGCGGTCTCCCACTACCGGCAGCGTCGCTGTCGATCCCTTCCCCCGCATCACCCTGAAAACCGAAGACAGCCGCGTCAATTGCGGCGATCATGAGATGCTTCAACACGATCTTTTGTAGGGAAAATGCAAGGATAAACAATGATTCTCTAATAAACTGTAAATATATGATTTCTTATGTAGCCTATGATCGACACTTCATCATCCTAGCTCTTCTAATAACGAAATTGCTGGCATTGCATAATATAGCTTTTTGTGGGTTAACCACTACTCCGATTATTTTACAAAAATGCACATTGAAAGCTACCATTCCGCAGGTGATTTTACTTTTTAGTTCGTTGAAATCTATGGATTATTTCCGGAGTAATTAATTGCTAAAGTTAAACGAATGAAATTTATGGGTCAAAAACAACGCCAATTCTTCTTAATTTGGAAAAATCGGGCAAACGCCAACATATACAGCTTTCTAATTTTTATGCGTTATAGTATATTAATCAAGGACAGGACAAGAATTTTTTCAAATTTTTTCGCCCCTAGATTGGCGAGAAAATCGACATCAAAAGAAGGGACATAATATATGGCCACGATAGTACATACTTAAAATTATCTATTTCTTTAGAACTTCTAACGGATGAACAAACTATTCTGAAAACAACTATTTTGTTGTTTTGAAAAGATATTTGTTAGGCTATCCAACTTCATGTATTTACTTCAAACAGACATCAGACAACTTAAAAACAGGTAATCAAACACAATCCCTCAATTTTATATGTGTATGCGAAAGTGTCAGGTATTGGGATAATCTAAGACCCATGCTATGCTGTGATAAAAGATAGGGAGCCTTTATGACGTTTCTGGTATTAACAAAGGCTATTGAATAAAATAACGCACATTACCGAAATGATTTCTTTAATTATAGAAATATTAGGGGTAACGGGACGAAACTTCATATTTAGAAGTTTCATGACCAAACTTAGAGCTGAAAAGCTTTCTGTGGAAAAGGGTCCAAAGGAACTGGAGGTATAGTCTGAGCATTTTTGAAATATTTAGCAAATAAGCCGCCATTTCTGGAATTTCGTCGAAATAGTTAAATAATAAATTAAAGTAGAGGAAATTCTGAATAATTTATAACTATGACATTTGTTGGTACAATTAATAGTTTCGCTGCATGGGCAAATTCTATTTCATCGAGATCGGTCGTACTGCATTAAATATAGTTAGCCAGGATTTGTCAGATATTTTTATTCTAATGACAGTAGGTAGTGTCAAACGCTAATGTTTTGACAATACCTACTGCCAATATAAGCTGCGTTCGGATATAGTACACCGTTACACTTTTTACACCCAATAACACGTAAGTGTCATTTGGACGGTGTACCCGGTGTCAACGGAGTACAATATCCGAACGCAGCTTTAATCGACATCTCTGTCTAGTTCTACTAGTTTTATTTTAATGCAGACATGGCCGATCTCGATCAAATAGAATCTCATGCAGCTAAACTATTAATTTTAGTATGATAGTATGATAAAGTCATGTGTCTGCCACATCAGATTTTTTAAAATAGTTTTATTTTCGAAATACATGTCACAAATTATCCCAAACCTGGCACTTACCCGCATACATGCTACCTAAAACCCTGATAGAAGAAAGCCCATTAGAATAGTACCTAACCAAAAACATCCCTCGTTACCCCTTTTCAGCAAGTTAACGACCATAGGAATTATATCGTATCAAGTTTACACATTAGATTAGATGGACATTTGAATGGCGATTATGACATGTAATCCGAAGTGACGACACCAGATGTCTCTAATCAAAGTAGCACGAGTTTTACTGTTTCGCCGCACGGTGGCGTGCGGGTCGACCCTACTCAAACAGTTTAACGTTTAACCGCTGCTCATAAGCAACTTGGTTTACTCGTACTTCACAATCTGCAACAGTTGGCGCTCTGTTGGTGTCGATGCCTGCTGGGCGAATACTTAACAAACTACTTGAAATTATCAAGGGCCTATTTTATTCGAGGACCTATTTTCCGATGAGCTCCTCAACTGCTAGTCGAGAGTTAATTTATTAGGGATAGTGTCAACTGAGTGGAAATTCCATGAACTGTAAACAATATTTTTCGAAAAGTAACGGATTTTTGCAAAAAATTTCGAAAATAAAAAATTCTCAGTTATAGTTGTATACAGTAGGTATACATATACATACAGTGTGTCCAGGAAAGTCCGCATCACATGGAATTTCTTTTTATTATCCATTTCTCAGAAAATTTTATTCTTTGTAAATGTCGGCTGCTTGTATGAAACCAAAACGGCAATAGTCAAATATGTAAATTTTGCTGCCATATACCGAGCGATTTAGAATATATGAATTTGTGATAAGAGTTTTGAAGTACCTTTATTTTCATTATTATCGATAAACTTTATTTGGAAATGTTGTTTAGAAGAAAAAATTATATTCAAATATGAAGTCAGAGTTACCTATCTTGACATTTTTCTTTTTTGTGTTTTTTTATTTTTACTTTTATGACACTTCAGTCAATGCCAGTGATCCTAAAAGGTCCATTTTAATCTATTTTTTAGAAATTTGAATACATTTTTACATTTTTATCATTTTGGTATGATAACTAATGTTTATTTAGAACTAGAGCAAAATACTCATTTCCTTGATGCCGAAGTTGATATTTCACCCTGTAGATAATAATAGATCATACAATACTTAATACAGGAGCCCTGTAATGTTGGGATAATTCTAAATAAACATTACTTATCATATGAAAATCACAAAACATACAAATAATTTAATCAACTTTCAATAAAATAGATTAAAAGGAAGCTTTTAGTTATCAATCACTGCCATTTACTACTATCTATGACAAGAGTTTGAAAAAAAACTGAAAGAAAAGAATATGAAGATAGGTGCGTGTGTCTTCAAATTTCAATATAAATTTTACTTCTAAACAGCCTCCAAATAAAGTTATCGATAATAATGAAGTTATACCAGATGTATAGTCGCTTGCCTTTAGTTTAGTTGTTATTTTGGTTTATAAAGGTTATATTTGTTCAGTTTTTGTATATTATGTGCTGTTGACTTACTGCATTGGGTGTGAGAAGCAATTTGTCGAGCCGAAGTCGTTCTATGCTCGATTACCGTTTGCAACACTGGTAAACTTGCTTCCTTATTTTCGGCAACATATTTTTTGTGGTGTTCCTTAAAGAGATTTTCAACAGACCCAGTCTGTTTGAATTTTCTGATTATCCTAGAAATGGTTGAATGGGCAATTTGGTTGTCCGGGTGTCTTTCATTGATTATTTTTTGACGTTTCTTAAAACCAAGGAAATGCTTCTTTATTTGTCACAAGGGTAAGTTTCAACCAATTATGTCATTATTATAGTGGGAATAAATCTCTTGTGTTTATTCTCGGGAATAATCACTGTAGCTTTTATTTGCCTAGCAACTGTCAGATACTTGTCAAAATATTTACTTGATTGTGTCAACGCGAAATGGGTGAAAGTCATCGGTTTAGTACCTTTTCTAATGCAGAAATTACAAAAAAAGATTTTAGAAACTACTTCGAAAAATACTCTAATAAGTAATCAGTCTATATGGAGACAATGTAAGACCTTCACCAAAGAAAGAAATTATATTCTGGATCAATCTACTACAACAGCTACTCTGGCATTGATTTTAAAAGATTGGGCTTATAACATGAAAAGAAAAGACGGAAATGATCATAAAGAAGCAGTAATAAAGACAATGTGGAATAAAACGGCAAAATTAGTTCAAGAACTTTACTTTAATAAGTATAACAGGTCCTTTGATCCTTTCCATGATATAGAATTCAGAAATGCTCGGAATGCAAGAGATGCAAAAAGAAAAATTTTACAAAAACATCCTGAAAAGCACAAACAAAGTTCTGTGGCACTTTCTAATACAGAATTGTTGCAAATTTTTAACTATTGGGACGAAGATACACCTTGTGGATTGCAAAGAAAGTCTTTTCACGTTGCATCGTATGAACTAGCTTGGAGGGGAGGAGAAGCTACGAAATGTATAGTTCATTATTTTAAAAAAGAAACCGACAAAAAGATTAAATACTGGGCGCATTGAATACAATCCCATCTTTACAAAAACTGCACAGGGTGGAGCACAAAGATGCGCTAAGTAAATGGTTGACTCCAAACATAAATAACCCAGATATTTGTCCTGTTCGTCTTTTTGAAAAACTAATGAGTAAACGTGAAGAAAATATTAAAACCCAACGCTTGTTTCTTACTCCAAATCCGGCTTGGCAAACTCATGGTTTTTGGTATAAAAACGTTTCTGTGGGAATAAATTCCATTTCAAAATGGATGAAAGAATCCGCAGAAAAAGTAGGTCCAGACACAGTTACTAAAAAAATAACTGCCAGATCAAGTGCAGTAAGTAACCTTTCAAAAGCTGGTGTAGGAGAACAAGAACTAATCAAGGTCGCTGGTCATAATTCTGCAAGTTCGATTAAACCATACTTACAATTGAACCAAGAACATCATTCAAATATAATAAATAATCTTAGAGAAAATACGCAGGAGGAAACACTTAATATAACAAGCAATTCCAAATCCTCAATAAATAATGAGTCTCGAAATATTTTTAATAATTGCGTTTTTCATTGTACTAATTTAAATTGTTAATTCTTTTAATATATTCACAATGTGTCTTTATGATAGTTTTATTCATCTTTTTTATTGTAAAAATTTGTGAATCAAAAAATAATCTAGTCAAATATAACTCGAGAGTTCCATAAATTAGAAAATAATTTGACAGATTTTGTTCAAACTTGTTGCCATTTGGCAATAGTCACGAGAGCCCGCAGGACTCGACAAGTTTTCGGCGACAAGTTTTCGGCGACAAGTTTTCAAACAATCTGTCAAATTATTTTCAATTTATTCTCACTCTCTTGTTATATTATTACTGAAAATATCACCAACATCGAGATAATCGCTTGCTGTAGATGCATAACTACTATTATAAACATATCCAAAGTACATTAATTGAATTAAAGGTAACTCACGCTCCTGTATTAGGTATTGTATGATCTATTATTATCTACAGGGTGAATTATCAACTTCGCATCAAAAGAAAATGTAATTATGCGCAAGTTCTAAATAAACATTAGTTATGATACCAAAATAAAAAAAAATGTACAAAATGTATTCAAATTTCCAAAAAATAGTTTAAAATGGACCTTTTGGGATCACTGGCATTGACTATTATTGGTCACAAAAATAAAAATTAAAAAAAAAACAAAAAAAGAAAAATTTTATGATAGGTGGCTGTGACTTCATATTTGAATATAATTTTTACTTCTAAACAACATTTCCAAATAAAGTGTATCGATAATAATGAAAATAAAGGTACTTTACTCTTCGCTCGGTATATGGCACGAAATTTACATATTTGACTATTGGCGTTTTGGTTTCATACATGCCGCCACCTTTTATAAAGAATGCAATTTTCTGAGAATTGGATAATAAAAAAAATCCATATGATGCGGACTTTCCTGGACACACTGTATAATTCATTTGTAACATCCCAAGCTGGCATCTTTAGGAATTCATTTTTCGAGCATACTAATAATGTTCAAATAGCATCTAAAATACTGTTATTTATTTGTCAAAATATGGATGCCAAAGTAGTTTTTCTTGCATTGATAGTACAGTGCTTTTCAACATTCACTTAAACGCCAAAATCAGCAAAGTTGCAGCAGAAAACAAAATGAAACGCAAATACCTTCTTTTTCAGCACTTTTTCTGTAATTTAATACATATGATTGACTAAACTTTCTTGTTGTTACAGCCGTTTATAATATTAGCAATATAAACGAAAAAGAAGATACATATCAAACAATGCGAAAACAAGGAACACAAACAGTACTAATTAGAATATCAAAATGTACGCAATTAATTCATTATCAGTAATAATTATAAAATGAATAAAAAAATTAAGAGACATTCATGCAAAATTCTTCATTTCTTCATTTTCTTAAGAAGTAGGAACCTTTAAAACACGGTTTTGTTTATATTTCTGTATTTTTTAAGGCATTGAAAAAATAAAAATCTTTCTTTATTAATTTTTCACCATAATTTCATCTATAACGGATGATTTCTACATTCTCTCTTAACGTTTGTTAAATAACAAAAAGCTTGCTCATACAAAAAAAAACTGCACGTACACAGTAATTTATTATAACTCGAGGTGAAAATTAAATATTAATTAATTTATTTTTATTAGAACTTCTCGAAGAATATGTCAAACATTTGCAGTAAGGTAAATAAAAATTTACAAAATAGGGAATTTTCGGCTTTTGCCGTTGGGTTTTCTAAAATTGGTTTTAATTTCTGAATTCTAACAAATAATACGGAAAGTATTTGTTTATTTTTTAATGATTCTGGTCGTAAAAATTCGTAAATAAATAATATTTTCTTTATAATTTTGTTTGTTTCCGTATTTAAATTACTTATGTTTTTCAAATTAAATGCGGTCACCAAATGAAAAGAATTGAAATGCACTTCAAATTTCCTGTCTCCTTTCTGAAAACAAAGAATTTTTTAAAGTTCAAAACTTGGGCGACAATAGTAACATCTTGCCCATCTGCAATTGAGGTTTTCAACAAAAAAATGCACCGCGGGATACGTTGCTGTGAATTGTGTTCGCAAAATGGTGAAAAAGTGGCAGGAGATATGAAGAATGCGAAGAACCAAAATCAAAACGATGGAGTTGATGTAGGCATTCTAGCTTGATTCAGAAAATACTTTTGCAACAAAAAAAGGGTTCATACATCATCACAAGATTTAGATTTTAAACATATGTACAAGTAACTAATAATATCTTTTCAAGTCTAAAAATTTACCAGTATACACTTGTGTGAGCTTAGTACAAGGAGATAAGGCAGTTCGTACGAGATTCAGTTTGCTAATGAGAGAACGAATTATGTCTACGTTCACCATAAGTGAAGTATTTAGTTCCCAGACTTGCAAGATTTTGGAAAATTTCTTGCTACCTGCTTTGGCTAAAATAAAGGCCTTACAGCACAGGTGTTTCCTCAATTACCAACACGACGGTTGTCCTACCCGTTCAGATGTGTATTTTTTATAAAAAAAAAAATATTCAGCTGTAAGCCCATATCTGTGCATTAAGTAAAATATAAACAACTTCTCCTTATGACATTTTAAATTTACTATAAAAAACTGATAGTTTGCTCTTTCAAACATTTCCTCAAACGAATCTGTTTTATTAATAAAGACTGCACTAATTAATGAATTGGTCGAGATCTAAAAATGGATTATCTTATTTTCCATGGAGAATTATGATCAAATCAGCAATTTCATGGAATATTTATACTTTTCTTCCACCATTATACACACGTATGCATTATGCATAATAGACAAACGTGTTGCAAATGCATTCCAACTAGTAAAAATGCGTTGTTCGGCGTTCCTGTGTTAACAACTAACCAATTTACAGATTCATGGGCCACCCAAAGCTAGCCCGGGCTCAGTTTAAACGCAATCGCAAATGCCATTAACAGAAATTTGCGTGACTGTTCTCTTTGTATTGTTAATCGCGCTAATTCCGCACCGCTACCGGTCCTGTTTTGCATCCGGCTGTAAGGCTCATTCGCACATACACAGTGTAATAGCTTGATTACCACGTATGTAAAATATCTAGCAGGATTTTGCAAACTCCAGGAACGCCACAAAACATTTACAGCGCATGCTATTTAGGTATTCGTAGTTATTCGTTTGTTGTTATGTGCTTCTGTTTCATTCTGTTTATTAATGCGATGATTAATGCATACGTACATTACAGTTGTCAAATCTGGTAATTGTCATAATGTTGGTTTGCATACACACCGCTGTTTATCAAAGCAACCAACGTTGTATCAGTTATAAGCATTACTTTAATTACACTGGTTAACAATGATTTTGTTCCACGAGGTGTGATAGATGATTATGAACGTTACATAAAGGTGAATAAAAAATTTAGAGACCACAATTATGATTGATCAGTTGACAGTAGTAACAGCATATCCAAACAATTTGTTGTTAGAAGCTGATTGAAGGTATGTTGACTTCAGAGCAAAGGGTTTATTTAGTTCTTTGTTACGGCATAGGTGAGGTATCGTACCGCCGTGCTATTGAAGTTTTCAACAGAAAATACCCTGAGGTATACGTTTCTGGCAATTGTGTTCGTTAATTTGTTTAAAAAATTTCATGCAACAGGAGACGTGAAAAATATCACGAAAAAAAAGCGAAATGGCTAAGATGATGCAGGAGCTATGTTAGCTATTGATTTCGTGAACACTTGCCCAAAAAAATCGTCGAGGCAAAGATCTCGAGACTTGAGCATCAGCAAAAGCCACCTGCAAAGAATCTTTTCAAATCACAAATGTCATCATAAACCAGTACTGATATACACTTTAGTAGAAGGAGATGATGCTCGTCGATTAGAATTTTGTCTATTAATGGGAGAACGAATTATGGTCGATAGATTTTTCTACAGAAAAATTATTTTCTCTGACGAAGCGACGTTTACCACAAATGGAGTTGTTAGTTCACAGAATTGCAGATATTGGTCTCAAGAAAATCCAAATTTCCGTGATACAACCAATTCTCAAAAATATAAAAAAGTGAATGTTTGGTGTGGGATTTATTACAAGAAAATAATTGGACCATACTTTTTTGACGGTACTGTAAACCAAAACACTTATTATTAATTATTTATTTGCGGTTATTGCTTTAGATGAAAGTTAATATTTACTTGGTTTGAAACAATTTCTTTCATTTAAGAATTCCTTGTTCTCACAATTCAAGAATATCCTAATCGCAGAGTTATTAGTTTCGGTTAAGTATATAATTTTCAAACCAAGTAGTTTAAATGCTCAATTCAAGAAGTTGATCAATACCTTGAATCAAGTAAGCCATTGCTTGCAACGCGCTTGCGCATTTACACTCAAACGTGCACGAACGCCGAGATTTAAGATTTTTCGCATCGGCCTTTGCCTTCAGTTAGTTCTGCTATGGCGTCGTGTTCGCTGACTACCGAGTATTGTCCGGGAAGAGTTCAATATGTTAGTACTAATTTTGTAGGTACTCTACGCAATAACTACGCAATCTATAATATTATGAAAGTATATAGTTTTATATAGTTTTGCGTGAATAGCCTACAGTATTTATGTTCAACGTATTTGCGACGCAGTTCGTAGTTGTGACTTGTGACGCACACGGTACGTAAATTTTGCCTAGCCATATAGTGATCACCAAATCAACATACATGCCACAGAAAACTTACTTGTGTAATATAATGGAAACAATTTGATGTCTAATAGAATATGGTGTTTTTTTCCATGCCTTAGATATTGTAGGTAGTGATAATTTATAAATAGGTAAGTATATATGTAATTAAGCAAAGAAATTTCATACAATAAAACAAATATCATTCGCTAAGTTATTGTCTATCAAGCATATATATATTCACTTTAAGAAAATTCCATTATTCTCAACGTGAGAATAGTTTTCTTGAATGAATAATATCTATACTCATTGCAAGAAAATATTTTCTCAGATATACAAGCATATGATCATTTCAATTCAACAATATCTCTTTATTCTTAACTTGAGAAAATATCTACTTGCGGCTATAGCAAACTAATCATTTACTTGGATGAAAGCATATTGCTTTGAGTGAAGTATTTACTTTTCTGTGTACACTATCAACACGACGGTTGTCCTGCTCATAGCGCATATCAAGGTAAGGGATTGGTTGAACAGACATTTTCCAAGTAAGTGGATTTGACGATTCGGCCGTATAGGATGGCCACCACGCTCAAGTGATTTAACGCTTGATTTTTTTTCGGTGGGGTTATTTAAAACAGAAGGTATATGCGAATAATTTTCATTTTAAAAATTAGGGAAGCAGTAAACGAAATAAATGAAGAAACAATTGATTTAGTATATCGGGTAGTTTAGAAGAAAATTGGAAAAATGTGTAGCTGTAGGAGGGGAACATGTGGAGTGATGTTTTGTTAAATTACTTTGTTAAAAATAAATAAAATATAAATCTTGGAATACAACATTGAAAATAAATAAAATATAAAGTTTAGAATATAACATTGAAATTTGATATCTGGGCATAAATTTAAATATAAAGCAACTTTTACCTATAACATTTTTGTTCTAATTCCGAAAAACCGATAGTTTAATCTTCGGCCATTTTAACAGTAACGTATTTTGTAACCATCCTGTATGTTAAATCAAAATATTAACAATGGCTTTCGACTTTTTAGGACATCCAAAACGCTTTATAAAGAATGACTTTTTCTCGAGAAATTAAAAATTGCGTCCGTTATAGGTATAGATAGGGGGACACACTGTATATGTAGACGTAATCGTGTTTGATAAAGGAATCAACTGTAGTGTTCATATATTTTATATATTTTATATTTATATAATATCTACAACCTCAATCAAAATTTTGTGAATTAGTTTATAAGTATTTATAATATGTATGTAATGTATTTGTATACTGGTTTGTAAAAATGAATGTATACTATTAAAATGGAGCTAGAGTAAACCCCAAAGACATAACATAGCGAGAAACCTATATCAAATTATTTAGCCACAGAACTGTGAACAATGTAGAAACAGTATCAAAAGTGGTACTGGTACAAAATAAACACAAAACTAAGCACCAAATTCCTTGCGAATGAAAGAAAAACTAAATTATAACCGATATAAAAGCTCTGAAACATGTTTTATCCCTACAAAACCAGAAACTAATCTGAAAACTTACAAAAACATACAATAAACCACCGAATCTATCAAAACGCAAAACATAATACATTCAATACAAACACAAGATATCTTAATTTATTCAAACCGCTTCGCGCAACAGGTAAGCATAACATAAACCAATGTCGCGCGCTTGACATGCGCGTGTCTTCACTTAGAAAAACGCTCGAGATTATGTAGACGCAAAACTAAACTCACCGATTAGCCGAATAGTAACATATTTCTCTTGCATGTCTTCTTATAAAACCCTTGTAGGCACTCCAAGGTAGACACTGGTAAAAAGAATCCGTCGAAAACGGGCGAATTTGCACCAAAATATTCGAATAACCGACGCGAACACGGAGAAGCATCATTGCACTGTCGTATGATCGCGACGAACTGTTTGTTTGTATTGAGGAGAGCCAATCACGTCGCTCGTGCGTCGTAACCCCCACCAATATTTGTATTATTCCTACTTTTCGTCCCGATTTCCCACGGAACCCGTCTTGCGTAGAATTACTAGATTTTGTAAACTGATTTTGTAAACACTATGAAAATGATATCACACCACTTATTCAAAACCCCTCCCTAAATTTTCACAATATTTCAAAACTACTGTAAAGAAATGTAAAGATACTTTGACACAATTTGGTTTCATCAGGCCCATCGTCACCTCTTATACCTCCACAGTACATAAACTAGCACGTTCTCTCCATGACATAATAAAAACATTAAATTTTACCCCCACATATGAACTTAAAAACTCATCAGAACTCACAAATAAGATCAAACATATAGAAGTTCCTGATAATTCCATTATAGTTTCTTTTGACATAACAAATCTCTACAAAAGCATTTCAAAGTCTGAAAGACTCAAAATTATCAAGGGCTTTCTAAGTCAACCTAAATTTATGCTCTCCCATAACATATATGACAACGTAATAGATGATCTTGTAGAACTTTTTCAAGCTATTCTAAATCACAATCTCTTCCAATTTAATAATAAACATTTTACACAAAACAAGGGCCTTGCAATGGGGAACCCCTTGAGCGGCTTATTCGCCTCTTTCTATGTTAACCATTTAGAAAATAAAATTATGGAACTATCCTTAAGTAACCTAGTGACGTTCTGGGGAAGATACGTGGATGATGTTTTTTTGTATTTTTCAAGGCACTTCAAAAGAATTACACAACTTTTTTGAGCAAATTAATCAACTTTCACAACTTATATTCACACTAGAACTTGAACAAAATCAAACACTTAAATTTCTTGACCTTTCAATCAGAAAACATAACAATAAACTAGAATTCAGCATCTACAGAAAACCCACCACCACAGACACGATAATCCCCAGAACGTCACAACACCCATCAAACATAAAATTCTCATCCTTCAGATTTTTCTTCTATAGATTGGAAAACACACCACTACATAATACATCAAATTGGCAAAAACAATGGTTATACAATAGAAGAGCTCACACCCATTCACGAATCAATAAAAATGAATTTATATAAATAATGTTTGACTGACGCTTACCTCTCCCCCCCCCCCCACATAACGTTAATTGTGTCTCTAATATAACACACCCCCCTTTCTCGTACTATTATTATGTAACTTTTTGATATTTTTCTTATAATAACTTTTATAATATATAATTCTTACTGCTATATTGCATTTTTTTATTGTACGGCTTCAAATTGAATGCAACGACGGTAAAATAGCTAAAAATTTAACACAAATACATACTTTGACACAAATATGAAAATTCCCTCTTTTCTACAATAAATCCCGTTTTCCCTATATATGGGTCAAAAATCCCCCCCAAAAAGAAATTTCCCTCCTATCTGACAACACTGACTGCGCTAGTCAAGCTGTCAACCGTGTGGTGAAAACTAATAAAGAAGTAATACGTATTACGTATACAGTATGTCTCACGGGACGTTGGATTCGATGGTACTTTTGTTATTATTAAAGATAGAAAGTCGGTTAAATGGGCAAAGTAGTGCATATTTATGTGCTCTTTCATAATCCGTTCAGAAAACAGTGAATTCCAAATGGTTTCCAAGTTATTTTGAAGAAACTCAAAAATGTATTTTCTTTATTTATGATCCCATCAAAAAAGCGTTTTGACATTATAAAGGCACTTTGTTGTCTACAATTTGATTATGTCAGTTTTTTTTTTTTCGCCAATGAATTCGTCAGAATTTTTTTTTGAGTAATTTGGTATGCCACATGCCATATTTAGCACAATAAGCAGACAAAATTGAAGTTTTTTTTTAATATCTGAAAATCGCATGGTGCCATGAAAAGCACATTTGAGTGATACGGTATTTATGTGCCCATAGTCTAGTTACAGTAAATTTTTGGAATGTACATATTTATTTGTACTAACTACACAACATGAAAAGTAACATTTTAACAAACTAAATAATGTTTTGGGACGATGTTTTTCACCACAAAATTTCTGTTTGAAATAAAACTGATTTTGATTCGGAAAACTAAATATCTCAAAAACTTCTTGCTTTTGGAACGCTTTCACAAAACTTCATCAAAATTGAATTATTGTTGCGATAATGGAAAACAAAAAACAGAAAAATCGTTTTTGCATTGGAATTCGCATTTTGTTCGGACATTTTGAGGTCATAGTAAAAAGTGAGCCGTATAATTGTTGTAGATTTTTTTATGATCTACAACTTAGTATATGCCGTTTTTGGATAAAACGTAAAGTTAATACCAAATAAATACTATACCACCCCATGACCTAGTCAAATCAAATTGCTATACTTTAAGGGCATATATTTAACTATAATTATTATAATTAACTGTAATATTACAAAACCAATGTCACAACTCGTAGTTACTTCAAAGTAACACTGAAAACTGTAAATTAATACCTCAAAACAAAATGGAAAAAATGTCAAGTATGCTTTGAATTCACGTATGAAAGCCTACTAAAGATGACAAATGAATTCAGTTGTCAATTTTCGTTGATTAGAAAGTGCAAGTTGCTCGAGCTATCGCCCTTATTCAGCATGAGTGGCCATGCTAATCGACATGTTAGCAGGAACTTTCGAGTTTCCCCTCCTTTTATTCAGCGTTTATGGAATCGGTTTCGGGAGACTGGCCAATATGTTAGAAGAGCTGGACAAGGTCGAAATCGAAAAACTACTCAAAATCAAGACCGATTTCTTGTCGTTTCCTCTCTACGTCAGCGTACTGCCACAACACGAAACCTCCTAAACGACCTAAGACGAGCACATGGAATAGAAATTCTTCAAACTGTTAGAAACATATTAAAAGACGCGAATTTGAAACCAAGCAGACCTGTCCGCGCACCACGCCTTACGCAGTATCACAAAGCAGCGCAAATGAGGTTTGCTCTGGATCACAGAGATTGGCAACTTCGCCACTGGACGCCTGTACTGTTTACAGACGAGTCCAGATTTCGTTTAATTCGTTGCGACGGTCGAGTAAGTGTATATAGACGTCCTGGTGAACACTACGCAGCCGCTGCTATACAGGCAGTGGATAGATTTGGTCGTGGGTCTGTGATGGTTTGGGCTGGAATCAGTATAGGCAACAGAATTGATCTTGTTGTGGTTCCTGCCTATTGAACACGTGTGGGATCAGCTTGACCGACGTGTTCGCAAGCGCCCTAATCCACCACTAACCATAGAGGAACTGACACAAGCCCTGATTGAGGAATGGGAAAGCATTATTATAGGTTTCGAAAAAGTGTTTCCCTAATTTTTTTGAGCAGTGTATTAGTATTATAATATAGTCATTATATTGCATTTATGTTCACAAATAAAATTGTGACGACCGACATTGGCTTTTATGTCTGTCAGTAGGTGTAAAAAGGTTGAAGAACGCTGGTCTAGATCATTTATTTACGTTATTTTGTTGGACAGTGCAATGTAAAGCAAAACCATCGGCATATATCATATTGAGTGAAGGGATGCCGCAAAACCTATGCGGATAATTTGTGCCGCCCACCGAGAGAACTATTCGGCCGGCATAATTAGTTTCACAAAATTAATTGACTGTAGTAACTATTTGGAAATTAATTTTGGTCGGGCTACTGGCGGATCGCACGGGTCATTAGGCACGCCACCTGTAGTGCCCCCTAGACATACAATTTACAACCGACGTTCTCTAGTCTCTACCAACATTACGGATCTATAACACTGCGCAAACTACGTTTACAATAGCCCCTTATTTCAATAGTAGTATTCAGTGGTGTGCGGTCCATACGTGTCAAGAGTGCATGCACACCCTAAGATTTAGGAAAAAAGGAAACACAAATATTAAAGTAGTCCAGCCAAAAAAATGTTATACATATTATGTATATTTGTACACCTTACACACACATTAAGTAATATTTCTTTATAATAATAATTTAAAGTAATTTACATCACATGGAGTAGTAACTCCGGTAGTCCCGATACCCGCCTTTGCGACTAGTGTTATAAGAATCTGTTATAGGAAAAGTTACCTACAATCTAAGGCGGATTTTTACGAAAATGTCATAAATGTTCTTAAAATGCAGAAAGGAGCATTGAGTTATTATACAGTGCTTCTCAAAAGTAACGGATAAATTCTATAAAATCTTAAATAAAAATATTTCAGAAAAATGCTCTGACACGTCAATTTTTATTTTTAAATTACTATCCTGACATACACTTTTTAGCCCCCCGCCCCTTCACCCCTAAGGGGTGGTAACCCCAACTTTAAAAATTCAAATAGCAAAGTACCCCTCGCGAAACCTCAATTGATAGATTTTTTATTCTGAATACAACGAAAAAAAGATTATTAAAATCGGTTATTTATCAACCGATTTTAATTTGATAAACTGATTTTAATTGATTTTAACGGCGATATTTACCAAAATGTATTAAAAGAAGACCGTCAACATTCGAGTAGGCGCTGTTGAAGCGGGCATAGCAATATCGTTAAAACAATTGCATCAGACTACTATAGACGGTGCAATGGGGTTTAGATGTATGCCTGCTGTCAAATATTTATGGAGAGGCGCTGTTTACGACTGTTGAAACCGTTATCCACTGTACCCTAAGTACAGAAGCAGTCATAGATGGTGCTAAACGCACTCGACATTATTTCTGACACTGGTGCTTCACAGAAATCAACTGAAGGCGTTGTGCGCAGGGTTGCAGGTTATGTAAAATTCAGAGTTTTTCGTGATTGAAGAAATAGTAGCAAAATGAGAGTTACTGAAACCGCAAGATTCGAAGTTTTAATAATGATGTTTGGAGATAGAAGTCGGAAGCATGAAGAATTTCTTGTTTTGTTCAATGAAACGCACCCGTACCGTCCGCCAATATCGGAATCTACAGTAAGTCGAATCGAAAACAAATTTCGCGATGTCGGTCATGTGCGGGATAAGCCTAAGGCAGGACGTCCATTGGCCTGAAATGAAAACCGACAATTGGATGCTATTTTAATGGTGCAAGAAAATCCACATTCAACCCTTGTGGAGGTCGCTTCACAAGTTACTCGCTTCTATCTCCAAACCCAATCATCATTGAGACATTGATTCTTTCAGTTTCAGTAAGTCTCATTTTGCTACTGTTTCTTCAATCACGTAAACCTCTGAATTATGTTTGACATAACCTGCAAACCTGCATAACCTGATTTCTGTGAAGCACCAGTGTCAGAAATAATGTCGAGTGCGTTTAGCACCAACTATGACTGGTTCTGTAACTTAGGGTACAGTGGATAACGGTTTCTACAGTCGTAAACAGCGCCTCTAGATAAATATTTGACAGCAGGCATACATCTAAACCCCATTGCAACATCTATAGTAGTCTGTTGCAATTGTTTTAACGATATTGCTATGCCCGCTTCAACAGCGCCTACTCGAATATTGACGCTCTTCTTTGAATAACTTTTGGTAAATATCGCCGTTATTTATCAACCGATTTTGATAATTTTTTTTTGTTGTATTCGGAATAAAAAAATCTATGAACTGAGGTATCGCAAGGGGTACTTTGCTATTTGAATTTTTAAAGTTGGGGTTACCACCCCTTAGAGGTGAAGGGGTGGAGGGCAGAAAAGTGTATGTCAGGATAGTAATTTAAAAATAGAAATCGACGTGTCAGAGCACTTTTCTGAAATATTTTTATTTAAGATATTATAGAATTTATCCGTTATTTTTATTTAAGATATTATAGAATTTATATATATATATATTTTATCCGTTCAAATTGGCACTAATCAAAATCAAATTGGCACTAATCAAAAATTAAGTTGACAAATAACAAATTCAAGTCGACATTAAATAATTTAATTGTCAATTCAAATTAACATCTTAAAAGAACCCTTCCACGTTCTCATAATGCCTTATATATAAAAAAAAGTTGACGCCGTAAAAAAATTACAATTCGCGCTGTTTATAATTCTAACGGGGATTGCCGCAGTCTTGCAAATTATCTCGAAGTTTCAAAAAGAACGGCGTATAGCTGGGTAAAAAATCAAGGCGTTCCAGAGAAAAAGTATGGAAGTAAACGCAGAGTTAACATCACAGACGAACATCGTCGTTTTTTTTTGAAAATGCAATTGAAAGAAATCCAAAGATAACTTTCCAGCAATTAAAAGAAAAGATTTTACAATCATATGAAGTTAATGTCACTAAAGAATGTATTCGTCAACACCTCGACGGTCTTATGTATACAATAAAGCAAGTACGTCGAGAGCCAGAAAGAGCCAACAGTATAGACAATAAAACAAAAAGGTTAGAATATGTAAGAACATTACTTAACCTTCAAGCAGAGAATTTGCCAATTATTTATCATGACAAAACTAATTTTAATATGTTTATTTCGCGGACGCAAGGACGTTCTAAGAAAGGGAGTCGATGTACATTTGTTGCAGCCGGTAGCCGAGGCCGCAAATATACATCTTATTGGATGCCTGGGTATTTCTGGTATAATACATTATTATAAGCTAAGGATCATTTAAAAAAACCAAAAGCAAACGAATTTGTGAAACAATGTTTGAGAAACACCCAAAATATATATATCAAGAACCGGTAGTTATGGTTATAGATAATGCACCTAGTCATTCTTCTATTGAAGAAGCTTTTGCAGAAGAGGAATTTTTTCACCATAGATTAATAAGACAGTCCATACAGTCCCATGTAAAATTCGATTGAGCAAGCATGGTATGTATTAAAGGCTAGTGTAAAATAAGATTTGGCAGATAGCCTAAGAGATGTTTTAGCAGGAGAAGATCGGCATAATATCTCCTAAACTGAATACAGAATGCGCCGGTTAGAAAATATTGTTCAGAATAATATTAACACAATCAATGAGGCCAACTGTGCAAGATTCATAGCCCATATTCAAAGATATATTCCAGCAGTATTAAATATGGAGAATATTATTTTCTCATTAATTAATTTAGCAAATGTTGTTTATTTAATATGTCCATGTTATTGTTTTAAAATATAGTATAAATAACATTATTTACTTAGTTCTATTTAATCGTATGATACCGCTAATTTAAAATTATTTAATGACAACTTGAATTTGTTAATCATCAACTTGAATTGTTAATTGTCATTTTGATACTGATTAGTGCCAATTTGATTTTGATTAGTGCGCTAATTTGAACTTGAAAAGGTATAGTAGTATTTCTGTTTTATTTTTGTGGTAAGAATAATCTCTGCATTGCTACCACAGTGGCATTAGAAGATAACTCGATCAGCTTTTCTCTTTCACGAAGATCAATTTCTTTTCGTAAGAATTATCATTTTCAGGAAAACAATCATGTAATAATACGTAATCACATAAAAATCCTAATTTTATCAAAATGCTTAATCTCTACTCTCACGACCGGCTAGTATCTCGGTTCGAACTATGTCCGAGACATTTTTTTTATTAATTTTTTTCTTCTCTTTTTATTTCCACGTTTACATATCCACATTCCCACCACTTGTAACTTATTTCCATGCCAGTCTCCACATTTTCAAACCGACTTATCTCCAACAACCTTAAGTATTTCAGTTCCGAAAAGACTTACCTGGCACCAGTCGCGGTCCATTGAACGACGACAACGGCCCACTGCCGTACTTCACGTGCAACGGATCGGCGTTGCTCGAGACGATCGCGATCTCGTCCAATTCGTGCCCGTCTCCGCCGCCTAGAGGGCCTCCGCCGTACGTCGAAGAGACAAGCCTGCCCGCGGAGCTGTCGTGCGACTGCTTACGGCTTCTCCAACCCAACAGACGTTTCGCAGTGGACATCACGCCATCACACTAGACGCTGGTGCTTTTTTGCTCGCTACTCTCTTGATATCTACTAGGGGGTTTTTGGTGTTGTGGGGTGGTATTGGGGTGAGGCGTATACTACTGCTGATCCTTCGTCGACTGCCCTTTGTCCAGTGCCCTTCCGGTGGTGCGTCTTGCCTTAACATGTTTGGTGAGGTTGTCGTGGCGAATCTGGGTGATGCATTATCTGAAATTTGAGAGATTTTGGTATGAGAATTTGGATTGTTTTTTGACAAACAATGATAATAAGAAAATTGTAACAACATTTTGTTTATTTTTAAGTGTGAATTTTGGTATTAACGTAATAATCTAATACTGAGTAGTTACAGTATTCAGTTAGCTCTGAAGAAGCGAACAACATGGTTTGCGTCATCAGAACGTCAGCAATTACGAATTTTGACGTACCACATAACCTGGGAACAATTTATTTTCTAAATAATTCTGCCTGTGAAAGATACATAGGTACCTACTTATTTAATAATTTTCCATTTGTAGGCAGCTTTTTTCGACACGTTGTATAACTATCAAAATATGCTATTTTGTGCCAACAGACAAAATATAAAGTAATTCACAGTGAATTAAATGTATTACAGATTTTATTTATATTTGCTTTAAAAGCAGAGTTATGATTAAAAGAATCATCATGGACACTGTTTTTGAACTGAACATAAAAACAGCGTACATTTCTAACAGTATTTGTTTATTTAAAGCTTTTAAATATTATTTTTATTATGATGTATAGGGATTTTGGGGTTCTGATTCCAAACACGTTGTTATATTTTTTTAATTCAAAATAGCGGATTCAATATAGCGACCAGAAAATTAAGAAAGATGTCGGGTGCTTATAAAACTTATTTGCTGTGATATTTGAAGATCCTAAACTACAAATCCAATGTCCAATTTTCAAAATTAAAAATGGTAGAAACAATATGGCGACCGAAAATGTAAAAAAACCTTGGATTTGCATGAAACTTATTACCAGTAATATTTGAAAATTGATGATTAAAAATGTCATGTCAGATTGTCAAAATAAATCCATAATGGAGGATTATACAGAATTAGTTAAAATAATCGGTAATTTAACACCTTAGTAATTCTTGAACCGTAAAGAATTTCAAAGAAAAATTCAAACAAAAGTATTTTGGTTTTAAACATGGTACGGGCTAAATTTATAGTCAAGATACATTTA
The DNA here is from genome assembly GCA_963966075.1 of Aphodius sticticus. NCBI lineage: Eukaryota > Metazoa > Arthropoda > Insecta > Coleoptera > Scarabaeidae > Aphodius > Aphodius sticticus. The sequence continues at coordinate 5,223,346 of OZ014508.1, read as the reverse complement.
ATTCTGGAAATTCGGTAACCTTTTCTTTTTCAAATATAACAGCCTGTATAGTTTTATATTTTTTAATTCTAAGATTATATTCTTAGAATTTTTGTAGCAATAATTTGTTTATAACCATCAACAGTTTTTAGTTATAAGCAATTAATCAAAATTAGTCCAAATTACCGGAATACCAAAATAATTCTTCAACCGTAGAAAATTTAAAAAAAAAATCAAACAAGGTTTTTAATTTTAACAAGCTATCGTCTAAGTATATTTTTAATATACATTTCATTTTATTATGTAATTATGGAAGCAATTAATCGATAATTAACGGATAAAAAAATAAAGAAATTAAGAGAAAATAACAAAACTATGAAATTAATATGAATTAAATTAAATATTCAAGTTGCCAAATTAAAAGAAATGTGTGTGTATGTGGCAAATTTTGATTTATTGCTTATAACTAAAAAATACCAGTATTGTATTAGAAAAATTATTACTAAGAATTAGTCCTAGAATAAAAAAAAATCTGATGTGGCCAGGCACATGACTTTATCATACTATATATAAAATTAATAGTTTAGCTGCATGAGACTCTATTTGATCGAGACCGGCCATGTCTGCATTAAAATACAACTACTAGAACTAGACAGATAATGTCGATTAAAGCTGCGTTCGGATATTGTACTCCGTTGACACCGGGTACACCGTCCAAATGACACTTACGTGTTATTGGGTGTAAAAAGTGTAATATGCGAACGCAGCTTATATTGACAGAAGTTATTGCCAAAACATTAGCGTTTGACACCAAGACTACCTACTGTGATTAGAATCAAAAAATCTGACAAATCCTGGCTACTAGTTTTCATGCAGTACGACCGATCTCGTAGAAATAGAATTTGCTCATGCAGCTAAACTATTGATTGTACCAAAAAATGTCATAGTGATAAATTATTCAGAATTTCCTCATCTTTAATTTATTATTTAACTATTTCGACGAAATTCCAGAAATGGCGGCTTATTTGCAAAATTTTTCAAAAATGCTGACTAAACCTCTAGTTCCTTTGGACCCTCTTCAACAGAAAGCTTTTCAGCTCTAAGTTTGGTTATGAAACTTCTAAATATGAAGTTTCGTCCCGATACCTTTAGTAGTTTCTCCGGAATCGTCGCCACAAAAAAACGGGTGCACACACACATACACACACACATACACACACACAGACATTTTTTTGTACCTTGGTCAAAAATGTTCAGGGGACCCAAAAAGACATATTTCCGCTAAAATCTCAAAAATTTTTTTTGGCACGATTACAATACTTTACATACTGCGTATGATAAAGTAAAAAATTAAAAATATACAGGGTGTGCTATCAGAAAAGGGAAAGGTTACCAAATCTACAGAATAACCGATGGTTTGTTTAAACCCAGAGACATTTTGTTTGATAAATTTTTTGATTTCTTTTACTGTTGGAGAATTATTTAGGAATTTTGGTAATTCCGTCTATTTTTTGAGTAATTGCTCATAACTCAAAAATGATGCATTTTATAAAAAACATATTTCTACAAAAGATTCTTAATCTGAGAATTAATAGTGTAAAAATATACAAGTGTTCTATTCGAAAAAGGAAAGGTTGCCAAATTTCCAGAATAAAATGAGTTAAATGTACAATAAAATGTTTATTTATGAGTCAGTTTAGTGTATAGGAAATCGTTTATTAAACAACTCTATTAATGCAAGATTTCTATTAATGCATGATTTGTTATAGCCAATCACACGACGTAAAGACGTCGTTTGATTGGCCAACCAAACATATGTGAAATGAAATCTTCCAATCAAAACATACCGCCTCTAGAACTGTCAGTGTCAAATTACATAAATTGACATATAACCTAAAAAGAATTGGCGAAGAAAAATCTATGTAGACGACGCTAGAAGAATACGATCGACGAAAAAATTTTGTAACCAACTCGAATATTAAACGGCGATTAATGATCTCGACAATTAACGCTCTCGCTACGCTCGAGCGTTAAACAGTCTCGATCATTAATCGCTCTTTTTAATATACTTGTTGGTTAAATAACTATTAAACGATAGATTGTTTAAAGCAAACTAACTTTAACTTGATTTTTGTTCATTGTTCACGATTTTAAAATTATTTAGGTGTTCCGGTAATTTTGACTAACCCTGTATATGGCGATATGATAGCGTATGATGCAGGATAACCAAAAAGGGTATCAGCACTATAATTGGTGTAAAAATAGAAAACCTAAACTTTGTGTGATCATTTATTTATGCAAAAGTAATCTATAGATAATGGAAATTTATGTGCCGAAGACAATATTGTCTAGATCCGTTACGTTGTATGCACTCTTCAAATCGAGAACGAAGATTACTGACAACTTATTTGCGCAAAATTGACGGATTTTCCATTATCTATACATTACTTTTGCATAAACAATCACACAAATTTTAGGTATTCTATTTATACACACATTATAGTGCTGATACCCTTTTTGGTCACCCTGAATTATAGAATTTGATGATTTTATATATGACAGTATTAAATATCCTCTTCTACGGTCGTAGTCAGTCCGGAAGTAACGCGGTAGTAAAATAAAAAATTTTCACCAGTTACATACTTGAGGACTTTTTTTAATATTGTATATCTTTTTGATATTGATATCCATATTGATTACTTCGGCGTAGGTACCTCAACAACGATTCGAATGCAAACTACGAAGTTGGCGAATGTTTACGACTGATATATCAGTAGAAACTGAGGAGAAACGCGTTGCATGAGGGAGCGAAAAAGCACTGTTCTGGACTTGCTTATTTCGCCCAAGCATCCTCTTTAGGTCTATTTGATAGAATAAAACATAGTGAACAATTTTGGACTTTTTGGACAAGTTTGGATATTTAATTTTTATTATAATAAACAATCGGCCTTTAAATATATCATGTTCGAACAATTTTTTTAATTTTCCGTACCTACCCATAATAGCAAAACTACATAATTCCAAGACAACAATTGTATAAAATTACATCAAAATCCAAGCTGGTGAAGAATCAAACTGTGTTGATTTGACATGGAGTTACCCAAAATTATAATTACTACCTTTTAAGGTGAACTAAATGGTGAAAAACTTTCAATTCTTTCTAGTAAAACTTGAAAGGGAATATCTAAACGACGTGAAAAATAGTTTTCCCAAGTACTCTTCGGAACGTGCCTCCTTTTGTCGGTTTTAAAGGATCAAAATGCACCCGGTGTAAAGTGTTACGGAAGTCCGTGGTTTGAAAGCAGTGCGCTTTTTATTTATTCTAGGGGCGACGCTCCCGAGAAATAGTTGATCATGTGTTTTATTCGATGCCGGTCACGATTCCGGTTTGAGATGGTCGACTATAAGTTGTCGATACAGCGACGAAGACAGTGGCGGCGCGCCGTGAGAGACTCAGTCCGCAAAACCGTGCGAATCTTCGGAAAACGAAGGACTTCGTCCTTCTTATACTGTCAATTCGATCGTCGATGAGCAGCAAAACTTTTATATCAACCCTGGAAAGCGGAGAGTTTATTATTTCATTGGTGCGACGTCTCTGCGATATTCCTTATTCACGAGGATTTTTATTGTTTCCCAAGCAATGTAAAAGTTTTACGGTTTGCAGTTCTGATTTGCAGCGTATGCATGGTTATAAATTTAACTTCAAATGAGGTCTGAGTTTTATCAAATTTAACAACTGCATTTAAGTAAAATAGAAAATTTACAGGGTATCCCATCACGCTAGAAACAGAGTACATTAATGGCACATTAAGAAGTTTCACAACAACGTACCAACAGAAACTAATGTTTTCTTTTTTAATGGAATACTACACACAGAAAAGTGATTATTTGGAACGAGAAAACATAATTTCTTGAATTTATTTACTAGATTCAAATGCATATTTACTTGGATGTAGAAAGTTAGGTATATACAAGAAATGCCACATACTCAATATAAGTAAAATAATTTCTCAGATAAATGCTGTAAACAAATAAATTCTTTCTTAATAAGAACCAATATTGTATTTAAAGAAGTAATTGAATTTTTCGTCCCAAACATGTTAATTTCTCCAACGAAGTAATAGTAAATCCATCCAAGTGCGTAGTTACTTGATCCAAGAAAGACATTTAATATAAGTAGATAAGTATTGTTTACTGAATAAAAACCCACCAATTATTTAACTGAAAGATTCTCACTTCTTTCAAGTAATCCCTTTCTCTGGAATAAATATGCGCACCGTGATTTTGTCAAGGTTCGCGCGCCCGCGCGTGGTGCTGGCACGTGCTGGCGCCACGGAACCTAACCTAGTACGAAAACAACGAACTACCCGTAGGGGATGTGCCTTGTGATTTATTAGGGATGTGTATTGTGATTTATAGTGTACAATAAACGTTTCAACACGGAGTAGTTTGATGTAACGCACGCAACAGTTTAGAACGAGTAAGTAAATATAACATACCTATCTTGTTAATTAGCAATAGAAAACGTATTTGTGCCAAATCTTTAAAATTCTTACATTAAGTAGCTAAAAATATTTACCGGGAATAAAAATATACACTTCATTGAAGACTCTTTACTTACTTCACCAGAGTAACCAGTTTTTAAATCTAGTAATTATTCCATGAAATAAAATTTCTTGGTTGAAGTCACTAATCTCTCGCGTATATACGAACCTACCAACTACTTCAGCCAAGTAATTCTCTCTTCGTTCGAGAGATCACTTTTCTGTGTGTAGGTATATTATAGTAGTTTTTTACACGATGTTGTGTTACGTTGTTAGTACGTTGTTGTGGGACACTCTGTAAGCATGATATATTTTCTGGCTGTAGAGCGGATCTACAACTTTTATACAGGGTGAGTTATTAGTATCCCGGCGATCGATAGTTAATAAATCGTTTGAAAATCCTGTATAATATGTGTTGGCTGTGATAACCCTTTACTTCGCTCCAATTTACACCCAGTATGTTATACACCAAATGTTAATATTTTTTGCGATATTTGCAATTTAACGAAAATGTAATGCAATTGTAAATTTTAATATTGCTATGAATAGGGTATTTTTGGTAGTTTGATGTAATGTCTTCAAGTGGCGATAGAAGAGATAATTTAGAGAAGATTTAACCAGCTAGATCCGTATACAAAGTATTACAGTTATCAAGATATTAACAATTTTATATGAGAGTTTGTAAGTATATTTTGCCGTCGATCGTATGGCAACCGAACACGCGATTTAAAAATTTCAAATTACTGCTAAAGTAAACCCCAAACCCTGTACTTTTAGGTTAACTATCATGAAAATTTGTTGACTTCTGAGTGTTAAGAAACCAGATTTTCCTTGACGTGATTTATGTGCCGACACACACAAAAATCAAATATGCAAGAAAAACAAACTGATATGCATCTTTAAATTTAGATTTTCATTCACAGCAAAAAAATCTATTAAAAACACTTCCAAATAACCGCCTTTCCATTCACATTATCAATATTTTTTGTACTGACTACAAATCCGTTCTCAAACGTAGCTCGTCAAGACAAGTTTTAGCGTTTCTGTTCGTCTTTGTGTATGACCGCAATTATTATTACAACGAAACGTCTCCGCACAATATTCACAGAAGTGAAAAATTTTTCACGATAGTCCCCCTAAAATTACGCTGTTTCTGGTTTACCTCGGAGCCCAACTGAAGTTACTAGGTCTTCAGGTTCGTTCGCTGTAGGTTTGTAAAACTTGCAATACATACTTATAAAATTGTGTAATACCTTGATAACCGTCATACTTTTTATATGAGTAAATCGGCTTAAATAGGTTCTAAATGGCTTCCTCTATAACCCTTTAAATATTTTACATCATGCTACCCAGCACACTGTATACAGAGCAATATTAAGATACTAAATAGCATACTCTTTAAATTCCAAATATCACAAAAACTAGTAAAAATAGTTATACAATATAGTGAACATAAATTACAAAGAACTTAAGGGAGATTTCAATTAGCAAGTATAATATACAGGGTGTTCCATTTAAAAATCTCAAGAAAAAGCCATTTAAAAATGTTTTAAAAACCAGTGCATGCTACGGCCACCCTGTATAGCGCATCTAATTTTTCATGCCATCAGCATTTAGCTATGGGTTTAGTTATTATGTGACAAAATTTTTAGGACAATATCTGCAAAAAACTGCAAAAATTTAGTATTAACGTAGTATTTTACAAAGGGCTGCAATTACCAATGTTTTGACAAACAATTGAATATCTCAGAAACTATTTACTTTACACAGGTACAACTTACACAGTTGGAAAAACAACTTCCTTAGTATTCATAATACGGAATGATAATATACATGGCGTTCCATTTAAAAAAATTTACTGACTTTCCGTCACGCCTGAATGCAACATCCTGTATAAATGAAAATAATTGTACGTTAATTTTACAAACAACTCTTGTATAAAACATTTTTTTCTTTCTCAAACGATTTGATGACTATCGACCGCCGGGATACTAATAACTCCTGTATATGGAAGAATGGCCATCAATAAACTTTGTTTCTAACGTGGGAACATCCTGTATAGTGTTAAAAAATTTTGGTTTATTCATCATTCAGTAATAGTTAACATTGTTCAACGGAAATATTCCCGTTTTGTCGCATAAAATCCAAAATTGTTTACTAACAAAAACTCATAAACAAACTTCAACGCTCGTAACGTTTTTTCGAACCCGTATTTTTTAATAAATTGGTAGCAACAGAGAGTGAACGATGCAAAGGAAGAGTGATGTCAAATAACAAACAATTTTTGCTGCCTGTAACGACGAGTCCCAATGGCGCATGAGGTAATTGCGGATTCCCTTCGAAATCCGGTAAAATGCGGCCTGTGTGATCGGCAGTACGACAAAAATACATCACTTTTTGTCACAGTGTGTGCCATATCACTGAATTATGGCGACAGACCGACGGGATACATGTTTACAATTACACCATAAATCAAGAGATAACAACTGGGAAAAGGATAATAAATAATTTTTACCAATAAAACTGATGCAAGCTATTCATTAATTGTTGAAAAATAGCACATTTTACTAATCAAATAACATGTTATTCGATATTACACCGAAATGGTGCATTTTTATATAGAGATAAGTTGGGTTTAATCGTTTCAGAATAATCGAATTACTAAGAAAAATTAAATTAAATTAAATTCATCCAAAAAAATAACAATTCCGGCGACTCCACCAAAATGGTTAATCTACGATAGCCGTGAAGTGGTGCATTTTTGTATAGAGAGAAGTTGGGTTAAATCGATTTAAAATTACCAAATTAATACAATAACATTAAGATTGCATCAAAAATTCTAAAATAAATTTGCGAAATCCGGTAAAATGCGGCCTGTGTGAATGGCAGGACGACAAAAATACATCACTTTTTGTCAAAGTGTGTGCCATATCACTGAATTACGTCGTAAATCAAGAGATAACAACTGGGAAGAGGATAATGAATAATTTTTACCAATAAAACTGATGCAAGCTATTCATTAATTGTTGAAAAATAGCACATTTTACTAATCAAATAACATGTTATTCGATATTACACCGAAATGGTGCATTTTTATATAGAGATAAGTTGGGTTTAATCGTTTCAGAATAATCGAATTACTAAGAAAATCTAAATTAAATAAAATTTATCCAAAAAATAACCATTCCGGCGACTCCACCAAAATGGTTAATCTGCGATAACTCCGTGATGCATTTCCGTATAGAGATAAGTTCGGTTAAATCGACTCAAAATTATCAAATTAATACAATAACATTAAGATCGGATCGAAAATTTAAAAATCAATTTACCCTAAATTCTTTGAAGGAAGATTTGAAACAGATTGTCGAGTAATTGGTGAACATTTTCGAGCCAAACCGACTGCGGCGTTTACCGGAATAGATTGAGGGATTCGGGCGTATTATCCGTATAAGCTCTGCATCCCAATCGATAGCCAGGCAACTCTTTAAAAATTCTCGAAAAGAGATTGCCGGAGCTGAGTACTACGCGAACTTTTCGGTCGCACTTTTACGGAATACTAAGCCTGAGTTGTACGTTTAATGCTAAAGACGGAGTCGTTGGATAATCCTTTACAATCCTTTACAATCCTCTCTCCCACTGGTGCACTTTGAAATTTACAGCGCTATTTTCTGGTTGTGCGTCAAGATATAAATGTCCGGCGTACATCATCGCTTCAGGAGTGCTTAACAAAATAAGCAGTAGGTAAATTTTCCGCAAACAACATGGTAATGTTAAGCAGCTCGCTGATCTTGATTTAATAACGTGTATAAATATTATTTCAGTCTTTGTATTAAATACTATAGCTGAATTTCTTGTTGAATGTATTTCTTATTAAATATTGGTATAAAATAACATAATTGAATTTCCTTGTGGAATTATGTTCTGCGTACACAATAAACAAGCACAAAATATTCAGCATTCACCCTTTTTTAATAATTGTTATTGGCCAATGCATAGCGCAATAACAATAAATTCGAATTAAATATTCTATATGAAACAATGTTAACGCATGCAACATTGTGTCTCGTATTGCTGTAATGGAATTTAAATAATAATATGGTTGTTTTGAATTTTGTGCGCATATACAATATTCGGTTTCAAATAATTGTAATAAAGCACTGAAAACTGAAATGTATGGAGGTAACAAATAACACACAGTGATGTGAATATAAAGTTACAATCATGTTCGTTGGTAATAAAAGTTGTTCTAACTTAATTTTGACGTCGGTAGTATGACCGGTTTTTCCGGAAATGACATCAACATTAAAATTTTAAATGGCACTCTATGTTATTTGTGGGATATTTTCATTCAGGATGATATTCTGAACACAAAAATATATCGCTTTTGTGTTCAGAATGTCTTCCCGATAGCAAATGTGATAAAAATAATATAGAGTGCCATTTAAAATTTCAATGACGTCCTTTCCGGAAATACCGGAAGTCATACATTTCCGGAAAAACCGGAAGTATACTAACTTCTAATTCAAACGACGACAACATAATTTTACCACCTTCCATAAGCAGCTAATTTTTTAGTTAAAAACAACATTTGTATAATATTGGTAATACTGAGAATATGGATTTTACGGCTCTATTTTAAAAGATTCTCATATCTGAAAAGCCATTACAATACGTTTTCATCATTTAAAAATAATATTTAGAGATTGCCAAAAGGTTTTATTGTATCAGAAGACAAACATGAATTTACGCAAATATTCCAGAAAAAAAAAACGCAAAAAAACTAAATATAGTTTAAAAAATATGAGAAATATTTGTGTTCGAACCTTCCGAATAGGTTTCGTTTGAAGAAATACCACTTTGTAAAGTTGATTCTTTACCCACGCGCTGCCTGTGTTTAAAAAGCACATTTCAACAAATGATTAAAGAGTAAGATCCTTTAAAGGTTTCTAAAACATCCGCTCCACCTGTTATGTTTTTGTAAAATTACGAATATGACAGTATCACTTAATTTTTTTTTCAAAAAACTAACCTGAAAAAGTTACTTTTCAGCCTAAAAATCCATAATCCCTATAGACTCCACAATTACCTCAATTTTAAATTATCTTTTGCTCGAAAATTGTCTTACCGAAGACGGTGCCATATAAAAAACAATTGCTTTTATTTTAGCATTTAGATAATATGATTCTGTTAAAAGTTGAACTAGGTCTATTTATTGGGTTTTCTGTCATCCTTTAACGGTTACTTGTTGATTTTTTTTCTTTTAATAAGCATAAGATGCTTAACATATTGAAACTAATCTAAAATATTAACCATCAATTTAAATCTGAATTCTTAAAACTAGGTACTTGTCTCTAATAGGCCATCCACTGATGTCCTAGATTTACTTTGTCCTAAACAAGAAGCACTAACACTTCACTCACAGTGCTCTGCTTTTTACACATTTCACTGATTCACTAGTTCGAAGGGATTAGTTCTTTTTAGTCCTCTCAATAGATTCTGGTTGGCCAGTAGCTGCAGGGCCTCTACGTTGACGTGTTGGCTTAGGCGAGATTCATGCTTAGTGGCGAATCTTTTTATTTCTTCGATGACTTGTGGGACACCAAGATCAAGGTACAGGTCACTGTTCCGTATGTACCAAGGAGCGTTAACCATATTCTTTAGTAGTTTATTTTGGAAAGTCTGGATTCCTTGTATATTGGCGTTTTTGGCGTGACATCACAAAGTTGGTTGACGTATCACCCAATCGGTTTTAGTACTTGGTTGTAAACTTGTAGTTTGTTCTGTACTGTCTACTGATAGTTTCTTCCCAGAAGCCAGTACAGTTCTCTATATTTGAGGCCAAGCTCTACTCATTTGTTCTTAACGTGTTCTTTCCACCTTAGTCTTGTATCCAGAGTCATACCCAAATACTTTGCAGTGTTCGCATATGGAACTATGGCGTCGTTAATCTTCTCATGAGGTATGTCCTCGATTCTTTCGTTTGTAAAGTTAATGTGGCCAGATTTCAGTTCGTTGAGCTTGGTGTTCCAGTTTTTGGTCCATTTATATACTTTATTACTAGCTTGTTGAAGATTCCTAGTAGATTCTCCAATAGTTGTTCCCACTGTCATTAGAGCCGCGTCATCGGCGAATGTGGCGACTGTTACATTTTCCAGCTGTGATCACTTGTATATAGTAGATAGAGAATTGGTCCCAATACACTACCCTGGGGTATCCCAGCTTTTACTTCTGAGTATTCATCGATCTGTTTTATTCTGAGTAGTCTATCAGGTTTCTTGTTGATCAATTTATTTATTACGAGCAGTGCCGTTCTGCTTTGCTCGTGGTTTTGACGTTCCACTTCTACCCATGTAAGTCATTTTATTTTTTTTTTAAGATTTTCCTGTTCAGTTGTAGCTTGATTTATCAGAAACAACATTGTAATTAGATATTTTGTACCAAGATTATTAAATTTGGCACATACCACTTCCTAACATCCATTAAATAAAGCGATAGAACTTTGAAAAACTGGGATAAAAGTCTGTAGAAGTTTGGTTGAAGGTGGTTATTTAGGGAAGACAAGTTGGACTATAAATGTAGTAAAATGTCAATGTATATACTTTTCCAACTAAAAGAATCCATTCCTTGCACTACTACAATGAGAGATTATTTTTATGCTATTTGACGGAGAGTCTCCTACAACGCGGTTTAATGTTACGCGTTGTACGAAAACGCGTTATAGGAACTTGACGATTGCGAATTTTGTCGCATGCGCCGTCCGCCTGTAGCGTTTTAACGCCAAAAACAATGCAATATTTATAAGTAAATAGACGTCATATGTCGAAAACGCATTATAAATGGAATTAAATGTCCTACCTGTTATGTTGATGAACAGCATTTAGAATACTCAGTATGAATCAGTGACGTAACACAAACTCGAAGAAACTAATTGATTTGTATTGCAAAATCGTGAGTACATTTACAGCTTCTACAGACAGCTTATATTGCATTGTTTTGTTTTCCTTATGCAGTATGGTAGTTGGATTTGTTAATTTAATAAGAAACATTCTCTTTGTAAGTTTTGTTTGTCTCCATCATCCATCGTGCCGCGACGTTACGAAACATTTTGGTTATGTATTTTCTAACCGCGGTGGTGACAGTTCAAAATAGCAGCGGCATGCTTACGGCGTATGCGCAGTTTGCACATATCGGCCGGACAACAGTACGCGCACGTCGTGCGTTGTACGAGAATCGCGTCATATGAATTTGTTGTCGCAAAATCTTTGTTGTCGCGTTGTAGGAATTCGCGTTGTAGGAATTCGCGTTGTACGAACTCGCGTTATAGGAGACTCTACTGTACTTAGAACATCAAAACATCAACTTTGACATATCTCGCAAGTTGGAGATGTCTCGGTTATAGTTAGACTGTACTTGTAGTAAAACTACATAAGAGACTTTTCGAGATTTTTCGCGTCTACCTACACGGTTCGATTTATGTGATTATAGGCATCGAAGCGGGCTTACATAATTCTACCTTGGCGGCATTTTAAAAGCCTTCCGCTTATTGATGGAACCAGCCGCCGCTCTGTAACTTAATTTTCACCCTTGAGCACGCGTGAAATTTTCCAATCGGTGGGCTGCTCTCTTCCTTCCCACTACCCCCTTCTATCTCTCTCTCTCCGTATCCGCTTGTCGCGCCGCTCTATAGCATGCATGTTTCCTTCGCACCCCCCCCCCCACTTTCCACCGCAGCACAGTTTCCGGTATACGTACGCTTCCTGTTCATATTAGTACTGCCGACGTAGAATCGACGGATCTCTAGATTACAGTCGTCGCAGCAGTCAGATTAGATTGTCTTATTGTATGTACGTAGTAAGGTGCAAAAGTTTTTGGATCTAATAGTACAGGATAGTGGCAATAGAATAAAAAAAAATACAGAGTAAGTGCTTGTCGTAGAAATGCTTCTTTTTTCTGTCGCAAACTCAAAGTCAGCTTCTATCATTCGTTTGCACTGGCACCTCGTGTATACAAATTGCCGTGGTCTACGTTAAGTCTGTCTATGTTTTAGGACTATTAATTGTCCCTGAAGAAGCTCAAATTTTTAGTGAAATATTGGATTAGTTAAAAAAGTCAAACAATCAACATCTGTTTTTAAGCCCTGGTAACCCAAAAAACTTATATCATCATTACGTTATATATCAACGCGCAAAAAATTCCTACAATGTAATAAAATTATATGTTCAGAGGAAAACATGATCTCGTAGGACTCCCAAATATGGCAAAAAATAGAATTTCTTGATATTTTGACGTCATTATTTTCCAAAACCTGACGTGATGGAAACTTCTGAGCCCAGGTTCATATTCAACACAAAGAATAGATTCGAAAACTGGTAGTCACATAGAAAAAAGTCTAAAAGTGTTCCCCAGTGCTTTCTAACAAATTTGCAGGCGCTGTGAAAGAGGCACAACAATAAAAATTAAAGAAAGAGGTATCACAATATGTAAAAAACCGTTATCTATAATTTGATAAATGTATATCATAAATGATATACAACTAACCTCAGAATGGATGCTTCAACATAATGAAGTTTCTAAGGACGTACTAGCTCTGGTAATTCCCCTAAACTTCCACTAAATATGAAAAAGAAACCACCATCTTATTATAAAAAGGCTTGACAAAGTAGGTACCCATATTATAATTAAGTAATATAAATTCAAATTAAAACGTCAAGGCTTAACGAACTAGTTTAAAGTTTCAAGCTAGTACCCAGGCAGTATTATATTATCCTCCGCAAGGATCACTTGGTAAAAATGAGAAACCGTTCGCGGCGTTCTATATTATCCCGTTGGAAAATGAAGACATGAAGAGGCATCTAATCCACGGTCGCGATATCCCGTGGCCTGGCGGCATATCGCCAGCTAAATGACCGACCGCGTACTACAATATACATAAATCTGCCCCGCGAAATCGATCGGTTTATCGGGGTAGTCCGACTCGACTCTCTCGGTGTGGATGGCGGTGACGCGGTGGCGACGTCAACCAGCATTCGTGGCGGCGACCGCCTGCATTATCAGGATGCTGACATACAATAAGAGGACAGAATTCAGAGGAAGACTGCTCAGACGAGACTCCAATCTAGAGAGAGGTTCGACGTTTTATGGAGTTGAATTCTGATTGTAAAATTGTTGGCGAGGATTATTATTCTATAGTTATACTAGATAGAGTTTATTCAATAAAACTAAATATCTACATATACATCGTGCTATAGTGCAAAATTATTTTAGCGCTATGATCCAATTTAAACCAAGGCAACATAAACATGTTCTTAAAGAACCAAATGACTTAGAACCAATCAGTTTTATTGTCTGAGGATGAGACTTGATTTTATATTAAATATTCATTGATGAAACTTTTGAATTTTAATTTAGCTTACCGTTTTTTGCAATCACTAGAAGGAAATTTTGCAAAACTTTCCTGGTTGACTAACTTGGTTATATGACCACGTATAATCCGATGCCCGCGACAAAAGCATACCCTCATAAAACATCACTACGAATAATTTATATGTAATGTAAAATAATTTGAATAAAAGGAAAATACTGGTCTGCGTAAGAAATTTTGGCCGAAAAGGTGTTTAATTACGCTAATTATATCTGCTGCAATTCTGTGTCGTAGTACCTTCATAAAACATCTCTCTCATTATTTTGTCACTTATAGATAAATACATATTCTATCATAATAACTTGGTGTGGCTAACCCCATTTGGCCAGAAGTACCTGGCACACCTCCCTGAACGGGAGAACAGTCAGTGTATCGATACACTCTTCGAACATCACGCCCACTTTTCTGTCTGGCACACCGACTTCAACAGTTAACATCGTCTGTATATCACCACCAACGATCATCTCGCTCATTATTTTGCATAAGAATGTTTTAGCCTGTTTATTATAAAACCGATGTAGTGTCTAGCCGGAAATTGAGTAAAATACCTGCCAAATATTTTTGTACCTTGACTACCTTGTTTAACTGACGTTGTTTTTTCTTTTCAGTATTGATGATTCAATATATGTACATTCAATATTTATTTATAATAGAAAAAAAATTTAAAATTAAATAAAAAAAATACAAAAAAGGGAGCGTGTTGTCCGATGAGAGTGAAGACATACGTGCTATATAAGATGAACTGTTGAAAACGGTCGGCTGGACACTTCCAGCCAAGTTGGGTTGGCCAAACAAAATTACTATGAAAGTATAAATATTTATCAATAATTGTGACAAAGTTCATTCAAATGTTTTGTATATTCTGGTTGAAAATGACCGTCTGCAACGTACCTCCAGCAATTTCCGTCTAGGCAGACAACGATTGTTTAGTAAGTACGTAGGCTTTCACGGCCAGAATCATTTAGAAAATAAACTGCTTCCGGGTTATCCCGTGTGTCAAGATTTGTTAATGCTGACGTTTCGCGAACCATGTTGTTTGCTTCTTCAAAGCTAATTGAATACTGAACACCTACCAAGAAAGTCTCCCTTATATACCTGAATTTACACCTCACTGCGCACATCTGGAGCTACCGCTCCATGTGCTTTTCCCCCTGACCGCGTTAGGATCGATTTCCAGACCCTACTAATGTCAGTACCGTCCTCGCGATTGATGTTGTCAGGATATTTGTAAATTTCGATGGCTTCTCTAATAAGCCTTCGATGATAATTACCCACCCTTGCCAACATCTTCGCGTCATCGAAATCCATTGTGTGTCCCGACTCGTGGCAGTGTTGAGCAACAGCGGACTGTTGAATCTTGCCTAGCCGGGTGTCCCTACTGTGCTCCTTGATTCGACATTCGATGCTTCGACGAAGCATCGACGATGTTAACTGTTGAGATCGGTGTGCTAGACCCTCCGACCAAGCGGCGTTGGTTAGACAAAACTACTATGAAAGTACATATGTTCTTCTATAATTGTGGCAAAATAGACACATCAGTTTTGTATGGTAGCGCAGATACCATCGTCTTTTAAGTAACTGGTCTGCAACCAACTTCCGGCCATTTCCGGCTAGGCACACCTACACACAGAAAAGTAAATACTTCACTCAAAGCAATATGCTTTCATCCAAGTAAATGATTAGTTTGCTATAGCCGCAAGTAGAAATTTTCTCAAGTTAAGAATAAATAGATATTGTTGAATTGAAATGATCATATGCTTGTATATCTGAGAAAATATTTTCTTGCAATGAGTATAGATATTATTCATTCAAGAAAACTATTCTCACGTTGAGAATAATGTAATTTTCTTAAAGTGAATATATATGCTTGACAATGAGAAAATATTTTCTTGAAATGAGTATAGATATTATTAGTTCAAGAACATGATCATAATGTATTGAATAGAAATTACTGTTTTAGTTTTTTTTAAAAAGGTACGGAATTGTGTGAAATAAATAGACAATAACTTAGCGAATGATATTTGTTTTATTGTATGAAATTTCTTTGCTTAATTACATATATACTTACCTATTTATAAATTATCACTACCTTCAATATCTAAGGCATGGAAAAAAACACCATATTCTATTAGACATCAAATTGTTTCCATTATATTACACAAGTAAGTTTTCTGTGGCATGTATGTTGATTTGGTGACCACTATATGGCTAGGCAAAATTTACGTACCGTGTGCGTCACAAGTCACAACTACGAACTGCGTCGCAAATGCGTTGAACATAAGTACTGTAGGCTATTCACGCAAAATTAAAACTATATACTTTCATTATATTATAGATCGCGTAGTTATTGCGTACAGTACCTACAAAATTAGTACTAACATATTGAACTCTTCCCGGACAATACTCGGTAGTCAGCGAACACGACGCCATAGCAGACCCCAACTAACTGAAGGCAAAGGCCGATGCGAAAAATCTTAAATCTCGGCAACGTTCGTGCACGTTTGAGGGTAAATGCGCAAGCGCGTTGCAAGCAATGGCTTACTTGATTCAAGATATTGATCAACTTCTTGAATTGAGAATTTAAACTACTGGTTTGAAAATTATATACTTAACCGAAACTAATAACTCTGAGATTGGGATATTCTTGAATTGTGAGAACAAGGAATTCTTAAATGGAAGAAATTGTTTCAAAGCAAGTAAATATTAACTTTCATCTAAAGCAATAACCGCAAGTAAAGAATTTTCTCACGTTTTGAGAATATACTTCGCTGTGTGTAGGTTTTTGTTAATAACAATGTCCAAAGTTTCTTGTATAAAAAATGGGCGTGATGTTCGATGAGCGTATCGATACACTGACTGTTCTCCCGTTCAGGGAGGTGTGCCAGGTACTTCCGGCCAAATGGGGTTAGGCACACCAAGTTAGTATGAGAGAATATGTATTTATCTATAAGTGACAAAAGAGTGAGAGAGATGCTTTAGGAGGGTACTACAAAACCGAATTGCAGCAGATAATTAGATAATTAATTTTTCCTTTTTTTCAAATCATTTTACATTACATATAAATTATTCGTAGTGATGTTTTATGAGGGTATAATTCCTCTCGGACTAGTAGACATGACAGTTTATAATTTTGTGTTTAATAAAAACATTTTTAGTATCAGTTTATTTCACTAGAAGGCTGTTTATCGATAAATTCAAAAAGTTGGTTATATGCAAGGTTTCAAAAAAGTAGTAATTAAGATAATTTTAGAGATAAGCAATTGAATAAAAAAGCAAAATGCTGGTAAAAGAAGCGCCTTTCATATAGAGGGTCAGCAGTTTCTATACCCGTGCTTGATTAACAGGCAGGGTGACTCAAAAATGAGGAAAAAAATATGGTTCAGCTTTCCCACTACTATCCAGGATACATTAAAAAACTTCCTCCTCTTTAATTATTTTTTAAAGACAAAGGAATTGCCTATCATCAAATAAAAAAAATAAAATCGGCATACTGGTTAAAAAAATATGACATTAAAGTTAGGTCAAGAATCAAGAGCGTCACTCTTTTTGGAACTGACCATATTTGTATTTAAATGCCAGTTACCACAACTACCAACTGTGGCCAGTAAACCTACTCTAGACTTGACAACCGCAATATTCGAACTTTACATAAAATTAATGTCGCAAAGTAGAAAAAATAGTACATAACACTCGTTTTATAAGGCACACTGGAATATAACAAATTTTTAAATGGAAATTCACGTTTTGTGTGTATTTTTATGCGGAAAAAAATCTAATGAAATTTTTGCGAAAAGTTATTGCCAAGAGGATAAAGACAAGAATAATGTGAACGAGGCTTTAACAACCCACGCGCTGTTCTCGGCTCTCGTCGACAATGAATTAAGTATTAGTGTCAATAAAACTCCGTTTTTTATTTCCCTCTTATACGGCCCTATAAATTGCAGCCCGGGACGTTTTCAGATGATAAAGCGCTAAATATATACGGAAGATTGAGTATCTTCTTCTCCTATTTCATTCAGTCCCCGTCGTAACAAGTTGAATATTCTCTAAAATCAAAATTGCTAAATATCTTTTACCAATAGATAATCCTCAGAGTACTTTTTATATTTGAAACAGTCCATTTTAGTATCAAAATATATCTCCAAAGTAATTTTGGTTCGTTTTTGCGGGTTTGTAGCGCTATGTAGTATTGAAATCTCCGAAAAAAATCCTGTTTTTTATTGATTTTTCGATTATTTCTAATCAATTTAAAGATTTTAAGACGATTGAGGCTAATTTATTTATATACAAAATCGCTTGGTTCTTGAGGTATTTACGATATTATAATATTTTAACGCGTCGGTTATTTACTCGTCAGCGTAATTTTTAATATTAGAGTCGGTGGGGTGGGATAGTGGGACGCTTAAGTACCGTATATGGACGGCGGTAATGCGAATTAATTAAAATTTTGCGCGGATAAATCCGTGTGCGGAAATGTTGCAAAAATATAAACGCGCAGTAAAGCGCTTGATTGCAGCAGCGGTGGGACCATATGCCAAGCGCGTCCATTTTAGTATCAAAATATATCTCTAAAGTCATTGCGATCGATTTAATTGAGATCGCAAGTAATTTTGGTTCGTTTTTGCGGGTTTGTAGCGCTATGTAGCATTGAAATCTCCGGAAAAAAATCATGTTTTTTAGTGATTTTTCGATTATTTCTAATCAATTTAAAGATTTTAAGACGATTGAGGCTAATTTATTTATATACAAAATCGCTTGGTTCTTGAGGTATTTACGATATTATAATATTTTAACGCGTCGGTTATTTACTCGTCAGCGTAATTTTTAATAATAGAGTCGGTGGGGTGGGATAGTGGGACGCTTAAGTACCGTATATGGACGGCGGTAATGCGAATTAATTAAAATTTCGCGCGGATAAATCTGTGTGCGGAATTGTTGCAAAAATAAAAACGCGCAGTAAAGCGCTTGATTGCAGCAGCGGTGGGACCATATGCCAAGCGCGTAAAAGCTCCGGCATACTAAAATGCGGGGCGAAATTGTTTTGTTGAAATGCGAGTGTATAGCGTATACATGTGTTGCGCGTCCGTACTAAAATGGACGCAGTTCCGCACTACTTTGCAATAACTTTAAATCCGTAATTGGATTGCCTTTCGACCACGTATTAAATATGAAATGAAACGAGAAAAATACCTCGTAACGCAGCGGGGTTGTTTAAAATTTTATGAGCGGATTCGTGTTTTCCAATTTGGTTTTATATAGAGGGCTAGCCTGATAAATAGAACGTTCCTTAGGTATTGGTCAGTAAATTTCAGAAATATCAGTATCGACATCTGGTCCTTCGATTTCAATAAAATTGATGAGTGAAATTATAGTGTTATATAAAAGACAGTTGATAGCCAAAAGGTTTTTGAATATCTTCACAATTTTGTAACTAACCAGGTAAAAAATTATCAGAAGGCAATTTGTACTTAATCTTTCAATTAAGTTAAATTAATAAGAAAATAATGTTTCTCTGCGAATTAAGACGATGTTCCAAAAAACTGTTCTAATTTTATAGAACTTGAGTGATATGAATTAAACTGATTTTATGCTGCGAGTATGTACTCATGAGCATAAGCATAAAGTGCAACTTTATGCTCCAATTTGCATCAATAAAAGCTTAGATAAGTATATGCTTCCAATATACGGAGCACATGCTCCTATAACATAGAGCAGGTGCTAATAATACGTTAAGCAGGTACTCCTTATAAACGTCACAGGTTTTTTGACAAAACATAAACTAGGTTTCATAGAATCCTTGAAAATGTCCCACAAAAAAGCTTCAGTTGAGCTTGAAACACGGACGGAGTGTCTTGGCACTAGTGTACCCGCTTTCAGAAACATAAATGAAACCTTGGCATTTTTTAGACCATTCGTATTCAAAACAAAAATCTATTGATAACGCATAATCACCTGCAAATCCAATAATATCATAATTTCAAATTTAAAGACTTAATATCTATTCACATATTTTACGGGGAAGTTCTGATGTAGAGACCTAAAAAGTAGCTCAAGTTTGGAACAGTTTTTTAAACAAACTGTAACAGATGTCAATATTTTTTCTTTTGCTATATATTTATTATACTTTAATGTACAAGAAAAATTCTACCAGAAAAAAACTAAATGAAAGAATTGGATACTGTTGTACGCCCTGCGCGGCGGGCTTTCCTTAACGACGTGCACGATAGCTCCTATGAAAATAACCAGAAATCAAAATTTCAAAAGCGCTGTGAATTTAGATGAAATAAGTTGGAGGTTGAACCAACATTTAGTTAAAAAGGTTGAAAATTGACAAAATGCTTGCTGTCTGAATTTTAAGTTCGATTTTCTACACCTTTTTTTCATTTACAAATCGTAATAATATAATTATTTAAAAGTTTTACTTATTATGAGGTTCAGCCTCCAACAAAAAGTATTTTCTTTAAGGGAAAAAAAGAATAACTCTATCCGTTAAACGATTTAAAAGTAATCGCGCATGCCAGTTTGAAAGACCGTGTTTCTAGAAAAACGCGATGGTTGCATCTGTGTTGTTAACTCTACACTAGAAGGTAGACACGTTATACTTTTTAAAACTCCTTTTCTATATGAACTCATTAAAATATAATAATTTACTCAACATAAGCACCTAGATATATTCGTTCTCTATACTGTATCCAAATTTCACATTCCTATTTTAAAGCGTCACCGAGAATTATCATTTGAATAAAAACATCGCTTTGCGCTGCCTTAATGCAGGAAATTTCGACCGGAGAATACGATAGGGTATAAAATCCTAAAACTTTCGAGATACAAAAACAGTTTCAGGGGCTTATTGTATACACTTCAAGGTCTCAAAATATGAAATAAAAAATTTGGGTTTTTTTTTCTACCGATTACATGAGAACCTCCCCTTAAAAACACTCCTATTTTATCAATTTGATAACGCACCACCGCTTCTTCCCAAAATTCTCCACAAGAAAAAACCGGTTTTCAAGTCACTGTACATTCTTCTTAAAAATGCCATATAAAACTTTATAGCCTCAGGCACAGGTGATCGTTGTTTGTTTATAATATTTTACAGAACGCAGAATAAACATAAACTCTGCCATGACAGCTACGAAAGGCTTCAAATGTATGGGCTACAAACCAGGGTTGTTATTAAAAAAATCTTTTTTTTACTTTTAAACAAAACAAACTGTTCTTTTTTTATAAAATGATGTTTTTTAACGAAACAATGTTTTTCAACACTTCAGAAAAAACATGTTTTAAATCACACACAAAAAAAAAAAGATGTTTTAAACATGTTTTAAATGCATTTATTTTATTAGTAAGCATTTTAATCGGCGTCTTTTTATTCCTTATTTACTTGCTACCACTAATATTGCACAGTAATATTTTACGAAAAACAAAAACTGTTCAAATATCGGTACTTCAAAACACGTTTAAAACACAACATTTAAAACAAACTGTTTAAAACATGTTCAAAACAAAATAGTTTAAAACAAAATATTTGTTTTAAAACATGTTTAAAACACTGATTTAAAACGAATTGTTTTAAGTGAGCATGTGCTCCCGACTTTTATTCTTATGACTTGGCGTATTTATTTCAAAGTATAGCATAAAGTATGTAAGTACCTACTCATTTTTATTCATATCACCCTGTGATTTATTTTTCAGGTAATTGTCGATTGACATCACATTCATTTTAAAAGTCCTAACAACAAACTATACACTAGAACAGAAAATAATCTCTGCGACTTACAGCAAATCATTTATCTTGCTAATTGCAGGATTATTTTCAGCCATAGAATGACGCTAATTAAACTCAGTTGTAGTAGTGTTGGTACCTGTCAAGCGAGGTTTTATTTTTTAGAGATACAGAATGAAGTAAAAACCGAAAAACAAAGATAGTGGACAACTTGTTTACAGGATACTCTACTTAATTAATATTTAGTATCATGACACAGTTCATTTTTCAGGTTACTTTAGAAAGATTAATGGGCACTCACAATATTAAGGCTAAGGGCGCACACAATAAGATTGAGTGAACTAGCTATTATAAAATCAAGCTCGCAACAATGAGATAATCTGAAACAAAAGTTAAATTTCAAGGTTTAAATTTTTATAATCAGCACTAATTTTCTTTATTAATTTTAAAACATTGTTTCAGTGGTGTTTTGAAAGGTTATCAAAGCATTTGAAAAGCTATTCATACATATACTGATAAAAGTCATATACAAAATTCAAACCGCTTTTTACGTAGAGGAACCAATAAAAATTTCAATAAACACAAGAGCAACCTCGGCAAAATGTAAATCTCGCCATGACAAATTGCATTTTGCGGCGAATATCACTCGACAAAACGTTTGTTCTTTGTGATACCAGGCACCGGAACGGTGCAATGTGCATACTAGTCACAATACTGGTCCATACTTGACACTCGCAGTATACGCAACGTCATTTTGTGGCGTGTTTGTAATGTCAAATTTCTACAGTGTATCATGTTACATAGAGAACTGTCAACAATTTGCTCTTCACGTTACTCTTGGTATTGTTATATTATGTGAGTTGACAACAAGTGTCGGTTTTATTTATTTAATAAATGTCACATACCTCCCATGAAAAAGCTATATGTGTATGTTATATTATTCCATACATTTTTTTGATAAACGTGTGTTTAAGTGGAATATTTGAGGTGTAGGAGTTTCTTTTTACTAAATGTTACTTATGTTATGATTATTATTATTATTTATTGGAACTCTCTGATACATCTCATTAAATATATTAAACCTAGATATTATTATTATTTATTGGAATTCTCTGATACATCTCATTAAATACATTAAACCTAGATAATATAATTTAGATACAACATATAAATACTAAAATTACACTAATAGATTTTGACAAGTAATGAGGATCATCAGGGCAAATTGGTAGTACCGAGCTTCGCTGAAGCCTAGGGTACTCCCTTTGCGGGTATCACCACAGCTCAACCCAATTTTGAAAAACAACGCCATTTATGCTTTGCAACACAAGTTTGCAAAGCAAAGGAAAACTGTGGAAACCCCGTACAGCGTTGTGTACAGGTCAGTAAAAACACATGCAGATATTTATTAATAGACATATACAAAGGAAGGTAAAGATGGAAAGTAATACGATAGCAGTAAATTTAGGATGCTTTATGATAAAACTCTCCTCAAAATATTTGCGCTTCCCAAAACCGCAATTTCCTGAATTTCCCAGGGCGAAATTTTGCACGGTAACTCCTTGACATGTTTACTATAATTTAGAGTAACTGCTCCCAATGAACCTACAATCACCGGAATAATGTTTACTTTCATTCCCCACATACGTCCAACTTCTATTGAGAGATCCTTATATTTAAGTTGTTTTTCAAGCTCCTTCCTTACAACATTCGCATCAGCAGGTACCGAGATTTCTATGAACGTGCATACCTTCCTCTGGAAATCCTTTACCACGATATCTGGCTTATTAGCATCAAGCATTCTATCAGTGACAATAGGCATGTTCCATAATATGGTAATATGATCATTACTCACAACAGGAGATGGAACGTGGTCATACCACCGAGACACATCCATTGCTAAACCTAATAGTTGGGAACACAAGTTGTAATGTATATATATTCCCACCCTATCATGCCTAGCAATGTAATGCGACTCAGCTAAGACTGGACAAGCCGCTAACAAATGATAGACATGTTCCGGAGCCTGATGACACAGTCTACAACTCCCATCATGAGCAACTTTCATAATCTTCTGTTCATGATATCTGGTACGTATTGCCTGATCTTGCGCCGCTATGATAGAGGATTCCGTTTCAGCCTTAATGTTTCCATGACAAAGCCAAGATAACGATCCTGACTTTGAAATACCATCACCCTCCACAATTCTTAAAAATTGGCCATGCATTGGCTTACTAACATAATCCTCTCTCATTTTCTGATTCATTTTTAACTTTATCTGTCGCTTTAAACTCTCCACTGAAATTTTATTTTCATAATTACCGAGTTCTTCCACCTGAAATTTTTCTAAAATTAGTTTATGTTTACTAATTATTGACTTACCAGAAGTATCCCTAATTAATTGTTTAATAACTTTATCCTCCTTGTTGGCCTTTATAAAATTTCCTAAATTTAACATTTCCAAATCATAAATATTTTCCAATTGCTGCAAGCCACGACCTCCATCTAAACGGTGCAGGTATAGTCTGCAGACATCAGACCTTGGATGAAACATAAAATTTAGTGTTAACTGTTTTCTAGTTTTAATGTCCAAATCGCGTATTTCCTTCTTAGTCCAGTTTAAAACTCCAACACTATATCGAAATATTGGAATAGCATATGCATTGATCGCTTGCATTTTATATTTTCCATTTAATCCAGATTTTAGAATTTTTCTGACTCGCTTAATGTATTCGCCTATAACCTTCGCCTTCATCCCTTCATCATCTATACCAAAGGCTTCATCCATTCCCAGATACTTATATCTAGTATTATCTGTTAATTCATTAATACTAGTATGATCATTCAGGCATATGTCAGCGGTTCTCTCAATTTTGCCTTTGACAATACTAATTTTGGCACACTTCTCTAGACCAAACTGCATCCCAATATCGTCAGAGAATTGTTTAACTATACTGAGGCTCCTCTTCAACTGCTCATCATTTTTGGCATAAAGTTTCAAATCATCCATATATAATGAATGACCAATTAACTTTTCGCCAGGTAATAACTGAACACCAACTTTGTCCTCATTCAATTCACTGGACAATGCAAACAGGCCTATGCAAAAGAGCAAGGGTGATAAACTATCACCTTGAAATATGCCACAATTAATATTAATCGGCTCTGAGAAAACACACGACTCTCGTCCCCGCAAGCATAGTTTAGTAGACCATAAGGACATACATGAGTTTACCAGAAAAATAATTTTTTGGTTTACCCCATATATCTCCAAGGCTTTTACAATCCATTCATGCGGGATACTATCATACGCCTTCTTATAGTCAATCCAGGCCATGGATAGGTTTCCTCGAGTCTTCTTGATCTTTTCAACAATCTTCTTGTTAATTATTAACAGTTCTTTTGAACCATAACTGTCCTTTAAAATGCCTTTCTGCTCAGAGGGCAATACATTATTTTCTTTAAGATGTTCATAAATCTTGGTACCTAAAATTTTAGTTAATAATTTATAACAACAATTTAAACAAGTAATAGGCCTATATTGGGATACTTCCATTGTATTCTCCGTTTTGGGAATCAAAACAGTTACACCTTCCGTCAGCCACGACGGTATCATTTCCGGATTATTAACCATATTGTTAAAACTTTTTACTAAATGTTCATGCAATATGGTTATCCTTTTAAGCCAAAAATTAGGAATTTTATCTGGTCCAGGAGCTTTCCAAAGTCCCAAACTTTTGCAAGCATTTTGGAAGTCATCTTTGGAGAGAAGTACATCTTCCATAGCTGGATAATGCATATTCCGCCTCTCCTCGCGTTTAATCCATTCCGCATCAGAATTGTACTTGCCAGATTGCCCCCAAATGCCTGTCCAAAAATTGGTAACATCCTGCATGTTTGGAAAATTCTGGATACAGATGTTCTCCTTGCCAACCCCCCAATAAAATTTTTTAGGATTTTCTTCAAAATTTTTGTTATCATTGTAAGTCCGAATTCTTTTTTCAATTCTTCTGATACGTTGGGCCTTAGCTTGAATTTTCTGTTTTAACTCCTCTTCAATAATTACTATATCCTTCTCTTCGCCTAAAACACTGTATTTTAGTATTATGTTTTGCCGTAACCGTTGTAACCTCTCTGTTAAATGAATAGATCTTCTAATTTCAGAAATCCTGGAAACGTCCTTTCTCCAATTAGCAATATTATTTTGGAGTCTACGCTTCCAACGGTTTTCCCGGATTCGATTATTGTGTATTGATGTAAATTTTGGATTCACCATCTTAGTAATAACATATGCGGATGCGTACAACAAATTATTTATTTCAATAATGGACAATTCTGGCCTATTCCTCAGAAATACTTCCAGATCAGAATTAGCTTGCGCAATCAACTCCCTAACCCTGTTAGTCTCCCGTATAAAAGGCAATCCAACCCTGCTATGAAAATTTCCTGAAGTAAGCAATTCTTGTTGTACCAATATTAAAAACTGACTTTGTTGTACTACATTATCATCATTATTACCCAGATTTGGCATTCCATTTACCTCAATATCTACAATAATAGACACCTCATCATTGTGGCTATTCTGTTCTAATTCTACCACTTCATCCAAAATGTTTCCTTGTTCTACTTCAACCACTTCATCATTTACAAGATTTAGAAAAATCTCTACCTCCCTTCTTATAGAATCTATCTCTATATTGGATAACTTATTACTATTTAGAATGCACCGTCTCTGGGATGCCAAAGTATTAGCAGTCAACTCCATTCTTTTATCTGGGTTTCTTTCTCGCCATATTCTAAAGCATTCCCGTTGATTAGCACATCCAAACTTTAACAATGAACAAAAGTGACACCAAATCACCTCTTTATATTCATTTATGGACCATTTATTACGCATTCTTCTTGAATTATTTAAATCCATTTGTTAAAAGTTAAGTGGGCCCAATAACAATAAAAATTATGAGTAACCTCTTTACTTACACCTGAAATTCTAAGGATAATTAGGTATCACAATAACACTTACTACAAAGAAACGTATTAATATTATATTATTATTATTATTATTATTATTATTATTATTATTTATTGGAACTCTCTGATACATCTCATTAAATATATTAAACCTAGATAATATAATTTAGATACAACATATAAATACAAAAATTACACTAATAAATTTTGAAAAGTAATGAAGATCATCAGGGCAAATTGGTAGTACCGAGCTTCGCTGAAGCCTAGGGTACTCCCTTTGCGGGTATCACCACAGCTCAACCCAATTTTGAAAAACAACGCCATTTATGCTTTGCAACACAAGTTTGCAAAGCAACGGAAAACTGTGGAAACCCCGTACAGCGTTGCGTACAGGTCAGTAAAAACACATGTAGATATTTATTAATAGACATATACAAAGGAAGGTAAAGATGAAAAGTAGTACGATAGCAGTAAATTTAGGATGCTTTATGATAAAACTCTCCTCAAAATATTCGCGCTTCCCAAAACCGCAATTTCTTGAATTCCCCAGGGCGAAATTTTGCACGGTAACTCCTTGACATGTTTACTATAATTTAGAGTAACTGCTCCCAATGAACCTACAATCACCGGAATAATGTTTACTTTCATTCCCCACATACGTCCAACTTCTATTGAGAGATCCTTATATTTAAGTTGTTTTTCAAGCTCCTTCCTTATATTATTATTATTATTTATTGGAACTCTCCGATACATCTCATTAAATATATTAAACCTAGATAATATAATTTAGATACAACATATAAATACTAAAATTACACTAATAGATTTTGACAAGTAATGAGGATCATCAGGGCAAATTGGTAGTACCGAGCTTCGCTGAAGCCTAGGGTACTCCCTTTGCGGGTATCACCGCAGCTCAACCCAATTTTGAAAAACAACGCCATTTATGCTTTGGAACACAAGTTTGCAAAGCAAAGGAAAACTGTGGAAACCCCGTACAGCGTTGCGTACAGGTCAGTATTCCCTGTATATTTTTACATTTTATAATTCTAAGACTAATTCTAATAATTTTTTATTGGAATAATTTGTTTATAAATTTCATAATTTTTTAGTTATAAGCAATTAGATGAAGTAATACCTCATCTCCTAGTTATATTCAACGAAGATCTGAATAATATTTGGTTTCAACAAGATGGTGCACCGCCGCATTACGGTGTCCAAGTTCAGAATTATTTAAATTCAATTTTCCCGCAGAGGAGGATTGGAAGGAGAGGATCCATTGAATGGCCACCTAGGTCGCCGGATTTACAAATACTGGATTTTTCTATTTGGGGCCACCTAAAGTCCAAGGTTTACACCCATAGGCCGCAAAATATTGATGCGTTGAAGCAGAGGATAGTGGACGAAGTTCAGAGTATTACTGTCGATCATTTAGACAACTGTTTACGGGAATTTGTTGATAGGTTGGGGCATTGTCAAGCCGCTGTGTTTTGTTATTTTTTCTTCACATTGTTATTATTTATCCGTTCGGCTAAAATAAATGTTTTGGAGTTTTGATTAATTGCTGATAATTAAAAGATGAATCAATTTATAAAAACCTACTTGAAAAAAATTCTTAGAATTAAAAAATAAAAATGTACAGGACGTTTAATGAGAAAAAGGAAAAGTTTTCCATACTTCCATAATAAAATAAACAGCCTGTATATTAAAAATATATTTGAACGTTAGCTTGTTTAAAGTAAAAAACTTATTTTGAATGTTTTTTGAAATTTTTTTACCAATGAAGAATTATTTGGGTGTTGCGGTAATTTTGACTAATTTTAATTAATTGCTTAAAACTCAAAAATGATGCATTTTATAAAAAAATTATTTTAATAAACAATGTCCAGAATTAATCCTAAAATTATAAAATGTAAAAAGATACAGGGTGTTCCATTTGAAAAGAAAAATTTACGCGATTTCTATAATAAAATGAACAACCTGTATATTCAAAATATATTTGAACGATGGATTGTTTAAAGTCTAAAAGCTTTTGTTTGAATTTTTTTTGAAATTTTTTGCCGTCGTAGAATTATTTGGGTGTTCCGGTAATTTTGGCTAACCCTGTATAGTAATACGAACGACCGTTACTTGCACCTTCCGATTTGCACCATATTCCGGGTTCCGGGTATATATGATTCCCCGTTACTTTACGGGGTGAGGTTTCACGAATCGAATTGAAATGATTCCCTTCAGTGGCGTCATTCATAGAGAGACGTCGCGCCGGCGAGCGAGAATAAATAAAGGGCGAAAATTGCGCGGAAACCCAAATTACATTTTCATGTTCGACTGGAGATTTCTTTGACGTCACGTACCGCCGGTAGAGGGCGCGCCGAACATGACAGGTTTATGGAGCCGATGAAAAAAAAAATTATATTGCCGCACATGTTATTGTGTAGTGCCGGCTTTTGATGAAGGTTTGCGCGTAGCAGAAATACGGCCGTAAAGGTCTGAACCGGCCCATCAAACGCGAAGGTTTGATGGGGCCTGTTCAGAAATTAATTTCTCTCCGGTATTACACCTATGCGGTCGAAAATCGTTCGAAAAACGAATGCGAATATTGTCTAAACTCTAAAGCTAAACCGGCAGTATTTTTCCGTTATAACCAAGCCTTAGACTGCTAATTTTCTGACTTAAAATATCAAAAGAAATTATTGAAGTTAATTAAAAAGTATCAGTGATTAAAAAAATCGTAATATATAAAACGTTGTCCTCCTATGTTTGCATTCATATCTCAGAAAATATTAACCTGAGCAGTAGGTACAAATTTTTGACGATATTAAATACGAAGGATACATGATAAAAAACAACTTCCTTAAAAATTTCTATCAATTACAATAATGAAATTTTGACTGCAGCTTCGAATATGATACGAAATATTTGTAACAATTGTAACACCGTTCTTAGTAACTAAGCGAGTAAAAGCAACAAAAAACAAACCAGAAAAATTTACTATGTTCAAATCATCCTATCGTAGATCACGCACAACCAAAAATATATACAAATGTTAACAGAACTAAAAGTCAAAAGAAAATATGGTTTTGACCGCCTCCATCAGTGTGAGATTGTATCGTAGATTTCCGAGACACCGCGCCCGCATTTGTTATACCTCGTTAAGTCTATTATATTCGAATTTAGAATTCACAAGGTATAAACATAGATACGTTTTGGGATATCAGATGCACGCAAACGTCTCTCCAGTAGAACTATCTTCCCAAAGAATTGATGTTTGCATTCACTCGGTTTGCGCCTTTATAGTACATTACATACATTTTGTTCACAATTTCATAGCAGACATGACACGTATACGCTTTTCCTGAAAGGTATTTTCTCTTGTTTGATCCAAATGTGTAGAAAAGTCAAATGTGTAGAGTAATAAAGATGTGTTGGTTGTAATGTCACCATTTTTTAACAGAAACATTTGATTATATATTCTGTTTAACTGTTGTTTCTTTTATTTAGAAATGTTCGATTTAAAGGTTGGATTCTAGAGTTTTAGCTTGGAACATATGCCTTCAAGCTTGAATTATGTATGGTAAAAAACTGTTTTTGGTTTAATTTGATGAAATTTTATTATTTTTAATTGATGTATATCGCAAAAAACCTGAAAATGAAAACTTAACACGTATTCCGTATTCTAGTAGCTATTTTGAAATTGGTTGTCGTACTTTGTTGTCATACATTTGCGTATTTAATTTTAAAAACAAATAAGCTTGTGAGTCATGCAAACTATAAAAAAAAACAATTTGACATAATCCCGAATGAACTTGTTTTCTATATGTATTATTTAGTATTCTTCTTACCCAATTATTGTGTATTGTTTTCCTTTAAAAAAAGCAAAAATACTTTAATTCACTTGTCAAATTTCATAAAAAAATAATTAGAATTGGATCAGAATTTTCAAGTGGAACATTTTAAAGAGTTCTCTGATTTGATAAAAGCAGCATTTAACCATAATTTTAAAATTCTATGAGAGTTTGCCAGATGTCAAACTTAATTAAATTAAAAAACATAAGTTAAATAGTGATAAAAACTAGTAGGATGTATGCTCCTCCACCATTATGAATGAAATCACTAATTATGTAATTTATGGAACTATAGTATTATGTTTTGCTTCAGAACAGTTGTAGATGTAAGTAGGAATCCGCTATACACTTAGTGCTGTATGAATTTACTAGATTAGCACTGGATAGCAACTAAGTACGGCCAACAAAATCTAGAATCTGTGATTTTTATCGATTCCCTTTTATTTACAGTGCTTTCTCAATTCTGGTGCTTTTTTCACCAATAATCAAATACTATATTTAGAATTCATTATTAGTGCAATAAAATACTGACTGTAATAAATCCTTTACAAGCTTATCTAAGACAAAATCGTTCAATTCATTCCCAAATCTCAAATTATACATTATACAGACGATAATGATAATAATAAGTAACTTCATACAGCTTTACCGTTGTATAATCATTGCCGCATGACCACAGAAGATGACACGTGACGTTGACTCCTGCTGTTCGCATCCTTCCATCCATCCAAACCACCATTCGACATATTTACCAGCACGAAAAACCGCAGTAAAAAACGCGACCTTGCAAAAACCCCGCACCACTAAACCCCTCTCAGAATAAAGGGTGACAACGACATTCGCGGAGGCGCCACTGTTCCAACACAGACAAATCAGAGACCCGCAATAACCTGTTAACCGCTATTTTTCAAAACCACATCCTAACACACAGTTCACAATCAAGACACCACTTCATAGTCTCCTTCTATCTCTAAACCGCGCACTTAACCGCTTAAATATATCTACAATATCTTTTCGCCGGGTCTATCCCACTTCTGACATCCGTCTATCCCACTTCTGATATCTGTAAGACTGGCCAAAGCGGTTCAGTACGAACGCAAACTGATACCGGCAGCAATATTTTTGTTTATTTGAAAATAAGATATAAAATACATATTTTCTCACCACTCATACATAAATATTTATGTGATATTTTATTTGTCTTAAATAAAACAATTAAATTAATGAATTTTTTGTGCCACTATATATTTTTAGTTATAGAAAGCAAATTAAATACTAGGAAGTAATTTACATTTGTGATGTCTAAGAGTGTTTATTTAAACCATGTTCTTAATGTTGGCATCATGTAAATTTTAACAGAGATTCAATTTATTTGTTCTACACAGTGTTTATATTGTTCTTATATGTCCTTAATTAATTGAGTAATATAACTTTTGTACGTTTTTCTTTCAAATTCCTATACATAATAAAACCTTAAAGCATATAATATTTATATACTTCAAAAGTTAAGATTTTACTAAGTTTGAAAGAAAATATTTATTTGGCATAAAAGGTATATATGTTTTTAACAAAGGAATAATTTGTTTTACCGAAAAAATTTATTTACTTCTAAGAAACATTTCTTTCCTGATATTCAATATCTCAGTTATATTTCTGGGACTTTGTAGGTATAAGAAAGGTTACAGTGGGATACAATTGCGCGAATGTATTGAAATTTCTTACGAAAGAGTAAAACTAAAAAAAAAAAAATTCAAATCATCCCATCATAGATCACGCACAAGCAAAAACATATGCAAATGTTAACAGAACTAAAAGTCATGAGAAAATATGGTTTTTACCGCCTCCATCAGTGTGAGATTGTATCGTAGATTTCTGAGACACCGCGCCCGCATTTGTTATACCTCGATAAGTTTATTATGTTCGAATTTAGAATTCACAAGGTATAAACATAGATACGTTTTGGGATATCAGATGCACGCAAATGTCTCCAGTAGAACTATCTTCCCAAAGAATGGATGTTTGCATTCACTCGGTTTGCGCCTTTATAGTACATTACATACATTTTTTTCACAATTTCATAGCAGACGTGACACGTAATACCTTTCAGGAAAAGCGTATTTCTCTTGATTGATCCAAATGTGTAGAAAAGTCAAATGTGTAGAGTAATAAAGATGTGTTGGTTGTAATGTCACCATTTTTTAATAGAAACATTTAATTATATATTCTGTTTAACTGTTGTTTCTCTTATTTAGAAATGTTCGATTTAAAGGTTGGATTCTACAGTTTTAGCTTGGAACATATGCCAATAAAATTTCATCAAATTAAACCAAAAACAGTTTTTTACCATACATTAATAAATTTTAATACCATACATAAATTTTATTATTTTTAATTGATGTATATCGCAAAAAACCAGAAAATGAAAACTTAACACGTATTCCGTATTCCAGTAGCTATTTTGAAATTGGTTGTCGTACTTTGTTGTCATACATTTGCGTATTTCATTTTTAAAACAAATAAGCTTGTGAGTCATGCAAACTATAAAAAAAAACAATTTGACATAATCCCGAATGAACTTGTTTTCTATATGTATTATTTAGTATTCCTCTTAATTATTGTGTATTGTTTTCCGTTAAAAAAAGCAAAAATACTTTAATTCACTTGCCAAATTTCATAAAAAAATAGTTAGAATTGGATCAGAATTTTCAAGTGGAACATTTTAAAGAGTTCTCTGATTTGATAAAAGCAGCATTTAACCATAATTTTAAAATTCTATGAAAGTTTGCCAACTTGTCAAACTTAATTAAATTAAAAAACATAAGTTAAATAGTGATAAAAAATAGTAGGATGTATGCTCCTCCACCATTATGAATGAAATCACTAATTATGTAATTTTTGGAAATATAGTATTATGTTTTGCTTCAGAATAGTTGTAGATGTAAGTAGGAATCCGCTATACACTTAGTACTGTATGAATTTGCTAGATTAGCACTGGATAGCAACTAAATATGGCAAACAAATACTGGAATTTGTGATTTTTATCGATTCCCTTTTATTTACAGTGCTTTCTCAGTTCTGGTGCTTTTTTTACCAATAATCAAATACTATATTTAGAATTCATTATTATTACAATGCAATACTGACTGTAATAAATCCTTTACAAGCTTTTCTAAGACAAAATCGTTCAATTCATTCCCAAAGCTCAAATTATACATTCTACAGACGATAATAATAATAATAAGTAACTTAATACAGCATTACCGTTGTATAATCATTGCCGCATGACCACAGAAGATGACACGTGACGTTGACTCCTGCTGTTCGCATCCTTCCATCCATCCAAACCACCATTCGACATATTTACCAGCACGAAAAACCGCAGTAAAAAACGCGACCTTGCAAAAACCCCGCACCACTAAACCCCTCTCAGAATAAAGGGTGAGAACGACGTTCGCGGAGGCGCCACTGTTCCAACACAGACAAATCAGAGACCCGCAATAACCTGTTAACCGCTATTTTTCAAAACCACATACTAACACACAGTTCACAATCAAGACACCACTTCATCATAGTCTCCTTCTATCTCAAAACCGCGCACTTAACCGTTTAAATATATTTACTTCTGATATCTGTAAGACTGGCCAAAGCGGTTCAGTACGGACGAAAACTGGTACCGGCAGCAATATTTTTGTCTATTGGAAAATAAGATATAAAATATATATTTTCTCATCAGTCATACATAAATATTTATGTGAAATTTTGTTTGTCTTAAATAAAACAAATAAATTAATGCATTTTTTGTGCCACTAGATATTTTTAGTTATATAAAGCAAATTAAATCCTAGGAACTAATTTACATTTGTGATGTCTAAGAGTGTTTATTTAAACCATGTTCTTAATGTTGGTATCATGTAAATTTTAACAGAAATTCAATTTATTTGTTATACACAGTGTTTATATTCTTCTTATATGTCCTTAATAAATTAATTAATATAACTTTTGTACATTTTTCTTTCAAATTCCTATACATATTAAAACCTTAAAGCATATAATATTTATATACCTCAAAAGTTAAGATTTTGCTATGTTTGAAAGGAAATATTTATTTGGCATAAAAGGTATATATGTTTTTAACAAATGAATAATTTGTTGTAGCGAACAAATTTATTTCCTCCTAAGAAACATTTGTTTGCTGATATTCAATATCTCAGTTATATTTCTTTGACTTTGTGGATATAAAGAAAGGTTACAGTGGGCTAAAATTGCGCGAATGTATTGAAATTTCTTACGACAGAGTAAAATTTAAAAAAAATAAATTCAAATTCAAATCATCCTATCATAGAACACGCACAAGCAAAAATATATACAAATGTTAACAGAACTACAAGTCATGAGAAAATATGGTTTTGACCGCGTCTATCAGCGTGAAGTTGTATCGTAGATTTCCGAGACACCGCGCCTGCATTTGTTATACCTAGATAAGTCTATTATGTTCGAATTTAGAATTCACAAGGTATAAACATAGATACGTTTTGGGATATCCGACGCATGCAAATGTCTCGCCAGTAGAACTATCTTCCCAAAGAATTGATGTTTGCATTCACTCGGTTTGCGCCTTTATAGTACATTACATACATTTTGTTCACAATTTCATAGCAGACATGACACGTATTACCTTTCAGGAAAAGCGTATTTCCCTTGTTTGATTTAAATGTGTAGATAATTCAAATGTGTAGAGTAATAAAGATGTGTTGGTTGTAATGGCACCATTTTTTAATAGAAACTTTTAATTCCATATTCTGTTTAACTGTTGTTTCTTTTATTTTGAAATGTTCGATTTAAAGGTTGGATTCTACAGTTTTAGCTTGGAACATATGCCTTCAAGCTTGAATTATGTGTGGTAGAAAACTGTTTTTGGTTTAATTTGAAGAAATTTTATTTTTTTTAATTGATGTATATCGCAAAAAACTTGAAAATAAAAACTTAACACGTATTCCGTATTCTAGTAGCTATTTTGAAATTGGTTGTCGTACTTTGTTGTCATACATTTGCGTATTTCATTTTAAAAATAAATAAGTTTGTGAATCATGCAAACTATAAAAAAGAACAATTTGACATAATCCTGAATGAACTTGTTTTCTATATGTATTATTTAGTATTCCTCTTAATTATTGTGTATTGTTTTCCGTTAAAAAAAGCAAAAATACTTTAATTCACTTGTCAAATTTCATAAAAAAATAATTAGAATTGGATCAGAATTTTCAAGTGGAACCTTTTAAAGAGTTCTCGAGATTTGATAAAAACAACATTTTACCATAATTTTAAAATTCTATGAGAGTTTGCCAGCTGTCAAACTTAATTAAATTAAAAAAACATAAGTTAAATCGTGATAAAAAATAGTAGGATGTATGCTCCTCCACCATTATGAATGAAATCACTAATTATGTAATTTTTGGAAATATAGTATTATGTTTTGCTTCAGAATAGTTGTAGATGTAAGTAGGAATCCGCTATACACTTAGTACTGTATGAATTTGCTAGATTAGCACTGGATAGCAACTAAATATGGCAAACAAATACTAGAATTTGTGATTTTTATCGATTCCCTTTTATTTACAGTGCTTTCTCAATTCTGGTGCTTTTTTCACCAATAATCAAATACTATATTTAGAATTCATTATTAGTGCAATAAAATACCGACTGTAATAAATCTTTTACAAGCTTTTCTAAGACAAAATCGTTCAATTCATTCCCAAATCTCAAATTATACATTCTACAGACGATAATAATAATAAGTAACTTAATACAGCTTTACCGTTGTATAATCATTGCCGCATGACCACAGAAGATGACACGTGACGTTGACTCCTGCTGTTCGCATCCTTCCATCCATCCAAACCACCATTCGACATATTTACCAGCACGAAAGACCACAGTAAAAAACGCGACCTTGCAAAAACCCCGCACCACTAAACCCCTCTCAGAATAAAGGGTGAGAACGACGTTCGCGGAGGCGCCACTGTTCCAACACAGACAAATCAGAGGCCCGCAATAACCTGTTAACCGCTATTTTTCAAAACCACATACTAACACACAGTTCACAATCAAGACACCACTTCATAGTCTCCTTCTATCTCTAAACCGCGCACTTAACCGTTTAAATATATCTACAATATTTTTTCGCCGGGTCTATCCCACTTCTGATATCCGTCTATCCCACTTCTGATATCTGTAAGACTGGCCAAAGCGGTTCGGTACGGACGCAAACTGGTACCGGCAGGAAGGCAGCAACCCTGGCTGTTGTCTGATTTCCACTGCGGCGGTGGGGACCGCGACGCGCACGCTCCAGCATCCAGCAGCAGCTCTATCTGTGTGCCCGGACTCGAGATAAGTCCGGGGCTGACGTCCGCATAGCGAGTTGCTCTCTCGCCGGTTGGTCCTCGTCTTTCTCGCTCTGCGTCTCTGTCGCACGCACGCGAGCGAATGCGGCGTGGAACGTGCTGTATTTTGGCGCACACAGGCGCGGGCGAGAGCGACGAAAAGAAGAAGTTGAGGCACACGCACCGCAGACGCCGCCGGCGTCTGCGTCCAGTGGCGTATCTTTGCGGGTCCAGTCGTCAAGGAGGGTTGATTGAATCGGTGTTGTAATTAAATTTATACATGCAGTACTTTGTGCGGTGCTTTTTTTTCAATTCCTTCGATTCTTAAGGTTGTAATTAATTGTAATTGTAATTAGCAATTGTAATTAAAACCGTATTACTATGCTATTATTAGAATTTGGTAATTTACACCACATTTGGTAATTTACAAACACCTCCACCACCTCAAAAATCTCGATTTAAAAAAAAAACTGTTTTTGGGTACTTGCATGTGTATAAAAATGCAGAACTCCGTCATTTTCCATTTGATTTCCAAAATAGAAAATGCAATTGAAAGAGAGAACACAGACCATTAGAAGGATGTACTGTTCAGTCAGATGTACAGTTTAAAAGTCGAAAAGTTATGGACGTTCAAATTCAGAAGTTTCCCATTATTTTCAGATTTTCTGAACTTTAACGACAGTTTGATGACCTGTTTCAAATCAATCCATAATTTTTTATTTCTATTTTTTTATTGAAAACCCATTTAAATGTGCATTTAACACGAGTTTGTTCATTAGAATCGGTTGAAATTTGACTGAGTTATCGATGTTTAATCACCGTCTTAACATTCACACTAGGCAGGAATATACCAACGGCCCGATCGTAGTAACAGTACTTGTGATTCACATTAACTATACATTATTTTGTTTGCTTATTACCCCGTTTTATTGTATTTTAGTCTATCTAATATGTTATTAACTACTATTTGACTTGTACCCAAATATCGTAAAATCATTAATCGATAATCTTAACCTATTACAATTGCGTATACTATTAGGACGATGCAGGTCTTTAGTATCGCCAAATTTCATATAAAATAACAATCAAACTGAGTCATAAGCAGTAAGAAATCAGCACTAGTGCAGGTTGCCTTACATTTCAAATCGTTGATAGTCAGAATTTAGGTATTTCAATTGATCTAATTTCAGGAATATTTGTTGGGCCACAAATTCGAAAAATTATGCAGGACGATTTTGCAACTAAACTGAATGATGTGGAAAGACGAGCCTGGAATAGTTTTATTTCATTGTGGAAATGATAAAAGTGCCGACTACGCAAATGTTGTACAAGAGTTTTTGAGTTTTTGAGATCAAAATTCACTTTTTATATTCTCATTTGAATTTCTTTCCGGACAGTCTTGGCCAACTCAGTGACGAACAAGGTGAACGATTTCATCAGATATTGAAAAACGTTTTTAAGGAAAAAAACACCATCAACATGATCGCAGACTACTGCTGGTCACTTAAACGCTAAACAGATAAATCATCGATAGTAACTCCAGTACTGTTTCAATAAACGAGTGAAAATTTTACTGTTGGTGCAATCTATTTTGAACCCAAATATACCTGGAAATGTAATGAACGTAAACTCTAATGTTCTTAGTAGCATATTGTGATAATCTGGCAGGTAACAACAAAAAGGAAAAGAAAAAAGGCAGTGTCATAATTTTAGGATAACATTGTAAATCTAAGTGCTAGTAATGTCTAATTAATGTGTATAATGGTTACGGATTTATTACAGTCTGCCTGTATATTTCTTCTCCGTAGTGTGATGTGTCTAGCCGGTCAATAAAATTTGATAATTCTGTTTAATTTCAACCGATTCTAATAAACCAACGCGTATTCGACGCAAATTTAAATAGGCTTTCAATAAAAAAATAGTAAAAAAATATTACGGATTCAAACAGGTCATCAAATTGTTGTTA
Organism: Aphodius sticticus; assembly: GCA_963966075.1. NCBI lineage: Eukaryota > Metazoa > Arthropoda > Insecta > Coleoptera > Scarabaeidae > Aphodius > Aphodius sticticus. The sequence continues at coordinate 5,184,514 of OZ014508.1, read as the reverse complement.
AAGTTGAAAAAATCTGAAAATAATTGGAAACTTCTGAACTTGAACGTCCATAACTTTTCGATTTGTTATAGGATCTGACCGAACAGTACATCTTTATAATGGTCTAGGGCTTCCTCTTTCATTTACATTTTATATTTTTGAAATCGAATCGAAAATGGCGAAGTTATGAATTTTTATACGCGTGCAAGTACCTAAAAACGGTTTTTTTGAAAAAAAATTTAGATTTTGGAGGTGTTTGGAAAATTTCAACTATGCTATTATGTTCAGCTCAACAACTTCCGCTGTCTCGTGAAAAGTATATTTCGTTATTTTTTTGTAACACAGTGTTATTTGTGAGTCGAGGACAAACCGATTCTACAATAGAATAATTTTCATTTTATAGTTTTGTTCGGTTTTTCCTCATACTCAGAAAGTTTTTTCAGTCACACTTACGTGTTTTTTCAGTCTGAATTCGTAATTGAAATATAATTACAACTAGATTGTAAGAAGCTATTTTAACCGCCTCCCATGCCTTTATCTTTCCATATTTTTCAATAATTCTTTATTTATATTAGACCTACATTCTTCAGTTTTGGAGATTTCATGAAAATATGGATGGACAAAATTTCATAACTAATTTTGCTCTACAAATAAATACTGTTTGGCGGGGCAATACCATAGTACATCTTCGGGGAAAAAAACGTTATGATTTGTTATTTTTTATACAGCTGTATTATTGAAAACTAAAATTAAAACACCATGAATAAAGTTCAACATGTTGACATAACGTTCCCTTTGTTCACCTCGTGTAAAAGCGACCTTTCATGTTTACTTTGTTGATTTGATTATTTTTTATATCGTTATATTTCTTTGAATGTATTATCATATTTTCTATGAAGTGTTATAAAATGACTTTGTTGCCTTAAAAAAAACGGAAGGGATATAGCTCGTGAGATAACAATTATAGGTAAACTCATAGTTGTGTTGCAAACAAAACACGGGTTAGTAAATAAAACTAGATTCGTTGGTCTAAAAGCAGAATAATATGCACTATCAATATGGTTTTGAGTAGTTTTTGTAGACAGACATTCCTTTAAGTTCCTGTGATTGTGGTCTCTTTATGTTTAGCACTAAAAATAGTTGCACAATAGTTAACCACCCTGTATGTTAAATCAAAATATTAACAATGGCTTTCGACTTTTTAGGACATCCAAAACTCTTTATAAAGAATGACTTTTTCTCGAGAAATTAAAAATTACGTCCGTTATAGGTACAGTTAGGTCCATCGGGGGATACACATTTTTTTTGTTATTTTACACAACGTAAGGTATTTTGCAGGTTATTGTAGATATATATATAACAAAAACAAAAACCATTGCCTGAATATATAACCGACATGCCCGTTTAAAATTGTGAGATACCGATAGGAACATACATCTTTCCATGACTGTACATACAGGTATTCACCAGGTGTCCTATATATACATATATAGATATATACACACCCACACACGTATAGTTTCTTGGGGATGTATGGGCAGCCCTAGTGCCAACAGGTGTTGTGTGACATATGCGGTCGTAAAAACGTCAAAAAAAGGACGACGCCTGAGAAACGGGTAAAAGGCGCTCGAACGTCTCCGTCTCGACGGTCGCGAAAGATGACGAAAAAGTCGAGCGACGGAACGAAAATAGAATTCGTGATCTCTGCGCCAATTCCAGCTGAAAGTAAGAAGAAGAAGACCCTTCGGCAGTGCCGTTGCGTGTCATGTTCAAACTTTTCAACCCTGTACACTTGCATGAACTGTATTCTTTTCCTCGTGTATTGTATGGTGTCAAGAGGGGCGTTTATCTATATACCACTTACATGCAAAACACGGCCGCATAAAAAGCAGATCGGAGTCGAAACTAATGCACTGATGTGTAAAAGTAAAATATAAAATTCAACCGCGCTTGCTTTAATCATGAACTTAATTAGAGAAAGGAAGCTAATTTTTGACACAATGTACTGGTCGATTTAATATGCTTTTATGGTGGTTAAACCAATAGCATTAATCCCGGAACAGGAGCTAATTTATGGGTGACATTTTAAGACATAGTTCTGTAAAATTGACCCAGCCATTGTCAAGCTGATCTGCTTTTTATGAAATTGTGTCGAATTACTACGAACTGTCACCGCGGAGCTCTGTAAAGAAGGTTTCTGTAATAAAGTCCACAGACCGAGACAAGGGAGAAGAGTATCAGCAGCTCAGATCAATAATAACTAACAGTTGACAACAAACTACAGTAGTTGCCTATCGGCAAAGGGCAGAAATCGGCTATACAAATTAAGTAAGTATGATTGTTTATACACAATGACGAGTACAACGGTTCACCGTTAGATGGAACCACATCCTGGGCCTACTACAGACTCAAGGCCGACCTTACTAGCTTAAACGCCTCTCTTAAGTGTTGTCTCTGCTAAAATAGAGTAGGTGTAGAGGGTTGTAATTTTCAGGATTAATGTAGACATTGTGATTGTTTATTTTGTTTGCAGATACTGTTAGTTACTAGAATGGTATTTAGTTATTTAATAAGAGCACAATAGTGAGAAGATGAGTAAACATAAGAATTGAGCATTGTATGTTGGAATTCAATAACAAAATTCTAGGCTTCTGTGGTAACCCCATATTTTTGTTACTGATTTGGTAGATCTTTTAGGCTTTTATTCAGAAAATTTTCGATGAAAACTGTAAAATATTGACAAAATGTCAAAAATTTTGGTTCAACCTGGAGACGGTCCCATAGAAAACCTTAATCTTTGCACATTTACATGAATTGAAGCAATCCGTTTCAGTGATTTGGCCAATATAGACGGATATGATGGATATAAAATTACTGTATATTTTACAGAATCCAAAAATGCGATGTTGTCTTTTCCTACGTTACAGGAAATAGTTTTAATTGATTAAAAACTATCAATAATTGGGAGTGTCATTGGCAAAATTACGCGCAGTTTCATTTTATTTTAATTTTAATTTCAATTTTATGCCTTATGTCAAAATGCGTGTCAAAATTTATCATAGAATACTTTTTCTACAACTAACTGCGAAACTTTGAAAATGAAAATTTCCACTGCAGTATATTTGAACCGCAATTTTCAATCTTCTCGAAATCGAAAAAAAGCATCGTCTTTGAACTGACCTCAGACCTCAGGAGGGTTAAAATAATATGGAAAATAAATTCTATTTCCCTAAATGCGACAGTTTCTTCGTCGCCTTTAACATTTTTAACATTTTGAAAATCTGACATTAAGTTTGCATTAAGGGATTGTCAAATATAATAGGCAACAAGATTCATCAAAATCCGACTTTTTTGTACATTTCTCGTCGCTTTATCATATCCGCCACTATGCATTTTCAAAATCTGACACATTTGGAAGATTTATGTTTATCAACCATTTTAAATAATACTACTACTTGAACTGATTTTCCATCAGAAATCCAATCTTTGTGTCATACTGTCTAAGAAGACACCTTTAGAAACAATTAAATAACTGCAAATTAAATACCTGCATTGGTCAGATTCTTAATGAACAGCTGACTTTATTTATATCTATTTATTGATGATCTTTCAGTATCAAATAACACATAAAATACATAAGGTAAGCGTCCCAAATTCAGTCACTGTCCTAAATTCCGACATATTTTTGTTTAGTTGAATAAAATAAGAAATCTACAACATTGAACTTTATTTTAGGACATCCGGTTTGTTCATTTGCCATTACACTTATCAACCCACAACCGTTTCTTATTCTAGCAATGGTCTAACGGTCAGAAATCAGAATATAACCTAGAAGTTTGACTGATCTTGATAATTGAGTGTTATGCTAAAAGTAGATTTTTTTTCCTTATACTATATTTACTTGAATGTTTATATTTGTCGGAATAATGTACCGCAAGTGTCTGATTTAGGATCACTGTCTGAATTAGATTCACTGAGGTGTCGGATTTCGGATCAAAATATACGCTTACTGTCGGAATTAGGGGCAATTGTTAAAGTTATAAAATATAATAGAAATTACATAACTATTATCAAGTTTCTTTAAAAATGAATAGCCAGATATATTTAGAAGGAAATATTTGTTTAACAAAGTGGAGCTAATGTGGTGCTAATGACTTTAGCACCACAACGCCCAAAATTCCCATACAAGTCCAGAAGTAAAGATGCCAAATAATTTTTGTTCCAATGTTTGATGCAAAACGTCATTGACAATAAAATACAGTACCTACCTGTCAAAATATCAAAGCCCAACACCAATATAACCAAACATGGACCTGTAACCGTCAATAACAACCAAGATATTCAATTTGAAATAACACCACAAAAACCTCCAAAAAAAAACAGAAATTAAAATTACGCAAAAGTTGTGGCGTTTAGGTAGGGACCCATGATAAAAGCCGTATTTTGATACGCAAAACAAGCCGTTTTCCCTAGTTTACAAATCTGGTAATCAAAAGTCTCAAATCTCACGTTACAATATTTAGAAAAATAGTCTAAAAATGTCAACAAACTGCTCTAACTGCACTCAATTTATCACAGTATTACAGTATTCATCCTCCTTATATAAATCTAGGCAACTGGCAAATTTAGCAGTTTTACTGTAATAAATTTCGACACAATGTCATATGTACTATCTTGGTCTACAACGTGATTTTATCCGTATATATTCAACGATTAATAATTCAAGAGAACATTCGTAGGTATAAATATGCCAGGGGAGACACCAAGAAAACATCGTAACACCTGTTGAGGCCGTATGGGAGCTATTGAACCATCTAGATCGATTTTTCCCAAGCCTGTTGTTCTCTTTAGTGGTGCTGGGTGGCCTTTTCCGCTTCCGGTTGTCATGGGGTGCATATTTGATTAGTCTACGGATGTACGAATCCACAGAGTTTCCTAACTTAATTGTCACGTACACGATAAACTATAAATAATGCACTATTTGAGAGCTAGTAGTATTTCTTTAATGAAAAAAATAATATAAAAAAAAACACTTTTTTGTTTGTATTTTTCTGATTTGTTTCAACAATAATTATGATTATCATTTCATTATTCAGCTCCTCCACCATTTTGGTAGTTAATTCAGCAAATTTAATACCAATTTATTTACGACTCACATAATAAGTTCATTGCATACGTATCTATGACTGTATAATCCCCATCATGATACGCGCCAATGATTATAATGACACTAGCGGTGTATAATAATGACAGTTCGTTCAAATAATGACTTCATTATTTGAAGGAACACAATTGACAAATACATTTAAAAGATTTGATATAAAGTGGAATTTATGAGTCGTAGATAAAACGTCGTATTCGACTCGCACATAACTGATATAAATCGCTCATGCTCGCGATTTATATCCTTAGTTATGTGCTCGTCAAATAATATACTATTAGTGGCTAACAAAAAAAAAATTGCATTGTTAAATGATTACCCATCATTTGTCAGTATTGTTTAACATATCCGGGTTAATTTTGAGCGCTTGTTCGTTGTTATGAAAGCCGTTGTCCATTCGGTGTACCTATCGTAAAATATTAAATTTCATGCTGGCACATTTATGGACAATGGCAAATTGAGCAATTATTTCAAGTTTTTCTTTATGGCGTCCACATATTGATCCGTGCAGGCCATGTATTAATGACGTCGTGAATTTTTTAGACGACCACATAACTGACAGCGGTAGTAGTTATAGCTCGACAATATTTTTATAATCTCTAAATTTATAACTACTTTTTATTCACCGCGCAGAAGTTAGCCATAAAAGATATCCATAACTATTTTTATCGAATTTTTTAATGAAACATTCTGCATCCGACGCACAGTGGCTTATATCGCAAATTTACAGAAATTTAAAAAAATAAACTGCTATGAGAATTATAGTCAAATATAATTTCAAATAACCGAAATAGTAACACGTTTTTTAAAACACATGAAGATCGTACTAGCCTTTAGCGACATCAAGTTTGCAGCTCACCACGTACTTATCGGTTATGGCAGTTGCTACATTTCAATGTGTTTTTAGTGTGTTTTATGACATTAATACACACAGAAAAGTGATCTCTCGAACGAAGAGAGAATTACTTGGCTGAAGTAGTTGGTAGGTTCGTATATACGCAAGAGATTATTGACTTCAACCAAGCAATTTTATTTCTTGGAATAATTACTAGATTTAAGAAAATGGTTACTCTGGTGAAGTAAGTAAACAGTCTTGAATGAAGTGTATATTTTTATTCCCGGTAAATATTTTTAGCTACTTAATGTAAGAATTTTAGAGATTTGGCACAAATACGTTTTCTGTTGCTAATTAACAAGATAGGTATGTTATATTTACTTACTCGTTCTAAACTGTTGCGTGCGTTACATCAAACTATTCCGTGTTGAAACGTTTATTGTACACTATAAATGACAATACACATCCGCAATAAATCACAAGGCACATCCCCTACGGGTACTTCGTTGTTTTCGTACTAGGTTAGGTTCCGTGGCGCCAGCACGTGCCAGCACCACTCGCGGGCGCGCGAGCCTTGACAAAATCACGGTGCGCATATTTATTCCAAAGAAAGGGATTACTTGAAAGAAGTGAGAATCACTTCAGTTAAATAATTGGGTTTTTATTCAGTAAACAATACTTAGTTATATTAAATATCTTATATTTTCTTAGATCAAGTAACTACGCACTTGGATGGATTTACTATTACTTCGTTGGAGAAATTAACATTTTTGGGACGAAAAATTCAATTACTTCTTTCAATACAATATTGGTTCTTATAAAGAAAGAATTTATTTGTTGACAGCATTTATCTGAAAAATTATTTTACTTATATTGAGTATGTGGCTTTTCTTGTATATTGCTAACTTTCTACATCCAAGTAAATATGCATTTGAATCTAGTAAATAAATGCAAGAAATTATGTTTTCTCGTTCCAAATAATCACTTTTCTGTGTGTACGATGGTCTACCTCAAAAGGTGCATAGTTTCATAACTTTTTCGCAAAAGACTAAAAAAATACGAACATTTTTAGTTTTTTTTTGGGATTTTCGTTGTGAAGCCACATCGGTGGGAAGTAGGTTTAAATTCAAGGTTTAAATTCGGATTCAACACCCCAAAAAAGATATAGAATGAGAGAAAAAACTTCTATATTTTTTTCCTGGAACAGGCACCCTCGGAAACGATTTGACTGGAGTATTCAGTCAGACTTTTGATTTAACATACAAGATGGTTACAAAACAAGATGATGTTAAATTTTTCCAAGAGTAATTAAATTAAAAATCTTAGAGGAAAAATTTGTTCTAAATTTTATTTGATTAACCGATAATCAGTTAGCTCTGAAAAACCGAGCAAACTGCTTTTCAAAATGTCTGTAATTATGAATATTGACGCAAAAAATAACCATGATGCTATTTATTTTCTAAATTATTCTTACCGGAAAGAATCTAATTATTTTGTTATCTGTTGGACGTCTCTTTTTACATCGCTAATTCCAATTTTGGATATGTTGTGATATAAAAGACAATCATATAAATAGAAGATTTTAAACAAGATGTGTGCTAAAATGTTATCTAAAATATTTGAACACTTAAGCTACGAACACATTATACACACGTGACGACTTAACACGTGTTAAGACGGTGTTAACGTGTTGAAAGTTCATTTTTATGACGATCAATATGCGATCTAAGAAGAAATTTATATTTATTTTATTTTTTGTGTTTAAAGATATTAAATTTGTTTTCTTGTATTCAATTTGGAAGTTATAGCAACAATAGCACTAAAAAAATTTTGACAATAATATTACAATACAATATAATAGAGTTCCAAATGTCTAGTTCCAATTGGATTTGAGCTAAAAAATCAAAAATATTAAACATTTCAAATTTTTGTTTAAATATTCAAAACTACCAAACTTTTTTTTGGTTCTTTTATTGTTACTAATACAAAGTGTTGACATTTGCGATTCTAAATTAACAACTGAAATAAAAAATTTAATACCTCTTCCAGACTCTCGCGAGACATAGCGAGAGACCGCGAATCGGGAGAGTGTGGATGCCACACTTGCCCAAATTCGCTAACATTCGAATGCCAGAAGTCTCTACGGATGCAGATAGTTGGAGAAAAATCACGCGTTTGCCGAGTGCCTCGGTTGATTTGTCCGCTCTCGCTTCGATCCATTCAAACTGGATTGTTGACGCGCCGCATCGCAGTTTTTGTGTGTACCCGAAGGTATTATTTACGACAGGGGTCTGATTTATGACATCAAACACGTGCGGTCAAGGGGCTCTTCGAGCATCAATGCAACCCGAAATGTAGGTAACGCATGGAATGAATTATTTAGTATTGAAATAAAAAGATTTCAAAATATTGAACACGATAAATTTATATGCAAAATACAAATAGTTTAGACTGATATTAAATTAAATATCCGATAGTATCTTTTTCTCTATTTCTGACGTCCCCATTACTATAATTTGTCCTTTAAAATGGAAAATATACCAGATAATGATATTTATTTCTGTATTATTGAAGAAATGCAAATGCCTATCAATAAATTAACCATCCGTATTATAAGACTACTAATGAAAATTAATATTAATAGCAATATTAAATCAATAATTAATTAAAACTAAAGAATATATTATTTATCTCTTTCAAATAAATCTTATCAGTTCCAAGTTATTCCAGTCTTATTTTTCTATGTCTGAATCTATTGTATCGTTTTGGTACAATTCTTTGATGCAAATTACGACTGCGATCTACATAGGGCAATTACTAAGTTATTGACTGATAATATCGTTGTTACATACCAGTATACAGGGTTGGTCAAAATATCCGGAGCACCTAAATAATGGACCAACCGTCAAATCTTCAAAAAATCAAGCATAAGTTGTTTGATTTTAAACAAGCTATCATCTAAATATATTTTTAATATACACAGTGCTTATTTTATTATGGAAACTGGCAGGCAACCTTTCCGTTTTCTAATAGAACACATACATTTACATTTTATAATTAAGATTAATTCCATGAATTTATTGTAAGAATCATTTTTTATACAATGAATTATTGTTTAGTTATAAACTCTTGTTTTAACTAAACGGATAAAAAATAGCAGAACAACAAAATAGAAAAATAGAATTAAATGGAAATTCTGAATAATTTAAGACTTTGATATTTTTTGGTAAAATTAATAGTTTAGCTGCATGAGCAAATTCTATTTCATCGAGATCGCTCGTACTGCATTAAAACTAGTAGTCAGGATATGTCAGATTATATGTCAGATATGATTCTAATGACAGTAGGTAGTGTCAAACGCTAATGTTTTGACAATATCTACTGTCAATATAACCTGTTCGGATATTGTGTCATTTGGACGGTGCATGTACCCGGTGTCAACGCAGTACAATATCCGAACGCAGCTTTAATCGACATATCTGTCTAGTTCTACTAGTTTTATTTTAATGCAGACATAGCCGATCTCGATCAAATAGAATCTCATGCAGCTAAACTATTAACTTTATATATAGTATGATAAAGTCATGTGCCTGGCCACATCAGATTTTTTTAGTTATAAGCAATTAATCAAAACTGATAAACTTTTGTTTTAACTAAACGGATAAAAAATAGCAGAACAACAAAATAGAAAAATAAAATTAAATGTTAATTAAATGTTCAAACAGAAAATTAAAATAAATGTGTGTATGTATGTGGGAAAAATGCTGATAACTAAAAATGATGCATTTTTTGAAAAATGGTCCCTACAAAAAATTCTTAGAAATAATCTTAGAATTAAAAAATTTAAAAACTTATAGTATTGTTCTATTTGAAAAAGGAAATGTTACCAAATTTCGATAGTAGTTTAAAACAAAAAAAAATGTTTTTTTCTTTATTTTTTTTACGGTTGGAGAATTAATTAGTTGTGATTTTAACTAACTCTGTATATGCACTATAATATTTGATTTATAACGCAATACATTATACAAAATAATAATTATGCAATTTTTTTAATATTGTTTTATGGACAATCGTATTACTATGTCTTATATTAGTATATGGTATCTAATATAAATGATCAGAATAAGAAATCAATTGCATTTAAGAAATTTTTCAAATATTTATTATATTTTATATTAAATTTTATTTACGTTATTCAATTCATTATTAATTAACAATAACCACAATTTCAATGAAAGTATGCGCACACACTATACGCTGAGGCAGCGTCGACTTCAGCGACGTCCATTCTAAGTCACCAGCAGATGAACAGAAATGCACGAGCCGAGCGCCGAGAATGTGGATGGCCTTCTTTGACCGCTATGTCTCAGCCAGCCTCGTCAAACTTTTCGCCGATTTATTCGGGCTGAGTCAGGAGGTAGCTGAAGAGTTTTGATAGAAATAGAATGAATGTCCTCGTAAATATGCCAAATGGCCAAGTGAATGCTATAAATGCTTATAACTTCTACAAATAATGTAGCATAACTTCTTTTCATACGTGAAATTGTAGGTGGTATAAGTGTTAGAGTCTACTGACAGACGCAAGAATTAACCTTGATTTTTCTTTATGGAAAATGAGCAAAAATATACAAAACGAACAAATAAATTCGTTACTGGTCACAACAGTTTCCTTTATTTTCATAAACCGCCTTTGTTTGATGACTTATCTCCCTGACATCTATAAAACCGTAATACGATTTATTAATCCATACTTGAGGGGGTGCGAAAAGACAAACGGTTACAGATGATCGGCTCTATTGGCCGAGATAATTCTCTATCGTCCTTTTTTTCAAGTCTTCCGAACTCGAATCTTCGGGAAGGAAAGAAAATTCTCCTCCGACGGCGGTTTTATGACCGGACATAAAAAAGCCGAAGTCCGAGCGCGCGACATTTATAACGGGCTACTGTGTTGGCTCCTCCACGGGCACGACGTGATCCCCCCCCCCCCTCCCGCGCCGGTCTTTTTTTATTTACAACTTTCCGCGAACCTATTTCGAATGTTGCCGCACTGCAGGGCAAATAATAAGCCCCCGTTACTGGCCGCCGGGCCCCTTCTTCCCTTTTGACTCTTTCCTTCCTTCTTACCTCCCTAGGGGATACCCCGACGCCATACATTATACAATTTAAACAATCCGTATCTGAGATGGCGCGGTATTTGTTCCCATTTTCTTTTCAGAAGGGATTAAAGATGCCTGAATGACGAAAAAATTGAAAAAGAAAGAGGGCTTGGTAATAGAATACTCCGAAGTGACCTTGAAACGATATTTACTACGTTTAAGCGTTTATGGGTACTATTTATTTGCAAATATTAAATACAAAACAGGTTCGTAGTGATAATTTGTGGTACAACATGACGCAGGTGTCCACAAGCGAGATTACACTACATTATTTACGTTATTTTTGCACAGGAAGTGTCAGTTCTAATATATTTGAATGTAGTTGTACATACCATTCGGTTAGAAGAGCATGGATGTTAATATCTCTGTTCTTTTCCGGCGCATTTTTATTTTATTAATTAGTTTGGTAGTTTTTTGGAAGTTTGAACACCCTGTATAAGATATAATGATGCACTAAACAAAATATTTGAAACATTCAGGCATTTGGGTATAGGAAAACCTGTTAAATTGACTTGAATTGACGTTAAAAATTCCAGTTTCCATATAAAATAACAATGTTGATACCACCTTCCGGTAGACCGGAAGTGGCAGGCATTTTGGGAGTAACGTTTAGAGCGAGTAAATCCGGATTCAATAACTTATAACGCTAATGAGAAACATTTTTATTTTTAACTTTTCAGAAATTTTTATTCTTCAAACACTTAAAGGTACTTTCTAAAGCTACTCTTCAGTGTTTTTCATAGTTTTGGTAACATCCGGTACATGCAAGCAGACAATTACATTTTGATATTTGCATTTTTTGTTTAAGACAATGCAGATATATTTCTATTATTGTCTAATTTTCAAAAGTTGAACATCAAAAACTTACAATAACTAAAAAAACTAATGGATCAGTTCCATGAGACATCCTGTATAGCAAGATGTAAGCTTTCAGCTCAGCAAATTCTATCATGGCGCATTTTTTTTTGTAGAGCGTCAAAAAAAAGCCAAAATCGAAACTATTTCAACATTTTGGGACCTTAAAATGTAACTTTAGAAGACTATTGATCAATACATTTGTAATCTACGAGAAAACCCTATGGAAATGTCCTGTCATTCGTTTTTACCCACACAAAAAGTTGGTCGAAAAATGTTGGCCACCAAAACCAAAATCCTCATTTTTCTGATTTTCAAAAGTTGAAACAATTTTGATTAAATTTCATTCAAAATAAAACATTCATTTTTTTATTTTCAATCAATTCTTAATCAAAATATTCATCATTATTGTAGAAAATTCGATTTCGGACCATCAATATTGTTTTTGACATAACGTAACTGATATTTTTGTTTAATATTAATTTTGATAGATTTAATAGAATTAGTGTTTTTTGTGATATTCTGACGAAATTATCAAGTAAAAGCATATTTCAAACTGTTGCTCTAAACAGTTTAAAAAATCAATGTGATTTAAATAATTAGCTTTTTCCATTCACATATCAAACAACATATTGCAATCATCAAAGTACCCTATAATTGAATCGGCGAGTTCGAAAACAGTACAAGTCCAAAATTGGCCATTTTGAACTGAAATAGCCAAAATGTTCACTATGATTTATTCTACCGAGTAGATCTAAAGAGAACGCTTGGGCGAAATAAACAAGTCCAGAACAGTGCTTTTTTGCTCGCTCATGCAATGCGTTTCTACTCAATTTCTACTGATATCAGTCGTAAACATTCGCCAACTTCGTTGTTAAGGTACGCCGAAGTAATCAATATGAATATCAATATCAAAAAGATAAATAATATTAAAAAAGTCCACAAGTATGTAACTGGTGAAAATTTAGAATTTAATACCACGTGACTTCCGGACAGACTACCACCGTAGAAGAGGAAATTTAATACTATTATGTATATAATCATCAAACTCTATATCATACTCGTATCATATCGCCATATATGTATAGGGTTAGTCAAAATTACCGGAACACCTAAATAATTTTCCAACTGTAAACAATTTCAAAAAATTTTTCAAGTAAAAGTTGTTTTGTTTTAAACTCTAAAATCTATCGTTTAAATATATTTTTATTATACAGGCTGTTCATTTTATTCTGGATATCGCGTAACCTTCCCTTTTTCAAATAGAACATACTGTATAACTTTACATTTTTTTAATTCTAAGATTAATTCAAGAATCTTTTGTGTGATTTTTTTTATAAAATGTCTAATTTTTTAGTTATGATCAATTAATCAAAAATGGACGAAATTACCGAAAACCTAAATAATTCTCCAACTGAGAAAAAAATTTGTGTTGAAACAAACTATTGTTTATTCTGGAAATTTGGTAACATAGGTACATTTTTTAATTCTAGGATTAATTCTTTTATAGAAATCATTTTTTTTTTTAAATACAATACTGTCATTTTTTAGTTATAAGCAATTAAATAAAATTCCTGGACTTCAAATTAAGAATATTTTCCCACATACATACACATTTATTTAATTTGCCAGCTTGCATATTTCATTTATTATGCTATTTCATAGTTTAGTTTGATTTTTTTATTTTTTTATCCGTTAATGATCGGTTAATTGCTCATAACTCAAAGATGATGCATTTTATAAAAAAATAATTCTTACAAATTTAGAATTATTTTTTTTAAATATACAGGGTGTTCTATTAGAAAAAGAAAAGTTTACCAAATTTTCAGAATAAAATGAACATTTGGCTTTTTTAAAACCAAAAAACTTTTGTTTAAATTTTTCTTTGAAATTCCTTACGGTTAAAGAATTACTAAGGTGTTCCGGTAATTTTGACTAATCATGTATAATCCGCCATTTTGAATTTATTTGAAAAATCTGACATGACATTTTTAATTATCAATCTTCAAATATTACGGGAAATAAGTTTAATGCAAATCCTACATCATATATACCTACATCACAATGAAAATATTATTTAAATCCTTTAAATAAACAAGTATTGTTAAAAATATAAGCTGTTTTTCCGTCGAGTTCAAAGACAGTACATGTCCATGATGATTGTTTTAATCATAGCTCTGCTTTTAATCAAATATAATTTAAATATGTAGTACATTTAATTCTCTGTGAACTACCTTATATTTTGTCTATTGGCACAAAATAGCTAACTGCTATACTTTTCAAGATATTCCACCAACAAAATTATTTTGTTAATTGTTTCAGAGCTCACTTTTTGGACTAGTTGATAAATCAACAAATAAGTTTTAGTTTGCAAATCTTCATTTAAAAATTCTTTGGGTATACGGTTTTGTTAAGCTAATAGCATCATTAGATCTGGTGTCTATTTAGATAATATAATCCTTAATTAAAGAAAACAGCAAATAATTTTAGTCCAAGAACAGTACTAGAAGTATTAGAATTTTCAATTTAATTCGTTGCAGAAATAAAAAAAATGTTAAGTTGTTTTAACCCAGTATATTATTCGTCTAAGCAAATTAAACTGACATTTATATTTTATAAATAAGTCAACGCTTAAAAATTCCTAGAGTATAAAAATGTTATTTCGATTCGAAACATCGTAGGTACATGTGCACTTACAAAACACTTTTCAAATTCCCGAAGCGGACAGGCCGGCTGGACAAAAACGTGTTTTATTATGGCTGTAAAATAACTACGCCGAATGTTGCTCGAATATTTGACAAAAACATACTCATACCGTCAATGCTCCACAGAAAAATACATTTTTGTTGTCGAAAGAAATTGTTTTCGAGGCATAGTACGAGATGTCTTTTTATATTTCAATTTCGACAAGGAATTAATATCCTTGTACGAAGTATGCACATGTTTGTTTTTGCTGCATTACTAACGCGTTTCGGAAAATATAATAATATGAAATGAATAAGGAATTTATTGTTGACGCCAAAAACACTATACATACCTACATCACAATAAAAATATTATTTAAATGCTTTAAATAAACAAATATTGTTAAAAATGTACGCTGTTTTCCCGTCGAGTTCAAAAACAGTACATGTCCATGATGATCGTTTTAATCATAGCTCTGCTTTTAATGCAAATATAAATAAAATATGTAATACATTTAATTCTCTGTGAACTACTTTATATTTTGTCTGTTGGCACAAAATAGCTAACTGCTATACTTTTCAAGATATTGCACTGACAAAATAATTTTGTTGATTTTCCCAGAACTCACTTTTTGGACTTGTAGTGTTTTCGAACCGACCGATTCAATTGATTTCAAGCAAATGTAAGTCTCTTGACAAATAATTGTTATTACGTCCACAAATAATGCAAAAATTGCGATCTAACTTGCCATAATTATCTCAAATAAAACAATAAATAATATAATTCGCATAGCAGGAAAAGACAGCCTCTAAGAGGGATTGCCCGATTGTTTAAAAATTCCGATAGGTGCAAAAATGCTTTAAGTTTACTTAAAAAATAAGTCTACAAAGGTCTACAAACAACGCATGAATAGAATTATGATCAAACTTGCCCTAATTATCCAATATAAAGCAATATATATTATAAATAACATAGCAGGTGAAGCCAATTCCTGAAAGGTATAGTCTGAATTTTTTAAATTACCAAACGTCGCAAATGCACTAAGATTTAAAAAATCAAACATGGGACTTACCAAGTTTTTGAGTACGTTGATATTTCAAAATCCCTTAGGCGTTCCTACTCTCTCCAGGTATCTGCATTTTCTCCAAGCACCCCTTTTCTCTCCAGTCTCCAGGCGTTTCTAACCTGGAATTAAAAAAACACACTCATTACGTCATGATATCTTCCATTTCTAGATAAAAAAAGGCATAAAAGTACAAGAGCTACACTTACCGTATTGTCCAGTTCAGCGTTCATTCCAAACCGCTCCAAGAACACCAAATTTCTAACCTAAAATAACAAACCAAACACATTACTTCACGTTATTTGACATTTCCGATACCAAAATAGAAATAACCTCTTATATTTCTGTATGAAACACAGCAGAAATACGGTATTGCACATCATATCCCTATGCTAATAACAATGTCAACCCAAAACACAGCAACATAACCAACAAAATACAAGAACGGTCGCAACCAATCCATCTAACACGATCTCACTCACACAGCGCTAAAGCAAGCGGTCAAAACACAAAGCAACCATCTCAAAACCGATAATGACCTTGAAAAAATGTTCAATCACAAAATAGGTACAAAGAATCACTCACCGATATCCCAGATATAACGCATGAAATACGTGGCCCGGTGCACGATAAACACTTTACAACACATTTTACGGCATCTCCAGAAATATTTCCACGCGGAGAACCGACGGAAAGTCCACAAATTGAAAAAGTGACAAGACGCTGTGCGAAAATTTTTGATACTGCCCGACTGAGGCGACGTGAGCTGCCGGTTGTACCCGATGGTATTACGATCTTTGTTAGCAATTTGGAACCGTTGGTTATCGAGGGAATAAATTGACTTTTTGGTTGGGATTATTGATTGATTTTATAGGTTTTTGGGTAGAGACAATGGGTGTAACTGGTAAAGTGCAGGGTGAGTTTTGGTAAGTGTTAGGATGATTTTTGGAGATTTTGGAAGGGAAATAAGAGAAACATTGGAGGAAATCTGACAGCCGACTATTTGTTTGTGTTGACCGGTCTGACCATAGATTCGTTGCAACGACTACTGACATATAGGTAGATTTACCAGCGAGAGATAAAACTTATTGATAGCCATTAACTATAATTGACGTAATGAAATGCAAATAAAAATAAAGGTAAATATAGAATTAGGTTCAAAAAGAAATATTGAAGGTTTTGTAATAAGCGGAAATAGTAGCGATAACTAAATCACGAAATAAAGACAGATTTATAATAACTAGTGTTACAAATAAAACACTACAGAATATAATTGAAAGTTACAATTTAAGTTAGAATAGAAACAAATTATTTATTAACAAAAAATCTAATACGAGTAGCAATCTAATTCAATTTTCCAATTTCTTCCATAAGTTTTGTTTTGATATTCAATAATTAAAGCTAAACCAACGTTAAAAATGAATTCCCAGTTCCCACATTAAGTATAACGTAATAATTAAAGGATTTTTCTGCTTAATTTCCAAATTATCAGACTTATTATCAGAGAGGTTTACCAGAAAGGTTTACTGTTTTAGAACAAATATCTAACTATCTGTTTTTAATTAAATTTGGATTAAAATTGAAAATCTTTAATAATTATGTTGTTAAGTTTTTTTGCAAGCACATGAGCAGGTTGTTACAGGAAGTAACTATTGGACGAATAGGTTTAGTTCATTTTAGCAAATTTTTAATGGAATTAGAAGACAACAATTGCAATGCAGGTTTTATAGAAAAAAAGAACTGTTCAATTTGTTGAAAATAGAGTTTGGTTGACCTGAAAATATACCAATTATCTCTTTGAACGTTATAAAAAGGACATTTCCATGAAACATTGATTCTTTATAACGCCAATGAGAAACATTTTTATTATTACCTTTTCAGGGAAAAAACTGTCCAATTTGCTGAAAATAGTGTTTGGTTGACCAGGAAACATACCAATCATGTCTTTGAGCGTTATAAAAAATGACATTTCCATGAAACATTGATTCTGGAACAATCCTCAGCACAAATATGCATACTGCATAGCTATTTATAGTGCTACGTCATCAGCCTTGTTGCTCCACACCTATTAATCACCATTATTACATTACCTACCCGTTTAGTTTACTAATTGACATGGTCATCATACATAGTGGACGTGCAGCTTACGTATTATCCTAATAACAACACGTCCAGCCATTATAATTGATGGTAATTAAAAGGATTAATTCTCAGAGCAAAATAGCAACGTCATGTGTTCAGCAATCCTCAGTTTGAAGCTTGCGGCTTCAATTCATTACAACATATTGCTTTTTTTAATTAGTGAAATTGCGCATCCTCCCCCGTACGTCACAAGGGATGATAGCCAATGCCTACTCGACCCTACTCTAAAAATAAAGCACCCTCATTACGGCCTAACAATTTCAGACGAGTTGTTAATTGATTTGAGCGCCCTCTAGCGCGCGTTTAAAAACGCGTGCAACCGTTCAGAGGCGCAAGGTGAAGGCACGGTGAGGGCATGGTGAGGGCACTGTTTGTTCACGCTGGGCGCTTCGTTAGGTAATTGTTATGACAACATGAACAACGGAGGAACGCTTCGTAACAGCTGGAGCGGTACGACCGCAGCGCCGACAGTGCACCGGTGGAATGTCGGCGAACTATTCGTGCATTCCTGGATTCTGAATTCCTGATTTAAATATTATGCTAATGGATATTTTATTTGATATTTTATGACTTTCGGTTGAAGTAGAATGTGGATGAATACGTATATCGGTGCTTTGGAACTAGGAAAACATTATTGTGAACTCGAATTTTTAGTTTTCACGAGAATAGGTACTTTAAATTCCTTCCTACAAATTCAAACCGCGGAGAAGTTGGCCATAAAAGATATCCTTAACTTTTTTTATCGATTTTTTTAATAAATCATATACCAAACGATTGAGCTGTACAAGTATACTGTACGCCAGAGTTTTTAATCTAAAATTTATAAAATTCGGCCAAATTCTTTTAATTTTTACTAAATGTTACGACCTAACGGCATCTTTTCAAAATGTTGTATGAATATAAATCATAGTTTAAAAAATAAGCGTGGAATCTTGATCAAATTTACAATAATTATTGTTGATGCATCAACACACAATATAAAAGCCATAGTATACCATTCTAACCCATGAGAAGGACGGTATGATTTTTTGAAGTTACCAGAAGTTCTAAATTGTGAAACACTAAAGAAATCACAATTTAAAAAACAACCAAGGAATCTTGATGAAATTTACAATAATTATTGTTGATGCACACAATATAAAAACCATAGTATACCATTCTAACCCATGAGAAGGACGGTATGATTTTTTGAAGTTACCAGAAGTTCTAAAATGTGAATAGTAACAGTAAAAAAATCATAATTTAAAAAACTAAGCGAGGAACTTTGATAAAATTTACCATAATTATTGTTGATGCATCAATACACACTATAAAAGCCATAGTATACCATTCTAACCCATGAGAAGGGCGGTATGATTTTTTGAAGTTACCAGAAGTTCTAAAATGTGAATAGTAACACTAAAAAAATCATAATTTAAAAAACTAAGCGAGGAAGTTTTTTAAAATTTATCATAATTATTGTTGATGCATCAATACACACTATAAAAGCCATAGTATACCATTCTATCCCATGAGAAGGGCGGTATGATTTTTTGAAGTTACCAGAAGTTCTAAAATGTAGTAACACTAAAAAAATCACAATTTAAAAAAGAACCTATGGATCTTGATGAAATTTAC
The DNA here is from genome assembly GCA_963966075.1 of Aphodius sticticus. Classification (NCBI taxonomy): domain Eukaryota; kingdom Metazoa; phylum Arthropoda; class Insecta; order Coleoptera; family Scarabaeidae; genus Aphodius; species Aphodius sticticus. Next base: position 5,165,021 of record OZ014508.1, on the reverse strand, counting down.
AATAATTATTGTTAATGCATCATTACACACTATAAAAGCCATAGTATACCATTCTAACCCATGAGAAGGGCGGTATGATTTTTTGAAGTTACCAGAAGTTCTAAAATGTGAATAGTAACACTAAAAAAATCATAATTTAAAAAACTAAGCGAGGAAGTTTTTTAAAATTTATCATAATTATTGTTGATGCATCAATACACACTATAAAAGCCATAGTATACCATTCTATCCCATGAGAAGGGCGGTATGATTTTTTGAAGTTACCAGAAGTTCTAAAATGTAGTAACACTAAAAAAATCACAATTTAAAAAAGAACCTATGGATCTTGATGAAATTTACAATAATTATTGTTAATGCATCAATACACACTATAAAAGCCATAGTATACCATTCTAACCCATGAGAAGGGCGGTATGATTTTTTGAAGTTACCAGAAGTTCTAAAATGTAGTAACACTAAAAAAATCACAATTTAAAAAAGAACCTATGGATCTTGATGAAATTTACAATAATTATTGTTAAAGCATCAATACACACTATAAAAGCCATAGTATACCATTCTAACCCATGAGACGGACGGTATGACTTTTTGAAGTTACCAGAAGTTCTAAAATGTACAAATGATAAAAATGCAATGTGTTGTTATGCAACATTTTTATTAAGACAATGTATAAATTGTATAAGTTCGAAACAAAAATCATTCCTATGACGTGTTCTTTCAACAATGTTATGCCCACAACACATAATAAGACAATATTTTTACAGATCAGACTGTCAAAATGTATAGTACATATTGATACTTACCAATTGCTAAAAGAGACTCACAGTCACAATATTGAAACTTAATTTTTAATATTGAAAATTTTGAAGCTTTTTTGTCACAATTGTTCAAACACTTTGCAAATGCCGAATGCAAATGCCTGTTACAACATAAGGAACAACAATAGATAACTAATAAATTAAATATGAAATCTGTACAACTCAAATAATATTTTACAATATTAAGTAATTGATAATGTGAATTGTACACTAGAATTTTACCTTTTTCTCAGCTTGTTTTTATTGAAGAAAAAATGACACTTTATCACGATTTATTTTTGATTTAAATTAAATTTATCTTCAAATATGATACAACAATTTACTTACCTTTCATATAAGATTAGGAAGACCATAATAATAAATAATAAAAGAACAACTAATTTGCATCTAATGATTCCTTTTTATTACAGTAGTCTGTTAAATACATATATGTACATGGTAGAAACGTGATGTCTACACAGAATTAAATAGATTTTATCAAGTTAAGGCCTCTATTGGCTGGGACATCGAAGTAATTCTAAAATAATTTATTTACAAAAAAATATAATATATTATATTAACAATTATGCAAGTTAAAAATAAATTGTACTTAAATAAGCTACACCCACTGTCTGTGCATATTATTCGAAAACATAAAAATATAGCGTCAACAAACAAACAAACAAAATCGTTCCTAATACTGAAACATACGACGCGATGAGATGACAAAACCAATTCGAAGTATAAACCGAAACGAAGAAACAACGGGTAGCCGATTATTCAATAGTAATAATTATAAAAAAGAACAACAGAAAAAATAAACAGTAACAAGGTATCATCAACAATTAATTTGTTAACAGTGTAACGCGAAAAAAAAACGTATAAAATTTAATTTACGAATAAGAATCTATAACAAAAATTATATTTTATGGCAATATATTAATATAAAACAGGTTATCGTTTATATTTAAGTCATCTCATCGAAAAAAGGGAATCTTTTTTTTTCATACAAGTTAAAATTAAACAAAGAAAAGAGCATTTTTTTAGTAGCAGAAGTTAGCATAAAAGACTAGTACGGCCATATTGCAATATCATATATGAAAAAGGCAATATCATATAGAATAGAATAAACTAAAAAAACTCGGTGACGTTGTATAGTGGGTGTAATGTACATTAAAAAAAAACTTGTACATATAATAAACCATGCAAAATCTGGTAGGTATAGGATTTAAAATCTAAACCGTAAAAAAAAATTAAAAACGACAAAAATGCCCTTTTTTTTCACATAGTAAAACATAAATTATCATATCTATGTACAATCTTCTTTTTTTGTTAATTTTTCCCTTGTTTATTTTTAAATGGCACCTTATGATTCCATTTTTTACACACTTTCCGAGCCTGCGATATATGAAAATATAAAACTTGACATCTAGATATATTATACAGGGTGAATCATTTAAAATTAATATTAAAAAAAAAAAAAAACATTGAAATTACATCGAGAAGACTCACCCTGTATAGTACACGCTGTATATCTCAAAATATTCTCTAAGAATTGAATTTTTTTATTTTGAGTTTTGAAAAAATGTATTTTGTAACAAATTTTTAGAGAACATTTTTAGACAAACAAAGAAAGTTAAACATGGAGGCCCAAGCGACACGTACAGTGTAGTGTGAAAGTTTTCAATTATTGTATATTCTAAAACTTTAAAAAAGTTTTTAATCATCCAGCGTTTTCTCTTTTCTCCAGATACTAAGTACAAAGGGTTTCCTGGCGTGCATTTTTAACAACAATCTTTCGTTTTAATTTTCCTGCAGAAGTACCAAAAAGTATTTTTTAATTTTTCGCTATAACACACTTAAGATTTGATATGTTAAATTTAAAAATACAAATTGGTGTATTTATCAAACGAAGGCAAGAAACAAAATGAGATAATTAATTACTTAAGAGGAGGGGGAACCTAAAAAAGAAAAACAAACGATCGACTCAACTTCTAAATATTAAAAAAAGCTATACCTGCGCGTCGAACAAAACTGAAGGACCAAAAAGTAGGCACTTTGGTCGAATTGTAAATAGTCAAAAAGGTCTCTTTCTCTCTCTCTCTTTCAAACTCGCGAAAAACTCCCGAAGATTCCGTTCTAATCCGAAACAAGTAACAACAACGCAAAGAACAAACTCGGTTGTCAGTGTTCGTGTGACAGTACGCGTCATATCGTTAAAATATCTTTAGTCGTTTCTTCCGTGTTTTCTTTTGTACATGAGCAAATTAAAAATTCTTTAGGTTGACGAAGACTCGGATCAGAACTGGTAGAGATCGGCCAAACCCTCGGCGTTGTCCAGACTGTAGCTGTACTCGGTGTTCAGCAACGGTTCCAGTGAGATTAACGACGTTTCGTTGAAAAGTACGTCTGGAAATAGAAATTTTTACAAAGTTAAATAAGGTATACTCAAAAAGAAGGTTAAGATTAATTTTTTTTGTATATATAGGATGTGATAGGTAAATAATATGGTGACATACAGGCGGGATGTAAATTTTAAATAAATCAAAAATTACAGCCACAACCTGGATTTGAACCAGGGAACTTTGCGTTATGTCATAGGCCTCAGTAGCTCGGATGGGAGCGCATTGTGCTAGAAACGCAAAGGTCCCTGGTTCAAATCCATGTAGTGGTTGTAATTTTTGATTTATTTAAAATTTACATCTCGCCTGTATGTCACCATATTATTAACCTATAATATTAATTTGGCAATATGTCGTTAAACATTTTCAGTTATATAGGTGGTTCGAAACAAACTCAAAACGTCTTCTACTAACACTGCAGAGGTCAACAAACTGACCACATGCGACTATTATTGAACTGTGTTATCCACCATTTCGATAAAAAAAATAGATAATTGGTGTCGTCTGTCAGAAAAAGAACCTACCATAATAAAAATACATGACATAACCTATAATGTAAACAAACACATTTACAAAAACAAAACACATAAAGTGTCCTGCTAATGATTAGTGAATAGTGTTATTTTAGATACTAAATTAAACTGATATATAGAAAACGAAACCCTAACTGGCTCTTAAGTTGATTTTATTGTTCTCAGAACATTTAATAATAAAAGCTATCCATTCGACCTAACGAACATAACAACACGTCTACTTCTAACATTTATAAACATAGAATTGCTACCGGACATAAAATTAATTTTGACAACGTTAAATTACTGCAAAAATGTGATAAGGGTTACAAACTTGATTAGTTTTAACAATACCATATTGAATATCTAAAAAAGAGAAATTACAACCTTTTAAATGATCAAGTGGAATTTTTTTACAAGCCACTTTTCTCTTACGTTTAATTTAAAAATAATTTTCTCAGTATTTTCTGCCCACATGTCCTACATATGTTCATTTTGTTTTGGTTTTGCTTTTTCGTTGGTCTCTTTCACTGTTTTTGGTTATCTTTTCATTTTCATATTATGTATTTTATTCAAACTTTTATGGCCACCTTTAAATTTTGACTTGTTTGTTGGTTGGTAATCGCTCAGTTAGTGTCAGATTTCTTGCTGGATTACTCGTTCTCAGTACTGTCCTTGTCTCCGCTGCAATGCGTACTGTTTGACATGTTTGTTGTCGTGTAGTTAGTTTTAGAGGTTACCTTGTTAATTTACTCTGATGTCTTGTATCTCGTAGAATTGATTCTGACTAAGTATTGTTATTTTACTATTTACCATTTGAGTTTTCAATTCATATTTGTTCATTTTTGTGTGTTACATTTGTTGCGTGATTTCTTTTGATTATGTTGTGTTTTCTAGCTTTTGGCTGATGATCGAAAATAGTACCAAAGTATATTAACTTTTTCGTGCAAATTAGGAGGTTTTAATTAACTCCTTTCCTTCATCAATATATTTTTTTACATTATGGACCTTGACCAACCAAACCAATTTAATAATACGTTTATATAAGTTCTTTGGCTTTTATAGGTTGTTTCTAATACTGAAATTAGCATTGAACTATTATTTTCAAATAACTTATTAATTGATTTTTCCCATAGTTTTTTATTTTATTTCATTTTTTTTTCATGAGCGTTGTAATAATTATAATGTTTTAATTGTTATTGTTAGTTTGCCATCGAAGCGCACAAACTCAAAAGAATAGGTAAACTTTACAAACCAACCATTTGATTGTCATAAATTAGATTTCTGGCACAAAGTATAAATAGTGTCCTGTTTTAGATAAATAAACCTATAGCTAATTCCAGGAAAGATAGCATTAATAATTAGAATTAATAACAATATTTTATATATGTCCAATACTATGAAGTATGAACACGCTGTATAAAAAACTAGTTCTTCTATGTCTTGAAATTGATAGAACCACTCTAAAAAGAATTTATTCATAAATTACTTCAAACAAATTTCTAGTAATTCAAAACTAATTTTGTGTTTTAGATGTTTGTATTTTAGATAAATAAGTAAGGAATAGGGTAAGACAATCTTAGTAATTTCTACGCTAAAATTTTGCAAAAGAAAGAAATATAGTAAAATGAGGCATCTTAGTGAAGTGCAAGTTGCTCGTGCTGTCGCCCTTATTCAGCATGGCCACTCGATTCGACATGTTAGCAGGGACCTTCGAGTTTCCCCCTCTGTTATTCAGCGTTTGTGGAATCGGTTTCGGCAGACTGGCCAATATGTTAGAAGAGCTGGACAAGGTCGAAATAGATAAACTATTCAAAATCAAGACCGATGTCTTGTCCTTTCCTCTCTACGTCAGCGTACTGCCACATCACGAGACCTCCTAAGCGACCTAAGACGAGCACATAGAATAGAAATTTCTGATCAAACTGTTAGAAACAGATTAAAAGAAGCGAATTTGAAACCAGGAAGACCTGTCCGCGCACCACGCCTTACGCAGCATCACAAAGCAGCGCGAATGAGGTTTGCTCTGAATCACAGAGATTGGCAACTTCGTCACTGGACGCCTGTACTGTTTACAGACGAGTCCAGATTTCGTTTAACTCGTTGTGACGGTCGAGTACGTGTACATAGACGTCCTGGTGAACGCTACGCAGCCGCTACTATACAGGAAGTGGATAGATTTGGTCGTGGATCTGTGATGGTTTGGGCTGGAATCAGTATAGACAACAGAACTGATTTTGTTGTGGTTTCTGGTAGACTAAATGCCATGAATTACATCGAAAACATCGTGGAGGACCATGTGGTGTCTGCTGCATATGGCGTCGGTCAAAATTTCATCCTAATGCAGGACAATGCAAAGCCACATACCGCCGGCATCACCAGAAACTTGAGAACGTGAAATTCAGGTCATGGAATGGCCGGCGTTAAGTCCTGACCTGAATCCTATTGAACACGTGTGGGATCAGCTTCACCGACTTGTTCGCAAGCGTCCTTATCCATCACTAACCATACAGGAACTGTATGTTCCCCTTAGGATTAATTGTCAGTTTAGCCTGCTACTGTTTTGGCAGCTTATCAAAGAATCAAATTTGAAACAACTTCGCCTCTCGGTCATATTTAAGGTTAAAATGAGCAGTTTCAGTTTCCATGGATATGTTGCATATGACATGCACTGTACATTTAAAAACAAAAAACTTTGTATTAAACATTAAACCCTTCTAATTCACAGACTGTCAGAACAGAATCACAAATAAACATTGATAAATAAATCCATAAACAAAAAATTTGATTAGTTCGTTTGCTACATGTGTGAGCAATACACTGATTACTCCTCTCTCATTAAAGTGATTTTTCTCAGGTCGACCAGAGCATAGAAATCGGTTTAATGTGATAAAAAACGAAAACCACAACACTCTAAACTAAATAGTACATTCATCTGGCCGTTAGAAACGGTTATCGGCAAAACAAACACTAACAAGTTTTTAGAGATTGTGGTATCATGTTCGGGAAACACTGGTGGAAAAAACGTCAATTTGTTTAATAATTTTAGTACATATCACTAAACTAAACACGTAATAGGGTATTTGACTATTATTGGAAAACCATCTCAGCGTGTTTATTCCTTCACTCTACATTGTAAATGCATTATTTTTCGTAATTATTTCCTCAATATTTCATAAAATCAGCGTTAAAAATTGAATCACAAAAAGTCCCGCCAAAACGATACTTTCTGTTGTGTGACGTCACCCGATAGTAGATGTCAAATCGGCCCATATGGTCTGTCAGCATCGGCATCGTCGCCGTTTGGTAATTGTGTTGTATGATCTGTGGTTTTCACAATTTCTACATAAAAATGGGTTATAAATGGTGTATAAATCCACAATGCAGAAATACGTCAAGAAGAACTGGGGATAAACTATTTGTAGCTGTTCCGCAAGATTTGAAACTGCGAAGAAAGTGGTTGGCTCGTAGAAATCCAAATGAAATAAATAGCGGCCAATACAAGTGTTTTTTGTTGTGAAGATTACTTCGACATAAGTAAAACTGACTAGAATAAGTTATCTATCGTATTTTCGAACCAGGTATTATCTGATCTGACAGCTTAAGGTTAGGGCTATCCTAACCTACAAAGTTATGCTTACATGGCACTTTAGCGCTATTAAATTCAAACGGGAGAAGCATAAGAGCGCGTTCGGATAACCCGGTATTGTACGGTGAGAGTGGCGCGCTGCATAATAGGCGGACTAACGTCATACGGCGTTTATCTGCATATAAGAGAGAGAGACAGCCGACCCAGGTTATCTGAGCATTGCTCTCGTCATACCCTACCCTGACAAACCGAACGCGCTCTAAGCGTACTAACGAGTGACGTCACTGGAGATTGAGCCAATTACAGAGCGTTTTCACGTGATAGGACGTGAATAAAATTCAATTTTAATTTTGGTTTTTAATAGAAATAAAGCATTTTTTTTTTTGGAATGTTTTAACAAATAGTTTTGTTAAACTGACTATAATACAAGCCATATTTTTAATACAGTCAAATACCCTATTACATGATACATACAGAAATAATAAAACCTTTTATTAGAAAATATCGAAACATTCTACTATGTATATTGCAAATAATATCATACGGCCAAACAGTCCCAAAAAATTAGACGATTAACTGTGATACACATACTCCATAGTACACAACACTTTATGCATTATGATAATTATCACTTACCGGAACAGGACCGGACTTTTTTTTTCTTTACATATTGCTTTTCTCTAAATTATATTATAACGTTGTTTGGCAAGAATACAAAAGCTACATATGAGAAACATCCAGCAGAACCAATTACCAAGTGGTAAGCAGTTAAAATAAGCGGAAAAACGGTCAAAAGTGGTACATAATGTTTATAGTTAGGGGAGATGCTGCGCAGTGATGGTTAGAAGCTGTACCATGAGCTGAATCCCATGGTGCTGTGCACAAACCGCAGGAGCACTCACAAGATGCAGCTCGAGGTACAAGCCAAGCATTATTCAAGCAGGATTGTTAGAGACTTGTACATAAACGATACCAATACACACATACGCACAAGTATACAATTTCGAATTATTATTAAAATGGTAGTACATACGTCAGGAATCCACCAAACCCACAAAACTGCAACGAAATATAAAATCGACGATTTCAGTTTGGAAACTCCGATTCAGTTGTCGAAAATTTCTTGAGTTTCTGTTTTATTGCAGTTTTGTCCGTTTTGCAAAATCCTGGCTTGTTATTAGACACTTATCTCTACTTAATAAACACTTATGACAAAAAATAAATAAATATGTACGACGCTATTGTGGAAGACAAGAAAATTAAAAAAAAAAACGGTTGTTAGAAATTTTAAAGGATTTTCTAATATGAGAGAACTAAATAGAAGAAAGAATATTGAAAAAACTGAGAAACCTACTGTCAAAATAACGTGGAACGTGAAGTATAAAAACCGAAGTAACTGACATTTCTAGTTTAATTAGTATTTCCCCCTGCGTTTAAAAAGTCTAAAACTACTCAACAAAAACAAACAATTTAAAATGTGCCTGAATCACGAGAAAAGTCAAAAAAAGTACACGTTTCTTGCAATTTTCAACTAACAAATTGTCTTTCCGATTTTTTTCTCCTAAACCTTTTACCACAAAATGTCACCTTTAGACCAGGTAACACACACTCCCATCTATTGGCCGGGTCCGCGACGGCGGCCCAATAGGTCAGTTGGTGAGAACTAATTTAAATAAACTATTATTTTAAGAAGAATAAAGGTTTTTTTTAAATTAGGAAGATATTTCCTAAAATCAAAATGTTGGGTATGGTTTTTTCGCATTTCTTTAAAGTTCTACTAAATCCTATTGTACTGCTAGGTTCGTTGTATAAATGTGTCTTAATATTGTCTAAAATACAGATTAATTAGCTGATTGAACCAAAATTAAAAAAAAAAAATTAGCTTCCAAAATATAACTCTTTTGTTAAATAAAAACCTACACAAAATTTTGTCTACAGTTAAAATATTTAAAATATCTATACAGGGTGTTCCTAAATATCATGTAAATACGAAAAGGGGTAATTCTTTGGCTTATTTTTAATGACTAAAATTCATATAAACATAGGTCCGCAAACGCTTCGTTGCCGATCTACAGGGTGTTGAAATTTCAAGAATTTTTTTAGTTTTTTGTTTATAGCTCTTGTAGTTTTTGAGATATTTAGCTCTATTTTGGAATATGGGTTACGCTGTAGGACTTACAGCATTGGGCATACCAAATGGTGTTAAGAATCTACAGGGAGATATTTTTTCAGGGGTCATGCACATTTTCTCCCCATGAACTTTTTTTCGGTGCGCCGCTGGTGGATTCTAAAATACAAAATGCATTTTTTGTTTTATTGCAAAGCATTTTAATCTTTTGTGTTTTTTCGAATTTACCAGTTATCGAGAAAAAAAATAAAAGCTTTTCTGTGTTTCGCTAGATGAAATTAAAATTTTTTAAATAATTGGTCTAGCATGCCTTAGCTTGAATTAGATAACCTTTTGTTTGTATTTATTTTGACATTTTATTCGCCACCAACTGTTACAAATTAAAACTAGGATACAAGAGCTATAAAGAAAAAACTAAAAAAATCGTGAAGTTTCAACACCCTGTAGATCGGCAACGAAGCGTTTGCGGACCTATGTTTATATGAATTTTTAGTCATTAAATAAGCCAAAGAATTACCCCCTTTCGTATTTACATGATATTTAGGAACACCCTGTATAAATACAACAAGCAAATAAAGTATAATTTTCCAAATAACTTATTTTATAGACATACTCATCTATATTGTTCATAGAAAAAGCATCAACTTAGGATATACTCGGTAGATGGTTTTTCTTGGAAAGAACTCACATTGCCTTTATGTGGATAGGTAAAACAACAATATCATTATACCCCGCACATTTAATGTGGTGAGGGTATATTGAGTTTGATTCAACATTTGTAACACCCTTGGAGGCGTGGCAGATGACTGTACACGATAACTACCGTAATTTTGAAGCAATTATTCTGAAATTTGGTATACAAGCTTATCTGTTAAAAAATAAGGACAAGTTCGTGAATGGGCAAAATCGGTTGACTTGTCTTTTGTTTTCTTTTAAATATTTTACAGTGGGGGGTATTTTAACTTCGCACGGCTGAAGATAATTTTCTTAATAGTTTTTTTTTAATTTCTGTCTGAGGAACGGTTTCCGGAAAATAGAATTTTTCACAAAATTACAATGTTATGCGGTTGTCGCTCTTAACAAAATCACACATTTTACTAATAATTACAAATCTATTGTCAATCTTCGTATACGACCTACTCCACACAAAGTGAAATTAAAAATTGGACAAATTACACAGCGTACTAAAATCTTCATCGTGTAGAAATAAATGCTCCAATATTTGTCGCCTTGGCATTTGCTATTGGCGCCGTGCGCGTACGATATGCCCATCTCTATTGCCTCCGGACGGGACTAAGATCGCCACGAGGTGGCGCTGTTCTATGCAGTTTCCTTCCTAGTAATCACCCACGTGGTAGTTACCTGTAGCGCGTCTACTAAGTAAGCATAAACAAGAAAGCTGTTGCCAGTATTTTGACAATTCACCACACAGCACGAGTTAACCATATTTGTATACACAATGCTAGTCTGTGCACAACGCTATCAGCTGACAGAAATAATAAATAAAGTCGACTACAGCGCTTTTGCGTGCAGCGGTGACCGAGAAAACTTCTGGCGGATACATATTCCGCCATGGGCGCATAAAGCGTTCCTCAATCCCCCACTCCGTACTGCGCACGGTGCCAATACCCGCTTCAACTGGGTATTGCAAATACCAAGTATTTTACGTAAAAAACAGTCCGCACAGCCGAACGTCGAATATATAAATCTATTTTTGAAGTGGACTCGCTACGAATTGAATAGAGCTGCTTTTTTTCTTGACAAAAATTCGTATACTTGGCAATTATTTCATATTGGGCGAGTATACGAATATGATGGCTTAGGATTGCCACGAGATGGCGCGGTTTCTATGTACTTCTACTTAGTATCACATACGTATTACCGTTGATTGTTAATGAATATAGATAGTCAGCCATGGGTTAGTTGGGGCCTTAACATCCAGAGGGCAGGGTTTTCTGCAAGATTCATTCACAAATTATAGCGTTTTCGACTTATACACTTGTATGCACGCACTTCGTGCGAACTGGCTGAGGTCGAGCATAAATATATCATAAATATATAAGTCGAAAAGGCTATAATTTGTTAATGAATCTTGCTCAAAACCATGCCCCCTGGATGTTAAGGCCCCAACTAACCCATGGCTGACTATCTATATTCGTTGACAATCAACGGTATTACGTGGTAGGTACCTGTAGTGTAAGGTAGTGTGTTTATAGTGACATTAAGGCGCCTTTTTTTCATTATACTGAAAGAATTTAATAAAAGTAACATATTTGTTAACAAAACCTGCCATCACAGAATAAACTGAGAAAAGTTCTCTTAGATCAACCTATATTACATAAAAATTTAAGAAAATAAAACGTCAATCTATAGAAGAAATTCTAAACGTAGTAATCTTACAAAAATTGTAATTTTTGTGGTAAGAGGTTTTGTAGAATTTCAATTATCTTTTTGTTGGGTAGTTTTAGAGTTAGGAGCCTTCAAACACAGGGGTCAATACTATTGAAACAAGAGATATTCCGGGTTTGTTTTACTTACGGAGGACAAGACTAAATGAAATTTGAATTTATTTATGTTAGTTTTTACGATTATACTGTCTCATTACTTTCCGGCCTTTATAGGCACAATTTCTTTAAAAAAAACCCTTATAAGGAAATGACAAAAGTTTCAGTAATATTTCGGATGTTCTTCTTTTCATCATCAACATTTCAGGTAGACCAGTTATATTAAAAAAAAAACATGAAGACTAAAACTTTTGCGTACTCAAATAGATCCATGCACCACATATTGTGAAAATGAGAGTTATTACCAAGAGTATAGTATCATAACCTTATTTTGTGACAATGTTCAGTAAGCGTTAGTTGTTAGTGTTAGTGCGAATAAATTCAGAAATTCAACTTAAACCTATTTGACGTTCACCAATGACGCTGTTATGGGTATGCGTGAAGTTGATGAAAATGATGATCGTTACAAACACGTAGTTAGAACTCGGCCTGTGATGTGAGACAAAATTACACAGGTCACAGACGGAATTCCACCACGTGTCTTGCCAGTTGTTATTCCCTTGCTAAACCTATATACATTACTTAAACTACGCACACCTATGACTCTGTAAAGGAGCTCCTACACGCAGTGCCAACGTCTCGCCAACGTTGGTGATGTGACACGCTGCGCGTAGTGTGCGCATTCACTTCGCCAACATGTTGGTATTGGCCGCAAGGTATTTCTGTGTATCGTAGAAGGCTCGTAGCGTCCCGTAGAGAATTAAAAATGAACAGTGAAGACGATATCATTGCTGTTGGCGCAGCTCCCATTATTTTAAGCGGTGCATTGTTGCTTAGAATTAAACAAAGGGACCCTCGAAAGAGGACACTGTTTAATAAGGTTGTTAAATATTAAACATGTTTTTCAGTCATTAGTTATACAGTACGTTCGAAAATATTAAATACATTAAGGAATACAAATATACAGCAATACAGGAAACAAAATTATTTAGTTTTTTATATTTGACATTAAAAAAAGCTCCCTTTTTATTTTCTTTATGTAAAAGCAACAAATGCGGAATAAGATGGGATAAGATCTGATAAACTGAGTGGTCTATATTTTCATGCAGGGCCCTGTTAATTTGTGTCGTTTCTTCATATAAATATTTAATTTCAGTCAAAAGGTGAATTCATAATTTTTATTTAAAATATAATTTATATAATAAAACTGAAATTATTTATAATAAGATACAAAGAAAAATTGAGAACCCTTACATACACGGAGTTTTAATTATATGTATTAAAACTCCGTGTATGTATATTATGTAGGTATATTTATTATCAACCCAATATTTTTAGTAACAGATATACTTTTTGATATTTTTCCGATAATCAAAATAAAGAAAAGCATCCAGTATAGTTTTTAAACTTTGTTGAATACATTAAATACATCAGATTATTTAAATTTGCCGCTTAAAACTAATCTATAAATTGTTAATTAATAAATAGTTAATTGTTATTAATTATATAAATGCAACTTTGTTTGATTGTAGTCAAGATTGTAGGGAAGAGGGTTGACCGCAGTCCTTGGACCCCTATACCGTATGACTCCCCATCGTGTGTAGATTCATATCCCGCTTCCCTCCAACCCCCTCCCTCACCTTTCCCACCCCACCCTAGCGAATAAGGTTGACTGCAATCCCAGAACCTAAATACCGTATGACTCCCCACTGTGTGTGAATTCATTTTTAAAATTTTAATGATGTCATTTCCGGAAAACCCGGAAGTCATACTAACCTCAAGACCATACCATAAATTAGCATTTTCCGTCTATTAACACAACGTTCATTCCTTCAGCGTCATAAACACAAAAAATAAACAAACGTACCTATGCCGTGGGTCACCTGTTATAACGCCTTCAATATTGTCTTAAGAATATTATTTTATTGCTTGTCAATGTATTGTAACTGTAAGGTTAATATAATGATTATAAGAACCATAATTATTGTGAATAAATTTACAAAATATAAAAAAAAAGTTTTTATGTTTTTACATTTGGGCAATCAGGCATTTGGGCAAATAATAAGTCATCATTGGCCTTAAAGTACGTACAAACATAAATATGCAGTATATATGATAAAACATAGATAGATAACTAAACTTTTCATCGGTAGTACGTACAATGCTAAAACAGAATGAAATAAAGCGGACAAGGTCGACATATTGGCGATGTGCACTGGCACAGTTGGGTCTCGCTACGCGAAACCTAACCTCACAATTCAGAAATGCACTCAGACGCGAAGTCTCAGAAGACTAAGAATAACAACAAGAATAATTCACTTTACGCGATTTTACTGAGCAGCTATCTTCTGTGGACCTTTGCACAAATTTAATTTTTGCGTAAATTGTTACCACAATTCTTCGACGTTACGGGCTTCCGTAAACGGAGTTGAGTACGTCCCAAAAGAACTTTATTTTTGTCAATAAAATTAACCATGACGGCATAAATATGGATTTTGTGTAGTTCTACTCTCGCAGATACTCCTATTCATTATTAATTTGCATATTTTTAACTGCTGTGTACACAGCACATCGAAGGGTACTGATCAGCTGATTGAATGTTTTGTACTGAATGAGCATGACCATCAACAGTTAACGACTGTTGTTAACAGCATGATTCTTAACAAGTGGTTAATTTTTTCATTATAGAATGCGAAATCTTATTATAGTCGTTAAGAAGGTGGTTAACGAAACACTATTGTGTTTTGTTATACCATTGATAATTGAAATCTTAATTGATAGCTGCGCGTGTAAAACCAGTGTTGGGGAAGAGAATTAGCGTTAGTAAACGCAAGAATGAAGATGCAAAACTGAGACCAGCTGGGTGCTATGATTCTTGGGGTTGACAACAATGATCTGCTTCCAGGTTATAAACCGTTGTACTGAGAATCAGCCAATAGATCACAATAGTTCCAGGTAATCCACGGTCATAAAGTAACCAACCAATTTTCAATAGAATCAGAGCCTTTCTGGTGCCTAAATGGCAATATTACGTAACGGAAAATAGGGTGGAACTAAATACGCAAAAGTTACGTCAATATTTCAATTTTAAACACGATTTGTTTGACACCTTTTATCTTTAAAAGTTGCCCAAATGTTCAATCAACACCTCTTTTTTAAATAAAAATTCTCCTTGTGTATTTTCCCCTTTTTAATTATAAGAACGATCTTTTTATTTTTCTATTTTTTTATTCCCCTTGTAGTACAGCTTTTCTGTGTGTACCAGAAATGGTTTTTATCAGGCCTAGACCCAGACCGGAAAAACAAACGTCGGTGACTGTTTTAAGTGCAACTGATTAAAACATAACCTAATTGGTTGAGAACTAAATCGGTTGAGAGTGTCAACGTCATATCATTGTGAATTTGTACATTCGTCGAAAAAACATTGTTTTGAACGAAAAACAAACGAATTTTTGCGAAACTTATGGTTACTATATATCACCTCTATATTTCAGAGTACATTCTGGTGTCATTTTTTAAAATAAATGATTTTTATTGCGTATTCTGATTGCACAACATTTTAAGAATGCACTGTTTTTTTTTTCAAACCACCTCCCGTACCCTACATCTTGCAATATTTTTAAGTAACTATTTTTTGGAATGTACCAACATTTCTCCTCTTTGAAATGACATGACGTGTCATTTGTATGGATAAGCCTAATAGTTTAGGAGATATCGATAAAAATATGAGTGGACAACATTAAAAGTTTGGGAATGTCGTTAGACGTCTAAACTTTAAACGCAGTGTTCTCGAAACGTTGTCTTGTTGCGCGGTTGACAAGATTTCGTAAAAACTAACCGGCCGATTTAAAATTTCTTTTCGGCATTGTATTCGTAGACTGACTTGTTATAGAGTAGACTCAGGGATGTTAAATTACGGTAATTATTGTTTTTCGTAAATTACCGTAGAAATTAAAATTATTAAATTCAAATATTACTACTTATATTAATAAAAATGTTTGGTAAATAATAGTCATTATTTTGTAGATAACTAGCAATCTCACCAAGGATGTTAAATTAGGTACCGCTGAAATTAAAATTATTACTTTCAAATTTAAATTGCCACGTAATTAAAAATTGAAATTGGTAAATTATATTTTCTTAAATTACCGGGTACTTAATTCAAAATGAAAATTTACCGATGACAGTAAGTTATGTAAATATAAAAAAAAATGGGTACAGCCTTATAAGTCATTATATTGTAGACCACCATTCGCTGATGCTTTTCCTGATTTAATATTAATTCATTATTATAAAGAAAACAGGGACTACAAAAAAAATACTTTTTATGTCAGCATTTTATAAAATGGACAGTCTAACGTATTTAACTTTAACAGTCTAACGTATTTAACTTTTTTGAGGAAAAACAAGTAGCTTTTTCGCATCAATTTCTAAAAGATCCTGGCAATTCCATAATTTTCAATATTTTTGAGAAAAAAGCGTTTAAATTGTAGATGTTTTAAATTGTAATGATTTAATTTTTAATTCCGAAGTTTTAATTTTGTCCACTTATATTTTAATCAAAATATTGTCACAATCACAAAAATATTATGCTTATCACAAGAAATGATACGCCATGTCAAAAAAACCATTTATTTTTGAAAATTTACCTCCCAGGCAAAGCACAAACAACAGTGTACTTGTCGACTGCTTAGGAGTGGTGGGGTGCATTCACGCACTTGATGGAAGGTTTTTGATATTAATTTATAAATTCCGGTAAATTACCAACTGTAATTAAAATTTTCAGTAAATTACCGGTAAATTACCAACGGTAATTTAATTTGACGGTAAATTACCATCGGTAATTACCGTAATATACGGCTTAAATTTAAGCCGTAAGTTACGGTAATTCAAAATCGGTAAATTACCATTAATCTCGGTAATTAATTTGGTAATTTACGCGGTAAATTACGCTTTTACATAGCAGAATAAACCAGTTTAATAAAATTAAATGTATCTAACTTTTTTTTTGAGGCTTATTCGCATCAATTTCTAAAAGATCCTGGCAATTCCATAATTTTCAATATTTTTGAGAAAAAAGCGTTTAAATTGTAGATGTTTTAAATTGTAATGATTTAATTTTTAATGCCGAAGTTTTAATTTTGTCCACTTATGTTTTAATCAAAATATTCTCACAATCACAAAAATATTGTGCTTATCACAACAAATGATACGCCATGTAAAAAAAATCATTAATTTTTGAAAATTTTGCTAATAATGTACCCATAAGAGATATTTCCATCAATTTTGAATTTGTAGATACAAAAACATTGAAAAATAATAAAAATATTGTTATAATCATTAAAATAAGTATAAATAATAAAATAAACTGAAATTGAACCAAGTCATATACTCTCTTTTTTAATCAATAATTAATTTTTGACCTATTTAAAGTTAATCTTCCAAAAGCAAACTCATTTTCAACACACCCTGTAGACTTTCAAATTTATAATACCTCCACACATCTCAGATATTAGGACATTATCATAGATAAGATCATCATACACAAAGCTAATAGCAATACAAGTTTATCAGCAGTTTGACTTGGGCACAACCTCAAGTCGTCCGCCATTTTGAAGTGAATTATTGTCACTTCAAAACTCATTAGATATTGCAAAAAAATTGTCAGAAAAATAACTTAAACCCTGCACCATTTAAATTAGTTTAGATTTGTTCAAAATGAGTCTTTTAGATATCATTAAATAATTATCATTAGATTTTGAAGGATAAATAAAGTATTTCACAAACCTGTATTGCCTAAATCTTCCTTGAAGCTCGACTTATCGAAACCATAAAAACTATCATGGAGTAGCGAAGACGACGTCGTATAAGAATCAGAGTCCCAATTACCAACAGGCGACTGTTGTCCAATCAAATTCACAAACTTCAACAACGATTCAGCATCATCCTTGTTTTCGGAAACACTCGGAGTGGTTGTCATCATTCTCGAAGGTTCTTCCATCCCAGGATCTTGCAGATTTCTCACAAACGTGATCTTTCTGCAAGTCTAAACAAAACAAACAATTACCATGGACAAACGATGTAATTTAGGAGAAGAGTTACCTGCGAGGATATTGGTTTATGTTCAGGTAACGGACTTTCGAATTGAGGCACAGGAGGGGTTCTTAAGCTTAGGTTTACATTCTCCGGACTTATGGGGAAATCTTTAAGTAACATATCCATCTCCGGGATGGTTTTTCTAGGAGGAGAAGCATGTTCCGGACAGAGGAAAACATCTATTTCTTTAGAATCGCTTTTCAGGAAAATGCTATGACCTTCACCGTCGCGTCTCTCCGGTAATTGAAGGTTCGTATTAGGAGGAGCCTTTATCGCCATAACCGTCTTATTTTTATTCTCAGGAATCGACCGTAGGTCATGATAAGTTATATACCCATGCTTGCTATTAATGACCTTCGACGCCATATCTATCATAGCATCCAACGTGTTTTCCTGGTCTTCTAAAGCTTGCACCTCAGTCCGTAACGAAGTTAATTTATAACCACTGGTACTCCCACCACTCCACTGAATATTATTTTTCGATTTCTTCTCTAAGATCCCGATACCCTCCAAGACGTTTGTAATATCGTATATCCTCCGTTTGGGTACATCCATATCCTGTGAGGCCTTATTTAAGTCTACGACACCGTTCGGGGATTTTTCTAGTAACGCGGTGAACCTTTTTGTTAATAATCCCAATGACGTATCGTATCTGGTGTTTTTCTTAGTGGGGGACGCGCGTTTTGGTTTCTTAGGCTGCGGGGGTTTGAATTCTTGCTTAATCGGAACTACGATGTGTTGCGTGTCCATGTTTAGTTTTCGTTTAACGGCTGGGGCTTGCGCTGGCGTGCCTGTGGTTAGTTGGTTCTGTGGTGTAGCCCCGTAGCCGTGGTCCAAAAGGTGGGGGCTAGGGGTTAATTCTGACTTGATTATCGACATATCTGGCGTTGATGATAAGCCAGGTTGGTATGGGAGATACCCCCTGGGGCTCGCGGCCAGTTGCTTTTCCCTGCGACGCATTTTGATTCCCCTAACCTCTAATTTCGACGACTAGGAATCCATTAGTTAATTGAAGGTTCGGAATCCGTTAATCCTTCACGCTCGTCACTTGTTTCGAGATCTGTTAGGAAAACAAAAGCCGAGCGGTTAGAACGTTGCAAGGGAGTAACGGCGACATTAAAAACCCGATTTTCGAGCGTGCAGGTCGTAGAAAGTAAATAAATCCCCGTGGATGTTGTGGATTGTTTATGTGAGTTTATCTCGAGGTTGTTTGTTTATGAAAACCGGCAACGTACGGGCTCATCAACCCCACCAAAACCGGTAAATCTAACGCCACCCCTTTATGACCAACCGCCATGATTCCCTCGGTTTGAGATCCGTTAAAATTAAAGTTTGAGGATACTTACCGGATAATGGAGTTATCCCGGTGATTGGTTTGTGGGTGGACGAAAAAGAAAACCGTTAACACGCCCGAAAAACGCTACATGTTCCGGAATTGTGAGAAAATGGTCGCCAAGCCACTTGATACAGGCCAGCTGTACCGCGCACAAAAACAAGGCTCTAGCGCCTATACCAAAATCGCTAAATACGTTGCGAAAACGGAATCGGGTAGACGAAGGTTCGCGCTTCTACATGACGTTCTTATTTCGATCACCGCCACTCTACTAACGTCGGAAAAAAATGATGAAAATCGGACCCTAAATGTAACAGCGTGTGCACTAGGAATAAGTTACAAAACATCTGCCATCTGTACCGGGCACTTGGCGCGAAGTTATGCGCAAGCGCCCGGAGTTTCCGTACAGATGATTCCTTCAATTTTTTAAGGAAAATACATTTCAAAAAACGGACAAAATACCTAAATTAACCATGGTGATCATACTTACCTATGATAGAGAACTCATGTAGTCGCAAATTCACAATTAACGTGGTTAGGTTTGGCGAAAAAGTCAAGATCAAGTCGTCGATTTAAATGCCCTAACCTTCATGACAGAAGAGAGATAACAGATGTAAACAAACACGGTAGAAGCAGATGGTTGCGGGAAACGGCCGTGTCTTTGGACGGTTTTCCTTATGTCATCGTTTCAACGATTCAACGTCCTTTCGAACAGGGAGGCATAGGCGCCGTTACGTTCGGCCAAGCCCCCCCCTGGGGATTTTCAAAAATAAAACTGTCAAAAATTACCATTATGTACTGAAAAAGATTCACCAAGTGCTTTTTGTTCTTTTTGGGCACTTTTGAATTGTGTTATTTGAAAAATTAAGTTGTTATTGTTGTTTGAATAAAGTTTTTGTGAATAAACTGGGGAAACAAAATGTTGCCAACATATCTTTGTCGGTTTATTGACACTATAATTTATTTCAAATTTGTCTACCTATCTGTCTGAAAAAAAATAGTAGCTTATTCAAATTTGAACCTGAATTGGCTATAAGGAATCGTTTTGTTTTTTGTCGAAAATAAACCACGTCATAATTATTGCGCCAATGTTAACTATAAGAGCACAAGTTATTTTCTTCTCAACTTCTCTAGACTTGCACTCTGGAGTATTGTAGTGAGTTGGTAACCATGTTTACAATACCGACGATTGTGAACGTACTATATCATCGACTAGAAAACTCAAACACAGTCCAGTTTGAATATTTATACAAATAGAAAGCAATACATTTATTTTTTTAGGTTATACCATACGTCAAATGTAATAAATGCGAAATAAAAACAGATATGTTTATAGTAGCGCCCTCTACATCTGGTGATTTTTTTATTTCGAAGCTTTAGAGTGAAGTTCGCTACAGTTCGCTATTTGAATTGAGACGGGAGCGTTAAAAACAATAAAAAGTAAGTAAATTTAAGTAACAATATAAAAAATAATAAAAATGAATTCGATAACAGAACATAGAAACAAATCAATACATATGAAACTGTTTCATGATTCATGTTTTCAAATTAAATGTCATGCAAATTTAAAAAGTTTCATATGGACTTCTTGGATGTTTTAATTTCTGACAAAGTTAGAATCATTTAAATTTTAAAATATAGTTTTATTAATATTTGAAACAGCTGCAACTTTTTAAAGAATTAGAAAAATGAAATAAGTAATATAAAACATTTTGAAACTGTATGAAATATTCTAGCTTAAATATTAGGATAAATCAAAAAACAAAATGTTAAGAATTGATATGACTTTATAACAGAGTACCTACTTGAAAACCTGTTTTGTTTTGTTTCAAACTTAGTTCAAACATTTTGGCTTTTCCACTATATAATCAGCGGAGACATTTTTTTCAAAATTGGAAAGGTATATAGTAATCTTGATGAGTTTATTTAAAATGTTTCGAAAAAATAATAGAAATCGGTCAAAAATTAAAAAAAAATTATTGGATATCAAAGTCGACAAAAGTTTTCGTCTACTTTTTTTCTTACCCCCCTTAGATTTTTTTAACGACGCCCCTGGATGGAGACAGTACTATCTTTTGCATATTTAATTCTTTTATTATTTATACGATGTAAATTACAAACATGGCACCTTTTTGGGGTGCCGGTTTCTTTTTTTTTTGTACAGCTAAGATAATATACAAGACACTAAAAATGTATATAACTATGTATAATATGTATATTTTATATTTAGAACAAATTTAAACGTCTATTATAATAAATTCTATTAGGTAGTAGTAATATTTATATATGAAAATGGTCTACACATTGATTGTTTCTGTTACTATATGCCTGTTTCATGTGGTCGTCCTGCGAAAGTCCTTTGATAGTCCCTATCCTATTATATAAAGTAAACACCTAAAGCTCACTGTGGTATTGTTTTTATAATCTATGCCGCACTGTATCAAAAATATAAAATTAGCTTAGAAAGATTTTTATTCGCAAAATTTTCGAAGGACGAACACAATTTTTTCCCATTAGATATCGTTCATAAGATTCACTAGGATAAAATACTAAAAATACGATGGAAATTCAACCAAATGCGATTTATATAAAGAACATTTTATTACAAATTATATGTATAAACACATCAAATTGACGATTGTGTTTTCTGGATTATTTAAAATTGTTGTTTGTTGATTTTTACGAGCAAGCTTATTATATTAAAAAGTGCTTTAAGTTTTAAATTTGTTTAATATAGGTTTTTAATAGAAATAACCGTCAATTTGATTAGAACAAAAGGCAAGGTTTACATAAATAGGGTGATCAGCAACAATAGTAATAACAAAAAACCTGTTGCCAAAATATTTAATTTAATAAATAAAATGTTTTTAAATGTTGGTAGCATATCAATTAAGTCAGTATAGAAGTTAATTTTAAATTAATTTTAAAAATATTGATGGACACTGGCAACCAACTTGATTATAGTTGCAATTTGAAAATTTGTTGATAACATTAATAACAATTTATACAGTAGGGTGCTGCTTATTTTTCAAAATCGAGAGTAAGTGTAATTTCAAATAATTTAAATATCAGGGAATTAACATATTTTCAAGTAGTTAATTTGTTTTTTTTTTTAATTTTATAAATTCTTATCGATTTTAAGCCCATTGGGGCACGGGTTAATAAAATAAAATGTTCAATACCAAATTTCACAGGACAGAATGGAAAATTATAAAGTTTCATGTGGATTAATTTTTCAATTTATTTTCATTGACTTAATTATTCGTTTTTGCTGTGTTTACTAATATTTCAAACACCTTGAACTTTTTGAGGAATTGAAAAAGTACATATGAAACTTTTTACTCAAACTATATGCAGTTTAAAATCAAATTGCTATGCCACATTTTAGCCAAATACACTTCTTTCTGATTCGTTTTAAAAATATAATGGATACTGGAAAAGTTTTTTACAAAATGGATTTTTAATAATTACTTTTCTAAAATGTCCTGGACCAAAGTTTAGCTTATAAAAGGAGTCAATTTGATTTGCACAAAACTTTTTCAGGTACACTGAAAACCAATACTGAAAAAAAACTAGGTTTTCATTTAATTGTTAAATTTATAACATTAATGAATAATCCAGATATGTATGATGTATTATTCATTAATGTTATAAATTTAACACTTAATTAAATGAAAACCTAGTTTCTTTTCAGTATTGGTTTTCAGTGTACTTGAAAAAGTTTTGTGCAAATCAAATTGACTCCTTTTATTAGCTAAAGTTTAGTCCAGGAGATTTTAGAAAAGTAATTATTAAAAATCCATTGTGTAAAGAACTTTTTCAGTATCCATTATATTTTAAAAACGAATCAGGAAGAATTATAAAGTTTCATGTGGATTAATTTTTCAATTTATTTTCATTGACTTAGTTTTTCGTTTTTGTTGTGTTTACTAATATTTCAAACAGCTTGAACTTTTTGAGGAATTGAAAAAAGTCCATATGAAACTTTTCACTCAAACTATATGCAGTTTAAAATCAAATTGCTATGCCACATTTTAGCCAAATACACTTCTTTCTGATTCGTTTTTAAAATATAATGGATACTGAAAAAGTTCCTTACAAAATGGATTTTTAATAATTACTTTTCTAAAATGTCCTGGACCAAAGCTTAGCTTATAAAAGGAGTCAATTTGATTTGCACAAAACTTTTTCAGGTACACTGAAAGCCAATACCGAAAAAAAAGTTTTTTTTTTTTTCATTTAATTAAGTGTTAAATATATAACATTAATGAATAATCCAGATATGTATGACTACTGCCCTTATTAGGAAAAGATTTATTTAATATTTGCTGTAATTTCTATATAGTTTTAGTAATTTATAAACTATTTTAAATAACTTACCTTCCTTATCAACAAAATGTTTGTTATTAAAACACTCCGGTTTTTATCATTGAATTTGAATGAAATTTTGAAGAGGATTCCATTCCTTATGAGAGCAGTTGGACAAAAATAAATATAATTATTTTTGTTGCTAGTATTGTCGATCACCCTCTATAAATAAGTAAATAAAATCAAATCGCAGATAGCTAAATCGTGAAGCGTACACTGTAAAAATAAAAATATAAAAGTCGCACAATTTTTTCATTATTATTTATTTACTACAGTGGTAAAAAATAATAAAATCGAGAATACATTAATATACATAATAACGAGAAATATATATAATATATATATTTAATGCTACACTTCATTAAAACTACCATGCATTCAATAATGTTACATATACATAAAACAGATCATTGCATATCCATAAATTATTAAACTAATATACAGCCGTGGATCCACATTAAGAGAGAGATAGAAGATAGAGAGAGCGATATATAATTATACTTTTATATATTTATATTATGTCTCCATACACAAAACAATGTTTCATAATATAGGCATACATATCTGTCAATGTATATAAAGTTCAAACAAATAAAGGGAAAAAAAGCAATAATTCGCACGATCAAAATATACGTATCGTTAAACTAAACTAAACGTAACCAATGAAAATAAGGTCATTTAAATTCATCGAAAAGAAATTCTCACAAAATAAAATGGTATATATAATGTATATATATAAATTGACAGAGAATGACATCTACACCGAAAAAAAAGTAGTTTTGTGTACGACGTTTTTAAAAACGAGTGATCCCCGCCCAGCTACCCTACAGAAAGGGTGGTATTTTCAAGTTCTCAACCCCCAAAACATACGACGGATTATCTCTAACCCTATTTTTAATAATTACAAATAGCCAGATCGCTCAATTTATAGTTTTACACAGTTTGTTTTGTATGTCGGTTTGTTTTTTTTTGTTTTTAATTACACAATTAATCAATCATGTATTTCCAAACGGCTTAATTTTACAAAGGTATTTTACACGTGTAATATACAGAGTTAATTAACCAAATATGAATTTACACTTTATTACAGAGGTTTCTTTTTTTTTCGGTTATTTTTATTTCGATTTTTGTTTTTTTGTTTTTAGTTATCTTTACATCAGTCTCTCAGGCCACACATGCCAATTGTTTCTTTTTCCGACAACACCACCCCCACCAAATTTTATAATTTACAGAAATTTACGTCGGGTCGCGGATCTTTTACGATTTCAACTGCGTCGACGCGTCGGGCTTATATAAAAATACTCGTGTCTATACAATTTATAATAATTAAACGCTCGTTTAAAATATACAAATAAATACAATATTTTTTTTAAATACAATATCTATATAATTATAATTACATTCTTAGAACTTTTTTATACCGCTTTATTTATCTTTTATTTTTATTACATCGAATTATCGTCAATCTTAAAAAGTACAACGCGTTATTTAGTAGTAGTAAGCTTTTGTTAATTTGTTCGGATGTACAAGGAAAGTCTGTCACTATCACATTTAAAATTTGACAATAAATAATATAAAACATATGTTACAATTCTATTTACATAATAATTTTACAGGATTCTTTAATATACTTTAAGTAGTAGCCCGATTTTATTTTTTACCTCATTCGTATCCGTGGCTTTTTTAGAGATTCTTAAAAAATTACCCGACCCATCTATTACGTTGAAATCGTAACCTCTCCGCCCGAGTTTTACTTACAAAAATTATACACACGCGTCTATTTCGTAAAATGGCTAAGTACAAAGTTCTATGATACAAAATTCACAAGATTCCGTTTTCCTCATTTACAATTATTAGTTAGTTAGTTACTATTTATTAAAAATTTAAAATCACTCAACGAATTATAATAATAATTATAATAATATATAAATATATACACCGGTTTTTTTCTTTCAGCTTTTCTCGTTTGGTGGGGCGTGTTTTCTTTTGCCGTTGGATGC
Organism: Aphodius sticticus; assembly: GCA_963966075.1. NCBI lineage: Eukaryota > Metazoa > Arthropoda > Insecta > Coleoptera > Scarabaeidae > Aphodius > Aphodius sticticus. The sequence goes on along the minus strand of OZ014508.1, from coordinate 5,139,292 downwards.
CGTATTATACCCAGTGATCCCTAATAAGTGTACAACTCTACCTACCCATTGTGGCTGTTTGGAAATGTGTTAACAAAACTATATTACATATAATACAAAAGACGGGAGACAATATGTACACATATAAAGGAAAACCGACGCTTTCTCGTGAATTATAATTTCAAAAAGTTACCCCCACCTTATTTCACATCAAAATTTAGACATAGTTAGAAAAAGAATTTCAATTTAACAGATACTTTTGACGTTTATGACGGTTAATAAAAAAAAAAGTCGGTAAATTATTTCACGATAGAACAAAAAAGTTTGTTATGAAATAACGTAGAAGCACTTTACAATTTTTCACAGCGATACAGTCAATATTATAAAGTAAGTAAATGCAGTGCGTAATGTGGTATGTGTAGTAATATGAGTGTTAATATTATATACAGGGCGTTAAAAAAACAAACGTAATTTTCTTTTCCAGATCGGATAATATTTTACGTTAGTTTTCCAACAGCTTGTATACAAATATATCTATATATACCTACAGCGGGTGTGTTTTACCGAAAAATGAACATCGAGATACAAAAAACGCAAACATACAATATTATTACAATGACAACGATACACATGAGATGTGGAATTTACGCAAAAACTGTACAATTATTATCGTTATACATTTACATTTTACAATTTTCAATACAATACTTTTTTATATATATGTATGTATATGTATATATATATATATTTATATATATATTTATATATATATATATTTATATATATATATATATATTTATATATATATATTTATATATATATTTTTATATATATTTATATAGGCGGTTTACCGTTTCGTTTCCGGGAGATCAAAAGAAATTCCGAAATTTGCAACACAAAAAAAACGGTAAACGCGCAAAACTTCTCCTAAGTCGAAGTGAACTAGTTCCTCGTTTACAATATTTACGCTAAAAAGGGTGTCGAATAATAAGAGTTCTTTATGACGTGTGTTATGTTGATTAATTATTAATTAATATTTTGAAGAAAAACGGGGCCCTAGCTGACCGTAGCCCTAACTAACTCTAATTTTTGAAGCTTCCTTCCTTGAACACTATTTTTTTTTAAACTAAACTCTCCTTCCTTATAAACAAAAGGGAAAAAAATCCGAATTCAAAACTCGGCTTGTTCAAAGAAAGAAATCTTTAATGTCGTAGTCGTGTGTTCTTAAAGGTAAATGCAAGAAAGTGTGTATGTAATTTGTTTTTTAATTTTTTTTCCGATAAAGCGATGCATGACAAAACAATAAAAATTTAGGTGTGTTATTTTTTTTTCATGTTTGAGTGTGTCTTGTTGAATATGTCTCTAACATAATTTTGATTAAAATGGAAAGTCGAAAAAACGCGATGTAACGTTTTTCTTGATTCGCATTTTTAGTTTTCTCATCAGATCTATTTTCCTGAGGACTATATCACAATATTAAAAAATCGTTCTGTATTTTATTTACACGGTGAATTACTTTATTATTATTTTCTCAAAACTGAATCACCACTTTCTCTCATTACCGTTAACCTCTATCTTGCTTCAAAATTTATTTCGACGTGACGTTTGACAAAAGAATTTTCAGGAGATTCACTTCATTAAAAAACAAACGCAATTTTTACAAATTAAATGATCACGATAGGCATGCGTATTCTCCTGTCGACCAACAGGCTTTAAAAAAAAGAAAAACTAAATCTCTAAATCGCATAAAACAAAAGCCAACCTAGAGTTTATGGATCGTCGCTGCGCGTACAAAATACATAAATACAAATTATAATACAATTACTAAATCAATTATTATGCGCAGTGAACTCGCGTGGGGTGATACAAAACACTAAAAACTAAATCGTAAACCTACTTCCTATGCGGTACGTAAAAAAAAGGAGAACATGATAAAATAAAAAATGAAAAAATGGAACCAATCGAAAAAAAGGACACAAAATGAAACGGGGGTAGAAAAAAAAAGACAATACTGGAACTGTGTGTCTGTGTGCGCTGCATGAACCTCGACAACTCTCCACACAATTTTGGTCGTAACTTAATAAAATAAAACGCAGTTGCGCCTTCTTTCGATCAGTTTTTCCAAGCCATTCTCCCCCGAAAATTACAGCACACCGTTGGTCGGCGGCCCAATGGGGCCCAGCTCCCCCCCGATGGAGCCCATCGTACTCGGCGACTTAATAAAGAACTTCTCCAGCTTGGCTATAATATGCTTCCCATACGTATATTTCCTCAGCGAATTCAAATGGGGACGAATTTTGTGCATCAAAACTTTCCGCTGTGTCGGCTCGCTCACATCGATCATCTTCTGCACAACGTAATTCGCATATTGATCCTTCATCATGACATGTAGTGCGCTACACGCAAAGAAACAAAAAATTACATCATCAAACGCATCAAATAAAAAAGAAATCTGTTTTATTTCACACTGACGTCTATAGAGTTCATAGGTATTTATCAAATAGGTTAAAAGAAGAAGAGGAAGAAAAGGTAGAAGAGAAAGAAGAAGAGAAAGAAGAGCAAGAAGAAGAAGAGGAAGAAGAGGAAGAAGAGGAAGAAGAGGAAGAAGAAGAGGAAGAAGAAGAAGAGGAAGAAGAGGAAGAAAAGGAAGAAGAGGAAGAAGAGGAAGAAGACGAAGAAGAAGAGGAAGAAGACGAAGAAGATGAAGAAGAGGAAGAAGAGGAAGAAGAGGAAGAAGAGGAAGAAGAGGAAGAAGAGGAAGAAGTGGAAGAAGAATAGGAAGAAGCATAGGAAGAAGAGGAAGAATAGGAAAATAGTGGGAAGAGGAAAGAGGGAGAAGAAGAGGAAGATAAGAAAGAATAAAAGAAAGAGGAACAATAAAGAGTTATTTACTCTACCACAGCTAAAGAAATTTGATGTTTTTAAAAGGAAAAAATTGATGACTTACTTGTCGTTGAAGCCGCACACTTCCTCGATGAGTAGAGCCCTCTCAGCTCTGGTGGCGTGTGTGACGCATTTCTCTACGACGTTGCTGGCAAACTTGTGCTGGCTGAGGACAAGCACCTTGCCACGTACACTATTGATCAGTTTTGACTTGTCCTCGGGTTTCCCGTGTTCTGAAAAAACTTGGATTTATAAGAAACGTGTACCAGTATTCGTAATCCAAAAGTAGCCAACACTTCAAAACTTTTTACATGGAGAAGAGAAAAACGTGAAATTGGTTCAATCAAGAACCAGATTTTTCTATACGTCATGTAAAAAGCGTTACAAGATTATCAAAGTTAAGAGAGACTTACCAAGTACGTGTTGTATAACGTAATTCCCGAATTGATCCTGGATCAGCTGATCAGTGTGGGAATGAAGTTCGGACAGAATTGGCGTGGTTTGGTCCGGTGTGCAGTGTTCCAGGATTCTCTGGATAACACGGCAACCATACGGGTGTGTTGACAATGTATAAACTTGCCCAGCAAACGACGAGATAATGAACTATAAAAAAAAACAACAAAAATTAATACAACTAACCCTTACGTTATAAATGTGAGATAGTAAAAAAAAGACGACAGAACAGGAAGGAAGATGGGAGGAAGGAATACAGAAGAGGAAGGAAGACAGAAGAAGGAAGATAGAAAAAGAAGGAAGACAAGAAGAAGGAAGACAGAAGAAGAAGGAAGACGGAAAAGGAAGGAAGAACGAAGATGAAGGAATACAGAAAAGAAGAGAATACGGAACAGGAAGTAATACAGAATAGGAAGGAATACAGAAGAGGAAGGAATACAGAAGAGGAAGGAAGATAAAAGAGGAAGGAAGACAGAATAGGAAGGAAGACAGAAGAAGAAGGAAGACAGAAGAAGAAGGAAGATGGAAAAGGAAGGAAGAAAGGAGACAAAGGAATACAGAACAGAACTGAAGACGGAACAGGAAGAAATATTGAAGAGGAGAGAAGACAGAAGACGAAGGAGGACAGAAACGGAAAGAAGACAAAAGAGAAAAAGAATACAGAAGAGGAAGGAAGCCAGAAGAAACAGAAAGACAGAAGACGAAAGAAGACAACAGGAAAAGACAAAAGAGAAAGGAATATCGAAGAGGAAGGAAGACAGAAGAGGCTGGAAGACACAAGAGGAAGAAAGACAGAAGAAGAAAGAAGACAGAAGAAGAAAGAAGATAGAAGAAGAAAGAAGACAGAGAAGGAACGAAGACAGAAGGGGAAGAAAGATAGAATCGGAAGGAAGCCAGAAGAGGAAGGAATACACAAGAGGAAGGAATACAGAAGAGGAAGGAAGACAGAAAAAGAAGGAAGACAGCAGAAGGAAGATGGAAGAAGAAGGAAGACGGAAAAGGAAGGAAGAAAGGAGACGAAAGAATACAGAAAAGAACTGAAGACGGAACACGAAGAAATACAGAAGAGGAGAGAAGACAGAAGACGAAAGAAGATAGAAACGGAAAGAAGACAAAAGAGAAAAAGAATACAGAAGAGGAAGGAAGCCAGAGGAGGACGGAAGACGAGAGGCAGAAAGACAGAAGAAGAAAGAAGACAACAGGAAAAGACAGAAGAGGAAGGAATACCGAAGAGGAAGGAAGCCAGAAGACGACGGAAGACGGAAGAGGGAAGAGGCAGGAAGACAGAGGAGGAAGGAAGAAGAAGGAAGACAAGAGGAAAAGACAGAGGAAGGAGGATAGAAGAGGACGCTAGACAGAAGAGGCCGGAAGACAGAACAGGAAGAAAGGCAGAAGAAGAACGAAGACAGAAGAAGAAAGAAGATAGAAGAAGAAAGAAGACAAAAGACAGCAGCGGAACGAAGACAAAAGGGGAAGAAAGATAGAATAAGAAGGAAGCCAGAAGAGGAAGGAATACACAAGAGGAAGGAAGTGTGATAAGTCGAGGTTTTGCGCGCGGGTTTGGATGGATGTTTGAATTCAAACGTTGGCATGTTTTGTGTTGAGTTGGTATTTAATAGACGCTCGGAGTGGCGCTGCAGTCGCGTCAGGGTTACCACGCAAGCTTTTGGCGCGAAAAAGTTGAGGAACTGGTAAAGAGACAAGCAAACAGTCTCTTTAGCATCGGGCTTTGAAGGTAGACGGTCGTGCGTCAAAACGCGCGCCCAAGCGTAGGGCCCCAATGGGGGCCAAGTTATAGAAACTGTGCTGTCTCGTGGTTCTTGTGCTCACCGAAATATTAAGGTATTTATTTGTTGTCTGTACTTGCTGATTTGTCCATCTCTGCCAAAGAATATTTTTGTTTAGGATTAACATATTCAAATTCCATGTAAGCAGTTCTGCATTGTTGTATATATTTTTGTTAATAGATTTTATTGTGGTTTTCTTCGGCATATTCATTTTAGAATAATATAAACCTGTCCCTTTTATAGTAAAGTATTTAGCCTTGCATATAGTGGTTAATAATTAGTGAGTTCAAACGTCTCTGACAAAGTCTCAGAGAAAGAACTCTTTGATGCCTCCGTAAGAGAGATAATTAATTCACGCTACCGTAAGATTAGTTTGTTTAAATCAGTTAGTACCTGTGATTGAAAATGGCGGACCAAGCGTCGCTTGAGGCGAGTTACCCCCCTTCAGTTTAGAGTTGATTAAAGTATAATAGTAAATATTGAGAAGGGTGTCCGCCCCATCACATTTTTGTTGGCTAGCGGTTGGGATAATTTAAGACATTTCAAGTGATTATTTGAGTAGATTATGAAGAAAGCACTCTAGTTAGATTTGTTTGTGAACTTTAGAAGAAAATTGTGTGACGCATTTTAAAGAATGCATTGTAGACTATGGTGAAAGCAAAGTTAGGCAAACGACCCTTTAAAGAAAGTGGTGTAAGGGCTAGCTTAGGCGTCCTTGTGGATATTGCGCGTGGCATTCCAAGAATTTTGTTTGCGCTTATGAGGTGGACATTTTGTGTGATAAATGTCGATATATAGTCGTGAATTTGAGTAGGAAATGTACTGCTGGTGGCAGCATAATAATTAAATATTTGCAGTATAATTTCTTTTGAGTGTTGGAATTGTTTTTGAAAGAAATGTCTTAATTCTCGAGACCGTTCGTTAGAGAAAGTTTGAACCAGATTGTGTTAGATAGGGCTTGAGTTATGATTTATAACAATATGCAGAACAGGTAGTTTGAAAGTAAATTCTGAGGAATTTTTTTTTTTATTGAGTAAAAGAAAGATGGCAGGTAGAGATGGCAACAGTAAACAATAAACAGAAAAAAATCGAACCGTCACAGGTCGATTTAGTGAAAGTAAGGATAGGATAGAAACAAAGCCCGAGTACTTTGTTTGGTCAATTTTTAGAATATTGAATTGAATTAAAAGATTGAAACAAGTTAAGTTTTTATGTAAGCATTTTTGAAAATGGCGGCTTTGAGCAGAGAAGCACGAAACACACACGCGGTAATTAATTAATAATTAATTAAAATTAAGGGGTATACTCGCAACTGTATTTTTAAGTTAAAATAAAGCAGTTATTAAGGGAAGTTGCAGAGTATTGTTTTGTAAGGGAAATTCAACGACCAAGTAGGTATAAGCAGCTATTCCGAAGAGGCAGATGTTCCCTATATCCGGCCAAGCGGACGTGTATTGAAGACCCCACGCAGCGCAGGTAGTTTGGCCCATCCAGGAATTCCCGAGGTCATGCGGTGAGGTCTACATGTGAAGCGTGCCATCGTCCCGTTCCCGGAATCGAAAATCGTCTAGTGATGGAAAACGCAGCCCGCGCGTGTCGCAAAAGGGGCAAGGAAAAATTACAAATTTGCAGGCAAATATACTGCACTTTGTACGTCGAAATTAGTGCCGGTAGATTTACAAAGGGTCGTAATCTACAGCAAGCGAAGCCCAGTGCGCTTCAAAAAATGGTGTGACCGAAAAAAGCGTCCAGAGAGACGTAGGGTCAAAAAAACTACAAAGTGACAGATGACAGAATTTCTGTACTTTGTACGTCGATGGTGTTAGAAGAAAAATGACTACACGGACAACGCAAAGGGATGTTTTACCAGGGCCTAAGTGTCGCTGGACAACATCCACACGTCGTGTAGGTCATCTACGAGGTATACGATAGCTTTCGAGGAACGTTGGACGTCGCTGGAGATTAAAGGACCGCCGATGACGCTAGGAGGGAAGATGGACGGAGAAAAACCGAGGCGAGGGTGGAGGCGAGTCATTTCACGATTGCGGCTGTATTTGAAGATGGATAAAAGATAATGTAAGTTATGATGTAATCGGACTGCTATGATACTGCTTCAATGTTGTTTTTCTTTTGTTTCATATGACCAATGGCCCGGGAATGAGGACATTCGCTTGGTTTGGAGAACCGAAGTCAAATCAACACCGCCGGACTTCTGGACCAAGGCCGAATTCTTTTGGGGTTTTATTGGGTCATATCTGTGTTTTTATTTCAGGAAATAAAAAATGTACAAGAAGAAAAATTTGCATGTCAACATTGTAATTAGCAATTAAGAGAATTGTTTTGTAAGGGGAGATGGTACAGTCAGCAATTTGTTTATTTAGTTTTGTTTAGGGATAAATAATTGGTCAAATAATTATTTATCTTAACGTGGAAGGCATGTGATAAGTCGAGGTTTTGCGCGCGGGTTTGGATGGATGTTTGAATTCAAACGTTGGCATGTTTTGTGTTGAGTTGGTATTTAATAGACGCTCGGAGTGGCGCTGCAGTCGCGTCAGGGTTACCACGCAAGCTTTTGGCGCGAAAAAGTTGAGGAACTGGTAAAGAGACAAGCAAACAGTCTCTTTAGCATCGGGCTTTGAAGGTAGACGGTCGTGCGTCAAAACGCGCGCCCAAGCGTAGGGCCCCAATGGGGGCCAAGTTATAGAAACTGTGCTGTCTCGTGGTTCTTGTGCTCACCGAAATATTAAGGTATTTATTTGTTGTCTGTACTTGCTGATTTGTCCATCTCTGCCAAAGAATATTTTTGTTTAGGATTAACATATTCAAATTCCATGTAAGCAGTTCTGCATTGTTGTATATATTTTTGTTAATAGATTTTATTGTGGTTTTCTTCGGCATATTCATTTTAGAATAATATAAACCTGTCCCTTTTATAGTAAAGTATTTAGCCTTGCATATAGTGGTTAATAATTAGTGAGTTCAAACGTCTCTGACAAAGTCTCAGAGAAAGAACTCTTTGATGCCTCCGTAAGAGAGATAATTAATTCACGCTACCGTAAGATTAGTTTGTTTAAATCAGTTAGTACCTGTGATTGAAAATGGCGGACCAAGCGTCGCTTGAGGCGAGTTACCCCCCTTCAGTTTAGAGTTGATTAAAGTATAATAGTAAATATTGAGAAGGGTGTCCGCCCCATCACAGAAGACAGGAGAGAAAGAAAGAAGACAGAAGAAGAAAAAAGACAGAAGAGGAAGAAAGAAGAGGCAGCAAGACAGAAGAAGAATGAAGACAAAAGAAGAATGAAGAAGAATAGGAAAGGACAGAAGAGAAAGGAAGACAGAAAGGGGAGGTAGACAAAAAGGGAAGGAACACATAATAGGAAGGGAGATAGAAGAAGAAGGAAGACAAAAGAGGAAGAACACAGAATAAGAAGGAAGACTGGAGAAGAAAGAAGACCAAAGAAGAAGGAAAACAGAAGAGGAAGGAAGACAGCAGAGGAACAAAGACAGCAGATGAAACAAGACAAAAAATGAAGAAAGACAAAAGAGGAAGAACACAGAATAAGAAGGACGACTGGAGAAGAAAAAAGACCAAAGAAGAAGGAAAACAGAAGAGGAAGGAAGACAGCAGTGGAACAAGATGAAACAAGACAAAAAAGTAAGAAAGACAAAAGAGGGAAGAAAGACAAGTAGAAAGAAGACAAAACGTACCTGTAGGGCGTTCGGGTCGACGCATTCTATGCACTTCTGCACGACGTGATTCCCGTTCTGGTCCTTGACGCACTTCAAGACGTGCCCGTCGAGCTCCCTGACGATCTCCTGCTGCTGCTCGGCGGGTATGGACTCGAGGGCCTTCTGGATCACCCTGCAGCCGTACATCTGGAGCGCCAACGGCAGCACGTGCCCGCGAACCTTCTGCGCCAGAGTCGTCTTCTGTTCGGGAGTGCCAAACTCGAAGAATTTCTGGATAACGTAGTTCCCAAACACGTCAGTCATCAGACTGTAAGCCGCCGACAAAATCTCGTTGAAGACCATCTGCTTCTCCGCAGCGGTGGCGCGCTCTAACTTCTGCTGGATGAACCTCGACCCGTGCTGGTCTTGGGAGAACTCGACGATGTGATTCGCGAGATCGCGCAGTTGCAAATTCGGGAAACGGTTGTTGCGGAAATCCTCCAAGAGTCTGGACCTGCCCTGCGGACCCTTGTCTATGGCGCTGGTCGGTACCCCCGTATTGCTGAGGGTGTTGATTTTGTTGAAGATCGAATTTGTAGAACCGAACATCGTGTTCGCGGATAAGCCTCCGGCGTTCACCGAGTTCCGGTATTTGGCTTCCGCCCCGGGAGCAGCGGACAAGACCCTCGATGTGACCAGGCTTCCCAGTTGGAGTGGGGCAGACGGTGGTGGTGTCAAACTCGCCGTCAGAGGGCTTGGACTGCCTGCTAACCCGTAGGAGGTGGGCCATTTCGGTCTGTAGTCTAGAGATGGCGAAAACGCTGAGGTGTTTCTATCGAATGAATCTCGTCTTCCTGTTGACGATGTTGTCAATCCAAGACCTAGTTAGGCAAAGAAAAATTATGGTTTATTATAAATTTAATGATATTTTTATAATTAAAGCATGATTTAAGCATTAGATTGTAGTTCAGAAAAAAAACATCAATGCTTTTATACTAGAAGCTAGTTTGCAAACTAGGGCCGGACTTAGTTTATCTCCCATTGAAGCGTTACCAACTGCTTCCCAATAAAATATCACGACGAACATAATCTACAAATATTGTTTACGCATACTGTTAGCAAAGTCAATTCGCACTATACGGAACGTCACGTCACGGCAGAGAACGGCAACGTCACGTCAAAATATCGTTAAATGCATTTTGTGTGGTAACGTTCACACTATACGGAACGTCATGGACCGTCAACGTCACTGACCGTCCAGAGAAAAATAGTCTCGAAAAGAATATTTTGTGACGTGACGTGCCATGACGTTGCCTATCTATGCTGAAAGTGTGAAGGTGTCGACGTCAATGTGTTAGTACAAAAATATACAGATATAGATATAAATTCGAATGATGAGATAATTCAATGAGCAAGTGGTTCACTCATGATCAGAGTCACTATACCGTGCAGTATGTACAATATTGCACGGTATAGTGCACGGTATACGTTTTCACGGACAGAACAATATACAAAATAGCTTCTGGGTAATGACACCAGTCAAAGTGAAATATTATGCCATTTTCCTCATAAATCATTACGCAACTTTCCAATATTCCATTCCAATCATTATCCACTCATTTCAATCCATCGAAAATGTGACAACGCACTCGCAAATCCAGCACAGAAATTAATGTTAATATTAGAACGTTCGGAATTCGAATAATACCGAAAAATGGCGTCTGCAGTCATTACTCTCAAAATTGACGGAATTTCCACTTTCATGTCTTATTAATTACCTTCATACTCTGGTTTATTACTTGCGTTATACAGTAGCTATATGCCAATTTTTATAGAGTTGCCCATACCTCGGCAAACCGTAGAAGTAGAAAGTGGCCCGAATTGATAATTCTGAATTCCTTTTTACCGGCTGGTTTAGCATAAATGCTGGGGCTATGCGTGCACAACATTTCACGGTACACTACGTCCGTTCTAGTAGGCGGACATTGTAAGGCAGCGCCACCTAGAGATTGTCTTGTTTGTATACAACGCCGACATAGATACCACTTATCAGTCTTTTTGCTGCTTACCGGTTTTGTGTGTGTGAAAGTGAACGGGCCGCGATTTGGTCACTGATAATTCCGTACCGAGCCTGTATTGGATTTCGGTCGAAATTTGACTAAATATTTCGTTCAAATGGGGTATTTTGCATACTTAGCTTACGTACTAAGTTGTAATAATATTTTGTATAGCAAACTAATATGAAGACTGTGGTTAAAAGAGGACTTAAAATGGAGAATAATTAATTTTGACAATAGTACAATGGTCGGTGGTCCTTTAAAAAACAACGAATTTAAAATTAAAACATTTCCACCAATTGTTTGGCGAAATGAAGTGGATCGTGTTTTATTCCAGAACAATGCGATAATTTTCCAGGTGGATAAATTTTAATTCGAACAAACAATAACTCATATTTTCATGGAGCACTTTAATTAAAACGCATGTTTGTTTCATATAATTACAATTGTTTCGTTTCTACAATTTTAATGCAATCTAAAAAAACATGTTCCTTTTTTAATAAAACGTATACTTTTCTATTTTTAATTTTAGTAAATTTGCATACCACAATTATGAACTTGAATACAAAAATCTTATCTTCTCTTGCTGACACTGATACGCTTTTTTTGTTTCGTAGCATCTGAAGACAAAAATTGTGAATTAACTCTACTTAACTCAACTTAGTTTTTGAGGGAACACCAATGCCAAACAAATCGCGTTTTGTGCATTATTGGCACTGATTTTCCCAAAAAACTGGAAAAAATTCGAATCCCCACCCCAATTCACAATACCTGCCTTCAGATTCCACGAAAAACAAGAATATTAAACAGCCGTTGCTTTGGCATATATGCTGAAAAGTTTAATGATTATGGTTTGTTTGACAGCTGGTGGCTTATGAGGAAAAAAATGTTTGAGCTAAATGTAAATAAAAGAATCATCTATAGCAGCGTTTCTCAATCTTTTTACCTTTGCGGAACACTTGAAAGAAGTTTGAAACCCGGGGGATCATCCACAAAGAAATATTATACAAGGTGTCCTACTTAGATCCCGTTTTTTTTAGAAAGTAAATAAAATGATGAAAAAGTAAAAGGCTTCATGCACAGAGAAAAATCTGAAAAGCAATTTTGCTGTATCAAGTAACCAGCATTATGTCTGTAAAGAAATGCCGTCAATAGGGTATTACGGCACTTTTCAAATTCTGTTCTATTACAGTAGGTTAGCTTAGCATCACCCTTTCACACGTAAAATGCCAAACAACGCTTTAATTTAGGAGAAAACGCGTTTTGAAATTCAAATAAAAATCCTACTTGTGACGTCACAAGGAGGGATTATAATGCCAAACTTGACAACGTCGCGCATAGTTATTTTATGTTGCTGTGGTGCCAACAGTAGCGTAGTTCACTCTGTTTACCGTTCGTGTATTGAGGTTAGGTGGTCAGTGATTTTTTAATATATCAACACCAGCAAACACCATACATAATCAACATGAGCAAACAATAATGTAGAGTTTGTTGTGTGCCGGGTTGCAACAGCAAATCAGTCGAAACACCAGAATTCAATACAACATTTAGACGAAATGGTGTATATATCCACCTTGTAGTTTCATAAACACACAGGAATCTATTATAAGAAATGTATTGTCAATATGTATTATTAATAAACTTCTATTTAAGCAGTTATTTTTTACTACTAGTCTTTCCCTCTACATTCAAATTTCTTTGTGAACCATGAGATTGGGGGATGTTTCATTACTTTGTCGTTAATTTACTATGAACAATTGCAAGCTGGTTGAATAATATGTATGACAGCGTATGATCGTGGGCAAATTTTGCGAATGCGCTTTGGTAAAATCATCTTCCACAGAACACATGCTTGCACTGGTAACTTAACAACTTACAACAACTTACTTAATAAGTAATAACTTTACGATACGCTGTAAATAGTACCGTCGAAGTTTGTCAACACACATACAAACAAACAGCGGTGCAAACACTGTTACAAGAAAATTCCCTAGGTTTTGACCAATTTCTTGGCTACGGTGCCAATTCTACACTTGGCCAATCACGACAGTGATCGGAAAATTCAAATTTTAATTGTAATTTTCTCAACAAATTCTGAATGTAATTTAATTTTAACTTAACAGAATTTCGGCTTATATACTGTAAAATCGCTTAACACACGCTTTTGCTTAAATTTCCACATGACCGTAATACCCTATTGTAAAAATCACCTCATTTGTCAAATGACCTTACTTTTCATGTAAAATTGAAAAAATATCATGTAAAACTACTGTTATAATGCTGCAATTTCAGTTTTTGTTCAGGTTGCATTTCGAGGTTCTTCTATAGATTGTCGTTTTTGTTTTCTTCCATTTTTATGTAATAAAGGTTGCGAACAAGATTTTGATGGAAGCCGATATCTCAGGAACGAATGTTAGAAGGACAACGCAGTTATCATGCAAATAATCCTTATTTACTGAGATACATGAGTTGTAACTTTGACGTTAACAACAATAGAAACTTGAACAAAAAACATAAATGATCAGAACAGACGAGACTACAAGCTCCTTTTGTTTAAAGTTAAATTCTTTTGTCGGTGCACCCCATAGCAAGCTTCAAACTGTAGGAAGAAAACAAGCATTAACGTTATTCACCATTGCTGAAATGGAAGAGCCCAAAAATGGGTAGCACACACACAGAAATATTGGCAAAAAATTGACTTTTCAAATAAAAAAAACCTCATTCAAATCGAGCAATACGTTCAAAAGTTACTGCAGTTTGAAACTGGTCATCATTTTAGGTGTTGCGTTTTTTATGCCGCTCAGTGTATAACTAAACAATAATCAAATTTACAAAACGAAAAAATGGTGATCTTTGGTACACAATACACAAATATACAAAGACACAGAGATTAGTAGTATTAAAAAGCGTGTAGTTCCATACCTGCGTGGAGAGATGTCGTGGTTGCGGAAGAGCCAATGTTGCCAAGCGACGAGCTGCCAAAAGGGGCCGACGGGGGCGCGTGTAGCGTTTGAAACAAACCTGAACCAACACCCTGGGCAACACCTGTACACCCGCCACACACCACAGTAGTTAGTAAAAAAATCGAACGCACACACAACAGTCAAAACAACAAATATGTACAACAACAACAACAACAAAAATCCCGCACATTATCCAATCATTCTAGATTTTGTATATACGTTGTATTAAGAAGATTAAATGCAGTCGATGAAACTGATGCTTATGGTTCCAGTAGTAACATATTAAATGGGGGAGGCACAAGGGGCCCAATGGGGCCTGGGTGCCACGAGGATTATCCTTGACATCCAACACCCTACATACATACAACATATTAAAATGTTTAGAATCATAGTTAATAGGAAAATATGTAGTTATAGACCAGGCAATGGAGAATTTTGCGTCACAAAAATACTAGCAGGAAGCCGACGATCCCAGGTCACGTGGAACAGTCCGTAGATGTATTGTGATGTTTAGAAAATAATATTGTGATGTGTTTCGTACTCGCAAATATCATTTCTTAATTTGTTATACACAAAAAACCTCAAAAAGTCGTGTTTTTTTCGTTTTTCGCTTGTAAAAACTCAACCGATGGAGCAATCTTGATGCTTTCACCAGACAAATTGTAGAGGATGAAGAGACGAAAAAAATGAACCCTGCACGGACTCGATTGAATTAATATTAACGGAGGAAATTCGGAAAAACCGAAAAAATTTGCTTTTTTTTTTTAAATTCATAACTCCGCCATTTTCAAAGTTGTAGCGGAGGCTTTTCACGTGAAAGTAGCGATTGATGAATACTTTGAGTGTGGATAACCCAAGCGTTGTCCGATGACTAGTTTTTGCACAATTGCGATTTGAATATTTGTATGCAATATGATTCGGCGAGCCTGGATGCGTCGGAGGTGGTCCGATTTTAATTCTTTTTACGTATTTCGAAAGTAGAAGTATTGTGCTACAAAACGTCTATTCTGATTTTGCGTTAAAATGTTGCGAAATAGGTGAAAAATGCTTGCAAACATGACCGAAAACTGCCGCGCGCTCCAAACCGGTCGAGTACTGGGGATAGACGGTCGACGCGCGGAAGCGCGTATCTATAGTAATACAAACGCGCTGAGTAGTACTATATATACGTTTCCCCTCTGATCGCACACTTCCCCAATCACTCGACCACTCTAGCGGGCGCGGGCGTTTTCGCTCATGTTCTCAGTAGTTTAATACCCACTTAGACGTTTTGTTGCTGTTCACGTCCAGTTTCCAAATCCGTTTTTTAAATTGCAATCGGACGACCTCAAACGCATCTCCAGCTCTCCGCAAAAATATTGCCAAAAAAAATTAAAATGAGGATTGTGCGAAAACTATTAATCCGACCGAATCCACATTTTGCACACATAAAATACATGTGAATAGCTACCACTGTGCAAAGTTTCAGCTAGTTATTATTAAAAAAATGGCGGAGTTATGAATTAAAAAAAAAGCAAAATTTTCCTGTTTTTCCAGCTTTTCTGCGGTTCTAATTATCCTATTGGATCGTTTGACCTGTCATTCTCTCGCAATTTAATTCTCTACAGTTCATCCCATTGCACCATTAAGATTGCTTCAATAGTTTTCCTTTTACAATAAAAAAAGTTAAAAAAAGCGATTTTTGTTGATAATTGTTTATAAAAAGTTAAAAGATGGCATTTTCGAGTAGGAAACACAGGGGGAATATACTACGGACTGTCCTGCACAGGATGACACAGGCGGCTTCCTGCTAGTCTTCATGTCAAAAAATAAATCATTTGTAGCTCTATTGCTTGGCCTAGGAATGAAGGATTCATGTCTGACGGGCACAATTCTTCAATTGTTTTACGTTAATTAAAAATGTTCCTATTAACTATGATTCTAAACATTTTAATATGTTACTACTGGAACCATAATCTATCGATTGGTATCAGTTTCATCGACTGCATTCAAATTTCAGAATCAAAATTTAGAATGACTGGACTAACAGCGCCCACAAGAGCGCGTCCAAATTTACAGCATATTTTTCACACGTGCTTTTGGCACGCGAGAGCAGCGCAAATCCAAAAGGTAAATATCAAAGGGTTGTGTATTTTTCAGAGCTGATAGAAAACCGATACTTTTCGCTGTTTAATATTGACGTAGCGCCCAGGGCACAGCAGTGTATTTCGATATTGGTGCAACATTGTCGGACGCAGACTCGAGGGAAAAAATGATAAAAGTAAAAATTTCACCGTGATTAATTTTGTTTAATTAACACTGTATTTTGTATCCTATTTTATACAGTTTTTCGTGAAAACGTGAAATACATAAATGCATGTATGTATGTGTTATAATATAAAATAGAAGTAATTAAAAGTTGGACTTAATTGAATTAGTTTTAAATGCTTCTGTAGTGTTCTTTTATCATCAATTAGCTTATTGAAGTGATAGCCTTCAAATATTAATTAGGTCTAACTGCGTTGGCTCTTAATTATGATAAATAATTGGTGTTATAATAATACGCCAACTTTTGATCTATAAATATAAATGGTCACAAATTAAAAAAAAATATATTACAATTTTGTCTCTCAATGCGTAACAGTTTACACTAGACAAGTGTTAGGTAATTAATTGGAGATTTTATTTTAATGACTACTTATAATTAAATCAAAGACCGTTCATAATTATGTACATATTTGTTTTGTAATGGAAATTACATTATGTACACATTACAGCACATATAATTATCATTACAACAGCTAAATCAGTTCTATATTCTATTTTGTTTTTCTGTAAATTCAAATTTTTGTCAAATCACAAATTTCATCTCAATTTTTATATTCTATCTATTCATTTATTATAATGTCTTGAAATTATTAACTAATTTTTTATTGTGATATTAATACTGTTAACTGCGTCTGACTTTTGTCTGGAAATTAATATATTGGGCCTTCTACATTTTTATATCAATTTAAAACCGTTAAAACTGTCTTAAAACACCAAGATTTAGGTGACAACAAGAAAAGCGACACATCTAAAATTCGTCATTTTGCAGGAAACGGTTTTAAGTTTTACTTCTATTTTTTTTCATTTTATATGTTTGTGATAAAATATTATTTTGGTGAAGTTCAATAAACTGCCCTAATATAGAACCTTTATTTGAGTTGGGACATTTTTCTGGTGTTGTTGAACTTCACACACAAAACCAATATGCTTTCTTGTTGTTTTCATAACTGAAATTTGATTATAGCTGATGATGAAATTGTAATGATGAAATATCATATGTTTTGAAAGGGTTGCTGGTTGAAATCCAGGTTTTGGCTGTAATTTTTATTAAACTTTTTAGAATTTACATCCCACCTGTATGTCACCATTTTCAATACACGTGATTTTAAAATTTTCTTTTATAAATTCTTCTAAAATTTATAAATTAAACCAAAACAATTTAATCTATCTTAATTAATACCTAGAAACTATAATATATATTTTATTAAAAAAATTAAATAATAATAAAGTAATATTGCGTTTTTTTTTTAAATTTATTTTTCAGAGAAACTCAAAACTGCAAGCAGTTCATTTGTAAAGATTTGTATTCACATAGTTTATAATACTCCAACCGCAAACAAATCAAAAAATTTGTCAAATAAAAGCTTTTTGGGTTTAAACAACCTCTCGTTCAAATATATTTTTATTATACAGGCTGTTTATTTTATTATGGAAATTTGCAAACCTTTTGTTTTGCTAACAGAACACTGTATTTTTTAAAAAAATTTTAATTCTAGGATTAATTGTAAGAATTTATCAGCGATTATCAAAACTCCTGAAGTTCAAATTAAGAATATTTTCCCACATACATACACATTTATTTTAATGTGGTAGTTTGAACATTTGATTTAATTCTATTGAATTGTGTTATTTTCTCTTGGATTTTTTATTTTTTATGCGTTTGATTAAAGTATAAGTTTGGAGGTTGGATTAATTGCTTATAACACAAAAATACATTTTATAAAAAAAATATTCGTACATAAAATTCTAGAATTAAAAAATGAAAAAAAAATACATGCTGTTCTGTTACAAAAACGAAATGGTTGCAAATTTAAATAATAAAATAAACACCTGTATGTATAAAAAAAATTTAAACAAGAGGTTGTTTAATAACAAAAACTTTTATTTGAAAAAATTTTTGAAATTTTTTGCTGTCGGAGAATTATTTAGTTGTTCCGGTAATTTTGACTATTTTTGGTTAATAGCTTATAATTCAAATGATGAATTTTATAAAAAATGATTCGTATAAAAAATTCTTAATTCTCAATTAATCTTAGAATTAAAAAAAATACATAATAATAATTATTGTTCTATTAAAAAGAAAAGAAGCTTGTCAAATTTCCATAACAAATGAATCCTGTATGTATATTAAAAATATATTTTTAAATTTATTTTTGAATGATATTTTTGAAATCTTTTTTTGAAATTTTTTACTGTTGGGGAATTATTTATGAGTACTTTTGGCTAACCCTCTATGTGAGTCGTAGATAAATGATGTTTATTACCAAATAATCAAATTATGCAAATAGTTAAAATAAATCTAGAAGGCACAGTTATTAATATCCAGGACAACGTCATGACTGATAATTAAGAAACATGCAACAGAATAAACAAACAACATCAAAATTTTAAATCTGAGCGTTAAATTGTATATACTGACATTTTGTTATCATTTTTATATTTTTATAATACGATGCATCAACTTTTTAACTTTGTTCTTGTAATGCGTGTTATTAAAAGACAAAATTTTACGATTTTGGGACTTTATGGACGAATCAATAAAATTTTTCACATTACTACAATGAAATGGTGACAGGGCACATGTAAACAAATTTATAAAGAGAAAGGTACAGAACGATCTTCAAATTTTTCGTCATTGTGAGCTTATGTGATGTTTGATCAAAAAAGTTAAATTTAACAAAAATTGAGTTATAGAACTTTTGTAACATCAAAATTTACATAATCTATAGAAAAATTAGCAGTATTTCCTCTAAAATAACCATTTCCTCAAACTATTTCACTTATTTAATAACAATTTACTCAACTCAGTTCCATATTTTATGCATTTCATCTCGTTTCCTCCGTATATAAAATAAGGATACTTGCCCTAAATGCTTTCTTCTCTCAAAACGGAGTTATGCCCAAACATAGGGGCAAAGTCCGAGCATCATAACGGATCTTGGCCTCTCATGTGCAAAAGAAGAATGTAGGACAGACAGTTAACAGCGTAGCCCGTATTATACAAATTTGTACACGGAATAACGGTAACCAGGCTACTCGCCGAGTACAACAAACACTCAATGGTCGATCCTGTTACACAATTTAATTATACACGTTATGCAAGACAGCAGAAACGATGATCGAAAAGAAATAAGGAATAAAACCAAACAAGCTAGAGTGTTATTTTTTTACCAAAGCGAACCGTAGCGCAGTGACATCAACCTGAGATAGCGTCAGACAGTGTTACATAAATGATGTGCGATATGCAAATTAGTTAGGTTATGTATATGCAGATATGGACGCGCTCATGTGTGCGTGTGTTTACGGTGAAGAACTGTACATTAATTAGCTGTATATGTAAGATGGAAACCAATATGTATACCAGCGTAGTAACCAGTATGTTACATGAGTGGCACACTACGAAAACTGATGGAATTCAGCTATATACCGATTTAATTGCGTAACTGTGAAGTTGTTTGGAATAATCGATGGATAACGTCATGGGACTGGAACTTATTTATCCTAATATGTATACAAATAATGGAAAGACTAATATGTTATGGTATATTGATTAGTTAGTTAGTTTTTTAGGTAGTTATTTTGCAACTATTAATGAATAAGTGTTTAAACTTTGTATTATACGAACAATGTGTGCATAATTTGGCAATCGATTCGTTTTTGTTTTGAAGAAAGTCGCAACAAAATGCGTAGAAAAAAGAAACAAAAAAATTAGCTTCAATACTTTACGCCATGCGTACCATATCAAATTCAATTTAATTATTGTATTAGAGCTGTTGAAAATCAGAGCCATATAAGTACCAGAACTAAGTAAAAATTAAGTTATGTTGATAAGTATACTGTTTGGTGACGCTTTTGACTTTAGATACCACAGAAATTCAAAGCTTGAAGTTTGAAATTGTGTCTAGAGTTTAAGAAAAAAAATACGTGTCTCTGCATTATTTTGGCATTGATTTTATCAAAAACTAAGTTTGTTCATATGCTGTTCTACAATTTCAACATGACTGGTATGAGAGAAAATATACCCCTTCCAGTTGAAAAAAAAAGCAAGGTTAGTTGTCATTTTCTGTCATCTGAAATTCCTGCTAGACCATAGATTAAAGATATAAATGTATAAATAGCTAGGCGACTCTGAAACGTGTAGTTTAGTTTGTCAAACTATCGCCGGAGGCGCTGCTCTCCCAATTGACTAGACTAGCCATTTTAATTATATCAAAATGTTTACTGAATCTTTGTTGATATTATTTTTGCAATTAATTAAAAACTATCAGTGACTAAAAAATTTGTGATGAAATGTTGTCAACCTATGTTTGCATCAATATCTGTGAAAGTAGCTTACCAGAACAAATTATAAATCACATTAAAGACAAAAGATGTGGGTACATGATATATAAAGAATTGTTAAAAAATATTGAAAGATTTTATGAAAAAAAAACGAAAAAATACGAAAAAAACTTCTGTATTTTCTGAGGGAATAGATATTAATATATCTCGGTTCTGAAACCCCATTTTTTACCTTCTACTTCTTTTAATATGTTTAAACATGTTAAATTGTTAATTAAAAATATTAATTCTTTGTTTATCATGTACCCACATATTTCGTTTTTAGTATGGAGAAATTTGTTCTGATAAACACTATTTACATTCGTAAATATTGACGCAAACATAGGTGGACAACATTTCATAACAAATTTTTTAATCACTGGTAGTTTTTAATTAATTACAATAATAATAACATCAAAGATTCAGTAAACGGGCGAATTATTTACGAATTTGCGTCTAAAATGACTAGACTAAATTATTGAAAAATGTAATAGGATTTCTTTTGTTTGACGGCTGGTAGCAACTTCTAAATGTCATTTTAAAATTATAAAAAAAAGTTTTTGGTCATAGATTTAAAAAAACGTGCTGTTTGATTAGAAAAAAATGTTTGGACTAAATATAAATTAACTTATGATACAGGGTGTCAAAATAGTGTCGGAAGTAAAACAGAATCACACTGTATTTTATTTATTTCAAAATTGTCGTTTAACCAACCTTTTCCTGCAAATTAAGATTATGAAAATTAAATTTTGTTGAATTTGGGTTTATTTTAATAAAAGAATTATCTATAGCAGCGTTTTTCAACGAAAAGACCCGAAAACAAAAATTATACAGTGTCTTGCTTTCATTCTAATTTTTTTAGATTGTAAATAAAATCAATTAAAAGTAAAAGGCTTCATGCACAAAGAACAATTTGCAAATTATTTGCCTACCCAAATCTAAGATGACTAGACTATGCCATTATATTAACTGCAAAAAAATTTAAAAAAAAATAGAAATTTTAAAGTTTTACAAAATGCAGGATTTTGGCTTAACCCTTGCAAGTATTGCAATAAATAAAATAGGGCACACGTAGACAAGTTAGTTTTATGACATAGCAGAGCCCGATTTGGGAAAAACCTAATAGTTTTCAATAAAACAATTGAAACAGTTTTTCAGTATTTCCCAGATTGACGCATAACGAATGCCTCTTCACGAATGAAACCTTGATAGAAACAACTGCTTTAGTGACCACCAGAGGACTAAAGAGCGTTTTTTTCTAAAAATACACCATACGCGACATTATTACCAGCAGTACCCATCACGTTGTCTAAGATGTCTAGACTATGCCATCATATTACTTGAAGAAACTTAAAAAAAAAATAATTTTAAAGCTTTACAAAATGCAGGATTTTGGCTTAACCCTTGCAAGTATTGCAATAAATAAAATAGGGCACACGTAGACAAGTTAGTTCTATGACATAGCAGAGCCCGATTTTTGAAAAACCTAATAGTTCTCAATAAAACAATTGAAACAGTTATTCAATGCCTCTTCACGAATGAAACCTTGATCAAAACAACTGCTACAGTGACCACCAGAGGACTAAAGAGCGTTTTTAGCAAAAAATATACCATAACTGACATAATCATCAAAATAAAAAAAAATAATCAAGCATCAACATTATCCACCATATTTCCATCTCAACTTCCATCATATTTTTCTTTTCTCAGTAATTCCATCAGTAATTTCGTTAACCACCTTGCATCCCAACCGAGGGTCGTGTTACTTACCGCCTAGTGTGGTCCCATTCACTGACGTATTCACGTTAGCTCCGTAGAGGCTCTGTGGCGTGCTTGAATACAGGGACGCGCCTGCCGGCGTCTGCCTGGACGCCTGTGGCTGCACCAGGACGGGAGCCGGACTAACGAGACGCATCGGCGTCCCGTTCCTCATGGCGGCTCCTTGGGCCATAAGAATCGGCGTGTTCTGGTCATAGTAAGGGACGATGTATCCGCCCGGCACTTGAGGCTACATAAATACACATCTCGGATTTAATACAATGATATTTACAAAGGGGGATTGTAAATTTACATATAAATACATATTATTGTTATTATTGATACGAGAGTAACGGTTGCTAGTTTGTAATGGAGGTGATTATATCATAGGAGATTTGTGGTTATTTACAGTAGTGTGGGTGTGTACAAATTACATTGATTACAGGATTTACATCGTTTTGATTCTGTGAAATTACTAATCGATGAAAGTGTGATTGCAAATACTTACGCGTATAATTTAGGAACCCATTCAAGCAAAGGAACAGAGATCGTTTTCATTATGAAACCGAAAACAGTGTCCTAATGTGTTTATTACGAAACCAAAGTAGACCAGTAAGCATTTTTACATAAAAAAATTAACTTCCAACCTTAAGGGGAGAGTTTCATGTAATCGAATGGTAAAAACTTTTGCTTCCTTTCAGATTTTGTAACCTTGAAGTTTTATTGGAAGTTGATTCAAATAAGTGAAACTTTTAAATATAGCTCAGCCTATTTAAAGCAGCATCATTTTAATGTATGATAAAAAAATCCAATAAACATGTCAAAAGTTAAGGTTATAAGTTTGACAATTAATTGTCAGTATTGTCACTCATCAATGTCAATTATTGGCGATTAATGTTATAAGTTTGACAATTAATTGTCTGTATTGTCACTCAACTCCGAATTGTTTATATTGTTATTCAACTCCATAGATACGCATGTCACTTGATAACGTCAAAATATTTATTATGATTATTCAAACGGAGGAAGGAACAAAACCATTGTAGGACAAAGTTTTGTATGTACCTCGGGCATTACTTGATGTTTATACCCTCGGGGCATAAACATCCGTCTAATGCCCTGGGTACATAAATAACTATTATGACCTCAATTGTTTTCGACTTATGAAGTCATTGACATTTTGTTTTTAAATGGCAACCTCATATTTTTATACTGATGTTGATAGATCTGGTAAAGAATGAAAAAACTTTTCAGAAACAAAAAAAAAATGGGTATATTGATAACTTTTGTTTGTCTACGGAAAGCGAGTAGGCGTTTTCGATTGATTATTTTGCGCTGAATGAGAATCTGAGCTCAAAAATTGCATATCACTTCAGACTTTTGCGTGTTCTAAGGGTTCTTTTATGGAGCAGTCCGCACCCCATTTAAAGAATCGCTGTAAACTCTTCAAAAACATTTGAGAATAAACTTTTGGGATTTCAGGTAAACATGCAAAGTTTAAGGTTTATTATGAGACAATTTTGTGGTTTCTAGGACATTAGGTTCAGCTAAATTTGTAAAAATTACCAAAATAGCGTGTTTGAAACTTTCACCAACTTTTTTCGAAAACCTTGCGCGAATTTTGGAGGCCAGATTCGTTTTCAGGGTAATTAATTCTACCCAAAAAGCAATTCCATATTCAATTCACAAAAGCTTTTTTTGCTAAAATTATCAATATTTTACAACTTTCAATTTCTTCGAAAACTTCTGATATAAGGCCATTAAATATGTCCGATGCCATTTAGACAATTAAATGATCTACCAAAAGCAGTTAGAGTTAAAATATGATACTCTATCATGTTTTCAATGACTTCTAAAATTTTTCACAATCTTTTTTTTTTTTAGTTTTTACTTCCTTAGATGTTATATTGTAGATTACCATATTTTATGTTTAGTTATTTAACTCCTTTTAAACTTAACACATTATTTCCAGCACTATAAACACTATTCACGTAAGTACTTATTTCAAACTTCCATGTATTTGTTTATAACTTATAAATCAGATTTGAAGAAAATGAAAGTGATGATATTATATATGTACTGTTTTATTACTGATGAATTTTTGATCGAGTAGGTATGCGATTTCTAATTCCGTCAAGTGTGAATCGCGTAATAATTCGCAAAATTGCAGCCTGTGGCTCAAAGGATGCATTGGAAAGTTTTAAATTATATGTCAATTATGTTCAAATCAAATTTACTAGGATTATTTATATTCACTTGGAGCTTTTGTGGGTCAGTCCTGAAAGTTTACCACAAAATAGCTTATAATATTAAACAAAGTTAAAGATAATTTATCATTTGAATACATTACATTTCACACAAAAGTTTGCAAT
Organism: Aphodius sticticus; assembly: GCA_963966075.1. Classification (NCBI taxonomy): domain Eukaryota; kingdom Metazoa; phylum Arthropoda; class Insecta; order Coleoptera; family Scarabaeidae; genus Aphodius; species Aphodius sticticus. The sequence continues at coordinate 5,114,744 of OZ014508.1, read as the reverse complement.
GAATTCGACTAGTAATTTCAAAAGTTCTATACATAAAACAAATTTACAAATTGCCTCTTAGAAACGACATAAATATAAACACCAACCACCTGATAATGAAACAGAATTTACAAGATAATCGAGAAAAAAAAAAAAAAAAAAAAAAAAAAAAAAAAAAAAAAAAAAAAAAAAAAAACGTTTACCTGTACTTGTTGCTGCGCTTCTGTGCCGTTGGGGGTGAGGGGTCTGCGGGCTCCATTACTGGCACCCTGCTGGATTAAGTTGGCATGGGCTGGATACACAGGCCAAGGACCAACACCATAATATTGATGCACCCCCGCAGGAATTAAATATGGCTCCTGTTGGGGGTTCAAAACGTAGGGAGTCTGTGGAAACGCTTGTTGTTGCTGCAAATATTGCTGCTGCTGCTGTAACAGTTGGAGCTGCGCAGCATTTGAAGTAGCCGCAGCCGCCTGTGTCTGTTGCGACCGGAATAATTGCTAAAAAAAAGAAAAAAATATTCTAAGGTATTTTAAAATATTATATTTTAAAATATAAAAAAATGAATTAAAATAGGAGAAAACATTTCGAACCCTTCTTAAATTATGTAATGCAACAATGCACAAAGATGTATCAAAAGACAATATTGCGATGTTTAACAAAGAGATCTCAACGATGCGGTAAGCGACGAACTCGACGAAAGTGCATGTAAGGAATTAAGATTTTAATCTATGCGACGTGGATTGTTTTGAACGCAATTGCGCTTTCGAAAAGCAGAGCGCATGAAAGAACATTTTATGCTTACGTTGGCACCAAAACAATAGACGAAACGAGGCAATTTTTCTAAGGTAGATCAGCGAGCATGTCGAAGTGATGTGTGGTGATGACACATCGCAAAGGAACTCGAAATGACAGCGAGGTCTATGAACTTATTGAGCAAGATTTTTAAATACAAACTTTGAATTCGCTTTGAGGAAATAAATATATCTTTTATTATATTATATCTCTTTTATTATAAGAATGAATTATTGTATGACATACAAAGGTCATTGTTGCTATTAGAATTTTAACCACGGTGACCAATTGCATCTCTCACGCAAGATTACCAACAAAAAGAACCACAATTAACAGTGGTACAATCGCTAGAGAAAGGTCGAGAAAAAAAAAAGAAATAATAATAACGAGGAAAAGAAATGGGACGTATTTAAATAATAATTGACCGAAAAAATTAGAGCGTTTGCATTCGAGAACCGTTAACCCAGAGTTCTAGATTGGCTATTAACGCCTTAAGGTTAAAACAAACTACCGCAAACACTTAAAATACACGAGAGATAATGAATAGCTGACCCAGAAACTTTTCAAACTAATCGATGCGCAAAGTCAGGTGCTTAAGAGGGGCATTTATCCATATACCAGTTACATGCAAAACACGGGCGCATAAAAAGCAGATCGGAGTCGAAACTATTGCACTTACGTGTAAAAGTAAGGTACTGTTGGAATGTGCAAGCATAGGGCATTGTTCCGGGATAAATATAAAATTCAACTCCGTTTGCTTTAATCATGAACTTAATTAGAGAAAAGAAGCTAATTTTGGACACAATATACTAGTTGATTTAATATGCTTTCATGGTGATTAAGCAAATAGCATTAATCCCGGAACAGGAGCCAATTTATGGGTGACATTTTAAGACATAGCTCTTTAAAATTGACCTAGCCGTTGTCAAGTTGATCTGCTTTTTATGCAATTGTGTCGAATTACTACGAACTGTCAGCGCGGAGCTCTGTAAAGAAGGTTTCTGTAATAAAGTCCACAGACCGAGACAAGGGAGAAGAGTACTAGCAGCTCAGATCAATAAAAACTAACAGTTGACAATAACTACAGTAGCTGCCTGTTGGCAAAAGGCAGAAATAGGCTGAACAAATTAAGTAAACAATTAGGTAAACAATTACGATTTTTGTAGACAAATAAAGGCCGATTTGTTAGTACAAAAATCGACTTTTTTGTTCAAAGTGCTCCCAAATTTGCAAAAATCTAGATTTGTCAATACCCATGTGTAAATAAATGTCACAGGAAGTGCAAGACGGATTAAAACATCTTTTTTTAAGTCGAGCTTAAGTTTGCTTTGGTGGCAGGTAATTTTGACACATTCTTTAATTTTTATTTGTGTAGATAAGTTGTAGGTATTCAATAGATCGATACAAATAAAATTTACCTTAGTTATGTGTCTGGCCAGGGTCACCGGTTTTATTTATTCAACACAGGAAAGCAATTTGATAATGGTGCTGATACTCGGAGAAAATTACGTAAAAGTTTACCCCACGGAATAAGAATACGAAGCCGAATCGTTTTACGTGCACTGAATATTTTTACCGTTCACTTCGGGTAATGATTAATTAATTATTCATTCAGTAAACAGGGAGTACAATAACGATGCATTGATATTACTTCGGTTTAGATATAAAAAAATTATATTTTTCTTTCATATTTACTACAAATTTAATAATCGATATAAAGTCTTATAACAGTCGTACTGGTACAGTAAAGGACCAAGTGTAGTGACGTGACCGCACCGTAAAAATATCAATGTACATAATTTCGACTCCGCAAACCGTAAAGTTCGTTCTCGACCGCAACGAATTTTATCTCCTGCGTGTTATGTCTTACGTTTTCCAGCGTATGCGCGCGTATGACGCCATCTGTACGTGTACCGGCGAGTGAATAGCAGTTTCCAGTAAGTTGTAGGTTAACAGCATTTTGATAGTTTGTGGCAACGAGAACACAGGACGAGAACGACTTCGGAATGAATTGTTGCTGCAACAAGCCCTTCGTCCCTAATTCATTATATCTACCACGATCTACCACTGCTTAATACAATCAACAATAACACTGACATGTGAGGTTATGTGTAGTTGTGTATATACTTCTCCGCTAGATGGTGCTGAATTTGTTTGCGATCCTTGCGGTACTATAAATACTAATTTCGTCGTTACGGATTGCGTTTTTGCGGCACTATACTTGGTCCTTTACGCACAGAGACGAGAAGCCATTCAAATCCAGCAGATGTGACTATGCTCGTGCACAAAGTACCCATGTTAGAAGGCATATGAGAGTGTCAGTTATATTTTTATTTGAAGAGAGGAACTACAAAGAACGAATTGCTATTAGAAATCAGCGATTGTAACAATTTAAATTGAACTTGCGCAAGCCACTCTAAACTTTCATGTTCGATATACAGAGAGCATTATTAATTCAGCTAATTCTAGCAATCGAGCGTCCAAGTTTGGCCACAGAGTGAAATAAAAGGAAGCAATTTCGCCGAATGGACTCATTAATGATGGCTAATTTAAAGTCGATCAGAAGTTCGTGAATAGAAAGCTTAATCGTCGTGACTTTTCCACCTTCGGGTGGTCGGATCGTCAAATAAAAATTAGCGGAGAGGAAAAAGTTTGCCCGAAATCGGAGTGTGCGATTTCCAACAGTCCAAACTTGGATTTCTGTCTATCCTTTCACTGGACGAAATTACGCAATAGAGTTCATGAATATATAGTTAGAACCGACCGCAGGAAAACAAATTTTTGATAAGCACGCGCACGAAGTTAGTAACCGGAGAGACATTAACAATTCTCCTGTTTGAAATTTATTCAAATGCAGCAAGCTCCACAGCTATAGGAGAATGTCCTTTTTCGGTTATCTCAGTCTATTACGTTGTGTGTATATACGAACGAGATACACACACACACACATACACACACACACACACATACACACACACACACACATACATACACAAAAGGAATCAATTTAAATTGCCCACACGTAGGAGAAAAAGCGAATCGAAAGAGAAGAGGTACGATAAATCAATCGGTCCACGAATTAAACCAATTTCTTTTTTCTGCGTTAAGGCTAATTTGATAGGCAGTCCGATCTACTAAGGATCAACCTGAATATAGCTGAACTGAAAAAAAAAAAACAAAAGGCCTATCCTCATTCAATTCAATCAACTTGGATGGAGCATTGAAATAGGCTAGTGGTTGTCCTCCCAAAAAAAGTGGTCCATCGCAATTTGAAATGTGTCAATCGATAAAGCCGTCTGAACGGTTTTTTTTTCGTCGAATAAACAATTCGTACATATAGATTGCCTAATTTGAAACCCTTTTCTTTGGCTAATGATACCATTTAGGGAACGAAATCATTCGTGGAAGCTAATCAATCTCATCAATGACAAACAACACCACAAGCATCTGAGAATTTATTGATTTATTTTAGAGCAATTCGCTTTTTTTGTTGTTTTCAAATATTTAAAAAGATATAGGTAGTCGTTTGAAGTGTTGTAAAATAAGGAAAATAAAATACCCGTGAAACCATCTGAAAACGTTTACCATTATAACAATAAGAAATAAATAAACTAAAAAAAGTGAAGTAAACCACCAAAATAAAATTCCGCGGTAAAAAATGAATAGTAGAGTTTAACCATTAAGTGATATCCTGGCCAAACAATAAATTAACTCAATAAAATGCTAAACAGCAGTTTTTGTTCAAGTTTCCATAAACTCCTGACAAAAATATCCCATTTCAAATGATTTATTTCACTCTATGCGATATTATCGAAATTATTAAATGTTTAGTAGAATAAATTATACTCCATATTTTTAAAGACGAATGAAGTTGGTACAGGATAAACAAAGAACGACTTAAAATCGACTTTAATAAGATTACGCATTCTATATTGGGATAATTAACCACTTGTTAAGAATCATGCGGTTAACAACAGTGCTTAACTGTTAATGGTCATGCGCATTCAGTACAAAATATTCAATCAGCTGATCAGTACCCTTCGATGTGCTGTGTACACAGAAGTTAAAAATATGCAAATTAATAATGAATACGAGTATCTGCGAGAGTAAAACTACACAAAATCATGGTTAATTTTATTCAGAAAAATACTCTCAACTCCGCACTCAACTCCGTTTACGGAAGCCCGGAACGTCGAAGAATTGTGGAAACAATTTGCGCAAAGGTCCACAAAAGATACCTGCTCAGTAAAATCGCGTAAAATGAATTATTCTTGTTGTTATTCTTATTCTTCGGAGACTTCGCGTCTGAGTGCATTTCTGATATGTGAGGTTCGGTTATTCGAATATGTATAACCATAAGCTTCAATTGAAGGGGTTCATTAATACGACAACTGGTTGAATTATAGTAGATGTGGTTAAAAGTCTTGAAGGTTTTCTTGTTTATTGGATACTATTTTAATTCTTTAACAATGATCATTTAATTTAACTGTTGTAATCTTTCCACTGTACATTTAATAAATTTAACAAGCTTGTTTTAATAGTCGACGAATACAATATTGTATTTGACTATAACATTATTTTTTTACTTGTATAGATATACATCCTAGGTAAAAGTCAAAGGAAGTATCCCCTAAGTTCCTTTTGGCAATTGTGGTAACCTCTAAAATAAAATTATAAATTAAATCAAAATACCTATCATACTTATTTAATATTAAAAACAAAATCAATTGTCATCTCATCTCGAAAACCGGTTTCTTTTCAAAAAGTAGCTTTCTTGTATTAACTATAGTTTTCACGCCACAAAGCTATGGTGGACATTCTTGTTCTTGGCTTTTCACAGAAACTTATTTATTACTTATTACTATTATTATTAATATTTTTATTTAACAAGCTAAACATAAGAAGTATAATTCCGGGAATACCATTAAAAATAAAATATTTCATCAACCAACAGGGCTCCTATCGATTGAAATAAAATCCAGATGAAGCACGACCAAAAAAACAAATCAGCAATTATTCTGCCATCGACAGTCACTCCAATTGCCCTCATTAATTAAAACCTAGCACAAATTAAGCCCGGATCACTCGACGGACACAATTTTTCCGGCCGCGTTAATAGAAGACGAAGAAGAACGAGAGCAACAAAAAAAAAACAAAAAAACACCTCGCTCCTCCATAATAATTCCACTGGAGCAGCCAGTACACCCGTTCCAGAAGAACAACGGCACTCCATCGAAGAAAATCAATACACCAGATGTTACCCTGTCATCCCCGCGACGAAAATAATCGCTCTCTCTCTCTCTCTGTGTGTGTGGCGTACGAGCATCAATTTACCAATTGGCAACAGCTTGCGGGTGACATTACTACATTTTGGAAGAAGCAACGTTGTCGTCATCGTCCGCAAAGAGTCTTGAACCGCGAGCTGTTGTTGAACTCTGATGAACTCGAGGAGAACAACCCAGGCAGAGCGGTGGTAACGACCTGGCTTGGTCCGTTAGTCGTTCGTGAGTTGCCCCACTTCGTAACAGGGTCGTGGTACTTCTTCTTCTTCTTCTTCTTCTTCTTCTTGGCTTGCGAAACTGCTTCTTCCTACGAAACGCACGTGGAGGAAGAAGTGTTGTTGGCTCTTGGAGGAATTGGCGTGTAGAACGGAAAGGCCTATAGAGATATCGAGGAAGAGGCTCTTAATTGACTCTTAACTAATGAGCGAAGATATCTTCCTTTATGGCATCAAAGGCAGCCTTTGTCTTTTAATGGAGAACGTGTGCAATTACAACGGAAATGGGCTGGAGGTGATTGGAGGAGCCAAGAATTGAGTATGGTTGGAGAAGCTTGGTTCAGAAGAACCGACATGGCAACAAAAAGTAGGATTCTGACTGTTCAAAGTTTGATGGTTTCGAGCTTTTTTATTAGAGCATTAATGTAGCAATAAATTTCCTAAAAATTGATATATTCGTTAAATTTTGACTGTATTGTTACATGTATCAAATTGACCTTGGTAACAGTTGTTTGCAGTAAATGTTCTAAAATATTTCACATTTTCAAACTCATTTTTGTCAGCTAATTCTAGAGCAGCTATTTCTTCTACCTCAGTAATAAATCCTTTATGGATTTCAGCTTGTGGTAATTTATCGGTCAATTTAATCAGCTTATTAATAAGTTGTTGATATAATAATAATAATAATAAATAATAGTGACCTATCCACAACGCTGCACGGGGTTTCCACAGTTTTCCTTTGCTTTGCAAACTTGTGTTGCAAAGCATAAATGGCAAGCATAAATGGTTTTTCAACTATTAGGTTTAGCAATGGATGTGACTCGGTGGTATGACCACGTTCCATCTCCTGTTGTGAGTGCTTGATGCTAATAAGCCAGATATAATAATAATAATAATAATGAATGAATGAATGAATGAAGCCTTCGGTATTGATGATGAAGGGATGAAGGCGAAGGTTATAGGCGAATACATTAGGCGAGTTAGAAAAATTTTAAAATCTGGTTTAAATGGAAAATATAAAATGCAAGCGATAAATGCATATGTCATTCCAATATTTCGATATAGTGTTAGAGTTTTAAACTGGACTAAGAAGGAAATACGCGATTTGGACATTAAAACTAGAAAACAGTTAACACTAAATTTTATGTTTCATCCTAGGTCTGATGTCTGCAGGCTATACCTGCACCGGTTAGATGGAGGTCGTGGCTTGCAGCAATTGGAAAATATTTATGATTTGGAAATGTTAAATTTAGGAAGTTTTATAAAGGCCAACAAGGAGGATAAAGTCATTAAACAATTAATCAGGGATACCTCTGGTAAGTCAATAATTAGTAAACATAAACTAATTTTAGAAAAATTTCAGGTGGAGGAACTCGATAATTATGGAAATAACATTTCAGTAGAGAGTTTAAAGCGACAGATTAAGTTAAAAATGAATCAGAAAATGAGAGAGGATTATGTTAGTATGCCAATGCATGGTCAATTTTTAAGAATTGTGTAGGGTGATGGTATTTCAAAGTCTGGATCGTTATCTTGGCTTCGTCATGGAAACATTAAGGCTGAAACGGAATCCTCTATCATAGCGGCGCAAGATCAGGCAATACGTGCCAGATATCATGAACAGAAGATGATGAAAGTTGCTCATGATGGGAGTTGTAGACTGTGTCATCAGGCTCCGGAACATGTCTATCATTTATTGGCGGCTTGTCTAGTCTTAGCTGAGTCGCATTACATTGCTAGGCATGATAGGGTGGGAACATATATACATTACAACTTGTGTTCCCAACTATTAGGTTTAGCAATGGATGTGTCTCGGTGGTATGACCACGTTCCATATCCTGTTGTGAGTAATGATCATATTACCATATTATGGAACATGCCTATTGCCACTGATAGAGTACTTGATGCTAATAAGCCAGATATCGTGGTAAAGGATTTCCAGAGAAAGGTATGCACGTTCATAGAAATCTCGGTACCTGCTGATGCGAATGTTGTAAGGAAGGAGCTTGAAAAACAACTTAAATATTAGGATCTCTCAATAGAAGTTGGACGTATGTGGGGAATGAAAGTAAACATTATTCCGGTGATTGTAGGTTCATTGGGAGCAGTTACTCAAATTATAGTAAACATGTCAAGGAGTTGCCGTGCAAAATTTCGCCTTGGGAAATTCAAGAAATTGCGGTTTTGAGAAGCGCGAACATTTTGAGGAGAGTTTTATCATAAAGCATCCTAAATTTACTGCTATCGTACTGCTATATTAATATTTCATCTTTACCTTCCTTTGTATATTGTCTAGTAATAAATAATGTCTTCATGTGTTTTTACTGACCTATCCACAACGCTGCAAGGGGTTTCCACAGTTTTCCTTTGGTTTGCAAACTTGTGTTGCAAAGCATAAATGGAGTTGTTTTTCAAAATTGGGTTGAGCTGTGGTGATCCCCGCAAAGGGAGTACCCTAGGCTTCAGCGAAGCTCGGTACTACCAATTTGCCCTGATGATCCTCATTACTTTTCAAAATATATTAGTGTAGTTTTAGTATTTATATGTTGTATCTAAATTATATTATCTAGGTTTAATATATTTAATGAGATGTATCAGCGAGTTCCAATAAATAATAATAATAATAATATGAAGCATTTAATTGTTTATTCCTAGTAACTACAAATCAATTAACACTTTCATTTCTTCACTTTTATAATTTATAGTTTTTCAGTAAGGTCAATAAAGTCATTTATTAAATAATAAATACATATAAATATATTATTATTATTAACTGTATAATTGTCACAAATCTGTCATATCTGATTTACATCAGAGAAGTTTACAAGTTTAGTACAAACAATAGAAAAGTATTTTTTAATTTTAAACTCAGTTGTGTTATTATTAGTGTTCAGCAAATTAGACTGTGAGATTGATATTTTATGAATAAGTCAACGCTGGAAAATACTTAAACTATAAAAACTGTATATCGATTCAAAACAACGCACATGTGGGTTTCAAAACATGTTTCAACGTGTTATTTTACGGCTGGAAATTAACTCCACGACCACGTTTTCTGGAATATTGAAGGAAAATATACCGATGCCATCAATGCTCCACAGAAAAATACATTTTTCTAGTCGAAAGAAATTGTTTTCGGATCAGAACGAGATTTCTTTATGTTTCAGTTTCGTCTTGAAAATAATTCCTTGGCATCTGGCATGAGACTTCCTGTAGAGATTGTAACAATTGAGACAAAACGCAAAAGCGGAGTGAGTGTTATTAAAAAGTACAATTAGCAGCTGATTAGAAATTCTCCCTGCAATTTGCATTGAGTACTTTCTTAGGCAAGAAACACAGACGTACATATTCAGCGAGAGAAATCGTTTTGTCTATAAATGTGTGTCGGTAACAGACTAATAAGATACAATAGATCGAGAAAATTACCGAGAAAAATAATTTCATGCATTTTCTTAATAGTATAATACATGGATTCACTTTCTATGACGACAAGAACCCTATTTAGTTGTTATATTAACATGGCGGAACCAAGCAAAGAACAAAAACCATGACTAACGACTTAAAAATCGCTTCAATTTTCGAGAGAAATGACTTGAAAGACATCCAATTAAACCAGAAACAAACGCCGGCTCGGCGTTTAAACGATTCACAACACAGTCACGATTAAAGAGATAGCCCAGAAACGCTTAGCTCTTAATTAAATCGCAATACTAGCACGCTCGCTCTTACGCAATAGCGAAATATTTACATTCGCTTGTATGGTAAGACCACTTCTGCATACAAGAGGTTTCCCTTATTGTGGGCGCTAAACACAGACTTTGCTATGCGCAAAATTCGTACCAAGGTTGACGAACAAACACAACAACCGGAATCAAGGTCGGACGACAACACTCTGTATATGGTGCGTCTTACGAGACACTTAATTATATGCGCAATAGTACTCGAGTAGTGTTGAAATTATAGAGAGAACATGTGGGTTTTATTGATGGTCCTTACAACAGGAGTTTCATTGAAAAATTGATGATATTTTGAAGGATCAATACTCTTTCTGTTACATAACTAATTCTGCCTTTATACACCAAACATTCTAATTCACAATCTCCCTATTATGGTAAATAAAAGTGGGTAAAGTAATAGTACATTGTGGTACCACCGTGTTATACTTGTCGTGATCTGCCGTTCAGATATTGTAACACTTGTACCTAAAACAACACGAAAACATTGCGGAGAAATATCGTGACGCTATTAAGTATTAATGAAGGCGTACGTTCAATTGTTCTTAGATAGGAGGATCGGGCCAATAGCGTTGGTAGCATTACAAAATGATACCTTATTGTTTTCTAATTAATGGCTGTGCCCCACGCGAGCAAGGTGACCGTGTTAACGTACGAGACCTATTTAAGAAGATTTTCCATTGTTTTGTTCAAGCCTCATCCGATAAAATGTCGATGAACGTTCGTAGAAAAATTCGTATTAGATACTCACTAGTAATGGCTACTACTCCCTCGAATGATTTTATTATTCACTCGACTGATTTAGTATTCACTAGAATGATTTTGACTTAAAATACCGAAATTTAGATTGAACAACGATAAAATATCGTTGAACATTCCTAGAAGAAAGTCGAAGAAAAGTGGCTCACCAGTAATGGCTAATACTCACTCGAAAGATTTTACTATTTACTCGACTGACTTGGTATTCGCTAGAATGGTTTTGACTCAAAATTACTAAAATTAGATCAAACGACGATAAAATATCAATGAACATACGCAGAAAAAGTCGTACAAAAAGTAATTATAAGTAAAGGCTATTAGTCTCTAGAATGATTTTACTATTCATTCGACTGATTTAGTATTCACTAGAATGATTTTGACTGAAAATCCCGAAAATTAAATCGAACAACGATTAAATATCGCTGAACATTTGTAGGACATTCCTGGTTACTAGTCACTCGAATGATTTTATTATTCACTCGATTGACTTAGTATTCACTAGAATACCACTTGCTCGAATACTCTTCCAACAACGTACAGGCAAATTCTAGATCGACTTGATAAGGCCCTTCGTCGATTGCAAAGGCAATTACGGTCAAGGAAGGAATTTGAGGAAAATATTCGGCCAACGAGTTGGATACTCGAATTCTGCGGTACATTATTAAAATAGACGCAGGCGTTCGTGACCTTTTCGGCGCTACTAATGGCCGGTAATGGCGATACCGGCAAAACGCCGTCGACGTATAGAGCAGGGCATGCGATATCAATCATGTACCAACGTTGGCCAACGACGCATTGCGACTCACGGGGACGCTTTTGCCCGTCCGCGGTGAATGAATGCATTTCGCAGGAACCTACTAGGGTAATCGTACGGCTTAATAGAAACCAATTTTACCCACCCACGCGTATGCTAAGGCTATAAAAAGAAATGCGGGGTTGAGAATGCGAATATAACAATAAATATAGGGTATATTAGGGAAAGCACTTTGCAGGATACGTACACATTTAGCTTTTTCTACTTTGGTTTTATAATGAACACATTGTTACACCGTTTTCGGTTTCATAATCGACGGTTTTCATGTAAACTGCAACCCGCATCTATAAAATTTCATTTAAAAATTAAGGGGAGGTTCTCATGTAAACCTGAAACAGTCTTTTTTTATATTTTTGCAAGGTTTACGCTTTTATGGCCTATGGCAGGGGTTCTCAACCTTTAAGGTTCCGTGTACCACCTATAAAATATCCAAATTTCTTCGTACCCCCACCAAAAATGCATATTAATACAGGGAAAGAAATAATCCTACTTATTTATTTTGTAAGAAAGTAATAACGTTTATAACAAAAGTTCACTTAGTAAAAACTTATTCTCATCGAAACCAATTTCTTTTTAAATATCATGATCTGAGTCAATTAGTTTCAAGCTCAAATTTGGCTCAATCATTAATTTTGGCTTATGTTTGTTGTTTAAATATAGTATTGATAAAAACCCATACCTACATAAATTTCACATAAATCGTGGCGCAAAAAGGCATTAAAAGTCTAATATCGTAATCCCCAGTTCCTTTAAAATAATTCTTCCTCTGGATCAAAAAAACGGTGATTGTAATCATTTTAAATTCTTCTATCAGCGCTGTGTGTGAGGAAATGTGTATCAAATGTTCTTAAATGTTCTTTTTTTATTAGGTTGTGAAATTTGGTATTTACATACCTTTTAGATTTCTGATTCAATTTTCATTGTCATAGATTTGGGAAAATAACTATTGCTTTTTAAAGAGGTGCAATCAATTTTTTTTTATATCCGATTAATTCATCATTGATGTTTCCAATCTTTCTTCAAGGGAGCCTTCGAATGCTGGCAATAAACTACAGTTATTTTTATTAACTTCTTTTATAATTAACTCGATTTATTTATTGGTAATTTTATCTTCAACGATAATTAAATGAACCTTTGATCCCTGCAAAACTAAATTTAATTCATAGGGCTTTCCAAAAATATCAGGTAAATATGTTAACCGGGCCATCCACAATTCGTCAAAGAAAGAATTTTTGAATTCGAAATTAGCGTTTTGTAGAAAAACTTGAACTTCTGATTTAAGTTCGAAGAGACGATTCAAAACTTTACCTCTCGAGAGCCATCTATCATCGGAATGTAACAAGAGTGACTTCTGTTGCTACCCATCTCCTGACATAATATTAAAAACATTCGTGAACTGAATGCTCGACTTTTAATAATATTGAATGCAATTATTTTTTTTGTTAAAGCCCGAGCTCCATCAGTGCTGACACCGGTGCATTTCGCTCATGGAATGGAATTGTTAAACATAAAATTATTAAGAAATTTGAATATTTCACCAGTTGTTCTTTCGAGCAGAGGTTTACAAAATAATTATTCCTCTGCAATTTTCTCTTCCACCTCGAATCGGATAAAGACTAATAATTGATAAAATTTAATAATGTCAGTATTTCATCTAACTGTAGCGCAAAATATTAACTTTGATTTATCTTTTTAACTACACTTCCTTTTACACAATGTGCCATTTCAAATACGTCTGTGAACGGTAATTATCTGATTTGACTGCTATAATTTTGGGTTCAAAGAATTTAACAATATCATCTGAATAAATATGATTTTTAGTTTGGTACGTTTTAAACAGGGAATGTGAACTTTGGATTCAGTATAGACAACGTTTAAATCTAGGTGCTTACATTAAGTAAATTATTGCATTTCAATGAATTTTATTAATTTCATCCATGTCAATAATTTCATCTCGTTTCACAGCGCTTTTGAAATTTCGATCTCCGTATCCACTTCTTGCATATAGTTTTTATGGCACAATCTCCTTTTGTACACTAAATTATAATAATGATTTATAGCAAAAGAAAAAATATTGATACCTCTTACAATTTGTTTGAAAAACTGTCCCAAAGCTGAGATACATTTTAGGTCTCTACATGAGAACTTCCCCATGAAACTAACCGCTCTAAATTATAATTTTGCCAGTACGTCCACAAAAACTTTTCCAAATCCCATTAGTGTCATTTTGGTCTAACAAAGCAAACCGCCGTTTTTGTGCGTATTAAATACGGAAGGATTAAAATCCCAAAAGTTTCGTAATCAGATTACACGGGTAAAACCTCCAACCCTTTCACTGCACTCAATCCAAATTAACAATGTTAAGAAAGTTAGACCAAATTTTCAATTTTCCTTTTTTGCACTCGCATCGTTCGAAAGCAACTTTTTCTCGTATAGCAGCAATTCTAAAAAAACGGAGAATGTGTTCTTCGAGAGTTTCACATAACAACTTTTCAACACATTCCTGCTTCCAACTATAGAGCTATATACACGTAAACATGAGAAAGGACCAAGTGGACATTATTAACATTGGGTATTGTTTTAGGAATAGCCGCAGTTAGTTGAACGAACACCTTTAATCGAAACGACGCCGCAATTACGGCTGCGGTCACGTTTCAGCAGGTTTCAGCAGGTTTCAGCACAATTCAGCCTAGCCAGACTGGGATTGCATAGGCCGGGATGGAGGCAGACCCTGCGGTTCAACTCGATTGGCTCCCTAAGGCCCTTTATTTCAATCCAAATTGGCTTTTATTTCAGGCAACTGCGGCCGACCGACCGCAATCAAAAGCCGGTAATAACGCAATCGTCGTAAGGACAATGGTGGCGTAATTTCAGCTCGAAATTTGACGATCAGGACGTTAGAGATCCCAATAAATTCAGTTCAAACCGTATGCATAACGATATATATTATAGAGTAGGTATATATAACGAAGAGTACGAAATGGATGAAGAAATTGTTATGGAAGAAATAGAAATGCTTTTACCCATTAATTAACTAGAAGCTCTAGAATTAATCATGTAGATAGGCATTTTGATTTTTATAATTTGTTAAAAGATTTCGTTTATCAAAGGAATTCTTTAACTATTTCCTGGTAATTGACAAGTAAAAAGTTAAGTGTAAACGAGGCTTAATTTTTCGTACGTTAAGTTAAGTTAAGTGGATGTAAACGATACTTTAAGCTTGTTATAATTAAAATAGTAAGCTTTTGCAATTGCATACTTATGACCACGGTATTGCGAAATACTAGAAAGGATGATATGAGAAATATGGATTTATATCGGTCCAGTAACGACAACGCTATAAAAAAAAACAATACCATTTGTTGAAAAGGTGCTTCCATACGAAAATACAATACATTTACGAACATTTCGGTTATTTAATATTCAGTTACCAATCTCAAGACGGTAATCCAAACGTTCAGCATCCAAAGTACGCTTCTAGGCTTACATAAGCTTCTTAATTTCTTTGCCGCTCAAGGCAATGTCACGACCGTCAATAAATATATCATGTATGACCTAACGGAGTGGCCATGGCATCTAACGGGGCGTGTGTTAACGGAATGCTTCTTCTCTTGATATTAAATAAGCCGGCGGTACAGTTACTCGACATATCACCAACAACACATCTTTCGCTCGTGTTTCCCTTCTAAGTAACAGTACTTTCAAAAAGACGCTCCGCTCCTGGTGAATGGTGAGAGGCATAGATATTCAAAGAGATCAACGCCTCGAAAAAAAAGATAACACACCATTTCAACCCAATTTCCTTATTTCTTAATTATAAGATGTCATCCTAAGAAATTTGTATCTCTGTGTTTATACATCGCACCGATCTCACGTAGTCAAACGAGTATCAGCAACGCATATTTGCTAAAAATATGTTATTTGGAAAAACCTATTCCCAAAAGGTCGATTAAGAAAAAAAAACTCTTTTTATATAACCTAGACCGGACAACGGAGATGCAAAACCGGTCAACCCAGTTACAGGTTATTTAACCGTTGGACGGTCTGAATTTTGCATCCGCGAATGCTTGCATGCAGAAGTAGACGTGATTCGAATGCGGTCGCATTAAAGAAGGCGCGGGTGAGCTTCCTCGACGAACATCTGTTCAAACAATGCCGTCGTCATCTGTTCGATGGCATTGTGCGCTCGGAACGTTCAAGAGAGCACACCCATTTACACGGCATTAGAATTATTATTCATGGCGAAGCGAACCTATCATACCGCAGTCATTACTGGCGCACCAGATATCCGGACCAGATGATATTTGCGACGGCAGCAAACTGATTTACCGCGCGGGAATGGAAAATTACCTACCGTGGCATCTGGAAATTTGATCCGTTATGCAGAGATATGAATACTTGCACAGTTAAAACAGTGTAAAAACTATATGATGACTGAGCAGAATATCTAAATGCGTCCTTAGTAAAGAGTCGTTAGTTTTTGAGGGGCCTAGAAGTAAAAGGGTTTAAGTTTTCAGAAATAAGTTTGGAAAATTGTATCATTATATATAATTTTATTCATAGTCATAAAAGGATTATAACGAAT
Source organism: Aphodius sticticus (assembly GCA_963966075.1). Classification (NCBI taxonomy): domain Eukaryota; kingdom Metazoa; phylum Arthropoda; class Insecta; order Coleoptera; family Scarabaeidae; genus Aphodius; species Aphodius sticticus. The sequence continues at coordinate 5,098,581 of OZ014508.1, read as the reverse complement.
CAAGGAGTCTCTAAATTTTATTGTTAACTTATTTTCTTTCCACGAATGTACTTAAAACATTATATGGGTTTCAAAAATGTTGGTGGTAAAATGGTTCAAGTGCATTTACTGTATTAAAATGAACTTTATTAAAAAGAAATACAAATGACAAGTTACCTAAAGCAAAGTATAACGCAATGTTTGTATTCAGAATCGAAATATAATACAACGGCGTCATCTTGATGAGTATTCCACAATAAATCATATTTTTTGTGTCCTTTTCTTCCAGCTATTGTTACACCATGTTTTCTGTCTATATTTGTATAAAAGGCGTGATGGAGTGGTGGAATATATTCCAACAATGTGATTAGGTTTCTATACTTTTATTTTGATTGATGTTTTATTCAAGGGTTAGTATGGAAAACCGGAAAGACGAACGTCCAACTTTTGAGGTTTAATATTACTGTTTAGACTATTCTTGTAGCCAAGCTTTTATAATAAACGAAATGGCAAATTGCTCTCCACTTTATGTGTAATCGGTATCATTTTTAGAGTCCTTCATTATATCATAAAATGGTAAAAAAAAGAGCGTAAACATCGTCTTTGGTCATATTATACACACACAATTTATTGATTTGTCCAGGTTCAAGGAACTTAACCGATATACCTAACTTAATCTCTGTTATATTGGTGACTTGAATACTCACACTGAATAATTTTCAAAAGTTTTTATTTTTATTTTGACGTCTGCAGGAATCGCTGTATACAACAATCTCTTGTTAAATATACTTTAGAAGCGGTTAATAAGAGTGATGGCAGTGCCTATTGCAAATCAAAACAACTAACAATATTTTTAGAGTTTTTGCTTTTAGTAGTATCAGAACTCATATTACTTTATGTGACACTATTTAACTAATAGTAAATGTACTAAGAAGTAGCAACAACATTAAGGCTTTATGACCCTAGCGCGGACGCTATCATGTGACTTATCTCTCGTATACTGTTGGAAGTAATAGGGTTTCAGTACACTTGAATCCTTTTACCACTAACACAATTAGCAAATATTTGAATAGAATTTTAAGGACCACATAAAAATATAGAAATATTTTCCCCCAAAATAGGGTATATTTTAAGTGTAGTATACTATACTTAACTCACCAAGCCTCTCAATTGTTACTAAGAAATTTCACCACGTTTCCAAGTTAACAATTTTCTTTATATAATCGCACTCAATGATACTTTTATATGATATTTTGTCAAAATCGTCACGTCAACAACACTAAACAGCGCAGCAGTTGACCACTGTCCATTGACCACTGTCCAAAATTTACTTAACATAAGACTTTGCAAACGCCAATAGTTTAAATTCTAAAATATGTAGCAAACGTAAAGGACGAAAAAGACGAAAGGACCAAAAGGAAAAACAAGGATAGAAAGGATGAATGGACAAAAATACGAAAAGTACAAAATGCAAAAGGACTACAAGCGAAAAAATGGACAAAATTGACTAAAGGATGAAAAGGACAAAAATGATGAAAGGGGCAACAAAAGGATAAAAGGACGAAAAAGGATGAAAAGGGACGAAAGGACTAAAAAGGGCGAAATGACGAAAAAGTACGGAAGGGAACGAAAGGACAAAAAAGGACGAAAGGATGAAAAAGGATGAAAGGACTAAAAAAGGACGAAAGTACAAAAAAGCACTAAAGGACGAAAAAGGACGAAAGGACGAAAGTACGAATAAGGACGAAATGACGAAAAAGTACGGTAAGGAACGAAAGGACAGAAAAGGACGAAAGGATGAAAATGGATGAAAGGACTAAAAAATGACGAAAGTACAAAAAAGGACTAAAGGACGAAAAAGGACGAAAGAGGACGAAGGGACGAAAAATGACGAAAGTACGAAAGGACGAAAAAGGACGAAAGGACAAAAAAGGACGAAAAGGCGAAAAAGGACGAAAAGGCGAAAAAGGACGACAAGGATGAAAGGTCAACAAGGAGCGAAAAAGGACGAAAGGACGAAAAAGGACAAAAAGAACGAAAGGACGAAAAGGGGTAAAAGGACCAAAACAGTACGAAATAAAAACTTATTCTATGTAAAAATGTCGTGAGCGGCCAATAGGACTAAAGTACGAAAAAGGACGAAAAAGGACGAAAGGACAAAGAAGGACGAAAAGACGAAAAAGGGCGACAAGGACGAAATGACGAAAGGTCAACAAGGGACGAAAAAGGACGAAAGGTTGAAAAAGGACAAAAAGAACGAAAGGACGAAAAGAGGTAAAAGGACCAAAACAGTACGAAATAAAAACTTATTCTATGTAAAAATGTCGTGAGCGGCCAATAGGACTAAAGGACTAAAGTACGAAAAAGGACGAAAGGACAAAGAAGGACGAAAAAGGACGAAAAAGGACGAAAAGACGAAAAAGGGCGACAAGGGCGAAATGACGAAAAAGGACGAAAGGTCAACAAGGGACGAAAAAGGACGAAAGGTTGAAAAAGGACAAAACAGGACGAAAGGACGAAAAAGGGTAAAAGGACCAAAACAGTACGAAATAAAAACTTATTCTATGTAGAAATGTCTTGAGCGGCCAATAGGTTTCAAAGAAACCAACCAAGCTCCTATAGTTTTCTCGTATAGTAGCAGAGCGCTAGTTAAAAATTGACGAGACCTGAACTTAAAAGCTGCTATAATATGCGCAAAGGAGGAACCATTACCTACATATTCTACAGTCCTGAAGCCTGCGTGACAAGTGTGCAAGACTGCGGGCGATGTTCGAGTTTGTTCCCGCCTCTAGAACCAATTCTGAAATATCCAGTGATCGAGAGACGTACCTACGTCTACCTACGGTAGCTAGGCTAGGCTTCATTCTCGGAGCCGACACGTACGCCATTTATAATTCAAGATATTAGAGGCTTGCTACTCGAAACACGTTTTCAGCGCACTTACGGTTACGTTGGCATGTTTCATGTCGCCTCCCCGGTATTTCAATCATAATCCATAACGGGATTTGCCTCCAACAGCGGTGAAAACGAAATTTAAAAAGAGACACATAAATTTAGTCGTTCGGTTTTGACGTAGGTATTCAACCAGCGTTGAAATGAAAAATTCACTTTAGAACACACGGTTCTTAGTACACAACAACCACACACTTATGCAAACTTTACTTTAAATTAAGAGAAAAGGCCGTTTGAAATTTGAATGAGAATTGCTTTAAATGATGTCACGGGAAGCCAAATATAAGTAAGCAAACTTACGACGAACTTAAGTCGGTTTGAATATGACGTATATTTGGAATAATGACGAAAGAGAAACCAGGTGAGAAGTAAATTTAAAATTAATTAAAAGTTACGGTCTCAGCCCGGAATCGAATCGGGGGTCTTCTGCCTTGCCGGGGCATTGCTCTACCGCTAAGCTACCGAGGCTTGTGATAAGGAATAGATTTAATTCGTGATGATCAATGACGAATTAAATCTATTCATTGCTGCTTCATTTCGAACATCGTTTTAAACGTAGCGGAAATGTTACTGAGATTAGGCAACGTGAGATCGGTGCGATGTACATACAAAATTATACAACAGCCAACAGCTGCAAGCAATAACTACAATCTATGATCTAATTTGGGATGATATCAATGAGTTCGTCGTGACAATAAGCGTCGACTTAATAATACACCTTCTGTTTTAATTGCATAATTAATTTTTGGGATCGATATGCGGCTTCCATACTGCCCGTACGCTCAACCTTGTCGAGAGCCAAGGCAAATATTTGCGTTCGGATTATCGCAGGAATATGCAAATGATGAAATTCCCCGTCAGACGACAGATATATTATAACGCGACGGGGCAGGCTGTTTTCGAACCGTCATATTACGTGAATATGGGAAGAGATATTCACACCCCTATTATACCGTAGGGGTCGCTAAAAATAAAACAAATCGATCCCATGTTTTTGATTGAAAAGGTACTATTGAGCGGCCATGCAAAGCGCGCAATAAGCCGTGTGGTGTTACGTTCAACAGGAAGCAAAAAAAAGTAATCGATGTCGGAAACTACTGGATGGTGTATTACACGAAATGTGAATTCAATACTGAGTAGGTACCGGATAGTCACTTTTCTACAGGGGTATTCACTCCTGAAGGCATCTAAAGACTTCCACAATTAAGTAGGTACTTGATTAACTTGATACATTACACTGTGCAACAAAAAATTTCCTTCCGGGAAATTTTAGCTATGAATGATTCTTTATGACACCCTGAACATTTCCACAAAGGCGTTTTTCTAGGTTAGATCGAATAAGCGAAATATTTGCAAATTTATTTTTAATTTTATTCATAATTTTAGTCCATTCACATGGTGTTTTGGCCAGGAAAAATATAGAAGTTTTGTTTTTCTATCATTCTATATGTTTTTTGGGGAACTGAATCCGAATTTCAACTTTGCTACTTCCCACGGATATGGCTTCACAACGAAAATCGCAAATAACTCAAAATTTTGTACTTTTCTGCAGTTTATTGCCAAAAGTCATAAAACTGCACTTTTCGACGTAGACCACTATATACAAAAATAAAGTATACTAAATTTGCTATAAAAGGCACCCTAAAGTGTATTTTTTGGTTGAAGGGTTTGGCCGCTCGAGCGCGCTGAAAGAAGGCCAAATTTTGCTACTTTATGTGATGTGCGTATAATTACAAAAAATGTTAGATTCTGATAAAACTACATTAAATTCTCTAGAAATTGCATGACTTAATCAGTTATTTTGGCCAAACTGTGTAGCCGCTAAAGCGCGTTGAAATTTTATGTCACATTACGCGAAACCGCGATAACAAGAGCACTTCACCAAAAATTCAGTAGAGACCTATATTATTACTATTTATTTATTAACTATATATTTGCTCTTTTTAATAATTAATACTTAATGTATTATGTAATTTTTTATTTTTTTTATATGCATTCGGGCTCTTGACTTCGCGGCTTCGCTTAGATTAATATGACATAATACAGTAGAGTGTCGATAATCCGAACCTCGGTAATCCGAACGTTCGCTAATCCGAACGTTAAAAAAAATAATAAAATAAATCACTGGGTAACCTAGGGAAGAGCCATTTTTGTCGGTTCCTGTTTACAGAAAAATGTTGCTCTTGTTTTATATATATATATATATATATATATATATATATATATATATATATATATATATATATATATATATATATATATATATATATATATATATATATATATATTGTAAAAGATTAATGGGTAAACAGTCTGAAGTATATTTTATTTATTTTTTCTTTGCTAATATTTCGGACAAATTTTCATCCTTCATCAGAGCTCTAAAAGATTAATAATGTTAAAACATTAACAATATAAAAACGAAATACAATACAAACCGGAAATATCACTATAAAATATAACATTATGAAACATTGAAAAAACTCTTGTCAAACAAATTTGTTATGGAGATGAAAATTGGGAAAAAAAGCCAACCTTATTTTATATATGAAAACATCAAAAATCTAACCTAAAAACTAATATAAATGACATGAAGTGTAACAATTTGAAAGGAACAAGAACATCTAAAATTCTCAAAGTTGGTTTAACTGGGTGGGATGAATGTTTTTGTAATTTAGTAAGTATGTATAAATGGAACTTAACTTTTTGATGTCAGTTTTAGAATTCATTGGCGAAACACAATCATTAATATGAAACATTTCGAGAAAACTCCTTCGAAAAAAGTTAACATCACTGTCCAATACAACCAAATTTTGATAGTCCATATTATGTCCAAGACGGTTAACATGTGAAGCCAATGCACAAGCTTCAGGCTTCAATCTTGAATCGCTTTTGTGTTGTGTAATACGTTTCTTGAGTTGTTGAGAAGTCTGTCCGATGTATTCTTGATGACAATTTATACATTTAATTTTGTAAATAACATCTGAACGCAAATCCAATGGAAGGTCATCCTTTATTTTTGAGAAAAAACTTCCTAAACTCTTCATGGTACGTCGTGAAAAAATCAAATTTTGATCTTTAAAAATATTAATCAGGTTCGGAGTAAGCCCAGCAATATAAGGTAATACTTTGAATTTTGGATCCATGTTACGATTTCGTGCAGATTGTGTGCGTCTGTGCATATCACTGTCCAAATTTGATGTACGTGCACGACTACTGTAAAGTAGTTTACTAATCAGAACACGAGGATATGAATTTTCTTCTAATATAGTTCCAAATTTCTTGAGGTTTTTGCTGATCAACGAAGGATGGACAATTTTGGTTATTCTATTTTTCTGGCCCAATATAAAGTTCTTTTTCATTTGTAACGGATGATTCGAATATATATATATATTAGTAATCCGAGTTACTTTCGGTCCCGTTAGTTAAATGAATAATAAATAAATCCTTTAGATATCCCTTCGATATCTCTACGATATCCTTCGATTTTTACTTTTTGACATTCCTATAGTTTAAGAAGAGCGGGATCGAACGGTGTTGGTTTTATTAAGATTGAACTTCTATCCAATACTCGTCGTTTCTAGTATTTAGCTGCAATATTTGATAATCCGAACAATTTGATAATACGAATCACCTTCGGTCCCAATTAGTTCGTATTATCGACGCTCTACTGTATATCAACCCAATTTCGCGGCTACACGGTTTAGCCAAAATAAGTGATTAAGATGTGCAATTTGTAGGGAAATTAATGTAGTTTTAGCACAATCAGCCTATTTAACTAACTTAAAAACTGGGTTTTACATAAAGTAGGAAAATTTTCCCTTCTTTCAGAACGCTCTAGCGGCCAAACCGTTCAACCAAAAATGCATTTCAGAAGTGCTCTTCTTATAGGAGCACCTCGAAAAGTGCATAGTTTTATCAGTTTTTCGCAAAAAAAAACTGGAAAGCGGCCAAAAAGTTTTTTTTTGCGATTTTCGTTGGGAAGCCACATCCGTGGGAAGTAGCGGAGTTGATATTCGGATTCAGCACCCCAATAAACATATAGAATGAGAGAAAAAACTTCTATATTTTTTTCCTGGAACAGGCACACTCTGAAACGATTTGACTGGACTATTTTGCCATAGTATACACAGTGTTTTCTTATCCGCTTATTCGAGCTAACCTAGAAAAACGCCTTGGGGGATGTGTTGAGGGGGTCATATAGAATCATTATTAGCTAAAATTTCCCGGGAGGAAGAAAGTTGATCAAAATTTTCTTGGCTCAAGTTTTCTGTGATAAAAATACTCTCACCAACAACAGTAGGTAGTTTACGAATCAATACGCATATTGAAGCGTATCATATATCAAAACACGCGCAAAACAGTTTACAATAAATTATTATTTTGAACATTTCCGGCATGAGCAGAAAGCCGCAATATATTGATAGGGCTATCCCACTTCTGATGTTTAGCATACCGCTCTAACTAATTCTAGGGCGCGTAAATCATAATAAATGCAGGGAAAGCACACGCCCGAAAGGGTTTAACGGTATCAGAGCAGGGGTGACGCCACAAAACAAGCTAAAACAATCAACAAATCGCAATCCGGCCCAGCCCGCCGGTCCGTTACCTATAATACATAATTCAACCCCCATCAGCAAACCCCGCGAGCAAGGTAATAACATATTTAAGCCGCACCCTCTAATATACCAACTTGCTATTTAATAATGTAACTGGAGCTGAGATTTGATTAGGGTAGTTTCAAAATTAAACAGGATTTCTTTTTCACATATTGAGGAGGATTTTTCAAATTTACAATTTATGTTGTTTTTTTGGTGGTCATATTTTGCTTCATGTATGATTACGAGAAAAGTAGCCGTGATAAAAAATATTTTTATACACGCTTTGGTCACAGATACATTGGGTAATCAACTCTGTGAAGTTCAGCTCTCTATCAATTTAAGTTTGAGCGGGAGGATTTTTTAAACTTAAAGTTTACGTTGTTTTTTTTGGTGGTAATATTTGGCTTCATGTATGATTACGAGAAAAGTAGCCGTGATAAAGAAATTGATCAGAAATTTCTATTCCACCATGTGCTTGTCTTAGGTCGTTTAGGAGGTCTCGCGCTGTGGCAGTACGCTGACGTAGAGAGGAAAGGACAAGAAATTGGTCTTGATTTTGAGTAGTTTTTCGATTTCGACCTTCTCCAGCTCTTCTAACATATTGGCCAGTCTCCCGAAACCGATTCCATAAACGCTGAATAAACAAGAGGGGAAACTCGAAGGTCCCTTAATAAGTGATTCTACAAATATCTGTCATTTCGTTTCTTAGCAGTTTCGTGGCACACAATAAGCCTTATAATTTTGTTTATACATCGCACCGATCTCACGTAGTCTAACCTCAATAGCAAAACTAATATCAGTAACGCATATTCTCAATAGGTGATGTTTTGCGTCTCATGCAAAAGCAATATTTGTGAGGATTTTGATAAATTTAAATTCCGCGTCTAAAATCCGACCATTTTCAATAAAATTCCTCAAAAGCCGGTGGAATAGCTTACAGATCTGAAATTCAATATCACCCGAGACCAGGCTGGTGTGGTCGGCAGCCTGTATTGCTTTTTTAATATAATGGAACCCCGTATTCGCGTCAAGCCGCACACAAGTGGTGTCCTCTCTTGGCAGACGACGCAACCCGCACAACGCTTATGCTGATGACGTACAAAGGCGAAATTTAAAGTCCTCGAGCCAAGATAGTCGAACATTCGCCTTTAGCGAATTATATTAAGCTGAAGAAGCCTGTCGGGGGATCATAATGAATTTCCTAGTTCATTAACACGGTTAACAGAGAGTAAACTAATTCCATTTGGATTTGAACCACTAACCAATTACGACCAATTAGCGCACGCACCGACGAAACTAACGCGCGAATCTACTTCCTCTTTGTGTGCCATGTTCGATTAAATTCCCCCCGAAAGGGAGGGTACGGGGGGGGGGGGGGGGGACATAATAGTAAAATTATTTATTGACTATTAAAAACTGGTCGATTAATCCCATTATAAAACTAAATTACCAGCAAATTAGAGGATTTACATTAGTAATTTATGTATCACTCCAATATTGTTTAATAATGCACTGCTCAAAAAAATTAGCGGTTAACAGAGACGAAATGACAGATATTTCAAAGATGACAAATGAATTCAGTTGTCAAATTTTGTCAGGGGTAAAATGAGGCATCTTAGTGAAGTGGAAGTTGTTCGTGCTGTCGCCCATATTCAGCATGGCCACTCATATCAAATCAAGACCGATTTCTTGTCCTTTCCTCTCTACGTCAGCGTTCTGCCGATACACGAGACCTCCTAAACGACCTAAGACGAGCAGATGGAATAGAAATTTCTGATCAAGCTGTCAGAAACAGATTAAAAGAAGCGAATTTGAAACCAAGAAGACCTGTCCACGCACCACGCCTTACGCACATCACAAAGCAGCGCGAATGAGGTTTGCTCTGGATCGCAGAGATTGGCAACGTCGTCACTGGACGCCTGTACTGTTTACAGACGAGTCCAGATTTCGTTTAACTCGTTGCTACGGTCGAGTACGTGTGTATAGACGTCCTGGTGAACGCTACGCAGCCGCTACTATACAGGAAGTGGATAGGTTTGGTCGTGGATCTGTGATGGTTTGGGCTGGAATCAGTATAGACAACACCTGGTTTAACACCGTTCGATTTCTTTCTGGCGAGACATATTGAGGGAGAAAGTTATGGGGATATTACAACTACGATAGCGGAAATGAAGAACAGAATGAGGAGGTATTTTCTAAATATGCTTATAAAAACCAAATTTTCTCCCGCTTTTTTAAAATTTTGATATCCACCTCCTTTTCATCTCACGTCTATGCGTGTCGGTGAGTCCGCGCATTCCTTTGGTTTCACGTACGTGCAAACAGGTTTGTTCCAATTTTGGCGCGTTTCCCCATGTTTGCCTTCTAAATTATCGGTGTCTTGGTTTGCAAACTTGATAAATGTGTGACATTTGGTGTTAATGACATTCCCGTCGACTTTTGCATCTGTTTTCCTTTGATATGAAGTAAAACAATTGTCGAAAATACAGGAAGTTTTCTTATTTAGTAACCGAACACTACAACCACAACAAGGACATTTTTAAAAACGCGTATATCAATCCCTTAAGGCCAATAACGTACTTTTCTTCTAGTATGGGACACCCTGTATATCGCAAAAGTAATGCACAGTAATATATTATCACCCATCCACTTGACAAAATTCAAGGCAACTTCAGAAAGCATCTTTCGTGCTCGTTATTCCATCGCAAGCTAGAATGCCTGCCTGCCATTCTTCTGTAGAGTTTCGGCGGTATCAATATGCAATAAATCATTTTATAATGAAGCTACTTTATCGAGCTTTAACAGCTCTACTTTACCTTAGAAGGGGGTTGAAATGTTTTACCTGTCTCTCGAGTGATAGTCACGAACTAAAGTCGAGTGGTTCACTTACCTAGAACAAAAAGAAAAAGAAAAAGTTTACCAACGAGCAGTAAAAACGTTCGACGCGTCATCGCGAGTTTCGAGGAATGGCTTTGGACGGGCATCCATTATCTAAATTGGACACGCAGGCCAATGATTGATAACTTTTTGGCGTATTATACGAGGCGACCAGACGCGAATACAAATGTCTCATTAATTAAATAGAAAGCAACACTCGCATGATGGTAGAAATTAAGAGACCAACAAAAAAAAGCAACGTATAATTTTGATAACGTCATCAAGTTTCTATGCTCGTTTTTTGTTGCTATTTCATGAGGTTAATTATTAACATCTTGGAATGCTAGAAACAAAAATTTAACTCGTTTCAATGCTTACAAAACGATGAAAATCTGAGTCAACTTACTGGGGCGATATGCTGGAAGCGGTGAATATGAGATTCGTATGTGATTGTATGCTTTTTTTCGCTAAGTGGTATGCTGGACAAATTTCTCATATTCGCATTAGTTTTACTCTCTTTTCTATTCCAAGATTGTTGAACTGTGGGTACCTTTTGACGCTTTGCGAACAAATTTAAAACACCCCAGCACAGTAGGTATAGAAAATCGATTAAAACGAAAATATAAAAGTCATTCGCGTTTCGACCTATAAAAATATATACCTAACCAACCCTTCAAAAAAGGAAACTCGCGATGCCGTGTTATCTGTCCCCGGTGACCCTTTTCGCAACACTCCGTTCCACAGAAATTCACCACCTATTTTCGCGCCATCGTTCACGCCGCCCTACCCCTACAACCGACACCCCCGAGCTGTTATTTATAGTTTGAATATAAATCGAGCAGAGTCCCATCTATCGCTGCCTCGAGGCTAATGGACAAGCCCATTGTACAGCAGCTCGGTGGTCCAATTTGCGTTAAACGGATGCCGCACTGGGGGCAGCGCACTCAAGGTAATGCTTCCTCCAGTACGATTCCATAATATTCAAATCTCCAGAAGTTTTCGCTCAAAACCATATCCACAAATATTTAAACCGGATAGGTTGGAAAGGTCACGGTCTACGTCGGATAATTTCAAAGTTCAACTCTAGCTGGACACCGGCTGAATGCATTAGTCATAAGGAAGTAATATGCAGACGACTATAATAGGCGGTATGAAGCGAAAGAAAAGCAATTGGATGCTGGCTATTATGCTCGGTTGTAATCATAAGCCGACGATGTAGCCGATGCCATAAAATAAAGGAATGCAATTTGCTTATTAAAAAATATATCGAGGTATTTGCTTATGTACCAGTATGCATTTGTAAGAGCCAAGTCATAGTATAAAGGAATATTTGCTCTCTAATAAATTGGTGATTACAGAGAAAAAGAATTAAAATTTCGAAAAAAGGGTTCTTTTACCTTCTAGGTATTCCCAGTAGGAACAATCGTACCAAGTTTTAAGTCGTTTGTTAAAGAGAATTTCGAGAAAAATGGGAAATTCGATTCAGAGTGTTTTGAAGAAATGGGTTAATACAGATTTCTGCGCCTTTCATGTCAACTGTCATCGAGACTGTACTTAATCCTTCTTCAATTTCATCTAAGCTGTTACAGAATATCCATCTCCCTCTCATCTCGCGTCTATGCGTCTCGACGAGTCCGCGAACATTTTCTCTCTACTAAATTGGTGAATATAGAGTAAACGAATCAAAATTTCGAAAAAGGGCTCTTTTACCCTCTAGGTATTCTAAGTAGGAGTAATCGTACCAAGTTTCAAGTAATTTCTTCAAGAGAATTTCGAGAAAAATGGGAAATTCGATTCAGGGTACTTAATCCTGCAATTTCACCAAAGATTGTACAGGATAATTTCTGGTTTGGCTTCCATCGAGAGTGGAATCGATCGTCGGTGGTCGTCGTGCGGTTTGCGATGGCTCATATCATCCTCAACGAGGAGATCGAGGGTTCGATAACCGAGACGAGAGGCAATTCCGCATAAAAGGGATAATAGTTCCGAGATGGAGATACGAATTACGCTCCACTCCCGCCGTACGATAACGTGAGCCGGCTGAGGGCACGACCGCAACGACAGCAGTACAACCAGATCGTATAAATTTATGTACGACGATCACGTCCAGATGTAAGCTCGAGTCTGAGGCAATAGCAGTTTTTATTTACAGCCATAACATTTGGATTCGAAATAACGGTTGCTCTTAACGTTTCCTCTGATCGCGTCAATCGCGTCCGTTTAGACAGGGGCATTTTTTAAACTCTGAATATAAGGCTATCATTTTTTTGTTGATAAATTATCAAGGGGCATAAAGATCTATTTTATAATCGCACATTAAATTTCGTTTGTCGTTTTTGTCCTTTATTAAGGAGGTAAAAAGGGCAAACGGATTAAAATGCGAATATGACGAAATGGATGAACAGGGAGAAAAGGACGGAAATGATGACCAGAAAATGACAGAAAAAACAAGGACGAAGAGAACCAAAAGGACGACAAGAATAAAAATGACGCAAAAGACATAAAGGACAAAAATACGAAAGAAAAAACAGAGAGGCAAAAAGGGCGAAAAGGACAAGAAGGACGATAACGTTGAAAAAAATAACAAAATTGACCTGAAGGACCAAAAGAACGACAAGAACAAAAATGAGACCAAGGACGAAAATACAAAAAGGACCAAAAAGGACGAAAAATACCAGAAAGGCAGAAGGACGATAATAAAAGACAAACTTGACCCGACCAGCACCAAATTGACGGCAAGAACAAAAACGACGCAAAGGATGAAAAAGAACAAAAATACAAAAGTGATCAGAAACGCAAAAAGGACGAGTAGGTGGTCCAGGAATGCAAAAAGGACGATAATGATGACAAAAATATGACAAAACGGACAAGAAGGACGAAAAGGACCAGCAGGACCACAAGGACGATAAGAACAAAAATGACAAAAGACGGAAAAGACGAAGATGAAAAAAGGACCAGAATTGCAAAAGGACGAAAAAAGCAGGAAGACAAAAGGACGATAACGTAAACAAAATTGACCGGAAGTGCCAAAAGAACGACAGGAAGGAAAATGACGAAAAGGACGCAAAGGCGGGAAAGCACGAAAGTAAGAAAAAGACCACAGAGGCAAAAAACGAAAAGAATCAGAAAGGCAAAAAGGACGAAAAAAAGGAAAGATATGACAAAATGGATGAAAGGCACCACAAGGACCAAAAGAACGATAACAACAAAAATAACGCAAATGATGCGAACGTGGAAAGGGCTAGACTAAGACGAAATGGTCAAAAAGGACCAGAAAGCTCTAGAAAGGCAAAATAACGATAATGATGACAAAAAAGATAAAATTGACCAGAAAATAAGGCAAGGACGGAAAGGACAAAAATGCAAAAAGGACCAGAAAGGAAAAAAGGACGAAAATGATCAGAAAAGCAAAACGGACAATAATGATGACAAAAATATGACAAAATAGACGAAAGGGACTAGAAGGTCCATAAGGGCGACAAAAACGAAGATAACGAAAAGAACCAGAAAGGTGTAAACAATCATAACGGCGTAAAGGACCAGAAAGGCATAAAGAGCCAGAAAGGCACAAAGGAGCTATAAGGCATGAAGGACCAGAAAGGCATACAGAACCACTAAGGCATAAAGAAAACGATAAGGACGAAGATGATGAAAAGGAAGAAACTACGAAAAGGACCAGAAAGGCATAAAGGACCAGAACGGCATAAAGGACCAGAAAGGCGATAACGACGATAATGATGACAAATAATGACAAAAAGGATCAGAAGGACCAAAAAGACGATAAGGACGAAGATGACGAAAAGGAAGAAAATACGAAAAGGACCACAAAGCCATAAAGGACCAGAAAGGCAAAAACGACGATAATGATGACAAATAATGTCAAAAAGGTTTACGAGGACCAAAAAGACGGTAAGGACGAAGATGATGAAAAGGAAGAAAATACGAAAAGGACCAGAAAGGCATAAAGGACCAGAAAGGCATAAAAATACCAGAAAGGCAATAACGACGATAATGATGACAAATAATGACAAAAAGGATCTGAAGGACCAAAAACACGATGAGGACGAACATGACGAAAAGGAAGAAAATTCGAAAAGGACCAGAAAGGCATAAAGGACCAGAAACGCAATAAGGACGAAGAAGACGAAAAGGAAGAAAATCCGAAAAGGACCAGAAAGGCATAAAGGACCAGAAAAGCAATAACAACGATTATGATGACAAATAAGGACAAAAAGGATCTAAAGGACCAAAAACACGATGAGGACGAACATGACGAAAAGGAAGAAAATTCGAAAAGGACCAGAAAGGCATAAAGGACCAGAAACGCAATAAGGACGAAGAAGACGAAAAGGAAGAAATCCGAAAAGGACCAGAAAGGCATAAAGGACCAGAAAGGCATAAAAATACCAGAAAGGCAATAACAACGATAATGATGACAAAAAGGATCTGAAGGACCAAAAACACGATGAGGACGAACATGACGAAAAGGAAGAAAATTCGAAAAGGACCAGAAAGGCATAAAGGACCAGAAACGCAATAAGGACGAAGAAGACGAAAAGGAAGAAATCCGAAAAGGACCAGAAAGGCATAAAGGACCAGAAAGGCATAAAAATGCCAGAAAGGCAATAACAACGATAATGATGACAAAAAGGATCTGAAGGACCAAAAACACGATGAGGACGAACATGACGAAAAGGAAGAAAATTCGAAAAGGACCAGAAAGGCATAAAGGACCAGAAACGCAATAAGGACGAAGAAGACGAAAAGGAAGAAAATCCGAAAAGGACCAGAAAGGCATAAAGGACCAGAAAAGCAATAACAACGATAATGATGACAAATAAGGACAAAAAGGATCTGAAGGACCAAAAACACGATGAGGACGAACATGACGAAAAGGAAGAAAATTCGAAAAGGACCAGAAAGGCATAAAGGACCAGAAACGCAATAACGACGATAATAATAATGACAAAAAGGATCAGAAGGACCAAAAAGACGATAAGGACGAAGATGCCGAAAAGGGACAAAATACGAAAAGGACCAGAAGGCATAAAGGACCAGAAGGCATAAAGGACCAGAAATACGTAAAGGACATAAATGATGACACATAATGTAAAAAAGGATCAGAAGGACCAAAAAGACGATAATGACGAAGATGATGAAAAGGAAGAAAATACGAAAAGAACCAGAAAGGCATAAAGGACCAGAAACGCATAAAGGACATAAATACGACGACAATGATGACAAATAATATCAAAAATGATCAGAAGGACCAAAAAGACGATAAGGACGAAGATGACGAAAAGGAAGAAAATACGAAAATTGCCAAAAACGCATAGAGGACCAGAAAGGCAATAACGACGATAATGATAATGACAAAAAGGATCAGAACGACTAAAAAGAAGACAAGAACAAAAGTGTTGATACAAAGGACAAAAAGAGGAAAAGGAGGAAAATAGTAAAATGGGTAAAAGGGATAACAAGCATAACAAAATTATAAAAAGGATACAAAGGAAATTGAATGTGTATAATTAAGTTTACATAATTCAACATGGTTTCTATAGACATTCCAAGGATATAATAATAAGAATAAGCACCAATAATGTACTTTCGAAGCCATCGGTTTACAAGGATGGTAAACTGGCAAGCGTTACACATCGACCGTCCAACAACTTTTTGTTTTTCACCTCCATGTAATCAAATTTTACTGATTTATTTAAAAAGATTTCCTTGTACCATTGGAGTTATTTTATCCTTCGCGAAAACCCTTCAAACTGTAAAATTGAGTAATTGGAGCGTATGAAACGTTCTCGCATTACGATCGGTAATTGTTTGCGAAAAAGGGGAGTTTACCTCGCTAACGATCCCGCTTGAGATCATTAAATTCTTCCTAATGGCAAGTAGAAATTGTGCACTCGATTCATCAGTGTATTCGTCTGAAAGGGCACTGAAAAAGTATTGAAAAAAAAAGTTTTGATCATATGGCATACAGAGAAAGTAGCCCACGTATTCCTTTTTAAATAAATTAATTTTTTTTCTCTAAAATGGTCACCGAAACAAACCGAGATTTGCTCTCATACGCTAGAAGGGTACTTTCATATACTAAATAAAAATGAATATATAAAATGAATATACTAATCATATATTCTACCTAGTTTTATTCCGTTCTGAAAAGTTTTTAGTCCGCAGCAGTAATGTAGGTACATACATGTAAGCCTAGTAAATGTACGGTAGTGGTTTGAAGTATTAATTACTGCGCAAAATGTAGGACACTATTTTAATATTAATATCTTTTACGCGTATGAGATATTTAAATATTAATCCACGATAATAAATAACGATATGGTTTAAACCCGTTTCACTGTACGATACAAATAAATATATCGGCATTTACAATTCAACTAATGGAAAGCATAAGCATTGCGCTTTAAGATCACCTAGCGAGTAGTACGAGCCAGCGCCATCTCACAGCAGCAAGCCGCACTACATACCTAGTAGCATTATCCATCATTTTTATTATTTATGAATAGACCGACCCTTCTTTTCATATATAGCACTTACGTCTTCGTGTTTCAGTTTCAGCGACCGACTATATCGCATTACGCGGTCTGCTCGCTAGGTGGCGACATTTTAGTTCTATCTCGCGGGGGTGTGGAGAGGGTTGGAAGTTTTCCGTTTGTTTACCAGTCCATTAGAGAGTAGCGGAGTGGTTTTCCCGATCACGTGACCGTTGAGGCGAGGCGTGAGTAACACACCCGACGAAACCCTTATCTAGCCAACCGCACCCTCATCGGCCCAACCCTACCGCGCCGCAGCGCTGCCCGTCCCACATTTTTGTTGATAAGAGTTTTCGGAATTAACAATGACTGGTGGTAATTTTCCGGTCGGCGTTGTTTTTTTTTGTGTGTTATTCTGTTCGTAGATAAGCTCATTATTTTTTCTTTGTTTGGCATAACTCGTTAAATTAATGGTCCGATTTCATTACACGATAAGAGGATTATTTACCTATACACTTTTATTTAAATGGTCCTATTTCCAATATGCAGTTGGATTACCTAACATTATTAGCATTACAAAATTTAATCCTTTTACGTCGCGTCGGTGAGCTCAAATTTCCATATTCACTCGTAGTACGCGGTAATATTAGTTTTCTATGCGTCAAAACCGTCCTTTATGTAACCGAAAACAGTGCCACAATAGGTTTATTATGAAACTAAAGTGGGAAAAGTTAAAATTTATTACTAATTTTTTAGTCAAACGCTAATAAAGCTTCTGAACATTTGAAACTCAACCCAGTTTTGATTTCATGTGCGTCATCGTGATAAAAATTTGGTTACTACAATTCGCAAATTGCGTCCAATTTTCAGTAGAAACAACGCTCCAAATTCCAAATAATAAGCGAGATCCCCATGGCGGCAGAGGAATTTAAATCACACTGTATCATATATAAATTAGATGTCGTAATTTATACCGCTGAATGGCTTTGCGTGCGTAGGCATCTTCCTTATTTGATCCCAGTAAATTTATAGGCCTTTAACTTTCAGAATTACGCGCTGCGCCATTGTGAAGAGGTTATAAAGTTCTCCACTTCAGTCGGTATCTCAGAGGTGCCTTACCATTAGGAAAGAGGTAATACAGTTCTTGCTTTCACACATTTTTAATGCAAATTTTTTGGATATAAAGAAAACGAATCAAAATTTCGATAAAAGGGCTCTTTTACCCTTTAAGTATTCTTTGATATAATACCCGTACGAAGTTTCAAGTCGTTACTTTGAAGGAGTTTCGAGAAAAGTGGAAATTGATTTTCCTAATTTTCAAAACAAAATTCCGAAAAAAGGGCTCTTTTACTCTCTAGGTATTCTCATTAGTAATATTCGTACCAGGTTTCAACTCGCTTGCTTAAGAGAATTTCCAGAAAAACGGGAAAATCGATGGGGTGTTTTCAATATTTGAAATCATTGAAGCGCCTTTCAAGCCTCAAGAAACCAATCAGCAAGTGGAAGTAAATCTTCGCTGCTGGGCTCGTCAGCACTGGTTCTATTTACTACCCCCAGCTGTGTTTGCGTTCGCCGGCAATCGGTGGAAGTCGGCACACCCTCTTCTACGAATAATGTAATGATGCGCCAGGCTTTCCATGTCACCCGTCAACAGGAACGCGCCCAGCAATCAATGCTGCGCCATCAAAGCCATTGTGTCCTGCTTTCGCCATCCTGCTGCCACCCCCATGCTACCTGCTCCGACATCGCGCTCCATTCCCTCACTTTAAACCCTCCGACGGCTGTCTATTTCCTGCAGGTTACCAACGACGTCCTGTGCACTAAAACTTACAGGCGCGATCAATTTCCGCTCGGGAGCTTTGAAAAACATCTAAAATTAACCCTTCTGTAGAAGGTACTGCATAAATCGCTATTTTCCAACAATATTTTCAGGTGCACACAAGTGATAGACAATATTATGTTCGATAGGGTATTACGATCATGTGGATTTTGTTTATACATCGCACCGATCACACGTAGTCTAACCTCAATAACAATGCGGCTGTCAGCATGAGCAATGTTGCCAAGTAACTCATTATAGTTTTCAAACATTTTTTAATGCAAACTTTACCTTTTTAAAAACAAAATTTCGAAAAAAGGGCTCTTTTACCCTTTAAGTATTCTTTGCAATAATACCCGTACCAAGTTTCAAGTACTTACTTTGAAGGAGTTTCGAGAAAAAGGTGAAATTGATTTTCCAATTTTCAAAACAAAATTTCGAAAAAAGGGCTCTTTTACTCTCTAGGTAGTCTTAGTAATAATATTCGTACCAAGTTTCATTATAGTTGCGTTTTCTCTAATATTAAAGTAAAGTTTGACATTTTATTTGTAAAACAAGTATCAGAACGTCATTTGTTTAAATTTGAATATCCCTCTCAGGTTTATCCTTTCAATTCGACCTATCCCATCTAACCACCAGCCCTAATTACTTCACTAATTATCGTGTTGACGATCGTCCGCGTTGAGTTATCTCTTCGTGTGGTAGGGGAGGGAGGGGGGGGGGGGGGGGGTGAAAGGCGCACGCAAACTTCGGGCCGGATTTACGACGTAATACGTCGCCGTTCCTTGGCGTCTGGGGTAATATTCGAGTTATGTGACAGCTTAAGTACCAATAACCCGGAACAATCTCGTTGCGGTCGTAAATTTCAAAGGGATGCAGACGCCGACGCGCTCTCAATTCGTTATTGGGGTTTGCGACGCGTAGTTTACTAAGGACTTGTCATATTCTCACCCCCGAGCCTAATGCACTATTTGTTCTCAAAGTGATTACGACTAAATTGGTGATTATTGAGAAGAGGAATTGAGATATCGAAAAAAGGGCTCTGTTACCCTCTAGGTATGCGTTGTAATAATGTTCGTACCAAGTTTCAAGTCGTTAGTTTGAAGGAGTTTCGAGAAAAACGGGAAATTGATTTTTCCGGTTTTGAAACAAAATTTCGAAAAAACGACTCTTTCACCCTCTAGGTATTCTTTGTAATAATGCTCGTACCAAGTTTCAAGCCGTTACTTTGAGCGAGTTTCGAGGAAAACGGGAAATTGATTTTTCCGGCTTCGAAAAGAAAATTTCGAAAAAAAAGCTCTGTTACCCTTTAGGTATTCTCAGTAGTAATATTCGTACAAATTTGCAAGTCGCCTCTCCGAAACAATTTCGAAAGAAACGGGTTAATGAAGTTTTTACGACTCTTTCGTGTCGACACCACTTCGTGTATTTGTGTGCTATTAATAGGGGAGGACATTTCGGACAAATTAAGGCCGCGTTCAGCATTATAAATAATCGCAAAAGTCATGTAATATAGGCGCGAATGACCAAAACATTGGCGAAAATTAAGATTGATGGCCCACGCGCGTCTTTCGGGTACTTGAGTTGCAAACTGCCGAAATTAATCACCGCACCTGCAGATTTATGGTGACTTTTTGTCAAAAGAGCGAAATTATGTGCTTACTTTATATGCTGTGTTGCGCGACTAGGTTAATTTGTGAAATTTAGGGTGGTTATTTTCAGAATTCTATAATTATTGTGCTCTTATAACACTGGTCGACAAAGTTTTTTGAATGAAAATCCCTTATTTTTTACTGATTTTAGTAGATAGGCTAAAGGAAGCAGATGACGAAGGTGACGACGAAAGTGGATATGGAAGCGCTGGAGACGATGATAAAAACAGCAACGAATGTGATGGTGGAATCGGACATGAAAACGATAATAAAACAGCGATGATGGAAACAGCGACTAAGACATCCAAGAGCCACCATAAAAAAATCTGATGTGGCCAGGCACATGACTTTATCATACTATATATAAAATTAATTTTTTAGCTGCATGAGATTCTATTTGATCGAGATCGGCCATATCTGCATTAAAATAAAACTAGTAGAACTAGACACATATGTCTAATAAAGCTGCGTTCGGATATTGTACTCCGTTGACATCGGGTACACCGTCAAAATGATACTTACGTGTTATTGGGTGTAAAAAGTGTAACGGTGTGCAATATCCGAACGCAGTCTATATTGACAGTAGTATTTTCAAAACATTAGCGTTTGACACTAGCTACTGTCATTAGAATCAAAAAATTTGACATATCCTGGCTACTAGTTTTAAAGCAGTACGACCGATCTCGATGAAATAGAATTTGCTCATGCAGCTAAACTATAAATTCTACCAAAAAATGTCATATACATAAATTATAGAAAATTTCCTCTCCTTTAATTTATTATTTAACTATTTTGACGACATTACACAAATAGCGGCTCATTTACAAAATCTTCGAAAAATGCTAAGAGTAAACCACCAGTTTCTTTGGACCCTTTTCAACAGAAAGCTTTTCAGCTCTAAGTTTGGTTATGAAACTTCTAAATATGAAGTTTTGTCCCGATACCTTTAGTAGTTTCTCCGGAATCGTCGCCACAAAAAACGGGTACACACACACATACACACACACACACACACACACACACAGACAGACATTTTTTTGAACCTTGGTCAAAAATGTTCAGGGGACTCAAAAAGACATATTTCCGCTAAAATCTCAAAAAATTTTTTTGGCATGATTACAATACTTTACATACTGCGTATGATAAAGTAAAAAGGGACTTAAGGAATTTAATTTTCATTCAAATAAATTTAGGTTGTATTAAAAAAAAACATTTTCCGCCGATCGTTTATTTATGACTCAGTTTAGTGAATAGGAAATCGTTTATTAAACAACTCTATTAATGCACGATTTCTATTAATGCATGATTTGTTATAGCCAATCACACGACGTAAAGACGTCGTTTCATTGGCCAATCAAACATGTGAAATGAAACCTTCCAATCAAAACATACCGCCTCTAGAACTGTCAGTGTCAAATTACATAAATTGTCATATAACCTAAAAGGACATTGGCGAAGAAAAATCTATGTAGACGACGCTAGAAGAATACGATCGACGGAAAAATTTTGTAACCAACTCGAATATTAAACGGCGATTAATGATCTCAACAATTAACGCTCTCGCTGCGCTCGAGCGTTAAACAGTCTCGATCATTAATCGCTCTTTTTAATATACTTGTTGATTAAATAACTATTAAATGACAGGAAATAAAATAAATGTGTTTAAAAACATATAATAATCGTATCTTTGTGATCCCCTTTAATTTTTTAGTTTCAGACCATTTTGAAACGTCTTCTAGTATTGAAAAACTAATTCATATTTTAATTCATTTTTTTCATATTCTGCAAGTTTTTGCCTTTGAAAAAAGCTATTGACTAACAAAATTGAATAATTACTTCATATTTTATTGATTCTTTTAAGCTAATAAGACATATCACCGGTTGAAAAACATTGAAAATGATTTAAAAATCTTATTTAGCTAACTAAGTAAAATTATCTATGCAGAATAGCTATATAGTAACTACAGTTTCATTTCGTGATGAGCAACTCCAAGTCGCAAAATGATGCACTGTGTTATTTGTAGAAGTACACAAGATTTTTGAGTTTGACAACAATATTACGATTTTTATAGACAGATGAAAGCCAAATTGTTAGTCGAAAAAACGAGCCGGCATTTTGTCATAAAAATTAATTAATTTACAAAAAACACCTTCTCATTTTTTGCTTCAGATTAGGTATTACCCCTTTATGTTACTTAATTGGGAGTATTAATTTATCTTTTGTTGATATAACAGCACTCAGTCGACCTGGGAGAACATGAATAAGCTTTAAAATTGGATCCTGAGGGATGTGACATAATATTTGGCCTTCAGAGCAAACCACAGTATCACCAGATTTCTGGTAGCACAGATATTGCCAAGGTTTACTTGAAACTGTGTTTCTTCTACAAAAATTTAGATATTGGGATGAATCAAAGAACACAATTAAGGAGAATAGATGAAAGTTTGTAATAGTGTTGCATTTATTACTGAAATACCTTCTAAAGTAAAAAAAAACGAAGCCAAACAAAGAAAACAAAAAAGAGAAAATGATGTCATTGATGGATTTTGCCGATGTTCAAAAGAATTGTGCAAACATGTCCAACCGAGTGGAAACGATTGCATCCCAGATGTCTCAATGACACTAGCGACACTAGGCGACAACACAATAGCAATCGATACACTCCTTCACTTCACGAAAAGAAAACGGACGGAAAAAAAGAAAGATTCTGATGGCCGTTATTGTATAACTGAATTCTTGCCAAATCGTTTACAAGTATAACCGATTGCTCGTCTTTTTTGCCACGAATTTGTTGACCAAATACTGGCGCAACGCGTTCTAGATTGCCATCGCAAAATATAGGATTTTAGCAAAGGATCGATACGACAATCGAATTACAAAAGCGCTCGCAGTTGCACAAGTTGGTTAAAAATCGTCAAAGGCCGTTTGCGATTACTGCCAGGCTGTCAAATTAGTGCCGCCACCTTTCGCAGATAAACGAGCCATTGTTTTTAACTCGCTATTATGTTCGCCCATAGAATAATACGGTAATAATCTCGTCTCCCGCATTTGCATAGTCAAATAAGGATGAAGGGAGTTTTTTAATTACTTTTTGTGCGTTTTTTTTTTCTGATAAAAAATTTACATTTTAATAGAAGAACTCCTTAAGTTAAAAACGAAAAAGTTTAATTACAAAATTTAACTGTTGAATTTTGATGTAAAAGAAT